>OX415240.1:22248918-23506418 GCA_948330725.1 Sherardia arvensis | reverse complement strand
TTTAGTTAAAAAAACTCCATGAGACTCTATCAAATACTTTCAACATGTCAAGTTTTAAGAATGTATTAAAACCCCCTGTTTTATTATGGAGATAATCAGTTAATTCATGCATGAGAAGTAAATTGTCTGCCAATTCTCTTCTTTGAGAAGATTATTTTATAACTATATCTCAAATTTAATCAGTTTTCAAATCCTCAAAATTTGTATGAAGATATTATTGATGAATAAAAATATCATTTTTACTAAGCTAATATATGTCCGTGAATCAGCACAAGAATTATACTAGTTTAAGTTTATTTATTAAAATCAAATTCTCTCACAAATTTAGCAATTATATTGTCACTCATTTAAAAAGTAATAGATTAACTCTATATGTTTATGGCAGGACAATTATTATCACTCTATATGGTTATGATAGGATGAATGATCAAAAACTGAAAAGACTTGCCAAGGGAACCTCAAGCCCCTTTTCCTCTCGCCCGTCGCCCTCTTTAAACAGTACTTTTCCCCCTAATCACAGTTTCGGCGGGGTGACCGCCGGCTTCCCTCGTCATGCCGATCACCCCTCCCACCCCGACCTGTAGTTTACTCTCTCTAAACTCCCTCTCTTTCTTCCAGCCCAAAACCCCGCTTCTTTCTCCATCGAAAAGCTACGCTTCTTTTCTAGTCGGATCGGAAACCTCACTCAAACACCCTTTTTTTGTCGCAAAAAACACCGGTTGAAATCGCGATCACCGGACTCTTCATCAGAAAAAGTCAACGGCAGATGCCGCCTGAATTGTTCAGTTTTTAACGATGGTGTTGTACATCCTCCGCCACAGCCTTTCAGTTTTCTGGTTCTGAGGGTGTTTTTAGGTTCGATATGGTCTCGAAAGTTTGTTCCAGATTTGCCTGAAAAGGGTCGGATCCAATATATGGGATGGAGCGTATCGGAAGGACACTGGACGGAGCTCATCGGAGGGAGGGGATAGGCGTAAGATGCGCCGCAGCCTCCACTCACGCTCCGCGGGCAGAGTTCGGCGTGTTGGACATACCCTGCTCTGTTGGTCGCGTTCTCATGCCCTCACACGCCGCGTGTGACGGCCACGAGCCTCACGCGCCGTTTCATTGCCGCAGGGCCCGCGCGTGCGTACCACTCGCCGTTGTGTTAGAGGTCTCCCCTGGGATCTGCCACTTGTCGTCTGAGATGTGTTTCTTCTATATTTTCTTAGTAATTTAGAATTGATCAGTGCATATATGCTTTAGTAAGTCATTTTTGCTCATATATCGGTCAAACTTTTTTGTATGCTTAGTTTTTCCGATTGATACTTTTGATCAGTTAAACTTTGTTGGCTTCCGATTTTTGTCACATGACAATAGGAGAAATCTAAGTCAGGGCCTGTTTGAATACTTACTTCTTGGCGCCCTTTAGATTCAGATTAGTAGACTGTACAGGTTGGTTCTCTAGTCTGGTTCAGTTAGACAAACTTGCCAGTGCCCTCATTATGTGAAAACAAACTGGAAGTCTCTTACTGGCCCCGAGTGAAAAATCATAATAATGTCTAATGAGACTGATTAGGGAGTGGTTGCAATCTTTGGGTACTATGTCTGGTATTGTAGGCAGGTTGTGTTCAGCTAGTTCGACTCATATTAGTTGAGAGTGCCGATGTCTGCGACTTTTATCTCTTTTCTATGCACGAATGTTTGTTTTGTTTTTAGATTATGATTAGAAATGCTATTATGGCATGAGTTGGTCTCTAGAGTGACCGTCTGTATTATATTATAATATAGACCAAGAACTACACTATAATATGAAAGGAAGGAGGTCCTTATTTGCAAAATTTGAGAAAAATACTGTTCACGGTTACTATTCACTCGGTTACTGTTCACGGTTACTATTCACTTTTACTGTTCACGGTTACCATTGATTGTTATTTCACGGTTACTGTTCACAGTTGTTGTTCATATTGCCTTTTAGAATAATTGTTTTTACATTGCTCTAGTTTATAGTATACAATGTATGTTTTTCATACTGTTTAAATTGTCTAGTTTTTAGAATAAATGCTTGTTTTTTTAAATTACTCTAGTTTCTAGCATAGAATGTCTGTTTTTCATATTGTCTAAATTGTCAAGTTTTTAGAATAAAATGCTTGTTTTTTAAATTGCTCTAGTTTCTAGTATAAATTGTCTGTTTTTCATACTGTCTAGATTGTCTAGTTTTTAGAATAAAATGCTTGCTTTTTATATCGCTCTAGTTTCTGGTATAAAATGTATGTTTTTCATACTGTCTAAATTGTCTAATTTTTAGAATAAAATCCTTGTTTTTTAAATTGTTCTAGTTTCTATCATACAATGTCTGTTTTTCATATTGTCTAAATTGTCTAGTTTTTAGAATAAAATGCTTATTTTTTAAATTGCTCTAGTTTCTAGCATAAAATGTATGTTTTTCATATTGTCTAAATTGTCTAGTTTTTAGAATAAAATGCCTGTTTTTTTAAATTGCTCTAGTTTTTAGTACAAAATGTCTGTTTTTTATACTGTCTAAATTGTCTAATTTTTGGAATAAAATACTTTTTTTAAAAATTGCTCTAGTTTCTAGCACAGAATATCTGTTTTTCATATTTTCTAAATTGTATAGTTTTTAGAATAAAATGCTTGTTTTTTTAAATTGCTCTAGTTTATAGCGTAAAATGTTTGTTTTTCATAGGGTCTAAATTGTCTAGTTTTTTGAATAAAATACTTGTTTTTTATGTTACTCTAATTTCTAGAATTAAAATGCACCTATTTTATATTTCATATTTTTTAGCCATAAATAATTTGTAAATAAAAGTTGAAGATTTTAAGCTAAAGATACAGTATTTTAATTTAAAAGGCTTAATTTTGTATGATTCAAAAATTAAAAAATTGTTTTAAACGAGGAGAAAAATGAACCCAGACTCGGAAATTATTTACCTATATGGGACCCATGGTTGGCCAAAAACATGCGGACGAAACAATCTGAAGCAGGCATATCTTTCCATTCTCAGACGCTGAGTAATTTGAAAACGCGTGGCCGCGCGTGAAAATAATTAATGTAACTAAGTTTCATAATTTGCAACATAAGAACCTCCTTCCATTCTCTATTACTATATAACCACCGGTCTATATTTATATATATTTATAGACGGTCTATTTTAAGACCAATTATTATGGCATTATTAATACTACTAGATTCAGATGCAGAGATAGTTACTTTTGTGGTGTTATTGTACCTGTGATCTTTCATTGTGCTTTGGGGATGCCTATCGTAAAAAAAAAGATAAAATATGAATGATTTCTCATGGCCGATTGCAATTTTGGGTAACAAAATTGGAAAAAAAAAAGTCCAAATTTGAAAAAACTTACGTGAACGTAATAATATACACTATTGTAGTCCATTTTTCTTGACTAAATTAAAGTAAAATTGTATGTACTTAAAAAAATAATAACGTGCCCAAATTTAATGAAATTAGATTTCATTGTACGCAGGCTAAATTAAACTTTTCTACTTTCAAATCCATCATGCGTGGCTATACACTATACTGTATGGATGTATGTTTGATAGGTCTCTTGTGATCATCAAATGTTCAAATATTTTGTAATGGCCAAATTTACCGTTTAAGAGTGCAGTGATATCAGCCGCAACAAAGGGCACTCCAGTTTGTAAACTACACTTTTTAACCCCTTCTCTCTTTCGACGAGTTGACATGCTTAGCAAACAGAGGCATAGTAGCCTTTTTGTCTGGGTACCATTTAATGACTTAACAAGAAATGATACCATCGCCATTCACTTGCAGAGACCAAGGAAGTTGCTCTCATTAAGCATAAAACCCCCTTGTGTTTCAAAACAAAAACAAAAACAAAATCAAAACCATACTTTTAGTCCTTAAGTTCTTAGAGTTGTAACAACTAACAATACATGTCAAACACCCTCCCCTCTTGCTTGTACAACCGGTGGATATATCAGAATTAAGCTCTATGCTCCCCATGCAGAATCCCATGAGCCGTGTCTTGTAACTTCCAAGTAGATACTGAACCAACTTCTGCTGAGTAAAGTATAAATGTTAGCAATGAAATAAAGATTTCAGTCATTTTTAAAATCCTTTTATTAGGCATCCACTAGCAACTTTCAACTCATCCACATCCACTTCTATTTCTCTCTGTAATTTACTCCTCCCCCACTCAATCATCAATAGTCAAGACAGTTACACTATATGTACGTATGGCTTGCAACTTCTATTGCAACTAGTATGTTAGCAATATTTTCAAAATGTTTTCAAGACCATACTTAAAGGGACGGAGTAGTAGCAACCCTATGCTTCTATAATTTTACTCATGCATCCGTTCCATTTTCTTTCTAGTAGACAAATATTAGCTGTCACTAAAAGCTAAATATATCTTTATTAACAGAGAAAGGGTCAGTTAGAGCTGAAGGTTATACCTCAAGAAACATGTGGAACAGAACCATTTTCCATGCTGGAGTCCATATCACAACCCCTGATTCATACATGAAAGAAACTTAGAAAACATGCATGCAGAAAAGCTCTAACACGTGAAAAAAAAAAACATACGGAAACTATTACCATTCCATGGCTAATCTCTGCATTTCCTCAATGTCATTATCAAGAGCAGTACGTGCAGCCTGTATTTCTGTATTTTTTGAGCAAAGCTCTCTCCATTGTGACGATAGAGCATTTAGCTCATATGCAGCATTTTGCTGATAAATAAGAAGCATGTAAATATCAGTTTCCTACAGGATGCGCATAAAAGTGCATATTTGTGAGTAAAATAAGGTTTCCAAGCTAACCTGGTGATACATCCTCTCACGATTCACAGCATCAAGCTTTTCTTTGAGTTTTATTGCTTGTGATTGGGTCCTGAAAGATGACTTGATTGCATAAGAAAACTAAAACTACAGCGTCAATAAAAGAGTAAGAAGTTTCCTCACTCTTTATTCTAATAGATCATGTAGAAAAGGACATAAATTTGCAAATTTTGAATGTTTCATAATAAATAAACACTTGATGAATTTCCCTTTCCCCGTGACAACTGACATATGAAAAGAAGAAGAAAAAAGTTGGAAAAATGCTACAATTTTCCAATATGACTAGAAAAATGTTACTACTCAGATCCCCTATATCTTTAAATACAGTGCGAGCTGAGTAACCTATTTCTTTATCGACATAAACTCCATGGTATAGAGAAACATAATTTCTCTCTGGTCAAAGCATATAAGAGATGCACAAGCCAGAAGTAGTAATCAATATATACAGTAATTAGTAAGTCAAACACATGCCAAGCATGCTTGAGTTTAAAGGATAGGCGTCCAAAGAAATATTACAATATGTAGGATAGTTTATGAAAGTACCTGGATAGCACTGCCTCTAGGTTTTGGTTGTAGAGCTTCCACATCTCAGGACCATACTTTGACATTAAGTCTAAGTTTTCCAGCCTGCACAATAAAAAAATTTAATTGTATCAGAAGCATATTGGGTGGAGAGGGGAGGAGAAGATAAAATGGGCTTAATTTCAGGAATTTCCTATCGGAGGCCACATCTATACAAACAAGGTGATGTATCATCACCTCCTTCCAAACTGTATACTTAGTGAATAATTGTTCAAGCAGTCTAATTAAGAGGGAAATAAACAGAAAACAATCCAATAACGATGCAATAAAAAGCTCAATAGTGTCATGTTAAGTTACTACTCTAGCCAAAGAACCCGATTGGTCAGCTTTTAGAAAGCAACTTGTATGTTTAAGATAAGTGCACACCTGATAACTTGATGCTGCAACAAGCGCTGGCCCTTCTCAAGTGACAGCTTCCAGGCACTTTCATCAGTTTGCTTGTTTGCGGTCGGAACCTCAAGTCCATATCTAGAGGTGTCCATTTGAACTGGAGGCCTCCCCGCTCTCACCCTCTCATATTCTCTTGCAAGCATGGGATGATCCTAAATCAGAACAAACAAGATGTAAGTCAAGCAGTTGAACAATACACACCAAAGCCCCTTACTATCTTTTCAACAGTTAAACAACAATCCATGACTAGAAATATGCTTCTCCTCTATAAATTGCAACAATTTTAAAAACTCGAAGCTAATCAGCAAACTAAACCCCACTAAAGAAATTGAGTGAATCAAACCCTACCCAGAAACATAAAAGAAATTGAGCATGGGAATACCTGAAAGTTGACTTGGGGGACGGGAGGTAGGTCTTTAAGGAAGTCGGAAGGTCTTTTGGAGCTCCGGCGCATCTCCAATTCCACCAAACGGTCAACCTCCTCTTTGACTGCAGGCTCTGCGTAGTCGGCGTCTAGGTACGGAAGCGCATCGATCACCTCCGCGCCAGTTGACCACGCTGGCCGCATCGACGGTGGAGCTTCCAGCATCAGGATCTTCCCGTTAGCCGCCATTGCTCTCTCCCTCTCTCGTCGCCCTGTGCTGAAATTAGATACTTCTTCTATTTTACTTGCCTTTAGATTTTATTATTGCAAACACATCCTTTAATATCTGCCTTCCTAGCATCCTGGCACCTACAATTCCTATTCCTCGCAGGTCGAGGTAAAACGGATAAAATTTTGAATAAGTTTGAAATTTTACTTTAAGGAATCAACATTACCTCATCATTTGATAATACTATCACTTGTTTTTTTAGGTAAAAATATACAAAAATCTTGAATGACACTGTCTTCCCATGTACTTATGATGAGACCAGGGACTAAAATCATAAAAATTCATAATAATAGATAGATGGAAGGACTAATAATGTAATTATTAAAAATCTTACTGAATATTTTGCAGGTTAAAATTAGATTATAACTTTTAAGATTATGATCCATATTTTTCAATGAATCTTTAATGCGCGTCCTACTAGAGCATGCATGTGCAATAATGGGTTTCTTTTGTGGGTCCATGTTCAAATGATGTATCAAACATCTTCTCTTTCAGAATACAGCTTATAAAGATTTCGGAATATATCTTCTCTCGCAGAATACAACTTATAAAGACTTCGAATACATCTAAGCTGGGCTCTTCTTTATTCCCGGCGCACCAAGAGATGACGGGCATGATCGACACCAACACATTGGAATGCAGCTGGCCCGGATAAAGCTTCTGCAGCTTCAGAAACTCAGAAAACAAAGGAGGAAAAGGAAAGTTAAGACCTTGTTGCAGAAACCTCCCAAATACAACCCTTCTATTCTGGGTCACTGGATCCTTGGTCGGCACTGAGTCATCCTCGACCATCGGATCGGCGAAAGCAAGATATGATAACCTGCACAGCTTGAAGAACTCCACGGTCCTCTTGAGGCTCGCTTTGCCCTCGCTCGAACCACCAACATCAGAAACCCGATTGGCAACTTGGGGCTCCGAATTTGGATTCAAACCCGATTGGGATGGACCTTCGACTAGCGGGACAGGAAAGCCTGCAAAGGCACAACAACAGTCACCTCGGTAAAGGCCCCCGTCTCAATTTCCAAGAATAAGGTTTCAAACCCATCAGGGGCTTGTTGGTTTCCCGTCGGTAAATCCTTAGCAATGGGGGTTTTCTGATCGCCTGCTTCCTCGATCACCGGCTCAAGTTTCGGCGTAGCATTATCCCTCCCACCATGGGAGCACTGGAACTTGTTTGAGACATGGTCGCAGGGAGAATGAGGGGAAAATATGGTGGTAGAAGAAGAATTTTTGAAGAAGCGGGAGAATAGCAATTTGGGGATTTTTAAACAATTGCTTTAAACAATTGCAAATTGGAGTGAAAGAAAATGATAAGCACAAAGGAGGATTATCTGGGATATATAATCCATGATTAAAACGCATTTAAGCGGGTAATTACATCGATTGCAGTCAATTTGAATGGTGGTTTCGCACCACCAGGATCATCTAATAAGCAAGCGACACGTGTCACCCATTTCATATTAAAAGACGATTTGAACTCAACCGTCCACGTGTCCTGATGGAATGCGAAACAACTTGAGTATAGATATTCAGAAGAGTCAGCCCGAGTGGTCAATCTGAGAGGATGCCCCGAGTTAATGCTATGAAATATCTCCATCGAGTTTATTGGCATTACTATCGAGTAAAAAGACTCGCATATCCCCTCGAGAGGAGATCTCGAGATTCTGAACATCTACCTTGGGGGTTACTGATAAGTCCATGGTTCGCACTCTTAGACTTTGTTCGGGCTCGAACCAAGACCTAAGAAGGGTCGGGGGCTCGAGATACACGGGAGATGGACTTACAGGTCCATCGTCCCAATCCTTATAAGGATCGCGTATATTCTGAATTGCCTACAAGGAATACATTTCCTTTAATTATGGGAATACAATTGGTATCACCATAAGAGTTGTATTCTTACTTTAGTTACAAACCCTGCCAATCTACGGACTGAAACTCTATAAATACAAAGGTTTGGTAGATCTCTCTAATCATCTAACATACATTACGCCCTACACTTATAAACTTTATAAAGCCGTCAGTAACTTAAGTATCAGAGTGTCTACCCTCGGTCACCCCGGGGCTTTGTCTTGCAGATCAGTTCGTGTGCTCGGTTCAAGGTCAACTGTGGGTTCCAGACATCTATCAACCGCACTACATGAGTCCACTTCATCAACAATGAAATGATGTTGCTAGGTTGTAGCCGTTTAGTGTTCCGAGATCGTTACAACTGTAGTTTACGAAGCTTTTATTACAATGTCGCAAATTTAGTTCGTATCGAGGTAAGTAGAATAGGTTTGCGAGTTCGCAAGTTTTTTATTAGGAATACTATAAGCGAGTTTGTAGTACAAATCGTTTCACAAATTATTCGAAAATAACCAAACCCTACTAGTAAACCAAACGATATCGTTACTGTCCTTGTTCATATGAACAAAAAACCAACTACTGACTAAGTGACTAACAAGCGCAATCGCAACAATATAGCTTAACAAAACAGGCTTGCGCTATCGTTATATATTTCGTCATGGTGCCAATCATAACATATCCTCAGATGCTTACGAAATTGAAACATGTTGCATCACATAAGTTCAAACTGTCGATTTGGCTTGCAAAATCATATCCAAATTAAAAGATAACAAAAAAATAATAAAGTGTGATATCGTAACACAAAGTAGAGGTAGGAAACAAATC
Organism: Sherardia arvensis; assembly: GCA_948330725.1. Lineage (NCBI taxonomy): Eukaryota > Viridiplantae > Streptophyta > Magnoliopsida > Gentianales > Rubiaceae > Sherardia > Sherardia arvensis. The sequence goes on along the minus strand of OX415240.1, from coordinate 23,497,301 downwards.
AAGAACACGGCGTAAACAAACAACGTGTACCTGAAACGTTTTAAGGCGAAAGAGGAACCGCCTTGAAAACGTTCCGGATTTCCTGCACAACCAGAGAAGGTGGAAGCCTTCCGCCTTCGTAGCTTCACAACCAACCGCCTTAGATGCGGTTGATTTGTAGTAGTGAAAATCATACACCAGCTAATCCCATAACCAAAAATGTTAGTCGGGAGAGCTCTTTATGAATCAGTTGATGGTTGCTACCGCGGGTTGTTGCTCAAATGGTTCAAAAAATAAAATTATTAGACGAAAGCACATTGCTCAATCGAATAAACAATTAGAAAAAATTATGAGGAAAAGAAGCCAAACGTACATTTGGCGACCATAATGAACAACATGGGAACAAATTAACTGAATTAACTTTACCACAAAGATCAAGTACGCAAAGGCATCGCCTCCCGACACTTCCTGAACACTCTACCTTTTTTTTTTTTAAGGTTAAGCCACCAATAGGTGGGAGGAATTTATTAGGCACCCCAAATCATAAATTAAAATAAAAAGATTACAAGATGCCATAGGCTCAGAAGTTTGAGTACAGTGAACTATATATGAGCCATCACAGCCTAGGTGCGGTTGGCTACCAAAATGGTGAGAGCAGATACTCTCAGTTCAACCTTCCAGAAACAGAGAGAGAAATAAGTTGCATTTTAGCGAATCGTTAAACGAAACACAGTTTTGCCGCCTATTTTTCCAGGTTTCAAAAAGGAGAACTTTACAAAAAGGAGTGATGAGTATATGGACGTACATACATGAGGTGAAACTGTTGTTCAGATAGGCAGTGAGGGATTAGTTACTTCAGAATTTGGAGTAGTTGTCAGTCTGATGGAGGGAATGTGTAAATTGTCCATATATAGTGCACCCTTGACTGGAGAGGGCAGGTTGTGCCAAACAAAAGAACAACCAGTTTTGATGGCCAGAGAATGTTTTGCCAGAGAATCTGCTGCCTGATTCCCTTCTCTGAGAGTGTGTATGAGCACTCTATGACCCAGTAGGGCATGCAACCTATCTGCAAGACAGAAAAGAGACCAATGTCTCTTCATGGGATCAGAAATCATATGTATGGCAGATAGGCAGTCTGATTCAATTGAGAATGGTTCAGATCCTAGGGCCAGGCCCAAATGAAGTCCAGCATCTATGGCTAGGTGTTCAGCATGAAGAGGTGAGTGGGATGCAACACAGAAGCCCCTAGCATCTTTCAATAGACCAGATGAATTTCTTATAACTACCCCGATTCCTGCCATGTTTGAAGACCATGCAGCATCTACATTGATTTTCACACCTGTGAGAGGTTTAGACCATAGAACAGTAGAGATTATAGATTTTGGAGGTTTTGTTATAAGGGGTAGGGTGTCATCTGAGACCAGTTCAAGGTCAACAGGTCTAGATATATAGTGTGAAAATGCAAGGAAGGTATAGTCACTACACTCTACCTTCATCAAACCAGACTCTCTCTAGTCACTAATAGTCATGATTGTATGCATCTCACAACCTGTTGTCCAATACAAATTAGAACAAAACATATTAAATTGAAACTTCAATAATATTGTGCGTTGTATAAAAAGCAAAAGTTTCAATCATAATCACAGTTTAAGGGCTAATTATTATCTTAATTAAAACATATATAAAGCACATACATAGAAGATTCAAGTTACATGGAAGATAAATATTATATATAGAAGAATATCACGGTTACATGGAATATATTCTCACGTACATCAACTAAACTAACTAATTTGAAAGAAAACTTGTTAATGGAAACATTTCTCTATATAATGGTATCATATATTATTAGATGAGGTTAAGAAAATATAAGCTACATTGTAATGATATGTTTTCATGCTATATAATAGTCGATCATATGTATGATATATAGTGTAATATGAAAAGATATTATACTAATAGTTCTTCATTATATTCTGATTTTTTTCTAAATATATACAATAATTATACATCTAGGTCCATGTTTACTAATGCAGGTATTAGAAAATTTTTAAGACATGAGATAATGACATGTTATTTTATGGTGAAGTGATAACTTTTTTAAAATATCTAGGAGAAAGACACGTAAGCAAAATCATTATGTTTTAAATATATGTATAGATTTTTTTTTTAAAAGATTAACCATCCTAAGGATGGGGGAATATATATGGCTCCCCAAACCAAATAAATAAAACCAAAATCAGATTTTGGTTGTAGTTTTCTCACTCCCACTACATGAAGTGGAGAGGAAAAAGAATAAAGATATAGCGGCTCTACACATAGCCATGAAGTTAGGGGAGCTTCCAAAAAAATGTGGAACCTATACATGTAAAAACTAGAAAATATAAGAGTTTGACTTGTAGAACCAAAAATTCTTAGAGCCTATTAGTGAATTGATAAATCAAAACACAAGGCGGCACCAAGAAATGTTCTGTGAGTCAGAAAAGATTGGAGTAGGTTCAGGCCAGTGAGGCCATGGAAGAAGAGTATCTGGTAGCTTTCTGGTGAGGCAGCATACATGTTAGCTAACTGTGAATTTTGATCCTTGTTTGATATCTGCGAAAAGTCAAGAGAACAATAATGAGCGTAGCAGCTGTATATAGGGGGGATGAAGCCTGACAGAAGGTAATTCCATCCTATCTAAATTAAGTAAACCTCTTCCTTCAACAGGTAACTGAGATAGATTATTGAAAATAGCATTGGATTTTATGTTACATGCATGTTTGGCAAGTGAGTTAGAAACTTGATTAGTTTCTCTAGGAGAGTAAGATAGGTCAGTATCATGCAGAGACTGGTGGACCTCATCAATTATATTGAAAAATTTCCAGTGAGCCAGCTGAGGATCTGAGATCATTTTAACTGCCTCTGCACAATCTGACTCTATATATGCTTTCTGACTATATGATGATGCAACAGAGAGGCCTAAGCCAATAGCCAAGATTTCTGCATGCAATGGTGACTGTGAAAGTGTATAAATACATTGAGCAAATATAAAGTTACCAGATTCATTTCTAACCACCACACTCAGACCTGTATTACCAGTAGGGGATTTCCGTGAAGCATCCACATTATATTTAAATCCCCCAACTGGCTTTGAACATTTAAGCACATAAATTGTGGGTTTAGGAGGCCTAAGATGCTTAGGGAAGTATCCATTTGAAGCCAGATCTATGTCAAAGGAGGAGGAAATGACCTGGCAGCAAAAGAGAGGAAAACAAGAGATTTGATCTCTTGTATGTTGTGACTAGGGTTTGGTGGGATCTCATCAAAAATAAGTCTATTCCTAGCCTTCCAGATGCACCAACAAGTGAAAAGTACCACATTATGTATTAAAATAGAGGATCTTTGTAAAACCATGTCTGGTAAGATAGTAGCTAATTCTGTTCCAAATTGTGTTAAAAGATGGAGTGACAATGTTAACAAATGCATTTATACCAGACCAGACCTCAGAGGAAATATAACATTCATTGAAACAGTGGTCCAATGTGTCAGAATGGTTACAGAAACAGCATTTGGACACTATATTGAAACCATAATAACAAAGGACATTATCAAATGGTAAAATGGAGTTCATTACCTTCCACATGAAGACTGAGATTTTTTTTGGCACCCTCTTGTTCCAAATCCTTTCTAGAGACAAAGATGTGCCTCTTTTGGGTCTGAGCAGATTATATGTAGCTTTAAAGGAGAAGCAGCCCTTGTTGCCAGGCATCCAAATGAGTTTGTCCTCTCTGTGTATTTTTAGAGAGGATTCCTGTAGGTAAGACAGAAGAGTAGTATCAATATAATGTGAGATGTGATTCAGATACTCTTGCTTATTCTGAATAAAAGAAGCTACAATGCAGTCTGATGGGATTGTTGTATTCTGGGGATCAATAATATCACACAAAGGACCAGAGCCAGTCCAGTTGGCATTCCAAAAATTACATGCTCCATTTCCATGTATAACTCTAGTGTGACTCTCTGCAAAGGAATTAATTTTACAAATACGCTTCCAGCAATGTGATTTTTTGAAAGAAACAGGTAGAGAAGCCAAGAAAGTGGTCCAGGGAGCAGATGCAAGTTGGATTTTCCACCATAATTTGACTGAAAAGGTCTTCACTATGGTGGATATATTCCTGAAGTTTAGGCCATTTTCTGAGATAGGATAGCATAAATCATTCCATTTTTTCCATGTTTCTTTTGGCCTATTATCTATTGATCCCCCAAAAAAGACAGAAATCCCTCTTCTAATTAATTTTATGATGTGCACTGTAGGTTCCATAACAGCCCATATATGTTGAGGCAGGGAATATAAGCAAGAGTTTATCAGTATCATCTTACCACCTTGGGACAGCCATCTATTTTTCCAGTTATTTAATCTCTTGTCAATCATTTCTACCACAGGCTGGAAAAATACATTTTTAATTCTGCCTTTAAAGATAGGCACACTACTAGAAAAAGTGCCTTTGCCAACACATTTTTAACTACACTTTAAGTAGATGTTGTAATAAATAGATATTAGGACAGTCCATTTACTACTGAAATTTGAGTTTCCGAAATTTGTGTTGTTATAAAATAATATAAAGACAATACATATTTTATGTCAGTAGATTATTATATTAGGACATTAATATCATAACACTATTTGATTGTGTAAGGAATTAATGCTATAAAGACAATAATTAATGTTACTTAATTAAATCTCAATTTACATAACATGGTCAGAATAAAAATAATAATTAAAATGTGGTAACAAACCTTTTCACCACCCATTATGATTTGTAAAATTATATTTATTGAAAAATTATTGTCTTAAAGTGAATATACTATTTTTGCTACAAAATAGATTAATTGTGAAAAATAAAAAGTGTGGTTAAATCCAATCATCACATTTTACAATTAAATTTAAGTTATTAAATTATTAACAGTGCCGTTCAATTAAACTATCTCATGTTTTAAATGTAAAAAAATATTATATATTACAGATAAACTTTATAATGTGCAACGAGGTGAATGTTGCCTGAAACTCTATTTCGTACTTCATCGGAGCTCAGACAAATTCAAGTTCATCATCAGTACTGTCATCCCAAAGGTGAATTTTGTCTTCCTACTAAACTTCTTCTTCCTTAATCAAATCAAATAAAGCTGAGATTTTGACAAGGTTTTGCTGCACAGATTGAGCCCGAGCAAAGATGGATATGATGGATTTGAGCTACGTTTCAAAGATGGATAAAGGCCATATCACGAGTCCGGCATCCGGGTTCTGCGTATTGCTGAGCATACATTACACTGTTCTACGGGAAGAAGCCCAAAGAGCAGAAAGCCATAATCTATATCATGCTCATGGCCCCAATTTATGGTGTGGACTCTTTTGTGGGGCTCCTGGATTTTGAAGGAAGCAATGCCTTTTTCATGTTCTTGGATTCTTCTAAGGAATGCTATGAAGCTTTAGTAAGTGTCTTTTTGCAGTTTTCTCGATTTCGGAAAGCTTGATTTGTTGCTGTATGGAATTGATTTTTTGTTTTATAGCTATTTGAATAGATTTTATATTTGTTGCATAGTTATTTGTATAGTTTTTGGCTTTGTTGTATATTATCTGTAAAGGAATGCTATGAGGCTTTAGTAAAAAAAAATCGGGTTTCTTGATTTCGGGAAGTTTGAGTTTTGTTCTTGTATGGAATGGAAGGTGATCATGATTGTTTTTTCTGTTTTTTTGTTTGTTTGTAGGTGTTTGCAAAGTTTTTGGATTTGTTTTATAGTTACTTGAACATTTCCGTTAGCCATATTGTTGTGCCTGATGGAATCAAGGGGATGGAGATTCATCATTGTTTTCCTATGACTCCTTTTCAGGTGAGTTTTGTCAAATCTTTCTTTGTTCGTTAGGCATTCCATATATCAGAAGGAACTTGAGGACTAGAGTACTGTGGTTCGATAATGTTAGTGTTGAAAGGAAACTAGCGAATTTCCAAAGTGTGTATGTTTGTGAAAAGATATTAGAACTTTCTTGTACTGCCTCCCTTTAACTGTCCTTTGAACAAGAAAAAGTTACACATTATCTTACTTTGCTAGGCTGTCTCTATATGTATGTTTTAGTCATTGTTAATCTAGGCTATGGTTTTATCATGGGAGTTCATGTATTTCAACCATTTAGAGTTGGTAAACATGGTAAATTTGAGGTTAAATTTGCATGGTTTTCTTAAGGCATCATTTCGTTGAAGATCCTCATGTCATGGTGATGCTGAATTCATAACCAGTTATGATTCTGATGAAACCTTAATAAATTGAGTTTGATCTTGATTGCTTGATTTTCTTTTTTTGGTCTTGGTTGGAATTTTCTAATAAAGCATATAATCCAGGACTGCTTTGGTTATGACTCTGGCTTTCAAGGTTTAGCACTAGTGGCTGTATTGTTGAATGAAATTTCGTAAATGCTTGCTCGTGAAGGATTGCGCAGTTCTCGCGAATCGTGATGGATTGCAGTCGATTATTCTGTTCAGTAGCGTAAAGAACCTGTAGTTTTAGATTTGAAAACTCTGACCAGTGTTATAACTACCAGAAGCCACCAACTGAAAACGTGTTCTTTACTTGGTGAGTTTACACAAAATGATAATTGACAACTTGTGTTTTTTGTTGTTTATATCTGTATTTCTTGTATTTCAATGACAACAATATAAGATGGTTCTTTTTTTAAATCGGTCTCTGCAATCTTTACGCAATTTGCATGGATCACCCAGTTCCCACGACAAGAGATGTCGATCTTATATATGTGACACAAGTTATCAACACTCCAATTGCCTTGACCGTTATAGGAAGCTCAGAGAATAAGCTCCAAATGATCCTGTCAATGAAGCTGGTGGGAGTTCTGACCAGAATGAAGATCAGCAACATGATGATGCTGTTGCAGGAGAACCCAAAGGGATTAGGCCTGAAGAAGATACTTTTGTTAGGAAGACTTAAAACATTGTTCTGTTTTACCACTGTATATTAGCTCTACGCAGCTTCAGACTAGTGATTTCCTTTTTTCAGTCGATGAAGATTAACTGAAATAATGTTGGACAAAATGAATGAACTTTGTATAATGGCCACTGTATATTTGCTCAACACCATGACAAATACTTCAAGTCAAGTTGAAAATGAATTTGATTTGTGTATACAAGCACTGAATGCAAGAAGACTACATAAGACGGAACATACAAATACTATCACAAAAGCAAGAGGTTAGCTATATTTCTTGGAACCTTAATAAGAGAAGATGCTAATAGCATTCTGGTAACTAATCTCAGCAAGTTCTTCCTTAGTTAAATCGAGCAATGAAGACAGCACACTGTGAATATTAACAGGATGGTTCAGAACCTCTTTCTGCACTGATGATTCTTTACCGTCTTCCACGGAAGTTAAAACTTCATCTGAAAAGGGATCCCTTCTTCCACGGAAGTTAAAACTTCATCTTGCAAATGACAGTGAGAATCAAAGAACTTTATAATCGACATGGCTGTACTAACAATTTCAGCACAATTTTCAGATAGAAGTCCTTGTGAGCAGTGGCCAAGCTGAGAGCAAGATGACCAAGAGGTGAGTTAGTGGTCAGAAGATACAAAAGAAGCAGACGAAATGAGAAATATTACAAACTAGGCTGTAAACACAGGGAGAATTTATCAACCAAGTCACATTTCTTCTCAATTTGAAAAGGATCATGCACGAACATCATTTCGAATATCTCATCTAGACAAGACTTTGAAACTCTAGTAATATCAAATAGCTCTATCAATTCCAGTATTATCATGAAGAAAAAGTTACTTACTGTTAAAGTTTGAGCCAGGAAGTGAAATGAAAGATAAAGAACCAACATCACTCACTGAAATCACTATGCATAAATTATTAGATGATGCAAGCAACTTCACAGTAACAAATAACTTAGAAGTTATTAAACTTACTGAACTCTAAAAAAACACCACATCAACTTACTGAGAAACTGGTATGTTTGGCTTCACTTAAGTTAAGAAGCAGAAACTCAGAAGACATTAATAGAGAACACTTTATAGATTCATATGAATATTAAAAATTCCAAGAACAAACTAATATTACAAGAACTAATCTGTAATATGGACAATTCTGAATCAGAATATATTAAACCCAAAAAATGTGGAGCTTCACCATTAAAACCCAAACTGAAGAATAAGCATTTTGGCGACAAAAAGGCTAGGATTAGATAGTTGAAAGAACATGAAAATACAAAATATTTTTCACAAGTGTGCCCAGAAAAAAACAATCTAGACTGTCCATGAACAGAATCAAATCTCTATATAATCCCTGGTTAACTGGCAGACAATAAAAATGAAACAGTTCGGTTTTATATTGAACTTCAGTCTTTACCCCAATATAGTCCTTTCATACTCCTTTTATACCCCACATCCCACATTCTAAGCCAAATATCAAAACTGATCATAGTTCTCTCAGTCTCACTAAACTTACTGAACTCTAAAAAACACCACATCAACTTACTGAACTATAAGAAACAATTCAGATAAAACATAATAAAAAATGTAAGAGCACCTTTAGTTATGAATATGATTGTTGGTTCTGTCCAAAAACTCCCCTACTTGTGTTGTGAAACAGCCTTGGACTTGCTCCTTTTTCTTTTGTTTGGTCTGCAGATCACATGAGATGATTATAACACTAAATTTTGATAAGGAAACAACAAAATTATGTTCTAAGTAATGAATAAAAAATAACCTGTCACTAGCAGTATTGATCTTCACAGTATCCCCTTCTACGTCAGGACGAACCCATTGAACCTCTGCATCCATATCGGACTTTGGATCTCCTACGTTGCTCTGAAGATATGTATCAACATCCACTAACGATTCCATGTTATATTCATTTCTTGGAGATGTTGTTATGACCACATTCCAACATTTTTCAAGTGGATCAGCAACATAGAATACCTGTGAAGCCTGGTGAGCTAAAATAAAAGGTTCATCATGAGGCCTAACGTTGTTAAAGTTTACCAGGGTGAAACCATCACTATCCATTTTTAGCCTACTTCCTTTAGAAACCCAATCGCACTCAAACAAAACCACTCTCTGGTGCACATAATCCAGTTCTATAATATTATTCAAAACTAAATCCATTCACAACGTATTTAGCAAAAGTTAAACCAATGTTATTTGGACCCTTAGCAAGACATTTCAAATTCTTCGCCTCTTGCTCATCCTCCGACAATTGCAAGTAATATACCTAAAACCAAATCAAATTAAAAGGATGCATACGTAGAGTGGAGTCATAAACGCTGCCTTATAAACATGTATCAGAGGAACTATGCTTACATGCTCACGAAACCACTCAGCAAATTCTTCACAATGAATTCGTTGAATAAAATGAGGTCTGGCGCCAGGATACTTCTCTTTAATGATTCTGCAATGCTGCCTGCAATTTTTAAATATCATATATGAGAATTTATAAATTGAACTATGGTATATATAAGATATCGCATATATGAATTGAGCATGAATAAACTTATTACTCGATGTATGGCTTGACAGCCTCACAGTTGAACAACACATATTGATGGCCCTTCCTAAGTGTGGCATCATCAAACCTTGTTGGTGTTCCTTTCCCAAGGTAATTACCACTCATTGAAATATATCCAATTCAGGGTTTCCGTCTGAACGATCATCATTCCTAGATACTGAGTTTATTCTTGTATCACTATACTTTGCTAAGTACATAGAGCAAAATGTCAAACATTCTTGAGCTACGTACCCCTGAGCAATTGACCCCTCCGGTTTCTTTTGGTTTCGTACATATGATTTCAAGGTCCCAAGGTACCTTCAAAACAAATTTATAAATATGATTAATGAAATCACGAAACAGTAATAAGTTTGTAAATACATTATGTGCTATCAAATTTTACCTTTCAATAGGATACATCCAACGATAATGTACCGGGCCACCAAGCCTAACTTCAGTGGCTAAATGCAATGTGAGATATACCATCACATCAAAAAATGAAGGTGGAAAAATACGCTCCAGCTCACAAAGAATGATCACGATATCTTTTTCAAGCCGTATAACATCAGGGGGATAAATTACTTTAGAGCACAGCTTCCTAAAGTATCGACTCAGTTTGATTAATGGAACACGTACCGACTTTGGCAGCGTTTTTCGGACAGCAATAGGGAGTAACTGTTGCATCACAACATGATAATCGTGACTTTTCATGCCTACTAGCTTTGGGGGTGTTAGCTGAACACACTTGGAAATATTTGAAGCATAACCATCTGGAACCTTAACGTCTTTCAAAACCTGACAAAACACTTGCTTTTCTTTCGACTCCATTTTATGAATGGCAGCAGGCAATGTATATGCAGTACTTGACTGGTTTAATATTGGATGAAGCGCTGGTCTGATCCCCATTTCTTTCAAGTCAAGTCGTGACTTGAGTGTGTCTTTTGATTTTGCATCCACTTCTAGCAATGTCGCACAAATACTCTCACAAACATTTTTTTCAATGTGCATAAAGTCCAGATTGTGCCGCAAAATAGTGTCTTTCCAATAAGGCAAATCAAAAAAGATACTTTTCTTCTTCCTATTGAAGGGTAGAGCTGGATTGTCCTTCACTTTTTTTCCAAATTTGAAATCTATATCTTTCAAACTTTTCAGCACCTTATCCCCAGATAGTCGAGCAGGAGGCTTTCCTTTTTCTTCAGTTCCATCAAACTGCACACAATCTTTTCGGAATTTGTTGTCCATACCAAGAAATCTACAATGCCCCATATAACAACACTTTTTGCTTCCCTTCAACCACTTAGAGTGCGTGAATTCATGGCATACCGGACAAGCTAAAAATCCCTTCGTACTCCATCCAGACAAATTTGCATACCCTGGAAAGTCACTAATTGTCCACATTAAGCTAGCATGCAACACAAAATTAGCCTTTACGGAAGCATCATATGTATCAATCCCATTTTCCCACAAATCTTTCAAATCCGCTATCAAAGGCTGCATATATACATCAATATCATTTCCTGGAGCTGAGGGACCAGGAATTAGTAAAGATAGCATAAAATAAGGCTCTTTCATACACATCCAAGGAGGTAGATTATATGGTACTAAGACTACAGGCCATGTACTATAAGTCGAATTCATAGTACGAAACGGATTAAACCCATCAGATCCAAGTCCCAACCTTACATTTCGGGGATCGCTTGCAAACTTTTGATGCTTGCTATCAAACATTTGCCAAGAGGGAGAGTCAGCCGGATGCCTCATATAGCCATCCTTTGTACGACCTTCTGCATGCCATCGCATGTGACTTGCTGTTTTGGATGACATGAATAATCTTTGCAGTCTTGGTTTAATAGGAAAATACCATAAAACCTTCCGAGCAACTTTCCTTATCTCCCCAGTTGGATATTTTTTTGTACATGCCCATCTTGGTTCAATACATGTCCCACATGAAGTTATTTTTGAATTGTTTCCCCAATATAAGATGCAATCGTTGGGACAAGCATCTATCTTTTCATAACCAAGTCCTAAATCTCTCAACAATTTTTCACACTCATAATATGTCTTCGGAAGATCGGTCATAGCTTCAGGAAATCCTCTATGTAATAAATCAAGCATAATGTCGAAACTTTTATTACTCCATCTTCCTAAACATTTGGCGTGCAAAATGTGTATGATCCAAGAGATTTTAGAAAATGACTCACATCCTTCATACAAACTTTTCCTACTACCTTCAAGCAACTTGTAGAACTTACCTGCAATCCCTTTGGCAGTGTCTCCATTAGCAGATTCCTTGACACTTTCTTCATTTGCATTTACTGTTTCTTCAGGATTTCCAAAAGCAGCGTGAAGTAAGCCTTCCATATCATCAATCTCAATGTCATCAGTCTCATTTAATTCCACACGAACATTTGGAAGGGATGTGCTACTAGTACTTGGATGGTGTGATGGCATCTCACCGTGGACTATCCATTGGTTATAACCAGGTATAAACCCCGTATACACCAAATGTTCTCGAGCCTCTTTTCTTCCCACCAATTTAGAAAGCTTGCAATCTTTACACGGACATAATATTGTTCCACTGTTGTCTTTCATTCGAAAAGCAAATTTCACAAACTCCTCCATTCCATAAAGGTACTCTGGACTATATCTTGGTTTGTCCATCCAACTCTTATCCATCATCAAAATAAAATCAAAGAACCTCTTATAAGAATCTCTGATATATATGAAACAACAAAAGAATCAGTATCTGGATTGTACAATCTCCTGTGCTGAAAATTTCTTTCAAGGGTTTAAGTTTTCGTATCAAATTGTGTCTAGGTATAGAAAATATAAATTCTTAAAATTGTTAAACCAACCTTTCTACGAGTGCAATCCAACGACCTTCTGCAAGTCCCTGGAGGGGTTCTATCAGTCTGTAAAATATGCAGAGAAGATTGTAAAGGACTTAAACTAATCACATGAAAATTTTTACAAATATGTGATGGGCATCAACAAATACTTACAGTTTATCCGAAAAATCATCAGATTCTGTTCGTGACGATGACCCAAAAGAATAACGATGATGAAGGCAGTCTCCTCTTTGTCTCGGTTTAATAGAGTTTTGCTCTATTTTTGGTTCAGACAAAGTTTTGTACGAGTTGTTGTAGCCGTTTGCAGTCCATCCACACCGAGTCGCCGCTGAGATCGAGTGAGAGCTTGAGAGGAATCAGGGCGCTGTCCGAATCAGGGGACTACACAGGTGCGCCACGGCCCATGGCGATGTGTTGACCGGACAATGAAACTCTGGCCACTTTGAGGAAGATTATATGTGGTTCCCGTCAAAGTTTTGCCCAAAACAGCAATCACAGAGAAGGTTTGGCGTCAAAGTTTATATATTTAATTTATATATTGTTTTGAGGAAGATTATGTGGTTCCCGTCAAACTTTTGCTCAATTTTAGGATTTTGGCATTTTATTAGAAGGCGCCATTCTGTATTGTTTTCCCTCCTTAATGAAGCCTTTAGTAATCTTGTTGTCACTTTTCCTTTTAGACATATCCTGCCATAGGATGATCACAAATATGTGATAATTCTAATCATTTTTGAGTTTCATTGTATTCATCGAAATATTGTCCTTGTATAGGTGGAGCTGACCAGGATGATGGTAATGAAGATATTGACATTGATCACGGCTTCCCAACAAATGGCGACACTAACAAAACTACACTAGATGGACAGATATCTGAGAACAACATTCCACATGTTGATAAGCCCACCTCAAAAGGGCATGTAGGCAGAAAAAAGAGAGGAAAAACACACATGCTCGAAACTTGGGGACGCCCATCTAATCTACCCCTTATCATTCTTCGTGTGAATGGTAAAGGTGTTCCTATAGGAAAAGAGGCTGGTCCATTTGCTGAGTGGTTGGGCAGTGTAGCGAGAAATAGGCAATATTGTCCTCTTGATGTTGAAACTTGGCACAAGATGCCTAAACAAAAGAAAGAAGATGTGATGGATCTGGTCAAGGTTAGAAAGCTTAAACAAGTGAAATTTATATATGAATACAACTTCATTACATCATAATCTATCTAATCTTAATTGTTTTTCAGGCACGATATGATATCACCCTTTTGGAAGAGTCTTTTATTCTCTCCTCCGTTGCTTCGAAGTGGAGGACGTTTAAGAACTACCTTAAATCCAAGTATTGGACTGCTAATAGCATGGAATACAATGTTGAAGGTGAAGACGCAGACCTAGTATCCAGAGATCAATGGTTTAAACTTTTAGAATATTGGAACAATCCCAAAACAATGGTGGGTAATATTTATTTTATATACTAATATTTGATAATATGTAGATTCTGATCGTATCACTGTTCAATTTGAATTCTTGTAGGAAATGTGCGAAAGAAACAAGATTGCAAGGTCAAAAAGGCTTATGAATCATGCAACTGGAAAGAAGCCATATGCTAATGTAGAAGAAGATCTGGTAATATTTCAATTATCTCTATTAGGTTAAATTTATGTCATATTCATTATATACATCATTCTAATTGAAAAATAAATATGTAGGAGGTGTATTCTCGTGCTAACATGTTTGAGAAATGCTTTATCCGGAAGAAAGATACTCCTGAGAATGTTTTGCAAGCCTGGGTTCGTTTTACTTGCATTCTTTTTCATTATTCCTATTATTTTTCTATGATAAATATTGTAGTTTTCAATGATTTATTTACGTGTAACTTTACTTTTTGTAGGGTAAAATGCAAGAATTGCAAAAAGAGCAACGTGAGGGAGAAGAAGATCCCATCGCACCGAATGATATCTATGCTCAAGTTCTTGGTAAAGACAAGCCAGGTCGGGTTCGAATGGTAGGTGCTGGAGTTTCTACCTCGGATGTTTGGGGTGATATATCAAAGCGCAAACCAACAAAGCGTGAAATGTGAGAGCAGGAACAAAAATTGGCCAATTCTCAGAAGGAAAATGCAGAGTTACGTGCTCAACTCCAAATGCAACAGACTAATCCCATCAATCAAAATACTAATCGTATGACTCAACAAGATTTGGAGGTATTTTATCATATATACTCTATATGTTCATTTTTCAGAATAATTTTCAAACATGATATCATTTTTCTTAAAATGTATTGTAGATCGGTGCCTTCGTATCTTTGAAAAGTCTAATGGACCCAACTAGAGAAGTTGCTAGGGGATATGTTCATAGTGTGGATCCAAATAAGGAGGTTGGTGGACAATCTTTGGGACCAGCTCTATGTGAGATACTTGTGGTTGTAGTGCTGCATGGTGAAGAACATCTTGTTCGCCCTTTTGAATTTTACAATACACTTGAAGAGGTCATTGGAGTAGCAATTGCTTGGCCAGTCATGTTGGTACGTAAATTTATATTATTGTTGAGATTACATGTTATGTATGATTTGTTGCTCTTCAAGGTTTATATTGTTGGTTTTGATTGATCTATGTAAAAATATTCTAGTGTATTGGAAATGGTTGTGATGTTTATGATTGTATATGGAGTTGATATAAATCTACATATAAGTCTTGAGTAATGACCAGGACTAAAAATGTATGTGATTTTGTATGCAGGTGGCGCGCACTCAACGAATTTGAGAATGTTATCAGATTTAGAGGATTGAAGGATGGGCTTTTGGGAGATTGAAGCATGAGCTGCTGCATAATTTCTTAATCGAGTCATTTTATTTTGAAGATTTGGATATGTTTTGTAGGTTTTTTTGGCAAAATGGCTATGTTTTATTCTGAATTTATATCGAGATTATGTATCAATGAATTTATCAATAAATATTGGTTTTCTTTTCGTTTAATATACTGATTTTTTTAATTCGTAATTTTATAATTATCATATATAAAGAATTTCAATTGATAAAAGGTCTTATAAGACATTTTAGAATGTTATGATTACCTGTTATTGTTACAATTTTTTTATATTTTATTAGTCACTTTTTAAAAGATTATAATTTTTTATATGATGGTTCAAAAATCACATCTCAACGTGTTTTAATTTGTCACGTGAAAGTAATATACAACATCTCATACTGTATTATTTGTACATAAATGTAACATGTGAAAGTGTGGTTTTACATTTTAGTCACAGTTACTTGTGATCTAATAATGTCCAAGTAAAACAAAAGTTAGAGTGGTATACTTCGTCTATTACCACACTACCATCTATCGAAAAACATACCTATCATAACATCAAACTAGTGAACTAACATTAATCAGATATCACAAAAGTTAGTGCGGTACACTTTATTTGTTTCCGCATTGCCGTATGTTGAAATAGACACCTATCTTTACATCAAACTGTGTAATAATATTGCCCAAATATAACAAAAGTTAGTGTGTTATACTTGATCAGTTACCACACTATCATATGTCGAAAAAGAAACTTTTCTTTACGTTAAATAGTGTACTTACATTGCTCAAATATAACAAAAATTAGTGTGGTTTAATTTTTCCATTATCACACTAAAATGTGTGATTAAAAATACCTATAGTAACACAAATTAGTGTAACAATATTGTCCAAATATAACACCTAGTAGCGTCGTCTAAGTTCTCCATCCCCACAATAATCTACAATATTAAATTACAAAAACTATTAATAATAATTACTTATCATAAAATTTTAAACATATAAGTACAATATAATGTGTGGAAACTGATCGCTATCATAACACTATTTATTATATATTTAATAATTTAATTAATATAATAAATTATCTATCGTAACACTTTATACTTTTAGTAACACTGACAAATACCACACATTAGCAAAGTGTTGGTATAATTAAAAGTGTTATTAAAAATGCATTTAACAACATTTTTGCATGTTTTTATAGACCATATTTCTAGTAGTGGCACACCAAGATATTTAAAGGGAAATTGCCCTTTCCTCATGCATAAAATATCCCTTATTTCTCTGATTTTTTACTGTGTTGCATGCTTGCTGGTATAAAATTTACTTTTATCATAATTTATCTTCTGCCCAGAGACAGACTCAAAAACAGATAAGTGCTTTCATCTTTATTAAATTAGATTTACTGGCAAGCATAAAGATGATTGTATCATCAACATATGTGAGGTGGGATATTTTCTCAGCTGCTGTTGGCAAATTATAATATTGGAGACTTCCATTATCGTAAATAAATGCCAGACTTCTAGCAAAGGCTTCAGAGAAAATATTAAAGAGAAAGGGAGAGAGGGGGTCACCTTGTTTGATACCTCTGGAAGCATTAAAAAGTCCTACAGGTGCACCATTTAGCAAAACAGAAAACCATGCTCGAGACAAGTTTTTTATAACACAGTAAATAAATTTACCATGAAATCCAAATTTAATAAGCACACTGCATAAAAATTTCCAGCAAACCCTGTCAAAAGCTTTTCTTAGATCTAGTTTCAAAATGTAGTTAGGGTGTCTGCCTTTTCTATCTATAAATCTAAGCATTTCCTTAACATATAACACATTGTCAGCTATGTCTCTATTTTTAAGGAAAGTAGTTTGGTGTGGAGAAATTATTTTGTGCATAAAAGGCTTAAGTCTCTCCATCAAGATTTTAGAGAAAATTTTATTGACAACATTGGAGAGACTTATCGGTCTGAAGTCACTAAATGATGATGGGATATCTAATTTAGGAATTAAAGTAATCCATGTACTGCCTATGCCCTTAGGAATTTCAGAGCTACAGAGAAAATCATTTGCAGCATGCAGTAAGTCTAAGTGAATTATATTCCATGCCTTCATATAAAAATTAGTAGTAAAACCATCTGGACCTGGGCTGCTTTGTTTATTAAGAGAAAAAGCAGTCTGTTTAAGCTCCACTAATGACAATGGTTTAATCAACTCTAAATTATCTTCATATGAAATTATTTTAGGGATTTGAGCCAGAAAGTGAGAATAGAAGTCTGGGTCTGGATCCTTGTCAGATGAGAGGAGGTTGGAGAAAAAGGACACAACCTCTATTTCCATTTCAGACTCCTCATCAATCCACTCCCCAGCAGAGTTCATAATTTTAGTGATAGACATTCTGCTCTTTTTTTCCCTCACAGAATTATGAAAATATTTAGAGTTGTCATCTCCATCTTTAAGCCATTTAATTTTTGCTTTGTATTTGAGAAAATGCCTTTGTTCTTTGATTACCCTAGAGAGTTCAGATTTTGCTTGTCTGAATCTAATCAGTTCTATTTCACTCTGATCAGAATCATAGGCAATTTCTTGAAGTCTGAGTGTTTCCTCTGCATTTATAGCATTTTGATGAATGTTACCAAAAACATCTTTGTTCCATTTTTTCAAAACTTTTTTAAGTCTGAGCAATTTTAAATAAAATTTAAGCATGCCAGACTCTTGAATATTAGCAGACCAACTATTCTGAATAATATGGAGGAAAGTGTCCCTTTTAAACCAAGTGTTAATGAATCTAAAAGGCCTTGGTGATGACTTTAATTTGCTACCAATACATAAAAGCATGGGACAATGATCACTGATTTCCTTATTCATGACTAGAATAGAAGAACCAGGGAATTTTAATTTCCATAATGGTGAGCATAAGCCTCTATCTAACCTTTGAATAGTTGGTGTTTTAGTCCTACCATTCTGGCTAAGATCAAACTGATTTTTAACCTCCCATTAGTCCATGTAAAAATATTCCCTACTGTATTTATATGTTCTAGTGGCATGCTCTCTATAAAATGTGAAAACTCTCTAATGCTCCTCAGATTGGGAGTGGATCTCCCTTTATATTCAGAAATTGAGGCTATTGCATTAAAGTCACCTATAAAAATTGTTTCAGGGTGGTCGATTTTTGCTAAATTAGTCCATAATGTTTCTCTTTCTTTTCTGGTCCTAAGGCCATAAACAAACACAGACTCCATCTTGTCATTTAATTTAGTACTTAAAATAGATATGTCCAGAAATTGAACATTGTCCTGAAGAAGGTTAACCTTAAGACTATCATTCCACATCAACCATATTTTCTCATTTGTAACAGCTAAGCAAGTAGTGAATTTAAGAGTAGCAGCAAAGTCAACACATTTCTCAGTCTCATGCATTGGCTCAATTAGACAAATAAGATCAAATTTGTGAATTTTTTGTAATTCCTCAAGTCTTTCTATTGATGTATTCATGCCCCTAATGTTCCAAACTAGGAATTTGATTTTAAGGGTTTTAACAATCATTAGAAATATTTGGAGAGCCTTTTGTGGCTGAACCAGACATTATCTGGTTTAGCTGTGTAAAATAAGTTCTAAGTTTAATTCCAGAGGATTGTTTGGCTAGGAGCCTAGAAGATTGCCTCACCTGTGTTGTGCTCACCTGAGTCTTTGTTGCCTGAGCTTTTGGTATATGAGTATCTGTGACTGATGGAGCTTCCTGTGAAGTTTCTGATTCCAGAATCACAATTTCTGTGTCTTTATCTGTGTGTTCCACTTCCTCAGGATCTGCAGTTTGGTGCTGGAGGGGAAGGAATCTATTAGACCTGTTCTTCTCCTGAGAAAAATAGGTAACTTTATCAGTAGAAAAATGAGAAAAATTAGAGTGGTTGCTGGTGTTGATGCTAAGGTCATCCTTAGCATATGTGGTCCTTTTAGCTTTAGGCCTCCATTCTAGTCTGGCTTCAGTTGGCTCCTGATTGATGGGGGAGTGGGGTTCAGTTTCAGTGTTTTCTTCTGTAATGGTAATGATTGGAGGGCCATTTGTCATGGTTTGGTTTGATGATTCATTTGGCAGGGGTGAAGGTTGCCTCTTTTGGATTTCCTGAGCAGCAATGAGTCTTGCTTTTTTCCTTTGCTGAAGTGCCAGAAGTTTCACCATTAGGGGATCCTTGCATGGTTAATGTAGAAGTTGTTGTAATGGGCAGGGAATTTTTGGGGATTGGGATAGGTCTGTATTGAAGGGTTGGCTTGGTGACAGGGACTGGATTTTTGGAGGCTTGAGTAGGGATTGGATTAGGCTGCTGCTTCTTTGAATGTGAGCTCCATTCTCCATTCTCTCTTGGCTGCTGCTATTCTACATTCATCAAATATATGTCATATCTTTCTACAATGGTAGCAGTAGGCAAGAATTTGCTCATATTCAATTTTCAAGTCAACAGTACATCCAGCCACTCCCACTGTAATCTATGTGTGTAGTTTTTTTAACAAGTCAATCTCAACACACATCTTCACAGCTGAGGGCCTTGTGAGAGTAGCAGTTGCAGAATCCATTTTAATAAAATTTCCAACTCGGTTTCCTGTGAATTCTATCATTGCAGTATTATAGAAAAACACAGGAACATGCTGTATAGTGATCCAGATAGGGACAATAGAGGATTCGGTACCAGGGGTGAAATCTGTTGTCCACTTGAGTACCTTCATTGGAAAGCCCTTTAGATTCCACTGTCCCTTCAGCCAACATCTTTGGTAATCCTCCTGGTCTTGGAACCTGATAAGGATGTGCCGGTAGTCGATGGATCCAACCTGAAAGCTCGAGGAGAATCCGATCGATTTGAATGCTTCATTGAGGGTTTCCATAGATGGTTTACCTCGCTCGAATTTGCCTACCAAGGCATTCTGGTAGCGAGCTGCTAGTTGGTTGGCCTGTTCCGGCGAGACAATACAGGCTATTTTGCCCTTATGTTCGCCGATTGGGACTATTTCAGGGTTGGATGGGAGTACATCTGAGAGGGGGGAAGGTCTGGATGTCAGGGCTTGCAGAAAAGAGCGGTTTGGGTGGTTGCCGCCGCGATGCTGCGGCGGCGCCGCCATGGAAGTTAACGTTTTGTAACCGTTGGAGAGACATTATCAGTGGGATGTGGACGGAAAAGTGAGGTAAAGTACATAAAAGTTTGTGGTAATGAATAGTATTAGTGCTAAATTCTAGAGAGCGTTTTGGGCCAAATTCATATTCTCCTTATCTACCTTCTCCATCTTTTATGTAGAGATTATTATATCTTCAACTTGATCTTAATTGAGGTTTTTTTATGACTTCACTTATCGTTGAATCTGAATTGGTCAGCTCTTATGATAACTAGTTAAATATCATCGTGCGTTGCACGATATATTTTATCTTTTTTAATGTAAATATTATGAACAAATTTATGAAGATGAGAATGAATTGTGTTTAAAGAAAAAGTCTTTAAGATAATTAACAAAATTATAGTGGCAAATTTCAAAAGATTGTGAAATTGTCCATATATATCATAATTGCCAGATTATTCATCAAAGGTAATTATTATAAAATAATATATATTAAGATCAAAATGTAAGAAATTTATTTAATATTAAGTTAATATATATAATTTTTTATAAGTACACATTTTAAGGAAAAAATGTTGATTTCTGTAATTAGACAAATGCTGATGGCAATAAATATTTATTGCCATTAGACACTTTCTTTTATAAGTATGTATTTGTATATATTTCCATGATCAATTTATTGCCATTTATTTCCATTAGACTAATGGACCATGCCTTGCCATGATGCACTGAAATTACCGTGTAAATTAGCGTGTAAATTAGGATTTTATAGGTGGAATAAATTGTATTTGTAAAAATAGAAGGCGGGAGCTATTGTATCATCATTGATGAAGAATGAAATAATAAAATTAAAAGAAACAAAAAAAATGAATATATAAAAATGGTAGGTGCCGGAATATGGTGAACTTGTGGTGGTTATGTGGCGGTTTTAGTCAAAACTACGTAGTTTCATCCTTTTTAATATTTTTTATTAATTTATTTATTGATCGGAGCAATAGCTCTTCTAGTTCCCTTTAGGATAATAATATTTTTGATGATACTAAACATGCACATTTGAGTGAATAAGTGCGCTTGAATCTCCATTATAATTTGTACACTATTAATAAGTGATTTCCAAATGAGTTGGTCTCTGGAGTGACCGTCTATATTATAGCATAATATAGACCAATGACTAAATTACAATATGGAAGGAAGGAGATCCTTATTTGCAAAATTTGGGAAAAGTACTATTCACGGCACTGTTCACGCAAAGAATATGTACACAAATCAGTTAATATAATTTCTGGATTTTAAACACTTGTAAACACAAAAGAATTCAGGTTAGAAAGACAAGTTTCCATATTATAAACATCAGATTTTAGGTACATAAAAACTAGGGTGTTTAGGTTAAATAATGTTGTGTCAAGTATAGTCAAGTTTCACCAAAGTCTTCAGCCTAAAAATTCACAATCATCACAGTTTTCAACTTAAACAATCAAGTTTCACAAAAATCACAGTTTTCACAATAAATAATCAAGTTTCGCAAACACCAAAGTTTTCAACCTAAACAATCGAGTTTTCACAATAAAAACAGTTTTCAACTAAACAATCAAGTTTTACAAACACCACGGTTTTCAGCCTAAAAAATATAGTTTCTACAATC
Source organism: Sherardia arvensis (assembly GCA_948330725.1). Classification (NCBI taxonomy): domain Eukaryota; kingdom Viridiplantae; phylum Streptophyta; class Magnoliopsida; order Gentianales; family Rubiaceae; genus Sherardia; species Sherardia arvensis. Next base: position 23,475,411 of record OX415240.1, on the reverse strand, counting down.
ACTGTAGTTTTCAACCTTAATAACCAGGTTTTCACAATCACAGTTTTCACATTAAAAAATAAAGTTTTACAAACACCACAGTTTTTACAATAAATAATCAAGTTTCAACACAAATCAAGAAGCCTAGTTTACAAGTTAAACACATAAAATTTCATATGCAGACAAAAACCACATTAAGCAGTCTAGTTTTCAAGCTAAACACATAAATTTCATAACAAGACAGAATCCACATACATTAAGCATTGTAAGCGATCTGCCGCGTTTATAGCTGCTATCGAAAACAGTTCAATCAGAAAACCTTGCAGTGTAGTGAACCTGTGTAAGAAATAACACAAAAGTGAACTCAACATTTGAGCCTTAGAGAGGCAATCCAGCAAGCATTATAAACAATAAATTGGGGATAAAACATACATTGATGAGCTCATTGAAAGGAGCCTCGTGGCCAGAGCCAACAGCAATATCGCAGTATCCAAGGCCGGAGGGGGCGAAATTGAAGTCGCAGGGAGGATTTGATACCGTTGCGTAGTACTGAATCCTGGTGGCATTGGCGTCCAACGGCGTTGAGCTGAGAATTGAAGCAGCCAGAAGCCCCACTCCGACTTGGCATAATCGAGGCCCCAAGCGAGCCGTGAGTGGAGGAGCCGCCGCCGGAGAGGGAATCCGGCAAGAGTGAACTGGTGGAGGTGGAGGTTGTGCAGAAGGACGGGGCTGGATTGGAAATTGAGAGGGCGAAGCGGTGTGCTCGGCGGAAGGATGTGATGGTGGTGATGAATGAAACAGATCTGGGAAAAGGATATATATATATGATGGTGGTGATGAATGAAACAGATCTGGGAAAAGGATATATATATATATATATATATATATATATATATATATATATATATATTTGGTATATATATTTCATATATTTGCAGAAAAGGATTTAAGGAACACATATTTACAGAAAAGTCCCCGCTTCCATAATTCCTTTGCATATAAACCCCATATTTTCTTATTTTAATTGCAAAAATAAGCCGTCTATATTATAACTATAATATAGAAGGTCTATTCTAAGACTTATATTTTCCAAATTACTTATGTCCAAACATTATATGGAGTACGTACGCAATAATTATAATAATAACAAGATTTATTTGTCAAAACTTTGTCTTTTAAAATATATCCAATGTTTCTTTTAATAATTGATTTTTATTTTCCTTATATATATTTATTTTAGCTAACTATTTATATATAAAAATAATATTACAATAATATTATAATTGAAATATACTTCATGATTAAAATAGAGTATGATAGAAAATGAATTCTGCTGTAATATATTAAATGTTTTAGCAAATAATGTTTTCATAAATATATATAAAAAAGCCTTTATAGTTCAGATGCAACCATTTTATTATGTTATTTTGATTATTATTTTGATAGGTATTTTATTAGTAAACATATTGTTTGAATGTCTTTCTCTTTCATATTATGAGTTACTATTTTCTTATTTTAATGCATCATTTTATATTTTAAAGTTAATATGTACATAATATAAGTATCAAAAAAAGTAAATTATAATCTAATGATATTTTATATTTTTTATGTTCAGACATTTTATTTTCTATTTCATTTTAGTTTCATTTTTTAAATTCAAAATTTCAATTTAAGTGATCATACATCATATCTCTAATTTTATCAAACAATCATATCACCTAACTATTTAGCACTTACAGGTACAGATTTCAGATTTCATTTCGAGAGAGTCTTGGCTATGACGGTCAACCAATAAGTTTATATGTTAATTTTATGTGTTTGTTTTATTAGACTTTTAATATGATACTTTTAATTATCTATTTTGACAAAAAAATCTTTTAAATGTTGTAAATATGTCTATATAGTTAGTTTAAGTGTTTCGATCATTTGTTCAATTTTCAAAAAATTGATATACTCGCAAAGTCTCACTTTCTCTCACTAACTCACTCTCTCCTCATTTTCTCTAGAAGTTAGAACTGTGCACATAATTCTATGTCAGATAGATCTGTTTTTATTACTGTTTTCCACCACATCCCCACCGCAACGGTCTAATAACGGCCTAAAATGGGGGTAACCCCGCCCCTTCCCTGTGGCTCCACCGCCGGGAAATCATATAGCCAGATAGTATCAGACAAGCAACCACACCCTTTCTCCGATCTACCATCTAATCCCGAAATCAAACCAATCACCACCTTCAACGGGAAACCAGCCTGTATGTACGATCGGGCCTTCGTTCAGAAGCTCTCAAATCACTACCAGAATGCTCTGATTGGGAAATTTCAGAGAACCAAGTCGACGATGCTCAACATCCAAACCACTTTTCAGGCCATCGGTTTTGGGGGTCGTTTCCAACTGGGATCCCTAGACTATAAGCATGTCTTGATTCGTTTTGAGGATGTTGAAGATTACCAACGCTGCTGGTTAAAATCCTACTGGACAGTGGCTGGAAATACAATGAAGATCCTGAAATGGACGCCGGATTTCTCAGCGGAACACGAATCTCCGGTAATACCTGTATGGGCCGCAGTGCGAGATGTTCCACTGTACTATTACAATCATGTGATGCTGGCCGATGTGGGAAACCAGCTCGGCAAATAGATCAAGGCAGATGCTGCAACAACATCCATCACTAGGCCATCCTCAATCAAATTCTGCGTAGAAGTCGACCTCATCTCACAGCTTCTATCCTCACTTCAGATAGGATTTCCAGAAGATCACAAAGAATGTGAGGTAGAGTACCATAACCTGCCACTATATTGTAAATATTGCAGGAAACTTGGCCACCAGGACTCCGATTGCATGATGCAGCACCCAGAGCTAAGAAAAAACTGGAAAAAAGGAGTCAATTCCCCATGATAAGGCAGGCAATTCAGGGCTCTCTCCACATGAGAAGATGACTGAAAGCAAAACACAGCAAACATGGAACAAGGTGACAAAAGGAACATATCAGAATAAGGTAAAAATTCTAAAAAGAATCATTGATTCAGAAAAGATGATTGTTCCTTTTGTCCCACCTAAAACAGTTCAAGCTTATATGGAGTCATTGTTCAAAGCTGCAGATTTTAAACAGCTAAAGAAGCAGCATGTATCCTTTTACTTACTAGATGAGCTAGATGTTATACCCAGAAAGAATTTTATAAAAAAAACAACAATCACACACTGCACAAAGTTCAAATGCAAATATTTCCATGGTTCCTTATCACAACATGGAGCTGTCAAACTCTTTTGAAGTGTTACAGGAAACATCTGAAGGATTAAGCTCTGATGATTGTTTTGATGATGCTCCAAGTGACCCTGACTGGAAGTTGGATACCTTGGCTTTGCATATCACATAACAACACTACACTCAACCAACTACCAAGCCAAATGATGCTACCAGCACATTGGATGATCATGGAATACTGACAATCAACTTAGTCAGTGGTGATCTAGGAACACGGACATCCAAAACACTCTCCATAGTTAGTGGTGAGTCAGGTAAGCACTCTAAACCAAAAGCAAAAAAAGGTGTTTTATCTGACAGTGTCACTAAAAACTTAAGACCTAAAGCCAAAATTACATATAGTTTTTAAATGTCACACAAACTTATAGCAAATGTTTTGGTCTGGAATGTGAGAGGATATGGTACCTCTATGGATAGCCTAAAAACACTGATCTCATTATATCAAATATCTATTGTGTGTTTGATAGAACCAATGCATGACAAACTAGATATAAAGAACTTATAATTATCACTTGGATATCAACATGCTATAACTACTGACTCTTCTAAGATTTGGCTCCTATATAATGATAGGTATATGATAAATGTGTTACATCAGACTAACCAGTTCTTGCAGGTTAGCATCACAGAAAAGTCCTCTATGACACAGTGGGAATCTGTCTTTGTGTATGCAGAAGTTACAAGGATCCCTAGACTTGATCTATGGAATGATCTCATAGGACTTCCCAAAGCCTCAACCATCTTCATATGAGATTTTAATACAGTTGCCTCTGTCACTACACACAAAGGAAGACACCCCCCAGTTAGAAGCATTGGTGATTTTAAGGGACTCTTAGATACCATACAACTGCTGGATATCCCCACTGTAGGTAACCACTTCACCTGGACCAACAACAGGGTAAAGGAAGACAAGCTCCTTCAAAGATTGGACATGGGAGTATGTACAGCAGACTAGATTAACCAATTCCCAAACAGCTCAATCCAAGTCCTCAATAGAACAACATCAGACCACAACCCCATCTTGCTATCAATCCAAGACTCACAGGAATCCCTACCTAGACCTTTTAGATTTCAAAGTATGTGGCTGCATAGACATGAGTTTATGGATATGGTTAGGTAGAACAGGGAGCAAGGCACAAAATTTTCAGGCATGTTCAAGATGGTATTTAAACTTAAAGAGACTGAAGCTGAAGCTGAAAGAGTGGAATAAAAGTTCATTTGGAAATGTTCATCATAATCTTTTGGATGCAGAAACTAAGGTGGAGCTACTGGAACTGGCTTATCAGACATCTGGCTCAGACAGTGACCTTATCAAACTGAATGAGGGAAGGGCCTTACTTATAAGAGCTGAAAAAGAAAAAACTAGTTACTAGAGGCAAAAATCTATCATTAAGTGGCTACAGGAAGGTGATGCAAATTCCGCATATTTCCACAACTCAGTGAAGGAGAAGAGAAGCAAATGAAGGATCTCAAAAATTAAAACTGAAGAGGGACAGTGGATCACAGAACCATCATAGATAAGGGAGGAAGTAGTTAATTTTAACAAAGCATTACTGAATGAGACCATTCCCAACAGAACTGGACAGTATCTGAAGCATTTCAAGCAAGTTATACCAAAAATCATTACAGAGGAGGACAATGAAGCACTGATAGGAAGAATAAAAATGGAGGAGCTCAGAAAGGCAGTTTTTGGATTAAATAAGGAAGGAGCACCAGGAGCTGATGGTGTCTCAGGGCAATTTTACACTAGTTGCTGGGATATCAGAAAGGAAGACTTGTTGGAGTCAGCCACATAATTTATGATGGGAAGGTTATTACCAAAGGCCATTTCCAGTACTTGGCTAGTTTTAATCCCCAAAAAACCTAACCCCTCATCTTTTGGAGACTATAGACCTATCAGTTTATCAAACTTCCTAAATAAAATCTACTCCAAAATCCTTATGGAGAGATTAAAACCACTCATGCACAAGATCATATCAGAAGAGCATCTGGATTCATGGAAGGCAAAGATATTGCAGATAATATCATTCAAATGATGGAGATGGCAAGATTGGTTAACAGGAAGGTGTCAAACAAGAACCTTATCATAAAGCTAGACATGCAAAAAGCTTTTGATAGAGTGTCTTGGAGCTTTTTGAACACTGTGATGCTGCACTTTGGATTTTCAGGGCAGTTTGTTAAGTTGATACTTCATAATAGCTCATTTCAGTGATAATAAATGGCTCCGCAATAGGATTTTTTAGCACAAGTAGAGGCATCAAGTAAGGGGACCCTATATCACCATATCTGTACAATATTGTGTCAGAAGCATTTAATAGAGGGTTGAAGATGCTTTTCAGTATACAGTATCTGGATCATTTTGTTATGCCAGCAGGAGTAGCACCACTATCCCACCTAATGTATGATGATGACACATCAGTCTTCCTGACATACAGCAAGAAAAATCTCAAAAGAGTCACACATTTCCTCAAAGCCTATGAAGCTGTATCAGGATAGAAGATAAACTACAATAAATCTGAATTCTTTATTCATCAAGGAGCTCAAGTTGAGAAAAATAGAGTTGTCAGAAGGATTCTGGGCATGCAGAAAGGTCAAATGCCATTCACATATCTGGGAGTACCTATATTTAGTGGGAGGAATCTGGTTAGATACTACCAGCCACTTCTAGAGAGAATGGAAAGTCCAACAAAAAATTGGAAAAACAGATGGTTAAGTGCAGCTGGGAAGCTATTTCTCATCAATCATGTGATCATGTCAATACCAACACACACATTTTCAGTGCTGAGCCCACCTAAAACAGTGGTGAAGAAAATAGAGAGAGTAGTATCCAAGATTTTCTGGGGAGAATCGGATTATGGTCAAAGAAGAGCTGGAGAAAATGGTTAGGGATGACAGTTCCAAAGGAAGAAATGGACTGGGATTCAGGGATTTGGCAGCATTCATTGGAGCTTTTGGTTGCAAGTTGTGGTGGAAGCTTCAGTTAAATCAGACAATTTGGACAAAATTCCTATGGAATCTACCTGCAGCACAGAAGAACTCACTAACATGGAAAATGATCTGCAAGATAACAGAATTAGCAAACTCCAATTCACAGATTCTACATGGAGAGGGTCACAGCTCTTTCTGGAATGCAAATTGGCTGGGAATAGGAGCCTTGTACTATCATTGGCCTCACAATGTCACACTTCCCTTTCCACACATTAGTATTGCTCAATTTTTTACAAAAAAGGTATTATACCTTAACAAGCTGGAACCACATTTGGCTACCAATATTTTCATGTTGTTGCATGACTCACAAAATCAGCACAAACACCCAGACAGGCTCATATGGAAACCAGGAGCAGATGAGAACTTCTCAATCAAATCATCATACAAAGCTCACAGAGGAAGAAAGGACATTGAGCCTTGGCTGCAACAGGTATGGAAACTTAAACTAACAACAAAGATTGGCATTTTCATATGGAGGTTAAAAAACAAACTTTTGCCCCTTGATGACATTTTAGTTAAATTTTGTTTGTATTTAGCCTCAAAATGCCCTCATTGCTGTAGTTTGGACTCTGTGGAATATTATTTCAATGCATGCTCTCATAATCTGGAGATTTGGAACCTTATGCATAGAGTGTTGGTTATTGTGCCACATAATTTTACTACATTGAGAGCTACATTGAATTTTGATATATTCCTTGTTGGTTTCTCCAAAACACATAGAGCTGTGATTAGAATAACTTTTCTGGTTACCTTATGGAACATGTGGTTCAGGAGGAACAAGCTATTTTATGACAATAAAAATCAATCGGGAACAGATCTTTTCAAAAAAATAATTAGGGAGGTTTCATTTATTTTCACTGCTTACCCTTTGTCTGGGAATGTAGAAAGAAATCATTTTCTTATTTCTGCTTGTCTTGTTCCTTTTTTAAAATAAAAGAGACCTAGGCAGGTAAAAATAATTATGTGGCATCCACCAGATGAGGGACATAAAACCAATGTTGATTCATCATATAAAGATGGATGTGCAGGCATTGGTATAGTTGTAAGAAACAATCATGGGATCATATTAATACTTAAATGATATATATGAGCTGTGAATCACCATTACACTCAGAAATATGTGCAATCAAATATGGATATGCTCTAGCACAGGAAAAAGACTTCACTGTATACCAGGTGGAATCTGACTGCTCACAAGTTGTTCAGGGGATCAATAACCCTATGAATGCGCCTTGGAAACAATACTCCACATGCTATGAGTTGCAGGTATTTCAACATACACATCCTTTACTGCATACTCTCAGGGAAGCTAATAGGGTAGCAGACTTTCTAGCCAAATTGTGTCTGCAGCTAAAACATTCAAGGACCTTACCGATATCCAACATGCCAGCCAACTTATCTGGAATACTAATGCTAGATAGAATTGGCACACCATCAGTGAGAACAACATTCAACAGGTGCTACTAACCTTTGTGCTAATGTGCAGATGAAGAACAGATGCAAGAAAACAAAAGGAGCCCTCATACTTGGAGTAGGATGCTCACAAACCATAATATCATGTTGGTCATCATTTCCTGTTTTGGGAGCAGGACATCAAGCTGGTGCAACTAAACATGGTGCAAGCACAGCTCCGGCATTTTCCTGGATTTTAGGATTTTTTGAATAAATAGACTAGAAAAGTGGAACTTATTCTTATTCTCAAAACAATGGGTGGCAAAAGTGTGTTTCGATATTTGTTTACTCGATCACTAACCTGCTCCCCATATGTATTTTGAGCATAAGAATATATCCCTAATCCACTAACTAGCTAGAACATAATGTAATACTATTCCGTCAATTTCGGAAGCTTAGATGCTTCATAGAGCTTGTCTCTGATTTTGTAAAACTGAGGTTTGGCCTATTCATGGCATGGGGTGCCAAATATCCCCCCACCAATGGTGGTTTTGATTAAAAAAAATCATTTGTTCATTTTAGTTATACATTCCTCTGTTTTGCTGAGTTTTTTAGTTTATTTAAATATTATCGATGAATGAATTGTATAGAACGAGTAACAAATATTAGAAAGAAGCAAATGATCACCATAAATATATGAGAATTCATTAAGCCTACCATTAGGTTATGGTGAGACGGTCTCACCCAAGACTGTCTTTCATATTTATCAAAATAGAGGACTCAAACCAAACTTCTATTTTCATAGGATGTATATAATTACCAAATTTATGTCACCATTTGTATATTTATATACAGTTTAATATATCAGGATCATCAAAACTTAATCCTAAAGGGAACTAGAAGAGTTATTGGTCCGGTCAATAAATAAATTAATAAAAAATATTAAAAAGCATTAAACTATGTAGTTTTGAGTATAACCACCACATAACCACCACAAGATTACCATATTCTTGCGCCTATAATTTTCATATATTCATTTTTGGTTTAACACCAACTACACACAAATACAACTCATTCCAACTCCTATAATATCGTATACGAACATATAAAACAATCATATAATATCTCTCTTTGGTTCCACCTATAAAATCCTATATATATATATATATATATATATTAATAATATATATTTCCATTTATTTGTCTTGATCCCATGTGACATTCATCATTCTGTACATATGTTGCATTCATTCATCATTCATTAATATATATATTGCATTAGCTGGACATTCATCTTCATCAGATTTAAGAAAGGTATTAGTTTATATTTTTTTCCTTTCTACCACCACAACATCACCATAATTTAGCGATTTTCCTTTCTTTTTTAATTCTCCAGCGCCCATGATATCTGTATATATTTTTTTTTTATTTCTTTCATTCTAAAGTGAACTAGAGGAGATATTCTCTAATTAAATATATTTAATTATTATAGTATTGGATATGATTTTTCAATAACTGGCGGAAATTTACATGGTTAATACTATGCCAAATAATACCATGCCAAATAAAAATGAAATTCAATAATGTTATTTCATTGTAATTTTATCTACTCATCCAATTGAATTTATTTTTAAAATTTATAATTTTAGTAGGATTGTGTTTGAATAAAAATATAAAATCTGTTTCCTTAATTAATCCACTATTCAAAATTGTTTCAAACATACCGCACAACGTGTTATCTATGAAAGCTAGTAAAATTCAAAAATTATTAAACAAAATATCCAAGTTTTGCTATAAGTCCGTTTAGTTGAAAATAAATGAAAGTTGAATCAAAATCAAAGGGAGGCTTAGGACTCAGATCAGCTCTTGGAATGAATCATGCCCTCCTCGCCAAATATGCATGGAGTTTGCTCAACAACAAGGATACATTACTCAATAGAGTCTACGATGCTAAATACCTAAGGAATGAGGTGCCCCTTAATGCAGTAAGTAAACCTGGGGACTCGTGGGGCTGGAAATCGGTTTTTTGGGGGAAAGAGCTAGTAAAGAAGAATATGTCATGGAAAATAGGCGACGGACGGAAAATCAAAATTGGCGAAAATTGGATTCCCACAATTTCTAATCCCATCTCCACAACCTCAGTCCTCAATGCTTCCACCAATCTACGGGTGGAACATCTTTTGGAACCACAGTCCAACCAGTGGAACACTGCATTCCTAAGGAGCATTTTCCAACCGCATGCCGTTCCACATATACTGGCTATCCATGTTCCTGACAGGGGCTCGTGTGAAGATGAGGTACTTTGGAAAGGTACCCAAGATGGCAACTACACTGCGAAAACAGGCTATCATGCAGCCATGCAGGAGGTCCACATAGAGAGGGAACAGATACACCACGATGAGGGCAAATTCTGGGTGAAATTCTGGAGCCTGAAACTCCCGCAAAAGATCTTAATCTTTATGTGGAGATTGCTCCAAAAAGGATTACCCACAGCCGTCTATAGATGGAAACGTCGACTTGACAACGACCGCCTCTGTAGTCGTTGCAAGAGATTTGAGGAGGACGAATCACACATCCTCCTTCACTGCAGGAGAGCGTCTGACATTTAGAATCTATCCCCTCTAGCTCCAATTCTTGCAGGGTGGAACACAGTTCGGGATTGCTTCAAGAATTGGTTGTCGCAGAACCCGGAAGAGGAGGATATCCACATGCTTTATTACCTCTTCTGGAATATCTGGAAACACCGAAACAAAAAGGTGTTTGACAACCACGATGACGACCCATCCACGACCTGGGAACTGACGAAAGCAGATCTAGCTAGAAACATTAGAGAAATCAAGAGGGTTGCAGGAGCCGGAAAATGAGAATCTGCTAGTAGCCGGGGAACCGTCAAGCTGGTCCTACGGCGAGGATCCCGCCACGTTGCCTCACGAAGCGGTGGAGGTGATGGCTCTTTTAGGGCATACCTTTCAGTAGGCGCTTGCGCATGGAAAATCTGCAAACCTTCTCTCACGGACAGACATATGGTTCAGAAATTTTCACATGTGTCACTCCTTTGCAGGTCGAGGTAGAAGCATGATGGAGAGCTCTCATTGCGGCTCAAAGACAAGGGATCAGAAGAGTTCACCTAAAGACGGACTCCTCAATCCTAAAGTCGTCGATCATCAACCCAAAACACTCTCCCAGAGAGATTAAGGGTATTGTCACCAAAATCATCCAATTGTTAACTTCTTTCTCAGAGTTTGCAATTTGTAAGATCAATCGCTCGTTGTTAAGTGATGTGCACAATAGGGCCATTAGTTTATGTCGTAACATTTGTTCCTTTTTTTTGGCATTGTAACAACGTTACTTGATTAATCATATATTTGATTTCAAAAAAAATAAAAAAATAAAAATGATAGGTACATTCACTAATCGTACTCGATTGAGTCACTAGGGAAAAGTGAAGAACCACTTGCCAGCAGGGGAAGTAACCTCACCTACACCTAAAGACTTTGTGGCTCAGGTGACATTGCTGGAAGTTTGAATCTTTATCGTAACCATAAATATATACCAACATGTATTTTCCTTCAAGAGTAAAAATACATGATAACTAAGACTGCGGTATATGATCATGATCATGACGATCTTCAGGTATGAGGTTCCCATCTGCATCGTACAAAATCTTGCCGGAAAAATCCAACGGCCGACACTTTTCACCTTTGATGATCGTCTTCCTCCAGACCGCCGCCTCTTCTTCATAGTCGAAACCATCTTCAAAAACAATCGCTTCTCCGTTCTGCACCTTCCTCCAAGACATGATCTTCACAAGAAACATGGCTTTATTACTCAGGCCGCTCTGCAGCCTCTTCACAGGAGACTTTCCTTCGTTCTCGCCTAGCCGTACGGATTTATTTTCCCGGCGGCGGCTCAGCCTCTTCTTGGCCTTCTCAGAGCCGCAGAGGAAGGCAACGAAAGAGAAGAGAGAAGCCGCTGACACTGCCATGCTAGAGATTGTGGTAGAAAGTTTAAGAAGTTGGCCATGGTTATAAAGGGAGAAATATTTGATTAGTGGAGGCACTAATCCTTGTTTTCGCTGTCGAAATTTGGACCCTGAAACAAGGTCCTACATAGACTTGGACTTTGAATAGGCAGTGGAGGACTTGCAAATGTATATGTGTGGAGTGTGGACGACCGTTGCTCATATTTTATTTCTTCATGCTGGGATGATGGACCAGATTAAATACAAGAACCTGAAAAATTAGTTTAAACTTATATGAAAGCTCATAAATCTAATATTTAATATATTGCATTAAATGCAAGCAGGCAAAACTATACATATATATTATTTTGTTATATATAATTGTTTCAAAAAGAATTTCTTAGTGTTATATATATTTGCTTGCGATAAAAAACTAGTAATAATAGTGTATGATCCTCGGATAGAGCTTAAGGGTAGAAACAATTTTCATGTCCAAGTCAATCAAAGACACAAGTCTTGATTTTAATTGTGGATGAGCTTATCGTGGTTTACCCGGCGATTGACTTACCCGAATATAGTTGAACTGAATTAAAACGAATATTAAACTGAATTAAAATAAAAAATTAGTATATTAAAAATATTCACAGTATATTTAAATTAAACTAAATATTGTTCAATCATAAACTGAACTAATTGTATTGAAAAATATTTAGATAAATTTTATAATCCTAAAAGGAACTAGAAGAGTTATTGATCCGGTCAATAAATAAATTAATAAAAAATATTAAACTACGTAGTTTTGACTAAAACCACCACATAACCACCACAAAAACACCATATTCCGGCGCCTACAATTTTGATATATTCCTTTTTGATTTCTTTAATACGTATTACACTTACCGTTCTTTTCATTTTATACTTGTTAAGTGCCGCAGTATACCTTATATGTATTATATATTTACGTGTTGTTTATTTATTTTTATTTTTTTTGAAGGAGGCACTATTGGCCTCTAATTACAACGACAGAATCAAGTAAAAGGATCCTACAACTATTCTAACCCTACTCTACTCTAATCTATTCTATTCTACTGATCCCCTCTAATTTATTCTATTCTACTGATCCCGTACACTGAGTTGCCGAGATCCTCACCCTGATGTTTTGAGTAGAGTGAAGATTCCACTTACACCGGCCCTGTGGTGCTCCCCATGCTCTGGACACCGTCGATGCAGGTCCCGCCTCGTTGTATTAGCACTTTGGAAGACTTGACCAGGGAGGTTAGAGGAAATGCTTTGGAAATGATACTCTAGAGGGGATCGAGGCTCTAACCTCCGCTGGGCGAGATTCTTATCTCTGAACATGTGAGCCGCGAGGGTTAGCCCACATGATTGTGTTGTTTATTGTTACAATAGTATTATTTATGATTTGTATTCACAATATTTGATCGCCACCCGTTTGTTCACGAAGTTTATGATTTGTTTATTGGGCTACACACATTTTCATGTATATTTAAAAAATGTATATTATACACTTTATTTATATGATATTAATATATTTTAATACCCATATATTCATATCCATTTATTTGTATGTCAATCGTATAAATTTCTTCCATTGTGATTGTCAGTTTATTATTTTTTTGTGGGTGATTGGTGGTTGACGATGAAGAAAATCTTTCAGTTTCTCTTGCTAGCTATATATTCGGAAGTTTATGACTTTTTTGTTTAATTCATGCTTGAAGGTCGTTTTTTATGTGTTTTGCTATAAATTTATGCTGATTTCTTGCCAGTGATATTAGGAAGAAGTTCAGTTGCCAGTGTCGGATCCTCTACACGTACTGTTTGGACTACTTACAGGGACCATGTTTGTGATGCTTGGCAGCAAGATCGTCCGAGACCATTTTGATGTTCTTCAAGTATGTTTCGATCACTCACTTGGGCGGGTTCATCTTAGTTTCTGTTGTTTCTTTAGCCTTTGTCATAAAGATTGAATCTTGAAACACGCACTCTGAATTCACAGTAATGGTGTTTTATTTTTTGTGATTGAAGGGCTCCATGAGAACTGTAACGAAAATCTGGAGAGCATTACATGAGGAGGTGGTGGGTTTCTCGAGGAGGTTCAAATATCTCGAGGAGCATTACATGATATGGATGTTCAAATATCTTGTTTCGTTTTATATTGTAATATTCAAATATATTGTTTCGTTTTATATTGTAAAATGGATGAAATCAAGTCAATATATTTATGAATATTTTGACATTTTTATTGATATATTTTTGTTTATTACCATAAACAATATAAATATATTTTGTCTAAATGTTATTAGTTTATTATTTAAGATTGAATTACTCAACATACAACCAATTATATTACTTTATTATGATTGGAAATCAATTACGCCAAAACAATATTAGTGTATCTCTGAGTATCAGATTCACGATACGAAACAAGAAATAAATTAAAACCATTCCTTAACTTTTAGTAAAAAATATTAGTAAAATATTTGTATAAGATTTCTTTTAATTAGATATTTGAAAGTTAAATATCTTTTTATTTCAAAGTTCGTAATATATGGATGGGGAGTTCAGAATATTTTAACATATTTTAATTTTAAAAAATATATTTAAAACCTTGGAATATATGTTATGTAGATTTCGGAATAGTGACATATATATTTTTAAAAAAAATATTGTAATATAATATTAAATTATAATCAATTATATCATGTCTACGTTTTTGTGACAATTATATCTTCTTTTTTGAAGAATGTGATAATTTATATCTAATTGTGTAAAGAGTAACATTTAAACAATTGTTTGAAGAATAAATATCTAGAAAAAATTAGAATAAACTTGTGTGAGGCGGTCTAATGATAAGGCAATAGCATTACTATTCATATTTTGGAGGTTTCATCTCCTAACTATAAATAGAAATTCTATATGAAATCATTAATTATTAATGAAGTACAAATTTTCAATATAATTTAAATTACCAAGTGTTAATCATAAGAAATCAAAATTATTATGAAATAATTTAATCAAATTATAAATTTCAACATTATTTTGTTAATTATTATCAACGTTTTACCTTAAACTTAGTTCACCTACGTCTTAATAAAGTTAATTAAAAAGTGATCAAATACACCGTGCAACGCACGATAACATCACGCTAATTTTTTTTTGAAGGGGGCACTATTGGCCTCTAATTACAACGACAGAATCAAGTACAAGGATCCTACAACTATTCTAACCCTACTCTACTCTAATCTATTCTATTCTATTGATCCCGTACGCCTGTGGTGCTCCCCATACTCTGGACACCGTCGATGCAGCTCCCGGCTCGTTGTATGAGCACTTTGGAAGATTTGACCAGGAAGATCAGAGGAAATGCTTTGGAAATGATGCTTTAGAGGAGATTCGAGTCTCTAACCTCCGCTAGGCGAGATTCTTATCTCTGGCCATGTGAGCCGCGTGGACTAGCCCACATAATTACATCAAGCTAGTTATATTCAAGAGAAGATTATTGACCCAAGTCGCCGTCAACCCCCTCCAGTTTAAAGAAAATGTAACTGCTGATAATTAGTTTTTTTTTTGGTTAAACCACCAATGGTGGGGGGAGTTAATTGGCACCCCAAACCAGAAAATTAAGCCAAGTCTGGCAATAAGGTTTTACAAGTCTGAGCACTTGCTCTGAAGTATGAAACTTTCAAAAAGAATAACCTACTGTGGCTATTCCAGACTTCTAATACTATGGAGATAGGTAATCATTCTTGATCCAAGAAACTCTAGGGAGCATGTTAGTAATCAATCCAGCAAAGGTTGAAGCACAATTCTGCCACCCGAAACCTGGATTCAAGAATAATTTTCCATAGTATCAGACTAGATTGCCAAAAAATATGCTAATCTAGTGATCAAAATTATATTTACATATCAGCCTCTTCTCAGTAGAAGAGCTGATGTGATCCTTCATGAGTGCCATTTTTGATCTGCAAGGAACTCTGCTGTATTCTCTCCTGCCTCCATGGGTGTACCTGTAAAGAAGAGGAAGAAACCAGCAGTGTGTGTCCTTGGGATTAAGTATTGATATTTTGAGTTCTGATAGATGGAATACCAATTTTATCCAATGCTAGCATCCCTTTGAGTTCTGGTGGAGGTTGAGCCCATAGGATGTCATGGATGCCCTGAGTATTAATTCCCATCTTTGCCAGAAAGTCAGCTGGCTTGTTTCCCTCCCTGCATATGTGAGCTAGCTGGTGCACTTTTTGCCACTCATGTATTTGAGTACAGATTGAGTATATCTCTCATTTGCTTGTGGTAGGTGACATGATACTCTTGAGTGCCTGCAAGCAATCAGTTTCTACAGAAAAATTGTGCAAGCCAATTGCTGTTGCTATCTGATATCCCTGTAAGATAGCTCTCATTTCTGCATGTATAGGTGATGAGCAGAGAGTTGACATATATCTCATTAATATTACTGTCCCTCTGCTATCTCTGATAATCACCCCTATCCCAGCCTGATTTGATATATATGCATCATCAACATTAGTAACTGCTGATAATTAGTTAAACAGATACTACATACTAGTACTTCCTCAATTTTCGTATGTGTGTCACAATTGAAAAATAATATTATTTAACGGTAAGTTTGACTATCAATAATTTTTATTTCGTATATTAATTAAATCTAAAATTTTGATATTTGAAAAATATATTTTTAAAACCTTATATATATCACATGATGATAATACTACTTATATAATATTTTTAATTATTTGATCAAATTTACAATAAACTTTATGATGAAATAATAGTGTATCACATGGGAGAAAACGGAGGGAGTACACAATTAAGCAAACAACTGAAGCTTTCAAAATAAGAAAAAATCAAACAATTGAAAGAAGTAACGTTGACATCAAACACACTTGAAAGTGAAGGAACGTCACATAACTAAATGCCTACTTTTTCAACCACAACTTATTGCTTCAACAATGTTTCATGGTTCTTTAATTTGACCATCGGTCGATTCTAAATTAATCCAATATTTAATCCAGTCTTTCACTTCGATTTGTTAAAATAAAATAATGTACTTGTACATATCAGTTAAATACAGTTCCTCGTTCAATTAGGCCGACCTTGACTTACATGTTCCAACTTCCAAGACACAAATGAATTGAACTACAGATTTCTAGTTATGTAAAATAACAGTGTTACAGATTTTCAGTAATTAGTCGGATTATTCGATCATTGGATGAGAAGAAAGGATTATACTTTTGGCTGCATGCATCAGATTAATCAACCACAAGATTGAAATAAAGTGAAATACGTCAATTCATTGAAATATTAAAAAATAATATAAAAAATAATAATTGCTAGATATATTCTAAAATTGACGGGAAAAAAGAGAACCAAATACATTATATTAATTTTCTTACTTTTAAATTAAAAATTATTTATTTGAAATATAGTTCATACTTCATAGCATATATATCCTTTAGTAAATTTATAGAATTTGGAATCTGCAAATAAGGAAATGGGATCTGCAAATAGGGCTCCCCTTTTAGTATTGATAAAAACTAAATCATAATTTTATTTAAATTATAGTATTGGCTTATTATACATAATGAAACTACCTTATTTGTTAACAAAATATAGTAAAATAAATGAATATATTTCTTTATGGATTGATATTCAATCAACTTTTTATATAGGAAATATTGTTTACAAGATATTGTAATCAATCAAGATTTGAATAAAGAATTACAATGTCACTGTATTCTTTCATATTCAAAAAGATTTAAAGAATCGTATCTAATTGTAATTTTTAAAATATTATATTAATTAGATCCCATTCTCCTTTTATAACCCATCCTTCTATTTTTGCAATAGTAAAAAATTAAAAGAAAATCATGACAAGGGATGGGTCGTTGGTAGTGCCAAACTGAACGTAGCTCGGCAACGGAATTCCAACGGCTATATGGTTGGTTTGCTACTGGCTATATTCTTCCTAGTCTTGGTCTCGTTTGTAAGTTTAGGAAATCACTATATAGTCTTCGTCAAGCTCCTACGAATTGGTTTGCTAAGTTGGCCGAGACTTTACGAGTTACAGTTTTGTCCAAAGTCAGACTGATTACTCTTTGTTTTCCAACATGAGGAATGATATTACATTGCATGTTCTCGTTTATGTTGATGATCTTGTGATTGCTGGTTCATTTGGTAAAGTCTTGTTAGATTTCAAGAGTTATTTGAGTTCGTGCTTTCTACATGAAAGATCTTGGTGTCTTGAAGTTTTTTTTTGGGTACTGAAATTGCTCGGCGACCTGATGGTATGTTTTCGTCTCAACGGAAATATGCTATGGATATCTTAGCAGCTACCGGACTATTGGGAGCAAAGCCTGCGGATTTTCCAATGGAACAACAACATAATCTGGCGAATGATGAAGGTCCATTGTATAAGGATCCTCTCTATTATAATTGTCTTGTTGGCAATCTTATTTTCTTGACTATCACTCCTTCGGATTTGAGCTATTCGGTTCATACTTTGGAACAGTTTATGGAGACACCGCGAGTTGCTCTTTGACAGGTCGCTTTGTTGGTCTTACACTACCTTAAGGGTCATCCGGGTCAAGGATTGTTTCTTTCAGACCATAGTTGCCTTTTGCTCACCGATTTTTGTGATTCGGATTGGGCTTCTTGTCCGTTTACTCGTCGTTTTCGTCTTGCTATTTTGTGTTCTTGCTAGTTCTCTAGTCTCCTGGAAAACGAAGAAACAACCCACCATTTCCCATTCTTCGACTGAAGCAGAGTATCATGATATGACCTATGTCTGTTGTGAGTTGATCTGGCTCAAGTCTTTGCTTCATTCTTTAGGTGTATCTCATTCCAACCCAATGCATTCTGTTACAGCCAGTTTGCTCCCCATATTGCTGCTAATCCCGTCTTTCATGAGAGAACAAAGCACATTGAAGTTGATTGTCATTTTGTTCGTGACTTGATTCAGTCAAGTGAAGTGGTTACTCATCATATTCGTACAACTGATCAACCTGCTGATCTATTTACAAAAGCTCTTGGTCGCAAGCATTTCAGGGTTTGATCGGCAAGATGGGTATTCGGGATCCTCATGCTCCATCTTGAGGAGGAGTGTTAAGGAATATATTTTGTGAATATATTTGTATATTCTAGATTATTCTTTCTTGTATATGAAGCTAGTCTAGTATATTTCTTTTCTTATCAAACTCTAGGTTTTGGTCTATATATTGTAAACCTTTACGTTGAATACAATCACAACATCATATTCTATAGAGATGAAGGAGAAGAATGTAGTAGAAGATGGTGCTTTGAGCAATGGATTGTAGGAAATTGGCCAATCAAATCACTGGTACTTAGAAGTTAGAACCATGGATGAGGGAGAGTGAGAATGGATTTTGGTTATAAAAAGCGATAAGAGCATGGGCGCTATGGTGGTGCAAGCTACATGTCGGCTTTACAGTGAGAGAGGGGGGACGTGTGTCGGAATGTTGTACTTTAATGCTAATGGATGTCTTGGACTCGCGGATGATCATGAACCGAACTCACGAACTGATCTGCAAAACAGATCTCGGAGTAGTCGGGGGTAAACACTCAGATGCTTAAGTTAGTAAACAACTTTGAGAAGCAATAATCATAAAGCGTAGTGTCTGTAAGATAGATTGAGAGATTTACCAAGCATTTGTATTTATATCCCCTCAATCCTTAGATTGGCAGGGTTTGTATTTCGAGTATAAATATAACTCGTATGGTAATAGTAGTTATATTCCCGTAATTAGAGGAAGTATATTCCTTGTAGGCGATTTGAAATATATGCAGTCCATGTTTAGACTAGGTCGGTGGACCCGTAAGTCTACCATCCGCGTATCCTGAGTCCAGAGCCTCTCGGCCCTCAGTCTGGGTCCGAATGAAACCCACAAGTGCGCATCATAGACTTATCTGTAGCCCCAAGCTAGATATTCAGTATCTGAGATTTCCTCTCAAGGTCTTTTACCCTGGGGTAAAATTGAGGAACTCGAGGGACGTATCTCGAAGGACGTATCTCGAGGATTAACTCGGGGTATCCTCTTGGATTGACCGCTCGGGTTGACTTTCTGAATATCTATCTTTAAGTTGTTTCGCATCCCATCTGGACACGTGGACGGCTGAGTTTAATTTTTTTTTTCCGATCCTTGGATACACGTGTTGCCTATTTATTTGATGATTCGGGCGGTTTGTCCCCACCTCTCCACTTGCTCGCATCGGTACACTATTTAAGGTAATTACCCGCTTAAATGATGTTTAATTTTGGATTATATCCCCATATATCTCTTTTTCTCTCTCAGTTTCAAATTTCTTCTTTCCAAGTTTGTAGACGGCGCTTCTTCAGTTCTTTCCTTCAGAAGCCCCAAAATTTTCATCTACTCAATCAGTAAGTTATTCGAATCTCATCTCCGATTTACTCACTGTATCTGATTGTTCTATTCTTCTTTTTTTTGTTATCCCTTCCTATACTTTCCCCCCATCCCCTCTGCTATCATGTCCCACTCAAGTTCCGAGCACGAAGCGTCATCCAGCCCCAAACATGATAATAGAGAGGATGAGACTATGGACACACTACAAATCGGCTCCGAGGATGATCGTCGTCGAGCTGATATTGCTGAAGGGAAACGTCCTGTAGAGATTCCAAACCACAAGGGTAGAAGTAAAAGGATGGACTTGTTTCTCTCCACACTGCAGCCCCGTGTGATGAAGAATGTGACTTTCTCGCAAAGGGGGCGCTCTGTCGTCACCCTGGAGGGATTGAGAGGTGTCTCGGTGGAAATTCAGGAGGTTCAAGATAAGGCCCGAGAATATGTTGAGGGTTGCATGTTCTCGTTTTCGCCAGACTGCAATTTGATGTATACCAATGATTTAGTGGCGATTCAAGATTTGGTTACTCCGAGTAGGGGGTGATTTATGGGAAGTTTCACCTTCCCTTTCCCTTCTTTATTCTCGGAGTTTTTAAAATCATTACCGAGTTCATCCGGTGAGTTTCACGTGGTTGTGATTATTATGGCTCTAATCACTTGGTGTGCTCAAAAGGATATAGAGCCAAGTTTCGACCTTTCACGCAGTTTGTACAGAATTTCATACACCAAGGATTCTGTGATAGTGATACCCCAAGATAGAAAGCCCATCGGTTTCCCTAGTAATAGCGGGGCGTGGTACAAGGTTCGGTTGGCCTTTGATCCAATAAAATATAGGGTGCCCAATTGGAACTAACAGTCACACGTGAAAAATGAAAGTAAGCACGAGTTTGAGGTTCCTTCTCATGTAATTGTGGTGTTGTCCAAGCTCATCAAAGAAGGTATCAAACTTCAGGACCACGGATGGGTTCTCGGAAATTACAAGTCAGGTTGGGTATGGCCTATTGAGACCTTTGGATGGTTGGAGAAAGTCCCGCATTAGACCCTCGAGCATTGTAGCATCCGAAGGCCGAGCAGTTCTACCAGCCCGATGATGGTTATGTCGTAGCATGGTACAAGGTAATTTTTCTCAACACGGAGGACCCTGAGGCCGCTGAAAGGGTAGATCGAGCCATGAAAACCGCAGAGAAGTGAAAATATTAGCGCGAGAACGTCTCTTTCTCTAAGGAGACCTTGAGGACTTTGAAGGGAAAATGACATGCACTTATGGTACATGCTCGGAACCCTTTTGAGGCTGAGACGGGGTCCTGGAGATTCCACTCCACTTAAGCTTGATGCTCTCAATGGAGCCAGTAGTATGTGACTTCTCGTAGAAGGTGAGGAAAGGGTTTTAGTTAGGGTTTCGAGGAGTAGGGTGATACCTCTACCTTCAGCAGATGAGGAGAATGCCTCTATGGAAGATAGCCCCTCTTATATGTTTCCATATATTGTGTTTATGTCATGTGTAATCCTTTGTCTCTTGTGGAATTTTAGCTCTTCATTCCTTGTGCAGTGTCTTCTCCTACCAAGGCGTTGACCAGTATGCTGGTGCCAAGGTTGCGCTAGAGATGCGTGAAATTAATATCGATCAGAATATCTGTGTTCTTAACTAATACTTCTACTTCAGCAAAGTATGTTTAAACATGCAATACAGTTTAAACACTAAAAGTAAGAACACACGATGTGGTTACGCAGTTCGGTGCTAAAACACCTACGTCTGCGGGGCCTTGCCCAGTCTGAAAATCATCCACTAAATAATCAAGATACGTTACAAAGTTTCACAAAACTATTAACTATCTATGACTTATCTCTCGTGTGGATCGGTGAGTTCCCCCTCACAGCCAGTCAATGTCAACCTCCTCACTTGACTAGTCGAGCTCCTCACTCAACTTTCTATGACCACTTCCCAGAAGTATTGCTGCTTGCCGATTTCAGACTCTGGCGATGGTGAAGGCCAGTTCAATTCATCGAATCGAACGCTGCTCCAAAGGTAAAGCTATTCTGCCCTCCAGAATACTTTCACACAAGTTGGATGAATGTTGTCGCAGCTTCTTTGTCTATTTATAGCTCGATGTTGTGATGTCGTCTTGATCTTCTCGATCCTTCCATTTCGGCAATGCTGATCTGCTCGTCCAGCTAATCACAGCTACAAGTAGTCTCCTAGCTATACTCTACTTCTATAGCTAATCTGAGGAATTATAATCTTTCCTTATTTGAGACTAATAAGCTCAAAATAAATGGACACATTATAAGATCAAAAACATGAAAAATAAATGGCCATCCATAACCATCAAAATATTCTTCCCCTTGGAGACATAAAATGTGCCAAAGTTGCACCAAAAAAAATCCCAAAAACACAGAAATATCTCCCTGAAATGTCAATATTCAACAGAAATTAGGAGTATGGGAGAGAGAGAGAGAGAGACGGAGAGAAATAAAATCATTAGATTTGCTTCGAGCCACTGGTTTCATCATCAGTCTCAGCTATAGCATCCAGCTCTTCTTGAAGATCCAATAGCTTCTGTCTGTGGTATCTGATCTGACCTCTGAGCTCCCTCTTCCTGATGGTAGCAAAGTCCTCCTGTGGTGGCTGCTCATCAGACTCATCATCCTCCTCCTCTTCAGCTGCTGCAGGCAAGTCATTCCTCTTCCGGAGGATAGTATTGTTGACTTGTACATCTTCACAGAACACAATTTCATCATCTGTATCATCCACCAGTCCAACATAATACAGCAGGCCTGTAATAAAAGCAGGATAGATGATATACTCATCTGACTTCTGGTGCTGAGCAACTAACATGATCCTGTCATAAATGAATCATCCAAGATTGAAAGGCCTCCTGGTTCCAATGCAGTACATGAGACATGCCATTTCTTCAGTGACCAGTGATACATTCTTGGACATTGCCCACAGATTTTCAACCACTTTGTATAAGCAAAAATATTTCTGAGTGAGGTATGAGGCCTATATAGTCTTTGCTGCACCCCACTCTCCAAGAGTCCCTCCTGAAAGCTCTAGTGCAACCACATCATAATCCAATGTAAGCCTTCTGGATATGCACCATCTGGACAAGAATTCTGATCAGTACCAAGTACCAGATTGATCAGAACTAGATCAAATCTGTAAATTTTGCTCCTTATAAACACCTTCTTATACCAAGTAGAGGCAGGATCACCATTTGTGCCCTTCAAATTTGAATAAAATTCCAGCACCAGAGACTTATTGACCTTCACACAAAAATTTTCAGGATCATACATCTGAATCCTCTTCATATAAGACACAATCCCAGGATGTTTAAACTTGTTAATCAGCCTTTTCTCCACATGCATTTTCCTCTTGATCAGTTCTTCATACACAGTCAATGCCTTCCTGGAATAGAACCTCTCATCAAATGCCTTCTCCAGCAGAGGATCATCATCTGCAAACACCAATGGAACCTCAGCATTGCTCTCAACATCATCATCCTTCTCAAATTCAGATATGCTTTCCACAGTATCTGCAGTAGGTTCTCTGGATGGTTGACTTTCTTGACTGTCTGATGCTTCGTACAGATCATTCAGATCAGGGACTCCCTCCCTCTTTCTCTTGTCAGTCACGGTCTTTTGCAATGGCTTCTACTTCAACTTTTCCTGTTTCAGTTTCTGAAGCTTCTTGAACCTGGAACTTAATGGCTCATCATCTTCACTATCTAATGCAGTCTCAGTAGGTGGTTCCACCACAGTTTGATCATTCTCCAAGGGTTTTTCTACTTCCAGTAGCTCATCCTCCTTGGTCTTCTCCTTCTCACCAGCAGGTTGAGCCTCAGACATCATTCTGA
Source organism: Sherardia arvensis (assembly GCA_948330725.1). NCBI lineage: Eukaryota > Viridiplantae > Streptophyta > Magnoliopsida > Gentianales > Rubiaceae > Sherardia > Sherardia arvensis. The sequence continues at coordinate 23,451,564 of OX415240.1, read as the reverse complement.
ACACACTATGACAAAAATCCACTTGCCTATTACCTTGAGCATTCCTCTTTCTCCTTTGATAGAACTTGGAAATCACAGGTACAGTTTCAACCTTTTTTGAAGCATGTAGATTCTCCCCCTGGTCTAGATCCTCAAAGACAACATCTACCCTTACAGTTGGGGGACCATTAGGAGCCACAAATTCTGGTGTGGCTCTAGGAGGGATGGCATTTCCCTGTTGCATGCAATCCTTGAGGCGCTGGTCAGATAAAGCTTGGTCCTTTACTGCTGCAGAGGATCCAATTAGACAATGTGATGCTCAAGTTGATTAGTCGAACCACCAGAGTTTGAACAGAGATCGGACAATGGCTTGATGATAATATCCGGCAGAGAGGGTTTGAGCAGTGGACAGGAATTAGGAACGTCGAAGAGATATTCGTTGCAGAAAAATAAGGACATAAATTCCCTCTTTTAAGCTTTTCAGAAATTTAAATCTGACCCCGAATTGGAAAATAAATCTATAATTTGCACATCAGTTCACAACTTCCAGAAATCTCTGATTGCCCCCTCATAAAATAAATATGAGTCCAAAACTTCTGACCCATAATAATTCAGTCCACTCGGATTTTTTTTTGTCCCAACAAGAGTTGACTCATCTGGCCCAATAGCCTCTTCTCTTCATTTTCTGTCTAACTCCCATGTGTTTAAACACACTCATCCTCAGTGTTTAAAAATCTTCTTTCACACATCTATCTTCTTTTTGTATTTTTCTTTATCAACAATAAAAGACATAAAGCAGGAACACTAATGTACAACAATAAGAGGTGATCAGAGGTACCTCAAATTCGACAAACACCTAAGTGTTCCCTTAGTGTCTGCAACTGTTCAGCACTAGGAACAAGTTCAATGGTCAGCGTTCGGTCTACTCCCCCTCGTCGAAAGCCTTTCTGCAGAAGAAATTGGGTGAGACGCTCATACCAAGCCTTGGGTGCTTGCTTAAGACCATATAACGCCTTTTTGAATCTTGCAACAGGAGCACCCATTGTATCAAAGTCAACATCCTGCCATTCTTTAGTCCTGAGGTTGTACACACCAGTTGGAGGAGTATTATCAGTAAGTGCTGGTGCAGGCGTATTAGATGTTGTAACGTCAGAGACTGTTGTAACATCCTGAACTGTTGTAACATCAGATGATGTTGTAACATCTGGCATAGTCAGACTAACGTCTGAACTGATTTGAAGGTCAGGTTCATCATCAAGTTGCATACCACTTTTTTGAATGCTGAACCCTTTCTGGTTGCACCATGTTGTAACATGCTCCCATGGTGTAACATGCTCCCATGTTGTAACCTGCTCCATTTGTTGGTCCTTGCATCAAATCTCTTAGAAGTCGGAAGCAGCGTCTTTTGTAATGATTTGGTTGTTGACAATAGTTGCACGTTGCTCCCATCGTGGTTGAGATTTCGTTCTCTGCTGATGATAGGTAGATCTATACCCTAGTCCAAACTTTGGGGGTTTCATGAGGTTGCTTGGAGCTTGAACATGTTGCTTTTCTAACTTGACCTGGATAAGGTTGATTCTGAACCATCTTCTTTTTTGTCTGATTGATCTGGTTTACTACTGCTGTTCCACTATATCCTAGTCCATGTCTGTCACCAGCAACTTTTCCCTTGCCAAGAATGTCATATAGTGCTACAGTTCCTTTGTTTAGCTTGGAGATAGTTCCTTCAGCAACTTCTGCCCGAGTAAGAGCTATCTTCAGTTCTTCTCTCATAGCTTCAAGAGTAGTTTGCAGTTGCTCAACTTCTTCATTCAAGTTGTGATTGTCTTTCTTTAAGATTTTGATCTGTTCAGATGCCTTGATCCAAAGCTTGTGAAGTTTTTCATATGACTCATGAATATCATCTCCATCTGAGTCCATGTTTAAACTCTCATTGTCCGAAGCTGCAGTAGCACCAAATGCTGTATAGGTCTCTTCTTCATCTTCACTTTGTATGGTAGTAGTTCCAAAAGCTACATGATTGCTGACATGCTCATCTTCAAATTCATCTTCATCACTCCAGGTGGCATTGTAGGCTTTTCCCTTTTTGCTGGATGATCCACGTGGACATTGTGCTTGAACATGCCCGTACCCTTCACGCTCATGACACTGTATTTATCCAGCATGTTTAAACAAAGACTTGGATTCTGATTGATCATTGTTTGATCGTCTGTTTCCACTGGAATTTGGCTCTCTACCATCATTCCTTCGTGCTGCAAACTTTCTCAATACCTTAGCAAAACTCCTTGATATTTGAGCAAGTTCATCTTTGTCAGCATCTTCATAATTGCTCTTGGTAGTATGTTTGAACACGGAATTATGTTTAGACACAGAGTTTAGTTCAGCCACTTTTCTTGCTATTGCAGCAAACGCCAAATCCTGTTGACGTTCAGTAGCTATCTCCTTCATTTCATATGCAGATAATGCCCCCATGACTTCATCTAAAGTTCTCTCAGAGGTATCACTCAATTCCTCCATTGCAGTAGTCTTCCCTTTAAACCTAGCTGGTAGAGATCTCAGTACTTTCTGCACCACATCATCTTCATCAAAAGGTTTCCCTAATTGATATGCCGTGTTGACCAGATCTCTGATCTTTGCATTGTAGTCTGCAATAGTCTCATTATCATGCATAGTCATTGTTTCAAACATTGACTTCACTGTATGCATCTTTTGTCGTTTCATCTTGGCATCCCCTTCATAACTGTCTTTCAATTTGTCCCATGCATCCTTTGCAGTACAGCAAGTTGAGATCAAGCGAAAAACTTCTTGATCAACAGCAGAGTTGATACAGTTGAGTGTTCTGCTGTTAAGGCGTTTGTCCTTTCTTTCCTGAGTCGTCAGCTCCTCTTTGGTTTTCAGAACACCTTCAGTTTCGCCTGCTGCAGGTGGGTTTCTGGCTGGTTGCCACTCGTTCTCAACCCAGTGCCATGCCTCTTCATCAAGTGCATCAATAAAATGCCTCATCCTTGCTTTCCCGTAACCATAGTTGTTTTTATCCAACATGGGTGCGCGTGTGTGAAACGAGCCATCTCTTTTCTGGTTTGACATGATCGATATCAAGGATCTTTCACTGACCTCGTTAAAGGTATTCTCAAGTGTACAAGCTCTGATACCAATTGAAATTTCTACCAATTTAGTTTGTCAAATTTTCAATGTTAATCTCGTGTCTTAGTCTAACATTTAAACCTATGTTATATATGTCAGTAGTATGTTTAAACATGCATATACAGAAACGTAAATGTAAAAGGACACGAGAATTATTCACGCGGTTCAGTGCTAAAACACCTACATCTGCGGGGCCTTCTCCAGTCCAGAAACCATTCACTAGATAATCAATATAATTACAAAGTCCTCAACTTTAAACTATCTATGACATATCTATCTTGTGAATTTGTGAGCACCCCTCACATGCCGGTCAATGTCAAGCTCCTCACTAGACTAGGTCGAACTCCTCACTCAACTTTCTATGACTACCTCTCCCGAGGTTTCAAGGCGTGTGGTTTCCAGACTTCGGTGAAGGCAGAGGTTGTTGATTGGTCGACTCAAGCTCCTTCAAATGTAAAGTTATTCTGGATGCAGAATACTTTCTATCAAGTTCGACACTTCTTCTCAGCTTGCGTCTTTCTTTTATAGCTCGATGCCATGTTGCAGTGTTAATCTCCTCGTCGTTAATCACGGCTGTGCTGATCTTCCTCGTTTGGATAATCACGGCTGGACTTAGTCTCCATGCTATCTTCTACTTCTATAGCTAAACTGTAGGAAATATATTCTTTCCTTATTTCTACAGATTGAGCAGGTAATACTACGTGAAGATAGCAGTTTAGCTATAGAAGTAGAAGATAGCATGGAGACTAAGTCCAGCCGTGATTATCCAAATGAGGAAGATCAGCACAGCCGTGATTAACGACGAGGAGATCAACACGGCAACACGACATCGAGCTATAAAAGAAAGACGCAAGCTTAGAAGAAGTGTCGAACTTAATAGAAAGTATTCTGCATCCAGAATAGCTTTACATTTGAAGGAGTTTGAGTCGACCAATCAACAGTCTCTGCCTTCACCGGAGTCTGGAAACCACATGCCTTGAAACCTCGGGAGAGGTAGTCATAGAAAGTTGAGTGAGGAGCTCGACCTAGTCAAGTGAGGAGCTTGACATTGACCGGCACGTGAGGGGTGCTCACAAATTCACAAGACAGATAAGTCATAGATAGTTTAAAGTTAAGGACTTTGTAATTATATTGATTATCTAGTGAATGGTTTCTGGACTGGGCAAGGCCCCGCGGATGTAGGTGTTTTAGCACTGAACCGCGTGAACAATTCTCGTATCCTTTTACATTTACGTTTCTGTATATGCATGTTTAAACATACTAATGACATGTTTAAACATAGTTTTAAATGTTAGACTAAGACACGAGATTAGCATTGAAAGTTTGACAAACTAAGTTGGTAGAAATTTCAATGCGCATGGAGAAGAAGAGCCGACGGGAAGAGGAAGCTCACAAAAAGCTCCAGGAGGCCACCGGAGGAGAGTCTTCTGCATCCTCCGATGGGAACTCGACGGATCCGAAGAAGAGAAGGGTCGATCTCGAGCCCTTAAATGAGCTGGGAAACTACATGGCACAGCCCCAAGCCACAAACTTGATGATCGGGGGAGCCGGTGAGTTTAAAGAGTGCTCCGAGATAGCTGAGGTTAATATCCCTTTCTTATGATAGGTTATTCCTTGACATTTATGATGTTTGCAGATTTCCTGATTAGGGGTAAATTTTATGCAAGTGCTGGCAGACTTGACTGGATCTGCCATAACATGAGCGGTTTGGCTTATCCGTCTATATCGCTCGACCTCTCAGTTACATGCCTACTCTCAGGTTCTTGAAGAGGCAACAACTGAGAGAGATTCCCTCCTTGCGGAGAATGACAAACTCAAGGCCCAAATGCCTGATAAGCCCAAGGAGTCCCCTTTGGCGGTTAGCCGCCTTAAAACGGAGGTTGCGCGGCTAAAGGGGGAATTAGAGGCCGCGGTGCGGGCTCAGAATGCCGCTGAGGCCGGATTAAGGTCCAAGAAGGTGTCATCTCTAGAGATGAGTCAGGAGATAGCGAAGTTGAAGCAGCATCGAGATTTGGATGGCTATCCAAAAGAAGCATCAACACTTGCTCAAACTATGGACAAAATTTTGCGCCAACTGCCATGAGATGGTCAGTTTTAGGGATGCTTATGGTCGTCTGTACCATCACTCCAGACTCCATGATTTGTGGGGGACTATCTCGAAGTTTCCATCAACATGGGACGTTCAAAGTGGAGATGTTGGGTAGACTGGGATCCACAGCCAAGATGGTGACTCTTGAGGATCTCAAGAGGATAATCAAGGCCATGTATCCCGAGTTATCCTATCTTGCAGAGCCTCACTTGATACTGACATGTACATGAAAATCCTGAAGGATTCAACATGCCATAAGCATCAAGTTCAAAACCCAGAGAAATGTATTCAATTAAGTTACAAAGTAATTTATATGGACTAAAGCAGTCTGGGGCGCATGTAGTACAACCGATTAAGTAAATATCTGTTATGAAAGGGGTATGTTAATGACTCTTTTTGTCCATGTGATTTAATTAAGAAAGCAGCATCCGGGTATGTGATTATTGGTGTCTATGTTAATGATTTAAATATCATCAAGACTAATGAAGAGATTCTGGAAGTAAGCTCTTACTTAAAAAAGGAGTTTGAGATGAAAGATCTTGGGAAAACAAAATATTGACTTGACTTGCAGATCGAGCATTTGCAAAGTGGAATACTTGTGCATCAATCAAATTACACGAGAAAGATATTAAAGAGATTTGATATGGATAAATAAAATCCAATGAGTAGCCCAATGGTTGTCAGATCCCTTGATACTAAGAAGGACGAATTTCATCCATGTGAAGAAGATGAACATATTCTTGGTCCCGAAGTATCATATTTTAATGCAATTGGAGCTCTTATGTAATTGTACTTGACCTGATATAGCATTTGTTGTAAATTTATTTGCGAGATTCAGTTCAGCACCCACTAAAAGGCACGGAATGGTGTTAAGCATGTGTTTCGTTACCTTCAAGGAACGATTGATTTGGGATTATTTTACTCTAACTCTACGGAACCAGTTTTGCTTGGTTATGCAAATGCTGAATATAAATCAGACCCACACAAGGGAAGGTCGCATAATGGATATGTGTACATGTGGAGGAACCACAATTTCTTGGCGCTCTCAGAAGTAGACACTTGTCGCGACATCATCAAACCATGATGAAATTATCGCATTACATGAAGCAAGTCGGGAATTGGTCTGGTTAAAGTTTATGACGGAGCATATCTGAATTGCAAGTGGTCTCTTGAGGAATAATGGTCTCATCACATTTATGAAGATAATTTTGCATGTGTTAAACAAATGAATGGAGGATATATCAAGAGCGACAAAACAATACATATTCCTCCAACTTTCTTTGAATATACCCAGGAGCTAAAGAGGAACAATATTATAGATCTTCAGTATATATACTCGTTCATGTGATAACTCAGCAGATCTCTTCACAAAGGCTCTCCCCACTGTGTTCCAAAAGAATGTTCATAACATTTGAATGCGAAGGTTGCAGAGTTTATAACGTAAGACCAGGATAAGGGGGAGTTGTGCTTGACGTTTCCTGGCAAGGCATCATGAACGCATTTTTATGAACGTTCCAAGGGGGAGTGTTATGAATATGCAAACAATTTGTGGAATATTCATTAAATAGCAAGTCAAATAAAATCCCTTTTCATAGTATAATGATGTTGGGAGATATTTATGCTAAAATGAAGGAGATTGTTCTTTGGATGGTTGTACCAATTCTTGATATAAATAGATTCAAAGTGGAGTTCATGGAGATCATCCGAGAAAAGAGAATTTAGAGCAATTCTTAGTTAGTCTCTCATTCCCTTATTTTCTTCATCTATTCATCATATAAACTTGTAAAATATATCGAATTCTATAATATTAAAAATCATTACTTGTCCGTGGTTTTTTTCCAAAATTCGTTTTGGATTTTTCAACGTAAATTTCGGCGTCGTCTACTTATTCCAGTTATTCATGACAAGATTGAAAATGTGGGATTTTATTTTGAGAATTCCTCTAGATTTTAAAAAGAAGTAGCCACATGTAGCCTAAGCTTTTAGTTTTTTTTTTTTTTTTGAGCAAGAACATTCCAAGCTTGGGTTAATGGTATTTTGGAATATTACAGAACTGCCTCTTTAGTCCTTTCGACGGAAGTAGCTTACCTTTCATTTTGACCATCATGTAGTAAGATTTCTTATATTTGCTAGTATCACCAGGCATCATTCAGTACTGCGGAACATTTCAAGGGAAAATAAAATTCAATGTAAGTAAACACCAGGCACCAGCAGGATTTCAAAGAGGTGAATGAGAGACATTATGCTTAGCTATACGATCTTTCCAAAATCCAAATACACAAGAATTTCACTCCATCATTATAACTTGCAGCCTAGCATAAACGACTTGGCTTTCATCAATATGGAAGTGACAAACATTGCAGTTCCCCTAGCTAGTTATTTTGTCTAAGGTAGAGAACAAGAACACACATAAGATTACAACCATGCTTTCTCTGAAGCCGAATCGCTACATCATTCAGATTCAGCTATACTATGCAATGGTGTGCTCGAGTATAAGACAGTGAAAAAAAGTTCAACTTCAGGTATGTTTCTGATGATTCGGGTGTACATCTGCCTATTGGATTCCTCCAGCAGATTCTGTCCCATCTGAGCAATGCGAGGAAGAAGTTTTGCAAGGGGAATCGCACCTTGGATATCTATTTCCTCAGTGACTGCATCCACCAGTACCTTCAGAGACACATCTAGTATCTCACCGAATTCAGCACTACAAAGAGGGGGGTAAGATGAGTATGCTCTTATATTAGATGAGACAGTTAACTGGATTCAATAAGGATAGAAGTGTTTAGGAATAACCTTGATAAAACTGCACGAGTCTCATCCGTAAGTTGTTCAAACTTACTAACATGGTAACGATCTTTGCTGCCAAGCTCGGGGTTGGAAACAAGTTTGTACATTCTAGGATCATTTGGAATCAAATAGCCCAACCACTGGTGAGGGTTTCTAGTGCTCATGAACGTATCCAATATCCGCACAATAATTTCATTAAGTAAAGAGCTGCTGAAGAGATCCTTCAATTGTTTCCTGCAAGTAATCAACCTAATGATTACTACAGGCTAGTACAGATCACTAAAAGTATAGAACAGTCATATGAACCACAAGATCTCAAAGCGTTCAGCATACTGTGTCTGTCACTCTTGTAAAAATTTTCATACAATCTATCAAGCTCTACTAAAGTATTGAGCTCAGGTAGTAAAACTACCCGTCTCTTCGTATCTTTGAAGACAAAACTTGAAGATACAATTTAAATGATATCTGGATGAGACATTTCTAATGATTGGAAATTAACATTAATTGATGCTAAAATACACAATGTGAGAGGATCAGCACTAAACAGAAGATTTAAGAGAGCTATAAAAGTTTAAGATAGTGAGTCAATACATTCCCCAAGTAGACTAACACCAAAATACATGAAGAATGCCATATGTCCAGAAAGCTGCTACAATGGTATCCCTAAAAAAGTCCTTACTTTTACAAAAAGCGATCTTTCTTATCAATTGTTTGGCAAAGACCTACAATATAACTACATGATTCCATCTGTTTTCTATTACCCTAACTACGTAAGTTTGGATTCCTTGCGAATAATATTAATTTATGTCAGCAAAAGAGTATGGGACAAACTGAGGACCCTTTTTCTAAGCAATGAGAACTGGATGAGACATTACCAATTGCCAGAGAATGACATTACTTGATGTTGAAGAAACAAAATATGAGAGGATCAGCACCATACACAAGATTCAAGGGAGAAATAAACGTTAAAGATCAACTAAATAAACACAGAATACTTTTCTTTGACAAGGGATCAACTAAGAATTAGGCAATCCATTTAAAGCCAAGATTAACACCAAGATACATGAAATAAGAACTATATATTCAGAGAGCTGCTACTCCACCACTATGCCAAAAAAAAAACTCCATAATTTACAGAATACATTCTTTCTTATGCGGTATAAGAGGATAGTTACTCGATTCTATATCTTCTCTACTAGCCCAACTAATTTGATTCCTTGCAGATCATATTAAATTATATCAGTAAGAGTACAAAGGATTCCTATAGAATGAGAACTGGATGAGACATTACTTGATGTTAAAGAAACAAAATATGAGAGGTCTGCGCCAAACAGAAGATTCAAGGGAGAAATAAATGTTAAAGATCGACTAAAAAACACAATATATTTTTTTTTACAAGGGATAAACTAAGAATTAGTCAATCAATTTAAAGCCAAGATTAACACCAAGATACATGAGAAACAACAATATATCCAGAGAGCTGCTACTCTACTATCCCAAAAAAAGTCCATAATTTTACAACATACAATCTTTCTTATGCGGTATAAGATAATAGTTACTCGATTCTATGTCTTCTCTACTACCCCCAACTTTACAAGTGTGGATTCCTTGTGGATCATATTTGATTACGTCAGAAAGAGTACAACGGATTCCTATATTCTAATCAAAGAGGGATGGAAAGATTGTAGCACTTTCAACACCTATGCATCGTAAAGCAGCAGAGTAGTAGTTTAAGGCTTATACTCCAGGCATGAATAATGAGGCATATGTTTCATGTGGCGTTTCACAGCTATGCGAGGTGTGCCACATACACCTCACTTGTTTCACCTTACGAAGTCAAATTTAAGTATATTTGGGCACCTACATTTTAAGTAATGGGTCATAACTTTTAAATCTCGGCAGAAATCTCTCCATTATAAAATGGTACTGGCTGCAGGCAAAAACAGACCAAAACTCTCTAACTAGAATGTGGGGATTTTTTTTAAGGTAAAACAACAATGTTTTGAATCTGAACTATAATTTTTTGTTAATTTATTCTATATTACTTCAAAATTTTCGAGAAAATTAATCTTTGGTTGGTTAACTTGACATTTACGTCTCAAGGCATAAATCTTGCCTCACAAAGGCGAAGCACTTTAATTGTGCATAGACCCTATACAACATAGCACCTGAGATAAGACTCGTTTTTTCAAACATGGACTCTGCAACATCAAACTTCCAACGCCCTTCAACACATATCTTAGAAAGATTGTTTAGACTAGGAATAGCTTGAATGTACGTATAAAAATAATGACTTTAGAAGAATTTGACTAGGATCAGTGCAGAGTCATGATTTAAAATAAGGCCGTGCACATACTAACATCTGAGATGATAAAATAGCTTGAAAAAAAAACAATCAAAACACAAATAACAGTTAAAATGCTGATTAGTAAAAAAATTATAGCTATGTATCATTAAAAAATCAATAAAATTTATAATATAAAGCATCCAAAAATCATTACTTATTTTGAATTTCAGTCAAATTTCAGTCAAACTTATCAAAATAAACACATGCACACACATTTAAATTATCAGTTTAAGCAAATGAGTACTTGAAAAAAAGAGTCAACTGCCCATAATGATTTGATAAGTTTAATGCTAAATATTGGTTAATAAACTCTTAACCTTTTATTACACTTCTAGGATTAACCTATCAAAATAATTCTGTCCCAACCATAGAAACTTGTACTTCACAGAGTACCATATTCTAGATATGCATACCCACCCTGCAATAAGGTCAATTTGCCACCAACTAGGACGTTGGTTTAGATGGTTAACATAAGTATATAACTATTCCAACAAAAGAAAGAGATTGGCACAAGAGTCAAATTTCAAAAGAGGAACATCAATCACATGAAACTAAGTGCATTTGCTTTAAATACCTTACGGTCCAAACATTTACACAGAGAAGCCCATACTTTGAATACAGTTTCTAGGTAATACTCAAAGAGATAAATTAAATATTAGCCTCAATGACTATCCCAAATGTCTACATTTTGTTGTCACATATTCATGGGATGCATTGCCATTTACTCTAGCTTGGTATTATTATTGATTACAGGACAAATGCCCCTAATGCCAAGGAAAGCTCTTCGCAAATTCTACATACATTGACCAACTTTTAACGCATAGATATTGCCCACCTATATAAAAATGAAACTCTCTAATCTTTTTTCTCAAGCATGCACATGAAGCAGATTAGAGTGGGAAAAATATGTTACTAAGCACCTACACATTATTTTAAAAAATAACCATATTGATAAAGATGATCTAAATAGGTGTGGAACAAATAAGCAAAGAAGTAGTTTTACCCCTTAAGCACTTCAGAAGTTGCTGCTTCAATGATAGCAGTCAATGCTGGCACTTGATAATTGGAAAGAAAATCAGCTATAGCTAGAAACTGTTGCTGATCATCTCTGTCAATGTGATCCAACTCCTCCTAGGAAAGTAAAGGATTGTTCAGGCAATTTTTACCACTAGCAACAGAAAATTCAGTGCAGAATAAACTCTAGGCAATTAGTAATTATAAGTTTGGATCTTTCATAAAAATCACTTTTTCATTGTACGAGGGATAAAACAAAAGTAGCTCTTTATATACCAGAAATCATTGAACTGAGGACACCTGATACAACTCCTGCAAAGGCTAACCTTTGGAGAACTTATAAAGCAGCCTAATAGATTTGTCATTAATTTAACTATTGCAGGTGAGTTAGAGTCTTTCTTATAATCAGTCCGTTAATTTAGAGTCAATTAGCAGTCCCTTGCATTTAGAATCGATTAGTGGGGAAAGTGGTAGTTAGACCACTACTTAGTTTAGTCCTGCATAAGTCCTAGAAAGAGTCAGTTGTAATTGTGCATTTTCAGATTATCAAATATACAAAACGTAGGAGATCTTCCTGCACAAATTCTAAGTGGCTTAGAGTGGAAGCTATCAGCACCCGGAATCATCTATGTTTCCTAACAGATTAACGTCAGGTTATAGATAATGATGACCAAGTGACATTGTGATTTGTGAGGTACTATTGGAAAGGGGATGACATCTTGATTACTTAAACAGGCTTCAGACATATAAAAAAAAGCTATGCAAAAATATAAATGTCCATGACTCCAACTTCTCATGTGCCTTAAGAAAACCTCAGAAGGTGAAACTTTGATGCATGTTATGGTATAAAAGGAGGTCCTTACAATCAGTAGAGTACTTCCAAGTCCACGCGCAGTGTCTATGTATAGATGCCTCCCCAATATATTGACTTGCACTCTAATAAATAAGTTTAGTATCGCCATTGCCCAAAGAGACAACACCATCTTAGTGAAACCTTGATATAGCATAGTTCCAGAATTAGATACAGACCATTAAATGTGTTTTGTGTATAACACACACACACTGTTATACACATTGTGGAGAAGAATAGCAAGCGACAAAACCAAGGGGAGGAGACAATAAAATTCTTACTCAATGTTTGAAGTCGTTCCCATAGCTCTAGTTTTTCTGCAGTTGTCAGGGTGTTTGGCTGACCTTTTCCTCTCATTAACCTCTCAGTCAATGGAGCAAGGTCTAACTCCTCAGCCAACCGGCTTCTTAGAAGTTGCATGACATGAGGCAATGTAGTAGAGTCAGCTATTTTCTGAATGCTTTCAAAGTGTGCTTGCATTCTGCCAATCAAGTGCGGATCACAGAAAAACCAAGAATTTGTTTAAGTACATCCTTAGTCAGGAATTTATATTAAGTAATGTAAAATTTAGAGATACTTTATTCTTACTGTGCCTTAATGAGTTCTTCATGCTCCCTTTGCCTATCAAACTCTGTCTGGAGATCAGAGATTCTACGTGTATGAGCATCATAAAGTTTGTACAATAAATAGCCACCTCCACAAACTCCAAAAGTAACATAGACCTTCCTTTTATGCCTTCTCCAAAGGTCCCTGGTAGCCTTGCAAAAATTAGGCAAACTACCAAAACCCCAACAACAATGACACAAGCTTAAATCACAAAACCCAATAGGAACAAACACGAAGTACAATTTTTAAACTCAAATCCAAACATAGTGGTTTCTTCAGGAAATACCCACTTAAACAAACTGCCAAACCTAAATAACCCAAAAAAGAGTAAGTAAATAGATTAGCATAATGCAATCTTGCATCATTTCTGAAAGGAGCTGCATAAAACCATGAAATTCACACACAGAGATTTCCAAACCGCCAAATTGACATGAACTGTATACATACATACAAGCAAAAAAAAACTAAAATCGTTCAAAAAATAAACAGCGTACCACATTCAGTCTTGTTGAATAAGGATATCCTTAGATATTAAGCAGTCACCGGACGGCCGGACACAGAGAGAAGGGACGGGAAGGGATCAAACAAAGTTGGATGGATTCTTTGAGTGGAGGAGTTAAACGGGTGAGAGAGACAGAGGAGATTCTTCTCTTTCCTTTATACACTTTTTCAAAATCAATTTTTTTCTTAACTAGGTTTTGATTTTTTTTTTTTTTTTTTTTTAAATGACTACCAATGGTGGGGGAATTATATTAGGCTTCCCTTACCTATTAGCCTTAAATGGCAAGAGGTTAAGAGCATGGTTATAAAACTAGGTTCAGCTGATACATACCTTAGTATGTACCACTTTACAAAAGAATAGAGTTAAGAAACTCTACAAAAACCTAAATTTTCCATAATATCAAGCTTTATTTCAAGCCTATTAGAGAAATACAAAGTAAATCTCAAGGCGGCATAAAATAAACCTTGGCATAAGGAGAAAAGGTCAAAAGAATACCTCTATCTAGGTTAAAAGCAGGTACAGAAGACAGTGCAGAAGCTGAGACTCCTTCAAAAGGGCAATGGATGACTGATACTGATCAGATCCTAATGGAGGGCAGTTGAGCTTGATCAAGGAGGCACAATGCCTTAACTTCAGGAGGTAAAGAATCACCAGTGAAGACTGATGAGACTTTAGTTTGCATAGCAAGTCTGGCCAAAGAATCAGAGACCAGGTTTCCTTGTCTGAGTATATGCTGAAAAGGGACTGAAATGATCTGATTTGCCTCATCACAGAGTGTAAACAGCTTCCAATGTGCTGTTATAGGATTGAGAATCATAGATATCCCATTCAGAGAGTCTGACTCTATGATGAAGGGATTAAGGCCATAAAAGAATCCAAAGTGAAAACCAGCTATAATAGCTTTAATCTCAGCCTGAAGAGGTGAATCAGCCCTTGAGTGGATGGTTCTAGCTGCTAGAGGGTTGCCAGAAGAGTCTCTGATGATAATTCCAAGGCCACAAATAGATTGAGACCAAGCTGCATCAACATTCACCTTGAAACCCTCCAAAGGTTTCTGCCAGGAGACAGCCCTAATTCTAGGCCTAGGAGGTTTTATGGTGAGAGGTATGAAAGCAGCCCTTGAAATCTGCTTGTCTATCTCCTGAGAAATGGCAATAGGATGAGCTGCCAGAGAGAGCAGTAGCAAACTTTTGGCCTCTTTTATGATATGTGAACTGCTAGGCTTGATCTCTTCAAAGAGCAATTTATTCCTTGCTTTCCAGATGCCCCAGCAGACTATACAACATACCATTTTGGTGAGTTTGGATTGGAAACTGCTCAGGCCTGAATGTGTGAGGTAGAAAGCAATTCTGTCCCAAATTGAAGCAAATGGCCTATCCAGAATACCAATGCATGCCATCAATTGCTTCCAAATGTCAGTGGAAAGCTCACATTTATTGAAGCAGTGGTCAATAGAATCAGAACATTTGCAAAGAGGGCATTTAGAAGCCAAGTGAAAGCCAAAGTGGTGTAGTACCTCATCAAATGGCAGGAGTGAATTGAAAAGCCTCCAAATAAAGAAGTTGATCTTTTTAGGCATTTTAATCTTCCAGAGTGTGGCCAGAGTGGAGGACTCCCTTCTATGTGGTTGCAGAGTCTGATATGCAGACTTGAAGCTAAACTGGCCATTAATTGCAGGCTTCCAAATAAGCCTATCATCTGTTTGGTGATGAATGATAGAATTTTCCAGAAAGGCTGTAACAGAAGAGGGTAATGAGCCTGTGAGGGAGTCCATATATCTTGCTTTGTCACCAATGAAATGAGCCATAGTACAGTCTGAAGGGTTGACAGTCTGGTCAGGAGGTAGCAAATCCATCAATGGACCATAGCCTGTCCAGTTTGAAGACCAAAAGCTGCATGAGCCTTTTCCATGTATGACTAGAGAACATTTTTCAGCAGTATCATTAACATGGCATATTCTTGCCCAAGTCTGGGAAGTTCTGGCTTTAACTGGGAGAGAATACAGGTGCTGAGTCCATAGAGCTTGACCTAGTTAAAACTTCCACCACAATTTAAGAGAGCAGGCCTGTGTAATATATGGAATGGATCTGAATCCCAGACCATTTTGATTCAGGGGAAAGCATAGTTTAGACCATCTTCTCCATCTTTTTTTGGCCTTCACAGCTGTAGAACCCCATAAAAATGAGGGAAAGAGTTTTTCCAGTGTTTCAATGATATGAACAGTAGGGCTCATAACAGTGAAAAGATGTTGTGGTATGGCATAAAGCACTGATTTGATCAAAACCATTTTGCCACCAGTGGATAGCCATTTATATTGCCAAAAACTTAATTTTTTCTGAACCTGTTCTAGAAGAGGTTTAAAATAGCAATTAAGCACTTTCCCTTCAAAGATAGGACAGTCTAAATATTTGAAGGGAAAAACTCCCTCTTTCATACGTAGAACTTGTTTCACCTGATTTATTTTAGCAAGACTAGCATGTTTACTAATAAAAAAATCACTTTTGTCAAATTTATTTTCTGACCAGAGACTTTTTCAAAAGTAACTAGAAAAGCTTTCAGGTTGATCAGAGTGGTTTTGTTAACTGAAATAAAGAGTACAGTATCATCAGCATATGACAGGTGAGAAATAGGGCTAGTATTTCTAGGAAGATTATACTGAGATAATTTTCCATTGTTGAAGATAAAGGCTAGGCTTCTAGAAAAAGATTCAGTGAAGATGTTAAACAGAAAAGGGGAAAGAGGATTCCCCTGTTTAATTCCTCTTGTAGGCTGAAAAAATCCAACAGCTTTGCCATTAACTAGCACTGAGAACCAAGCTTGTTTGAGATTATTCAGAATACAATTTACCAAATTTGCATGAAAGCCAAATTTTAGTAGAATCTTTTCTAAAAAGGACCAGCTAACTCTGTCAAAAGCCTTCCTCAAATCCAACTTAATTATACAGTTAGGTTCTCTGGCTTTTTTATTTAAGTGTCTCACCATTTCTTTAAGGTAAAGTACATTGTCAGAAATGTCTCTACCCTTCAGAAAGGCTGTCTGGTGAGGTGAAATGATTTCAGTCAATAAAGGTTCCATTCTATGCATGATAACCTTTGAGAAAATCTTATTGATAACATTGGACAGACTTATAGGTCTGAAGTCATCAAAAGAGAGAGGTGTGTCCTTTTTTGGGATAACTGTGATCCAAGTAGAGGCAATGCCTCTAGGAATAGGTACACCTCTCAAGAATTCCTTGACTGCCTCAACCAAATCTGAAGAAATGGTATCCCAGGATTTTATATAAAAGTAAGATGAGAAGCCATCAGGACCAGCTGTACTATTCTTATTCATAGAAAGTACAACAGCCCTGAGTTCATCTTGTGTGATTGGCTCCAGTAATTTCTCATTTTGGGAAGGAGAAATTAGGTCTGGAATGTGTGTAAGGAAATGGGAACTGAAAAACTCATCTTCCACAGTCTGCTCATTGGTTAGAAGAGCAGTGTAATATTCAACTGCTTCATTTTCAATTTCTGATTGATCTTCTAACCAAATCCCTGCACTGTTTCTAATTTTGGAGATGCTAAGCTTAGTTCTCTGTTGTTTTACAGAATTATGGAAGAATTTGGAGTTTAGATCCCCCTCCTTCATCCATTTTAACTTAGCTTTGTATTTCCAGAAATGAGTTTGTTCCTTTATAGCTCTCTTTAGAAGAGCTCTTTTTTGTTTAAGGCATATCAGTTCAGCATCACATTGATTGTGATCAAACTTGATTTCCTGTTTCCTAAATTCCTCTTCAGCCATCTCCACATTTCTATGTATGTTACCAAAGACCTCCTTATTCCAACCTTTTAGTTCCCTTTTCAGTCTTTGGAGTTTAAGAAAAAATTTAAGCATCCCAGTTTCTGCTATAGGGCTTGTCCAATTATTATGAACAAATGGTTGAAATTCAGTCCTCTTATACCATGTGTTGATGAATCTGAATGGTCTAGGGAAAGATTGCACTTGAGTGTCAATCTTGAAAAGTAGTGGACTGTGGTCAGAATTATCCCTATTAAGAACCAAGACTGATGAGTGAGGGAATTTGCTGTCCCATTGCTGGTTGCAAAGAGCCCTGTCTAACCTCTCAAGAGTAGGTTTAAGTCTTTTATTGGTCCAGGTATAATCATTTCCCACAGTATCAATGTGATAAAGTGTCATCTTATCTATGAATTTTTGAAAGTCAATCATACTTCCAAGACTGGGAGATGAAGGACCATTATAGTCAGAAATAGATAACATGACATGGCAATGAAATCACCTATTAAAAATGTGTCAGATAAGGTAAGGGCCTGAATATCCTTCCATAGGGCCTTTCTACCTTTTCTGGTTCTAAGTCCATAGAAAAAGAGTCCATTTGTGGAGGTGTTAATGCAAGGTTTTGAGATATGCACATGTAAAAATTGTTCATGTTCATTAGTAAGTGAAATGGAAATAGAATCCTTCCAGAAAAGCCAAATATGGCCTGTACTGGAAGAGATGCAATTTGTAAAATGAAGAATGTTCATATAGTAAGAGCATTTGGAAATGGCATGCTTTGGTTCAGAGATGCATAGCAATTCAATTTTATTATCAGATAACAAGGTTTGCAGTCTATCTAGGGCAGTTTCCATGCCTTGGATATTCCAAACTAAAATATTTATCTTATGGTTGTGACTAATCATAAAAAAATGATTTTATTGCAAGTTTGAGGGTGGCTTTGAAAAAGACATGGATTTGTTAAACTGAGTGAAAAAATTCTTCAGTTTAGCTTTTTGACCTGATGCAATTTTAGGGAGTTTAGCTTGAGATACCTGATGGTTTTCCTGAGTAGAGGGGCTGCTATTGTTGGATCCAGAATCAGTACCATAAAGCCCCTTGTCATCATCCTCATTCTGTGTGATCAGAGGAGCAAACATGTTCCTGTTCCTGTCTTGAGATAGGAAAATCAAATTATTAGCTTTAAAAGATGGGGGAGATATGTTGAGCAAACCTGAGGGGACAGAACTGTCATCCTTTGCATAAGCATTTCTCAGCCTAGGTTTAGCTGAAACCAAAGTAAAGGTGTCATCTGAGCCAACCAAGGCCTGTTTTGTAGCAAAAGAGGCTTTTCTGAAAGGCATGTGAGAGTGTGAGGAGGTGTAAGATGACTGGGAGGTAACAGGGGTGGCTTTATAGGAGTGAGAGGCCTTATTGGAGAGGGAGGCCTTAGTGGAGTGGGAGGATGTAGAAGCACTGTCTTGGATGGGGGCAGTAAAGGCCTGTCTAGATAGATTATTGCTGGCTGAGGGGGTGATGGAAGTGGGGGGTAGCAATTTTTCAGAAGCATCCATAAATGTATCAGAAACCTCATTGGTTTTAGAGACAACATAGACTGGAGGATTGGCCAGAGCAGACAGGACTTCAGCAACAGGCAGTTTCAGTTTCTTCTTCTTGGTTTTCTTCTTAACCATTCTATGGAGTTTTCTGTTGGCAAAGGAGATGTGGTGTGATGATGAAGCTTTGGAAGTGGTCTCAAGTTGGGGAGGGGCAGGAGTGGGGAGGGTGACAATAGGTTTGGGGATTTGAGAAGTGGTGGCAGCAGTGAGAGTAGTAGTAGGGATTGATTTGGTTTTTTCAGTGGCTGGTGTTGAGGTTGTCTGCTTAGCTGCAGGAGGTGGAGGAGGGGGGGGGTGAGCATTCTTGGAGTTTAGTTCAGGGTGCAGAGTTCTGCATATCTGAGCATTATGACCAACCTTCCTGCAGTGATCACAGTAAGTGGGAAGGTTGTCATATTCAAGTTTAACCTTGGGGCAGTGCTCAGTGGATCCAACTCTGATTTCTAGAGGAATTGGCTGTTGGAGATCCATTTCTACACAAATTTTTACAACAGATGGTCTGGTAATCAGCTTGGTGGCAGCATCTACTTTGATGAATGTACCAATGTGGTTCCCTAGTTGCTCCAAAATAGCATCATTATAATAGTAAACAGGGAGTTTGTAAAGAGTTACCCAAACCGGAACAATGGGGGACTCAGTTTCAGTGGAGAATTCAGGCGTCCATCTCAGAACTCTCATTGGATAGCCCTCAATTGACCAACTCGACTTCATCCAACATCTTTGAAAGTCTTCCTTATCGCCAAACCGGATCAGAACATGCATGTGGTCGATGGCACCTAGTTGATAGTTCCCTGTGAAATCAGCAGCTTTGAAAGCAGATTCAATGGCGAGCATGGACGGCCTTCCCCGGCCAAACTTTCCGATAAGCGCATTCCGGTATGGTCTGGATAGAATTTCAATCTGCTCTGGAGTAAAGATACATGCAAGATCACCTTTGTATTCTGACATAGCTCTGATCTCAGGATTGGAAGGTAAGGTGGAGAAAAGGGGGGGCTTTAGATTGGAGAGCGTGGAGGAAGGTTTTCTGGCCATTTGGGGGTGGTGGCTCCGCCATTACGGCGGAGCTGGGGCGGCGTAGCGACCGTTGTCGGTGGTGTCGGGGTGTCAGGAGCCGTTCAACGGTTGGATTGTGTCGGAAAAGTGAAAGTTTGTGCTAATAATGGAGGAAAGAGGGGAGAGCGTTTTTAGGAGCATGAGAGTGAGCGTGATAAGGTCAGTTTAAATTTAAAACGTGTGAAAGCTTCTCAAATGTGGCAATAGAAGCTATGTGATAGGTTTTGATTTTAATTTTACCCTTTCCCGACGAAAACAAAGAAATTAACTTATCTCCTTTAAATAAGGTACGTTTGAGTTCGAACAAAATTTGTGCGTTCGTGATCGAGCTCGATTTTAAATGAGATAGAATACTTTTGTTCGAACTCGATTCGAATGACTTTTAATTAGCTCAACTCGGTTCGTAAACTCGATTAAATTGGATTTCGAGTTCACAGTGATTAAATACTTAATTTTAAATCATAAAATACAAAATATATTTTTTTTAAATGAAAATTATATATCATATTTAAAGTGCTTGAAAACGTCCAACAACGTTTGACAAGAGGAACTGTGGAGTATAATCCGAGCTATTATTTATCCCTATGCTAGATACCAGATGGACATCCATCCAGCATTACAAATTAAGGCCTTGTTGCACAAATTCTGCTCGAATCTCCTCAGTGATTGAGTGGCATAATTTTGGGGCATCCAGGTCTCCATGTATGATCTGCATTAGCCTCAACGAGTCTCCCATAATAGCTACATCGGTCCATTGGAGATATGCCGCCAAAATATATTATATATACTAGGTTGGTCATGCAGCGATGCGCAGTTTATTGAATTATATCTAATTGATTAAATAAGTGAATGACTTGATATTGATTTTATTTCAATTCTCAACTATTTACCAAAATTGTTGAAAACCCACATGATAATAGGTTAAACTACTTGAACGAAATCGAACTAATTTTTTTAATTAATATAATAATTTATTCAACTAATTTTTAATTTTATTTTATTTACATGGTAATTGAACTAAATTGATTTAATGTATATTCAAATTACGCCTGAATTAAAATTGGTGTAAAAAAGAAATGGATAATTTATAATGCTCGTGATTCCAAAATAGATTAATGAGACAAAATAAATTATGATAACATAATTTTAGACTTTCTGACACGGATTTTAAATATTAAATTATCATAAATTTAATTAATGAATAATGAATAATCATATGTGAACTAAAATAAATTATGTGAAATAAAACAACTTTGGAGGGGCAGAATATTAAACTAATTAAAGTTATATGAATTTATTTATTGAATTTCAATAGAATTTGATGGCTAATTATGAATTTTATTACTAAAAAATTATAAATAAGGTGTTTAGTGACGTAAAATACAGGGATGTCGAGGATATAGTAAAAATATTATATCAAATGTAAAACCTAAAAATTTTCTTTGAAAAAATTCATTCAAAATATTAGAAATTTTCTAATAACAATTGTAATAAGTGGAATAAACATATGATCTAATTATTCTATTAAAAAAATCAAATTCAATGCTAAACATATTAATTAACCTATTACAAATTAATTAATAAGTTGGTGAAAGGCTTAGGATATAAATGTGATATGATATAATAAAGAGAACGAATTGAGTTGAGACGTAAATATTTGACCATTTTTAGCTACATTTCAATATGTATTATTCTATATATAAAACATGATGTCTTTAGAAAAAAAAATCGGAGCATAAGAAAATACTAACAACAAAAGCCTCCACATAGTCAAAAATGCACATTTTGATTTCATATGTGCAGAAACATTAGATAGAAATATTTTTGACACGGTTTATCTGTCTCGTATATTTTTTTATGTAACTAATTTTTTTATGTAACTAATTTTAATCATGTATAATAACCGTTCAATATCATTTATATTTTTCAATGAATATGCTGAATAGTAAATATACCAAATTGAATTTAATTGAATGGATCAAAATTGCATAATTAACCAAATAAATTGAAATGAATTGAAATGAATTGAAAATCAGGAAATAATTACGAAAACAGATCTAATTGAATCTGAATGTTACATATAGAATCAAACAAAATAGTAAATTAACATAACTAAAAATAGTAAAAGAATAAAATTATGGTATGAATGAGAGAAAATTTTCAAATAAATACAATTAAAACTAAAATTATAAAAGTAACCACTAATTAAATCCTACTTAAATACAGAAAACTTATATTCTTATTAAGATGTCAGTAAGGGATAATTGTACTCTTTTGACTCGAACAGGTCGAAGCAATCGAGCTACTTTTAACATGTTTGAGTTCGAGGCCGAATAAATATGAATGAGTTCGAGTTCTAACCGAGTTATTCACAAACCGTTCATGAACAGTTCAACTCATTCACACTCCTATTTGCAACTTATGTGGTGAGTATAGAAC
The DNA here is from genome assembly GCA_948330725.1 of Sherardia arvensis. Taxonomy (NCBI): domain Eukaryota; kingdom Viridiplantae; phylum Streptophyta; class Magnoliopsida; order Gentianales; family Rubiaceae; genus Sherardia; species Sherardia arvensis. Next base: position 23,429,382 of record OX415240.1, on the reverse strand, counting down.
TTTTCTAAACAAGAGGGTTTAAAAATTATTAGGACATGGAAGTGCTTGTGTATTTTGATGGCTTCTTAAATCAGTTATTTTAAAATAGTACAAAATACAAACAATAGTTTGGAAATCAATGTAAAATTAGCTAGAGCTAGATTGTTCACGTCAATATCTTATTCTCATCGGATTGTATTTGTTGGTGGGAAATGAGTTATTAACCAATATACTCAAGATACTGGGAGGAGAAATGTTTCCTCTACATTGAAATAGGACACGGATTATTCTCATCCCAAAAAAGAAATTTCTCAAGTTAGCATTAGATTTAAGGCCCATCTCCCTATGTAATGTCAAATATAAGGTGATAGCTAAAATGATTGTCAGAAGACTGAGAAACATATGGAGTCCCTCATTTCTACTTCACAAAATGGATTTGTGCCTGGAAGAAATATTTCAGAGAGTGTATTGCTAGCACATGAAGAGATAGAACACATGAAGAAGTACAAAATAGCAAAACAAGACTTAGCAGCAATCAAGCTAGACATGAGCAAAGTATATGACAGAATCTCGTGGAAATTCTTAGAGGAAGTGCTAAATTTCATCAAAGTGCCACATTTGCTGGTAAAGGTAATAATGTTGTGTGTGCAAACAGTATTTTATCAACTAATAAAGGTTTAAGACAAGGATGTCCTTTGTCTCCATACTTGTTCATCATCTGCCAACAATTCTTGTCTGCTGGACTGGAGCATGTAGTATCACATAATAAATCTTTGGGAATAAAACTCTCTAGAGGAGGTCCATCTATTTCCCACATCATGTATGCAAATGACTACATTCTATTTACTAGATGCAATCAAGGGGTTGTTCAAGAATTGAAGGATACGCTTCTTCACTACACTTCCATCTCAGAACAACAAATAAATCATGACAAGTATGCTATGTTCTTTAGCCTTAATACTCCACTGGATGTTCAAAATTCCAGGAGAGAGCAGCTGGCTATTCAAGGTCAAGGAATTGGAGGTACTTATTTAGGTAATACAATTCTTTTTTATCAACCTAAGTCAGAAATTTTCAAATATCTGGTGAGAAAGTTCAAGCAGAAATATGACTCCTGAAAAGCAAGGCTACTTAACCTTCCTGGCAGAATAACCATGGCAAAACATGTACTGCAATCTCTAGCAATCTATCCACTAGGTATATTCAGAATCCCCTTAAAAATTTTGAAAAAATTAGATGCCATGACAGCATCATTTATTTGGGGAGGGAAACTAGAGGAGAGAACTTTACACTAGAAAGCTTGGAGTCAGATGTGCAAATCCAAATCAGAAGGAGGGTTAGGCATGAGATCTACAGTTGGGATGAATAGAGCCATTGTTGGCAAAACATGCATGGAACTTGTTATCCAATAAGAAGTCTCTGCTGACAGAAGTATATAGAACAAATGATTTAAGAAATGATAACATTTTACAGGTAAGGGAAAAACCTGAAGACTCATGGGGCTGGAGATCAATCATTTGGGCTACTGAATTGTTGAGGAACAACCTTTGCTGGAAAGTGGCAAATGGTAAAGATATCAACATTCATGATCAATGGATTCCCACTGCCTCAAACCTTATACAAAATTCTGCAGTGGTGGCAACCCATACAAATCTAAGAGCGGCACATTTGATAGATCGAGATCATGCAACATGGAGATTACCATTTATCAGAATGAGTTTCCCACGGAATATCATCCCCCACATTCAAGCTATGCACTTGGACATTGGAGGACAAGATGAAGCACTATGGAGATGGACTAAGGATGGAAAATACACAGCTAAGTCAGGTTACCATAGGTCAATGGAGAAGTAGAGAATAATAAGCCCACGCCCAGACTGAGTGCAGCTGCAAGAAAGTTTTGGGCTCAAATCTGGAAACTAAAGATTCCATAGAAGTACTTAATTTTTACATGGAGATTGTTGACATGAAGCCTCGCAACAGGAGCAAACAGAGTTAGAAGAAAGTTGGATGTAAATGGAATCTGTCCAAGATGTCAGCAATCTCTGGAGGATGCACAACATCTCTTTTTGCAATTCTTGGAATCTAAACAGATCTGGACTGCAGTAAAGTAACATTGGGACAACTAACTGATGCAAACTTCAACACATGGTTCTTTCGGACAGTTCACAATAACCTGGAGAATCATCAACTCATCAAGACAATTCTATTACTATGGGAAATATGGAAGCAGAGAAACATCAGAATTCTTTGACCAAAAGAATGTACAAGCAGTTCAATGTGTGCAACAAATGCAAGCTAAACTAGTGTTGGTAAAGAGAAATAACCAACTTCAGTTTTCAGCTGCAGAGACTCACTCAGAATTACACACATACAGTCATAACACAACAGTGCAATTGATCAGACAGGGAGATTCAACTGAAGGTATCCCTCAAGCATGTGTGGTGAGTTTTAATGGTTCATTTAGAGAATCAATGAAACTGGGAGCTACGGGCTGGAGAATTCGGAAGTCGGGTTGGTCTGTAGAGACACATATAACGGGATCTGATTTCTTCACTGCAGTCACCCCACTACAGACTGAAGAGAGAGCTTGTTGAAGGGCTATAAAGGCATGTAAAAGACAAGGGATTCAGACACTGAATCTGATCACAGACTCAATTCAGCTCCAGCAAGCAATCACAATCTTCTGCACCAACAGAGATCAAGGGTATCATCATCAGCATCAAGCGGTTACTGGAATCTCTTCAAGAGTTTAAGTTAGTTAAAGTCAATCATTCTTTCCTACAGAAGAAACATAATCTGGCTATGCGCCTTAGTAAAAACATATGTAATAATGCACTTCTCTCTATTTCGTCGTTTACTTAATGAAATCAGTGTTTGATTAAAAAAAAGATTGTATTTATTTTTTATCATTTAAGTTATGGATCATGCAAAGTAAAATATTTATAAATTTGCAAAGACATCAACTTAAAGATGATTTGTTTTGTCATTTTGTATTATTTTGTTAATTATGACCGAAATGGCTAGATATTAGACATCTTGGAAAAATAAGGGTTGTCAAACTTCTCTTCTTAATTATATAGAAACAACTATCTTCATAAATGAGGTCTCACAAACAATATGTTCGAGTGGAAAGTCTAGTTCTATCAAATTAAGACTAGGTTGAATTTTTTTATGGAACTTGCGGTGTTAAAGTATAAACGGGACATCTGACTATTTGAAGTAATTTTTTTATATGATGAGTAATAGTATTCTTTACAAGATAGATTTATGATGCGATGGGATTCTACGACTTAGAGTGATGGTTATAATAAGACTTATAATTGGTCTCTTTGGTTTTCCTTACTCATACCATAATAATTCTTAATATGTCGTCACATGCTTCTCTCTCTAGAATTTTCTCGCTCCTTTCTCTCTAGAAACTAATACACGTCACTATTCATTTTTCGTCGAATCTAACCGTTGTAATGGTCACTGATCATGTCAGTGCCACCGTGAACGGTCACCAAACACAGCCCATCCGCCCCACCACTATGGTGGGGCCACCGCCTTAATGGCCAAAAGTTCTTTCTATCTGCCCTCCAAGCCAAAGTTGTACCTCTCTCTGATGTACTTCCGACCAACCCTGAAATCAAGGCTATATCGGAATACAAAGGAGAGCTAGAATGTATTTTCACGCCTGAACAAATCGAAATCCTATCCTGACCCTACAAAAATGTTTTAAACAAAAAATTCAGTAAGAGACGTCCTGCTATGCCAGTGATTGAGGCACCTTTCAAAGCGGTGACCTTTACCATATTTTACCAGCTCGAGACTATTGATCATCGTCACATCTTGATCTGATTAGCCAATAAAGAAGATTACAACGATGCTGGATGAAATCTAAATGGTTATTGGATGGTTTTCTGATGCGTGTTTTCTGGTGGACGCCGGATTTCTCCACATAAACGAAATATTCTATTGTTCTGGTATATGTAACTCTGATCAAACCCCCAGTTTACTATTACGATGAGTCCATCCTAAAACAGCTTGGTAATACTATTGGCTCCTTTATAAAGACTGATAATGCCACTCAACTTATTACCAAGCCTTCAGCCATAAAAATCTGTGTTGAGCTTGATCTCTTGAAACACATTCCTTATGAGATAAGAATTGGCTCAACTGAAAATTTTTCCTAAAGTTAGGATTGAGTATGAAAATTTCCAAGGTAGTGTAGTCATTCCAGGAAGCTTGGTCATGACAACAATATCTGCAGGCGGGATATTGATCTTTGCTAGGAAATATCCCGCCTTTCCAAGACTCCATAGCTTTTGATCCATCATTGGACACAAAGATCAATGGCATAACTCCAACCTTTACTCCTGTACATACTACCCAGTTCAAAATATCCATAAAATCCAAGAGAGGTGAATAAGTTCTCTAGCAAGACTATGTCCATTCCTGCTTGGTCAACATAAATGCTAAAATGTTTCAATAGAAGAAGACTATGGTTAGCATTACTGCCACCCAACCACTGATCCTCAGGCATATAACTATGTTACTATTAACTCTAGTTCTGATTCAGAACTTGAACTTTTCAAGAAGCTAGTGACTTCATTGTCTCAAGCCCTACTTCTCCCACTAGACCAACTCTACCTCTCAACTCTACTTTTTCAACTCCCATAATCCCTTCTTTGTCTCGACCAATCACATTGCCTTCAGTTCTTCCTATGATAGCAATCAATCTTCAGCTAGCTTCCCAGTGTATGTCTGAGCATCAGGTTATCCTACCTGAGGACAATTTCTCACTGGTCACTGCTGAGCCTAGAATCAAAAGATCATATGAAAAAGATGACGCATATACTAACTTAAGTAATCAATCTCCTTCCCCACCTTTTTTAAAGCTAAAAATATACTTTCCTTAACTCAGGACAGAAATAAGAACATGTTCTCTCCATTAAGAAAAGACACTGAACAACTAGACATTTATGAAGCTTTCCCAAGTCCCGTCTAAAGAACTTGGTATAGCTAATGGACCAGAAACAAGTATCTCTTCTCATAAACCAAACTTAAAAATTACTTTACTCAACTGTATAAAGTAATGACTTTATCAAGGGCCTCCTCATAAGTTTTGAACATACTTTCCATGATTATTAGAAAGACCATACAAATTAATTGTTCAGGGTGGAACATACAAGGCATGGAAATTGCTTTAGATAAACTTAACAATCTCATCTTTGATATTCACATTGAACTATTATGCATTGGTGAACCAAAACATAATAACAGTAAATGTGAATACTACATGAGGACACTGCATTTTACTCACAATCTATGTTCAAACTCTGGCTGTTTTGGATGGACATAATGTCTATTTCTCTGACATTAAATAACCCCTGATTTTTACAAGTTCAAATCCATAGCTATAAACTGAATACCAATATGAATGGTATTTTTGTTTATGGACTTAGGACCAGAGCTGGAAGAAAGCCTCCATGGAGAGATCTTAGAGATCTTCCCAGTTCTGAAAAAATTATTGGTGATTTTAGTGACATGTTATCTATTTCTGACTACAAAGATCCATCTACTCCCAAACTTGGCAGCATATTGGATTTCCATAAATGTATACATAACATGTCATTGCTACACATCCATAATGTTGGAAGGAGTATACTTGGACTAATAAGAGGTTAATTCCTACTTTAGAGAGATTAGATAGGGGTTTTTGTACCAACTCTTGGAGCACAAAATTCCCTAACTCTTCACTCTTAGTCTTAAATAGGGATAGCTCAAACCACAGTCCCCTACTATTTAAAATTGGTAGTGATACAACTCCATTCACTAAATCCTTCGGATTCATTAATAAATGGTATAAAAGATCTGAATTTCAGTCCTTCATCCAACAAAACTAGGAACAACCTCTTCAAGAATCTGGTTTATTAGTTTTTTTCTTAAACTCCAGAGACTTCAAAATGTCATGAAGGTGTGGAATAGGGAGACATTTGGTAATGTTCACGGAAATGTTGAACTTGCTGAAGAAGCACTGAGAATTCATGAAATTAGTTATGAACACGATCAATGTGAATCAGAACTAATTACACTAAAACTCAGAAAAGCCCAACTTAAAAAGGCTACCAGGGAAAAAAAACATTTTTGGAAGAACAAAGCAAAGGTGAAATGGATGAAAGAGGGAGATATGAATGCTAAATTCTTTCACAATTCATTAAAAGAAAAAAAAAACTAAGGCTTAGCATTATAAAGATTAGAAACTCTGTTGGGATTTGGATGGATGATATGAGTGAAATGAAATTAACGCTAAGGCTATCCAATATTATTCTAATCTCCTTACCAGTGAGCAACGGCCTTTGGATGATATTACTTCTTCTCATTTCCTCTCTCAAATTCATATTTTAGTTACTAAGAAACAAAATTGCACCTTGACACAACATGTAAAAAATAGAAGAACTTAAGAGTGTTGTTTTCTCACTTAATAAACATAGCACTTCAGGTCGTGATGGTTTATCTCCTTTTTTACATTAAATTATGGGAAATTATTCATGTTGATTTACTGAAAGATGTCAATGCTTTTTTTAGTGGGGCAGACATAGCTAGAGGGATTGCAGCCACTTGGATTACTATCATTCCAAAAAGGATGCCCTATTGTCTTTTGATGATTTCAGACCAATAAACTTATCCGATGTCCTAAATAAGATATGTTTTAAAGTTTTGATGGACAAACTTAAGCCTATTATGATTGGCCTTATTTCTCCTCACTAAACTGCATTTTTTACATGGAAGAGACACTTTAGATAATGTCCTTTATTTAAAAGAAATGGTGAGGCATCTTAATAGAAATCTAGAGACCCAAACTGCATTGTGAAACTTGATCTCACAAAGGCTTTTGACGGGGTTAGCTGGGAAATATTTTAAAGAATCCTTCTTAAGTTTGGTTTTCAAGACAGACTTGTTAACTGCATTCTTAGGAACCTTTCACGGGCCTAGTATTCAGTTCTCATTGTTGGAAATCATGTAGGATTCTTTCAACCTTATAGAGGTATTAAACAGGGTGATTCACTCTCCCATATTCTGTTTAATATATTATATGAATCCCTTTCTAGGAGTTGGGCCTATACTTTTGAAATTAGAAAGCTGTCATACTTTAACCTACCTACAACTGTTATTCCAATTTCTCACCTATCTTATGAAGATGATACAACGTTATTTTTCTCTGCTAACAAAAATACTTTGAATAGATCAAGAGCTTTTTTGGCAACTTTTGAAAATTTCACTGGACAACAAATTAATTATGAAAAGGATGGTTTTTTTCATTTATAAAAATGCCACCTTAGCAAGGAAAATTTTATTCTAGACAGTTATGGGTATGAAAGAAGGTTGTTTCCCTTTCAAATATTTAGGTTACCCTATATTTGAAGGGAAAATTATGAAATGTCACTTTCTTCCTTTGTTGTAATAGATAGCTAAGAGACTCAGCTTTTGGAGACACAAATGGCTATCTACTGGTGAGAAGATCATTCTTATTCCATCAGTGCTCTATGAAATCACTCAGCATATCTTTACAGTTATGACCCCCATACTCCACACTATTGAGCTCATGAGAAGTTGTTTGCTAATTTCCTATTGAGTTTAAAGCAAATAAAAAATGGAGGAAATGGTCCAAGCTTTGCTTCCCTGTTGAACAGAATGGTATTGGTATCAGATCCATTCCCTATATCATTCAAGCCTGCTCTGTTAAGTAGTAGTGGAAATATCAACATAGCACTACATTATGGACTGTATAAGAGAACACTACACTGTGGTGTTGCTTGGTAATGGAAAATGCAACTTATTGACCTTTAACTTTACAGGAGTGGGATCTATTCAAGATCATTTTCCTTCTAAAATTACTACCATCCCTCTTTCTTGTATTGTGGTTCAATTTGTAGCTAACAAACTCAATTTCTTCCTGTGTTGTTTATGCTGACCTTTTGCAATACCTGGAACATTTCACCATTCAAGATCACGGGGAGGATAGACTCATTTGAAAGCATTCCCTGACTGGAGATTTTACTTTCAAATCTTTCTATCAGGCTATACAAGATCATAGAGGTTCTTCTGCATCATTAGCTGAGCTTTGGAAAAATAAAATTCCAAAAAATATCACTTTCTTCGTCTGGAAAATGTTTAACTCCATTCTCTCATTTGATGAGGTCCTTAATCACTATGGATAGCAGCTGGGTTTTAAATATCTTGATCACTGATCACTGGTTCTAAATAATGTTGACTCCATTGATCACTGGTTCAATGCTTGCCCTTTTTCTTCATCAATCTGGACTGAAAATGCTTGTTGCCATTGGTGTAAAAGACCTCTCTTTTAGAGCAATATGGGATAGGCTCTCTTTTTATATTTCACCTGCCGGAATATCTAGCCTTCAATCTAGATTGATTAAACAGTTGTGTTGTATCACTTGTTGGTGTCTTTGGAAAGCAAGAAGCAAGATCATTTATGAAGACATAAACCCATGCAGAAATCCGATCATCAAGAAAATTAAGGACATTATGTACTTTGCTCTATCTACTAATCCTCTCTATTCCAGTAATGACAGAGATCAAGATATCATATCCTTATTCTATAAAGACCTCATAAGCCTTCTCTTAGGGCTATTGTGTGGGAAAACCCATATTTTGGATTCAATTTAAATGTTGATGCTGCTTGGAAAAATGTAAAGACTGGCAGTGGGATGGTCTTAAGAGATGAATATGGTGACACCATTGTTGCCCACTCCTTTTTTACTCATGATTCAACTCCTTTACAGGCTGAAACCAAAGCTACTAGAGTTAGCTTTGATTTTGGGTTTTTCTATGGGCAATGCAACTTTATAATGGAAATTGATTCCTTGAATGGAATTAGTATGATCATGAATCATAATACAACTCACCAGAAACTCTTTCAGTTGTGTGATGAAGCTCAAAGAAGTATTAAGGTTCAAATTTGCCACACGCTTTGAAGCAGAACAATCTTGTTGTAGATTTCCTCGCTAAGCATGATTTAGCTACAAAGAAAACCTCAGTCTATACATGGCCCCAGCTACCTCCTAAAGCAAGGGCTATTCTACTATAGGATCAGATCCAACTCCCTACTATCAGATGATAAGTTCATATTTTGGATTTTTCTACACCAAACTCTGCAAAATATATAGCTGTTGTTAATCTCGTCTCCGGTCTTATGGTTATCCTCAGTGTCCATCTCATTCTTCTACCGTTTGTTCTAGTTGGTATCAACCAACAAATAGCAACCCTGGTAAAGCTTAGTAGATGCCTCCCTTATCTTTTGATAGTTCCCAAAATGTTCTTGCTAGTTTATATTAGTTATTATATAATTATTTTCACTCTGTTGGGGCCGCTTTATGTTTTGCTTTTGCAATTCATTAACATGCTCTGATAAGTTCAGAAATGAATGGGTAAGTAATAAAGATTATATATTAGTTTGAGATAGTTTTTGCAAAGCATTTCTTTGCTTCCTAGGGCTTATGTCCTTTTTTGTTCACCTCCATGTGGCTCATTTATACCTTAAATGGTCATTAATTATTTGGGAAATCTAATATCATTTCCCACCACCTCTTGGTTGTTTTTACTTTTAAAAGAAATATTCACACCATACTAAGATTATTTCGTGGTGTATTTAATTGTGTTTAATTAGTGGTGAAATATTTTTCCCCAATCATACCTAATTATTTATTTTTTGTTATAATAATTTACGACTTTGTTTGGTTTTACGTGTTTCATTCTTTTTATTTTATATCTATTTTCATGTGCATTTTTTATTTTCTCTGACTTTTAATTGATTTTGTTAATTTTGTAATTTTGATCCATTCAATTTTGGTATCTCTTCCTTAAATATGGTCTTCCATTCTATATTCCTATATCACTATACAATTTCATAAACTTTTATATAAAAAATTTATGCAATGTCATAGACCTTATTAGAAAGAGAAACTCTCTGGAGAGACCGTCTATATTATAGACCAATGACTACATAGTAATGGTGTGGTAAAATAAAACAAGGAGGTCCTTAATTGTAATTTACTTAAAATAGTTACTATTCACGTGCACTATTCACTGGTCCATTGCTATTCACTGTGACATACTATTCACTGATCTGTAACTATTCACTGGGCTGCACTGTTCATGCTCTCTGGATTTTAAATTTAAAATTTTAATAGGTTGAAGGTTATAAAATAAAAATTGTAGCTTTCATGTTAAAAGTGTAATTTTCGTTCATAATATACACAGGAATTACATGGCAAATACAAGAAAATCAATATTTTAGCACATAATGTCCACACTATAGTCCCAAACATGAACACGAACATCTAAACATGCTACCCTAGCCAATTTTCACACACCAAACCTTAGATCTGGCCAATCATGCCTAAAACAGACCAGAACATGGGGATTTTAGCACATAAGGTCCACATTATAGGCACAAACATTAACATGTACATCTACACATGCTACCCTAGCCAATTTTCACATACCAAACCTCACATCTGGTCATGCATGCCTCAAACAGACCGGAACATGGGGATATTAACACATAAGGTCCACATTATAGGCAGAAACATGAACATGAACATGAACATCTAAACATGCTACCCTAGCCAATTTTCACACACCAAACCTCACATCTAGCCATTCATGCCTGAAACAGACTGGGACATGAGAATTTTAGCACATAAGGTCCACATTATAGGCACAAACATGTACATGTACATCTACACATGCTACCCTGACCAATTTCTACACATCAAACCTCACATCTGGCCATTCATGCCTCAAACAGACCGGAACATGGAAATTTTAACACATAAGGTCCACATTATAGGCAGAAACATGAACATGAACATCTAAACATGCTACCTAACCAATTTTCACACCAAATCTCACATCTGGCCATTCATACCTCAAACAGACCGGAACATGGGAATTTTAGCACATAAGGTCCACATTATAGGCACAAACATAAACAAGAACATCTAAACATCCTACCCGAGCCAATTTTCACACACCAAACCTCACATCTGACCATTGATGCCTCAAACATATCAGATCATGGGGTTTTAAGCATGCAAGGTCCACATTATAGTCCCAAACATGAACACGAACATCTAAACATGCTACTCTAGCCAATTTTTCACACACCAAACCTTCACATCTGGTCATTCATGCCTCAAACAGACCATAACATGGGGTTTTAAGCACATAAGGTACACATTATAGGCAACAACGTGAACGCGAACATCTACACATGCTACCCTATCCAATTTTCATACACCAAACCTCACATCTGGCCATTCATGCCTCAAACAGACCAGAACATGGGGTTTTAAGCACAGAAGATCAACATTATAGTCTCAAACATGAACACGAACATCTGAACAAATCAAATCATCTAAACATGAATATGAACACCATGACGCTCCGATCTACAACACGAAACACTAACAAATCAAAAACAAAAAAAACAAACTCCGCGAACAAATTGACAAAGCAGACGAAATTAAAGAGATCAAAACTTTACTTGATAGCGCGCAAATTCCCATCGCTATTGGAATCGAAAAATCGCATCAGATTGGGAAGAAATTTAGGGCATGTGTGGTATGTTGAGTTTTGGGTTTGGGTTTTGGGTTTCAAATCAAACTTGGTTTGTGGTTTGCAAAAACTGGTTTGGGGCAAAACCTTGTGTGGCATGCACAAGTGGGTTTTGAATTTTGAATTAACTATTATATTATTTTATTCATTTCATGTATTGTATATTATTTTTACACTATATATTTGTGTTGCTACACTTATAAAATGTGTTTAAAACCAAGAATGGTGAAATATTTAAATAAATAATATTTTTTTGTATAGTCACTAATATTAATATTATATTATAAAATTTTAATATTGAATCGAGTTGAGTATGAGATTAGGACGGTGAACATTCTCCATAGACATTTCGTACCATATCATGTCAAAACGACTTATTTATTTTTTACTAATTCAAACTAGTTTGGGAAAGAATATCTGACCAAACCTATTATCACCCGGATTTCACAAAAATGAGGATCAACAATTTTTAATCAAATATACATTTAATATTATTTATGTCTTAAACTAAATAATCAATTTTAATATGATTTGACACGAGTTAAATTTTTCTGTCGGGATTGGTATTATTTTTTTAAACAATATTTTATTTATTTATTTTATTTTGAAAATGTTACATTAAGTGTAGCTAAATATTTTCACTTGATCCTATTCCTATTCAAGCATGGTCGACAATTTCAATCCAACAAAATGTAAAATTAAATATTCAATTTAAATTATATAATTTTAATAAATAAATTACTCATAGGTCGAGTTTTTACATTTGTGGATTTAACATTTTATTCTTGTATTAATTTATCATATTTTGCTTAAAAATAATTTTTTTAAATATTTTAAATATAATTTAAAAATAATTTTTTAAAAGTCAAAATTGGTTCAAAACTTGTTTTTGGGTTTGACCAAAACCAAGTCCCGGTCAAAACCAAAACCAGGTGTAAAATACAAGTTTTGAGTTTGGGATGAAACCCAAAACCAGCCAAAACTGGTGCTGCCACACAGGGCCTTAGGGTTTGGATTTGGGGAAAAACGAGAGCGAACGGTTTTGGGGGAAAACGAGAGCGGTTCTGGAGAAGATGAAAAGTGGGGAGAGAGAAAGAAGATTTTTATATTTATACTATACTATTTTATGAAATTGCAAAAGAAGTCCTCACGTATTTCATGTGTTTTCTACATAGCCCCGCACGTTTTTTTTCTTTACATTGAGTCTAGTCTATAATTTCGACGGATTCTTTTGAGAATTTCTATATTAAAAATATACTAGATACGTCACTCATCACTAATTAATACAATCTCAATTCTTACAAGTGTCAAATAAAGATTTTATGAATTATTTTTTAAGTATTATATTGATGAGTTGGTCTCTGGAGTGACCGTCTATATTATAGCTATAATATAGACCAAGGACTACATTAGAATATGGAAGGAAGGAGGTCCTTATTTGCAAAATTTGAAAAGTACTGTTCACGAATATTGTTCATCGGTACTGTTCACGCCCACTGTTCACCGGTACTGTTCACGCAAAGAATATGTACTCAAATCAACTAATGTTACACATTAAAAGGTACAGTTTTCAAAGTAAAACAATCATATTTCATAAACGAAAGTATTTTAGACTAAAATCATTCAAAGTAAAAGTATGAGATTTCATGAATGAACATGCACAAAATTAAAAGGTCAAGTTTTTAAAAGTAAAACATGAGATTTCACAAAAAGTAAAAAGAGGCAGATTAAAAGGTCAAGTTTTCAAGTTAAATACAGTAAATTTCATAAAATTGAAGATGTGAATAGTCACTTAAAAACTGACAGAATTCACACTAAAAACTACAGTTTTCAGACTAAACAATCAAGTTTTCATAAATATTAAAATGTACAGTTTGCACACTAAAATCAATATATTTCAGGCAAACTAAAATCAATATATTTCAGACTAAATAACCAAGTTTCACAATCACCACAGTTTTCAGACTAAACAATCAAGTTTCACAATCAAAGTTTCACCATTGTTTTCAGACAATCGAGTTGCACCATAGTTTTCAAGCTAAATGATCAAGTTTCACACTCACCACAGTTTTCAGGCAAAATAATCAAGTTTCACACTCACCACAGTTTTCAGCCTAAACAATCAAGTTTCCACAAATCACCACAGTTTTAAAACTAAATAATCAAGTTTCCACAATCCCCACAGTATTCAGATTAGACAATCAAGTTTCACCACAGTTTTTCACATCAAACTAACAGAATTCATATAAAAACTTAACAGATTAAATGAACTAACACATTAAACTAACAGATTAAACTAACAGAATTCACATTAAAAGTTACAGCTTTCGGACTAAACAATCAAGTTTTCATAAATATCAAAATGTAGACCGGGGATTTAGACTCCACACACGCAAACCCCAAAATCAACCAAATCGTACCACCTAACACACAAACTCTATGCAAAAAACCACACAACAGCCTAAAACTAATACTGCTACATCATCACCCACACAACAGCCTATTATTAGGTCACCCACACAGTAGCCTATTCTCACTCTTCTCTAATTAAGAATAAACTAGCAAAAACATTTAGATTCGAATCAAATCAACAATTACCTACCATTGAGAATCGTGCAGTTGCGGTGGATGAATCGAGCTGCGGTGGATGAATCGAGCTGCGGTGGATAAATCGCCGTTGCGGTGGATGAATCGAGTGTTGCGGTGGATGAATCCCCGTTGCGGTGGATGAATCGCCGTCGCAGAGGATGAATCTTACTGGCTTTGGATTTGGGGGTTTCGATCGAATTCATCTGATAAAAGAGAATAAAATTTGGTAATATATATTTTCCAAATATTTGCAGGAGAAGGCTATAAAGAATAGCTATTTACAGAAATGTCCCCGCTCCATAATTTCTTTGCAGAAAAGTCCCCATATTCATAATTTAATTGCAAAAATAGGCCGTGTATATTATATCTGTAATATAAACGGTCTATTCCAAGACTAATATTATATTGATTAAACTAAATGAATTAATAAGTTTTTTAATAGAATATTATATTATAATCTCAATTTTAATTAAATATCATTCCTATTTAGTAACAAATATATTGACATATTATATGATAATTCTCAATATTTATCTTAATATATATTATTTAATTTGGCTTTTACACAACATATATAGAAACAAACATATATTATTACTATAATTTATACAGTAGCATGAACTTTATCATAAATAACACGAAATCCAGTTAAACAAAACTTAGTAAATATGTAGAATTCCCATAAAACATATGTCTTTTGGTTTTCAACCTTTTTATTCTGGGATTGTGGTTAATAATATTTTTTTAAGCTTACTTGATTTTATTTGAGAATGTATATGGCTAAAATCTGATTAATTATTTTAATGATATTTACACTGTTTAATATTTTGATTAAGTTTCAAAAATTCGGTCTACATCAGTAATGTGTTTGTTGTTCGGTCTAATATTGATTTGAAAACGAATTTAGTTACAAATTGATCAAGTTGATTATGGTTGTCATTTTGTAGGGGAGGGTGTCGCCTTCGGCGATATTGTCGGTGTGTTGACTCCCCTCCCACCAATACCTGTATTTTAGATCCACACACCCCCCTCTAACCCCCTAAACCCGGAATCCAACCGCCATCGACCAGTTACGGTCGGATGAACAGTAGATCTAGAATTTTTTTCGATGTTTGAAGGTTTCCCGTTTAGCAGCTGCCGTCGTGGGGCTATGGGGTTTGCAGATCGCGACTACAAACGCCTGCTCAACGATGCTCCGAGATACCTTTCAGACGTGGCCCTGCAACTCTCCGGATCTAACTATTCTTTCACCTCCGGCCGGGAAAATTAGATGGAATCAACACCGAGCGGAAGAGTCCATTGGATGGACAGGAAGAGGGCTTCACGCACCGGCCACGTGTAGTTCACGCGCACTTCAACAAACAGACAGGTGGTTGATGTTTGATTGGTTTCTACTTCTATTTTTCTTTTATTAAAATTTATTTTCAGTCTTTTTAAGGTATATGTGAATAAATGTTTATACTAAAATATTGGACTGAATGTGGTTTACTAATCTTAGTTTTCTGACGGGTTCTTATGTTCAGTTAAACTTTGATTAGTTTCGGATCTGGTTTATACAGTTAGGAGAAATCCGAGTCAAAGTAGTTTGAATACCTACTGTTGACGATGTTGTTACTAGATTTGTAGACCAATTGAGCTTCAAGTTCATATTGTGTTAGACTGCATTCGTCTGTTCAATATTTAGCGACCAGCTAATCAGACCAGGATTTGCTGGGATTTCTCTAGTATTGATATTAGTTTATGTATCTGATTTTAGTGGGATAGGATTGGAGTGGGTCATTTTGCAAATATTTCTGACTAATTTATGGAGTATCCTTACCTATTTGTTTGACATGTCCCTCCTAACTCGTGTATTTGGCGGGAGGGAAGACCTTTTGGGTTTCGGTCTATGCATGTTATGCGTAGACTCTGTAGATTTTGAGTATTTATACTGCAAGTTAAGGATATTATACATGTCAGATAGTTTAGATACCTTCGGGTATTAGACCTAGGTTTTCTGAAGATGTATCCCCTTTTAAGTAGTACATGTAGTCACTCCGAGGCGGAGTAGTAGTACAGCTATGCTGGAATCACTCTGCACATCAATCAAATTGCCACATAAACCCCAAAAAGGTTTTATGTGTAATATTGGGTTTATCCAAACCCGGTCATGTAGTTTACTGCTTTTATGAAGGGTTGAGGAGCCGTGAATAATCCTCCCGTCCACTTGGATGATTTTGACTTTAAAAAAATGGTTGTCATTTTGTTATATAGGTAATACAATTTTTTTTAATTGATGGCCGTGTTGATAAAGCAAAACAAATGGTCATATTAATTACTTTTTAGATATTATTTTCATTATCTCAAGTTTATATTTGTATGGTATTATTATTATTTCGTCTATTTATATTGGTCGTATTTATGGCATGTAATCAGATAAGTCTTACATTAAATGAAACCTACACCTTATTAGACCATCTTCAGTGGTAAGCAAGATGACAGAGTAGTTTAACTTGCCACGTTATTTTTTTAAGCAAGTAGCTTGTCAAACTAGTGTTTCAATTAGAGGTAAGCTACCTTGAATATTGACTATTATGGTCCCACATATGTACAATATCTACCAAATACTATTGAATTAGTGATGTAGGACCCACAAAAATAATGTCAATTTAGCTTCTTGTGAAGGCAACCCTTCCTTGAGAAGGCAAATAACGTGGCAAAAAACAATGGTAAGCAAGTGGCTTAACTATTTATAAAAATTGCAAAGAAGTCCAAAATGTAACCATTGGAGATGCTCTTAGGATTCTTTGGCCAGGAATTGATATGACCGGATCGAAAATTTTAATTGGGGATGAATGTTTGGAACTTTTAATAGAGTATTTCAATTTTCGCGCAAGATACACTATGGTATAAGTAATACTATTCTAGTAAGAGTCATTTTATCACCATATTATAAGTAAATAAATTAAACTCATAGAGTATGTTTCAAAAACGCCGCGCGGACCAACTTACTTTAATGAAATTATTTTTTCATAAAATAAAATATCAGCTATCAATCTGGTTAGCATGTAGTTAGCTATCGTCTTGAACGTTTCTTAACAACACAAGATAATTTTTAATTGAGTTTCATGTAATATCAAGAATATGAAAGCAAGAAGCATTTGTAATTCTCTATGAACGGCTGAGATGGTAGGCCGACATAGCCTACCCAAAACCCAAGTAGTCCTTTAACCTTTCAATAATTGCGTGTTTTGTTAGAGATGATTTTTGAGAGTTTTAACATACATTTAGCATTTTGAGAGTTAGAGATTTTATTTGAAATTTTGTAAATTTAAACTATCAAAAATATTGTTTGATTTGTATGTGATTTTGTAAATTTATTTGGTTAGAAAGAACTTAGTAAGTCTATATTAAAAATCTTAATTGATTTGTTGGAATTTTGTAAGGCTAATACAAAAACAATATTTGGTTGGAGAAATTTTTGATTTGCCAAAAACGGGACTTTGTATGCAAAAATCCAGTCTTTCAAAAACAATTTGAACCAAACAAAAACTTCCAAAACTGAACTAAGTCTAAGTTCTGCAAAATCTACCCTTGCCAAACACAGCCGTGATTTCAGCTTCTTTCGGAAACCAATCTGGTATTCAAAGTTGATAGAGTCTGATTATCGTATGTGCTTGACTATCCACAGTTTAAGCTTTATTTGTACAGCCAAAGGATAGAGATGATACAACCATATATCTCCACTGGCAATGTTATATTACCAAAAGGCAGCTAAACTCAATACCAGTCCATTCAAGGTCATAACATGTAATCAAATGCAAAAGGCTTAGAGTGTACATATTGTTCTTATCACATGCATTCAAATGATCAGTAGCAAATTCCAGCTGCTCTCAAACTGAGCAATTCCATTCAAATTATTATGGCTGCAACATAGATGACAGGCATAACAACTAAATTCAGACATCATCTTAAACATGACTGCCATGTTATTATAGACATGGAAAAACACACAAACCATTTCTACCAAACTAGACAGTAGACACCAATCAGCATAATATCACACAGCTTCTCCCCTGAGTAAGCATTGCCATCAATAAAACAAAGACTAGGGGCACATGAAATGAAAGAGGAGAAATAACAAGGAAGAACCAAACTACAGTTAAAATCCAAAATTGAAACATAATAATAGAGATATCCCAAAAGCCATCACAAAAACAACTTATAAAATTCCACAATCTGGTCTTTAACTTAAAACTAGCAACACGTTTAGTGAGAGATAGATACTATCACAAAACACCATTTCCTTGCTGGCTTCAATGCAACCTAGTAGCGGTTAACGCCCCAGACTCTCACAAGACCATCTGTGTAACCACTGAACAGCGTGCTTCCATCCGCACTCCAGTTAAGACTGGTGCAGTAGACAACCTGCATTACCATCACAACAACCAAAATCATTCAATAAGCGTTTGTAATCAAAGAATTAAAATAAAAATATCAAAAGACTTGGAGAGAGACTAGACAGCCAACACTTGTAAAGCTAGCACCACCCTTGAAGCATATAATTTCATTGAATAAATGCATAGAATCAGGGGAGCACAATTGAAATGCACAATATACCAACTATACTACGTAGTTATGATGCAATATAAACCTTTGGTAACAACCAAAACTTACATTGTTAAAATACAGGAACATAATACATAAAGCAAAAATCAATTACACACTTAAAACAATGGCTTCTAAGTATAGCATCTATAAGCACAAATCAAGCAGTCGGAGCAAATCAAACACCACACCATTTCCCCTTAACCAATCGGACATAAGTCATATATAACCAAAAACAACAGTTAAGGCTAATGATTCATAAAACAGTTAAGGAGAAAAGAATTGACCTTGTTCTTGGTAGCAGCAGCAGTCTGACCGGTGGTATTCTCAAGAGCATGGTCAGTCTCATGCTTGGCATCAAGTCGGAGGTCAACAACAACAGTCTTGCTCTCCAAATCCCAGATCTTGATGCTGGACTCGGTAGCAGCGCAGAGCCAGTACCTGTTGGGACTAAAGCAGAGCGCGTGGATGATTGAGCCAGCATCCAAATTGTAGAGCTTCTTTCCCTCGGCCAAATCCCACAGAAGAATCACGCCGTCCTTGCCGCCACTGGCGCACAGCGAGCCATCTGGAGAAACAGCAACAGTGTTGACATACCCAGCGTGTCCGGCGAGCGTGGCCCTGTTCTTGCAGTTGCTGAGATTCCAAATCTTGACAGTCTTATCCCAGGAGCCAGAGACGATCGTGGGCTGGACGGTGTTGGGGCTGAATCTGACGCAGCTGACCCAGTCGGTGTGGGCATCGGCCTCCTGGATGGTGTATTTGCACTCGCCCAGAGTGTTCCAGAGCTTAATGGTCTTGTCACGCGATGCGCTCACGATCTGGCGATTGTCGATGGAGAAGGCGACGGAGAGAACGTCCTTAGTGTGGCCGGTGAATCGGCGGGCGGTGGTACCCGCCTGGAGATCCCAGAGGCGGAGCTCGCCGTCCCATGAGCCGGAGAGGGCGAACTGGCCGTCGGAGGAGAGGACGACGTCCTGAACGAAGTGAGAGTGGCCGGTGAGGCGGCGTTTGGGGACGCCGTAGGTCTTGTCCTCCTTGGTGAGGGACCAGACGATGATGGACTTGTCGCGGGATGACGTCACGATCATGTCGGAGTTGTCGATCGGGGTTGCGATGGCGGTGACCCAGTCGGTGTGGGCCCTCATGATGCCGCGGAGGCTGACCTGACCGTCGTTCGACATTCTGGAGATGGAAGAGGCGGCGGCGGCGGCGTCTGCTGCAGCTGCTGTGTGTTTGAGAGGGTGAACTCTTGAGAGAGACTGTGTGGGGAGAAACCCTAGGTTGCCTTAGCGCTGCTACTTATAGTTTGGTGGATTTAGGGTTTTTGCCTCTCCTGGATCTCTTCTCTCCTCACTTGGGCCTGGGTCCAATCAACACTTGGGTTTCTTCATCAAGCTCTTTAATCAAATACTCACAGATCCAAAAACCTCAACTACAGATCGCTCTTGCTACTAAATTTACTATCCAAACTTAGGTAAATCTCATTTCAACTAAATTCAGTCCAATCTAACTAGTTTAAACTTTGTGCCCTTTTGAGCTTACTTAGTTCGTTGAATTTGGTTCAATTCATGTAAAAAATGGTTCGATAAATGTAGCTTAACTTTTTTAAAATTTCAGGTTCCCTCAATGCCTCTCATCTCAACATTTACATAGCCAATGAGGGAGAGATTTGTATATTTTGAGTGAGTATTTTTAAAATTAAGTAGAACAATTCCGTTTAGTTTAGTTAAGAAAATATATAATTTGATGAAATACATACAAATTTAATCATACTTATTCCATTTTGTAATACATTAATATTCCCTTCATCAGTTCAACTCAGTTCAGTTCAATAAGAAATCATCTCAGAATTAGGCCTTAGAATTATGTTACACATAGAATTTTTTATTACACACTATTTATAAAAGGATTTGGAAAAGGAATTATTAAATTAAAAAAAACTTACGGCATTGAGTATTTCTTTAGTTCCCAAAAAATGAAATAGTGTATGTTATATTTTGATGAATCTAGAACAATTTGAGAAACACCACAACAATTGTTAGAGCCTTCTCAGTTAAGTTGTGGTGGAAGTTTATTGTTCATGCCCCTTGGACTATATTTCTAGCTTCCCTCCCTCAAGCGGTAAAAATTTCCAAATGTTAGAAGAGAGAATATGTGATGCAAATATGTTTGATGAGAGGGATTTTAAGGTAATTCATGAATAGGGACTTTGTAGATTTCAGAATTTATATTGGACAGATAGAGGTCCTCTAACATGCTTAATCATGAAGATGTAAATATTCCCCTTGACTGCACGTTTTTTTTTTCATAGAAAATAAACAGAAATTGAGATCACTCATCTCCTCCCACATTGAAACTGCTCTCTAGAGTTTTTTATAGGATGCAATAATTTTGGATCATGGAGCTTGTAAGCTTGTGTTGTGATGCATCAAATATCTCCTATTCTTTCCTGCATTAACATTATTATCCCAATCACTGTTAGATTGGGTTTGGTGTTTGGATCCTTGGTGGAAAAGAATTCATTGGGTTTTGTCTATAAATAGGGTATCTCTGTATAGAATTTAGATATAGAGTTTACGAGATTGTTATTCATTTTGTAGCTTTCTAATCTCTTTGTTAAGGATATTAAGGATTTATTATTCCATGGGGATTTACATATGCCTTTTTGGGTTCCTCGATCTGAGAATGTTCAGGCACACATGGTTGCTCGTTTTGCTAAATATTGTGCAGTTTCTTCCACTTATTGGGATTTCCCCCCACTGTTTTTTGTATCAAATGATTCTGGACGTTTTCCAGGAGAATGAAATGATAATCTTACCTTGTCCTCAAAAAAAAAACTCTTTGTAATATTCTCAAGGAGGTTTTATATATAGTTCTTTCCCAAAATCCGTCTTTATATATTTTTCTCAATAATCCTCAAATTTATCCTGTTGCTTCCGCGTTGCGCTCCTGATATTTTTCTAACAAGTGGTATCAGAGCTTGGTCAAGAGCTTCTGGTTTTTTACTTTTGGGGAGTTGAGATTGTTTTCGTGATGACTACGAAGTTTGATGTTGAGAAGTTCGACGGGAAGATTAGCTTTTCCATTTGGAAAGTCCAGATGATGGCCATTCTTATTCAGAATGGTTTAAAAAAGGCTATTGCCGATAAATCAAAGAAACCGAGCACTTTAACTGATCTTCAATGGGAAGAATTGGATGAGAAGGCGTTGGCAGCTATCCAATTAAGTCTGTCTAAGGAAGTTCTTCGCGAGGTGGTTAATGAAACAACCGCATAAAAGATTTGGTTAAAACTAGAGTCGATTTACAATACCAAATCTCTTGCCAATAAACTGCGTTTGAAGGAAAGACTCTACACCATACGCATGCCGGAAGGCACTCCTATACAATCTCATTTGGATGAATTCAACTATATCCTTTTAGATCTGGAAAATCTAGAAGTTGAAATTGATGATGAGGATCGCGTTGTTCTTCTACTTGTGTCACTCCCTGCACCATACCGCCATTTTAAAGAAATCATGTTATATGGAGGTTCTACTGCTCTTTCTTTTGACAATGTTAAATCAAACCTTCTTTCGAAGGAGAAATTTGATGTTAACATTTCTGATAGCAAAGGAGAGGGTTTGTTTGTTAAGGGTCACGCGTTTGAAAAAGAGAATAATAGCGACAAGAAATTTAGATCCAAATCGATAGGACAAAAGTCTTCCAAGCACTGTAAATACTGTAAGAAACCTAGTCATGAAGTTTCCGAGTGTTGGAAACTGAAGAACAAGGAAGAGAAGAAACCATCTACAGAGTCAGCTGAAGACAATGTTGTTAATACTCATTCCAATGCTGATGTTTTAATGACTGTTAGTTCCATTGAAAAACGGAACCAAGGTGACTAGATTATGGATACTGGTTGTACATTTCACACATGTCCTCATAGAGACTGGTTTGCTACTTTTGAGCCGGTTAATGGTGGATTTGTCTTCATGGGTAACGACACTTCGTGTGACGTTTGTGGAATTGGAAGTGTTCAGATCAAAAATCATGATCATGTTGTCAAGACCATTACAAATGTTCGTTATACTCCTGACTTGAAGCGAAATTTGATATCATTGGGCACCCTGGAAGCTCAGGGTTGTAGATACATTGGAGATGATGGTGTTCTCAAAGTTGTTAAAGATTCTACCGAAATTCTTATAGCTAAACGTGCTGGAAGTTTATATATTTTGCAAGGCAGTACTGTAATAAATTCTGCTGAAGCAGTGTCCTCTTCTTCATCCAACAATGATGCCACCACTCAATTACGGCATATGCGCCTTGGGCACATGAGTGAGAAAGGCATGACATTCCTAAGCAATAAAGGACTCTTGGGGAATTTTGCGAGCACAATATTTTTGAAAACTGAAAAGAAGTAGTTTCTCCGCCGCAACACACCGTACCAAGAATGTTCTGAATTATGTTCAATCTAATTTATGGGGACCGACTAAAGTTAAATCTCTTGGAGTTTATAAATACTTTATGTCTTCTATTGCTGATTTTTCTCGCCAAAGAAAAGTCAAGCAGCTCAGGACTGATAATGGTTTTGAATTCTGTGGAGCAGAATTTAATCATTTTTCTAAGACCCATGGCATTTCTAGGCATAAAACCGTGCCTTTTACACCCCAGAAAAATGGCGTTGCTAAACGCATGAATTGGACTATTTTGGAGCAAACTCGAAGTATGCTCTCTGCTGGGTTATGGAATCAACATGGTTTTGGGGCTGAAGCTGTTTCAACAGCATGTTATCGTTATCCACATTCCTCATTGAATGAAGAGGTTTGGCCTGGTCATCCTGTTAATTATTCTACACAAAGAATTTTTGGATGTCCCACTTATGCTCATTCTAGCACTGGTAAATCAGATCCCAGGGCTATCAAATGCAAGTTTCTCGGATACGACTCCGAATCCAAAATCTATCGTTTATGGGATTCGGATCCACGGAAGGTCATTTTGAGCTGAGGTGTTAATAAAACTGCATTCCTTTCTACTGGAAAAGAACCTACGTCGACAGATCCGAGTACAGAATATGGGCAAAGAATTAGGCAGAAGGTGGAGTTTGATGTGCAGCCTATTGTTGATTTTGATACGGATTCAAGTACAGTCCAACTTGATATGTCTACACCGCATAAAAGGAAACATCCACTAAGCTGTAAGTGGATTTATATGAAGAAAAAAGGTATTCCGGGAGTTGATAAAGCACGGTTGGTTATTCGTGTGTTGCTTTCGTTTGTTGCTCTGTTTAATCTGTAGTTGGAGCAACTTGATGTAAAGACTGTTTTCCTACATGGTGAGCTTAATGAAAAGCTTTACATACAACCTAAGGGTTTTTTAGTTCCCGGAAAAAAGAAATGTTTCTACCGATTGAAAAGATTCCTTTATGATTTGAAGCAAGCACCGAGACAGTGGTACAAGCGTTTTGACGCTTTTATAATTCGACAGGGTTTCTCCAGAAGTCCGTATGATAACTGTGTTTATTTCAAGGAGTTTGCTGCTAGTTCTTTTGTATATCTCTTACTCTATGTTGATGATATGCTTATCGCTTCCCTTGATAAGCTTGTGATTGACAAACTGAAACGTCAACTGAGTTCCAAATTTGAGATGAAGAATTTGGGTGCAGCTAAGAAAATCCTTGCTATGGAGATTTGTAAAGATCGTCAAGCTAGAAAACTTTATCTTTCTCAGAAAACCTATATTGAGAAAGTGCTCGATCGATCTGATATGTCTACTTGTAAACCTGTGTCAACCCCACTTGGTGTGCATCTTAACTTGGACGAAAAACTATGTCCTACATCCGATGCTGATATTGCTTTTATACATACCATTCCTTACTCCAATGCTGACATGGTGTATACTAGACCTGATTTAGCTCATGATATAAGCGTTGTGAGCCGCTACATGCATAACCCTCATAAGGAATATTGGGACACATTCAAATGGATTTTGCGTTTTTTGAAGAGTTTTTATATTGTTGCTGTATGGAAAATTGTTGTGGAGAAGATTCACACTTTGAAGAATCCTGCAGACATGCTCACTAAACCTATCAATATTACTAAATTCGAGTATTTCTTGGATTTAGTTGGTTGTTCAACGTGCTGATGCTGACTTTACACCGATAATTTTGATGCAAGGTGGAGATTGTTGGGATGCATCAAATATCTCCTATTCCTTCCGGCATTAAGATTATTATCCCAATCACTGTTAGATTGGGTTTGGTGTTTGGATCCTTGGTGGAAAAGGATTCATTGGGTTTTGTCTATAAATAGGGTATCTCTGTATAGAATTTAGATATAGAGTTTACGAGATTGTTATTCCTTTTGTAGCTTTCTAATCTCTTTGTAATATTCTCAAGGAGGTTTTATATATAGTTCTTTCCCAAAATCCGTCTTTATATATTTTTCTCAATAATCCTCAACTTTATCATGTTGCTTCCGCGTTGCGCTCCTGATATTTTCCTAACAGCTTGTCTAAAAACCTGATTTGAAGTCTCAGTTCACTTTCAAGTCTACCTACAACAGACTCGGACCACAAAGAGTTACCTCTATGTCCCTTAAAATAATTTGAATACTAAAATGTGAAGAAAAAAAATAGTGTTCAAAAACTCTTAACTCCTTACTTCCTTTTGACAATGTGTTTAGAATTTATGGAGTTAACCTAACCTCTAAATGTTGTTTTTGCAATTGCTCAGAAACACTAGACCGTTTTTAAAAATGAATGTATATTGGCGGCTGAGATATGGCAAGGAATAAATGTTTTCATAGGTATCCAAACCCCAACTTTTGGCACTATTTGGGGTAGGATCTCCTACTATTTAACCAGGCCATGTCTCATATCCATTCAGTCTATACTTATTCATAATGTGTCTTTATTTTTACATGTTGGAGTCTATGGAAAACAAGAAATAAAATCATCTTTGAGGATATTAAACCTACTACTCTAGAATTTTACAGGAAACAATATAAATTCAAATTTGTATATGACTCATATGTTGCTAGACCATTCTATATTTATAACAACATTGATATAAAGCTTGGATCTAATTGTTATTTCCCTGCTTGGCTCAAGCAGGGAAAAGCAAACATAGCTTAAGTAATTTGGACAAAACCCCTTCATGGATTTAAACTAAATGTTGATTCCTCATGGAAGGCTGGTCTAGACTTGATGACTAGAGATTCATGAGGGAATTTTGTGAATGTTAGGTGTATACATTCCCATACACACTCCCATGTCCATGCAGAATCGCAAGTCATTTGACTGGGCATCTCAAGTAGCAGAACTTTCCATGAAACAGTTACAATTCAATCTGACTGTTTAGAGGCCATTAGAATAATAATTAAAAAACCCACGAGCATGCTTTCATGGACGTTGCTCAATTTAGTTGATGAATTTTTTTTTAATTTAAACCACCATTGGTAGGGGGTTTTTAATGGCTCCCCAAACCTATTAAACTGGCAAAAGCCATAACTGTTTTACAAAAGTGTCAGCTTTAAAGCTGACGAAGCATCTAAGCTTCCAAAAATGAATGAATATTTCTAACTATTCATTGCAACCACTGTGGATTTTGTAGTATTCCTGCATTCAAAAAACTCAGTTCAAGGAGCATTTTAGCAATCAAGTCAACAAATACCGAAAGACAATTTAGCCACCTGAAAGGTTTGAAGGCAAGAATAGAGTCCATAGTAGTGGTTGTTATATACAAAAAATGATGAGAGACTAGCAGTCTTTAAACTCCTGCTTTTGGCTTTGTTTTCTGAGTCCTCATATATTGGAGTACTTTGTTGGCAGTCCATGTGTGCCACATCCATCCTGCTTCCTGAAAAAACATTGAGAAAACAGCAGTACCAATCCTAAAGATATTACAAGTTGAATCTTAAATTTGGAATTCCTAGCTTATCTAGCTGGATTAAAGCTCTAAGTTTTCCAGGAACCACAGTGTGTGTCAGTTGTGTAGATATTTCCATTTCCAGACAAATTTTTGCAATAAAATCAGCAACACAGTTTCCTTCTCTCAATATGTGAGTGATCTGATGCTGTCAGATTTCCTTGTTTAATTCAAAGCACTGTGAGTAAAGATTCCATTCCATGGATTCGGGATTTTGAATTCCTCTGACTGCAATCAGACAGTCAGATTCAATTGTAAAAGTACTTAGATTCAGATCCCTACATGTCTGATAGCCTAGGTTAATAACATGTATCTCAGCATGAAGAGAGGATACACATATCATGAAATGCATTGTCATATGTATGACATAACCTAGACTATTCCTAACAATTATGCCAATACCAGTCTTACCACTCAGAGAAAAAGCAGCATCTACATTTATTAAGAAACCACAATCAGGGGGTTGCCACTTGATTATTTTAACAGGTCTAGGCCTCTTTCTCCTGATGAAGGGGGCAAGTCCTATTTCAACAATAAAGTGGTTTCTGATTGGATTACCTATCAATGGGAAAGCTGTAAAAGATTTTGAGACATGTCTGATGATTTCATGGCATAAGGTCTGAGTACTGCAATTTATATTATCATATATTAGCTTATTTTTCCTAGTCCATAGAGTCCATATTTCCATCATTGTGGTAATTCTGATGACTAAGCTATGTACTTTTGTTAAGCCAATATATGATAAGTAAAATTGTATCCTCTGGCCTATTGTCCTGAAATTTCTTAGATTTATTTCCAGTAATTTATGTACAAAGTCCCATATTTCCTGGTTGACCTGACATGCATTAAAGTAGTGTTCTAAACTGTCTTGATTACAGCACAGAGGGCATTTTGAGGTTATATTAAATCCAAATCTGGTTAATATATCATCAAAAGGTAACAGTTCATTTTTATCCTCCAGATTAAGGTTGAGATTTTAGGAGGAATTGGAGATTTCCATACATGTTTCATGATGATATCTTTCTCCTCCACTCTTCTGAAGTTGTTGTATGCTGCTTTGACTGAGAATTCCCCTGTCTTTGTGTTTTTCCATATCAATCTGTCCTCATGAGAATATTGTATCTGAGCTTCCTGCAGAATAACAACAATATTAGAGGGCAAGAAAATTCCAATTTGTGCCAACAGCTGAGGTTTATCCTGGATGAAAGAGGCCATGGTTAAATTTGGGAAAGGAATATCTCTTTGTTCTGGCCAGAGATAGTACAAAGGACCCCTCCCAGTCCAATTTGCATCCCAAAAGGAGCAGCTCCCTTTCCCATAGCAAACTTTTGAATTTGCATTTGCATGTTCTGTAACACTGCAAATTCTTTGCCAAGTGTGTGAGTTCTTATAGGTTACTGGCAATGACCACATATACTTGGTCCAAATTGTGTCATTTTTTTGCAATTTCCACCACAACTTGCAGGAAAAAGCTTGCACAAAAGCATTGATGTCTCTGAAACTATGGCCATTTTCCTTGGTTGGCAATGCCAGCCTTTGCCATTTCCTCCACACTTTTCTCTGGCCATAGTCTGATTCTCCCCAGTAAAAATTACTGGCCACCTTCTCTATTCTTTTTATAACCATCTTGGGAGGCCTCAGTACAGAGAAATAGTGTACTAGATTAGCCATGAGAACATGCTTCACTAAAACCATCCTCCCTGAACTTGTAAGCCACCTATTTTTCCAGCCATTTGTTGCCTTTTTCATTCTTTCAATTAGTGTGAGGTAGTGTTGTACCTTATTCCTTCCACCGAATATAGGTACTCCTAGGTACTGAAATGGCATCCTACTTTTGGACATACCCAAACTCCTCTTGATTAATCTATTTCTGTGCCTTGTAGAATCTGGATGAGTGAAAAATTCAGATTTTGAGAAATTCACTTTCTGTCCAGAGGCACTCTCATAAGCCATTAAAAATTCTTTGACTCTTTTCGAGTTCCTTTTTATGGAGCTAATGAGCAATGTTGTATCATCAGCATACATCAAGTGTGTGATTGGTTCAACTCCCCTGAGCATTATAAATCCCTGAATGTATTCTATGCTAACTAATTTTTAAAGACCCCTTGAGAAGACCTCAGTTAATAGGTTATATAGAAAAGGTGACATGGGGTCACCCTGTTTAATACCCCTAGAAGATGGGAAGAAACCATATGCCACACCATTAATCAAGACTGAAAAATGGGCTGCTGATATGTTCTGGAGTACTATCTTTACAAAGGATCCATGAAAACCAAAATGTAATAGGTTTGAATTGAGAAAGCACCATGAAACTCTATCAAATTCTTTCTGCATATCCAACTTCACTATTAGATTTTGATATTTGTCATTCTCACACAACAGTTTGGACATCTCTCTCATTTGAATAATGATATCTGAGATGTCCCTGCCTTTGAGAAAGGCTGACTGTTCTTGTGAGATCAACTTTGACATAAGTGGCTTTAGTCTCTCAGTTAATAGCTTTGAGTATAACTTATTTAGGAAATTGGAGAGGCTTATAGGTCTGAACTCAGAGAAGGTTGTTGGGTTTGGTTTTTTTGGAATCAAAGTAAGCCAAGTGCTTGCAATGGATTTTGGGATCTGTGCCCCTTCTAGAAACTCCTTTACAGAGTCTAGTAGGTCTTCTTTTATCGAATCCCAAGAATGTCTGTAGAAGGAGCCAGAAAATCCATCTGCTCCAGGTGCACTGTCTTTGCTCAGTTCAAAGACCACCTGTTTGACTTCATCACTAGTTGTTAGCTTCAGAAGGCTTATGTTGTCTTCCTCAGTTACCAAGTTAGGTATCTGAGATGTGAAGTACTTTAAGCATGTTCCCGCCTCTTCAGTCACATGTTCATTCAGTAAATCTTGGAAAAAGTGGATCCTTTTCTCTTTAATCCTTTCTGGATATGGAGTCCAGTGATTATCTGTCTTTGATCTTACTGATTCTTGCCCTCCCAGTCTTTTCTTTCACAGAATTGTAAAAGAATTTGGTGCTGGCATCTCCTTCTTGGAGCCATCTTATATTAGCCTTTTGTTTCCAAAATATATTCTCCTCTTCATAGCTCTTGTTAGTAAGGCATGTTCCCTATTCAGTTCAGTAAGATCCTCTTCACTTCCAGAGTGTTGGAATCTCTCTTCTAGTTCAGCCACTTTTCTTTCTGCCTCTAGCAGATTTTGGTGAACATTTCCAAAACTCTATGTGTTTCATTTTTTTAGAGCCACTTTCAGCCTTTTGAGCTTATATACCATGTTCTGCATCCCTTGATGAGTACTTGGCTGGCTCCAGTTTTCTTCTACTAGGTCTGCATAGTCTTCTCTACCTAACCACATTTGTTGAAACCTGAATGGTTTGGGAACACACTCACTGGCATCTTGTATTGATAGGAGTAGGGGGTTGTGGTCTGATGAGGTTCTATTTAGGACCTGTATGGAACTATGGGGGAACATATGTATCCAATCTAGGTTAGTGAGCCCTCTATCTAATTTTTGGAGTAATAAATTTGTACTTGCCCTTCTGTTAGTCCAAGTAAACCTATTTCCTACAGTGTTAATCTCCTGGAGAGCTAATGCTTCTATCATATTGTTGAAATCTAAAATGCTACCTATGGGTGGCTTAGTTCTCCCTCTCCTCTCACTTATTGCAGAGACTGTGTTAAAGTCTCCCACATAGATTGTGAGAGCTTGTGGCAGAGCTCTCAGATCATTCCAAAGGTTGACCCTCAACCTTTTAAAGACTTTAGCATAAATAAAAACTGAATTCCAGATTGTCAGAGTAGAAAAATCAGTAACAGTTGTACAAACAAGTTGATCAGTTTGGGAAATGACATCAATTTTGAAATTGTTATTCCATAGCAACCAATTTTTGCATGCTCAGCAGGGAATGAATTTTGAAAATGTAGCACATGTTGTAAAGTTGTTATCATATCATTATCATGCATTGGTTCAATAATACATAATATAGAAATATTATGCATCAGTACCAGTCTTTGTAATCTATCTATAGAGGTCCCTATACCTCTAATATTCCATATCATGATATTTCCTATGATTTTGTGACTTATCATTAAACAGAATATTTTATTTTTTGTTTAGGCCTCAACAGCCTATTTACACTACCTGGATTATTGCTTTTTGTTTTTTCCTTAGTATCCTGAGAAACATATTCTTTTGTGATAATACTGTCAGATATATGCAAATCCTTATCTACAACATTGGACACAAACATCTCAGGTTCATACATCACAGACACTTCAGTTAATTTTGGACAGTCCATATGGGGAGACTTACCTGCATTACCTGTTTTGGTCTGAGCTATCTGAGTAGATATTGTATGGCTTTCACTGTCCTTATTGCAGGATGGCTTCTGAATAGCCAATCTATTTGTGTCTTCTTCATCATCTATGCTGCTATCAGAATCTTGCAAGATAGAGAAAGCATTGGAGATTTCCAAAGGTGAGTGGTAAGGTATCAATTCAGTGCTAGTATTTCTTTTTTTAATCTTTAGAGAGCTATTAAAAATTGAGACATGAATGTCATCTAGTGAGAAAAAAGGATACTGAGGATGGCTTTGCATTGGTATCTGATTGACTAAATAGGAGCACAAAGGTGGGGTTCATTGGTTGCTTATCCCTGCTGTCTTGAACTTGTTGATCATGGTAGATAACCAATTCCTCGCTTCCCTTTAACTGTTCCTGCTCCAGAAGTCCATTTTCCTTCTCCTTTGGGGTGAGCCCAGAAGCACCAGACTCTGATTTCTTGCTAGGATCCTCCCTCTTCCTCCAAGTCCTTTTGAGCTCTGGATGTAGATGTATACAAGTTGTCTCCTCATGGCCAATCTTGTTACAGCCCTTACGGTATGATGGCAGATAATGATACTCTATTGGGCATTCCTTGTAACTGACAGTCCTCCCAATAGGAATAAAAGTGATCTCTCCTCTTTCAAGTCCAACTCAACACACATCTTTATCACTGAAGGTCGTGTGACCCCGTTTGTTGCTGCATCAATTTTAATAAATTTGCCCAGTTGGCTGGCTACATCTTGAATAAGTGAATGATTATAATAGTAGATTGGTACCTCCTTCACTGATACCCAAACTGGCACAATAGATGATTCGAGATCTGGATTCAAGTCTTGCGTCCATTTGAGTACTTTCATTGTAGCACCTGCAATCGTCCAGTATAACTGAATCCAGAACTTCTGATAATGTTCTGGATCTTTGAAGCGGATGAGTATATGTATGTAGTCCAGTAGACCGACCTGAAACTGCGATTTGAAGCCGAGCTGTTTGAATGCCGCTTGTACGTTGTCCATCGGCGGCTTGCTCCTACTGAACTTCCCTATGAGAGCATTTTTCGTAGTGCGCCGCAAGAATGTTGACAGAGTCTGGGTCGTATAAACAGGCGGGTCTTCCATTTAGTCTGGTGATTGCTGGTCTTATTTCTGGATTTGTGGGTAGAGATGTGAAGAGAGGCTAGTTTTTGTTTGCTAAGACATCGGGAAAAGATTCTCTGGCGGTTGTTCCACCGCGGAGCGGTGGCGTCACCGCCATGAAAGAGTTGTTTTGAGCCGTTTTCAGTAGTTGATGAAATTCATGTATGCTCTAAACATATTTTTCAAGTGCACACTGCCAGGGAAGCCAATATTGTTGTTGACTATTTATCTAAGCATGCATATGTAAAGAAAACCTCTCCTAATTTTTCAACATATATCTCAATTACTTGGAAATTCAAATGAGTTGTACTTACTAGACAAATATGATACTCCCTCTTTAAGACTCCATTTACCTTAGAACGGAGGCTCAACCCGGATGAGCTGATTACATTCGGAGCAGATGATCGCATCCCGGATCGCCTCGCGGGATGTGATGCAGTGATCATCACGGTTCAGATCGTGGATAAAATGGTGCACTGGCATACGTGGACGGAGGCAGTTTAGCGGAAATCATGTACTAGCATTGTTTCGAGAAGTTGGACGAAAACACCAGAGCCAAACTGGTTCCCACGCCCTGGTGGATTTTGCTGATAGGATGGTGTGGCTGGCACCATCACACTTTCTGTCGGGGTGGGAGAGAGGCCAATGCAAAAGGAAGACATGGAGTTCATCATCGTCAAGGCCAACAATCCTTACAACATCATATTGGGGAGGCCAGCGTTGGTCCTGTCAAAAGGCATCGTCTCGACGCTCCACCTCCTCTTAAAATTTTCACCTAGAGGAAAGATCGCGACCGTGCGAGGTGACTAGCAGAAGGCCCGTGAATGCCATCGTATCGCGTTGAAGAAAAGGAAACGTCATGATGAGGGATCGCCATGAGATCGTAGAGTATGGTCGTTTTAAAATAAGAAATAAAATAAAAAATAATTGTGAGATCAGAAGTAAGTACCAAGTAACCACAATTTTTTAGTCATTCTTCATTCTTCACTAACAACAAGTAACCTAACTACATCTTAAATTCTTATGAAGATTAAAATCACATGATTATGTCAACCAAACAATTGCACAACCATTAAATTCATGGGATTCTACCCAAAAATGTTGACATGGTGGCATCTGTATGTATAAAATTTAATTAGCACTAATTGAAAAAACTACCAATAATTAAAGAGTTTGATGTCTGTATTTGAAAACAAGTGATAATTGAATATGTGATGAGGCCCTTGTAAACCTAAGAACCATAGTTTAATAAAGAATTTAGATCTTTAAGAAGGGTTGGTTTGAAAAACAACCCTTGGTTGGAGTAGTATGGCATATTAAAGGATGCTACAATTTTTTTTTTCTTGCTATCTTTTTAAAGATTTGGTAAAGAGGACATCATATAATGTCAATGGGGTGAAAATTTGTAAGAATACTCTTACGAAAACATATATTGTTCATGTGAGATAGTGGGAGGTGCTCATAATGGTGAAGTTCAGGAGTTAGGAATATTAGGTAAGGTATCTCACAATGTTTTCCTTAACCCACGGGAGTTAAGGAAAGAGGCATACTACATACGCTTGAATGTGGAATTTTGTTGAATTTTTTTCCCCTTCATATTCATGTTGGACTTCCACTGTTCATGTAAAACTTTGATATTTGGTAGTGATCATTTACTCTCAAGTCCCAACTTTCCTTTTGTTGTATCTACCATATATAAGAAGACATGCATTTTTAAGAAATTCACACTCCATGCCTGACACGTGTCCTGCCATATTAGATCCACGTCAACATTTGCCTCGCCTTTTTAATTTTCTTACTTAATTTTCTATCAATTTTATTTTCCCAAAACCGAAGGTCGCCTCTTCTTCTTCTTTCTACCTTAATTCCTTGTTTATATTAATGCCATAAATTCATCTTCAGTTTTTTCCTAAAAACTAATTTTTATCCAAAAAAGGCTTTTGGTTTTCTAAACCGTAGCACCTCCGCTTCAATTCTATTGATGTCGTTCACTTCTTCTTCTTCAGTTTAATGCAATTATTTCCCTCTTCAATTTCTCTATGAATTGATTTCGTTTCTTTCTTCTTCTTCAGTTTCCCTCTTCACTTCCTCTATAAATTAATTTCTTTCTATCAGGAGTATCATGAGTTCCGCAACATCCATGAAGAACGGCGCCACCAGCCTCCTTCATCTTTTTCTCCGCGATCTTGGAGATCAGCTTAGCCTTCACAACCACAGGCTGGTTCCCCGAAAGCACGCCCTTCCCGAGCACCTTGAAGTATCCATAAAGAGTCACATCGTTCACCGCTCTCCTTGGTGGCCTTGTCCTTGGACTTCTAAGGGATCAGAGACCAGAGCTTCTCCACTCACGGTAGGCCAATGGAACTGGTTGCGCAGCTTGTGGAAAGTAGCGCGTACCCACCTTCCCGAAGTAACCTGGATGGTACTTATCGAAGAGGATCCGGTGGTGATGCATACCTCCGGCGTTACCACGACCTCCGGGATGCTTGCCGATATGCCCGTGTCCAGCGCTGACATGGCCTCTCTTCTTGCGGTTCTTCTTGAAGCGGGTAGTCATGGCGGCGAGAGTCTGCGAACTGAGAGAGACAAGGGGTAGGGTTTTTTTGGGTGCCGCTGAGTTCCGGCTTGAATACTTAGCGCGGAGACGATGAATTAGGCGGCGGAGAAACTCCTTCTCTTTAGTATTCACTCGCAATACTATAGCATGTCTACACGTTAGGTAAAACAATGATTGTTATTCATTCCAACATATGAAAGCTTGAAAATCAAAAATTTCATATTTATAAAAGGATTACCTATTTTGATTTTATACTGATTTGAAGACCGTCTATGATTGTATTTTCTAATGTAATTAGTCCAATTACCTTTATTTTTAACACAAAATGTTTGCCTTTATATGTTTGAAACGTGATTAATATTATTTATAAATGCAATGTATACATATACTATATCATTAAATTACACACTATAACTTCACCTTGATAATATATTTAGAAACATTTGGGCAATGGTGAAGCTAAAATGCAATTACCATGCATTATTATAGCCACAATGCAAGTTCTGGAGCAATGCAAGTTTATATCCTTTTCATGCCTGTAAATATAACTTATGCATTTACTTCATCTTAATTATACTGTATATTAAAATCTATTGCCACCATTTATCTATTCCATATATTTTGTTTATTGTTACAATTAAAAATTTTCACTATATTTGAACATCAACAATTTTTTATTAAATCGCAAACGATAAATTGGGCCTATAAATTTGTACATTTACTTTACTTATAAATTGGGCCTTGGCGCCATGCTAGTTTACCTATACAATCTTATGACATTCGGTAATGAGTATGGATGTTGACAACACTCTTAATTATACATTTTCATGGAAAAGAGCTAGCAGAATTAAGTAAATGGTTGTAAAAGTAAACAATGGTTCGTGCTTGTATCCGATTAATTGAAAAAAAAAATTAACTATATAACAATTATCATTTATTGTTCTTTACCAATCTCGTTCAATAATGTTTTCTCACGTTATGATCTCTAATTGTGATTTGTGACTAACTTGCATGTTGAAGACAACACCTCTAACTCCAAGGTGGGTGCACAATTATTCTATTGGTTCGAGTATGAAAGGCATGATTTGCATTAGATATGGATAGAGATTGAACATTGATTGATATGTTGAATATATTTGATAAGTGATTTATCCATATTGTTAAATGTGGACTCTGCTATATTCAACTTAGTAATATACTATGATTTTCAACTAAATGGAGAAAAATATGGGTCATAGAGAATAGAGTTGCTAGAGTATGTTACATAGATTATATTGAAAATACTAAAACCGAAAATAATTTAAATAGTGATCACGTACTCGATAACCCTTACCATTGAACTTTAATCTAGACGATGGTGTTAACCGTTCAATATCAGTACATACACACTAGGCAAGTATAAAAAACCAAGTGCGGCTATCAATAATTTATTATGAAAAAAATGGAGAAAGGCAGCATACGCAGCAAATAAATATCACCCCGCAAGGTGTGCGTGAAGCAAAAAAAATACTTGAAGTTACAAAATTTAAATCGAGCCTCACTACAAAGCCAAACCCAAAATAGAAGCCCAGACAACCAACCACAGAAAATCAGAGCCACGAGGTTTGATGCAGACTGTCCATCTACTTTACTACCGAATCACTGCACCAGCAGCATTTCTACCTCTACCCGTTAGCCAAGCCTACTTCTCTTCCTCTTCAGCTTACTGCAAAAAGAAGCTAGGGTCTCATCATCATCATCCTCAATATCAGCTGCTGCAAACCTCTTCTTGCTCCTGGTCTCAGCAAATGCACGTCTTTTCTTGTTATCAGAAGGAAGAGCTGAGTCATCCACAGCTGCTGCAACCCTCTTCTTGCAAAATGAAGCAGAAGGCACGTCATCCTCCTCAGTCTTAGCCACTGCAGTTCCCTTCATGTGAAGAGAAGCAAGAGTTATCTCATCATCCACATGCCTAGCAGGAACTGATATTTTCTTGAAAACTGCTGTGTTAAAGGTCTCAGTTCCATCATCAATATCCACTTTGTCTCCCTCTCCGATATTCGCATTCAATTGGTCGAACTCCTCCATATAAGGTGTCATCAACAAGCTTGTACAATTAAGTGATGGATGCAGTTGTTCTCCCTGCCCGCAACAATTGTCCATATACAGACCGGGTAACTGTGTAGCAGAGTCCTCACCTCTATTCATTCCAACAAGGACCTCTTCATTCAAATCACTGAAGGGATATAAGTCCCAATCAAAACCTTCTTCTTGCCCGAAAAATGGTTTCTTGGCCATATCATCTGAAGTATCGACGACAGTATTCACATCACTGTATGCCATTAAGTTAGATTGTATCAGATCAAAGCCTCCATCTTGCCCCCAAGATTTAGTCTTCTTTGAATTTCTCTTCCTTCTCTTTTTCTTTGCAATATTATTGGTTAGGGTCCCTCCCTCGGTGCTGCTGAGCAAACCTGAAGCCTCCATGGAACACTGACACCTGCAAATTTAAATTAAAATATCAAAATAAAGGGTTGTTCTCATCCTATCCAAGCTTTTGAATCCCAGTCAATAAGTCATGTGAGGCTGTTGACAAAGTAACTTACCCAGAAGATGAACCGGCATTGGTATCTCCTCTCCTCTGCCTACATCATTAAAAACAAGCATGAGCAGGGAAACGGGTAATAGCTACAGGTGTTGCTCGAGAGAGTTGATAAGATCATACCTTAATCCCCTGTTTCGCTTTTTGGAAGGCTTGACACATTCAGATTCAGGTATACATATTAGTTCACGCGAGGGCACAAAATCATTGGGGTGCAAGGCAGGTCGTTCTGATTCTCGATCCACAAAGTTTGATATCAGTGCAATCTTTTGCACCTTTCTAGCTGCTCGAAGCAAGGGTACTTGATCAGGAAAAAGAACCTTCCACCTTCTGTTGATTGAAAAAGAAACAAATAATTAACTGAAAAGATCACAGTGATAGTGATTTACAATAGAAGGATTCATTAATCATTACCTCAGGCACTGACTATCAGTCCGTGGAGGAACACAAGCTGCAACCTTCGACCAACAATATCCATACTGTTCTATGGCTTCTTTTAACTTGGAATCCTCTTCCTCAGTCCAGGTATTAAGATTTAGTGAAGGATCCAAAGAATTAACCCATCTGAGAAACAGAAGCAGCCACATCATTTACAATCTATAATAAGAAACAATAATATCTAAGGATCAAAATTGATGGACAGGAAATTTGTACCTTTCTCTACATTGGACTTGCGTTCTTCCAAGGACAAATTTGGCTATTTTCTTCCAGTTTTTTGGCCCAAAAAGTGTTGCAGCAACTTTTAAGCGCTTATCCTCATCTAATGTCCATCTACCAATTCTTTGCCTTGCAGGGTGAAGCGTCTTCAACCATCTGGACAGTCCAAACACGTATGTACATGAAATTAAAGTCATTCATAAACATCGTAACTGAAAGCTGGGGAATGCTACTTCACTATAGAGAACTATGTCTAGAGAAACCAAGCACAATAATTGGCCTGGAACAAACAGTTACTTTTAAGATGAATAACAAATTCACAAGCATGAAAATACATCCTTAATTGGTATAAAATTATGAAGATAGAACTGCAATAAATTTAGAACTGTAAGTGCAAATGCCCAGTTTTCTGTCTCTAAGGTATTAGTGGGTCTTTAAATGACAAGATGTAGATCTGTAATTCCTCATTTTCCTTAAATGACATTTTGACTGATTAAAAAAATAAAAATGATACAAACCCAAGATCCAAGATGCATTTATTTTTACAAAAAATTTAGTCCCTTGAGTTGAACCTTTTCAACACTTCTTCTCAATTGTAACTTTTTGCAACCATATCAACTATTTGATATACGTCAATCAATGAAAGCTAACTAACCTGTTGGAGCATTGAGTACCAGTCCTTCCTTCCATGACAGAAGCAACCATCTGCCAATTGCTTTCCCCATAAGCGTCTACAGCAGCTCGAAGCTGATCATCCTCTTCCTCAGTCCACTCCCTTTTAAGAACTGAAGCATTGAGACTTCTTTGATAGCGAGCTAGGCACTGGAACGGTGTTCTGTTCGTCCCCAATGACTTGGCGATGTCAATCCAGTTTCTGAGACCCTTCTGAATAGCATTAAGAATAGTCTTGTCCTCCATTGGAGTCCATGGATTTTTATTAATCAAAGGGTCTTCACAATTTAACCACCTGAAACATTTTTAATCAGATTAATCTTCACTGAAAAAAGTAAACAACCAGAAGCCACAACTGCTCGTGAAAGAATCAATACTCGCTCCTTGAGATTTTGACAACTTAAGAACTTTTTTGTTATAGGCACACTTCCTCAGAAAGTATTACAGTTTTTTGAAAACAAACAAAATTGGACCTTTAACCCTGGAGGGACGAGAAAGTAGAGTAAAAAAAATTTAAAAATTCTCTTAGCAAAGAGGAGTAAAACAAGGGCTTTTCATGCAAATACATCAAAAAAGCATATCGCAGAATCTGCTGAAATTTTGAATCAAAATTGAGAGAAGTTAAAAGCAGCTAATGATTCCAACAAATGCAGCTAGCTAGAGGCCGACATGAAGCTCACATTGGAACATTATGTATAACTAAAGCACACCACCAGAATGCCTCAAATTGGCAACTCAATTTTACAACACATCCAACATGAGCAAAATCAATAATACAGAACATTACCGTGTTTGACATTCAACACCAGATCGACCAGGAACATATGTGGAGGCTAAGTACTCCCAATTGACTTTTGGCAGGAACTGCCTCAATTTATCAGGGGTAACATCCACATCACCAACTGATTCAACAATGCCATCAACATAGTTTTCTTCATCACTGAGAACAATTTTATGAATGTAAGAAACAATATCTGTGAAAATAACAGGTTAAAAAATTACGAAGAGAATTGCACTTATCTATGAACTACTTATGAATAATGATACTTTTGCAGTTTAAACTGAGGCCTTTAAGCTTAGCAAGTAATATCTTTGTCCCAATTCAAGGTACTTTGGTAGGTAAAAGTGTTGGAAAAGAGAATTCTTGGTGAACAGATTAAAATTTCATATTTAATAGTTTCAACAGTAAAAAATTCTAAATGAGAAAACGAAAAACCATGAATAGAGATGTTCAAAGCAACATGGAACCTTAAATGAAGTACTAATATTTATTTATTACAGTTTTCAAAAAAATAATTAAAAATTCAAGCAAATACACCCAAATAAGCTCCAGAGGGTAGAACTAATAGATCCACTTGTGCACAAATTATTGTTATCGGGCTTTTTAGCTTGTTCTAAGAAACTAATATCATAATATTCTGAGTCTATTCGAGTAAAAAAAATTGAACTTAAGAAAGCTTGTGCCCAGGTGGCTGCATTATGTACAAAAGGAACATAAAATACAAGCACAAACAAACGCATAGTTACCGAACCAACTTACCTTATCAGGTCCAGCGATCTTTGAAGAAGCATCTCCTGAAATTGTTGTTTCAGGCCATTAGCAAGCCGTTCATTTTCTTCTTTTGACCACTTGGCCCGGCACATACAAGCAGGGGAATTTTCTACCACCTCCCGAAACTTAGAGACTTGGGGATTCTCAATAGGCCCATATAGCATTGGAGATACCCTCTTCTCGTTGAGCTGTGAGTGGACGGAAACAAAATCATTCCCAGCAATCATGCATAACACTGTAATCAAATGGGAATTCTACTACAAAATTCTAATCTCTTCCATAGGTTTAGATCACCGGGATTAAAATTTACAACCACTATTGATTCAAATTCTATTAGTATCATATTGCTAGTCATATATAGTTAGGCTCCAGATAAAAGATGTGTCGCGTCACTTTTACTTGTTTTCTTCTTTTTTTTCATTTTTGGGCGCAAAAATGTATTCTGGTCAATAAGTAGAAAAGTTGCTAGTTCTTCTCTTAATGCTGCTTCAACCAAACAGAAAAAGAAACACCAA
This sequence comes from Sherardia arvensis, assembly GCA_948330725.1. NCBI lineage: Eukaryota > Viridiplantae > Streptophyta > Magnoliopsida > Gentianales > Rubiaceae > Sherardia > Sherardia arvensis. The sequence goes on along the minus strand of OX415240.1, from coordinate 23,388,706 downwards.
CCGTATGAAATGAACATATGCATTTTGTACACTTAGGAGAGGGAAAGACATACCTTCGAACTAGCATTTATCTTTGGCATGGAAACTAACTGAGCACGGGCATCCTTCTTCTGTGACAATGCTCTACCAGTTCTCCTTGTACACGCAACCTGAAAATCTCTCAAGATTTTAACTCTTTCCCTAAGTTCTTTTAGCTCCACAATCCTCGACTCAACATGCATTAATTTGCTCCTAATCAGTTTCTGAGAACTCCTATTCTTCTTGATTGAATCTACAAAGGCTTCAGCTGCCTTAGGGAACGAGTAACCTTTGACAGGCAACCTTGCTGTATCACGAGAATCAGGGACCACACTGCAGAATCCCAAGGTATTGCTGATTCTTCCCACACAATCACTATCTTCCTCTGCATCACAACTTATATCATGATCATTGGCACCACGATCCTGCTCTGCATTAGCACTCTTAAAAAGCTCGTGACCAGTCTCCAACTCCACACAACAGTGATCCTCCGCAGCACTAGAACTCTTACCAAGATTTGCAGTTTCCAGCTGCGCTAGACTAAATGCGTCCCCAGGGGGATCATATTCACCGTCTTGACATAAATGCAAAATATGCAGTCATTAGTTCCAATTCTCATTCAATAAAAACCTCAATTCCATAGAATAAACAAGTAAATGTACCTGCACTGTAAGCGGCAAAGCGACGCTCAATAGCTCGCATAGTTTCCAAATCATCATCTAAATGAGCATCAGGGTCCTTGTACGGGGAGCCAGGAGGTATGGAGCAGAGAGGCTTCAGGTCAGCATAACCATCAGCTGTCACCATGGCAAATCGTTTCTGCAAGTCTCGAATAAGATTAAGGCCCTCGTCACCACTGTCATCGTCAGACAAACTAGCCGGGTCCAAGACACCAGAGTCAGTTCCGGTGAGAAAGCAAGCCTTTTTCAAGGCCTCGAGATCATTCTGGAACTCATCGTCATCGTCAGAGTCTCCCTCATCGGAAGCCATATTTAAACTTTTTTGGTTTTTTTTTATATCGATGTAATAAAAATCAAACTAAACTAACTAAACTAACTATGAAGGAAGGTGTGATTTTACTTGGAGGAACTATGAGGCTTGCGCTTCTTGGTGTACGCAAACTCTCCGAACTTGTGGCCAACCATGCTCTCAGAAATCTTCCGGCGAACGAAGGTTTTACCGTTGTAGATACGAACAGACCAATTGACGAAATCGGGCAAAATAGAAGATCTGCGGGACCAGATTTTCTTTCCGGGAGGAAGAACGCCGTCTTTATTCAGCTTCATCCGCGTCAGGAATGCATCCACGAATATACCCTTCCATAGCGAACGCCGCGGCATGATTGGGCACGATCAAAACGCAGGCATTCAATAGGCGGCGGACTGGCGGTTCAATGGCGGCGGATTTAGGGTGTGATACTATTTTGGGATTCAGGAGAGCGATATGCGTAACTAGTGAGGGATGAAATGGGGACGACGATGTTTTGTAGGGTTATTGTTTATAGTTGGGCTCTGTGATAGTTGGACAGCCCATGCGTCAAGAAGAAGACCATGAACTGCATTTTCTCAGTCCAGATGAATTTGATTTCTAGGGCCTGTCCTTAATATTGATTCCATTTTCAAATAAATTAATTTTTATATTTATGGTCTTCTTTTCTCAGAATTTTTTGTAAAATACTTATTTTTCAGTTCAGTTCAAAGAGTTAAATTTCTTCTTTCAGTTCAGTTCAATATATTAAAAAAATTCTATTCAATTAAGCATGTATTTTTGCTTAACTATATTTTTACTGAAAGCATCAAATAAATGCCTTTCAGCCTGCTACATGCAGTTCTTATTTTGCTTATATGCAGTCAGTATTTTTGTTATATAATCAAATATACAATGATCATTACATATAACTGATTTGCAAGTGTATGTAATAGAAGTAATATATATAATACATATGTCTGATATACATAATTATTAACCACAGCATATGTATCGAAAATGTATTTTTATCTTAGACGACAAAATAAGCAAAATATAGATTGCATCTAAGATGCATTTACTTAACAACCGTCAACTCCCAATTGTATATACAAATCTGATCTTATCTTCTTTTTTTTTAAAATGACTACCAATGGTGGGGGAATTATATTAGGCTTCCCTTACCTATTAGCCTTAAATGGCAAGAGGTTAAGAGCATGGTTATAAAACTAGGTTCAGCTGATACATACCTTAGTATGTACCACTTTACAAAAGAATAGAGTTAAGAAACTCTACAAAAACCTAAATTTTCCATAATATCAAGCTTTATTTCAAGCCTATTAGAGAAATACAAAGTAAATCTCAAGGCGGCATAAAATAAACCTTGGCATAAGGAGAAAAGGTCAAAAGAATACCTCTATCTAGGTTAAAAGCAGGTACAGAAGACAGTGCAGAAGCTGAGACTCCTTCAAAAGGGCAATGGATGACTGATACTGATCAGATCCTAATGGAGGGCAGTTGAGCTTGATCAAGGAGGCACAATGCCTTAACTTCAGGAGGTAAAGAATCACCAGTGAAGACTGATGAGACTTTAGTTTGCATAGCAAGTCTGGCCAAAGAATCAGAGACCAGGTTTCCTTGTCTGAGTATATGCTGAAAAGGGACTGAAATGATCTGATTTGCCTCATCACAGAGTGTAAACAGCTTCCAATGTGCTGTTATAGGATTGAGAATCATAGATATCCCATTCAGAGAGTCTGACTCTATGATGAAGGGATTAAGGCCATAAAAGAATCCAAAGTGAAAACCAGCTATAATAGCTTTAATCTCAGCCTGAAGAGGTGAATCAGCCCTTGAGTGGATGGTTCTAGCTGCTAGAGGGTTGCCAGAAGAGTCTCTGATGATAATTCCAAGGCCACAAATAGATTGAGACCAAGCTGCATCAACATTCACCTTGAAACCCTCCAAAGGTTTCTGCCAGGAGACAGCCCTAATTCTAGGCCTAGGAGGTTTTATGGTGAGAGGTATGAAAGCAGCCCTTGAAATCTGCTTGTCTATCTCCTGAGAAATGGCAATAGGATGAGCTGCCAGAGAGAGCAGTAGCAAACTTTTGGCCTCTTTTATGATATGTGAACTGCTAGGCTTGATCTCTTCAAAGAGCAATTTATTCCTTGCTTTCCAGATGCCCCAGCAGACTATACAACATACCATTTTGGTGAGTTTGGATTGGAAACTGCTCAGGCCTGAATGTGTGAGGTAGAAAGCAATTCTGTCCCAAATTGAAGCAAATGGCCTATCCAGAATACCAATGCATGCCATCAATTGCTTCCAAATGTCAGTGGAAAGCTCACATTTATTGAAGCAGTGGTCAATAGAATCAGAACATTTGCAAAGAGGGCATTTAGAAGCCAAGTGAAAGCCAAAGTGGTGTAGTACCTCATCAAATGGCAGGAGTGAATTGAAAAGCCTCCAAATAAAGAAGTTGATCTTTTTAGGCATTTTAATCTTCCAGAGTGTGGCCAGAGTGGAGGACTCCCTTCTGTGTGGTTGCAGAGTCTGATATGCAGACTTGAAGCTAAACTGGCCATTAATTGCAGGCTTCCAAATAAGCCTATCATCTGTGTGGTGATGAATGATAGAATTTTCCAGAAAGGCTGTAACAGAAGAGGGTAATGAGCCTGTGAGGGAGTCCATATATCTTGCTTTGTCACCAATGAAATGAGCTATAGTACAGTCTGAAGGGATGACAGTCTGGTCAGGAGGTAGCAAATCCATCAATGGACCATAGCCTGTCCAGTTTGAAGACCAAAAGCTGCATGAGCCTTTTCCATGTATGACTAGAGAACATTTTTCAGCAGTATCATTAACATGGCATATTCTTGCCCAAGTCTGGGAAGTTCTGGCTTTAACTGGGAGAGAATACAGGTGCTGAGTCCATAGAGCTTGACCTAGTTGAAACTTCCACCACAATTTAAGAGAGCAGGCCTGTGTAATATATGGAATGGATCTGAATCCCAGACCATTTTGATTCAGGGGAGAGCATAGTTTAGACTTCTCCATCTTTTTTTGGCCTTCACAGCTGTAGAACCCCATAAAAATGAGGGAAAGAGTTTTTCCAGTGTTTCAATGATATGAACAGTAGGGCTCATAACAGTGAAAAGATGTTGTGGTATGGCATAAAGCACTGATTTGATCAAAACCATTTTGCCACCAGTGGATAGCCATTTATATTGCCAAAAACTTAATTTTTTCTGAACCTGTTCTAGAAGAGGTTTAAAATAGCAATTAAGCACTTTCCCTTCAAAGATAGGACAGTCTAAATATTTGAAGGGAAAAACTCCCTCTTTCATACGTAGAACTTGTTTCACCTGATTTATTTTAGCAAGACTAGCATGTTTACTAATAAAAAAATCACTTTTGTCAAATTTATTTTCTGACCAGAGACTTTTTCAAAAGTAACTAGAAAAGCTTTCAGGTTGATCAGAGTGGTTTTGTTAACTGAAATAAAGAGTACAGTATCATCAGCATATGACAGGTGAGAAATAGGGCTAGTATTTCTAGGAAGATTATACTGAGATAATTTTCCATTGTTGAAGATAAAGGCTAGGCTTCTAGAAAAAGATTCAGTGAAGATGTTAAACAGAAAAGGGGAAAGAGGATTCCCCTGTTTAATTCCTCTTGTAGGCTGAAAAAATCCAACAACTTTGCCATTAACTAGCACTGAGAACCAAGCTTGTTTGAGATTATTCAGAATACAATTTACCAAATTTGCATGAAAGCCAAATTTTAGTAGAATCTTTTCTAAAAAGGACCAGCTAACTCTGTCAAAAGCCTTCCTCAAATCCAACTTAATTATACAGTTAGGTTCTCTGGCTTTTTTATTTAAGTGTCTCACCATTTCTTTAAGGTAAAGTACATTGTCAGAAATGTCTCTACCCTTCAGAAAGGCTGTCTGGTGAGGTGAAATGATTTCAGTCAATAAAGGTTCCATTCTATGCATGATAACCTTTGAGAAAATCTTATTGATAACATTGGACAGACTTATAGGTCTGAAGTCATCAAAAGAGAGAGGTGTGTCCTTTTTTGGGATAACTGTGATCCAAGTAGAGGCAATGCCTCTAGGAATAGGTACACCTCTCAAGAATTCCTTGACTGCCTCAACCAAATCTGAAGAAATGGTATCCCAGGATTTTATATAAAAGTAAGATGAGAAGCCATCAGGACCAGCTGTATTATTCTTATTCATAGAAAGTACAACAGCCCTGAGTTCATCTTGTGTGATTGGCTCCAGTAATTTCTCATTTTGGGAAGGAGAAATTAGGTCTGGAATGTGTGTAAGGAAATGGGAACTGAAAAACTCATCTTCCACAGTCTGCTCATTGGTTAGAAGAGCAGTGTAATATTCAACTGCTTCATTTTCAATTTCTGATTGATCTTCTAACCAAATCCCTGCACTGTTTCTAATTTTGGAGATGCTAAGCTTAGTTCTCTGTTGTTTTACAGAATTATGGAAGAATTTGGAGTTTAGATCCCCCTCCTTCATCCATTTTAACTTAGCTTTGTATTTCCAGAAATGAGTTTGTTCCTTTATAGCTCTCTTTAGAAGAGCTCTTTTTTGTTTAAGGCATATCAGTTCAGCATCACATTGATTGTGATCAAACTTGATTTCCTGTTTCCTAAATTCCTCTTCAGCCATCTCCACATTTCTATGTATGTTACCAAAGACCTCCTTATTCCAACCTTTTAGTTCCCTTTTCAGTCTTTGGAGTTTAAGAAAAAATTTAAGCATCCCAGTTTCTGCTATAGGGCTTGTCCAATTATTATGAACAAATGGTTGAAATTCAGTCCTCTTATACCATGTGTTGATGAATCTGAATGGTCTAGGGAAAGATTGCACTTGAGTGTCAATCTTGAAAAGTAGTGGACTGTGGTCAGAATTATCCCTATTAAGAACCAAGACTGATGAGTGAGGGAATTTGCTGTCCCATTGCTGGTTGCAAAGAGCCCTGTCTAACCTCTCAAGAGTAGGTTTAAGTCTTTTATTGGTCCAGGTATAATCATTTCCCACAGTATCAATGTGATAAAGTGTCATCTTATCTATGAATTTTTGAAAGTCAATCATACTTCCAAGACTGGGAGATGAAGGACCATTATAGTCAGAAATAGATAACATGACATGGCAATGAAATCACCTATTAAAAATGTGTCAGATAAGGTAAGGGCCTGAATATCCTTCCATAGGGCCTTTCTACCTTTTCTGGTTCTAAGTCCATAGAAAAAGAGTCCATTTGTGGAGGTGTTAATGCAAGGTTTTGAGATATGCACATGTAAAAATTGTTCATGTTCATTAGTAAGTGAAATGGAAATAGAATCCTTCCAGAAAAGCCAAATATGGCCTGTACTGGAAGAGATGCAATTTGTAAAATGAAGAATGTTCATATAGTAAGAGCATTTGGAAATGGCATGCTTTGGTTCAGAGATGCATAGCAATTCAATTTTATTATCAGATAACAAGGTTTGCAGTCTATCTAGGGCAGTTTCCATGCCTTGGATATTCCAAACTAAAATATTTATCTTATGGTTGTGACTAATCATAAAAAAATGATTTTATTGCAAGTTTGAGGGTGGCTTTGAAAAAGACATGGATTTGTTAAACTGAGTGAAAAAATTCTTCAGTTTAGCTTTTTGACCTGATGCAATTTTAGGGAGTTTAGCTTGAGATACCTGATGGTTTTCCTGAGTAGAGGGGCTGCTATTGTTGGATCCAGAATCAGTACCATAAAGCCCCTTGTCATCATCCTCATTCTGTGTGATCAGAGGAGCAAACATGTTCCTGTTCCTGTCTTGAGATAGGAAAATCAAATTATTAGCTTTAAAAGATGGGGGAGATATGTTGAGCAAACCTGAGGGGACAGAACTGTCATCCTTTGCATAAGCATTTCTCAGCCTAGGTTTAGCTGAAACCAAAGTAAAGGTGTCATCTGAGCCAACCAAGGCCTGTTTTGTAGCAAAAGAGGCTTTTCTGAAAGGCATGTGAGAGTGTGAGGAGGTGTAAGATGACTGGGAGGTAACAGGGGTGGCTTTATAGGAGTGAGAGGCCTTATTGGAGAGGGAGGCCTTAGTGGAGTGGGAGGATGTAGAAGCACTGTCTTGGATGGGGGCAGTAAAGGCCTGTCTAGATAGATTATTGCTGGCTGAGGGGGTGATGGAAGTGGGGGGTAGCAATTTTTCAGAAGCATCCATAAATGTATCAGAAACCTCATTGGTTTTAGAGACAACATAGACTGGAGGATTGGCCAGAGCAGACAGGACTTCAGCAACAGGCAGTTTCAGTTTCTTCTTCTTGGTTTTCTTCTTAACCATTCTATGGAGTTTTCTGTTGGCAAAGGAGATGTGGTGTGATGATGAAGCTTTGGAAGTGGTCTCAAGTTGGGGAGGGGCAGGAGTGGGGAGGGTGACAATAGGTTTGGGGATTTGAGAAGTGGTGGCAGCAGTGAGAGTAGTAGTAGGGATTGATTTGGTTTTTTCAGTGGCTGGTGTTGAGGTTGTCTGCTTAGCTGCAGGAGGTGGAGGAGGGGGGGGGGTGAGCATTCTTGGAGTTTAGTTCAGGGTGCAGAGTTCTGCATATCTGAGCATTATGACCAACCTTCCTGCAGTGATCACAGTAAGTGGGAAGGTTGTCATATTCAAGTTTAACCTTGGGGCAGTGCTCAGTGGATCCAACTCTGATTTCTAGAGGAATTGGCTGTTGGAGATCCATTTCTACACAAATTTTTACAACAGATGGTCTGGTAATCAGCTTGGTGGCAGCATCTACTTTGATGAATGTACCAATGTGGTTCCCTAGTTGCTCCAAAATAGCATCATTATAATAGTAAACAGGGAGTTTGTAAAGAGTTACCCAAACCGGAACAATGGGGGACTCAGTTTCAGTGGAGAATTCAGGCGTCCATCTCAGAACTCTCATTGGATAGCCCTCAATTGACCAACTCGACTTCATCCAACATCTTTGAAAGTCTTCCTTATCGCCAAACCGGATCAGAACATGCATGTGGTCGATGGCACCTAGTTGATAGTTCCCTGTGAAATCAGCAGCTTTGAAAGCAGATTCAATGGCGAGCATGGACGGCCTTCCCCGGCCAAACTTTCCGATAAGCGCATTCCGGTATGGTCTGGATAGAATTTCAATCTGCTCTGGAGTAAAGATACATGCAAGATCACCTTTGTATTCTGACGTAGCTCTGATCTCAGGATTGGAAGGTAAGGTGGAGAAAAGGGGGGGGCTTTAGATTGGAGAGCGTGGAGGAAGGTTTTCTGGCCATTTGGGGGTGGTGGCTCCGCCATTACGGCGGAGCTGGGGCGGTGTAGCGACCGTTATCGGTGGTGTCTGGGTGTCAGGAGCCGTTCAACGGTTGGATTGTGTCAGAAAAGTGAAAGTTTGTGCTAATAATGGAGGAGAGAGGGGCGAGCGTTTTTAGGAGCATGAGAGTGAGCGTGAAATCTGATCTTATCAACTCTTCTTCTTTTCAGTATATATTTCTTCGATTTTCTTTTGGTTTTAAACATAATAATATGACGAAGCATGCCAGGATTGGCAGTTCATTGTTTGTTGTTATGGGCAAAAATTAGAATATGATTGTCACAGTTGTCTTCAGCCCTTCTGTAGACGATTAAGCGAATGCTCTTAAACAAGGCCCGTGAAAACTACATTTGGTTAAGTTCACCGACTAATCCAACTGTGCAGAAGTAATAAAACGGAATTTATATTTGCAAGTTTTATTTTTCTAATTCAATCTGTATCTTGATTATAACTGATAAGATTGTTCTTATAATCATAATATTCACGTTAAAGAAAAAACATTCTCTCTCGCGCTAGCCTACAGGACCTTCTTGGGGAGGGATTGCCGGCGGCGACTTCGCCGCTGAGCGGATCACCTCCCCCACCCAAACCCATAGTAGATCCAAGCACCCCTCCGATCCCCAAACCCGGAAACCCAGGAGAATCATCGAAAAGTTACGATTTTGTCCCCAAATTAGATCCCCTTTTTGTATGTTCTGCAGGTTTGCTACCCGTCGGCGGTGATTCACCGGCGATCGAATCACAGCGGCGGAGCCCTTTCAGATCAGAGGTATAGACGTCATACCATTCAATAGCCGTAGCTCGACCTCCTCTCGCCAGGGGAGATAACTTCTGCATACGGGGGAGATCAATCGGAACAATATCGGTCAAGCTAGATGGGCTGAGATCGACAACGCGCCACCACACGATGCAAGGGATTGGGGAGATCTCCGTCAGACGCGCTGGACACGCGCGGGAGTCTCCCCACGCGCAGTCAATGCCGCGTGTGCATGACACGCGCCGTCCACGCGCCGACCTCTGACTCGAGCGTGCGCCCCACGCGCCTCCAGCAGTCCCCGGGAAGATCGGCTTCACCGGAAATCTCAGTGTAATGGGTTATCCTTTCTTTTTATTTTTTCCTTTTACTTGCTATCTGTTTTATTATTTTTTTAGATGAATAATGGGGTATGTGCTTGATATGGGTTTTTTGATAGAGTATTGGATTGGTGTGTTGTCTGCCAGTGTATTTTCTGACCGGTCCTTTGATTGGAAAATATGCTGGTTTCTGATCTGATTCAATAGATAGACAGGAGAAATCCGAGTCAGGGGAAGTTTAAACTCTCCTTATGGCGACTATGTCTGAGTCAGATTTGTAGTCTGTACAGGTAGATATGTCGTTTGGCATATGTGCTTGATGTAGATGGGCAGCATACTGATGTCCTGATAGTGTGTGAACAAACTAGAAAGTCTCTTACTGTCATAGAGAGCCACACCGCGAGAAATGAGATTGTCCTACTTTAGGATATTATCGGCCAGATCATAGCGAGGAATGAGATAGTCTTGTACCGGCAGAGCAAGGACGATAGTATATAGCGAGGATTGAGACTTTCTAGGGAGTGACCATATTGTTTTGGACGTCGATCCAGTACTGTGATTAGTATGCATTCGACAAGTCAGACTGGGACTTTTCGAAAGTGCTTCTGATTACAACCATGACCCTTTAGACCCCTCCTAGTATTAGGTTTGGTAGGCTATTACCGGCCTTTTAATATGGTGTTACCGCCATTGATACAGAGAATATCTAGTAATTTCACATTCTCAGGAAATTCTGAGTAATCATTCAAATAGGGTACGGGGGAATTTCATAGATAGACATATGTTTAGAATCTCCCCCTAATCCCACAAACTGCCTCCATTTTGGAGAACATTGTACTACATATTCACATTTAGGGTGTGGTGAGCCCATATATTTCACTCCACCAAGAGTGGTTTAAATTTTTTTTTAAAAAAGATTGTTCTTATTAATTTCTTTGCCAAATTTTAGTCATTTGGTCAAGGGCATATTCATCTGTCCTGAAAATAATACGAACTATAAAAATAAAATACAACCAGCAAATTGCATTACCCTATTAAAATGCAATGATAGCTAATAGTGATGAGTTGGTCTCTTGAGTGACGGTCACTATATAGTGACGAATGACTATATTGGAATATGAAAGTAAGGAGGTCCTTATTTGCAATTTTGACAAAAATGCACTATTCACTCACGCGCACTGTTCACACGCGCACTGTTTATCTCAGTCTAAAAAACCAGCATTTTGTCCCTACACGCGTATATGACATTTATATATCATAATGTTGTGAACTATATAGAACATTTATGTATTATAATTTTATTTACGGTAAATCATATATATTTTGGTGATGTTTTATAGTTTACTATCAAGGTAAATATATATATATATATGTGCATAAATATCTTTTAATTTATATGGTAGTTTAATAGAAAATATTATTAATTAAATTACTAAAATTAATTAAAATTTCGGTGAATGTGTAAGTTGATAATGCAAACATATATATTATGTATAAATAAATAAGTTTAGGATAAATTTGTTTTATAATTACTTATTAGTTTAGTAAATGACATATCTAATGTCAATATATTTGTTTGAGAAATATATATTCAAAAATATAAAATTTAAATATTACACTTGCATATAATATAATAATAGTATTATTCTTTATTATTAAAATTTTAGAGGAGGTGGATTTTGTAGCTAATGAATATCATTTTATATAACTACTTATTATTATCATTGATTAATATAAAGAAATTTAATATAAGTTTGGTTGATGTCTATTTCCGTCATTTTATGTAACAAATCAGTTATCAGCTACATATAAGTTATCAAATATCAATGAACAAAACGCTAATCAAAACAGCTGGTCAAAACAGCTCATATAATCCGCTAACAGTTAATCACTTATACAATCCGCTAACAGTTAATCGCTTATACAATCAGCTAACAGGTAGTTCCCAAATGGGGAATGTCCATGTTATTTTAAGTAAACTTGGATCCCAAAGTCAATGAAAAAAAAAATTTAGATTCAGGCACAGCTCCAAAGAGATCTAATTTAGATCCCTCAAAAAATAAAATAAAAAATATAATTTCGACAAAAAAATTGAAAACAATGGGAGAAGTTTAACTATTAATATTTTAATTACATAAATTAATGACATGTATAATTTTGATATGTGAAAAACAAATAATTGGACGTGCAGTCGAATTTGGAACGACGGTACTATATTATATACAAGTAAAGTTAGGGTTGGCAATTTGGAACACGACACGAAAATCCGACCTGAATTGAATACGAATTTAGTGGGTTTGGGTTGACACGAAACACGGCATGGGTCTCTATTGGGTTAGACACGAATGATCCGAAAATAAATGGGTTAGGTTCAGGTCAAACCCGTGGGTTAAATGGGTAACCTGTTTGACCCATATATTTAAGGTGTAATTGTGCAAATGATTGAAATTGCCTTTATAAATGCAAACAAATCCTTTAATTCCAAAACCATTGAAATTATTTTACTAATTTATGATGAAATTTAGAGTTAATTTTATAATTCTTGATTTAGTTTCCATATGACATGATCATTTGAGCTGCATAAATTTTAAAATTCAGTCTCATATTCAGTCCAGTTATTAATAAATAGGTTTTGTGGGTTGGGTTTGGGTAACCCGGATTTTTACTGGGTCGGGTTTGGGTCAAGGTTTTGTGACCCGAAATATAATTGGGTTGGGTTTGGGTTTAGCATTTCCAACCCGCCGACACGAACCCGCCAACCCGACCCGATTGCCAACCCTAAATAAAGTATTTAAGTATACCTAAATTCATGTTGTGCTAGTGTTTTATTTAAATACAATTATTTAAGTATAACTTGATTCCAGTATTCATTTGCTTCATGACGTTATAACCAGACTTGGCAGCAAAGAGTGTACACAGTACGCTTAGCCTTGCTAAGTTCAACTTATTTTCAACTTAACTGTGTTGAACTGCGCGGAAATTAGATGAAATTTGCTAAAGCAAGCTGCAAATAGCTGAAATACGCTTCAGGTAGCTGAAGCACACTGCAATTAGCTGAAATACGCTTCAGTTAGCTGAACTTAGCTGAATCATGCTGCAGTTAGCTGAAATTCGCTGAAAGAAGTTAAAAAAATATTTTCTTTTGAATCTTATAAATTTTAGCACATAGCTAAAAGTTTATTAATTTTTTTTACTTTTCTCCTTTCTTTTTTAAATGCACTACATATTTTTTTTTAAAAAAATTTAAATCTCAAAACTTATCTCTTCTCTTTAATAAGATTCATTCTAAAATCTCATGGATCCGGTACAGGAGTAAGAAAACATGTATCATAGTTTAGACACGCACCACCTAGAGGTAAGGCGGAGCATTTTAACAAACGATATTATTCATTGAGAATGAAAATCGAAAGTGCATTTGGACAGTTGAGAAAGTGTTATGGCAGAAGTGCTTGAAGGTATAACTGAACAGATTTGGAATTTGGCAGGTCGTGATACTAGTGAAATTGAACGATCAGATGATAGCGATTAGTATTAGATGCAACCAATATGCATGTTGGGAATATTTGCTCAAATTGTTACTTTCGAGTATAAATTAATTTATTTTATTCTCGAGTACTAAACTAAACATATTAAAATAAATTTATTTGATAAATCAAAACAAAAATATATAATTGACATTTGATAAAAAAATAACTTTATTGCAAAAAAAATATTCAAATTTTTTTGAAGCCAGCTGAAGCACGCTGCAATTAGTTGAACCCAGCTGCAAGTAGCTGAAGTTAGCTGCAGTTTGCTGAACCACGCTGCAATTTACTGAAAAAAGATGAAGTTAGATTAACTTAACTGCAAGGTGCAAAATATAAGCTGAACTTGACAGTATTTTATTCACTTATATAGCAAGCAAGGTTGAGGTAAGTACTTCTTTATTTTATTATGAGATGAAACATAGGATTACAAAAAAATAATGTAGTAGATCAAGTAACCAAGTGATGTACTATACCTATCAAAATGATAGTGTATGTAGATATACCGACGCTAATTAGATAGAATTTGGTTACGTATACAAAGTTGTGTGAAGTTACTGCATCATTGTCGTTTATTCAAATATGGATGTGATGCATGAAATTACACGAAGAAAAATATAGAGAAATTCATACAAATTAATTTCTTCAGTTATACACAACACACCAATACTTAAAAGTATGAACATGTTTTCAATTCCAGTTTAAAATCAAATATATTTTCAAATAATCATGCGATTGGACTCGTATACTTCAGCACAGTTATATGTAGCAAGTTTAACGAAATTCTATCAATTTTCTATTTTATCACACGCTCAATCTATTGTGTCCCCACATACACGTTTTTTACCGGCAAGTGTGAAGTATACACTTACATGAAATTAACATCTCATTTAGCCTCTTCTTCTTGTTAGTAATCATTTCTTTTACAACATTAAACCACATAAAAATACGTTTCAATCGATATTAAAAAAAAGGTTTATTTACAGTATATAGCATGGATACATCCGGGAAATTGAATTGAAAAATATATAGGTCCATTTATTATTCGAAGTCTCTCAACCAACTAGACTTTGAAAGTGTGAGGTGTAAAATCTTTGTTGTCTATGTATTTAAGTCATCTCAATCCTTGAGTAAACCAAAATCTGCCCCATATCCCACTTTTCAACATAAACAATGGGATCCTCTCTGTTTTCTCCCTCCTTCATCCAACCTCAGCTCGCCTACATCGCGGCCAAAATGACCCCCTTTGATGCACTACTCTTCTATGTGCGTGATCATTTTGTATTTTTTTCTTTGAATCGATCGTGATCTTGATCGGGATATTATTTTGCAGGTTGTTCACTACATGGACAGGTTTGTAGCGTGGCACAGGCTTCCTGTGTTGCTGGGTCTGGGTTACTTGGGATTGAGAAGGCGTTTGCACCAACGGTACAACCTCCTGCATGTCGGGAGTGATGTCGTCGGGTGCCAATATGACGCTGAGAAGGTCTTGTACAGAACTGCAGATGGAACATGCAACCATCCTCATGATGATAAAGTTGGAAGCTATGCAACATTTTTCGGTCGAAACATGCCTCCGTCAACCTCCAAATATGGGGTAACCATACTCGTCCAGTTTCAATTCAGTTCCACTCAGTTGTTAGTTTGCAATATATCAAACTTTTTTTGTTCCAAGCATGCCTAGCTATTAGCCTCTGAGTTTGGGGTGAGCACGTACGTATGAGTTGGCTATTTTTTTTTCAGGGAGTTTAGGTGCAGGTCCAAACGAATTATGCACGGGTTTAAAAATATGGTTAAACATCTGAATACTCCTGTAATTTAAAGTTAAAATCTGAAAAAAAATATTTCTGAGAGTGACTGAGTCATTTAATCACATTTTTGGAGCTGAATCATCCATTTGGATGTGTATCTATTGACTTTTTATTCGATATTCAAGAGCTTTGTTTTTATAATTATTTAGGTGGAGGTATGAATTGTTTGAAAATGAAAATTATGTATGATAATATAAAAATATACGCAGAGCTACCAACTACCAAGTAGTCAAAATGTTAAGTTATTTATACCCCACAAATCAAAATTATTGGTACATCGATCATTAATAGGACGGCTGCGCAATTGTCACAGCCGTACGTAGCACTGAAGGTGGCAAGTGCCAAAAGAGCCGTCAACATTTGATTATGTTCCTTACAACTAATATAAGTGTATCATAAATATGTTTGATATATGATTTGAATAATTTTGAAAAATAATTGTAATGACTCTAAAGGGTTAAAGGGTGTTTTTATATTCTTCTAGTACAAAATATGATATAATGAAAATATAATTATTTATTACATTAATTGTGAAACGTATAATATTTAAGAAATGTTATTGCAATTTTAATGGTACTTTGGATCCCGAAGTATAAGAGAGCACACTTTACTCTCTAAATGGTAGATGCATCATTATAATTTAGCTAGTTAATTAACTCTTTCAGCTGTTGGATCCTCACCCTGCTATTGTAGCCACAAAACTGTTAGAAAGAAAGGAATTTGTGGACAGTGGGATGCAACTGAACATGATCGCATGCTGTTGGATACAATTCATGATTCATGACTGGATTGATCACATGGAGGACACAGAACAGGTTTCAAACTTGAAGAAATGCGACCATTTTTCCCATTGTCTTTGTCATCCATCACTTGAAATTCCTCAAAATGATTGACAGGTTGAGCTCAGGGCACCCGAGGAAGTTGCGGGAAGCTGTCCATTGAAGTCATTCAAGTTCTTCAAGAACAATAAACTTCAAACTGGTTCACCTGATCTCAAGTTTGGCTTTCTTAATTCAAGAACACCATGGTGGTAAGCCAGATTATTATGATTCTTTGTTGTTATACTTTATCCCGCTGAGTTTTCTGAGGTGTTTCCACTGACTGATGAATCAGGGATGGCAGTGTGATTTATGGAAATAATAATGATGGAATGGTTAGGGTGCGAAGCTTCGTAGATGGAAAACTGAAGATCTCAAGTGATGGACTTGTTGAACATGATGATAAGGGCATCCCCATTTCTGGAGATGTTAGAAATGGCTGGGCTGGCTTCTCAGTTCTTCAGGCCTTGTTCATCAGAGAGCATAATGCAGTTTGTGATATGCTCAAAGTATGTTACATCTCTTTCACTTTCACAGTCCTAAATATTTCAGCAGTTTTCAGTTTTTTATTAAATTCTATGATCAGGAGAACTATCCTGACTTGGATGATGAGAAGCTTTACCAGCATGCAAGATTGGTGACATCAGCAGTGATCGCAAAAATCCACACCATTGATTGGACACTGGAGCTCCTCAAGACTGATACACTTGAAGCTGGGATGCGAATTAACTGGTAAAAAGAGAAATTAGAGAGAATGTAGGATGATGATTTGATAAGTTTGGTGGCAGCTCACAATTCCTAGATTTACAGGTATGGATTCCTGGGAAAGAAGATCAAGGACTTGTTAGGGCACAGATTTGGACCAATACTTAGTGGATTGGTAGGCCTAAAAAAGCCTGTGGATCATGGAATACCTTACTCCCTAACTGAGGAGTTTGTGAGTGTGTATAGAATGCATTCACTCTTACCAGACAAACTTCTTCTCAGAGATGTCAAGTCAGCGCCTTCTGAAGACAAATGCCCTCCAATTCAAGAAGAGTATGCGCTTTTTTTCTTCTATAAACTCCATGAGAAAGTAACATTTTAAAGTTCTGAATTGGTAAATGATTGGAGATATCTTCAGGATTCCTATGATGGAGATGATTGGGAAAGATGGAGAGCGGAGAGTTTCAAGAGTCGGTATGGAGCAAATGATTGTATCTATGGGACATCAGGCAAGTGGAGCGGTCACGCTGTGGAACTTCCCTTCATGGATGAGGAATCTGATTGCTCATGATGCTAATGGAGAAGAAAGAGCTGATCCTGTAGACATGGCTGCATTAGAGAGTATGATTCTCTTGGTTATATGTAATTTATGAGTTATTTAGGATTAAAAACTGCGTTATCTTAACACTTTTGATTCACTAGTTTATAGAGATCGCGAGAGGGGAGTGCCAAGATACAATGAATTTAGGAGGGGCTTGCTGATGATCCCAGTAAGCTCGTGGGAAGATTTGACAGACGATGATCTCACAATCGAAGCACTGAAGCAAGTTTATGGAGATGATGTGGAGAAGTTGGACCTCCAAGTAGGGCTCCATGCTGAGAGAAAAATCAAAGGATTCGCCATAAGCGAAACAGCATTTTTCATATTCTTGCTCATTGCATCAAGGTAAAGTATTTTTACTAACTACAGCCTACATATAGTCTGCAGAATTTTGGTAAAACAAACTCAGAGATGTTTTGGTGATTTCAGGAGGCTGGAGGCTGACAGATTCTTCACTACAAATTTCAACTCAGAGGCCTATACTGAGAAGGGATTGGAGTGGGTGAACAGCACAGAGAACCTGAAGGATGTTATCGATCGCCATTTTCCAGAAATGACTAGGAAATGGATGAGATGTAGAAGTGCATTCTCAGTTTGGCACTCTGAGCCATCCCCCAAAAGCTATCTGCCTCTCTATCTTAGACCTGCACCTTAGTTTGCACCAAAAGAGTACTCTTACAATACAAATGAGTCCAACAAACTTTGTAGATAAGAAAATAGGGTTTCAAGTCGAATCTTAGTGAAACGGGCAGCAGTTTTCATTATTATTGCGGACAAGAATATAATAATATGTGATGATCATCCTTCCTTGACTACAGGCACACCTTCCTCTGTATAATTGAAGCTGCAGCAGAGAAAAAGACTCAGCATCATTTATTTAGGCATAAATTGGCAAACAAAATAAAATTTAATACCTTGCTGGTCAGGTGTTTTACTGCATTCAGAAGCAGTGAATCAGTTCCTGAACATTCTTCTTTTTTTGATGGGAAGGAGGTCCTCATCATTGTTCACTTCCATTGGTCGGACGACATGTTCAACAGGTAGAATCCCGACATCTTCAACTGCCTTCAGACGTATTAATCCGATCCCATCTTCATCAACTAGAATCTCTCTGCGCCTGGCTTCAAGGCGACGCCGTGCTTCGGGCTGCTGCAAAAGCAGCAATCTCCATCTGAATCTCACTCCTTCTTGCTTTAACTCTAGCTGCTATACTCTCCATCTTCGAAACCTGACAGTCAATCAACCCTATAATAAGAAACACAGATTCAAGTCAAGTTAACGTATCTGTTTCCATGCACTTCGCATTAGTAGAATCAGGCCGGAACACGGCGCCGTTAGACGGCGGTTCCGCGTGAATTTAAGGGAACCGCCGTGTAAACCATCCGACTAAGTTTCCGAACTTGAAAACTTAGCCGGATGGTTTACACGGCGGTTCCGCGTGACTTTTTAAGAAACCACCGTTTTACAACCATCCCGCTAAGTTTCCGAACTCGGAAACTTAGCCGGATGGTTGTTATCAAACAGATCTCCCCTTGCAAGTTTACGCAAGTTATAATCTCCTTCTCCCTCTCCATCTTCTTCCTCTCTCCTTCTTCTCCTTCTCCCACTCATTCTCCCCCTCTCCCTCTTCTTCTTCTCCTTATTCTCTTTCTCCCTCTCCCTCTCCTCTCCTTCTTCTCCTTCTCCTTCTCCTTCTCCATCTCCCTCTCCCTCTCCCTCTCCCTCTCCCTCTCTTCTACCTCTCCCTCTTCTCCTTCTTCTCCTTCTCCTTCTCCTTCTCCCTCTCCTTCTTTTCCCTCTCCCTCTTCTTCCTCTCCCTCTCCCTCTCTCCCTCCTTCTCCTTCTTCTAACAAAAGGTTGACTTTAAATTATGTGTTTTTCATATGATTTAGTCTGAAAATCAATAGATTAGTATGATAGTTTGTGTTTTTGGGATTTCCGGGTACGATCTATTCAATCCACAAGTACCCATGGTTTGGGGATGAAACTGTTTTTATGTTGGTTTTGATTTCGCCTTGGCCGGCGTTTTTTTTGTTCTATCCGGCTAACTTTCCGAATTCGTAAACTTAGCCAGATTTATAAACATTCGGATAGATTTCCGAACTCGGAAATTTAGCCGGAACAATACACGGCGGTTATGACCGCCGTGCATCGGTGGCGCCAATTGCACGGCGCCACCATGGACGGCGGTCAAAACCGCCGTCCAACGCACACGGAACCGCCGTGTTCCGGTGCCAATTCCACTAGTGTCGAGTTGTTACAAAATCAAGCCATCCAATTTTTTTTAAAAATGCATTAGAGCAGCGAGGTGAAATGAAGATCATAATAGTCTTTCATCATCAGAAGAAGATATATAGTAGTCTTTGACGGGTATAAAGATTAATATATCCATTCTCATCCTATTATAAGGTCTCGTCCTCATCTGAATACCTAATGCTTGTACATGCACATTATATTCTCCCCACGACTAATATATTATCCACCGAAAATCAGTTTCATTATATTAAAATGTAAATAAAATGAATGTGATACCGTGCATAAGATCCCGATCCCATGATTCATACTACCTAGAAATTGATACCGTGCATAAGATCCCGATCATACAAATAGCGATGAAAATCTATCTCACACTTGATTTTAATTGAAAACATACCTTGATTCAGAATCTTCAATCATATTGTCAAAAAAAAAATAATTCTTCAATCACTTTCAGAACTAGAAATTGATATCTTGTATAAGTCCCGATCATATAAATAGCGATGAAAATCAATCTAACAATTGATTTTAATTGAAAACGTACCTTGATTCAGGGTCTTCAATTGTGTGATAAGAATCCAAAATCTAAGTATGGGAAAATCGATTAGAAAATAATGTCAGAAAAACACAGATAAAACATATAAAGTTTATTTAAAAGATAAGATATATTGGGTTTGAAATTGTTATTAAATTTGGCCAATATATAATACGATTCTACAATGCCAAACAACATGTTATGAATGAGGGTCTCAGTTGCAATTTCTTTAAGTTTAGATTTGTCATTAATTAAGCATTAGTCTCATTTGATACTTTATTAGTTGAATTCCATGCCAATGATTAGGCAACCAATCAATTGATATCAAATTTTGCATTTTATTCTTTTTTTTAAAAAAATTTGCTGAACTCTGCAAGCTCAACAATTGGTATCAGAGCCACTGGTCCTCCGACCATGGCTAAAAATACTCGTAACGAAGCACTGGACGGGAGGCTGACGGAGGTGAAAGTTCAGGCAGTGGAATTCCGGCAACAACTGGAGAGAAACCAACAGCTGCTCGAGCGTCACCAAGCTGAGATGGCTAAGATGGCATCAGTTATGGCGGATCTGCGCTCCGAGCAGGCTAGAAGCTACACCGATCTGAAGATGGAGCAACTCCGAGCGAACACTGAGATTGATCTGAAAATCCGAGATCTCACTGATACTTTGAAAACCATGGATGAGTCTAAGAGTGCTGAGGTGGATCAACGAATGAATGAGATCTGCTGGCAGTGGCGGAGCTATGCGTATCATACTGGGTGCATTTGACACCACTTGATCGTTCCTAATAGTGTAAAATTTACTAAGATTTACTAAAATTTTGATAAACATTGATCGATTGACCCCGGCAAATTTTATTAATAGTGGGTCAAACAATATTTACCACACATCAATTAATTAATCTGTTACCTTTTTGTTATGTGTTCGTATCGTGTGGGTATAATTAATACATTAAATTAACTAATAGTGAATAGAAACTTTGTATCCATTCACTTTACCCATCCCTCAAACTTCCCCTTCACCTCTACAACTTTTCCACTAATACGTTCTGTGCAACCACTGATATTTTTGTTCTGTACAACCATTGATCTTGCTCATTTGCCGATTCAATCACTTTCCTGTGCTTCCATCGTGTGGTTTGGATGCGCAGGTGCGTTGTAGGTTATCCAATAAGTTTTAATTTATTTATTTCTATTATCATTATTTATACTTATCAATTCGAGTATCATGATATATTTATCTAATTCTTCCATAGTTTGCTTGAATTCATCGAATTAAAATACGCTAATACGCAACAGGATGGGTGATGATGAATGATTGTTTAATTACATACATAGAATATGAAATGTTTCAAAATGTTACAGAAGATGTAATGCAATATTTCAAGGCATGAAACCTCAGAAGATGCAATTAATATAATAACTTTTTAGTTTGTTATTAGTAGTATTATTTTGTAAACTGATGTATTTTATATATTGATATGTTAGTGTAATTATTTAATTTTTATATAATAATTATTTTTATTTAATGTTTAATATATAACAGTTATATAAATGCACCCACTAAACTCCAACCCTGACTCCGCCACTGTCTGCTGGCTATGAAAGGCAAAGCTCCGGCGGTGGAGATCGGAGGTCCCAGTCTGACGGAGAAGGATGCTGCCCCGATCTATACTCCAGTTCCTAGACCGACCATTGAGGTGAATTCTAGTCCTAGATTTGAATCATTTCAACAAGCACATACTTCATTTCCTGCTAAAATGGCCAATATGGATGATCTTCTGTTTAAGAACAACCCCTTTATGATGAGATTTACATAGGGCAAGGGAAAATTCCTATACCTACTACTCCTAGTGTTAATAGATACAATAGTAGGGAGGATTTGACTGTGGAAGTGGGAAAGAAAGGAGCTAACTGTAGAAACCACAATCCATTGCACCCTAAGATGGATCTGGCCTTGTTTAATGGTGAAAATTTGAAAGAGTGGCTAAGGAAGTGTAATAGATATTTCAATTACCACCATCTTATGATTTGGAGAAGCTAGAAACTGTTGTTTGGTACCTAGAGGGCAAGGCAGATATGGTATCAGTCTGAGAGATATTATAGGCATTTTGAGAGCCGGAATGAACTGCAAGTAGTTATGTTAAAAATATTCTATGGAAAAGAAGGGGAAGATGTCATAGAAGAGTTTAACAAGTTGTATCAGAAAAGAGGAGTACATGAGTATGTGGAAGAATTTGAAGAACTGAAATCTATGGTGTTACTGTCTCATCCTCATCAGAAGGAACAATATTTTCTATCTAGCTTTCTGAGTGGGTTGGAGACTGAGCTTAAACCTCTAGTTAAATTTGGGAGGCCTACATCATTGCATGAAGCTGTGGAAATTGCTATGTGCCAGGAAGAGCATTTAGAAGCACTATACATGAAAGGGAAGCAAGTATCATCTCACCAATGGACTGGGAACTACAGAAAGGATCATCAAAATGATAAATGGAAGGGTAAAGTGGTGGAAGGCAAGGCTAGAGAGGGAGATAAGAAGAATGAAGGATTTAAGAAGAATGAGGGATTTAAGAGGATAACTCTACAAGAGCAACAATTCAGAAGAGAAAATCATTTGTGCTACAAAGTGTGGTGAGAAGTATGTCCCTGGCCATACTTGTAAGTATCAAATGGTGCATTTGATTTCCAGGTTGGAAGATGAAGAAGATCAAGATTTGTTGGTGATCCAAGAGGATAGTGAGGAGATCAAACAGTTGGAGCAGGAGCCAGAAGAGTTTGAACTTAAAACCATAGGTGATGTAAGCACTAAATCCAGCACTATATCATTGACTGGTGCTATGGAAGGCCAAACAGTGAGAATGCTTTTGGATACTGGGAGTTTCACAAGTTTCATTGACCCTGAGACTGTGAAGAGATTGAAATTGGAGGAGATTCTGACAAGACCATTTAAGGTTACTGAAGTGTGAGTCTACCTAGATCTGATCGATTAGTTTACTTAGATCGGTTTATCTTTACTGTGTACGGGACATTATAATGTCAAATATGCGGAATTTAAAGAACACAACAATTGATAACGCAGTTCGGTTTACAACCTACTCTGCGAGGCAGCTTCTGCCCAACTTGAAGAATTTCACTAGAAAGCCCAGTTACAGTACAAAATCCCTTTGCTACTTAACTCTATATCTAGCGCGAGTCAAGGCTGCACTTCTTCAAGCTGTCCCAAACACAAGCTCCTTCTATGTTGATCTCCCGATCTTGTTGTCGTTGTCGTTTGTCGATCTCTTCGAGTGAACCTTAAACACGGCTCTAACTTCTGCTCGATTCTTCTGTAGCAAAAACCTCAAACTCCCAGTTTATGCTTTATGCGTTGAAACTCCTGAATCGATGCTGAATATAGCCATGGGGCTCTGTATTTATAGAGCATTGAATCCAATGATCAATCGGATTCATCACTCTTCTTTTCCCTGTTTGAATTATGTTTTCCATATTTTCTATTCTATTACATAAGGGAAAAGAATATTCTAATCTAGAACTAATTAGGAATAAACCATATTAATTTGGTTCTATTCCAAATATGTTTTAATCTTACCAAATAAAACACAAAATAGAATCTAGATTGGATTCGGCTGAATATCATCTTTCCATGTTTGCTCGATCAGCCATAATTAATCTTGGACTTCCTTGTTTGTTGTTATTCTGAATCTGCGTCTTCTTGACATTACTTCATGTCGAAGTTCCTGAAGAACTTGGCGCCTGACATGTATTCATGTCAAAGTCTTCACCGTTTATAAAAATTGCCAACTCAATAATTCTTGACTTTACAATCTCCCCCTTTGGCATTTTTGTGAACCCAACACTTCTTGACTTTTAAACATCTGCATAGCACATCAGTGTTGTTGTAACTCCCCCTGAATCCTTGAACAGCCTGTTGATCATCAAAAGTTACAGGTCACGCAGAGGAACAGTCGAATGTCCAGAACATCAGAAAAACATATTACATGGAAATAAACTAAAAAGTTTAAGAAGTCCAAGAATATCAAACTACTCTCCCCCTGGGGTCATTTAAATGCCAAAGCCACCTTGCTTGTCTTCATGTAGCTGGTGCAGTACTCAGCAGGTGCTTGCAATCCCCTTCACTTCTTGAGAGTAGCAATCTCTTCATCAGTCTCAGTATCTTCACTTGATCCATCAGTTGCTTCCTTTCTTGATTCTGAACTGGATCCTGTAGAGCCTAACTCATTCTCAATAGAAGAGTCCTCATTATTATCTTCACTGGACTGTGATCTCTCCTTCTCAGCTGAAGCATTCTGTCCTTCAGCATCAGTAACAGCAGCATTAGCAAGGCTTTCTGCCAGAGGACCCCTTTCTTGCTCAATCTTCTACATCTCAGATGTAATCTCCTCCATCTGTGCTGCTAATACTTCATATCTTGAGTTCAAAAACTCCAGTCTTGCCTCATTCTTTGCATCTCAGTCTGATCAGTCTCATTTACTGGTGGAATGTAGGGCAAATCAATTATTCTCCCCCTATTTGTCACCTTCTGGGTAGGCTTGTACTGCTTGATAGTTACAATCTTGTCAGTTTCCAGTGCAAGCTCAGAGAATATTCTGGTAATGAGGCCTGGGTTGATCAACCTCTCATTCCTGACACAGTTGGCACACTTAGCAATGTGCTGAAACATTACAGCTCCTAGGTTGATGTCAGTTCTGGTCCCCAGTGCATACAGAAAGTGCCCTAGATCTTTTGTGACCTCTGAGATGTCTGATGTAGGCATCCAAATATGTATTCCCATCTTGAATAGATAGAAATATCTCAGAGTCAACTTTGAAGCTGGCACATACTTAGCATTCCACTCCATCACTCCTTGGTTAGTGATCTCAGCAGCAGCATCATTGATGGAGAATGCAAAATCCAGAGGGTAAGCAGCATCATCATCTTTAACAGGCAAACCTAGTACTTCTCTATTTTTCTTGGAGAGAATTCTAGAGTTTGTCCCCTAAGCTGGATCTTATGAAAGTACCGGGATTCTGGCTCATCTATCCCATCATGCATAGCCTCATAAAATTCATACACTAGGTTTTCATTGTATGCAGTATAACCTCTCACAGTACTAGCACAGCCTAAGAAATTGAGGAAATCAGAAAAACCTGTACTTGTGAAGCTTTGTTCCTCAAATTCAACTTCTGGCCAAATCTTTCTCTCTCTGATTGGCTTGGCTGGCTTCTTTCTCCTTGCAGCATTTGTTCTCCTCTTCTTTGCAGCAGCTCGAGAAGACTCTCCATCTTCCTCATCCACTGAAGTTGCAGCTCCATCATCTTCTGGATCACTGGACATTTGAATGTTGCTGTCAGTAGCAACTTTTTCTTTCTGAGCAGAACCTTCAGTCTTCTTGGAAGCTTTCCTTTTCCTCTTCTTGGATTTTAAGAACTGAGAGAGTGGCACATCATCACTGGAACTGTGATTAAGTTCACCAGTGGGATTAGTTTGAGCAGTTGGTGGCTCCACTTCTTGTTGAGCTTTGTGCCTTGCTGCAGAGGTGAATATGTTGCTTCCAGACTTCATAGCAACAGTTGAATATGACCTCTTCTTGGCCATCATTTTCTTCTTCATCTTCTTGGGGGTATTCACAGTCTCTTCCCCATCATTCATCTTTGAGCCAGAAGACATTAGATTTTCTAGTTGAACCTATTCAGCTTCAGGTTGAGTTGATATCTTGGACAGTTGAATGTCAGGATCAGCATGTTCATCAACTCTTTCTTCAAATGGTCTTGGCTCATCAGATGCAACAGGACTCAGATTCTCGGCCATAGCAGCAATGTCAGCAAGCACATCCAATGGCTCATTCATTATGACAAGTTCTTCAATCACAGGTTCAGTAGGCCTTAGCTGTTCCATCAAACCACTCAGATTGAGGTTTGATGAGAAAACCCTGTTTTCTTCCTTCTCTGCATCAACAGTCTGTTCTTGGGCATGAACAGTATCATCATTCTTGATCTGAGAACCTTCATTCTTCTCCATCATTGGCTCAGCATCATTTATCTTCTCAGCACCCTCCTCCTGCTCTTCAAACTCATCAACCGCATCCACAAATTCTTCTTCTTGAACATCAACATCAATTTGTGCGACTGAAATCTTCACATTGGGGCTTTGCAAACCCTCATCAGCAACTTGTAAAATTGGGGCTTCTGGAACCAGATTATCTACATGCATGGCTTGATCTTCAACTTCTCTGGGATCTGGCATATGATGCCCTGCTGCTGCTTGAAGCATCATCTCATATGCTTCTGATGGTGTTGCTTTCCTTAAAGTCCTCTTTATCCTCATGATTGTAGTGCGAGATTGATGCTACTCACAATCAGAAATCTAAAATCACAAGTGAAACTGTGATTTGATTGACCGGATAATGGAGATTTATAGAGAGGATTTGATGGAGATTGAATCTGTTCTTGGAATGGATTTGGATAATATGTTGCTTCACATTCGAATTCCCTTTTTATTTGCCGAAAAAGGTAACCCATTTATGGCTTATCTAACGGTCAGAAAACAGTCACTTTTGGCCCAGCTCGGCCCAAGCCCAAAATCTTCTTCCTCCAGCATGGATCACAGAGACATTAGAATGTCTGTGTGTTCTTCAACTCTTCAGCTTGGTTGTATAAACAGTCGAATGTTTATACTTCTTTCAACTTCTCAGTTCAGCTCTTCTCAGCAGTATAGTAACAAGTTAACTACTCCTAACTATGCTAGCTAATATTTTTGTATTTTTTCTTTTTCTAATTTTTCTTTTGTTTTTCTAGAAAAATAATTACAAAAAGCGGTAAACCTACACTACTTTTAAATACAAAAAGTAATACCTCACATCCAGCCAACACCTAAGTGTTGCTTATCTTCTTCACCATAATTGTGATTGGTGAAATTTTCATCCTTCTGTTGAAGCATAGAGTAGTCATCCAATGTAGAGACAAATCCAGATAGTCCAGCTAACTCCTTATAGTTTATTGGATTCAGTTGTCGAAGTTGCATTCGATGTGTCCTTTGTATCTCAACTTCATCTACCAATGGATCATGCATAGAGTCTGATTGACCTCCTTGAGGTATCATAGTCAGGGAATCATCTGAATTAAACTTATTTTCAGATGCATCATTTTGATCGGAAGACATTAAAAAGTCTGGAGCATTATATTCATTCCCTTCATCAGTAGCTTCATCATCCTTCTTTTGATCACTACTCTCTGATTCTATACTTGTACTCATGCATGTTATATCAACCTCCAGCACATAACAATTATTAGAGGTTCTAGATCCCGTGAAACTTCCATCAACATGCCTCACAGTGCATTGATGCTCATCAAACTCTACTAGCATATTGTTGTCACACAATTGACTAACACTAAGTAGATTTTCTTTCAAGTCCTCCACTAGAAACACATTTTTAAAAATTGGAAAACCTTCAATTTGGAGATCTCCTCTTCCAATGATCTTGCTAATTTTTCCATCACCAAACTTTACAGAACCAGAAGAGCAAGGCTTTATGTGTTGTAGTAAATCTGGAGATCCAGTCATGTGTCTTGAGCAAGCACTGTCAAAATACCAGAAGTCTTGATATTCAAGGTTGTTATCTTCAAAGCTTGAGAACCATATTTCATGAGCTTCTGCTTTGTCCCGAAACATCTGAAAACATCTGTTCTTGGAGTGTCCTATCTTTTTACAGTAGCTACACTTTCGGGTTCTTTTCTGAATTGATTTGATCTCAAACTCCTCTTCGACAGGTTGATCTTCATATTTCATTGAACTTGGATGATCAGAAAGATATTGATTGTACCAAATTCCATGTCTGGTAGTTTGTCCTATGATGAGAGCTTCTTCCAATGCGGCTTTCCCAAAGTTTAGCCTGTATAAAGTGTTTTCTGCTTTCTCTGCTCTTTCAGTGCTATCCTTTATTTGTTTCAACAATTTTTCATTCTCTCTTTTCAGTTGCTGATTTTCTCTGATTAAACACTCATTTTCTTCTTTCAGTTCTATGCAGAGCTCTCTGAATTTCTCAATATTCCGAATATACATCTCCTCTAAAGTAATTTCTTCACCATCAAATAAATCTTCAGAGTTGATGAAATCTTCAGTATCAGATTGTAGAGATTCATGTACATTGCTGGAATCTTCATTATCGGAATGGACATTTGAATGTCTTGTTAAGATCTGCGAAACTATAGCTCCAAATGCCACATGATTGCTGGTAAGATCTTCAGTATCTTCATCATCACTCCAGCTTGAAATCATAGCTCTGTCACTCCTTTTAGCACTGGGACAAACATTTTGAAAGTGACCTATTCCTTCACAATTTCTGCACCTTAGTTTGTCATCTTTGTTTCCACTTCTGAGATCTTGTGGTTGCAGATTTGTTTGCTCATTCCTTCCAAAATTTCTATTTTCTTGAGCTCTTGGTTTCCAGGAATTAGGCCTGTCTTGAGAGTTTCTGTTGTTGATTCTATTCAAAATTCTGGAGAAATTCTTGGACAATAATGCTATCTCTTCATTGTAAACATCATCACTTTGGCACTCATCTTCTTTGTTTGCAGCGGTCTGAAAAGCTAGATTCTTCTTAATCTTTTTGTCTGAATCTTGGTGATATTCTATCTCAAAAGCTTGTAATGTCCCAACATATTCATTCAGAGTCATTGTTGTCAAGTCTCTTGCCTCCTTGATAGCTTCAACCTTGTTTCCAAACTTGTTCTTTGGTAGACACCTGAGAAACTTCATGATCAGCTTCGGTTGTTTGTGTTTCTTGCCAAGAGCAACCATTTTATTCATTAAATCTCTGAATCGGCTATTGAACTGGGCAATGGTTTCATCATCATTCATCATCAAAAGTTTATATTGTCCAGTTAGCACACTTAGTTTGCTCTCTCTAGCCTTTGCATCTCCTTCATGTACTGATTCTAATATATCCCATGCTTCCTTGGCTGTAGTACAGTTAGAGATGAATTTAAACTGTTCTGAATCAACCGCAGTGAAGATTGCATTCAAAGCTTTGGAGTTTGCTTGACATGCTTTTAGTTCTGCAGGAGTATATGAAAGTTTAGGCTTCAGTACTGTTTTAGCTCCTTCTGTTTCATTCTCAGGTACAACCGGTGGAGAATAACTTGTCATTACTGCATCCCAAGCATAATTATCAACAGCATCAATGAATACTCTCATCCTTGTCTTCCAAAATGCATAATTTGCCTCTCCTTCAAGCAAGGGTGGCTTAGTGGTAGATCCTCCTTCTCTGCTCGCCATAGGTAGAACTCTGTCCGGATTTGCTCTCCTTGCAATCAAGGGCTGTTTAAGCACCAGCTCTGATACCAATTGAAGTGTGAGTCTACCTAGATCTGATCGATTAGTTTACTTAGATCGGTTTATCTTTACTGTGTACGGGACATTATAATGTCAAATATGCGGAATTTAAAGAACACAGCAATTGATAACGCAGTTCGGTTTACAACCTACTCTGCGAGGCAGCTTCTGCCCAACTTGAAGAATTTCACTAGAAAGCCCAGTTACAGTACAAAATCCCTTTGCTACTTAACTCTATATCTAGCGCGAGTCAAGGCTGCACTTCTTCAAGCTGTCCCAAACACAAGCTCCTTCTATGTTGATCTCCCGATCTTGTTGTCGTTGTCGTTTGTCGATCTCTTCGAGTGAATCTTAAACACGGCTCTAACTTCTGCTCGATTCTTCTGTAGCAAAAACCTCAAACTCCCAGTTTATGCTTTATGCGTTGAAGCTCCTGAATCGATGCTGAATATAGCCATGGGGCTCTGTATTTATAGAGCATTGAATCCAATGATCAATCGGATTCATCACTCTTCTTTTCCCTGTTTGAATTATGTTTTCCATATTTGCTATTCTATTACATAAGGGAAAAGAATATTCTAATCTAGAACTAATTAGGAATAAACCATATTAATTTGGTTCTATTCCAAATATGTTTTAATCTTACCAAATAAAACACAAAATAGAATCTAGATTGGATTCGGCTGAATATCATCTTTCCATGTTTGCTCGATCAGTCATAATTAATCTTGGACTTCCTTGTTTGTTGTTATTCTGAATCTGCGTCTTCTTGACATTACTTCATGTCGAAGTTCCTGAAGAACTTGGCGCCTGACATGTATTCATGTCAAAATTTTCACCGTTCATAAAAATTGCCAACTCAATAATTCTTGACTTTACAGTTACCATTACAGATGGGAGCTTGGTGGGAGGAATATCCAGATGTTCTCAGGTACAATGGGGAGTTCAAAATCGCTTGTTCAAGTTTCATTTTAGAGTGATGAAATTAGGAGGAATAGACATGATCTTAGGTGCTGACTGGATGACACTTTTGAGTCCTGTTTCTTTTGATCTGGCTACTGATGAAGTGTTTATAACTAGTAAAGGGGCTCAGTGGTGTTTACAAGGGAATTGTAAAGATCCTCAATTTCATCTAATGAGGGGTGATGAAGTTAAAGAGTTGGCCATGCTCAGGAGAAGAAGGGGCTACCTGGCAATGACAGCTGAACTACAACCTGAGGAATTTCACAACACAGATTTAGTATGGCAAGGGAGAAGTCTTTACCTCCCAGTTATGGAGGGGTTTTCTAAAGATAGACAAGGCCATAGATCTCAAAGTGGGGGAAGGGTATCAAGCTAGCAAGCGGGCTTATTTTGACATGATGGATGGAAGGGTGTATAATATCTCAGAGACTGAGTTAGGAAGTGCTGAAGAGCCTAAACTAAGTCCAGATGTACAAGCTGTGCTTAATGAATTTGCTGAGATTTTTCAGGAACCTCAAGCTTTACCTCCACGGAGATCCATAGACTATCTAATCAATATGAAAGAAGGGACTCGGGCATTTAAAGTGAGGCCTTACAGATATCCTCATTTCCACAAAAACTGAAATTGAATCCCGGGTTTGGAAATTAGTTGAGAACAAGGTAGTACAGGTGAGTACTAGCCCCTATGCTTCACCAGTTCTACTAGTGAAAAATAAAGATGGTGCTTGGAGGTTGTGTATAAATTACAGGAAACTGAATGATCAAACAATCAACGATAAATTTCACATACCTGTGATTGATGAGTCGCTAGATAGTTATACAATGCTAAGGTGTTCATCAAGTTGGATCTGAGGTCAGGTTACCATCATATAAGAGTCAGAGATCAAGACATTCACAAGACAGCCTTTGCTACCCATCATGGACACTTTGAGTTTCTGGTCATGCCATTTGGATTAACAAATTCCTCTGCTACCTTTCAAGCCCTAGTGAATGCCGCGTTTCAACCATTTTTAAGGAAGTTTGTGTTGGTATTTTTTGATGACATACTAATCTACAGAAAATCCATGGAAGAGCATTCTCAGCATCTTCAGAAGGTTCTGCAATTGATGAAGGATCATAAGTTATTTGCTAAAAAGTCAAAATGTGTGTTTGCAGCAGACAAAGTGGAATATTTGGGGCACATTGTATCTGGTGAAGGAGTGGAAATGGATGCAAAGAAAGTGGAATATGTACTGAACTGTCCTCAACCTGTTACTGTGAAGGAGCTCAGAGGATTTTTAGGATTGTCAGGCTACTACAGGAGGTTTATAGCTGGTTATGGCACCATATGTAGGCCATTACATGATCTCTTGAAGAAAGACTCTTTCAAGTGGAATGAATCTGCTCATAAGGCATTTGAGAAACTAAAACAGGCCATCACTCAAGCTCCTGTACTGAAAATGCCTAATTTTAGTTTGCCCTTTGTAGTGGAGACTGATGCTTGTGGAAAGGGAATGGGAGCAGTTTTGATTCAAGAGGGAGGCCTTATAGCTTTTCCGAGCAAGTCCTTTTGTCAGAAGAATATGGGAATGTCCACTTATGATAAGGAACTCTTAGCTTTGGTGATGGCAGTAGAAAAGTGGAGGCATTATTTGGTTGGAAACAGGTTCATCATCAAGACTGATCATCACAGCTTAAAGTTCTTGTTAGAACAAAAATTACACACAGCAGTGCAACATAAGTGGATCACTATGTTACTAGGGCTTGACTTTGAGATGCAGTATAAGAGTGGAAAAAAAAATGTAGCTACTGATGCCTTATCCAAACTTCCCACTAGGGACAAGCCAACTTCTGACAAGCTGGAATTGGAGGAAATGATATCTTGTAGAGTGGTGAGCTCTTCCATTTTAGTTCCTGAATGGATGACTCAACTGGAGGACAACTATGTGGGGGATGATGAAGCTCAGAAACTTATTGATGAGGCTATGATAAAGCAACAGACAAAAGGAGAATACTCATATGTTAGTGGAATTTTGAAGAAAGGTAACAAAATCTATGTGGGAAAGACTGGAGAGATCAGAAAGGAAATACTAGCCACTATGCATTCTTCAGGCCTTAGTGGCCATTCTGGTCAAAATGCTACTGTGAAGAGAGATATGAGCATTTTTATTTGGCTTTGTCTGAGACAGGAAGTGATAGAGTTTATAAGAGCCTGTGTGCCATGCCAAAAGAACAAATCTGAACATTGCTTGCCTCCAGGACTTCTTCAACCACTGCCAATACCAACCACTGCTTGGAAGCATGTCTATAGATTTTGTGGAGCAATTACCTCTTTCAAAAGGATTTGATACCATACTGGTGGTGGTGGATAGATATTCCAAGTACAACCATTTTTTGGCTCTCTCTCATCCATTTTCAGCAAAACAGGTGGCACAACTATTTTTAGATGAAGTTCATAGACTACATGGATTACCTGACTCCATCATTTCTGATAGAGATAAAATTTTCACCAGCCATTTCTGGAATGAGCTGTTTGGGAATCTTGGAGTGAAGCTCAGATACAGTACTGCTTTCCATCCTGAAACTGATGGCCAAACTGAGAGGGTCAACCAAGTTATTGGTAACTTTCTGAGATGTTTTTGTGGAGAGTATCCTCAGACTTGGAAAGATTGGCTGGCAGTTGCAGAATGGTGGTATAATACTAGCCACCACACTAGTCTCCAAATGACCCCTTATGAAGCTCTATATGGTGTAAAACCATTGACAGTACCTCTTGGCATGGTTACTGATTCTTTATTTCCAGTTGCACAAGACTTGTTACAACAGAGAGCTTTTGTGCATCAGAAGTTACAAGAGAGCTCAAACTGGCTCAAGCTAGGATGAAATCATATGCTGATGCTAAAAGATCTGAGAGGGAGTTTGTTGTTGGTGATTGGGTACTTTTTAAGAGAAACAAATACAGGAAGCAGTAATTACAGGTAGCAGTGGAATCTAAGCTATCTTCTAAGTATCATGGTCCATTCCAGGTGGAGAAAAGGATTGGAGAAGTGGCTTACCAACTCAAGATGCCTGTGGAAAGCAAGGTACGCCCAATATTTCATGTCTCACTACTCAAACTATTCATTGGTGATCCTACTACCACTCCTAGCTCCTACCCCAATGTCAGCTTAGAGCAACTGGAGTCCTTGTCTCCTTTAAGGGTGTTGCAGCGCTGGTTTATAGTAAGGGAGGCTCAACAGGTAGTGCAGTGGCTGATTTTATAGAAGGATCTGAGTGCTGATGAAACTTCATGGGAGGATGCAGATTTTATCAAAGTTCAGTTCCCCAACTTTGCTGTGTGACTGAAACTTGAGGACAAGCTTAGTCTGAGTGAGAGGCATTGGTATGAATGAGGGTCTCAATTGCAATTTCTTTAAGTTTAGATTTGTCATTAATTAAGCATTAGTCCCATTTAATACTTTATTAGCTGAATTCCATGCCAATGATTAGGCAACCAATCAATTGATATCAAATTTTGCATTTTATTCTTTTATTTTGCAAGCTCAACACAACAAAGGCAATTCTACAAATTTATTATGAAATTTATTCTGAATAGTTAAAACGACTCCCGATCCTACTATTCATACTACTGATCTAAATCACACTTAGAAAATGATACTGCACAGAATCCCGATCATACAAAAATCAACCCCACACTTGATTTCAATTGAAAACGTATCTTAAATTGGTGTGATGAGAATCCGAGAATCAATGACTCAATATAAAGTGGGAAATTGATTATAAATAATGTCAAGAAAACAAAATGGTAGATAAAACATGTAAATATATATTTTAATATATCCTGAGCTATGTTATGAAATATTAACATGAGATAAGTAAATAGTCAATTAATGGAAATGATTCTCTAGATCATGATGAGATGAGAATCATAAGACTAGACTAGATAAGAGATTGTTTTCAAAAAAAAAAAAAAGACTAGATAAGAGATTATGTGACTATACTAGATAGGAAAAAATGCGTTATGGCCCTATCAAGTTCAGCTTATTTTTTGCACCTTACAGTTAAGTTAAACTAACTTCATCTTTTTTCAGCAAACTGCAGCGTGCTTTAGCGAACTGCAGCGTACTTCAGCTAACTGCAGCTTGCTTCAGCAAACTTTAGCTACCTGCAGTTGGATTCAGCTAATTGCAGCGTGCTTCAGCTAAATTCAGCTGGCTTTAAAAAAAATTCAATAAATTTTTTGAAATAAAGTTTTTTTTATCAAATATCAATCATATATATTTTTTGATTTATCAAATAAAGTTATTTCAATATGTTTAGTTTAGTACTCGAGAATAAATCAAATTAATTTATACTCAAAAGTAACAATTTGAGCAAATATTCCCAAAATACATATTGGTTGCATCCAATACTAATCGCTATCATCTAATCGTTCAATTTCACTAGTATCACCACCTACCAAATTCCAAATATGTTCAGCTTTACCTTCACGAACTTTTGCATAACACCTTTTCGATGTTCTTCAATTTAGTGAAATCATTAGTTCCTAGTGTAGACCCGTGATCTAAAATAGGATTGTCAATCTCTTGCATTCGAATGAATTTTTAAAGCGTGAAACATGCAACAATAATTGATATTTGATGACAATTTTAAATTTGAGGCATTCTTTTTATAGCACTCTCCAAGTACTTTTAAATTGTCCAAATGCACCTTCGATTTTCATTCTAAATGAAGAATATCGTTTGTGAAAATGCTCTGCCTTACCTCTAGGTGGTGCATGTCTAAACTCTGGTACATGTTTTCTTGCTCTTGTACCGGATACATGAGATCTTAGGATGATTCAGATGTATCCTATTAAAGGGAAAAGAGATAAGTTTTGAGATTAATTTTTTTTAAAATATTTAGTGCATTTAAAAAAATAAAGGAGAAAAATAAAAAAAGTTAATAAACTTCTAGTTATGTGCTAAAATTTATAAGATTTAAAAAATATTTTTTAAAACTTATTTCAGTGAACTTCAGCTAATTTCAGCTAACTGCAGCATGCTTCAGCTAAGTTCAGCTACCTGCAGCGTGCTTCAGCTAACTGCAGCTTGCTCCAGCGAATTTCAGCTAACTTCCGCGCAATTCAGCGCAGTTAAGCTGAAAATAAGCTGAACTTGACAGGGCCATCTCAATCCTCCTCAATCCCTTTTTTACTTGTGAGATTTAAAAACATGCATGAACCCTATAAATAGATAGTCTACTTCATCATGAACATAAAATATACAATACTACACTCTCATCTCTTCTTCTCTCTTTCTCTCTTGTTTTTGTTCAAATAACACGTAATCAGCACGGTTCTCTATCGACTGAGAATTCCAAGTTTATTTCATAAAGTTGAATCAGTTCCATCTACGAAGAACAAGTTATACAAATTGCTTTCGGAGAAATGAACAAATTCTTGTTTTGTAGTAGTAAATATGGTAAAAAGAAGAAAGGATCTCGCGGGGCAGTGTACGGGGACACAAGTTGACGCTAAATTCCCTTATAATACAATAAATCATAATTCTACCCGTAAAACTCAAACTAATGGTCGCATTGTGAAGCCCAATGCTATTAAAGGTAGGAGAGAGTCTTGGGTAGGACGGTCCTATCATAAACTTATGAAAGGACCGTCCTTTATTTCATATTTTTTTGAGGTAAATTTATGTGTTTGTATTATACACTCTTTATACAACACTTTTGATTATTTTTACCAAAGGAAAATTCATTCAAATGTTTTAAATACGAATATACATTTTGTTCAAGTGTTTCTTTCATTAGTTTATATTTGTAGCATTTTTTCGTTTACTAATTTTTTTAACCTATTCAAGTATTGTAAATGAATTAACTGAGTTAGAACGACAAACAAAAGTTCGAAACATGCAAATTAATCTAATATACATATGAGAAATTGTACTTCCTACCATAACCTTTATGGTAGGACGGTCTCACCCAAGACTTTGTATAAAGGTAATTACCTAAAGTAATTATAGAATTATAATACACATACTAGAATCCGTATAGTTCGAGTGCTTACTATAAATTATCAAATATTATTATTGACTTAGTTTTATAAACATAAAATATTATTAACTTAGCGTTATAAACATATTTAGGAATATAGTTAGCTCGTTAATGACGGTTAATAGAATAATCGGGTGAGTATTGTAATTAATTAACGGGTTTGTTTTGTTGGGTTTTCTCTTCAAAGTCCAAATAGAGTTATTGTTGCTTTAGATTTAATTCTTGATGGGTTAAATGAGTTTAGGCTCAAATAGATTAGGCCTAGGGTTTAAGGGTGTTTTAGTATAAATAGACTTGTTTAGTGCTATTGTAGTAAGCCACCTCTTAAAGAGTTAGAGAGGAGAAACTTGTTTGGTGTTCTTCCTCTTTAACTATGGTGAAGAAGAGGATTGGTTAGATTGGTTCGTGATAGATAGAATATAGGGTGAGCGAGAGAGACATAGTGTGTTAGCGTATAGAACATACTTTGTAAAAGGCTCTTCTATTTTCTAGTGAATTGGAATCGTCGGATTCCCGTGGTTTTCTCCCGATTAGGGTTTCCACGTAAAATCGTTTTGTTGGTTGTTAGTTTTGTTTTGTTGATTTTCTCCCGATTAGGGTTTCCACGTAAAATCGTTGTGTTGGTTGATGGTTGATTGACAACTTGTTCATAGTTGTTGGTGATTGTTGTAGTGGGTTCAAGACGGGGTGTTTAATTTCGATGCAGGGTTCGAAGTTAAATCCCTAATTGATGGTGATGAGGGATTTTGATCTCGATGGTGTTATGATTTGAGGTTAAAATCCCCAACATGTTTTAAATCAAAATAAAAGAATCTAAATAAGTCTAGATGATTGAAATGGTATGAAGTGATAATACACGTGGTGAAAGAATAAGAAAGGATACACGTATTATCTCTACATGCTAACAGCACACCGGTGTGTCTATTAATCTTACCATTAAACCAAGTTACTACTGGAACGAACCCGCATTATCTAGCCTCTTTTCCAAATATCCAAATACTTTGTACATAGACCTTCAAACCATCGTCAAAAATTCCAAATTTTCTGTATCAGATTTTCTATATCTTAAGTAAGAGAATATCGTACTTGGTAGTATATCTCTATTTAAGCTAGGACTGACTCTCTGTTGCGTATGAGAGAAAATATATATATTCCAATAGTACCCAAACTCAGGAACATAATCCGATTTATATATTCCAATAGTACCCAAACTCAGGAACATAATCCGATTTATATATTCCAATAGTACCCAAACTCAGGAACATAATCCGATTTATACAATATTAGGTATGACCGATGAACTTTACTTGAAATAAACTTTTTTGATAACAACTCTTCTCATAGAGTACCGTGTGTATTTTGAGTGGTTAAAATGGGTAATTTCATAGGTAGATGCTAAAAAAGGAGTAAGCTATTCACGCTTTACTTAAATTCTTATTTACAAAAGGCGAATGGCATCTAAAACATTTAGTTGGTGTTGATTTAATTAATACTCGTTAACTAAGTAGCGGTATTATACGACTCAAGAGGGATTAGCTTACGTTTACTGTGACATTGATTCGTTAGTTTATTGTAAATACTTCTCTAATCGAATCTGGTTACTGTGTATATTAACTATATACATACGTGAAACTGGTTGGGATAAACAGCACCTACTGACCATAACATGTCTAGTAAATTTAAAATGCTAAATTAAGTTGATGCCTATTTATTAGAAAATTATCAAATCTTTAAGTTATCAATTCTAATTGAGAGGGTATTACCGAGGGTTAACGGGGTATGGGACTAATACATGGTTACCTTAAATCAATATTTAAGAATAAAAGTTAGTAATAACCAGATTGAGGAAAATTCTAATAATCTCAATACTTTAATTTAATAGAAGTGGACGCACTTAAGGAACCAGATTCAATACCAGAGTACTTTGACCCAAACTAAAGGTGAGTGTTTCATCGCCTTTGCATGAAAAGCGAGTAAAATAATTATCAGTATGCTTTGTTAGGTAGGAACAATGTGCTTGCGGGCTATTTGTATATATTTCCATGCATATCATATATAACGTATTTTCTAGTTTCTGTATGTGTGAAAAGGACGAGGTGTACTTTATCGCCCCGGCCTCAACGTGAGCTACTGTTGTATT
This sequence comes from Sherardia arvensis, assembly GCA_948330725.1. Taxonomy (NCBI): domain Eukaryota; kingdom Viridiplantae; phylum Streptophyta; class Magnoliopsida; order Gentianales; family Rubiaceae; genus Sherardia; species Sherardia arvensis. Next base: position 23,350,582 of record OX415240.1, on the reverse strand, counting down.
TGACCGGATTGTACTTCACCTTGCCGCGAACTTGAATTTCTTACTCATTGTTATTTGAGCTGTATTTGTACTTGAAATTTGAAGTTTGTATTTGTATTTGCGATGAACCTCACTAAGCAAGGAGCTTACCCCAGTTTAAATGAAACTTACAGGTACCACATGCGAAGTTGTAGTCTTTGACAATCGAGTTTCTTGAAGCCTTTACTTCATTTGAGTCTTGAGCTTGCCAATAAATCGCGTGTTCAAATTTAGAACTTTGTTACCTTAAGGCTGTATATTTGCAATAATACTCTACATATCAACTGTATAATGTAATAGCATCTTAAACTTTTAACTAAATGTTATGTTTTACTTCCGCACTATACTCGCTTGTTCTACATCTCAAGTCCTTCTTAAATTGGACTTTTGGTAACATATCCGCTTCGACATTGATTTGGATGATTAAGCAAATCTTTGTGGGAGTGGGGTGTGTTACACGCATAGGGGAAATAATATACAAACCCAAAAAGTACATATTCGAGTAAAATAAATGAGGCTAAAGTTAAGAGAGTATGCTTGGGGGTGAGAACAAACTCACTACCCCAACCCATAAACCAATGTGCTTCTACCTCCAACACGCAAGGCCTTCCAAAAATGCTAGCCGCAAACATGTACCGACAGTGAGGTGCAAGTCCAAAGTGGGTGGACCTATGTGTGAAACCAGTAGAAACTTGCTCATCTGTAAATGCAAACCCAATCCTAGTATGTCACCCACCAAGAGTTCCGTTTCTCCATTGACCTAGAATTCAAGATCGACCCAGGATTGTGGCTACATATTTGGTTAAGATTGTCTCGGTAGCAGATGCTTCTTCTTCCCTTTTGGAATGGGTTATGAGCAGGCGAGAGTGGTCTTGGGTATGGGGCTGGAAGCTGTGAAAGACGATGTGGATGTGCGTGCTGGTCCTGATTGAATAGTCATGATAGTGGCAATGTTCCGGCCTGATGAAGTATTTCAGTGAGTTTCATCATAGTAGAATCTGTCAGTCATGATGATGATGATGCTGGCAGCCAGAGTTGTGAGTAGTAGAGTGATGCTGCCGTCAATCAGTCAAGGGTGGAGCTGACAATGCGGCTCCTACCATGTGCACCTAAGAGATATGATGGTGTGTTGTTGGCATGTAGACGATCCCGATGAAGAACCGAGTCTGGGTCTCGTGGTGTTGAGCTAATGTAAGGTGGTGCCTAGGGCTCAATTTGGTGTACAAGAGATGCAACCTTTGAAGGATAAATAAGATCAGGCGCTTTTGTAGCGTGCGCTGTGCGTGGCGATTCTATGACCGCACTCTCCATTATAGGCAAGCGGACAACCAACACATCAAGAAGACGCAAGTAGTAACTAGCATAATGTACAAGGCAGAGCTGGCAACAGGGCGTTAACCCCTTAACCATGTAAACGGCCAGCGAACTAGTCGAATTACAGTCGTCATTATGTACTAGGCTTGATAAGTCCATGATTCGCACTCTTAGGTTTCGTTCAGACTCGGATCGAGGCTTGAGAGGGTCTGGGGCTCGAGATACGGCGGAAGAGGGGCTTACGGGTCAATCGACCTAATCCAAATAAGAATTGCGTATATTCTAGAATCGCCTACAAGGAATACACTTCTTTTAATTATGGGAATACATTTGTTATTACCATAAGAGTTGTATTCTTACTTGAATTAGAAACACTGCCAATCTACGGATTTGAACTCCATACTACAAGGGTTTGGTAGATCTCTCTATGATCTTACATACACCACGCATCGCGCTTATAAGCTTCTTAAAGCTGTCACTGACTTAAGCATCCGGGTGTCTACCCCCGACCACCCTAGGGTTTTGTCTTGCAGATCAGTTCGTGAGTTTGGGTCGAGATCATCAGTGGGTTCCAGACATCCATCAATAGGTTGAAGAAGTGAAGAAGGATATAGAGAGCAAACAACATTTAGAGCATGTTAAAAAGGATAAGCAGTGCAGTTAAACCTTTGAACACGTTAAAGTTGGTTGAAGAGGATACAAAGTGCAACTCAAAATTTAGAGCATGTAAGGGTTATTGAAATGGTGAAGAGGATAAGCAGTACAATCAAACCTTTGGGCATGTAAAAATGGCTTAAAACGTTGAAGAGGACAATAAGTGCAATACGTAAGAAATTATGGTTGACAAGACGGATACCATAATTGAGTGGCAAGATCCTATTCTTACTTCACTACTTGACGTTCAAAATACTTGTGTATCCGAAGAGTTCTTCAAAAGAATCATTAAGGAGTTTAGTTTGTAGCCATTTGCAGAAGTAAATCAGACTACCAACACTTGAGTAATTATGTTGATAAACCTTTTTAAGATGTGAGGTAGTGTCAACAGGTTCATGCAGCAAAGTAAGAGATGTGATATGTCACCAAAAATTTCCTATATTAGCATATGGTAAGAAATATCTTGTTCGATGGAAATATCTTGTACCTTGGAAAGGACATCCATGTGAAGAATGCACACGCTTTACTGATTTGGAGCCTTCTGAGATGCCTTGTGATTTTAATTCACCGGGAGTCGAGTTTTTTTTTGAGCGGGTGAGAAGGATGGGGAATAAGAAATGACTATTTTTAAATTATTTATATAAACTAAAAATGTTGTCCATGATTCAAGAAGGTTTGTTTTAGGGAATTGATAGGTGTAGTCCGACATTACTTTCGCAGTCCGTATTTGTATTTAAAGTTCCTGATATAAACTCATTTATGGGAACCACATTTACTTTTGAATAAATATTGAGGGTATTAATGACATTTCATGAATAAATGCGGATTGTATAAGTAAATACTGGACTGCATATAACAATGCCAGTATGTTTTATTTATTTTATTTTAAGTTTTAGGATACTATTATTATGGGAAAATAGAGGAAATTCTATTCCTCATTAGAGTTACTTTTCTTAGGTAATATGCAACGTAATATGCTATGGAGAATTATTCAGACAATTGATATATAAAAATCCCTTGCGACAAAAATTATAATCTTCAAGTGCGAGCTACTCAAACTTATCCGACAGACGCGACGTTTGACGAACCCCGAAGCGAGACGTGGAAGTAAAATATCACTACTCTACAATTTCCAACCGATTCTACATTTTTTTTCTACAAGTATCAACCACAATCAGCCATTTTCACCGTGTTCGAACCCTAACATCTGTTATATAAAATCCACATTGTTTATCCTACACCAACTAGTTTATAAAATGCACATTCGTATTTAACACAATGCACAATCTTAGTAACAAACAATACACAAAAATAGCATGTACAATTTTAAAGATTTTAGGTGCAGGGGTTTTGATTTTGCAGGGTTGGTATTGACTTGAAATGCCCCTTATTTGCTAATAGCAGGTTTAGGACATAGTTGTAATAACGAGGGTAATCCTGTAAAATCAAATTGTCCCTGCACTCAACAATGACCTATAATTTACCAGACAATTAACAGTTTAATACATATCAGGATCATCCTGATATTGGCAATATCAGACACCAATTAAATAACGACACATCATCTTTAACTAGTTTATGATTGGGCCACGTGTTCAATCATTACCCAGGCGGGTTTATGCATTCTAAATTAGGGTTTTAGAACTTTACTAAAAATATCTTAACCAATTAAAACATTACAATTGTACACGTGTCATTATCTTATTGGTGCCTGATAAGGCCTGTATCAGGATCATCCGGATGAATGTTATTCTCGACAATTAATTAATTATATACCAAAGATGAAGGCGTCGTTAGAATGAAGGATCAGAAGGCACGCCTTCAGTATTGTGAGCCACCGAGCTTAACGCGGGCATTTTCCAATCAAAATTTAAATTTTCCCGGCGAAAAAGTCAACCTCCTCAAAAATGAAAACATAGTTCCCGCCGTTATCCCTCTTTTGTTCCCCATTTATAAGGTTGTTAATCTACAAAGCAATCCATCAATTCACCCGAAGAAGAACCAGAACCCAGAAAATCCCAGAAACATTTTTTTAAGAAATGGGTATCAAAGATCTCCTTAGATTCATAAAACCCTACATTGAACCCATTCACATAAAAAAATACGCCGGCCAGCGGGTATATAATTGATTTGAAATCGGTTTAAGGTATCAGATTTTTGATTATTTTTTAATTCATATGTTTATTTGTTTCCAGGTTGGAATTGATGCTTATTCATGGCTTCACAAGGGAGGTATGGGCTTCCTCATTTTCTAAGCATGATTTTAGTCATTTGAGATGAAATTTGGGCGTTTAAGCTCTGAAATTGGCTTTTGGTGTTGTTTTTGTAGCTTATTCTTGTAGCATGGAGTTAACTTTAAATACGGAGGGTGAGAAGAAATTTCAGTACTTGAACTATTTTATGCACCGAATTAATCTGCTTCGGCACTATGAGGTCACTCCTGTTGTCGTGTTCGATGGGGCGAGTATGCCCTCCAAGGCTGCCACGCAGGATGACAGGGAAAGGTGATTTCTTGTTGATATATCTACGACTATCATCTGAATATTCTTCACTTTGGGATGAGATTTTGAAAGATAACATTTTTTACTTCCTTTAGGAGAAGAAAATTAAATCGTGATTTGGCAATGGAGAAGTTAAAAGAAGGAAATGTTTCAGCGGCATCTGAGCTCTTTCAGGTGCTGATATACTTAGCATTCTACTCTTGTTTATTAGCTCCTGTATATTAGGTGCTTATGGGTGGATTACTTATGTTATATGTGATTAGTGTGTACTTTGATCCTTAGAGTTTGAGAACATGGTTGATATTGCTAATTCTTGGGTGTTCAAAGAAGGTGGTCTTTATCTTAACACTTAGAATGCCAAATTTGCTTCTTTTCCACAATGTCCTAAAATTTCTGGCCAATGTGGACAAGCAAGAAAGAACTGACAGATATTTAGCTGTTTTTCTGAGTACTTTTGCAATTTTATCAGATGCTACTACTCATTTGACTAAAATGTTCTAAATCTGCAACCGTTCTAGCATTTGTATTACTTGATCATCAACTGACTGATGTGTTATATCTGTTCTTTAGAGGTCAATGAGTATCTCTCCGTCAATGGCACACCAGCTGATTCAGGTATAATCAATTTTTCCTATGAACTCTATTATTTCTCATCCTTTTCCAGTCATGAAAATGATTAGATGTTTTATATTCTGTATGCCGATTACAAGCAATTTTGTCACACTATTGACTGTTGAGCTTGCAAAAATGGATCTTATTTATCAATTCAGATATTCGACACTGACAGAATCAATTGCTACTTTATGCCAACTAACAGTCATGCTTTCTTGTTAGACAAATCAATCTGTGGATCTCATGTTGTTTAGTTAAAAAGCTGTAATACATGCTGATGATTTTAATTTGGAGTTTATTATGATTATTCTATCTCATTAGATCTTGAGGTCAGAGGATGTTGAGTTTATTGTGGCTCCATATGAGGCTGATGCACAACTGGCACATTTATCTAAACTTGATACCAAAAAAGGTGGAATCACTGCAGTTATTTCGGAGGATAGTGACTTGCTTGCATATGGTTGCTCTTCTGTAAGAACTCCCATACAATTCTGCAGTACTACATATAGTCCAACTTCATTACTTTCACAATTTGAATTTTTCCTGTTTTGCATTTTGTTATGTCTGAAAGGTCATCTTTAAGATGGATCGGCATGGGAATGGCGAAGAGTTAATCCTTGAGAATATTTTCAGCTCCAATGCTGGTCTTCCTTCCTTTAGGAATTTTGACATGGAACTCTTCACAGGTGTGAACAAGCTCTTCATTTCCTGAATTTTTATTGTTCTTTTGATTTGCTTAACATTTACTCACGAAAAAAGATTTGCTTACATTAAGCTGAAGAGGCATTCAGAATAAAATACATCAATTTACACTGCAAGTTGTTTTGGCTTACTTAGTATAAATGAGAAAAGATTGATGGTAGTGGGTTGTTTAATTGTTTTACAGGTATGTGCGTCTTGGCTGGTTGTGATTTCCTTCCATCTGTTCCTGGAATTGGAATAGTTAAAGCTCATAATTTGGTTTCCAAGTACCATAACTTAGATCGTGTAAGTGAATCCTTAATTTATTCACAACTTATCTTAAAGGAAAACATTGCATCCAAAAAAAATTTATGGTCTGAAAAAAGACAAGACAAGGTTAGATGATGTTGATTTGGGAACTTGCAGGTGCTTTCTGTTTTAAAGTCGGAGAAAGGTTATCAAATGCCAGAAAGTTACTCAAAATCCTTCAAAGAATCAATGGCAGTTTTCAAGCATGCTCGAATGTATGTAGTAGACTAGTATCAAGCTTCTTTGTTTTTATTATCTTTGTTCTTGCTTCCAATTCAATATGTTAATTTGCATTACTAACTGTTTTTTGTAGATATGATTCTTCCACGAAACAGATTAAACACCTGAAACCCATACCACAAGAACTTCTGGAGTGTTTTGATGAAGGACTTGACTTCTTAGGGCCGTATCCTTTTTTCAACTTCTAATTCTCCTTGATTTTTTATGCTTATTTTACACTTTGATGATCCACATTAAAGGTGCATTATTGTTTTTGTACTTGATAAGCAATCAAGAGCCCAGGTTCTGCCATTCTGCAGCTTGTTCATATGTGTCAATTTTTAGTTCTGAAAGGATGCATTTGAACTTATTTTTGGTTTGAAGTGTTGATCTGTTTGGTAAAATCTGTTTGTTTAGCACCAACATTGATCACTGTTTTGGGATGTGGGATGTTGAATTTTTTTGTTTTTGTTTGCCTTAAGTGATACCAGAGAGATGTCTCCTTCAGTGGTAACAGGCATTGCTCGTGGAAACCTCAACCCCACCACATTGGAAGCCTTCAATGTAGTCTCAGATCAATGTCATTTTAAACCTTCCAACAAAATAAGGGTTCATGTTTTGGACAGAAAAGAGAAACCTTCCCTACCTACAAAAGAAGGCAGTTTTACAGCAATATCCTCTTACAAACTCGGAAATGCAGAAAGTAAAGGCGAGTACTCTTTTCTTATACAGTTTTATGTTTTCATCCCTAAATGTTCAATGTTGTCTAGGCAATAAGAGTTAACTTGTACCATTTTCTCTTTTCAGGGGCATTGCAGCAGAAGCAGCTGACTTCTCCTGCAGAGGTGAAGCTTGTAAATGGTGCTCGTGAACTTGAAAAGCTGATGCTGCATTTGGAGGATGAAGCAGAGGTAGGACAAAAGAAAACTCAGAAAGCAGCACTGAGGCATCCGGACAACAACCCTTTCAAGAAAAGGAAAACTGAAGAGATTCAAACAGAAGAAAATAACACAGTTGAAGAAGTCTCAGTGCTAACTGAAATTGAAGCACCAGAAATGGTTTGTGCAACTCCGGAATCTCAGAAAAGCGTGGAATCTAATCCTGTAAATATGACTCACAAGCAGACCAGAGCACAGACGCTGAAGAAGCTCAAAAGTAGCAATTCCAATGATAGCTCAGCTAAAAAGAATAGCACCATTTTGAACTTCTTTTCTAGAGTGTAATTTTCAGTGCTGTAACAACAATTTTGTAACATTTTTTTTGATGAAAATGGCATCTTTCATCAATAAAATCAACAACTAGAAGATAGTAGCCATCACTCTTAGCCCAATAAAAACTGAATATCAACTATCAAAATTCAAATACTTAAGATCACCTATCATTCCACCCTTACATATCATAAGTGCTCATTTCCGCAAGTGCACACAAGATGTTAATAATAGTCATGCTTGAGCCAGGCTCGTCCATTTGCATTCTGCTAAAATTTGCACCGCCTAAAGTGTACTGTCCAGGCACCGTTTCAGGAAAACTCTGCGGTTCCTCTCCACCCATGTCTCATACGAGGCTGTAGCATGCAACATTAGCCTTGATATTTGCCTCCCTTTCGTCAGTTGCACCAGGTACACCTTGAATCTTTGTAATGTCCAGGATATCATGTACAACATCCAGAGAAAGGTTCTGTGCTTGCCAAATTAATGAAGCCAGAAGATCACTTTCCTCCCAAAAACTAAACTCATTATATCATTGTAAAGAAGTTGGACTATATTGTGAAATTGAGAAAACTTATCCTAGAACTGGTTTGAACTTAAAGATCATGTGTGAACAAACTCAATTTTCAGCAAGTGATGGCAAGAACTGAATCATCCTCATTTGGAGGATATTGGTTCAAAGAAAAAGCTGGTTCAATTCTTGAAATAGAAGAATCTGCTATGAGCAGGAAGGGTATTATAATGAATTCCAAAGAGAGTTTGATGATTATGAAAAACAAAACGCAATCTGGAGTGGAAATGATAAAAAACAAAAAAACTGTACTTTTTCCCAAGAACGAAAAGAAAGAAAGGAATGATATATTAACATGAACATTGCAGAAAAGAGTTTGTCCTTTGCTACTGCATCACGATTTTCAATTTTCATGTTAAGAGATTACAGCTCTACAGCAAGGACTAAAAGAAATTCATTGGCATGCATAAATTTGAGCAAACTTAAAATTACAAACCTCATTCATCATGAATGATAGAATAACATCCATCAAAATACATTAAAGTCCTACAAACAAACACATAAAACCAAACACAGAAAAACAGTAATTTAGCGACCAAACACGGAAACTTCCATCGAGAAACCTGAGGGGTCGCCATTCACTGTGTTTTCCTTGAGCGTAAAGATGCAACGCAATCCAATTGTAAGACGGTTTTCATCATAAAAGCCCCTCCAGCCATCACGGAACACCCATCCGGATGTATAATATCTCACGTTAAGACGAAAATCGCCCTTATCTGTTGACAGAATCACGTACTTCTTCACACTCAAATCATACACACCCGTGAAAGATGTAGGCACTGTCTGTTGTAAGATTAAATTCACGCATCAGAGAATATAAAAAGTAGTTGAAGATTTAAGTGGGGTTCACTTTACCATGTAGCTTCGACCATGAGACTGCACAATAGTCAAGGGAAAATGTAACCTATCTTGAGCTGCAACTTGGGATTCATTCATTGCAGAACCTACAAAAGCAAAAATGAAGAGTTTACAAAAACTGAATCATTCAAGGAAGAGTCTCTTTATCCTCATATTCCTTCCTCTGCATTCTTGTTTCACTAAAATATGTAAACAATTGATTCAGAAGTAGTAAAGTAGGAACAGAAACATACCATCAGCAAAAGCATCCATCTTCTTGATTTCAAAAGCCTCTTGGAGATTCGCAAGATTTTTCTCTCCCAGTTGAAGATCCGTCCTCCTCCTCGTAATCCATTCAAGCTTGGACTGCAGTTTGATTTCCCTCTTTGCCAAAGCTCGCTCTTGCGAATCTAAATCCAGGCTCCTTTGATCCATCATCTTAACTTTCTCTTCAAACACCTTTTGGCTTTCGCGTTCCATCGAATCCAGCTCTCTCGCTTCCATGAGAATGGCATACTCTCGCTCCCTCAGCTCTCTCATTTTCGAAGCAAATGGCTCATCTTTAATCTCCACGCAGTCCTTGAGACGGATATTCAGCTTCATCCATCGTTGCATCAACAGCTCCACTGAACTCTGAATTTCAGCGCTCTTTACTTTAGCAAAATCCATACTTTTTCTGATGATTTTTCTTGGAACCCTCGCTTCCTGCTGCTACTGCTATGCTCTCTCTTTATTTATTTGTTTTTCCACAAAAAGTAACAAGCTTTAAAGACGATATTAATGGCTTACCTGATCATCAAAAGTTCGCTTTTGAGTAAAACTTTTCTGAAGCCAAAGCATGCCATTTTGAGAAAATAGTATATCATTTAACACTAGTGCAGCGAGTGAAGAACAGTAAGGCCAATTCTCTGTAATTGAGTTCAGATGGATTTGATCTAATACGCGACTCCTTTTGTTCGTGTAATAATTTTGAGTTCTAAATGCATCCCTAAATTAATCATAGGGGGTGTTTGGTGATTAAGATAGTTGATTGCATCATCTGTTTTAACTAGCTGATTGCGTTAGTTGTTTTGACTAACTGATTACATTAACTAATTATATTAAAGTGTTTGGTAAAAGTGTTTGGTAAAATTAGCTGATAGCGTATAATCGCTTCTTTAATCAATCTTGTAAAATGACATAAAAGGACATATCATATTTAACTATTTATAATGCCTTCATAAATATTATAATTCATATTTCATGCATTATGGTTTATTAGAAGATAAATATTTAATCATATTTTTATACGAAGTAAATACTAATATTTTATGAAATTCGAAGTTGTCAAATATGAATAAAAAAATTAATACATATTATGTAATTTTTATTATTTTAAACCCCAATAAACTTACAAATTTTTACTCATAATTATTAAGATACCCGGTCAAAATATGTGAAATTAGTATAAGGAAACTAAACAATTCACACCCAACATAAGTAATTAAACTGTGCATGAAACCTAAAAATCTAGCAAGAAAAGAAAAATAAATAGAATCTAGTAGTAGTAAATGGATAAAATTGGCATTTAGATGAAAAGTACAAACAACTCTTTGAAAACGCTACTTTAATGACCATTTTGAAAAAACTCTTTTTGGAGCCAAACAACTATTACAAACATCTCTTCACCAAACAAGTTTATTAACCTTTTCTACTTGGTCAAACAACTAATGTACCTCAATCACCTCTTTTTGCCCCAAACAGCTCTCCCCCAAACACCCTCATAGTTTCATTAGTTTGATTTTAACCACCGAGGATGTTGCCATTTATACCCATTTTGGAGGTGCAAATTTGTAATTAGGAACTGCGGTCTAATTTGTATTGTTAAAAGTTTTGGGATATTTCGGGGCCAATTTGAAATTATAACAAAATATGAGGCAGTATATATTACCCGAATCTCTCCAACCTCTCTCTCTCTCTCAAATCCTAAGTTTTTAAATTGAGATTTTCATGTCGAATTCAGTGCAATCAGACTGATTTATCGACGGTAAGTTTCTTCCTGACATCGATTCTATTGCAAATGTGTTTGTCATTTGTTTTAGTTGTGTTTAATTTGCTATAATGTGCTTCAGTCTGTTATAACATTTTGCATATGATGGCCTTCAAAATTTTATTGTGAAGTTATGAAGGGAAAAATGTCTAATGTTAGCTTGCCATAGGTAGCGACACAGTGAAGAAGAACAGAGTAATGTGCGTAAATTTTTTTTTGATTTCAGAAAGATCGATCTTGAATAGAATAGAATAATAAAATTAAAGGTTAGAGAAAATTGGAAAGTCGGATGCTATGAAAACATGGAATGTACAAAGCATGCTTGAAATCGAAAAAACTAAAGGCATATGGGAAGTGGAAAAAGGAGTAGTGAAATTATAAAAGTGTAAAATGGGGAATTGTAAAGACTCGCGGTAAAAAGAAATTAAGGGAAAAAACAAGAGAGAAAAAAAACGTGTAATTTTTAGAAGAGATTAAAAAGATGTTTTGACGTAAGAAAAACGTGTTTGACTATTGCAAGAGTTCTATTTCAACAGTATAGATAGAACGGATACATTCATGTTCAAATACACTCTAGTGCTTGCGTGTGTAATTGGTCATCATTTAATGTAAGTTGGCCAATTTCAGTAATTCACCAACTACTGTGTCTTCATGCAACCATCTGTACATGGCAATGGCTTCATCTTGCCTTCACAGAAGACCAGCTGAGTTTTACATGAAAACAGAAACATGATGTTACTAACAAAGTATCAAAAGAGTGATCTTTGATCAGAGATGGGTTTTAACTTTTAACATAGGCATAAAGATAGTACCCAAAGTTCGTCTTTTGCGACAAGAAAATCAAGAGAGGGAAAGAGAGTAGCAGTAAGACAGCAATTAAAAGTGTTTCTTGAAAAATCATCAGAACCTACTTTACTAATTTTTAAAACGAAGCATCAATAAAATGTTAATAGTAACCATTAATGAAGTGACCATTTCATGTGAGCAAACGGATTAATCAAGTCGTGACCTTTTCCTACGAGCAAAGAGGTTATTGGTATGGATAAAAGGCGCCCAGTCTCATATTTGTTGTTGATTCTGGGTGTGCTACACAGAAGGTGCTCCGCAAGCTTCAGAAAGGTGACTGTGTTCCCAAAATTCCGGCCAATTTGTCGCCGGAGGCCAAGACCTTTCTTCAGTCTTGCTCGAGAAGAAAGCCCAAGAATAGACTAACTGCTAGATGGCTGCGTCGACATCCGTTCATCAGATCACCACCGTCTTCCGAAATTCTGATTCGTTTTCAGTAGATTGAACGTTTCAAGATCATTATAAACAAGGAAACAGAAACCTTGTTTTTTTACTTGTATAAAATGGCGGCTATCTTAGTGTTATCCCTTCTTATATTTGTTTTCCATGTTTTGTTTTGATGTTTTTGTGTTTTTGACTCAACAGTCCCATTTGCCTTTCAGAATTCTGTTGTTTTTCTGAGTTCAGTTCTGTTTTATGCTCTACATATGCTAAAGCTTGGAATGGTTGAATTTTTCTTTTTATGTAACGTGGTTAAGCCAGGAAAGTGTGATTTCACATGTGAAAGAAATGTGGATCCAAGAGAAGTCAAATTTTAATATAACATAAACAATTCAAACTTCAGATGTGATATTTTATGCATAAGAAATGCCAACATTTAAGTTTGATGCATATTTTTATGTACAAGTAGAAGCATCGGACGACATAAGCAGCAAAAAGCTTAGATGGTTCTGAAAATGCAAACGCGCATGACAGTGGTATCGCGGGTTGTGAGGCTGCTGTGATGGTCAATGGAAAAGGTGCAAAGATCTCCTATCATCAACTTCACTGATTCGCGAAATGCTACCCAACCCCCGCGCATCCTCATGTGTTTTTGTGATTGTGGTGGCTTGCAGAGCTCCACCTCCCATGCATTTCCACGGCCGTTCACCAAAATTACCCATTCTTTCTTCTTCAGCTCACCATTTCTCTTCAAAAATTCAGCTGGAATTGTCTGTTGTACAAAACATTGTAATGTCAAGATTATTGCTGCTGCTAAAATCTTTTTTCACAAGAGAAATGGAAGGGCTTACCAGAGATGACCCCTTCAAATGATGCTCTTCGATGTTTACTGTGAAATTGTGTCCATAAAGACCTCCTCCTCCTGTGTTCTTTACATTTTCAATCAAGTTCATCCATTCATTCAACAATCATAGCTATTTACAACTAGTAATAAACATTACCATAGTTGCAGCCAGTGAACAGATGGTCTATCAAACCTACAAGATTTTATATGTATTAGAGAGCCACATTTGAATCCATAAAACACAAAGAAAGTCTCACCATCACCACCTTCTGCTTGCTCGTTTCCAGGCACAAATTTCTCTCCATTGGCGTGCAGATCAAAGGCGTGAATTCGGAAGACCATCAAGTCAGTTTGCTCAAACCAAACTAGGTCTTGTTTTTTCAGGTCATGGTGCTCGATAAAGCTACGCCATCCATCTCCACCAAGAACCAAATCCATATGGCATCTGCATCTGCCAAACCCAACCTTCCACATTCCTTTGTAGCTGATGAGAATTGCATCACCTGGAACATTTGGTCCTAATTCACGACAGAACTGTGACGGAAGCTTCTACACAAACACCAAAAGGGAAATGTAAATATGCATTTTCTCAGGAAAATGAACAGTAATCAATATAGACAAGAAGCCTTACAACTTCTTCCTTGAATCCAGATGGCATCATCACCTGGAACCGCTTGATGACTGGATCTTCTTTCTGCAGATTCACATGAATTTCAATTGGGTAAACTCATTCGCACATTAGTCGCGAACTTGTAGAAAATTTGCAGATACATAAAAGATGAAGCAGACAACTCCATATTAGGTCTATAGGATAGGTAGTCAGTTAAGCAAACAAGTCCAGGCCCAAAGAAAAACCACAATTCCATAATAATGATAAGACCTATAAATCAAACCATGGCTGATGCAAATGCTTTAGAATCTCTACTTATTTATGAACACTTAAGCAGCATGGAGTACTATGGATGACAATTATACAGAGACAGAGTAAAACTAGTATGACCAGTCTCACCGAAGCATCTGAAGTATTCGGGTATGTTCTGATGAACCTCCTGAAATTTGGGAGAAATGATGGCCTCAGAGCTGATGAACCTTCTGAAACAGTTTCTGTAATTTTCTGTTAACTAAACCTTGGGAAAATGGAGAAAGAAGCTATAGTAAATAATATTGTGTCAAACCTGATTTCTTCCTCTGAACCTTCGACATTTATGCAAGCCGGACTATAACTTTTATATATATCTGAATACCAGAAGACAACCAGAAATAATTATGTCCTTCATAATAAACTTAGCTCTTGAAAAATGAGTATTCTTAGACTATGGAGCATTACTTTGAAATTGAATCATGTCAAACAAGAAAGACTTAGACTGGCAACCCTTGATTCATCATGCATGTAACATATACAATATAAAGAAACAAACAGCTCAGGCGATGGATTTGCAATAAAAACATAATCTTTACATATATACTTAGAGAAATGGTAATGAGATTTTGGTAAAGATCTAATCTTTTTCACAGCCAAGTATGCATCATAATGTAAATTCGAGAAACTGATGGACAAGAATCACACCTTTTTTCAAGAGTTGAGGCGCAGAAGCTGAAGAGGAGCCCTGTAAAGAAGTTACCCAGCTTAAAAAATGAAATATGTTGAGGGAGCTTTGCTGAGAGAGCTTTACTATTACGCTGAATTTTGGCAGCAGAGGATGAGATGCTTTTCCAGTTTTCCGTTTCCGGTAATGCGCGGGATCTTTCGTATAAATGCTGGTCCCCTTATCTCACACCCATTCTCTAAATTCATCTCAACAATTTTTCACCTTTTCGTTTAAGGATTCAAAAGCTAAATCTGTGAAAGACGCCTTTCTCATTTTCTGTAAATTTGTAAAAGGATTTTTTCTGGTGTTTACTATATGCAGGTCCAATTTGCTTCTGCAGGTCTAATGAAAGTGAGAAAATATCATAATTACCTTCATTCGTTTATTAGTTTTTACAAATATATTTCTAAAACCCTAATTTTGAATGCATAAATCCGTCTATGTAATGATTGAACACATTTTCAAATTACAAATTACTTTTTCGTGAATAATAATACATATTTAAGAGAAACATTATTGTCATTTCAGATTTAATTTGGACCTGCATAAGCAAAGTGGACCTGCATTTAGAACCACCCTTTCTTAACCTAAAAGGATTAAACACGTAGTGAACGTGAGTATGTGTCTTTCCTTTGTTAGTTTTTTAGTTTATTCGGCCGTGTCATGCCCAGTATAGTACATTCTAGTTTGCTACCGCCCGATGTTTTACCCCACAATCTTAATAAATATTATAAAAATTATTATATCTTTCTTGTTTTTTACTGCGTTTTCTTTATGATATTAAATTTGTAATAATGGAAAATATATTCGTACTCTATTTTGAACTAAAAAAAAGTAAAATATAAAATTATTTATATCTACACTCTTAAGATTGTTACTTTTGCGGTCCGTATTTGTATTTAAAATATCTGATATATCCTTATTTATGGGAATCACATGTACTTTTAAATAAATACTGAGGATATTAATGTCACGAATAAATACGAACCATATAAATAAATACTGAACCGCATATAACAATGTCCTATAAAAATCTAGCTCAATCCCTTAACGTGACATTAAACACGCTAGGCAAAATGGTTCATGTACGGGGATGATGATGGGGAGTCAACAGCTTCCCTATCTTCCCCTCTAAAATAGGGAATGAAATCAAACTATTTCTAAACTATTTTCCATCTCCGACACTTTTGTTAGTTTAGGGAATCTAAATTTAATAAAATAATATTTTTAAAACTTTCTTTCCCTTCCTCTCAAATTATCAGTCCCGTTTCTTCCCTTTCCTTTTCAATTGAAGCACGCTGAAAGGGGAGAAGAGATCGTCGGAGCCGGAGACGTCGTCGATGGTTGATGGCCGGCGGCCGGCGGTGATGATTGGATAGAGGTAGTGGTGTGTTGGGACGGCCGAGCCCACCACAGTTCAAACTAGTATGATATTGTCCGCTTTGGGTCATGTACCAAACCCGCACGGTTTTAAACAATGGGTCAATCCCCAAAAGACCTTATACTAATGTGGTGGGACTACTTCTTATAAGGAGAGGAATGAGACTCTCTATTTTCCGATGTGGGAATTGGGTTGACCACACCCAACAATCTCCCCCTCAAACCAAGGACCACAGGAACAAGTGTCTTTCACCTCGGACCGTCTTGCACCGCCGCCAAACAGTTGCGGGACACGCTGCCTGACAAACCCTTGGTCAGACAGACTTTCGATTAAGGGACAAATTTGCCTCTCTAAGGGAATAAATGAGGGTCTTCTACACATTAGGCAACAAAGACAGTCCCGTCCCGAGTGTAACCAGACTCAGATACCACTTGTTGGGACGGAGAGGAGAGGTGGTGGTGGCGGAGAGTAGAGGTGGCGGTGATGTTTAGGCAGAGGTGTGACGGAGGAGAGAAGATGTGGTGGCGGAGGAGAGGTGGTGGTGGCGGAGAGAAGAAGTGGAGGTGGTGATTGGGCAGAGGAGGTGGTGGTGGAGAGAAGAGGAGAGGAGAGGTGGTCTGGTCCGGTCTGGAAAAGATGACGAGAAAAAATAATTATTTTATTATAATTACATTCCCTAAAAACTTATTCATTTCTCTATAAATATAGGGATTTATTCTCTCTCTCTACAAGTTGTAACTAAGTTAGGGAAGCTGTTGGAGACCAAAATTCCCTAAATTTCAATAAAATCCCTATGACAGGAAAGCTGTTGGACTTAAGAGGACTGATTTGCAGATAATCAGAAGTATTTCAATAAATATGTGTAAATGGAGGGGCATAATCGTCCTTTCTCAAGCTTATGAAAGTCTGGGAAGCATTTTGGCAGGAAAGTTTTCCTTTTCTGTTAAATAGATTGATTATGATCCTTTTGTACTCATTCCAGATCTAGGGAATCAATATGTTTGTAATTTTGTTTTGTCATCAATATAAATGCCTTCTTCTTCACGTCTTTCTCTCTCTTAATTGAGATGGATGAATATCAGTTTGCAAATACCCTGCCTTAGGAAACAGGGGAAGCAAAAATGAACAGTTGGTGGTTGATCTTCGGAAGATGCAAGGAACATGAATCTGAGAACTGAGAAGTCGAAGATCTGATTTTCTTATTGAATTCTGATGCACTTTATGTTATTCTTCTATTGATGTGCTGATGAAATGGAAGAAAGATGAACAAATTCACCACTGCAAATGTTTCGGAAGAAAAGCTAGATTTATATTGCATAATAAGTTTTCAAAGGCACTGAATCAGTGGGAAGTTCTTAGTAGAAAAACAAAACACATAGGAACTCATAGCTCTCAGCAGCCTTACAAAGGCATTCATTCTAGGTAGAAACTGAACTAAACTCTACTGGCCTCGATCCAGCAGTTTCTTGAACCAGTAAGCAGACATCTTAGGAGACCTCTTCAGAGTGTTGAAATCTACATAAACCAGTCCGAAGCGGGATGTATAGCCCAACCTCCATTCAAAGTTGTCAAGCAAAGACCAAGCAAAGTAGCCCATCATATTGGCTCCATCGTCAATCGTCTTCCTAAGTTGAGCCAAGTATCCTTTGTAGTAGTTGATTCTTGCTGTGTCATGGAGGCCTTTAGCCAGTGAAATGCTCCCCGGATCATCCCGCCCATTTTCTGCTAGAAACATAAGTGGATTTCCATACTTGTCCTTCACGTACATAACCGCTTTGTACAGACCCCAAGGCACATCATACAGCCAATCTGAGTATGCCCTTGGACCGATTGGCACGCCGCTTCGGTTATCTGATGTTTAGATGAACAAAAAGGTGAGTGAAAAGTGAAAAGGTGAGGGATCATAGCAATTAATTAGGTAGTATATCTTACAAGCAAATCCACAGTTCCAGTCTTGCTGATAGCCAAGGTGTTTCGGTTTTCCTTGATGTGGATCATACATGTAGTAAGCAGTGTACTGATTTATGCCCACAAGGTCAAACGACCCTTTAACCATCTTCACCTCCTCCTTTGTGAATTTTGGCAGCCTTTCAGCCACAATGTTCTGCAAGTTCTTAGGGTACTCGCCATACACAAGGGGATGCAAAAACCATCCAATATGGAAGTCCCTGGCTCTTTGTGCTGCAGCAATATCGTGCTTTGAGGTCTCGTTAAGAGGCTCATACCACACGAAATCTAGGAGGATGCCAAACTTCCCCTTCTGCTTTTCCTGATATTTGTGTCGATATCGCTGAGCTGCAGATGCATGACAGAGGATGAGATTGTGAGCAACTATGTAAGGTTCAGTTGCAGAGTTTCCTTGGGTGCAGTTGCCAAATGCTTTGGAGCACCTCCCTGGTGCAAAGAAGCCGTTGTCATATCCCAGAGCAGCTATCACTCTTGGCTCATTGAATGAAAACCAGTACTTGACTCTGTCTCCAAATGTCTTGAAGCAGAACTCCGCATAATCTGCATAGTCTTTTCTGCAAAACACAAACACTTAACATGAGTTCTTTCTTGCTCACATTGTGGAAAAATGATTAGTCAACTTACACTACTTTCTTGCTCAGCCATCCATTGTACCGGTCTTCAAGTGCTTGAGGAAGATCGTAATGGTTAAGATTTGCATAAGGGGTAATACCTAGAAAGACAAACAATTGAGTTAGAATGAACAAATCTTGGGAAAGCATGTTGAAGAATTAGAGGACAGAATTTACCCTTTTTAACCATGTAATCAATCAGCCTATTGTAGTAAGCAACTCCCTTCCAATTGACCTTCCCAGTACCATCTACAAAGACAGATCTACATATCAACATACATCCAACAAATGGTAATTAGTGGAATTTGCCAAAATGTAAGAACCATATTTATTTACTTGGGAAAATCCTCGACCACGAGATTGAGAACCGGTATGCATCGAAGTTCAGCTTCACCATCAGATCAATATCACGCTGCTCAGACATTAAAACATAGGTCAGATGGAAACAGTGATTTCCTTTCATTATTCAATCAATAAAAAACTAATCTTTGTCAAAAAAAGGTCTGAAAAGAACCCATGACAGCAACATGTCAACTCCCGTGCTCAATCATTTCATATGCATTTTGTCCTCTTCAAATAAACAAAATATTCTCCCACACGCTGGAAGATTGTTCAAAGATGATAAATAAAAATCCCACATTTCCATTACCTTGTACCGATGGTACTGGTCCACAGTCACTTCTCCAGTAGCGTTGTTAGGCACTCGCCCTGTTAGAAGCATCGTCAGCATACGTATCAAGAAATTTCCTGAAAATGAAACAGAGTTGAACTAACTAACCAGGAGCTTTGATGAAGGTGTCCCAAATGCTGGGGCCGCGGCCTTCCTTGTCAGCCATGCCTTCAACCTGGTAAGCAGAGGTTGCAACCCCATAGAGAAAGCCCTTTGGGAAGCTTTTCCTGAGGAACCCTTTGGAGCTCTCGAACTGGTACTTCTCCTCATCCGGGAAATCCAAATCCGCAGCATTTGCATTAGCAGCAGCGATCAGCAGCAGCAGCAGAATCGCCATTCTCGCACTCATATTCTCGGCTGGTTTTGTTTGAGTGTGTGAGTGTGTATTTTGGTGTGATAAGAGAGCAAATATGTCAGTATTTATAGATGGAGACAGCCTGAGGTTGTTACGCTCGTGATTTAGGATAACATGGTGCAGTGAGAATTTGAGAGCTTCCTCTAATTGGTTAAAATACGTTCACAGTCTTTTTGCCCGCCAAGTCCTTTTTTCTGGTTTTCATTTTCTATTTCAAAAAACTTTTAAAAAGAAAAACTGTTTTTTTTCTTCTTTGATATAAATTTATTATCCATTCATCCATAATTAGACAAATCACAGAAGATGTAAAACCATAAATTTGGTACTAAAATAAGTAGCCGGTGACTGGTGACAAAATCGGAGAGCTCTAAAGTTAAGTCGGTCTCAGTCTGATCGTTGGATCATTTCCTTAAAACCAAGACATCAAAAGTTTGGGCATACTAATCCAACCCAATTTTTTTGCGTCCAATACTTCGATATTTAATATAATGTCACAATGTATTAAAACGGTCACGAGTATTAAAACAATCACGAGCCTTGTTAAAAAGATCGAGATCGGATCGGTCAAAAATCGGATCGAGATCGTTCATTTAATAAATGAACCGATCATAATCAAAATTTTATGATCGCTTATTAAATGAATGATCAACGATCATGAATATAAAAGATCGATCATGATCGCGAACAGATCGATAAGATGATCGATCGATAAGGTGATCGATATCGATTGATAAAAATAAAGTAATATGATTATATATATTAATAATAATGGGAAAATATTTTAATTTTAATATATATGTCTATGATTTGTTGTCTTTTTTTATTAATTTGAGAATTTGTGTATTTTTGAGTTTCTTTAATTAACTTTTAAGTTGATCAAATGATCTATCACGATCGATCATTTGATCGATTATCTATAACGAGTCGATCACAAACAGATCACGATCATTGAGATTTATAAGCGAGCTGATCACAATCATGAATCATTTTGATCGGTTCGATCGCGATCGATCGTGATTACCTTAAATTTTAAACGATGTGATCATGAATATAGTGGCGATCGTGATCGGATCGTCTCGTTATCACCCCTAATCGTAGGGTATCAAATTAGTATATTATTTGCAAACCTTAACTCCTCAGATACTTAAAGATATTCATACCAAGTAAAACAAAAAAAAATTGGAATTTTTTTTTTTAGGTGTGAAGGCCTTGAAGAACAATGGAGGAATGTGAGTGGTTCTAGAGGCAATAGTGTGGGTAAGTTCAACAAGTGTGCTATATTTTTTCCTAAAATAGAGAATATATCATTTTATTTTTTATTTTTGAAAAATAAATATAGCATACTTGTTGGACTTGCCCTTACAAAACAGTATAGCAAATCTTTGAAAATTTAAAACTCTAAAATATGTTTCCAAATAAAAATACTTGGTGCATATTTTTATTTATTTATTTTCAAAAACATTCAAATTTTTCAAAAAAGTACTTTAGTATAAATGTTTCAGATATTATTTTATATGGAACCAATATATAATTAGGGCATCACCCTAGTCTAACTATCAAGTTTTATAGTATAAATTATAGTAGTATATCCTACTTAACAATTCAGGCTTAATGTACTCGACATGCATTTTGTTTTCATCCATGTGCTTATAACAAGTAAGCATCTTGTATGATGGTAGAGACATCTCCTGAACCTTATTTAACAAGGCTTTCAACCCAATTTGATTCATGTCTTCAAAAATACGGGTGTGTTTGGTTCGCAAATTTTTTGAAAGTCTGGATTTTGTTTTGAGTTTTTGAGAGTCTGGTTTTTGTTTAAGATTTTAAAAGTCTGGTTTTGCAAAATCCTTGTTTGGTTGGGTTGAGTTTGTGAGTATAGAACAAAATTTTTGGTTGGTTTTTAGGATTTTGCAAGTGTGGATTTTGAGAAAATTGGTGAACCAAACAAGATTTTACAAAACTGAAGTTGGATAGTTCAAGTTTTGCAAAAACTTGTCCAACCAAACACACGCGTGAGGTGCTACTTAGTACCACGAGCAATCTGAAACATTTGTACTTGGTCAAATCAATAATTTTCATACTATGCTACATGTAGGCAAAATGGGGTCAGATTAAAATTGAACATCATTTTTGACTATACCCACCTTCATTTTTAGCAAATGAACATCACATGCATTTTAACCGAAATAGTGTAGGTATGAATGTGAATATGGGCAGTTCTATAATCATCTACTTCACCTTTTACAAATGAGAAATTTCGTATCCTTTTAACCAATGTAGCATTAGGTAAGAAACGCGTGTCCGAACAGCCCAACAACTTTAAATTCAAAGATCTTATTTACATGTCTGTCAAATCAATAAGGGTGTGTTTGGTTCGTCAGGTTTTTGAGAGTCTGATTTTTGTTTTACTTTTTGGGAGTTTGGGTTTTTATTTGGGATTTTGAGAGTCTGGTTTTGCAAAATCCTTGTTTGGTTGGGTTGAATTTTGTGAGTATGAAACAAAATTTTTGGTTGGTTTTTAGGATTTTGCAAGTTTAGATTTTGGGAAACTTGTGAACCAAACAAGATTTTACAAAACTGGATTTGGATAGTCAAGTTTTGCAAAAACTTGTCCAACCAAACACACCTGAGAGTCTGGTTTTTGTTTTTGGTTTTTGAGAGTCTGGTTTTTGTTTGGGATTTTGAGAGTCTGGTTTTGCAAAATCCTTGTTTGGTTGGGTTGGATTTTGTGAGTATGAAACAAAATTTTTGATTGGTTTTTAGGATTTTGCAAGTCTGGATTTTGAGAAATTTGGTGAACCAAATAAGATTTTACAAAACTGGACTTGGATAGTCCAAGTTTTGCAAAAACTTGCCCAACCAAACACACCCTAAGTTTTCTTTGAGGATATCCTTCCACCATTTTTCTTCATCCCTCCTTGCATCACTCATCAATTTCAAAAGGGTGGTTCTAAATGCAGGTCAACTTTACTTCTGCAGGTCCAAATTAATTCAGAAATGACGATAATGTCCCTCTTAATTTTTTACTATAATTCACGAAAAGTAATTTATAATTTGGACACGTGTTCAATCATTACATAGACGGGTTTATGCATTCAAGATTAGGGTTTTAGAAATATATTTGTAAAAATTAATAAACGAATGAAGGGTAATTATGGTATTTTCCCACTTTCTTTGGACCTGCAAAAGCAAACAGGACCTGCATATAGCAAACACCATTTCAAAATTTCCTGTTAGATATCAATATTACAATCTTTAATTGTTTGGGTTAGTCTCATGAACCTCAAACTTTCCTAATATAGATTAGAAAATGTAATTATGTTTTAAGTAAAACAATATATTTTAATTTGAGTTGTATATATTTTGTAAGTTAAACATTTCAATTAGTTTACTACACATTTTACCATACGTTTTAGTATATACGCCGGTCAGATTTTGATGGGAATGGGAATGGACCATAACTATAGTCGGTTCAAATCATCCGCAAGTTGGTAATGATTCTAAGGTTTAGTTTTAGTCCGTAACAGAAATTATGGGTGGCCTGAGCCACTTCGTCTTCTTTTGCCTATTTTTAGATTCTTGGTTATTTTTCTTTTTCTTTTTTTCTAAATTCTCCTTGAGATTATCAACTTCCTCTTCTTCTGATTCTTTTCCGATAAGGAGAGATGACCGGGACTGAGAAATCACAGTTATCTTATTTTTTGAAGTACATCTTAAATTCTCAATGCAACCGCCTTGTGATAAAAAGTCTTTATGTTTATCTTTAGCTTAATCATTCTTTATCGTAATTTATTTATATATTTTTCTCTTTATGTTTATCTTTAGCTTAATCATTTTTTATCGTAATTTATTTAAAGATATTTTTGTTTTATTCAAAAATTCCACTTTGTTTGATATATTTTTATATGTAAATTTAGACAAAACCAAGTTTACACCGTTGAAACAGAAGAGGAAGAGTTTATCAATTGCGTACGTTGGTAGTTGAATGCGTTCTTAATCACTGATTTTTATTACGAATTAATAATGAAATGTTATTTATTTTGAATTTAACTTGATTAAATGATGATGAGATGAGTTTTAGAATAATATGATTTGTACAATAATGTAACTTGTGTGAAAATTGAAAATTTTGTTTGATGTAACTGTTTAAACGAAATCACCATTGGCAGCCGATTCAACAGCCAGAGAGGGTTTGCAATCAAACGGTCAGGAGTGTTTTTACCGTTACTGTTTGGTAGTATGTATTTTGTATTTTAAAATGTTGGAAAAATTGCTTATATAACTCCCAGTTCTGGTAATATTTGATTTAGTGTGATTATAACCCTGTATTTTAATTAAAATGATATTCCATAATTATTGACTAAAAATTCGTAAAAAGACAAAAATGAACTCATTTAAAAATAAATTTAAAAGTCTGAAAGTGTAACAAAAATAACCTCGTTTTGAAAAGATTTAAAAACATCGTATATTCCAAATATATTCTTTCGTTTTTCATGGATTTGTTGGGTACCTACTCAACGTCGCTGAAATCGATATCATGTATACATGACTCGCTGAAATCGATATCATGTATACATGACTCGTCGGCGGCACTTAATTTTTCAGTCATCGACCGACGGGCCACGTAGCCACGCTTCGAGATTTATAGGACACATTGGTGACTGGCGAGTCGAGATCGGGGGAGTTGGTCAGCACCAAACACCCATATCCAAGTAAGTTGGTCCGTCAGCGGTAGTGATGTGACATTTTATATGATTTGTTAACCAAAATTTAATTATTAAGTATGTTCATAGTCATATGTGCAAAGGTTTGCCCAATCAAATGTTATAATCGCACTAAATAAAAACTGAGAATTATAAATGCACTATTACCAAAACTGAGAGTCATATAAGCGCCTAAAATGTTTTATGTATTTTGAAATTTATGTATTATATATTTCACGACTCGTGATGGAGAAATTTATGCACTATGGATCAGTGGATCTTATGTATTATGTATAAAATCATGGTGTTTGAATGCCCTAGTTTTCCCCCCGAGAAATCAAGGCTTTTGTGATTATTGATAAACGATTTCTTCGACATGTATATATAATTTAAAAGGGAATAGCATGGTTTGTTTTGATTTATCATCTATAATGAATTTGTTATCTTTTACTTGTTGAACCAGGTTATATTACTATTACTATTATTAATGAGTTTTAAGTTTTTTTACAAAATCTTATAATAATAGAAAGTTGAATATCATATTTAAGAAATATATATCAAAATTTAATTCAATTGAATGAATCAAAATTACATGATGACTGATGAGCCAAATTAATTAAAATTGGATCTAAACTAATAAGAATGATACATATGTAATCAAACAAAATCGTAAAATAACATAACTAAAAATATTAATTAAAGAATAAAATTATGGCATGTTGGAGAAAAAAATTAAATAAATATAATTAAAATAGAAATTCTCAAAATTAATCATTATTTAAATCCTAATTTTTAATAATTCTAATAAATATAGTATAAAATATTGTTTTTATTAGAATTGAGGAAGGGATGACCCCTACCAACGGTGGTTTAGTTCGAAAAAAAATAAAGGAAGGGATGGCGATAAATTGACATGTCATATATATATCTAATAACAGAACTTATTAATAATACTCTCTCCAATTCTTAATAAATAACACATTTTGACTGCAAGTTTTTTCATGACATGTTTGACCGTTAATAAATTCATTTATATATAATAAATAAATTATAAAATTTATATATTTTAAAACTATATGTTACGGTGAATTCAAAAATATCTCATGCAATAATATTGACATCCACATATTATATAAAGTTTATGGTCAAATATGGAGAATTTTTTTTTGAAAAAAAGAGTCATTCACTAATAATCGGATGGAGTATATCTTATTAATAACAACTAATTAGTAATAAAAATGAGAGCGATAAGATATGGCAAATCCCGAAGATGTGGATGAATTTAGGGGAAATAGTCACATGATTTCCTTCCATCGTCATGATTTGTTACGAAAGGAAAACAAGGATCATGGGTGATAATATGTTAAATTACAAAATAGAAGAAAAGAGGGTCCAAGGGTCAGCCTCCAAGGTTGACTCAACTGACTTGAGAGGAGCAAAACTTAGCACGGGACTGAACACGCTAAAATGGCCGGACTTGAGATTTTGGTCCCCATCCGTCACGGTGCTGCAATATTCCACGATCACTGAGTTTTATTCATTTATTTTTTAATTTTTGGAACTAACTTCGTATTTTAAGCATGCAGTGGAAGATTGTAAAAACGTGGCACAAAAACACACCTTTAAAGTTAAAATAAAACTCCTCTTTTCAGTCATTATCGTATCAATAAATACCGTCAGTAACATCCATCTGAGGTTTGCTTGCCAGAAGGAAAGATGGACGGGATGCTTATCAGTAACAACATTAAACATAAAAGTTACAATAACTTATTAAATTAAAAAAATGTTTTATTACGGTATATTTTTTGACACATATTGTCGAAGAGAATTCATAATCTCTTTTTTAAAATTCATGAAACTCGTTAGAAATCACAAAATTTATGAAACTCTTTTAGAATTAAAACCATAAATCCCTAATTCAACCCTAAATTAGATTTATATATAATATACTTATACAAATCAGCGGAGGTTGCCGATTTGTCAGACCAGATAGAGAAGCAGAGTATTAATTTATTGAGATAGAACTGACAAAATTTGTTGGGTAATGAACCGACGTTGCTTTGATTTAGATTTGAAAAATACTTTTTATTTTCTACTGGTAAATGGCTGGGTGCGTTTTTTGTGTTTTGGTTTTTGTTTTTGTTCCTGCATGCTTGATTATTAATATTAAGTTATTTTTGTTAAATTAATTAACTCTTCTTTACTATTAATACAAGAATAATATTCTTTTTACTGCGTGACTTGTTTTTGTTTCTGATTAAAATAGATATTTTTTCTATTAATAGAAGGATAATATTTTTATATGGGGTAACATTTGTTACCCCATGCTCCTAAGTGGCTCCGCCCCTGACTGGATAGGGTTGGGGATCATTGGAAACTGAAAATGAATAAGTAGTATTAATAAATATTAGGTGCATATTAATTTGTTTGTCTGACGGGGATAATTGGCCCGTCAGTAAACTGAGAGATGGACAGACACATAGGCCCAACAGGTCCAACACATAAACTCAGTGAGATTCCATCATAAGATCAATTGACTATATGTGGAGTAGCCCACCATATTTATATATTGAACAATCACCCACTTCATTTCCGATGTGAGATTTACTCTAACAATGGTCACATTATGCTCATCAGTCAACTACTAACTTTTACAACAGAAAATAAAGAACAATGCAAAGTAATAAAACTAACTATATCTTCAACCAAACTCTTTACTTCCCATGGCGCTGACTCGTGTATGTTGAGTGCCGCCATCAAATTGGACGAATCCGTGAGCATACGAACCTGGTGAGTAGAAACTCTGGTCGTTGCTTTGATCGCTCTCCAGCAAGTCATGGCTTCTGCCTGAAGAGGAGTTGTGCAAGTAAAGAAATCTGAGCCTGTGTTGTGGAGCATATGTCCATTTGTTTGCCTGATAATGCACCATGTTGCACTTCCTATGTTGCATCTGATGTGAAAAGATCCATCAAATCTGACTATGGTTACTTCACTCTCCGTAGTATCTCTGGAGGAACCTCCTAGATTTATATCAAAATTACTCCAAGATCGAGCAACAGTTTCATCAAAATGAGATTCATTCTGTTTCTCTCTTAACTTCTGGTTCATACTGTACTTTTACTCTGCCAAGATGATTCCTCCATTAGGTTCCGTCTCCATGGCCTTTTCTCAACGTTGGGCCCATATTTCCCACAACAGGAGAGTAGACTTAACAAATACTTCATTAGAACTTGTCTCATCGCACTATTTTTCCAGCAATGCACCAAAATTGCATGTGGTCCATCTTCCTACAAATCCTGTAATATTGGCTCCTCTCCACTTTTCCAACGACTCTCTGCACATGAGAAATAGATGTATCTCATTTTCCTCATGCATTTGACACCTTGAGAATACTGGAGAGTTCACAATCTTTCTTTTGAGAAGATTGACTGCAGTTGGAAGAGCTCCACTAATAGCCCTCCACAAAAGGATGACTATTTTATAAGGAACCTTCAAATTTCATATCTTGTACCATAGTCTTTTCCTTCGCAGGTCCCGAAAACCAATCGTTTTAGTGGCGAAGTGATAACCTTTCTTGACTGAGTAGTTTCCATCTCTATTCAGCATCCACAAGAGCATGTCTTTCCCTTCCCGATACTGCTGAACATGCAAAGCTTGAATGTGAGGTACAATGCAGGAAAAAGAGCTCTGACCAATGACATTCTCCAACTTCCTTGATCCTCAATTATGTGTTCCACCCTCAAGGTAGTTTGATGTGCTACCAAGGCATTGTCAGCCAAAGGATTATTGACTGTAGGAATCCACTGTTTAGTGACTCTGATGTCTCTTCCATTCACCACTTTCCATGCCAAGTTGTTAGTGACTATTTCTCTGGCCCATAAAATGGATCTCTAGCCCCAAGAGTCACCAGGTTTTGGGCAGTATGGTTTTGAAATCCTTTCCCTTAATATACTTGCCTCTGTATATTTTCGATAATAGGGAATTATTATTGCATACCACATTAACCAAGCTTGTGCTCTAACCAAGAAGACATGAATTGTTGAGCAATAATAAAAAGGTAGGGAGATAATGGACAACCTTGTCTTAGTCCTTTGTTGGGGTTGAAGTGTTAGATAGTCTGCCATTCACCTTTATTGCTCCAAAGTGTATTGATTTCCAACAGTGGTAATCTCTTGAAGAGCTAGACCATTAATGAGGTTGTTAAACTCATTTATACTATCTATGGGTGGGTTAGTCCTGCCTCTTTTCTCAGTAGAAGATGTGACTGTATTGAAATCCCCCACATGTATTATGGGGGCATGAGGTAATGTTAGCAGATCAGACCATAATTGACTTCTCAACCTTCTAAACACCTTAGCATATATAAACACATTATTCCATATCATAGAATTAGACATGTCATTATAGATGTTAACACATACTGATCAGATTGTGACAATATATCAATTTTAAAATTATTTTTTCACAGAATCCAAATTTTTGCATGTTCAGTAGGGTAAGCATGTTGAAAATTAAGTACATGTTGTAATGTAATTATCATGTCATTGTCATGCATTGGTTCAATAACACATAGAATAGAGATTTGATGAATTACTATTAGAGATTGCAATCTATCAACTGATGTACCTAGACCTCTAATGTTCCAAATAGGCATGTTTCCTATGATTTTGTGACTAATCATTTGTACAGGATATTTTACTTTTTGTTTTGCCCTTAAGAGCCTACTAGCACTATCTGTGGTGCCAGTTTTTTGTTTTATTTTTTTTTCATGTGATCCTGTGTCACTAGATCCTTAGAAAGCATGTTATTTGAAATATGCAAATCAACATCTACCACAGTGTTAACATGCATATCTGGTTTAGATTCAGTTACAGCAGAAATAGCACCTTTTGAATCATAGAGTGGTTCAGATGCTATTACCTCTAAAGTTTGTAAATGCACATAATTGTTATCAATAGATTGCATGCTTAGTGACTCAGATGAGGACATACCTGTCTTACCTGTGGTACCAACTACTAGTTTGCGTATACCAGTTATTTCATGACATTGTTCTTCTCCAGTTTCATCCTCCTCATCAGAGTTTTTTTCTCCTTCTTTCTGCAAGACTGAAAAAACATTGGATATCTCCAAAGGTGAGTGGTAAGGTATGATATCTAGGGCATTTCTTTTTTTGATTTTTGAGCTTATTCTTAAAGGAAGATACATGTATATCATCAGCATAGGAAATGTGAGAAACTAGTAGGGGTATTCGAAAATCGGGTACCCATACTTTCAGGTACCCGTACTTCCAGGTACCCGTACATGCGGGTAGTTGAGCTGGTGACCCATCCCGGAATCATCGGGAACCCGTACAACCGGGTACCCCAATTGTGCAGGCCACGTAAACGGGTATCCTATTATTTTATTACTTATTAATTATAAGTGTTACAAAATGATTATATTTTTTAACTATGAATATACTTTATCAATTATAAAGGCCAAAGAGGCCAAGACTAACTAAATATCTATTAACATGAAAGCATCTATGATATTATAAAATAATAATCAATTATACTTATCAAAATGTTATATAATAATATTCAAACTCAATCGCTAAAAACGATAGTGAAAGAATAAATTCATTAAAAAACCAAAACAAATTCCACGCAAATTAAATATTCATCATCATTGTTTAAGAATAATTTATTCTAGCTTATCTCGAGATACCATCAATGACCGGCGCCATGGGAGCGAGCTTCTTCCACAGGAGGCATCTCGGCCACCCCCTCCACGACGTCGATAGCAGCGGCGGTGGGGGAGTTAACAGAAGGGACGACATGCGATAGTTTAGTGAAACAATAATTGGAGATGAGCACTGAAGATGAAGGGAGGATGAAGGGGCGATGAGCCATCCTCTTTTAACTACAGGCACCCTTTCAAATGGTTTCAAAGTTTTTAAACGGAGATTGAATCAATTTGAATTGGAGGAGAAGAGGATTAGCAGGAAAAGCATTAATCTTGTTCAATATGAAACTGTAGAAATTTGGATTAGGGTGAATTGGGAAGAGGAAGAGGAAGAATTGGAATAGGTATTTACAGGTGATAATAAAAACGGTTACGGTAATTAGTATGATTAATTTCAATTAACTGAGTAGAAGAGAAAAGAAATTAGAAAAAATCTTATTAAAAAATAATTGCCACGTGTCAATTTGTAGATGATTGAAAAAATAATTCAAAATTTTAAAAAAATTCTAAATCATGCTCTTTTAAAGTACGGTATAGACTAGTGTTTAGAGAACCTGCACAGACTGCAATAATTTTATATGACTAGTCCAGAGAATCAAAAGCATTAAAATTTCAAAACAATCACATCTTAATAACTACTAAAAGAGGCCGTTTTTTGCCACGTGTCACTTCCACAAATTTTCCCAAAACTTACCAAAATAATTAAAGTAAAATTATTTTATCAACCGATTTCTATTTATTCTCTGCAGTAATTAGCATTTACAACTATTTATCTTCCCAATCAACCTAATTAAAACCCCTCTCCTCGATTC
Organism: Sherardia arvensis; assembly: GCA_948330725.1. NCBI lineage: Eukaryota > Viridiplantae > Streptophyta > Magnoliopsida > Gentianales > Rubiaceae > Sherardia > Sherardia arvensis. The sequence goes on along the minus strand of OX415240.1, from coordinate 23,319,745 downwards.
TTCCTCTCCCCTATTCTTCGTTTGCCCTTCACGAAATATTCCTTCAATCTAACCCGAATCTTCTTCTCCCATCCTCGGTGCTGATCGCAAGGATCCGGCGGTGGCGGTTCACCTGGCGACTACAGGTTAGATGTTCTCTTTTTTGACTGTAAAGCTTTTCCGTCTGGGCAGGAACAAACAGTAGCTTTTCCGACTCTTTCTCTTCTCTTCTTCCAAAAGCTTGCATGGAGATAGAAGCTTCTTATCACTAATGTTTGTGTTTATTGCAGCAAGGGCTTCTCGCATAGATGTCACGGAGAGCAGGGTAGCTAAGGTATGGATTTCTTGATCTAAAAAGGCAGACCTTTTTGGTTCATTAATAATGGATTTTGGTTTTAAATTTTCACATTGTTTTACTTTTGATATAGTTATTAAGATGTAGTTCTCCATGTTTGGTTCAATAGTTACAATGGTGCTGTAATTTGAGCTATAACGAGTGGAGGAATCGCAGATTACATTGGTCGAAAAGGGGTATTTTTCTAGATTATATCCTTAATAGATCCGAAAAGTTCCGACTTGAGAGCCCTTTTTCAAGTTTATGATTTTACCTCTGTTTTGGTTAGGCGATGAGGTTATCAGCTTGCTTATGTGTCCCGGGATGGCTTGCAGTCTATTTCTCAATGGTAAATGTTCAATCATTTTCTCTTTTATGATGTAATGTTAAGGCATAAAACTAATGTCAGTTTCATCAAATTTATTCTGGTACATGGAGCTTTTGCTCTTGACTATGTAAGATTTGTCTTGATTATAATGATAGTATGTGTAATTTTTGCTTGAGTACAACTTCTCTTTCCAGGACCGTACATGATCTCCCAAGGAAATCACAAAATCAGAATTGGCTTATGCTTTGAAGCAATTTGGACAAGTCAAGTTAGCATCTGTTCAGAAAAAGGATTTTGATGTATGTTCCCTTTTCAGTGAAATTTGTATTTTTATGAGTTTACTCCTATGTCTTTTTCTAACCTGCTTTTAACATCTACGTTTGTAGGATGGATTCTCTTTTGGGTTTGTTGAATTCGAATCCGAGGCTAAGGCCATAGTTCAGGTATGTAAAAAGAGCTTGGTTAGGTTGCCACTTTGCTGAATTAGATGTTTTCTTTTTGCTGCTGAAAATTTTCTCTGTTAGGGTAATTTTTATACTGAAAACGAAGCTGTTTTTGTTGCTGGCTGTTTTGATGTTGAAATTGAATTTATATTCACTGCTGAACATGGAGGCTAATTTGCTGTATTTTGCTTTTGTTTTCTTACTTTTGCAGGTTTCTATCATGTGTTTTATGTATGTATTGATTGAGCCTACATGATCTTATGAAGAAATGAGTTGCAGGTAAATTATGTTGAAATTTTCTAATACTTTCTCTACAAATTTCTGAAATATGCAACTTGAATATCTTTTCATACTAACGTGGTATTTATGAACTCGCAACGAATGAGGTATAACATGCTTACTTGAAGCGGCTTTAGTCTGACACTCACTCTTTGTTGATAACATTTGTATGATCATGTTAAATATCATGTGGTTTTTCCTGCACCATTGTAGCTTATTCAACAATGAATTTTTGGCAATACAACCACATCAAACAATTTCTTGGTTTCGTGTTTGCAATGTGGCTTTTAGTTAAAGTGGCTTTCATGAAGCAACTTTTAGTAATAATTTCGTAGTTAATCAATAGAGCTTTCATATATAATTGTAAAATATATTCTGATGCCATGCTTATTAGTTTGGTTACTTGCTTATATTTTACACCTCTGTATTCTGTAGCTATCAATCAGTAAAGTTTGATAGCTTTATAAGTTTGTGAGTTTACGTGTCAAAAGTGAAAATGGATGTGACGTGGAAATATCACATGTGGCTATTGATTGGGTGCTTATAAACTTCATAAAGTTCATCATAAAGTTCATTTTTTAAAATTTTGATTTGATATTGATGATTGCTTTGTAGAATAATCTTAAAATTTGACTGTGGAGGGTTCAGAACGTGTTGAAACTTTTAAAGAATCTCAGGTATCTTTCTGTTTCAGCATTTGTTTCAATAGCATTGTTAATTGAAAATTATTCACACATTTTATAAAGACGTGTGCAACATCTTAGATTTTGAATGTCAAGTTTCTCAATATTGGGATGCTTCACATTGTTTTAATAAGGAGTATCACATATCTTTGTTTGTTGTTAAAAAAGTTCTGAATGCACTAATATGCACTAATATGATATGGTGTTTTCGTTGTTGTAGGTGATTGCACTAATATGAAATGCTATTCCAATGGTTTTGTTGCGGTTATGAGAAGTATCATACAGGATGTGTTTGCTGCCGCATGAATCTCACACGTGCTGATGAAGAAATGAGCCTGAACATATGCCAAACAATCTTCAACCATATTATTGATTATTTAGGTTGAGGAACTGATTTGGCTCTTCTTTTTTTTTTTTTGCAAACTAGCAAGATGTGACATAGATCGTCAAACATGTACAAACATTTTTTGATGACCATAAACAAGAGTAATTTATTTGATGACCCTAAACAACAAATATAATTAAATATACACTCGATATTGAGCGTTTTGTATATTCTTTGAGTTTGAGATTCTTTGAGAAAGCAGCAAATTCTTTGAGATATTTTTGAGATATCTATGCACCAAAAGTTAGGGCTGGAGAATGTCATTTCATATTAACCATGAACTTGATTATTGACTAATCAGTTATTATATATCGTTTTCACTAAGATGAAATATTTTTCATGACGGAATATTATTAAGATAAAAAATTATGAATAAATGATATTTTTTTAACCTAATTTTTAAACTATTCTTAATCTTTTAAAGTGAAATCATCATTTAATTTATTATCACATAAAAGTTATTTAAAATCTTCATGAACAATGACAGATTGTAATATTATGGCAACTTATGAATCCGGGCCAATGCCCGGGTCTAATCTAGTACACATATATAACAGTAAGGAATCACCTTCAACCTAGTTAAAAAATGATATAAAAAGGTATATATGTTTTATATAAAGTTATATATGTTTTATACATCCGTTTTTGTTTAATTTTTTTTCAAAAAACATAACGTACAAAATTAGATATTTTACCTACTTAATTTCATTTTTTGAAAAAATGACGGTAAAAAAATAGGAATTTATGAGTTAATTCATTAAAAATATATATTATTTTATGTAAGAATGAAATTGCTAAAAATTACTCAATTGGTAACACACTTAGTGGAAAATATAATTAACGCAAAACATACATATATTTACCATAGGAAACAAAAATTACACCATTTATGATTGTGGCGTACGGTTTGCCGTAGAAGAAGTTGCGTAAAGGATCCTAAGGTTTCTATTTCCTTGCTCATGAGCTGTTTACGAACTTTCACAACCTACTGAAAACAAATCATAATTTTTGAAACAGGGCGGTGATCGAGCTGTGAAGCAATGCTGCAAATGTTTCAACTTGTCGCAAAGAATTTTACTCAAGCTCCCAAACTGTGCTGAGGTCACGTTCCCAATATTTCACTCAGTGAGCCTCAACCAGCAAAAAATCTAGTGATATCTCAACCAGCAAAAATTTACAGAGGTTGATGGTCGTGTTTGTCTAAATCCAATGGTATTAGGAGTGCCCTTGATTATTCCGGCTATTGTCGTTGAGATTGGAAATCAAACTGAACCTTATCAGAGCTGAGTTTCTCAACGCTATTGAAGGTGGAGTTTCATTACCGTGTCCTGCGTTATTGTTGACATTAACTGGCGCTCTAGCATTTTCCTTCTTTTCAGATACTTGCAGGATATCGTCACAAATTGAACCATTCTAATTCATAATTAAACAGCATAGACAAGAGAATGGTTGAACTTAAAATCAAATTAAGAATTGTAGATCAGAAATCTTCATATCGATTTGGAGATCTAAATCAAACTTTTAAATCTCAATAGATGAATTAAGCAACCACAAAGATAGCCTTAGTACCCAAAATTCAATTACATCTAAGTGCTAAGAGTAGGAGAGGGCCAGACGCGGCATTCACTTTAGAGAAATGAATCGAGAGGAGTGTGTAGCACCAATACCAGGCCTACCATGCTTGACTGGCTTGTAGGACAGGGAGTACTCTGCCAAATAATTACCGATCATCTCTGGCTTGACTTCGAAGGTGTTAAACACCTTGCCGTTGTAGACTCCAATCACACTCCCGATCATCTCAGGGACGATGATCATGTTACAGAGGTGAGTCTTGACAAGCTCTGGCTTCTCACCAGCAGGGGCCTCACGTTTTTGATGCATACAAATAACAAGTCCAAGTTAAAAGGACTACAATATTGATATGACAAGAGAAATTTCACAAAACATACACATTCAGTCAGTCACTAACAGCATACACAGGCATAATTCAAATAACAAGCCCAAGTTAAAAGGACAACAAAAAAAAAAATGCACATTCAGCCAGTCACTAACAGCATACACAGGCATAATTCAAACTGGTAGGAATTTTGTTTTTGCTTGGACATAATTGTAGATGCTGCATTTATGTTGCTATCATCATAAGTTAAAGAGATGAACCAGCAACACAAGTAACTAGTATATTCATGAGCAAACAGACAGGATAATAATTAAGCAAGGACACAGACTGGATTCAAATCTCAAAACTTGCATACTTTTCAACAAAAAAATGAATAGGTCCAGTTTTGAAGCAGCGGAGTGGTAAGCAAGAGACGTACCGCCTTCCCGAGCTTCTTGATCAGTGCCAAGGGCTTCCTCTTCATGCCCCTCTGGAACCTATACATCAAACACAAATATATCTAAATCAACAGCCATACGCAATCAAATGAAGGAGAACGATTGTAGTACCTTCTGCGAGCGCGAGCAGGGAAGAGCTTGACGAGTTCGTCAGTGGACATGTAGAGGAGAGAATCGAGATCCACTTCCTTGAAGGTGAACTTCTTGAACACCCTCTTCTTCGCCGTTGCCATCGCCGCCGCTGCAACATCAACGTTATCAACAGCATCCGCCTAATTGCAAGAAAAGCAACGTTAGTTAATCTACTCTCTCTCTTTCTTACAAACGCGCAAAACATTATTGGCATTCCTCCGTACCATGATTGATAACTGCTTCTGAGATGATGAATAAGGAGTGAGGGACTGAATGAGGAGCGGCAGCTAGGGCTTTAGGATTAAAGGCATACAGACTAGTGGAGCCAATTTATATTTTGTGTTTTTTATTTGTTTGCTGTTGGGTTTAACGAATTTGATTTGGGCTGGTTTCCTGGCTTGGGCTGTTGTAGGCTGAAAATTCAACGACCAGGGTCTGGTGGTAATCAAATTTGTTTTGGCCTGGTAATCATTTTGACAGGAACTAATAATGCAATTTGGATATTTTTTGGGATTTTCATGAATTAAAATGCAAGAAAACAAAATACAGTACCGTTCGTTGCGATCAAAATGCACTGCAAAATGATAGTCCTTTCCCTAGCTACTGTACTCTCTAAATACCCCATTCTGATGACTCATGCTATTGGCTGGTGGAAGTGCCACTTGTCCCTGACTGAACCTTCCTTGCAATTTCCTCAATATTCAAACAGCTACCATTATGGAATGACAGAACTGCCCTTAGGCCATCTGTGATTCCTGACAATCCCTTCCCCTAAAATAATACTTGTCCTTAAGTATTTCCATGCATGCAGTACTTAAGCTTTGAAATTAGGGAATAGATGATGAATAATGGTTGAATCCTCCCATGATACTTCTTCCATTGGCATATTCTCCCATACTACTAGCCACTGAGTAATCTGAGTCTGACCTGCTTGGATGAGCCTCCTTTATAGTACTCTGATAGGGTTTAGAATCAATGTAGGAGGGGGTAGGATTCTTTCATGAGCAGTACCTACCATTTTTTTAATAGTGACACATGAAACACTGAGTGTATCTTACTGCTATCTGGCAACTTCAGTTTATAGGCCACTGTCCCTATTTTCTGTATTATCTGAAATGGACCAGAATACCTAGAAGCAAATTTCTCCCCTGAGTTGTGCTGGAGAGAGTGTTGCTTGCATTTATGCACCATTAGATAGACCAAATCCCCCTCATTAAAAATCCTATCACTCCTCTTCTGATTAGCAAAAAATTTCACCCTTTCATGAGCCTTTTTCAGTTGAATTTGCAATTTTTGCTGAATCACCTCCCTCTGTTGAGTTAAGTCTGCTGCAGCAGGGATGAAAGAGTCTGTCTTGACTCCTAATGAAAGGTGTAATGGTTTGACTCCATAGAGGGCTTCATGGGGTGACATATTTATGCTCATGTGATGCCAAGAATTGTACCATCTCTCTGCAAGACTTAACCAGTTCTTCTAAATGTTTGGTTGATGTCTACAAAAACACCTTAAATAGTTCTCTAGTACCCGGTTCACTCTCTTAGTCTGTCCATCAGACTGAGGATGATAGGTTGTGCTGAACTTCCAAGAGTGAGAATAATTCCTTTCTAAAAGACACTTGTGAATATCCTGTCTCTGTCAGTAATAATGGACTCAGGAGTTCCATGAAGCTTGAAGATTTCATCCATGAATATTATAGCTATCTGTTTGGCTGTAAAAGGGTTGGTCTAAAGTGAGCATATTTGGTATACCTATCCACCACCACCATTACTTTGTCAAAGCCATTGGATAAAGGTAGATTTTCTATGAAGTCCATGGAAATTTGACTCCGTGCCTGTGTTGGGATCATTATAGGCTGTAGGAGTCTTGGTGGTGCACAATGTTCCACCTTGTTCTTTTGACATGTATCACAGACTTGGAGATAGTTATGTCATTCTTGATCCCTGGCCAAGTGAATATCATCAACACCCTTCTAACGGTGGCATTCTGCCCAGAATGCCCTCCAATACCTGATGAATGCATAACTTTAAGGATATCCAATCTGGCTTGCCCTGTGGTGCCTACATAGATTTTATTGTCCTTCTTCAGAATCTCATTAATGAACACTAACTTCTCATTTGTATGATCCAATGTGGCTTGAGCAATCATATTCTTAACTTCTTTGCATCCTCAGAGCTGAGCTCCAGCTGTTGTAACCAGTTGGGAATGACAGTAGTGGTGCTGTACTCCTTCTTGTAGCACATTACCTCTTCCCCTTTTGGTTCTTTCTGCATCAGGGCCTCACTGTTGACAATGTCCTCCACCAGTTCCCACTCTTCATCCTCTTCAGTTTCATCCCACTTTACTTGAGTCTCTTGTGTGCTGTTTGAACTTGGTTCTTCTTCCTTTTCCTTTTCTGAGTGCTGTTTCCTTGACAGTGCATTTACTACAGTGTTGCTTCTTTCTGATCTGTACTGGATTTCAAAATTTAGTCCCAGTAGTTTGGTAATCCATTTATGTTGCACTGCACTGTTTAACTTCTGCTCTAACAAGTATTTCAGACTTTGGTGGTCAGTCTTCATCACAAACTTATTTCCCACCAAGTAATGTCTCCATTTATCTACTGCCATGACCAAAGCTATAAGTTCCTTCTCATATGTTTAAAGTCCTCTATTTTTGATGCAAAAAAGATTTGCTCAAAAATGCTATTGGTTGTCCCTCTTGCATCAATACAGCCCCCATGCCCTTGTCACTGGCATCTGTCTCAACCACAAATAACTTCTCAAAGTCAAGCATTCTCAGTACAGGTGCAGAAGTGATATCTTTGTTTTCAAATTTTCAAATGCTTCTATTGCTGATTCCTCCCACTGAAATGCATTCTTCTTCAATAGGTTGTGTAAGGGCCTGCAGATCACTCCAAAATTAGCTATGAATTTCCTATGACTAAAGTGCAATAACTAGACCAAACATTGGTCAAAATACCCAATTTCTAGACCCAACATTCAAAGTGCTCAATTTCTAGTACCATACATTCTAAAAGTACCCAATTTCTAGACCTCGTTTAATTTCCTCCGTTAGTTCAATTAGTTTGAGGGATATTTTAGTAATTTATATTATAAAAAAATCATATTTCTCATTCTTTCTTCATATCTCTTTCAATGCTTGCATCACTTCAGCTGCAGAAACAACTTTAAAAAATTGACACTGCTGAGAAATGATTAGCACTGCATGTGAGACCCAAAAATTTTGGATAATTAATTTTTGAATTGTGTATATGTTCATGTACACAATAGTTTGAGATACTCCTACTAATTTTTGAATTTTTGAATCGATTAGCGGTCCATGTTCAAAGATACTTTTATAAATTGTGTCTTTGTGATTGTAAGTTACTCTAATATTCGTTTTGCATGCTTACAATTTTTTTGAGATTCAATCCAACTGAAATACTTTAATAGAAGGATTGAAGATGATTAAAAGATGAAAAATCTATATATTTATGTGATCAGAGCCGCCCCCTTTCTTAAACCCTAGCAAAGCCGCATCCAAGATTCCCTCTCAATGGAGGCCCCTGGTGCTTTCACCGGTCGGCGGCCTTCCACCCCATCCCATAGATAAGAAAACTATATCGCCCCTCTCTTAATATTCAACCCCAAAACTCTTGTTATCGTCGTCGACAATCTACTATCCTCGAAACTTAAAAATTCGAATCGCAGCTGTTACACAACAGCCGCCGAGATACCACCGGACGGGTCGTCACTGACTGATTTCTACCATCATCACTCCTGCAATGGAGATTCTGGCAGCCCTAGCGTCGATCACTAGCCATCGCGAAGATGCCACCGGAGTCTGTAAGCAAGTCTCAAATTTTATTTCATCAACGCCATGGTTGCTTTATCAGAGCAGCCGCTGCAATCTCTTTCGAGGAGTCACCAGGCCAACCTTGGATTGGGTCGGGTTCGCCGTACTATGAGTCGTGCCGATCAGGATGTTCATCAGATTTCCTAGGTGGGCTCACGGGCCTGGGCCTTTTGGACCAACGGTGGACCAGAAAAGTCAAGGGATTGGCTTAGCTAGACGGTCAGTGGATCACTATATTGGTATTTCACTGTCGAACAAATTTTTGTTCTTTTTCTTTTTATTATTTTCTACTAAATATTGAGTTTGCACTAAATTGAGGTTTGATCTGCCAACACTAATTTTTCCTGTTTGGGTTAAACTGTGTTTGGTTTCAATCTGATTTTTAGCAGTATGTCAGTATAGTAGAAATCCGAGTCGGTAATTACTTACTCCTGGCGATTCTGTACTAGCCCACGCCTGAGCGACAAGGAGAAATTCGAGTCAGAGTTGTTTAAATACATACTTCTGGTGGGTCCGTACATCAGATTTGTAGACCGAGCAGGCTAATTGATCATTACTTATATGTGAAAACAACATGGAAAACCTCTTACTGCCTCCGAGAGGAGAAGCAAATAACGTCTAATGAGATTGACTGTGAAGTGATCATAGACTAGTACTTGACTAGTTAGCTTGTATCGTGTTAGTTAAACTTTAATGATGCTTTGATGCTGTAAAAACGATCCGGTAAATCTCTTACTACCTTCGAGTGGAGATGCAAATAACGTTTAATGAGATGACCCGGCGAGTGATTACAAAATTAGAGCGTTAGAGACCAATATTTACCAGATGAATTAACTCATTAGTGGTTATTATCTCTGGTTTCACCTTCTATTTTTTATAATCCCATTATTTAGTTTAAACCGCTATTTGATACAACCATACAGGGGAATGCATTGCAATGATATATAGATATACAATTCCCTCTAATATTACACAATTTGTCTCCTAGTTAGGAGTATTGAGCTCCGTGACGTATCTTCTAATTATTTTCGGTTGGGATGAGTCATGAATAATCATTTCTTAATTAATAACAATAATAATAAAATTTATATATTTATGTGATGTTGAATTAGAGAATCGTGTTTTTAATAACTATACAAATACTAGACTGGATGTAAACTAGTGGAGTTTCTTTCGCTATCAGCCAAGTTCAAGGAACATTTGCATTTTGTAGGCAAGAAACTTTCTTACGCATCGAATAAGAAAAGATCACGAGTGGGAAGAAAGATAAAATGAACTTTATAATACTACATTTTTTTTAATAACAAAGGAAGATGTAAAATTATAGATTGAGTTTTGGAGTTGTTCCTGTAGATATTATTCTGTTAAGAGATATGGTGGATTGTTGATTGATTGCAATACCTCGTTCGAATCTTCTGAAGAGAACATATACCACGGATCTGGAAACTTTATATTATGCAGTCTCCATGTTTATAAGCCATAAATCAGTTGTATAACTTTCAGTATTTGCGTCAGCTGCTTGCGTAATTAGTTAGTCAGTTTTAAAAACGCAAAATGAATGTAATTGTTAGGGTTAAAAGCTCATGTACCCCCAATTTTATAAGAAAGTGCCAATGTACCCCCGAATAATTCAAAAGTGCTGCTGTACCCCTATTATTATATTGAATAAAGAAGTGTACCTCTAAAGTCCATTTTCAACACCATTTTGAATTAAAAGACAAATTTACCCTCATTTGTTGGATTTTTTCCCCCTTGACCCAAATGCTCATGGGCACGAAAAAAATATTCAAGAAATCAATATCATTGAATTACAAAATAAATGCACAATAATATTGAAAGCGGCAATTCTAGATGCAGTCCATATTTTACTTATTTTATAATCCAAAAAAATACGTTTTTGATATATATGATATGATCAATAATTAAGTATATCAGACATATGCATCACATATATATATATATATATTACTTCTATTGCATACACTTACAAATCAGTTATATATCATAATTATTGTATATATGATTATATAATAAAAATACGAACTGCAAATAAGCAAAAAACTGACTAAATCTAGCAAGCCAGTATTGAAAAAAGTTTAACATTTTTATCAAAAAACTCAACAAACTGAAAACATTGGTAAAGTTACCATAATCTCGCCACCTTGAGCTAGTCACGCTAATTATTACTGGGTGTGGCGGTTTCAGTCCCCCGGCTCACACTAATTTTTGGGCACGGTGGTTTTGGTCCCTCGACTTCAAACGCTTTCGTCCGATAAAGTAACGGTGACTGGTGGTATGGATTTGGATTGCCTTTCTTAACTGGGTGTGAATGTAAAAAGGGAAGCGAGAATTAGATGAATAATTAGGTAGAGGAGGATTATTAATTGATTTGGTTGGGGCATTTTCGTCATAAATTTTTTCCTTTTTACCATTAAATAATAGTGAGGGTATTCTTGTCATTTTACACTTGGCAAAAGAAAATTCTGCTCAAATTATACATTTGAGAGTATAGTAGCACTTTTGAAAAACTTAGGGGTACATTAGCACTTTTTTAAATACTTGGGGGTACAACAGCACTTTTTTCTAATTGTTAATTATAATGGTACCAGGCGTGGCAAAGGAATGACTAACACAGCACCGTACGTGAAGTCAGACGCAACTCATCAACACTTGCATTGCAATTTGCACGCCATATGGTGCCATCCGCGTAGCTCCTATCTATCTATACCTAGCTAGCTAGAGGAAGCTCTATAATTTAGATACATTGCCCATACGTTCTTATTTCAATCATGTTTATATATGGGGCATTGCGGCATGCAGTTTAATATTTACTTATGCACTCCGTATTTATTCATGAAATGACATTAGTACTTTCAGTATTTATTAAAAAATAAATATAATTTTTATAAATAAAATTATATTACCTTTTTTAAATACAAATACAGACAACAAAAATAAAGTAATGTACTAAAGATAACTATGTCATGATGTTATTTGGCAAATCCCTATCTGTTTATTGAATTAATTAAAATATAGTTGACCATTCTTAAATCTCACCCAGGCGGCGGCTTTTTCTCTCTAAATAATTTTCCTCCCACCTCTCTCTAACTTTCTGTGCAAACTGCCACAATTTCTGTGCATTCTTACCGTTACAACGGTTATAACCTCAGCATCTCCGCTCACGGCTCTTTCGCCGTCGCCGCTCCGCCGCAATGGCGGAGCCTTCCACTTCTATGGGTCAAAAATCCTTCCTCTCTGCCCTACAATCCAAAGCCCCACCTTTATCGTCCTCGTTGCCGTCGAATCCAGAAATTAAAGTCACATCGGAGTTCAAGGGTGAGCTGCCCTGCATCTACACTCCTGAGCAAATCGAAGTGCTAAGCAGACCTTACCGGAATGCTCTTATTGGTAAATTCAGCAGAGGCCGACCAGCAATGCCCGGAATCGAAGCATCCTTCAAAGCAGCTGATTTCTCCGGCCAATATCAACTTGGTGCTATAGACCATAGGCACATCCTGATCAGGTTCTCTAAAAAAGAAGACTTCCAGAGATGCTGGATGAAAACCAATTGGTCAATTGATGGTTACCCAATGCGAGTGCTCAGGTGGACGCCGGAGTTCTCAACGGAGATCGAATCTTCGATCGTGCCGGTCTGGGTAACACTTTTTAACCCTCCAGTTTACTATTATAATGAGTCTGTGCTGGAAGATCTTGGTAATCATATAGGCACTTTCATCAAAGTTGATGCTGCAACTCAATTGATTACAAGACCATCTGCTATCAAATTATGTGTAGAAGTTGATCTCCAGCAGCCTATCCCTACCCATATTAGACTTGGTTCCACTGTCAATAGCTCCAAAATTAGGTTGGAATATGATCATCTGCCTACTTACTGTGCTCATTGTAGAAAGGTAGGGCATGATGTTCATAATTGCAGGAACCTTCACCCTGATACCATCAAAAACCTCACACTGAAGCTGACCAACACAACCCCAACAAATCTATGCCTAACCCTCCAGTAGAACCCAACTCTACTAAACAGCCACCACCTACCATAACAATGCCTGCTGCATCTGTCCCAGCTCAACCACAAGCACAGACTAACTCTGTCACTGGACTGCACAATCAAGTTATCTCCTTTGGAAACAAGATGTTGCACAGAGTTAGAAGAGCCAAACTCAAGAAAAAGAGAATTGCACTTTCTGCAAAGGCTCAACTGGCAAAAGAGGTCACTACTAAAATTCACCCAACTCCTATCAACAATGTTCAATCCAAGCCTGTCCATGCTACTACCCTGAACACACCCAACCTTAGTTGCCACTCAGACTACAATACAGCCCTTACACCCACATCATAGCAACAAACCTCATCTACCCCTAGTACCATACACATACTCCCTGCTATTTCTGTAGCTAGTAGCTCCAACTCATCCAGACTCAACCACTCCCACACTTCTCTCAGCTATGCTGGAAAGTTCAGAAAGGCATCCTTTGAACATAAAGCTAAAACACAGGAGGATGTATTTACCAAGGTTACTGCAAAATCAAAAATCAGAAGGGCCTATGCAAGAGATGACACTGCTATTCCCTCAGGTATGCACAACATTTCTCCCCCTCAATTTAAATCTAACAATTTAATTTTTCTGTCTCAGGACAGAAATAGAAACAGATTCTCTCCACTGAGAGGCCAGAAGGAGGATGATTTTGAAGCTTTTGGTTCAGACTCTGAATCTGACAGGGACAATCCAAAAGAGACTGAGGTGAGCTCATCATCCAAACTGCCAAAAATAGCTTCTGCTCAAAAGATTAAATTGAAGAGTTTCTTTACTCAATTTAACAAAACAATTTCATTTTCAAAGTCACTATCAAAAAGCCCTAAAAAATCTTTTTAATGGTAGTACACCATCATGAAATTAATATTTTGGTCTGGAATATCCAAGGGATGGAAACAGCCCTAGATAGACTGGAATCTCTCATTAAAGATAATAAAATTGAACTTTTATGTTTGATAGAACCATGGCACCCTAATTCAAAAATTGAGCATTACAAAAATCTCTTACATTTTTCAAACTGTATTTTCTCAACTGATGCACAAATCTGAATTTTTTTGGAAAGAATCTCTTTCAGTCTCACTAATTCAGGAAAACACACAGTTCCTTAATGTCTGCATTAATAAACCTAGTCTGAGTTTATATCTGACTGGTGTTTTTATTTATGGGGCTAGAACCAGGAAAGGCAGAAAGGTTTTGTGGACTGATCTCCAAGCCTTGCCAAATACTGAAACATTTTATATAGGAGATTTTAACTCTATGTTGTCAATTTCTGATTATAGTGGTCCCCCTTCTCCCAAACTGGGAAGTATAAGAGATTTCCAGAAATTTATTGACAAAATGGAGTTAATTCATGTACACACAGTGGGAAATGATTTTACCTGGACCAATAAAAGATTAAGGCCAACTTTAGAGAGGCTAGATAGGTCACTGTGTACTCAATCTTGGCATACACAGTTTCCACAATCTTCAGTATTGGTCCTAAATAGGGAAAATTCTGACCACTCACCACTTTTCTTTCAAGTACATACACAAGTGCCTTCTGTTCCTAAGTCATTTAGATTTATTGGCACATGGTATAAAAGAACTGAGTTCCATCCTTTTGTTCAATCAAACTGGGATGAACATCTTCCAGAATCTGGTATGCTTAGATTTTTTCTGAAATTACAGAGATTGAAAAAAGGTTTAAAAATATGGAACAAGGAAGTTTTTGGCAATATCCATAAGAATATGGAAGTGGCTGAAGAGCAATTGAGATTACAGGAAATTACATATGATCACAATCAATGTGATTCAGAACTAATTAATCTCAAACTCAAGAAAGCCCTTCTGAAAAAAGCACTGAAAGAACAGAAGCACTTTTGGAAGTATAAGACACAGTTAAAATGGATCAAAGAGGGTGATGTGAACTCTAAGTTCTTTCACAACACTTTGAAAGAAAAAAGGTCAAAATTGTGTATTTCCAAAATTAGAAACATTGCTGGGATCTGGCTGGATGATGAGTCTGAAATAGAAAATGAGGCCATCAGATACTACTCATCTCTCCTATCTAGTGAGCAATCACACACAGATTTACACTTTGCCTCCCATTTTCTGTCAAAAATTCCAAATTGTATTTCTCCTGATCAAAACACTGAACTGTTGAGACCAGTAGACTTACAGGAACTTAAAACAGTGGTATTTTCACTGAATAAAAATAGCACACTAAGGCCTGATGGCTTTTCTGCTATTTTTTACATCAAATCTTGGGACACCATCTCAAATGATTTGCTTGATGCAGTGAATGATTTTCTAAGGGGTGCTCCAATACTCAGGGGTATTGCAGCCACTTGGATAACATTAATACCTAAAAAGGATACTCCAATATCTTTTGATGACTATAGGCCAATAAGCTTATCAAATGTTGTCAATAAGATATGCTCAAAGGTGATTATGATGAGAATGAATCCTCTGATGAATGAGATCATATCTCCAAATCAGACAGCATTTCTGAAGGGTAGAGATATTTCTGATAATATTCTCTACCTTCAGGAGCTGGTTAGACATATAAATAGAAAAGCCAGAGAGCCTAACTGTATCATTAAGTTAGACCTGACGAAGGCTTTTGATAGAGTTAGCTGGCCCTTTCTTAAAATGATTCTTCTGAAATTTGGATTCCATCAAAATCTGGTTGCCTGTATTATGAACAATCTTGCTCAGGCTTGGTTTTCTGTACTAATAAATGGCAAGCCAGTTGGTTTCTTCAAATCATCCAGAGGCATTAAACAGGGAGATTCTCTATCTCCATTGTTATTCAATGTCTTCACTGAATCATTTTCAAGAAGTTTGGCATACATTTTCACAACTGGAAAACTGGCCTACTATAATCTACCAAGAAATGTAGTGCCAGTTTCACATCTTTCTTATGCTGATGATACAGTCCTGTTTATCTCAGTCAATAAGAACACTCTGATCAACTTGAAAGCTTTTTTGGTCACATTTGAAAAAGTCACTGGTCAAAGAATTAATTTTGACAAAGGTGACTTTTACCTGAGCAGTAATACTACTCTGGCCAAAAAAAAATTGATCAGTAACATTTTGGGTATGAGAGAAGGTGTTTTCCCTTTTAAATACCTTGGCTGTCAAATCTATCAAGGAAAAATGCTTAATGCATATTTTAACCCACTGATAGAGCAAATCAGCAAAAAACTAAGTTACCGGAGGTTTAAATGGCTTTCTACTGGTGCTAAAATCACCTTGATACAAACTGTCTTGTATGCCATACCTCAACATGTGTTTACTGTTATGACACCAACAGTTCACATTATGGAATTACTGGAAAAAATGTCTGGCAAACAAAAAATTGAAAAAATGGTCTAGCCTCTGTTACCCTGTCCATCAGAATGGTTTAGGTTTTAGATCCATTTCCCATATTGTCAAGGCATGCTCTTTAAAGCTGTGGTGGAAATACCAAAATGCCAGTGTCTTATGGACTCATTTTATCCATTCTCTACCTAAATCCTCAAGAAATTCCCAGACTTGGAAAAGAATTTGTCAGGTGAATTATATAGGACAGAGTAACAGTTTGGTTATTCTTGGCAATGGCCATTGTAATTTTTGGAAGTCCAACTGGACTGGCTCAGGTCCTTTGGAAGATCATTTCTTACCTTCTCTGACATCTATCCCTGCCTCATTCTCAGTTAGTGAATTTATTCTTAACAGACTGGATTATTTACCTCAGCTACAAGGTGCTATTTCTGATCCCATCCTTCAAATACTGACTGAGGCAACCATTCACACTCACAGGGAGGATAGACTGGTGTGGAAGCTATCTCTAAATGGTCATTTCTCCTTCAAGTCAGCTTACCAACTTTTTCAATCCCACAGACCTTCCTTCCCCACTCTTAAAACACTGTGGGACATCAGAGTACCAAAAAAGATCCTCTTCTTTGCTTGGAGGCTTTTTAACAGCCTACTTCCTTTTGATGAGATAGTTCTACATTATGGTTTCTCATTGGCCTCCAAATGTCCTTTCTGTGACAGTGAAGATACCATAGACTATTTTTTCAATTCCTGTCCAATAGCCTCCTCTATCTGGTCCTCTTTACTTGCTACCATTGGAGTGAAAGACTCAATTTTCAGATCCATATGGGACAGACTATCCCATTATCTCACATATACAGGCTTATCCAACTTCCAAGCTAAACTGATAAGAATGTTATGTGTTATAACAGTTTGGTGCCTATGGAAGGCTAGAAACAAGTTTTTGTTTGAGGACTGTAAACCTTCTAGGTCCATGATCACTCATGAGGCTAAACATTTGTTACATCTTTCATTGGCTGCACACCCTATCAAAATTTCACAGGAGCTTGATATCCAGATTGCATCTGAAGCTCACATCCCCTATGTTACTAGACCACCTAAACCTAGGATGAGAATCATCTCTCGGACCAAACCTGTTACTAAATTTAAACTGAATGTTGATGCAGCCTTCTCACATCTCTGTTGTAGTCTTGGTTTTGTTCTCAGAGATTCTGAAGGGAACTTTATTGCAGCAGGTACCTCTTTCACATCTGCTTCTTCTTCAGTTGAGGCAGAAATTAGAGCAATGCTGGAAGGTTACAAGTTTGGCTCATACTATGGACATGATCTCATATGCATTGAGTCTGATTCTCTCAATGGAATCTCAATGGTGCTCAATCCAATCACTGCCCACTGAAGACTTTTTACTCTTGCTGATGAAGCTCACCAAAGGATTCTAGCTCCTATTTTACACACTCTCAGGCAAGGTAATGAGCTAGCAGATGCTCTGGCTAAGCATGCTCTTACTCACAAAGCAGTTTCTGTATTCTGCTGGAAAACACTACCACCTTCTATGAAGGCCATCTGCATCATTGACAAAGCAAGTTTGCCATCTGTTAGAATCTCATAGCTATTGTAGCTACTGCCTCTGCTCAGATCTTCTAATCATAACCTTAGCTCTCTAGATTAGCCTATACTGGACATTGTGGTGCTGCTCTGAGTTTTGCATTAGCAATTCTCTAACAAGTTTCATGATTGTTTTAGTATGGACTATTTGTATAGATGTAGCAATTTTTTGAAGCAATTATGTGCTCTGGACCAATGGTCCTTGTAATTTTGCAGCCCTAAAACTGCAGCCTATTCTTTTGGCCATTTATGGCAAAGGCTTGGGAAGCCTAATAATATCTCCCCCACCAATGGTGGATTATTTTTTTTTAAAAAAAAATCTCACCCAGGATGACATATGAAAATCTGGAACACTGTTAGACAACTTCTATAGAGGAAATTTTTTTACTATCTAACTTTTTAAAATTTACTTTTACATACTGTGTAATATTTTAATTTTATAATTCAAAATATGCTATGAAAGTACGATAACATTTTGAATTAAGTTGGTTTTTGAAAACTTAATCAACTTACACGGACAATAATGTAACATCATTTGATTTGGTATTTTAGAGTACGATGAGTAAAATATTGGATTATTAAATATATATACCGAGGAAGGGTGGACGTTGAATGAATAAATAAAATAAAATAAAGTTTTATGTGAGGTAGACTATATTTTAGGTAGGGACAATTATGCAATTAAATCAAAATAATATTATTTAGAAATTAAATATTTAAACTATGGGGAATTAAACAAATATTATTTGGTATTGTATAGTATAAAATTAATATTTTATTAATTTCCTAAAAATGAATTTTCACTTGGGAACGCATTAATTCGGGAATTTTCTGATATATTAGAAATTATGACAACAACAAAAAGAACATTTTAAACTTGGGAACGCATTAATTCGGCCTTTGCCCCTCTCCCCTCCATTGGAAATGCAGTGCGGAATGAAAGGTCAAAATATGGTTACTGGCTTTTAGTTGCAGCCAAACAAAGTGCCTGCTCTTTTTGTATGCAAACAAATGTACACCATCAACGAATTTTGTGGTCATACTATTTTATCTCATTAATCCAGTCAATTTGTTGACTTTAAATCTACACATGACTAGTTTACTCTAACGGTCTCATTTTGGTTATTGTTATTATTTTTTACAACCATTAAGGTTACTCATTCTTGAGAGACTATATATATATATATATTAGTATATTTGAGGTTTGAGTTACTGTTACCACCGTAAAATAAGGTCTAATTAATATATTATATATCACTAGTTCTTTATGAAATTATATTATTATGAATATACGTAGTTCAGATTTTTCCCATCATATTACAGATTTATAATGTTAGTTTTAATGTCCGCCGTGCATTTGCACGACATTATCTATATATATTACGTGTATTAAATTAATAACTAAGAAAGAATTTACAATTTATATAATAAGCAACATACTTGAAAATTTAAAACAAAATCGTCAAAGCCTAAGTTACACTAATTTTTTTTTTTAAAAAAGTGATGTTGTACCCCAAGTGTTTAAATAAGTGTTATTGTACCCCTATTTTTGTTAAAAGTGTCATTATACCCTCAAATATATAATTTGGGCAGAATTTTCTTTTGCCAAATGTAAAATGTCAAGAATACCTCTACTATTATTTAATGGAAAAAAGAAAAAATTTAGGACGAAAATGCCCCAACCAAATCAATGAATAACCCCCGCCTAATTATTCATCTAATTCCCGCTTCCCTTTTAGTTTCACACCCAGTTAAGCAATAAGCAAGGCAATCCAAATCCATACTACCATCGCCTTTACTTCATCGAGTGAACATGTTTGAAATCGAGGGGACCAAAACCACTTTGAATCGCTTCCTTCATAATATGAATCGCTTTTGAAACATTCCATGGTTTTGTGTTTGATCTTGTTTGTAAAACTCCAACCTTTCGAAACATTATCGTGTGTTCAATTAGAGAATTGGGGTTTATTGTGATCTTTTGAATTCTTTTGTTAGATGAATTTTTATGCAATAGAAAGAAAAAATTGCACTTTATTGCACTTCTTTTGTTAGATGGATTTTTATGCTTACATTGCATTTATTCAGTAATTCGGTGATATTGATTTCGTGGATTCTTTTGGTGCCCGAGGGCATTTGGGTCAGGGAAAAAATAGGCCATCAAGTGAGGGTAAATTTGTCTTTTAATTCAAAATGCTGCTGAAAAATTGATTTCAGGGGTACACTTCTTTGTTCAATGAAATTATGGGGTGCATCAGCACTTTTAAATTACTTGGGGGTACATTGACAATTTCTTATAAACTTGGGAGTACCTCTGCTTTTAATCCAAAAATCTAAATTGAAGAATAATGCTTAGATATATGAAAATTTGTATTTCTAAAATAAGCACTTGTCAAAAAGTATAAAAATAAGATTCATGAGATTCAAAAGTTGTTAAAGTGAATATTTCAATGTAGTATACATGTATGCCATAGCATCCAAATATTTGTTCCTCATCTTTCGTGTTCTACCAACAAAAATATTACGTTCAACATTAACTCACTCAATCCGATCTACAAAAATGTAATCTTCTTGTGAGATTTCAGATAGTGTATGTTTCCGATGGAACATCTAGTCGAGAATGTTGTCGATAAAATTGATTTCAATCATCTGACAAAAAATACAAATGCAAAATCTCTAGAAAGTCCAACTTTCCTAAGTGTTATGGAACTACCACTATATATTTAAGGTTAAGTGATACTATTTTGTGTTAAAACATTGATAGTATCAAAGTGAACATATAGTAAAACATGTTTTAATGCAACAAATTCATGAATTTACATTAAAACATTAATAAAATTCAAATAACAAATTTTACAGTTCAAATTAAAAGGTACACTGTATAAGTTAAAACATATAAACACTCTTATGGAAAGTCAGGAAAGTTGGACTTTTCGGAGATTTTCTCAAATACAAAAATACTGTGGAATGGTTAAACCTGATGGCATTATAAGTTACAAGAAAAACTCAAGACCAAAGGCTAACAAGATCACGGATTAAAAACCTAAAACTGAAATTATATATACGGTTACTTTGTTATAGAGAATTCATCCCTCATTTTTCAAAGTAAATACAAGTTATTATTATATTATATAAGAATAAAATTCTAGCTATGTTATTTAAACACAATGTATCGAAATTTAATCCATACACCACCTCAGCTATAATTCAGGAAATATAAAATATCATTTTCATTAATACACACTTTTAGAAAAACGTTTAAGAAAAATGAAAAAAAATGGAACGTGCACATTCATTTACAAACCATATTTAACCAACCATTATCACAAAAAAATAAAATAATAACCAACCAATTAATTTTCAAAAAATAAAATTGAAATTAGCAAAGAGAACCGTGAAACCAAATTGAAATTTTAAAATTGGCTATCTTGACACGTTAAATAAATTCATAGCTTATGTAAGGTAATGTGAAAGAATGTTATATGACATTTTTGGTACATGTTACGTGCAAAAAAATGCCTTCCTGAATTCCAAGGAAAGGATACATAATTATCTTTTGATCAGGGAACTAAAATACCAACCATACCAACAACAGTTAGCCAAATTTGAATCTGCAATTCAAAATCATAATAATAATACATGTTGGAGAGAAAAAAGTAAAATTCTACTAAATTGAGAACGAAAGAGGAACTTATGAAACGGTGCTTTGAAGAACGTGGGTAAAGAAGAGAACTGGGAACTCTGCCTGTGCGAACAATTAAATCTAAACACGTAGGAACTGATTAGAAACTCTATATAATAGATGTAGAGCCATGAAATGTGGGTGTTGAAAAGATAAATGTGAAGGAAGATGATAGCGGGAGCCAAAATGTAGGAGACAGTTGTTATTGTCAGAAAAAATTTCCTCCAGATTAGGGATTATTGGACAACGGTTGGATCGGTTTACCGTGGTGAAAATCAAAGAAATTACATCGTCTTATTATTTTGTTGGTAATAAAAACAGTTAAGGAAAATATGGTATAATAAGGTAAATTATGGTAATGTAAAAGGAATTAGAAAATAATAATAAATAACTAATTTTATAGGGTCAAATACTGCTATCAAATTAAATACATAGATGAAAAATGTTTAATGGTACAATAAAAATTACAATAATAAAAGTAACGGCGATGTAAAAGAAGAAGATAAAAGGATAAATTAGACCACTATTGTAAACGGTTAAGATAAAATACAGAGAGTAGTTAACTACGGATAATGTAAAATCAAACCTATCGAACATGCTGGTGACTTGTTCCATATAAGAATTGCAGTAAAGAAGTAAATTATAGTTATATAAAAGTAAAAGATAAAAGAATTAGATTACTGCTTTTTAGGGGGTTAATCACCGCCCTTGAAATAATCTAATGGTTCCTCCGCAAAATATTGGTCCATGTTTTGGTAGAGGTGGTTAAGGGAAATTAATAGTTATGTAGATATAAAGTAACTTGAAAAAGAATTTTGAATATATATATATAATATGGAGTTAGTTTAGATAGGCTTGGAAATTAAAGAAGCATATAAGAAGTGCGTGGTGACCAAATTAGATGCATATGTTAATTGTTAATTATACTCAGTCCGGCTATTTTATATTGGTACACTTTTCGTTTTTGGAAAGTTCACTAATTATGTCAATTTTATTTTGAATAAATTGTAGGTTAATATCAATCGCACAATATTTTTCACTATATTCAATCTCCTATTTTTCATTTTCTTAAAAATTGTGTCATTGTTTTTGTCCTTATATAAAAAGGTTCGGAGGGAGCATGTTGCAAGAGGTTGGTGATGCTGATATATACACATGATCGTCGCTATGGTGGAATATGGAATGATAAAGCTTTATTGATACCATAGGCCATGCACAGAATCGCAGAAATGGAATTTCATCACCCGCTATACATATACATATGTTAGGAAGGTAGGTCGGCCGCATAATCTTCGGATAGTTGCTGCAATTTGCAACTTTGGCTTTCCAATGTGTGCCAACTTCGATCGCCAATGGAAAGTTGAACAAGATAGACGTACCATCTTCTTTACTACTCATTTCTCGCTAATCTAACATACGTAACGAATTTAAATTTCATCAAAAACATATTAAACTCAGTAGACCGCAATTTAAAATGTTCAGGATTTTATATATGCATAATATGGAGGGACCTTTTTGCAATTAAAACAAATTTAAGTAATTCACTACACCTCACGCGCCTCTTCTTCCTCGTGGATTTGATTCAATCGGGGAAATAAAATTAATTGAGATTCGATCCAAATTGTGGCAGCAGCTTCTGATCGGAGACCAGCGAAGCTCTATCGGGAGGTTCGAATTTCACAATTGCTACTGATGGGCGGCAGTGCCTGGCTTGGCCCCGGAATGAATATAGATAAATGAGCCTAGGTTTAATTGAAAGTTGTTTTGTTCATGAGCACTAGAATTCGACCAAAATGTCGTTCTAATCAATAAACTGTCTGCCTTACTCTAATAATTGTATAGTTTGTATTTGTAACTGCGCATTTAAGCATACCACATTTCTAACCCATGATCATACAATAGTTATTCAAACCTATTTTTCATATTTTCAATTAGAAATATAAACGATAATTAAACACCCAAGTTTTTCAAGTTTTTTCTTATTTTAATCAGCTTCTTTTTCAGATGCGTGTTTTAGCATAAAAACCCAAGTTTTAAGTAGATTGGATCTTTGCCTAAATTGTCTATATTTTGAACAAAGTGCTTATTTTTAAATGTATTTGTTTTAACATAAATACCCTAAGTTTAGTAGATGAAATTTCATCCTAAATTGTCTATATTTTAGAAAAAAAATCCTTGTTTTTTAAATGTGTTTGTTTTAACATAAACACGATACTTTTTAGTAGACTTGGATTTTAACCAAAATCGTCAATATTTTAGAGCAAATCACTTGTTTTTTAGATGTGTATGTTTTAGCATAAACACCATAGTATTTGAGTTGGCTGTGGTTTCGGCTAAGTCGTCTATATTTTAGAACAAAAGACTTACTTTTTAGTTGTGTTAGTTTTAACATAAACACCCTAAATTTAGTAGACTGAGATCATCCTAAATTGTCTATATTTTAGAATAAAACTCTTATTTTTTAGATGTGTTTGTTTTAACATAAATACTCTAAGTTTAGTAGATTGGTATTATAGCCTAAATTATCTATATTTTAGAGCAAAATGCTTTTTTTTTATGTGTGTTTGTTTTAACATAAACACCCTAATTTTAGCAGGTTGGGATTTCAGCCAAATTTATCTATATTTTAAAAAAATAGTTTATTTTTTAGTTGTGTGTATTTTAGCACAAGCACTATTTTTTTTAGTAGATTTGAGTTTCAATCTAAATTGTCTGTATTTAGTACAAACGGTTTGCTTTTTATCAGTGTCTATTTTATCATTAACACCTTAGTACAGTTCCAAAGTAATTTATTTATATACTATAAAACAAACATCTTATTTCAGTTTAAAATATTCAAATTAAACATTCTAATTTTAATTGAAAATATTCATATTTTAATCTACGACCTATTACAAATTAAACATAGTACTTTTAATTAAAAACACAACCTATTCAAAATTGAACATTTTGCTTTTAACTTAAAACATCGGTATTTTAATCTACAATCTATTAAAAATTAAATATTATGCTTTTAATTAAACATCTCAGTATTTTAATTTACAACCTATTAAAAATCAAATATTTTACTTATAATTAAAAACATCTGAATTTTAATCTAAAATATATTAAAGATAAAAAATTTTACTTTTAATTAAAAATCTCTTTATTTTATAACTGTTTGTAATTTTTATTTTTTTAACTTAAAAAATGATGTCTCACATGAACGTGCACTCTGACTTCTTGATAATATTTATTATTAAACTTTGACCGCTTATTTAAATAGATATATAATCATTAATATTATCATATTTGGCATCGTTAGATTAATCGAAACATAGAGTATTCAAATATTAAATTTTAATTTTTTCGATAATATAAGTAAATAAAGATACGGTTGGTCAAAGATGTGTGTTGGATAGTGTGAAAAGTCAACGGTGTTGTTTAGACTGAGACAGAGGTAATACATTTTTATATTATATTTCTTATATTTTTATATTCAAAGATGTAGTGTTATTTTTAATTTTTAATTGAATGAATTTAAATTATAAATTTGAATATAAATGCATGTTTGGAAAGGTTGGACTATGACAAAGTTTTGTTCATAATCAAATAAATTGTTAGATTTAATTTTGAAATGTAACTAGTTTCCATTTTGTATTTGATATCAAACAACATATCGTCCACATTAATTTGTCAAACACTTTTAGCAAAATCAATAGTCAAACACTATCTAAACATAATGAAATTAAGTGCAAACTTATCTAATAACCAAAACACAATCAAATTACCTGAATCTTATAAGGTAAAATATAAGCTATACATCAAAACATAATCAAAGTGCAAACTTATCCAAACAAAACACAATCAAATAATGTGAAACTTAAAGAGTAAATGTATATGGTAAGTAAAATGTCAAACATAGATAATATCAGATATCAAAATATCATACCAATTAATTTTTGTAATGAATGTTTATTCAAACAGAATATCTCCGAGCATTGTTTATTTAGTTTGACGACATTAAAAAGCGTATCACGGATGATTTGGTTGAGACATACTCTAAACCATTCACCACGGGCATGGTATAAATAACTACTCCATCTCCTCACACTCTCCCTGAATTCTCCCACAAACAAAAAAAAATGGGTGACCGAGCGCCGCCGTGCAGCCCCGCCCTGTCGACAAAAATCACGGCCCTGTCGAAAAGCTCCGGCAAGGCAGGGCTGACCTTCATCCACTCCATAAACTCCCTGGTGAAGCTTGTCAAGAACAAAACTCCGTCGCCCAAGAAAACTCCAAAACTGGCTCCCTCAAAGTCCAGGGGCCCAAAGCACCACCTGCTCACTCTGAGCATCAAGGTCACCATCTCCAAGCACAAGAAAAAGAGAGATGATTCCGACGATGATGATCGCGAAGAGGGCGGCGACGGCAGCGGGCTGTGGCAGAAAGGCATCCTTCTGGGCGACAAGTGTGAGCCGCTCGATTTCTCCGGCGTCATTTACTACGACAACAAAGGAAATCAGCTGCCGGAATTCCCCGCAAGGTCACCTACCGCCGCCTCTTCTATCATTAATCAATCGTACGTTTACTTTTTTCGACCATACGCATGTTTGGATCTTCGATTTAAGAAATCATGTTTCTATTGATGATTGAATGTGATCGGAAAGTTTTGGACCGATGCAGGAGAAGCTTGCATCCACCACCGAACATTTCCCGCCAACGATTGCCATTGGCCGCGGCATCATTTAGCCGTCGACAACCATTGGAAAAGGTATGCTTTTTAATTGCCAAGAATAATTTTATGAAAGCCAGGTTCCACGCCACCTTTATCAAAGGCCGTAATTTGTTCCGATTCGTTTTTATGTACTAGTATAATGTTATTGACTCTCATTTCCTTTGTCAAATAAAATGTTACTTATATTTTGTATGATTTGCAATTTTTAATTTGAGAATATATTAAATTAGTTTTTAATTTTGGTAAACCGGATCGGACGGGTCAAACTCGAAATAATTCCGGTACCCTTTCAGTTCATGAATATGTATTTCCGGTCCCGATCTCAGTCCATGATTTTTGAACATTCCGGGTCCGGGCCGGGCCGAGTCGGATCCCTATCTCTGATATTTGTGCTTGGCCTCTGCCTCAGTTGACCCCTGGCAAGAAACGAGTATTTTTAACGCATCCCATTTTATTTGTTTAATCTTGAGGGTCACTCTGGCTGCTCTAGAAATTTAGTTTATTTTGTAAAATGATTTAGCTCATATTGATCAATAGCATGATCAATTTGTTTGTACAGATTTCAGAGAAGAGCGAGAGGGATGGGCGGAGGTATAAAGTGAAACTCAAGAAATTAACCTCGTCCGTACGCGGTGTCCTGAATAAGCTACCACACCTAAAACACAGAAAGGGGAACCTGGTTCCCCGACCCCGACCCGCCGATGATAGTGTAGTCGGTGACAACTTTTCCAGCACAGAGTACGACGTCGTTTCACGCACTCCTAACAGGACACTGCCAGGCACCAGTGATCATGACACGGATGATGAGTACACCACAAAGCATCCCATTTTAGTCAGCTTGGGGACTTGGGTTGAGCATATCGACCTTGAATCACCAGCAAAACAAGGTGGAAATAGGTGGCTGATTACTGGAGACGAGCCTGGTGGACCGATAGAGGCCGCGGTCATACCTAGCTTTGGAGGTCATGTTGCGCGAGATGTTTGGGCTGGAATTGAGCGCGGTCCGCTGAAATACCAAAACCAAAATGCGGTTTTCCAGAGCCTGAAAGCGTGGCGGTGGAATTCCCCCGAAGCACAAGCAATGGCGGCTAAGAGTGGCCTCACTCATCTCAGCGGTGTCATGCACATGGAAATCGACATGAATTTGGTATCGGCCTTTGTCGAGCGCTGGCAGCCTGACACCAACACTTTCCACATGCCCTTTGGAGAGATGACCATACTTCTTCACGATGTTGATAAGATACTAGGAATTCCCGTCGAAGGTTTAGCCATTGAAGAATGTTATGCCGCGGTGGCGGAGGTATTTGGAGTCACGGTTGGGGATAGGCTGAATCAGGGCCAAGGAGGGGTGCCTAACTCGTACTTGTACGCAACTGCGGTTGAGACATCAGACCATGAGAAACACGCACAGCTGATGCTGGCATACCTGCTAGGAAACACGCTGTTTCCTGATAAAAGTGGGAGGGTTAAGTCATGCATCTTTCCTTTGCTCAAAGACACTGACAAGGTTTCTGACAATGCATTGGGAGCCGCAACTCTGGCGAATCTGTACAGAGAGTTAGGCATGGCGAGCAGGGCTGAATCCCAATACATTTCAGGATGTCTCACCCTGCTACAGGTAAACTCTTGTTTAGTTATTTTCAGTTGAACTGGGAAAAATGACATGTTCTTGCACATGTCAGGCATGGATATATGAGTACTTTCCATCGCTTTCTCCTCCGCCGATTGGCACACCCCTTGGATGTCCACGGGCAGCTCGATGGGAGCCCTCCTACATAGCTCCTAGTGATCAAAAGATGATGCAATACTACCGCGAGAATCTGGACATGATGAGGCCCGAGCATGTACGCTACTTTTTCCTCCTCATGAATCATTAGCATTTCAAATGACAACATTTTAAATGACAGTGAACTTCCTCAGGTGAATTGGATGCCGTTTGGTGGTGGAATGGATGAAGAAGTGCCCACCACATTGTACGCCGGGCTGATTAGATTTGGATCAATAATCGAGCCATATAATCCCACCAGGGTTCTACGCCAGTTAGGCTACCGTCAACACATCCCGATGCTGAAACTAATAGAACCGCTGGAGGTTAGACGTGACCGTGCAGTGAGCAAGTACACTGTAAAGTTCGACGAGTCCGCTGCTGATTGGTTCTGGAATTCCGGCATAACCATCCCGCGCTCAGTCAAACTAGAGCCAGTTATTCCCGGTAATGAGTGCTCGGAAGAGTATTTTACTTGGTTCCGCCGGGTCTCCCACCCACGCATCGGGAATCTAACCCAGCCATCTTCCTCACAATCTACAATAGACCTTGTTGAAGAAATGGGATCGGTATGTGATGCATTTTATAAATAGATTAATATATGCATATTTTGTTCGAGTTATGCTTAATTTGCATGTTTACATTGGTGATAATTAACGCAGTTAACTCTTTCCAACACCTATGGGATTGGTCCGTATCCGGAGGAGTCCGATAGATCAGATTGACTGAGGCGCGCAACAGAACAGATCCAGAGATGCCAATAATAATGTATCCGCTTCCTCCAAAGTGATGAGAAGGGTGCTTGTTACACCATACCATTAGCTCGTTTGTTTTGATTATATATGTACTTTGGATTTTTGTCGTTTTTATGAAATATTAGGACCGCATATCGATATGTACGAATATTGTTTTCGGAAACCATTGATCATTCTCTCAAGTATGAAGACAGTCAAGTTTTATTCTTTTTTATAATGATAGTCCAGTTATGAATAAATTGGAATTGTTTTCAAAAAGTAAAATAATGATCTTCTTGCCTATTTTTAAGCAATAATATATGTTTGTAGTATTTTTAATGCACTAAAGAAATATTATGGGAGGTCGTCGTTGTGTGTCTCTCCAGAAAATATAATTTATATTTGTTAACAAGTTCTACACACAATTAATAATATAGTGGCGAGTAAGGTGCGTATCCAAAGAGAAGAGGAGGTTTTAGAGTATTTCGAATAGATTCGCTACTCTAACTAGTAAAATACTTATAATATGATAATATATGAAAGTGATGTAAATAAGAAGGAATTTGAGTTTGGTTTGTAGAAAACACTACAATGTTATGAGTAAGCTAAGGTTTAA
Source organism: Sherardia arvensis (assembly GCA_948330725.1). Classification (NCBI taxonomy): domain Eukaryota; kingdom Viridiplantae; phylum Streptophyta; class Magnoliopsida; order Gentianales; family Rubiaceae; genus Sherardia; species Sherardia arvensis. The sequence goes on along the minus strand of OX415240.1, from coordinate 23,290,547 downwards.
GATTACAACTAAACTCACATAAAATAAGATAAAAGATAGATTAACTATGCGATTATTAGACTTGGCGCACTCGACTTCAACTTTCGACTAAATATTAATCATTGAACTACAACACATTGCATCTGGGGTTAACGATTACTTATCGAGACTAAAGATCTCCAATCAAAGATAATTAATCTATTCTCTCTTTCATAACCAAGAAACAACATAGCATCATTTCAAAGTACTCATCTCTAGATAAAATAAGTGGAATACTTAATCTAGTGATGGCATTATACATGAGAATCGATAAACATGTAATCAATGCAATTGCACATTCATGGGGAATAATGGATGAAAGCATACAAGGCACTATTCCTATATGCTCTAATCATCAATTAAGCAAATGACAACATTTTACCCATAGATTTAGTAAGCATTCAACACAATCTAAAACTAGGAAGAAAGCCAAATCATTTCTTGCATCAAATTCATTTGAAAACAACATATTCAATTGCTAATCGGATAAACCCATGAACAATGTGTTGGGTGTGGTCAACCCAAGTTCACATCGTAAACAGAGAGTTGCATTCATCTCCTTACAAGGAATAGTCTCACCACAGGCCTTTTGGGGAATGACCCATTGTTTAAAACCGTGCAAACTTTGCAGCTGTCCCAAAGTTGACAATATCATACTAGTTTGAACTGTGGTGGGCTCTGCAGTCCCAACAAGTGGTATGAGAGCTTGTTTACGCTTGGGACGAGACTGCCTTTGTTGCCTGATGTGGAGGAGACCCTCATTCATTCCCTTGGAGAGACAAATTTGTCCATTGTATCGATAGTCTGTCTGATCAAGGGTTTGTCAGGTGGCGTGTCCCGGAACCACTAATTCTAACTCGGATTTGTCTTTTGATTGCACTGATGTTTCTTCAACTTCTAGTCTTTTTAATCAGCCACCGAATGAGGATGTTGAAGACGTTCAACATGAGGCTGATGCACCTGAAGGCGGTGACGAGATTCCTCGGAATGAGGATGAAGGGATTCATGAGTAGGGGGGAGCAACCTAGCCCTAAACTACCGCAAGTGCAGTTTCGAAAGTCCAATAGAGGACATATTCCGAATAAGAAATATTCGCCTGATTAATATATTCTTGTTACCGCGGATGAGGAGCCTGAGAATTTTCATGATGTTGTGTCTCATAAAGACAAGAAATTGTGGGTTGAGGCAATGAAAGATGAAATGGATTCCTTGAAGAAGAATGACATGTATGATCTGGTGAAAACTCCTTAGGGAAAGAAAGTCTTGAGAAACTGATGGGTTTTTAAGCTCAAGAAAGATGGCGACGGGCACAAAATCAGGGTCCTTTGGTGGCTCATCGATCTCGTCCAATGACAGTTCAGTGCCCTCTGGACATGGCTCATTGATACCTCCCGCTTCTCTGGTTCAACAAGCTCTTCCAGTTCTTCTTGCTCCTCGTGCTCATTAGATGGTCACTCATCATCTGGATGGAACCCGAGTCGCTCGCAACTTTGGACCTAAATTTGTGGCTACAGGACTCGTTGCTGAGCTTTTGGTACAGAAGGAACGTCACACCTACAAAGCTGCAGTTAAGGACTCACGACGGGTTACTGCCATGGATGAGGAGATTGATGCAGTTCAGCGGCAGCAGACATGGCAGTTGGTACATTGTCCCTCACATGTTAATGTTGTGGGTTCTAAGTGGGTCTATCGTTTGAAGTACAAGCATGATGGCTCTATTGAGAGGTATAAAGCACGCCCGGTGGCTCTGGGATTCTCTCAAATTCCGGGCTTCGTTTCTGATCATACATTCAGTCCAATGATCAAGGTTGCTACTGTCTGTACGGTGATTGCTATAGCCACCATGAAGAAGTGGCCACTCCATCAGTTAGATGTCAAAAACGCCTTTCTGAATGGTGTTCTTGATAGTCCCATTTATATGGCTCAGCTAGTTGGATATCGGGATTCTGCTCGACCGAATCATGTTTGTCTTTTGCACAAACCATCTATGGTCTTAAGAAAGCTCCCAGGGCGTGGTTTGATCGCTTCAGACCTTCAGTGCCTTTGTTCGGGGACTTGGGTTTGTTGGCAGCTTGCCATATCCTTCCTTGTTTTTGTTTACCCGTGATTCGGTCATCCTCTGCCTCCTCATCTACGTTGATGACATCATTCTAACAGGGAATGATGGTGTTGCTATTCACAGTTTCATAACTCGTGCTGATCAGGAGTTCTCTGTCAAGCATCTTGGACGCCTTGGCTACTTTCTTGGCTTGGAGGTTACCCTCACCTCTACTGGACTATTCTTGGGACATGCCAAGTATGCTAGGGATATTCTTCAGCGGGATGGAATGTTGGATGCTACACTAGTCTCCATCCCTTATCTTAGCTTCATAGTAGCACTAGTGGACCATTTCACAATCCGAAGCTATATCGGTCTCTTGTTGGTGCTCTTCAGTACCTCACCATTACTCGGCCTGATCTATCCTTTGCGGTGAACTCAGTGAGTCAATACCTTCAGGATCCACGAGATGACCATTTTGCTGCTGTTACTCGAATACTTAGATATGTTCATGGTACACAACATTGGGGACTGACCTTTGCTACTGATGGTGTTTCAGAGGTTCTGGCATATTCTGATGCAGACTGGGCGCGCTACTTGGAGACACGTCATTCCACTTATGGCTATGCTGTATTTCTAGGTGGTAACTTGGTGTCATTGAGTGCGAAGAAGCAGCCTACAGTCTCTCGCTCGAGCTCTGAATCTGAGTACAGAGCTCTTGCAAATACAACTTCAGAGGTTATTTGGCTATCACACATTCTTCGGAATCTTCGTTATCCACTTCTGGGTTCGCCGGTGCTCCTTTGTGACAATAACAATGCTATTTTTTTTTGCTGAGAATCCTGTTGTTCACAAGAGCCAAGCACATCGACATTGACTACCATTTTGTGAAGGAACTGGTAGCTGCCGGCAAGTTTCGTGTTGGTCATTGATGTAGATGATATTGGCCTTAATAATATGGTGCATCGGAATTGCAAGAAGTAAGGCCCATTATCAATTCATTGCCAAATTGGAAAGCTTAACTCGTTTCCATATAGATTCTGGTTAATTTTCTTAATTATAGTTAGTATTCTAAATAGGATTTAGGAAAATATTTACATGTTTTGTAATAGAATAGAATTTATGAACTCTTATAAATAGGGCATCAAACCATTGTGTAATAGATAGTTTTTGAGTTCTTATAAAAATTTTTTGAGAGTTTTCTCTTTCGAGAGATCACTAGTGGAAAACGGGACGGAACACGGCGGTTCCGTCCCGGTTGGACGGCGGTTTTGACCGCCGTCCAATTGGCGCCACCGTTACTCCGTGGTTGAAACCGCCGAGTAAGGTTTACGAGTTCGGAAACTTACCCGGATGGGTACATTTCCGGACTCGTAAACACCTGCTGCTAGCAGGAGGCTACCCCGGCCATTACGGGCCGGACGGTTAGCCGGAAGGAGGTTTTTGCGCACCCGGACGGTAAGCCGGGAGATTTTCCGGCGGCGGCAGTAATCCGGCCACCGTGAAACGGTGGCGGAAAATATGTACTTCCGGATAGGATTACGGTACCGGAAAGTTAGCCGGACGGAAGTGTTTACTAAACCGGACGCCTGCCAGGAAAACGTTCGGGAAAATGGGTGAAAAGAAGGCAATTTCGTCCGGCCAGAATTCCGAAACCGGAAACCTAGCCGGAAGTATTTTGAACTGTCCGGCCACGATTTCAGAGGTCGTAAAGGTTATCCGGATAATTCTTTAAAATCTGATTTTTATTTATTTCGGCTTTTGAATACAAAATAGAAAGTATTTAAATGGCGCTAGTGAAGAATTATATGTTTCAAATGGTTGTGATGTATTACGAATGAATGTATAATGTAATAAATCACTTGAATGCGCTAAATACAACAATTGCCAATAATACGTAATGTGTCAATTTTGAACTAGAGCATGTGCATACGAAGTTACGACAATTGATGCAATAGTACTCCTCGGTCGATTCAGGTCTTCGGGTGAGTAGGGCCTTGCATCCTCTTCGAAAATCTGTGCATCAGCATACACAATTCAATATATGACGCCAACATATGAATATGTGTAAGGTAGATGCCTTATAGATTTGGAACTTACGGGCTCAAGGTCTTGATCGAATTCGTTAAGTCCCGCTACCAATTTGAGCTCATACAACATAACGTAGTACCCGCATTCCCAGCTGCTAACTTGTCTCTTGTACTTTAACACAAAAGGAAGATCACATTGTTAAATACAATCGATCGATGTCGATAATACTAGTGTTATTAATGAGGGAGAAACGTGTAGAGTACCTTGATCTCAGTCATTCCAAACTCTCTCCTAGAGGGATTGACATGATTCAAAACTTGTCTAAGGAGGTGTTCGAAAGACGGGATTGGCGGACGATGGAGAGGATCTATCCAATAAACTTCTTTGGTTTTTTTGTGGATCAAAACCAAGCTCCAATGTTTACTAAATAAAAAATGCATATCCATTTGTCAATAATGACAACATAAAAGTTAACATGAGATAATAATGTATAGAATTAGTTAATATGAAATGCTTACCCGGAAATGAGTGGTGCTAGGAAGAATAATTTGTCCTCCACACCGAGAGCCTCTCTCATGTAACTTAATCGCTCTGCATCAGTATGACCTAATTCTTGGATTCGCTCAGGGCATAGGAAGCCTATCCATGGCTTCAACCGTTTTTGAACTAATTGATTCAAGAAACTTAAGAAAAAAAATATGAATGGTTAAAACAACGGGGAGAACGGCGGTTGAAAACACACAAGATAATATAGTCTCGACGTTAAAATTACTTACAGTTGGAATAAGGACATTAGGGGCTCGGTTACCTTGTCACCCTTCCATAGATCTTCAAAATCACCCCAACACATTACAATTTGCCTTCCAATACCACCAAATAATTCCGTTGGAGCCGGGAATTCGTAGTATCAAAATTTGCAATGTGTAGACAATTTATCATACAACACCTTCATAGGCGGTGTCATAGATTTAACTACAACATCTTTTGGGGCGGTTTTTGGGACGGTCTTTGGGGCGGTCTTTGGGGCGGTCAAGGGTTGGGGAATTGTTTTTGTAATTTTTGGCTCAACCTTGCGTGCAACGCTCGTAATTGGGTTGTATAGGCTAGCGGGTTGAGTCTCTCCTAAACTCTCGACAACAATTAGCCTACGAGGCCAAAGTAAATACATACCTTCCGCCGGTCCAACAACCTTACACGGGCCTTTGGGTATGGGAATTCGAGCGGTTGAAACCAAAGCATTTTTCAAGCAAACCTCCCCCAAACCGGTTGCAATTTTAACATCGCCATGCATCTTCGCCGACTCATTGAAAATTCCATTTGCAACATGCATAGTAGGCTTCCTCACTCCACCATCGATATATAATTTGCATGGATATGTGACATCGACCTTGACCTAATTAAAATAGTGGATTCCATTTTTAAAGTAAGGCGAGGTAAACATGCTAAGACTATTAAGAGAACGAATAGAGGATTTGAATAAGAATGCGATCGAAAAGTGAGTTAGTGTGTTTACCTTTTTTGGTCGGTTTAAGTTATCATCACATATGTTTGGTTGTGGCGATGGTGGATTTGGTTGTGGCGATGGTGGATTGCCTTGCACCTCACAAACATCGGGTGAGTGACGTGAACCACATGAAGGAGGTTCCCAATCGTCGCTTAGATCATTCAAATTTGGTGGGAGAATTGCGCCCGTTTGCTTGGCTATTATGTGGAGAGCTATGTCCCTTTTCATCATATTCTTCACGGCCTCATCAAGCTCCTTCTTGGTATCACCGAGCTCTTTTTTTGTATCTCCAAATTCCTCTTGCAACTTGTTGTACTTGGTATGTCTTGGTGGTTTAGAAGATTTTGGTTTGCCGATGAGATCTCTCTTCACCACATGTGATGCATATCCACGAACTCTACCGGGATGTTCCTTCCGTTCCGTCGCCTTACAAAGGATGTCATCGTCTTGTGTGGGAACGAATTCTCCTGAGGCAATTTTCTCTTTGACATCATCCTATCATTTAATAGAAAAAAAATATATGGTAGAAAGAAAAATAGATAGGAATAATATTTGTAATAATATTAGCTCAATATATTCAAAGAAACAACTTACAATATCCTTTATCAACTTCTTGTTTCCCTCGTGTGTGTATTCTCCTTTGCTATCTTGTCGACCAATCAAGAAGCTAGTGAGTTTATCGAACTCTTTAGGATTAACCACCTCGGTGCTCTCCCGCGCTTCCTCTTCCGTCATCCCACTATCCATTTTCTCTTGCACCTCATCTTCTTGTTTCTTGTTTGCATGTTTCATTAGTCTTATAGTATAGCCCTCCCTACTCATTGTGTGAGGTGTCGTATTAGCTTTCGCATTGGTGCTATTCGTCAACCTCACACCCTAACACATAAATGAATTTAAGTTATGTGAACGAAGGAGTAATACTAGAATGGTAGGAATTAATCTTACTAGTCGGTCATTCTCCAAGGTGCGTGCTTTGAATATTGCCCAACTTTCTTGTAGAATATCGGTGTAGGCCACCCAAGGGTCCTCATCCTTAAAATCTCCATAAATGTAATGTTTAGACAACATTGCTCTATGATCCCGTGCCGCCTTACTCAAGCGAAACATGGTTGTGTCAAAAAGTTTCTCCATATTTGGGGCAACAATTTTGAATGGTACCTACATAAGGTTATAAGAAAATTTGGATAAAATCTCATTCATGTGTACAAAAAAAAAAAACCTTAAATGAAGGTAGAAACTTACCAAATACTCCTCCCATAATTTAGTCTTCTCCTTGTCGGGGACCTCGTGCCAAGATTCATACTTTATATCCACACGAGTTCGACCAATTTTACCAACCCAACTCTTCCATAAATAATACTCTTCCGATATTGGTTCCCCACCATCGTTGAACGTCATGTCCGTCAAAATCCCCTTCTTCATCCTTTTTTGTAGGACGGCACAATATGTCCTAGGACGCCTCACCCCCTTTTTTTTAACACCTCCCGCGGTGCTAGGCGTTTTAGAGTTTTTGGGGATTCCTACTACCTTCTTCTTAGGTGGTGCCATAACTCCTCTACAAAAAATAGTTTACATATATTAAATAACCTCACTATCAAGAAAGAATAATTATATGCTAAATTAATGGTAAGTAGTCACTTTAATAATCCTATTATTATCCTATTAGACTAATGGTAAGTAGGGTTTAATTAGGATCCTATTAGACTAATATAAATTGCCTATCACATGCTTCACCCTTAATTCTTTGTAATTAAATTAGTGCATACATATATGACATACTTAACCCTAGATTAGTAGTAACATAACTAGTGACCATCAAGACTAATCAAGAATATAGCCCATAATCCCAATTGATTAATCAAGAATGTAGCCCATAAAACAAAACTAGTTTGTAGTAATAATTAAGCAAAGCCCATGAACAAATAAGACAAATTAGCCAATAAACAACATTGATTATACAATTGAAGAAATACCTTTTCAAGTAGAATAAAAACCCTAATAGTATGGACAAAGAAGCTACTTTCTTGTTCTAGAACTCAAGAAATGGGGCCAATGTGAGTAATGGTGTTCTTGGTGGTTGGAGAAGAAGATTTTGTTGGTGGAAGAGAGTAAATGGGTGGGAGAAAAGTGAAATTTTCGGAACTAATGTTGAGAATGGGTAGAGGACTAGCTAAGAAAATAGTCTAAGTGTTAGTTATTCTGATTTTTTGTACTGCCCGGCCACGTTTCCGAAACCGTGAAGTTAGCCGGATAAGTGAAAAAAAATTAACCTCACCCGGCTAGGTTTCCGAATTCGTAAAACCTAGCCGGAAGTGTTTATTACAAAAGGGGCAGACGGGTTTTTTTTCCCCAAATCTGCAAACCCTCCCCAAGTTCATCCCCAAACCAGTCCAACCCTCTCCAAAATTTTCAGTCCAATCTCTCACCATGGTTAGGACTAAAAATCCTTCCACAGGCAAGCAAGTTGCGGAAATCCAAAGAAATCAAGAGGTGCACTACGAGTCCTCTTCCGAGGAGGAAGGAGAGTCACCTCCAAGAGCCGAAGAACACGTGGGTGGGAGCCGATTAAGCAAGGCCAAATCGAGGAAGACAAAGCGGCAAAGAGGCCATGATAGGCCCCCTGAAGCATCGGCAAGTCAGAATTTCTTCAATCGTAGGGCGGAGGCCAACTATGTGGAATGGTGTGGGCGGAAAACACACACCACCAAGGTGATTAGCCCTACCTCTATTGACACTTTGCATATGGGGTATTTGGTTGCTCATTTTCAGCCTAGTTATTTAGATAAATTTCTCTTGCTTGAATCCCCATGCCTTCAAGATGAGGTTGTGCAATTTTATGCAAATTTAGGAGAGTATGAGTCGAATAGGCTGTGCACTAAGGTGAATGGTAAACTGATTAATGTCACTAAGTTTCATATAAATGAGGTCCTAGGCTGCCCTTATGTTGATAACTCATACTTGCGCCCTAACCACCCAGAAGGCCCTTATGAGATTTATAATTTCAACAAGTTTCCTGAAACCGGGACAAACCAACCCTTAGACCTTGAAGTAATGGGACGTAAGTACTTCAAAACTACTTGTCAGGGGGCGGGTAGTTGTCCAGGTGATTTTAATGTTGAGGAGCTTACGGTTGAGCAGAGGATTGTATTTGACTGGGTTTGTCAGAATGTGTATCCATCGGGGGGTCATAGTTGTGAACCTAGTTGTGGACGTGTTCTGCTCTTCTATTACTTGATGGAAGGGTTGAAAATAAATCCTGGACACTCGATAGTTGAATACATGTTCAAGGTGGGGAGAGGGTCGAGGCAATGGTTTCCATATGCCGGACTTGTCACTGAGCTGATTAAGAAGCAAGGTGGAGGTGTTGTTGATCGTCCTGAGCCTCTAGAGTACTACGATGGTGATTGGTTTGATCATAAGGGTTTTGCACTGGATAAAGAAACTCAAAGGTACGTCTTGAAGGCCTTAGCTCCGGGCGCAACAGGAAGAGTTGCGAGGCGAAGAAAACTAGAAGGCAGAGGTGCGAGTTCATCGGGTACAAGTAAGTGAATATATGTTTTCCCTTTATTGTTTAGTTTCGCATGTGAAAATGCTTTTGTTTTCGAAAGCTAATCATTTGTTTGTTTTGTAGGTGAGGAGGGCCGATGGATGCGTAAGCTCTCAAAAATGTGGGAATGCTTCACCGGACAAGTCGACAATGCTAAAGAAGAAGTAGCAATGCTCCGTGCCGAACAAAGGGCTTACATTGATCGGAAGGAACTTGATCTCCAACTTAGCCCGGAATTGAATGAGCCGGATTTTGGTCATCTCCCATCCTCAAGTGAAGAAGATGCGGCCGGGGGACCATCCAGCAGTAGGGCGACTGGAGAGTAGGGCATTGTTTCTAGTTAATAATTTGTTCTATTCTAGTTAAACATCGAATTTGTTCTTGTTAAACATCGAATTTGTTCTTTTCGTTTGTGAAACTAATTTATCCTAGTACGTTATTCATATGGATGTAAACTTGGTCGATTTTAAAGATTTTAGTGCTTCAATCTATTGGCGCTTATTTTGTACATGCATTTTGTTTAGATAAAGAGGCAAATATGATGGTGAAAATCTGTTTAAGTATAGTTCCGGGTAGATTTCCGAGTTCGGAAACACTATCCGGATAGTGTTAATTATTTTTCCGAAATCGGAAACCTAGCCGGATGGGTAATTTACTTATCCGGATGGCTATCCGGGAAACCTTCGGGAAAATTGAGCAAAAAACGAGATTTTTAATTAAAAACTTCCGGTTACACTTTTAGACACCGTAAACCTAGCCGGATAAGCTTAATTTTCCATCCTGCTAGGTTTCCGAGTTCGGAAACGGGTTTATATATATGGGTGATTGACTTTTTTTTCAGATCACAACTCACAAACTTCCCCCACATCCCCCAATTCAGAGTTCGGAAATCCCGTCTTCTACCCAGACGAAACTCTCCATCAGTTCCACCACAACCAATTCCCGATCAACCCATGGCACCGAGAAGCAAGGTCGTGGCGAGGAAGCCAAATCCAAACTGGTATGATGCTAACAAGTTTATTAGTCTCGATGCTTACAAGTACTATGGTATTCTTGTTAACAATGCTACAGTACTAGACACATATGTGTTGGATAGAGATCGGGTTGAGGCACTAGGTTTAGGCCCTATGGTTGAGAAGTTTGCTATTCAAAATTGTGATGCCTTGTTATTCGATGTTAGTAATCCCACCTATAAGGATGAGGTGTTGCAATTTTATGCTAATTTTGATGAACCTAGTGATGGTAAGTACACTACCATGGTTAATGGGCAAAGGTTTGAGTTTGATTGTTGGGTGATGAATGAATTGTTGGGGAATCCTATCAAATCCGATGAGGACCTTTATCCCAAGCTCCAGGATGGGCCACTTGATATCTTCTATGCTAATGCGTGGCTGGGAACGCATATGATTAAACTTCCGTACTTGAATTATCTGAATTTAGGACATCACTATTTTGGTCGGGACCCATATGATGAAAGTTCAGCCGATGGGTGCAAAATGGCGTTCTGCCCCATTGATGATCGCATTGTGTACGAGTGGGTGCATAGAAGTTTCATCCCTACAGGAGAAAATGTCGGCGAGCCTAATGTTACCACGGTTATGACATTTTACTATGTCGTGAAGGAGGTTCCTATCAATCCTGGCTTTGCAATATGTAATTGGATGAGAACTGCGTGGGCTAACGAGCGACATAAGAAAAACCTACCCTACGGGAGCTTAATCACTAAGTTGCTCTTGAAATTGGACCAAAATTTCCGATTTGAAGATGATCCCACCCCTTGCAAGCTATACGACTACCACTACTTTGAAAACCATAGGCCGAAATGGACTTTGGCCGATGGAAAATGGATTGTGGCGCCTCCACAACAAAAGGCTAAGCGGGCATCAAGAAGTAAGTCATCTTCACCTCCTTATTCACAATTTATGCTACTTTTGATCATAGTTTAATTCAAATATGAATTTTCATTTTTTAGGTAGGGAGGTACCCGATGGAGAGCCTTCACCGCATGTTGACAACATGAAAGCTATGTACGCTGGCATGAAATCTAAGGTGCTCACATTGATTGGCGTTAGGAAGGACGCTTACGAGGCAAGGAAGGAGTTGAGAGCCCTCAAGCGTGCAGAAGGATTTTCCACAAGTGGGGACGCCTCGCAGGGACATGGTGGCGGTGATCATCACACCGACTATGACATGGAGCCTTGATTTAGTTTAATTTGTTTTGAAATTTTAGTTAAGAATTGATTTGCCTTATCGAATATTATTACATTTTAACTGTATTTCAGTAACGTTTGAATGCTACGGAAATTGATCAAATGTTTGTGCATTTACAATTCGTACAAGTGTTTGCAGTATCAATTTTATATAACTACTGATTAGTGAGTGCGCGCTAGTTTTCGCCTCAAAATAACACTCCCGGTTAGCTTTACGAACTCGGAATTCTAGCCGGATCAGTCATTCTATGATTACTAAACCGGATGACAACCAGGGAACCCGTCTGGAATTTGAATAAAATGTCTTGCCAAAACAAAAATCTTCCGGGTAACTTGTTTCCGAACTCGGAAAGTTACCTGGATAGGCTTGTGCTACATTTGCTAAACCGGATTGTTAGCCGGAAGAAGGTAAACCCTAATTTAACACTATCCGGCTAATGTTTCAGACACCGTAAAACTATCCGGATAGGTTAAAAATTGAGATTCGTCGACTTTCTTTTATTCTATTGGATAGATCAAACAAAGGTGCAACCAAATGTTTACATGAATTACATATTCAAACTAAGTTCGGACTAGTTGTATTATGAATAACTGATAACACAAAAAGATCAACGACTAACGCCTCAACTTAGTCTTCGGCTTAACTTTGAAAATCAACTTCCTCTTCCGTTCTTTTCCTTTGCTGTCTATCACTATGCGTTCGGCGTGATCGGATCTGCGCGATAGTTTGACATGTTTTCCTCTGTTTCCTCCATATTAATCGCGTCTTTCTTCGTTGGCACAAAAATGTGAGCAGCTCGTTTGTCATACTCCTCGAATAGCTCATCACCACACACCAATTGTTTCCCATCAAGAACAATCTCGTAGTGCCGATCAGAAGGATCCTGAACATAGTAAACTTGGTCACCTTCGCCAGCAAGTATGAACGCATCCGACTTTGATCCCACTTTCTTCCTATCAACCAATTGAAACCCTAAAGGATCGGTCTTAGTTCCTGTCTTTTGATCAACCCACTGACACTTGAATACAACCACCTTCAACGCCACATAGTTTAACTCCCAGATCTGAACAATGGTACCGAAATACCTATCAAATGAGTAGGATCCTTCTGGATTTTTCTTCCGCGACACAGCGATTGATTCGGAAAATGTAGTCACACCGCTATTCTGCGAAACACCTTTAGCATCGCTCTGTTTGGTCCCGTACGAGTAACCCTTCACATCATAGCCGTTGTAGCTGATGGCCGTCGTAAGCGGCCGTCTGGATAGCCATTTCACGTCCTCGGGATGGTCACCAATCTCTACCGTGTCCCTTAACCACTCACAAAAGGTTCTAATATGTTCATCATGTAGTTGGAAAGGCTTTAGGGTTGGGTATAGACTTCTCAATTCCTCCATATGAATGTCAACGTAAGGGCGAACCGATTCATGGTTTCGCATCACATACAAATGAGCAGCCTGCAAATCGACCGCTGGCGGGTTATGCAGCGTGCCTCTAGTTCCATGCCCGTTGAAACGAAAATCATGCCTCGAGGTGGGTAGTCCAACCGTGTCAACCTCATCTAAGTAAGCCGTACAAAATTCAATCGCCTCCTCCGCGACATATCTAGATACAATGCTTGCGTCAGGCCTGTACCTATTCTGCGAAAAGAATTTAAATATCTTCATGTATCTCTCGAAAGGATACATCCACCGGAGGAACACCAGACCACACTCCTTGATCTCCCGCACAAGATGGACAATCAAATGCACCATTATATCAAAGAAAGAAGGGGGGAAATACATCTTCAATTGGCACGATACTTCAACCACCATTGTCTGCAGCTTATCTAGCTTACGACGGCTAACTGTTTTCTGGCAAATTCCCTTAAAAAATAAGCAGAGCTTGCTGATGCACATCCTAACGTGGCTTGGAAGAGAACCACGAATGGCAATTATGTTCAAGTCTTGCATCAAAGTGTGACAATCATGTGATTTTAACCCTATCAATTTTTGATCCTTAACATTGACACAGTTACCAATGTTTGAGGAAAAATTAGAGGGTACCTTCAAATCTTTCAGGCACTGCAAATATTTTGTCTTCTCAGCAGACGACATATTGTAGCAAGCTGGAGGCAAGAAAGTGTTCCCATTCTCGATTACATGAGCCAGTTCCTTTCTAATACCCATTATGTCCAAGTCTTTACGTGCTTGAAGTCCATCTTTGCTTTTTCCTGGAATATTCAGCAGCGTACCAAGCAAACTATCGCAGACATTCTTCTCAATGTGCATTACATCTAAACAATGTCTGACAGCCAAGTGCTTCCAATATTGTAAGTCAAAGAAAATGGACCGTTTCTTCCAAGGGCCGGGGATGGGCATCTTCCTACGGTTTTTCCCAAAATCATTTTCAATATCCTTGATTTTCTCGAATACCTCCTCGCCACTGATAGGAGGGGGGCGGTGCATTCTCTTCCTTCCCATTGAACCAGTTCTTAGCCTTACGGAACTCGTGACTGCATGGTAAGAAACGACGATGTCCTTGATAAACAGTTTTTCTCCCGTGTTTTAATTGAGAGAAACTAGTATTCTCCTCACAAACAGGACAAGCTAGATGACCTTTGACTGAATAACCAGCTAGATTACCAAGTGCAGGGAAATCGTTCACAGTACAGAACAACATTCCTTTCAACTTAAACCATTCCTGCCGATATTCATCCCACGTCCAATTCTCTTCGAACCACAGTTTCTGAAGGTCGTCAACTAAAGGTTCTAGGAACACATCAATGTCATTACCAGGCTGCTTTGGCCCTGCTATCATCAACGACAACATAACATATTTCCTCTTCATGGTCAACCACGATGGTAGATTGTAAATAACAACCATCACAGGCCAAGAACTGTGTGTACTACTCAAATCTCCATACGGATTCATACCATCAGTGGATAAACCCAACCTTACATTCCGAGCTTCCTTCCCAAATTCAGGATACAATTCATCAATTTTCTTCCACTGATCACCATCTGAACAGTGTGCAATCACATCATCATCTTCAACCTTCTCTCTATCTGCATGCCATGTCAAGTTCTTAGCTTCTTCCTTGTTAGCAAACAACCTTTGAAGCCTAGGTATAATGGGGAGATACCACATGACCTTCGCGGGAACACGTTTGTTGGTTTCCTTAACAACATCTCCTCCCACGTCCACTTTTTGTTTCACAGCTTTGTATCGTGACTCGCCACAAACGCTACAATTTTCCAATTTCATCTCATCTTCCCCTCTAAACAACATACAATCATTAGGACAAACATGAATTTTCTCAAGTTCCATACCCATTGGACATAGTACCCTCTTGGCAGCATATGCCCTATCAGGCAATAAATTATCAGTGGGAAGCAGCTGTCTAATCAACTCCAGCGCCTCTGTTAATGCCTTATCTGAAAGCCCATGCTTGGCTTTTAAATTCATCAACAATAAGGTCGCGCTTAAAATAGTGTGGATTGATCCCTCATACAAAGGGGTCTGCTTATCATTATACATCGCTTCAAGCGCCTCTGGTTTTCCAAAAAAATGCATGGCAACATCATCTACCAAGTCATCCAATTTATCGTCATAATTACCAACCATTGAATTTTCTCCTACAACCTCCATTGGTTCATTAACAACAACAGTGCTATGTTCTTCCCCATGCCATACCCACGTGGTATAGGAATTTTGGAAACCCCTAACAATCAAATGTTCACGCAAACCTTCAACTCCTAAATACACATCGTTAGTGCAATCCTTACAAGGGCACCGCATGGCCGACTGATTTTCTAATCTTGCATTATCAGAAGCAACATCAATGAAATATTCAACCAGTCCCATATACTCTGGTGAGGTCCGACGATTCTCCCTAATAATCCTACTACGTTCCATAACACTTGTGTACCTATTTTCATAAATTTAAGCAAATATTAATGAATTCATTCATCTACATCGTGCTACTTGACAACATATCAAATACAATATGGTTTCATAAACACTAATAACTAGGAATCAACACGCAAGTTCATATATTATTCAAGCAAATTAGGGACACACATACATATTCATGCTTGAAATTAACAAACATCCGCCCATCAATACTAAATTTAGCGATAGATTACCTCATCGCGGCCTAGGATTCAGCGAGCCCAAATATTAGGAGATTCTCTGCGTCCTTCAACCCAAAACAAAGATGGAATAGAGTAGATAGAACAAAAGGATCCGTTTCTCGTTTTATAAGATTCTGTTTTAGCTCATCCGGTTACGTTTCCGAGTTCGTAAATCCTGCCCGGCCATTTTTCCCTCTATCCGGACAAGTTTACGGTACCGTAAACTTACCCGGATGACTTTTTGACTTGACTCCACCGACATCAGAACTTTGCCCCGTCGACTTGACCGTCAAAGTCAAGCCGGTCAACGGGGAAAGTTCCGGCTAGCCATTTCCGGTGTCGGAAATGTAGGCTGGTCGGCGGTTAAACGCAACCGCCGACCAAAAATGGCAGTTACACGGCGGTTGCATCACAACCGCCGTGTAACAAGCCATCCGGCTAGACAATGAACATTTACGAACTCGTAAATGTAGAAGGACGGCGGTTTCCTTATTTTCCCGCGGAACCGCCGTCCTCCGGCGCCGTTTTCCGGCAGTTTTCTACTAGTGGATGTGTTTTGAACCTAAATTCTAGATATTCTTTGAATATATAGATTTGGAAGGCGATTTCTACCTAAGTATTCGCAGAATTAATTAGGTTGATTTCATTGGGTTACTATTGATTACGCTTCCGCTAGACCTTCCGCTTCATCAGTCATGTTCCCACTTCGCTGCAAGTTGTGGGCATTTTCACCAAAGGGCTCAATCATGCGTTGTTTGACTTCTTCAGGTCCAAACTTTGCGTCTCGATCAATCCGACGCTTCGTTTTTTTTGAATGGGGGTGTGACAATAGAAGAATTAGAGGACTGATTTAATAATTAATTTAGCATGCTGTATTATATTGCACTTAGGGCCTGTTTAATACGCCTGAACTGAACTGAAAAATGCTGAACTGAACTGAACTGAACTGAAAAATGCTGAACTGAACTGAACTGGACTGAAAAATACTATACTGAACTGAACTGAAAAATACTGAACTGAACTGAAAAATACATTTGATTCTTTTATATAACATATATGTATATTCAAAATTCTTATTAAAAAACAAGCCATTCAAGTATATTGAATTGAACTTAATTGAACAAAACTGAATTGAAACATCGACATTAGCTAAATTTCATCAAATTTATATTTCATCATTATCACAGAAGTTAAACATAATTGAACTGAAATATACTGAACTGAACTTTATTGAACTGAATTATACTGAACTGAACTTTATTGAATTGGACTGATATAGTCAAATTGTGCTATATTTTATCATGTCAAATTTTTTTAGCACCGGACTTAATTAAGTTGAACTTACAAAAGTATGCATTGTTACAATTTAATTAGAAAATGTTTATCAAATCATATTTCATCATTCTAAACTGACTTGAACTGAACTGAACTGAATCATACTGAACTAAACTTAATTGGACAAATCCAATTAAACTTAATTGAACTGAATCATACTGAACTAAACTTAATTGAACTGAATTGAAGAAAACGATCAATGCATTGATATAACTAAATGAGGTTGTATTTTATCAAGAATATAAAACAGAACTGAATTGAACTACACTAAACTGAATTAAACTAAATTTGACTACACTTAACTGAAATGAACCTAGTTGAACCACACTTAACTAAAATGAACTGAATTGAACTACACTTAACTGAAATGAACTGGATTTTCCATATGAACTTAAAATACATAAGTTATATTTTCATTGAATTGAACTGAAGAAAACGATCAATGCATTGATATAACTAAATGAGATTGTATTTTATCAAAAATAGAAAATAGAACTGAATTGAACTACACTGAACTGAATTGAACCGACTGAACTAAATTGGACTACACTTAACTGAAATTGAACCGAGTTGAACCATACTTAACTAAAATGAACTGAATTGAACTACACATAACTGAAATGAACTGGATTTTCAATATGAACTTAAAATCATTAATTTATATTTTCGTTGAACCGAATTGAAATAAATTATATTTTCTCTGAACTGGTTGAATTGTGTTGAATTATTAACATTTAATTTGTTTAATTTTTTTTAAAGTACAATGCACTGAACTGAAAAATACTGAACTTAACTGAAAAATACTGAACTGAAAAATACTGAACAGAACAGAACTGAACTGAAAAATACTGAACTGAACTGAAAAATATTCAGATAAATTGTACTAAACAGGCCCTTATGTGCCTAGGGTTTAGATAGGTTTTGTTATTTAGCCTAATACCCTTGTATGTACTATAAATAGGTATTGTAAAGTCTAATACTAATCATCCAATCAAATACAGTTTACAGTTATAGCAGATCGAAATACAACCTTATTATTTGGTGATATCTTGCACCTTTTTATCCTCTTGTTCATATTGATGATGCTTGTGGTGGGTTGGAACCCTTTGTAGACTGATTGGGGTTTGTTTCCCTCAATTTATCATAATAAGAAAAAATAGGTGGACGCTTCCAGTCTCATGATTTTTATTCTTCACACCGAAGAAAGGTTTTTCACGTATAAATCGATGTGTTATTTGTCTCTTTATTTTTCCGTTGCTGATTTTATTTATCTTCATTGCTGGTTTCTTTTGTGATTACGTTTAGAATACTGGTTAGTTGTTTTGCCGTGTCCTTGCGTTGGAGTTTTGAGTTTTATCTCTTCAACTGCCCCAACCGAAGGTCCGTGTTGAGAGACTCCTCAGCATCAAAAAATATCTCATCTTCTAAAATATGTCTCTGTCCCATCTGTTTTTCGTTAAAATTAGGAGGAGCTTTGGTAGACAGTTGTATTTTCTGAACGAAATGTGTTTCCTCTTTTCAATCCATTCATTCTCTCGGGTATCGGCTACCTTCATATACTGTGATGGTGCTACCTTCAGAACATGAGCTACTGATTGTCTAGCTAGGTACTATTTTAGACGCTTGTTGAGTAGGAGGATCAATAACTGAGGTTTTTTACATTCCCCAAACTTGTGTCCAATTTTTGAGCATTTGGTAACATTCACCAGCAATGAGGACATCGCTTGTCAAAGAATGCTATAAACAGAACGGAGTCTTGGTCTTGGAATGAGACAGGTAATATCTATTACATGCATGCAATTAATGTTGAGATATTTTAAAGCATAAGAAGAATAGGATCGATATGTTTTTGAACCAGTTGAATATATAGGTATCACTGCTTTGTTGCAGGAACCACTTCGACTAACGGGTTTAAGATGCTCTTCAAGTATTATGATGTTATCAGAATGTGTACAGTAAAGGTGAAGTAGTGCAACATTAATGCAGGGAAGGTATATATTGATAATTATAATTACAGAAGATTTGCTATGATCGATGAGCTGAAAATGGTATGGGATACAGAATGTGCGAATATATATATGCAAAGTGAACATCATGTTCATTTATTCAATTGATTGGATTAGGGGGTAAATTCCTGTACTACCTGATCAAACTACACAAGGCATTATTGATGACTTATTTTTAAGCCTTGGGCGGAGGAAGAAGCCATTTAGAAGCCTGAATGAAGTCAAGAGTCAAAAATGGCTTCATCTGTGCCTCTGTAAGCTTCTTCGACCACGGAACCCGCTCTTTTGGCTCTGCTCCGGGTCCTTTACAGTTGAATTCTGAAAAGAATGTCGTCCTGCACGCCCACAATGCAATTAATATAGAAGTATTTATTTGATCATATTCTTGAAGGCGGGCGGGACTTACTGTTGGGTGTCGGGGTGGAAGTTGTCGGACCAGCCCTTGGGATGAACGACGTCACTCATGTCGGTGTATGCGAAGATAGATCTGGCGAAAGGCATCCATGAACGCCCCAAGTAAGCATTTCCACCGGTTCCAGTAATGCTCCCATGCAGGAATGAAAATCCCGTGTCTTCCTGGCCCATCCTTGCCTGTGCCGTAATCCAGCACTGGGGCTCTCCGGGAATAACGTGGATCTCATTGTTCAAATAGATGGTTTTCCCCTTGCCGAAAATGAAGTCCACGGTGCCTTCGATGTACGTGTCTTTGATCAGATGCATCCCCTTGTGATCACACAGGGTATCTTGGAAACCGTGGAGTTTGCAGTTATACACCGCACTTTTATCCCCTCCGAGTCTCAAAGCCAGCGCCTGACCCCCGCTTAGCTGCTGAACTGGTCTTGGAGCTGAATTCTGCGACATCATCATAAATCTATAAGCAAAACGGTGATAATATTGGTCATGACAATTAACATACGACGTACGTACGTACCACGAAGATGATATTGGCGGCAACGAAGTAATCGTTCTCGGAGATGACGGTGGCGCTGTCGATGGTGCCGAACTCTTTGGCCGTCGCAGCGGCAACGATGACGGGCATGTTCTTGGGATCCAAGGCCATCATGGTCACGAAAGGTTTGGTGTACGGGATCTTAATCCTCTCCGTGTAGTTTCCCGGCGCGATCTTGATAATCACCCGATGCTTGTTTAGCTCCGGCACGCTATCCACCGCCTCACCGATGGTCTTGAAGTCGCCGCCGCCGCCAGCCTTGACGGTGACGACCCTCGGAGCGGCTTCAGCCTCCACCAGGGCGGGGTCCAGGGCCGCTTTCCGGGGCTCCAGTGGGCCCACGATTTTATTGAACCAGGCCTCCAACTGGGCCTTATCCGCCGGCACAGGCTCTCCTCCGCCGCCCGCCGGAACCTCTACAAGATGCCTGTGCTCAACGTCGTCGCAAGTCATTTCATCACTCCCGCCAGGGGCATCGCAAGTCGGTGCCTCATGAGCGATGACTGTAAATGGCGCGGAAAGGAAAGCCAAGAGGATTAAGGACTTCCATGCCATTTTCATCTTGTTTTTTTTTGTTTTTTTTTTCCTCCTTTGCAGCGTAGACAGGATCGATTCATGTGTTATAAAGTTAGGGCAAGGAATGAGTATTTGAAACTGTAAGGAGAGTAATACGCGGCTGCGGGACCTCGCTGGCCCAAAATTAACGCACGTGTATTGTGTACATACTGTGTTGTTTCAAAGAATTACACTTTTTACGATAAACACGTAAAAACAAATTAATGCCGATGCTAAATAATAATGCAGCTCAAAGGTAAAATGAAAATTGTGCATAATGCACATATTTAATTAACAATAATAGCTATACGACATATTCAATCTTCATAATATCGTTCATTCGAATTCATCATTTCAATTAAATTCTCAATGCTTAAAAAAAAAGATTATTAATTCTCTCTATATAGCTAGTGATCTATTTCGTCCATCTTGAAAATGTTGATGCTCGTCAACTGTTCCAATGCAACTGCCACACCCCATTGGAGAGGTTAAGTCCATCCGTTGCGCTCTGTGCCATGTTAGCTTTCACATAGATGAGCTGAGAAGAGGAGAAAGAAGAACAATGATTTTGTGCAGAAAACTGGATACTGCTTTTCTATTCATATCATCCTTTATATACACAAACTCTGAAAGAAAAAAGGAATACGAAATAATCTACTTCTACGGAAGAAGGAAACTAAATAATCTAATTTCTACGTAAGAAGGAAACGTAATAATCTAATTCTTACGGAAAAGGAAAGGAAAATATCTACTTCCTACGGATGCTAATTAGCATCTTTATTTTCTAGAAATAGCTGCAGAAAATAAACAAACAAGGAAAAGAAAGATGACTAGAATATCTCACAAATCACCCCCATAATCTTGTCATCACTTTATCTCTGCAACTCCGATTCTGCCCCTAAGTTCTTGAAAACGAACTCGTTCGAGAGGTTTTGTCAGGATATCAGCGAGCTGAGCTTCTGTGTTGATGTAGTCGATGTCAATATCGCCCTGCTCCAGATAATCTCTAATCAAATGGTAACGTATATCAATGTGTTTACTTCGATCGTGAAACACAGGATTTCGGCTAAGATCGATTGCCGATTTGTTGTCCACTAGTAACGTTGGTGCTTGTGGCTGTTCACCTTGCATTTCACCAAGCAATCTACTAAGCCAAACACCTTGGCAAGCGGCAGTGGCAGCTGCAATATACTCTGACTCACACGAAGAGAGTGCCACCACCCGTTGTTTCTGTGATTGCCAACTCAATGGAGATTGACCTAGGAAGAAAACTAGCCCCGTCGTGCTCTTCCTATCGTTGACGTCTCCGCCCAAATCAGCATCACTATAACCTGCCAAGAGTAAAGGTCCAGCACTTTTTTCATATGAAACTCCAAACTCTAGAGTTCCCGCCACATAGCGTAGAATATGCTTCACTGCTGCCATATGCTCAACTATTGGCTGCTCCATGAATCGGCTAACATAACCAACTGCACAAGTAATGTCTGGCCGAGTATGAACTAAGTACCCGAGACTTCCCACCAAGCTGCGGTAGTCCGTGGCGTCCACCGGTCTCCCGTCTCCCGTCTTACTTAGTTTGAGTCGTGCCTCCATTGGTGCCGTGCATGGATTGCACTCTTCCAGTCCAGCCTTTTGTAAAAGCTTCTTTGCATAAGATGATTGGCAAAGAGTGACCAAACCCTTCCGTTGTTGCACTTGGATGCCGAGGTAGTAACTCAGTTCGCCGAGGTCGCTCATCTCAAATAGATTCGTCATCTCCTTCTTGAACTTCGTCAGTTCTTCGATTGAAGTTCCGGTGATGATCAAGTCATCAACATAAACTCCAACTAGTAGTTGCTCCTTCCCGTTGCTCTGGCGATATACCGCGTGCTCGGCTTCACATCGTACAAACTCCAAGTCGCGAAGACTCTTGTCAAGTTTGGCATTCCAAGCCCTCGGAGCTTGACGTAGTCCGTAGAGAGCCTTCATAAACCGAAGAACCTTGCCTTCGTTGCCTTGAATTTCGAAACCCGGCGGTTGCTTGACATAAACCTCCTCAATCAGATCACCGTTGAGGAACGCGGTCTTGACGTCCATGTGGTGGATTGGCCATCCGTGGTGTGTAGCGAGCGCGATCAGAACCCGCACCGTCTCCATTCGCGCAACTGGAGCGAACACTTCCTCGTAGTCCACCCCCTGCTGCTTCACGTAGCCCTTTGCCACTAACCGCGCCTTTCGTTTCACCATCTCCCCGTTCGCGTCCTTCTTGAGCTTGAAGACCCACTTAAGTCTGATGGCGCGGTGTCCCGGTGGTAGATCGGTGAGGCGCCAAGTCTGGTTTGCCTCGATGCTTGCAAGTTCCTCCGTCATCGCCGTTCGCCATCCTTCATCCTTTTCGGCTTCAGCTAGGCTCGTTGGTTCGTCGACTGTGAGAAGACAAAGCTCCTCGTCCTCAGTTTCAATCTTCTCGGTGGCGTTGAGAAGGTCCTCCATGGTTCGATACCGTCGTTGTGCCTTAGCTCCGGAGGATGGTTCTGATGCGTTTGCCGGAGGTGACACAAATTCCACGTTTGGTGGTGGTGATGCACTTGGGGTTCTCGGACTTGACACTGGAGCTTCACTTCTAGGCCTGCTTCTGGTGAAATTCTCATCGTCCGAATGAAGGATTTTCTGGGCTGGTTCGCTACCTACACCAAAAGAGACAAAACGGTCGAAGTTGGAACCCTCACCATACCCGTGGTTTTGTTTTTGTGCCGATGTGGTCCAGTCCCATGCCGTGTCTTCATCAAAGACGATGTCGCGTGAAACTCTCACCCGGTCTGTGGCAGGGTCGTAGAAGCGGTACGCCACAGTTCCAGTTTCATACCCAAGTAGCACCATCGGCTTGCCCCGGTCCTCCAGTTTCTTCAGCCCTGGCTGCGTGGCCTTGACGTGGGCGACGCACCCAAACACCCGGAGATGGCTCACACTCGGCCGACGCCCGTGCCATGCTTCGTAGGGTGTCTTGCCGCTGACGCTCTTCGTGATTCCCCGGTTCAGAAGGTAGACCGCCGTTGTCACTGCTTCTCCCTAAAATCTCGTCGGCATGCCTTTGGCCTTCAAGAGGCAACGTGCCATGCTAACCACCGTTTGATTTCGTCGTTCGACCATGCCGTTTTGCTGGGGCGAGTATGGCGCCGTTGTTTGTCGATGCACACCGTGGTCGGCAAAGTACTCGCTGAGTTCTTGAGACGTGAACTCACCTCCACGATCGGTCCGCAGCTTCTTCAACTTGCACCCGCTTTGTCGTTCGGCTGCTGCCGCGGTCCTTTTGATGGCTTCCGCCGCTTGATCCTTCGAGGTCAGCAAGACTATCCACATATATCTACTAAGATCATCTACCATTAGTAGAAAGTATCGTTTATCTCCAGGAGTTTGTGGCTCGATGGGTCCACACAGATCGGTGTGCACGAGCCCAAGGCGTTCGGTCGCTCGGTTCTTAGCTTGGCTTGGGAACGAGCTGCGTTTCTGCTTCCCGACCAGGAAGGCGTCACACAAGCGCTCAACATCATCGAGCAACGGGAGTCCGTCCACCATCTTGTTCCTGGCCATGCGTCGAAGGGCCTCGAAGTTCATGTGGCCGTATCTCGCATGCCATCGCCACCCATCCTCGCACCCATGCACCGTAAGGCACACTGGTCGTGCCAAACTCAGATGAAGAAGGTAAAGGCGCCCTTGGCCTCTTGGCACCCGTGCGAGCAAGCGCCCGCCTTGATCCCGTAACGTGAGCCACCCGTGCTGGATCCTTGTGTCGTAGCCGTCCTTGTCCAGCTGGCCTAGTGAGATGATGCTGCTATGGAGCCGTGGTATGTAATACACATCGTCCAACTTTAGGTGCTCGCCGTTCCGACACGTAAAAAGGATCGTGCCAGTGCCTTCTATTTCCACAGAGGTGTCGTCTCCCAATTTGACCGAGCCTCGTACATCCGTGTCTAGCTCGGAGAAGAACTCCCGTCTTCCGCACATGTGGGCACTTGCACCGGAGTCGAGGAACCATGCCGTGTCACTCTGCCCGGACTCCTTCGTTGACCGTGCTTTAGATCGCGTCTCGTTGAGCAGGACGTGCTCCTTGGTGGCTGAGTTCCCGATCGTGAGTGAGTGAAGCCTTGCTACGAGGAGCGTCTGTTCGTCCACTTCAGCTTGCACGAGGTTGGCACGTCCCTTTCGTTCGCGCCGTGGCTCGGGGCAGTCCTTGGAGATGTGGCCGGCGTATTTGTTACAATTGTAACACTTCAAATTTGTCAAGTCTCTGTCACCGCTCACCGCCCGTTGGCTGCCGTCTCCCTTGTGGCTTGGTTTCTTCCCTTTCTGAAAACCCTTGCCTTTACCTTTGTTCTCGGAGCTAGAGCTCCGTCCTCGTGCGATCCACTCTTGCTTTGTGAGCAAAACTTGCCCGTTGGAGTTGTTCGTGGTGTTGATGGAGCACCGATCTACTGCTGACCTAAGCCTGCCGATGAGTTCCTCCACTGTCATGCCATTCAGATCGAGCAACGTTTCGATCAAGCAAGCGATCTGGGCGTACTGGCTCGGCACCTCCCGCAAGAACTTTTGGACCACTTTGATCTCTTCTAGAGATTCACCTAAATAACGAAGGTTATTGACGGTACCTGTAATCCGCATGCCGAACGCGTCGAGCGACTCCCCGTCCTTGAAGGCGATTTGCTCGAACTCTTTGCGTAGACATTGTGCCGTGGCCTCACGCACTCGATCCACGCCGACTCGCATCATCCGGATTGCCTCCCAAGTTTCGTGTGCCGACGTTTTGATAGCTAGCGCCGGTACCATCTCCGGTGGCACCGCCCGAATCAAAGCCGAGAGGGCCGCCATGTTTTCCCGTTCGGACGGATCTCCAACGCCGGAAGTGGCCTCCCATAAACCTTGTGCTCGTAGGTTTATCTTCATCACGAGGGCCCATTCGATGTAGTTCGTTGCCGTCAACGCGGGGTACACAATGTTGGCGCCAAGGTTGGTACGTTCTTGGATGACACGTTCGTGGATGACAACTTCGCCGCCGTTGCCGCGTCGTGGCCTGCTGCGTCCTCGTCATCCCCGTGGTTCCGTTCGTGCCGGTGATCTCGATGCGTCCGCCATAGGATCGTTGAAACTCTGATACCACTTGTTAGCTTTCACACAGATAAGCTGAGAAGAGGAGAAAGAAGAACAATGATGTTGTGCAGAAAACTGGATACTGCTTTTCTATTCATATCATCTTTTATATACACAAACTCTGAAAGAAAAAAGGAATACGAAATAATCTACTTCTACGGAAGAAGGAAACTAAATGATCTAATTTCTACGTAAGAAGGAAACGTAATAATCTAATTCCTACGGAAAAGGAAAGGAAAATATCTACTTCCTACGGATGCTAATTAGCATCTTTATTTTCTAGAAATAGCTGCAGAAAATAAACAAACAAGGAAAAGAAAGATGACTAGAATATCTCACATGCCATGCCGGCCTTCACTCTTAAAGCCGAGCCCAGAAGCGCTCCGGCGATCCTCCGGCTCCTTACTGGGTCAACTCCCGGGAGTCAGCGGCCGGAAAATGGCGGGTATTTCGCACATAAATATGAAGCAAGAGAACAAATTAAAGGTTGCGTTGCATCAGGTTTCCCACGAAATTCAGTTCTCATGCTCACCGGTAAACCTTCAAACCTTATGTGTTTGGAATATATAGATACAGCTCACACGATTACTGCTTACATTCATTATTCTAGCAATAAAACTGATTAGTAGATGATAACTGAAGCATGCATTGTAGACCAGGTTGTACAAGAATTTACTTATTCTTCAACACAGATAATTTGCTTGATAAGTTGGATTCGTAAGAGGATGATGATTTATAAAGGATGTTACTATATATAAAGTTCAACATATTACTTTTGTAGTCCAAACTATTGTATTAAAGTATTGAAGAGTCCACAAGACTCAGCATAATAATGTTGGCTATTTTGTAGAAGTCATTATGTTTAAACATACTGATATTTAAACACTGCCTCAAACCAAATCAGAAACCGAGCAAGAGTGTTGGAGATGAAGTACAACTCATATACAATCAAAGAAGATATTCGAGCAAATCAAGATGATATGTGAAGATTGATTTTATGCTGATTTGATTAGCTAGAGAATATATGATAGAGTTGTATCTTAGTCAGGATTAGTCTTAAATAAGGAAAGAATATATTTCTTATCCTATAGCTATAGAAGTAGAATATAGCTAGAAGACTAAGTGTAGCTGTGATGATCTGGACGAGCAGATCAGTATTGCCGAAATGGAAGGATCGAGAAGATCAAGACGGCATCACAGCATTGGACTATAAATATACAGAGAAGCTGTGACAACAAGTATCCATCTTACAAGAAAGTATTCTGCAGATCAGAATAGCTTTATAGTTGGAGCAGCATATTGGAATGGAAGGAGTCTAATAGGCCTTAGCCATCGCTAGGAGTCTGAAATCAGCAAGCCATAATACTTCGGGAGAAGTGGTCAAGACAACAACGATGAGTTGTTGACCGGCAGTGAGTGGAACTCACAAATCCACAAGGAAAAGATAAGTCCTAGATAGTTAATTGTTTGAGGAACATTGTAACTGATCTTGGTTATTTTAGTGGATGATTTTCAGACTGGGCAAGACCCCGCAGACGTAGGTGTTCATCACCGAACTGCGTAACCAATTCTCGTGTTCTTACTTTAAGTGTTTAAACTGAACTGCATGTTTAAACATACTTGCTAGAATAGAACTATTAGTTAAGAACGTTCTGAAACTGATCGATAGTAAATTTCATTTGGTATCGGAGCAAGTCCACTGAGGTGTACCTTTAACAAGGTAAGTGGAGATCCCTATCGATCATGTCGAATCAGGAGAATGATGGTTCGTTGTATACACGCGCACCCATGCTAGATAAAAACAACTACGGTTACTGGAAGGCAAGGATGAGGCATTACATTGATGCTCTAGATGAAGAAGCATGGTACTGGGTTGAGAACGAGTGACAACCGACCAGACAGCCACCTGCAGCAGGCGCAACCGAAGGTGTTTTGAAAACAAAGAGGATCTGACCACTCAAGAGAGGAAGGACAAGCGACTTAACAGCAAAACACTAAATTGCATCAACTCTTGTGTTGATCAAGAAGCTTTTCGCTTAATTTCAACATGCTGTACTGCTAAGAATGCATGGGAGAAATTGAAGGCTAGCTATGAAGGGGATGCAAAAATGAAACGACAAAAAATGCATACAATAAAGACAACATTTGATACTATGGTTACGCATGATAATGAGACCATTGCTGACTATAATTCAAAGATCAGAGATCTGGTCAACTCAGCTCATCAGTTGGGGAAACCATTTGTTGAAGATGATGTTGTGCAGAAGATATTGAGGTCTCTACCACCAAGGTTCAAAGGAAAGACTATTGCAATGGAGGAACTACACGATACATCTGAAATGACCGTTGATGAGGTCATGGGAGCACTGTCAGCTTTTGAAATGAAGGAGTTAGTTACAGTAAGGCAGAATGATCTGGCATTCACTGCAACTACACGAAAAGCAGCTGAACAAAACTCTGTGTCTACACACAATACTGTGTCTAAACACAATATTGTGTCTAAACACTCTACCAGAAACAACAATGAAGATATGGACGAGGACGAGCTTGCTCATATATCAAGAAGCTTTGCCAAAGTTCTGAGAAAATCTCAAAATCGAAGAAGTGAAGGAAGAGACCAAAATTCAGGAATGAGCAGAAGAATCAACAATGATCAAACAGAACCCAAGCCTGTGTTTAAACATTCTGGTAAAATCCAATGTCGAGAATGTGAAGGTTACGGGCATATTCAATCACAGTGTCCAAGTGGATCATCTAGCAAGAAGGGGAAAGCCTACAATGCCACCTGGAGTGATGGAGAAGAGTCTGATGAAGAGCATGTTAGCAACCATGTAGCTTTCGGTGCAATTAATGTTCAAAGTGACGAAGAAGTTAAAGAAGAAACCTATGTTGCATTTGGTGCTACGGTCGTTTCTGATAGTGAGAGTTTAAACATGAACTCTGAGGATGTTCATGAATCATACTACAAACTCCACAAACTCTGGGTCAGTGTGACTGAACAGAATAAAGTTTTACAGAAAGACAACCATAGCTTGAATGAAGAATTCGAACAACAACAGATCACCATTGATGCAATGAGAGAAGAGCTGAAGATAGCCCTTGTTCGAGCAGAAGTTGCTGAAGGTACCATCATCAAACTAAATAAAGGAACAACCGCCTTGGATGACATTTTTGGCATGGGAAAAATTGCTGGAGATCGACATGGGTTAGGATACGATGGAATGGAAGTGACCAACCAGAATGACCAGACAAAAGGGAAGATGGACAAGAAGGTGACTCAACCTAATTCAGGCCAAGTCAGGAAAGAGAAACTTATTAGAGCTTCAAACAATTTCACCAAAACTCCTAAGTTTGGACTAGGTTATAAACCTACCTATCACCAGCAGCGAAATATGTTTCAACCATGGTGGGAGGCAACATGCAATTATATCCGACGAGCAGGACATTACAAGAGGTGCTGGTTTCGTCTTTTAAGAGATTTGATGCAAGCACCAACAAATGGAGCATGTTACAACACTGGAGCAAGTTACAACATCGTGCAACCAGAAATGGCTCAACATTCAAAAAAGGTATGGGTTCCTAAAATCAACCTCTGCTATGCTGTCCATACTTGTTATAGCTCATATGCCAGAGATGCCTGGTACTTCGATAGTGGTTGTTCTAGACATATGACAGGTACTCCTGAGTTGTTAAGCAATGTTGTTCCTTGGACTGGAACAGTGAGATTTGGAGATGGGAAGAAATGTAGAATAACTGGAAAGGGGGAGTTACAAGTCAAGAACTTTCCAGTATTTCAAGACGTTCTTCTTGTGGATGAACAGTTCACAGTAAAAATCTTAAATATGACAGATTGATCTGTTTAAGTGAAATAATTCCTTTCAAGTGTTGTGCATCATTCAAACTCATAGTTCCATTTTGGTTAGCAGAAAGACTGTATCCAGATAGAAAATCAAAACACAATTTCCCTGTCTAAGAGTATGCAAAAGGAGATTGTGCACCCCCTTTAAATTCATCTCAGCACAAATTTTATAACAACTCCAAGGTATAGATGAGGGATTTGTTGTCCCTTTTACTGCTTGCAGGCTATCAGATTCAATAGTGAATAAAGCTAGCATCTAACTTCCTATTGTAAACCCTAAATCAATAGCCATTAGTTCATCTTTAAGGGCTGAACTAGTTTGAATACTTTTCATATTCTTTGAAGAACATGTCCTCTACGGTCTCTAATAACTACCCCTAGACCTGCCTTGCCGCCATCTTTAAAAGATGCATCAGCATTATTTTTAGGCCTAAGTCTGAGGGTAACCAGTAAACTATTCTCACTGGTTTATGTCTCTTTTTTTTAAAATATGGAATTAAACTCATATTTATTAATTCCATGTGACCTCGAAGAGAACCAGTAGATGGGAATGCGGATAAGAAGAGACATACTTGTTTCATAGAGTTTTGCATAATATTTCTATCATCAATACTCTTGTTATCGTATAAAAATGTATTTCTTCTCTTCCTAAGATTGCACATGACAGTGATAGTGGTTACTGGAGAGAATGAGTCTGTTATTACTCGGTTGAAGTCAAAAGCTCTTGCTTTACTTGTACATTATAGCATAAGAGTTTCAAAAGAAAGGCAACAATAACAATGAATAACAGTACTTAATTATACAGTAACAAAAAAAGTACTTAACTAGTTAGTTGTCCTACACACAAAAAAAAGTACATAACTTTTTGAGCATTCATTCTCTTAATCGCCACAATTTAAAGTTCCACAGTCTTCTCTCTTCTGCTTTCTACATAAAGCAAGAGGCCATAAGTCTCAAATCCCAAATTGAAGGAGAAATGAACAAGTAAACCAAAACGCAAAAACCAAGTTTGTATACATGTCAAACGAAAACAACAAACGTACGTAAGTTACACAACATATAAACTAGACCAGACACCAGAGAAACCAGATCCTGCTTCTCGGGCTTTATTACAGATTGAGTTGATGACTACTAAACCAAACTACTCGATCTTTGGCTGTGGAGCTCTGATGGAGTCGGGGTAAAGGATCCTGTCGATTCCGGTGTAGTCCACCACCTTCTTCCCAATGGTATCAGCCCTCGAATCTCCGAAGCTCATGAGCATCGTCATACGGTACATGTACTCCAAAACCTCAGGGCACAAAACCTTCCACACGTACGTGTACTTGTACCACTCCGGCTCCGTCACGTATCTGTCCCCGCGGCACGCGCCTCTCACGATGGCCATCGCGCAGTCACGGGTCTTCTGAACCGGAAGAACATTAACCATAACCTGATCATACATATTCCACACCCAAAACGATTAATGACTAGATAAACATCGATCCGTACTCATGTAATTTATCAACTACTCACATCCCGCATATCTGTGTCGACTTCTATGTTGCCGTGCTCTTCCATGAACTTGCCTTGAGTCATCTCGGACTCGACCCATCCAGGAGTGGCAATTGTGATGCCGACGTCGGGCCCGACCTCAACTCGCAAGGTGTCGAAGAACTGCAGCAGGGCAGCTTTGCTTGCCTGGAATGTGAAAATCAGGTGGCTTGTATTTCATTGCACACAAAACACAAGCATATGTAGTGAAGGACATTCAGAGAGAAGGTGGATTACACTGTAAACATGCATCCTTGGCGCAGGCAGCCACGCGCCACATGAGGACAGGACTACTACTCTGCCTCTGCTGTTTCTCAGGTATGGAAGCGCATATTTCGTCATATAAACTGATCCCCAGAAATTGATGTCCTGCAAAAATTAGACATAAATTGAAGAAAGCACATTCAGAAAACCTAGTTCTTGAATATATTACAAAGTAAGGAATGAAAATTTAATTACCATGATGGATCTAAAATCAGTGATGTCCTCCACGTCTTCAAGCAAAGCAAGGCTACTCATTCCAGCATTGTTTACCAGATGATCCACTACAGGCAAGACACATATCCATATTTAATTTATAAATTTTAACTAACAAGTAGGATCTACGAAAGAAGAAACTTACAGCGGCCAAAACGAGTCATGGCTTCATCAATGATCCTTCTGCAATCATCGGGCTGGGAAACATCTGCACCAACTATGACAACATCGGGAGATCCCAGCTCACGTGCCACGTTGGCGACCTGGCCAAGGCTGTTCACGCGCCTCGCTGCTAAAACTAGATATGCCCCTCTTCTTGCATACTCGTAAGCCATATGCTATACATAATTAATTCGATTTAGTAGTTGCACTCATCTAATGAAACGACAACTTTTCCGGTGAGAAAATTACCTCTCCGATGCCGGAAGAAGCTCCGGTGATGACGACGACTTTGGCAGCAACATCTTCGATGAAAATCGCGTTTAAGAAGGAGAGCAGGTACTTGAAAGCCTGCAACGGTGGGAGGATGAAGAGGAGGCTGAAGAAGGTGAAAGGAGGAGCTACCCAGTTGAGGAAGCTGTTGATCACATCCATGACTACAACGATTTCTCTTCAAAGCTAGACTATACTAGAAAAGAAGAAGATATGCTTGATGAGGTTATGATTATAATTACATATATATAGTATGTGTCTGGCTGCATGTAGAGAAAGATGGCAGCTGGTGGCACCCCTGCATGTATCCACTTCGACACGTGTACACTGGGTCGACAAGTTCATCTCTTAGAATTTTCTTCTTGTTGTTTGAACTTCTTTTCCTTGTGCTCGAATTTTCTTTTACTACGTAATATTATGTGTTTACAATAATAATAAAAAAGTTGTGTATGTAGATTGTATAACGTAAGCTGGTTTCTCGATAATATTGGATTAATTTTTTTTATCGGTTAATAAATCAAATGAATCCCAATAAAATCCCACCTTTTCTTTCTCCCGAAAGTTAAAATTGGATTAATTTTTTCTAAAAGAAAATAAACTAATGACAATATAAAAATATTAAATTAATGAAACACATAAATATAGTTAATTAACCGAACGGCATTTTTACAATATTTCAGCTAAGATAATTTTCAATAAAACTAAGTTGGTTGTGCCATTTATCGTGTGGTGTCTTAAATTAGAATTAATCTTGGAAGTGGCGGTCACTATATAGTGACGGAGTTTATATGCAAAGAAGTTTAGGACGGGATTTTTCTGCAATTTATGCAAATTGCATTCACGCGCGGGGGTTTTTCTACAATTTATGCAAATTGCATTCAGCATGCTTGAATTTCACACTTGAATGCTTGTTTTTTAGATCAAACAGGTTGTTTTTTAGAACATACTTGCATTTCACGCTTAACATGTTGTTTTTTAGAGAATGCTTGCATTTCACAGTTAACAGGTTGGTTTTCAGAATTCATGTATTTTGA
Source organism: Sherardia arvensis (assembly GCA_948330725.1). NCBI lineage: Eukaryota > Viridiplantae > Streptophyta > Magnoliopsida > Gentianales > Rubiaceae > Sherardia > Sherardia arvensis. The sequence continues at coordinate 23,257,780 of OX415240.1, read as the reverse complement.
AGCAAAAAAAAAAGGTTTTATAGAGAATGCTTCAATTTCACCCTTGAATGCTTGTTTTTTAGACCAAACAGGTAATTTTTTAGAACATGCTTGTATTTCACGCTTAACAGGTTGTTTTTTAGAATAAAATGCTTGTTTTTTAGACTGTGTGGATATGTTTGCTAACGTCTATTTTTAGACTAAAATGCTTGTGTTTTTAGACTGAGTGAATAGTGCATTTTTGTCAAAATTGCAAATAAGGACCTCACTAGTAGAATCAGGCCGGAACACGGCGCCGTTAGACGGCGGTTCCGCGTGACTTTTTAAGAAACCGCCGTTTTACAACCATCCCGCTAAGTTTCCGAACTCGGAAACTTAGCCGGATGGTTGTTATCAAACAGATCTCCCCTTGCAAGTTATAATCTCCTTCTCCCTCTCCATCTTCTTCCTCTCTCCTTCTTCTCCTTCTCCCACTAATTCTCCACCTCTCCCTCTTCTTCTTCTCCTTATTGTCTTTCTCCCTATCCTTCTTCTCCTTCTCCTTCTCCATCTCCCTCTCCCTCTCCCTCTCCCTCTCCCTCTCCTTCTTCTCCTTCTCCCACTCATTCTCCACCTCTCCCTCTTCTTCTTCTCCTTATTCTCTTTCTCCCTCTCCCTCTCCCTCTCCTTCTTCTCCTTCTCCTTCTCCATCTCCCTCTCCCTCTCCCTCTCCCTCTCCCTCTCTTCTCCCTCTCCCTCTCCTTCTTCTCCTTCTCCTTCTCCTTCTCCCTCTCCTTCTTTTCCCTCTCCCTCTTCTCCCTTTCCCTCTCCCTCTCTCCCTCCTTCTCCTTCTTCTAACAAAAGGTTGATTTTAAATTATGTGTTTTTCATATGATTTAGTCTGAAAATCAATAGATTAGTATGATAGTTTGTGTTTTTGGGATTTCCGGGTACGATCTATTCGATCCACAAGTACCCATGGTTTGGGGATGAAACTGTTTTTATGTTGGTTTTGATTTCGCCGGCCAATTCGGCTGGCGTTTTTTTTTGTTCTATCCGGCTAACTTTCCGAATTCGTAAACTTAGCCGGATTTATAAACATCCGGATAGATTTCCGAACTCGGAAACTTAGCCGGAACAATACACGGCGGTTATGACCGCCGTGCATCGGTGGCGCCAATTGCACGGCGCCACCATGGACGGCGGTCAAAACCGCCGTCCAACCTCCGGGGAACCGCCGTATTCCGCCTATTATTCCACTAGTGCCTCCTTCCTTCCACATTCTAATATAGTCCTTCGTCAGTATATAGTGACCGTCACTCAAGAGACCAACTTCTTAAATTATCAATAATAGATAGTAACATTTATAATAAATTTTAATGAATGAGAAAGTCTCTGATAAGGCAGCCTTATGGTAAGGCAAAGGGAGGTTCAGGGGCAAAATACTTTTGGGGCTGGAATATAAATATTTATTTTTCGGCGCCAGTACTTAAAATGTTAATAAAACCCAGGGACCATTTTGCAATAAGAATATATAACACATTTAATCTCCTTATTCATCATTACCATCATCAATCATCAATATTAAATCATCAAATCATTGTCGTTCATCATCAATTCATCGACATTCATTACCAAATGATCGACGTTCATCATCAAATCATCGCTGTTCATCGAATAATCACCGATCATCATCAAATCTTTATCGTTCATCGTCAAATCATCGTCGTTCATCATCAAATCTTCGTTGTTCGCCATAAAATCATCAAATATTCATCGTTCATCGTCAAATCATTGTTGTTAATCGTCAAATTTTCGTCTTTTATCGTCAAATCTTCGTCGTTCATCGTCAAATCATCGTCGTTCATCATCAAATCTTCGTTGTTCGCCATAAAATCATCAAATATTTGTCGTTCATCGTCAAATCATTGTTGTTAATCGTCAAATTTTTTCGTCTTTTATTGTCAAATCTTCGTCGTTCATCATCAAATCATCATCGTTACTCATCAAATACTCGTTGTTCATCGTCAAATCATCATCGTTCATCATCAAATCATCGTCGTTCATCATCAAATCCGTTCGATAATCGATAAAAATCATCAATCATAAACATAAAATCATCAACTAAAATATGCACATAATCAAATCGATAAAAAATCGTGAAACTAGATTCTCGTAGAAATATAGCTCGGATAATAAAATTGACCTCGTTTACATCATCTTCAACATTACTCAGACACTAGCATAACTCATCGTCATCAATCGAATCATCAAATAAGTTAGATCATCAATCAAAAATCATCAATCATCATATTCATCATCGTTACCGACATTAATCATCAATCATCAAATCAAAGAGTCATTATCAATCATATCATAACCATCATCACATTATCAAAATTAATCATAACTAACGTCATTATCACCAACATCAATTATTATCGTCGTGATCAAAATCATCACCATTAGCACTAATATCATCATAAATCATACATCATCATTAGAAATAATATTATCATGATCATTATTAAATCACCACGCCACACCACCACAATTAGCCACCGCACCACCGCCAAAACAAAACCATCCGCTACACCACCTTTACAACCATTCACCGCCACACCACCACCGCAATCATTCACCGCCACACCACCGCCACACCACCGCCTTCCTCCATTCCCCACACCACCACCACCATCAAATCATCAAACTCAAACGGTGCCTTGCGAATGGAGGACGATGAATGACTGAATTCCCTCATCACCAGCTCAGTATCGAAGCAGTTCTCACCGGAAAATTGACCACCAAACCGACCACCGCCGTCGTGCCTCTACAAGCTCTGCATCATCTCCGGCGTCAGCTCAGAAGTGAAGCAGATGTCGCCGCCGCCGACAAGCTGAGCACCAAATCCACCGGCGCCAATCTCCGGCATCCCGTTCGATAAAATCCTTACCCGACCCGACTGACAATGGATTCCTTGAGTGGGGATGAAGATTACTACCACAACAACCGTTATTTTGATCTGGAATCGGACTTCGAGAGATATGTGTAGCCGTTTCTACCATCGCCGGGTACGTGAAGTCGTTTCTACCGTCGCCGGAGTGGGATAGGAATAGATTCAGATCCGAATTATTCTGATTTTCTGATTTGGGGATACATTTTTGGAATTTTCAATTTAGTCCCTGGACTTAGGCACGTTTTACACTATGACACCGAGAAAAAAGTATTAAGTATTTTTATCCCAAAACTTATTAGATTGGAGTTTCCCAGCCCCTTTGCCTTATGATAAGGCTGCCTTATCTAATTGTTTCTCCTAATGAATATAATTAATTGAATATGTATTATATGAGTTTTAGAATATTATGAAACTTGATTTGTATTATGGTTTAACTTGCATGAAATCTGAAGGTCTATATTCAAAATTATCAAACATTTAGCCAATTTTACTTTATAATTTCAATAATTTTTCTTAAACATTTCAACAAACATGTTTCATATATAATTTTTATTTCTCGAATACTCAATTTTAATCAAGATGAGTTAATCATCTCTTTCAATATTTTCAACAAACAATTTACAGTCCACACTTTCAACAAACTGTTTATTAGCAGTTCAATTATATTCAACAAAAATATAATCTGATCAAATTTAGGTAACTTTGACATACTGATTTTGTTTTTAATATATTTATTTTCAATTCAGTTCAGATCATTAAGAAATAAGTTTAGCCACACATGTCCTTAATTTATGTTTGGGAATTGATTTTTTAAAAGTTTAAGGAAAATTTATAATGATGGGGAACATATGCCAGAACTCAATTCAATTAAATGGACCAAAATCACACAAATAACCAAATCAATTGAAAATTAGAAAATAATTATGAAAACGGGTCTAAAATAATAAGAATAATGCGTGGGAATTAAACGAAACCTTAAAATAATGTAACTAAAAATAGTTCAATTATGGTATGATTGGGAGAAAAATTACAGATAAATACAATCAAAAGTACAATTATAAATTAACCACAAATTAATTAGAATTAAATTCTAATTATTTAAACTCAGAAACATTATATTTTTATTAGGACGTGAGGAAATGAAAAATAATTCATATGAATATAAATATTTTTGGTTTATCTCCCTTCGATCTACTACTTCTATTAGCCCTTTTTTATCACTTGTTAAGACCTCTTTGTTGTTTTAGTTTCCTATTACTTTTCTTAGGACCTCTGTGTTAGATATGTTATAGGATTTATTGGTAATCACCTTAAAGAAAATATGCAACACCAAACATATATTGATAAGAGCATGAGAGTCGGAATTAAAACTGAAAATTATAATTTAGAATACACCCTTGAAACATTCAAATAAAGAAATAAATAAAATACGACAGTAACTTATATATTTCTCCTTATTTATGTATGGTCGTGATGGCGGTGCTACCCGATACTGATTCGCCCCTCACATAATCTCCACCAACTTCTTATGCACAGATCGTTAACAAGCAAGCGTCTCTCTCCGATTTTATTGTTTATTCGATTGGATCAGAGAAAAGACCTCGCTTCAATCCAAAACCCGATCCGACCATTTAGGGGAACTAGGAATCACGTTCTCTGATGGACAATGCGATAAACTGGAGGCTCCTCTTAGATTTACTCTGGTTGGAAGCTTTGTCAGGGCAAGACCCCAATTAGATCGTCTGAGAAAGGATTTTTAGACCGCTGGATTCAAAGGTCAGTCTGGCATATTTCTAGTTGACAATAAACATGTGTTCATCCATTTTCAGGTCCAAGAAGATTATTACGGATGCTTGCTACACAAGGTTTGAGATTTCAGATTCTACTCCATACGCATCACTAAATGGAGCCCGGACTTTAATCCCAACACTGAATGGTTAAGAATGTTTGGCCTCCCTCATCAATTGTTTGACGAACATGTAATGCTTTCACTGGGTTATTTGATTGGACACCCTATTAAGATTGATAAGGCTACTCTGCAAAGAACTAAACCACACGTTGCTAAGGTGTATGTAGAACTAGATGTATCTAAGCCCCTCTCAGATAGAATTTGGATACACTATAGACAAAAGGACTTCTGGCAATATATTGAGTATGAATGTGTCCTAGATTACTGAATGAAATGTCTTAAATTAGGGTATCTTGAATCCTCATGTGATACGGATTCATTAGTTAGAAAGAAATCTTTATCTTGGAAAACTCGGAACAATAAACCCTTTGTCTTAAATAATAGGGCAAATGAGCAAGTTGTTACTGAGGCCACTAATCCATCGACTGAGAATTCCACTTGGAAAAGAAGGGCACTTTTGCAGGTGAAGTTTGGAGGAAGAAACAGGATAAGAAGGCAAAAGGACAAGCTCATCAGCCTATAAATGTTGACACCAACAGTAATAACAACACAATGGCTATCCATAATACTTTTGGAGTTCTCTTAGATAGCGAGCCAGAGACTGATTCAGGAAAGATGGGTGAACAAACTCATTTTGATAATGCAACACTTATGCAACACAACAGTGGATAAATCCTTGATAGGTTGGGTACTAATTTGTTACTTAGCAGTGGTGCAGGTACATCAAGGATTGATGCTACAACTGGACAGGTAGAAATCTCAATGAATGTTGATTAGAGTCAGGATGAAGGTGAAGGCATGAACCTTCATGACAATCAGAAGCAGCAAATTACCCTTTCAGCAAGGGACAGTGAAGAAGTAGCAACACAAGACAGAGATGAGGCTTTCATAAGTCCTCAAGGTAAGATATCTAAAAGCTTACCATCCAGTCCCACAGAATAGTTGTCTAATGATAGGACTGATAATAATGGGATTTCATTATTGAACCATTAGGTCAGTCTAAGAAAAGATTGGATAAACTTATACCTGAACCAATGTCTAGTCAACCTGAGCCTTTTGTAGTGAAAACACAAAGTTAAAAAGCATATACTAAGAAGGATTATACTCAGGTCCCTGAGACTATAAAAACTAGATCTCACATTGTTAATTCTCTTACTGTCAAACATGATTAGTCACAACACAAGTGCTTGGAATGTGAGAGGGATTAAGAACAAAATAGCTCAAAGCAGGGTAAAGAATTTTAAAAGGAAGCATAAAATTTCTCTATTTGTTCTTATTGAACCCTTTCTTCAATCATCTCAGATTACCTCAATTTCTTTTAAATTAGGTTTCAACCACTTTTGTTTTTTATACCGGTTGGGTATAAGGATCTCGTTCATCCTGATTTTGTTTGTCAACTTCGAAAGGCCATTACGGACTTAAGTAGACCCCACGAACATGGTTTGACCGATTCAATACTTATCTTCGATCTCTTGATCTTTTGTGAAACTCTTCTGACACATCCTTATTTGTGTTCTCTCGTGGCAATGTTCTCCTGTATTTCCTGGTATTTGTTGATGATATTATTCTCAGGGGAAATGATTCGACTGCCATTCTCCAGTTCATCTCCCACACTGATAAGTAATTTTTTTACAAGGATTTGGGGTCCCTCGGATATTTTCTTGGTTTAGAGGTGTCCTCTACGTCGTCGGGTCTCTTTTTGGGTCAGGGTAAGCATGCCCGTGACATTTTTCGACGGGCAGGGATGATTGATGTTTCTCCTGTCTTGACGCCTTTTGTTCCAATCTCTCAGCTTCACAGCACTAGCGATCCTTTTGCAAATCCTACTCTTTACCGATATTTTGTTGGTTCTCTTCAGTATCTCACCATTACTCTCCTGACTTGGCTTTTGCTGTTAACTTGGTCAGTCAGTGTCTCCAAGACCCTAAGGATGATCACTTTACCGCTGCTACTCGGATCCTTCCTATGTTCATGGCACCCTGCGTTATGGATTGACTTTCAATTCCTCGGCTTCTTCAGAGGTACTTGGTTACTCAGATGTGGATTGGGATTGTTGCTTGGAGACTCATCATTCCACCAATGGGTATATTGTATACCTCGGAGGGAATTTAGTCTCTTGCAGTACCACGAAACAACCTACTATCTCCCGTTCCAGTGCTAATCTGAGTATCGTAACTTGGCTAATATGGCTGCCGAGGTTGTTTGGTTGTCTCATCTACTTCGCGATCTTCATTTTCCAATCCATCGGCCACTACTACTGTTGTGTGACAACAAAAGTGCTATCTTCCTTGCCTAGAATCCAGCCGCTCGTAGACGAGCTAAACACATTGACATTGATTATCATTTTATTCGGGAACTTGTCGCTTCTGATAAGAATTTTGTTCGCCGTGGTCCTACTTCTCTCCATTTTTATGACATTTTCCCTTGAGAGAGGTGTTAGAATAGAAGATATTGGTTGGTTTGGGCCTAGCCCATTAGCCTAGATTATTCTAGAATATTCTGTATAGTCTAGATTCATTGTATCTTTTATACTTTTGTACCTATTTATTTCCTTATCTATCAACCCTCACTTCATTGAGGTTTTTATCAGTTGAGAGATATGTGGCAATCAAGTTGTCACAAAGAAAAATGTGAGAAAGCTGAGCAAAGACTTGCATTTCCTGAATAAGATGGATTAGCCAAATCAGTTGGCGGAGGCAAATGCAATGGCTCGATATTTGGCAATGCAAAGCCTTTTCCCACGTCGTTAAAAGGGTTAAACTACACCAAAATACAATTTATAAAACCTCTACCAGAACCTCCACTACAAAGGTAGGAAAGTGATAAGCAAAGGGTCGAACCCAAGAGAAAGGGAGTTTCATTCTAGTCCGGTCTCTATTCTAGGTAAACAAGGGGGTTTGTATGTGTGGTGGTGAACCAAGTAATCATGCAGCAAGTAAGAGAAAAAATAGCAACTACGTGTGTTAAAAAGAATATTATGATAGCAAAGATGTAGCGGGGTTGCCAGTGAGGGTACTTCTCTCTGTGATCCATCATCTCCCAGCTTTGGTGCCTCCAAATCTGCAAATAGAGAAAATGAGTAGTAAGAAGTTCAAGAAACTATCTTGCTATAATGTAGGGAAATTCCCTACTATCCTATTCTATTAAACCTCTAATATTTGTTGGGAGTGTAGTATGTGTGAAGGTGAGTATAGAATCTGAATTACTAGTTATCTTAGAGAAAGCATCTGCTACAACATTAGGTTCTCTAAAAATATGAGCAAAAGAGACATTAAGATTACCCGATATGGACCATATATTCATTAAAATCTGAACCAGCTTCCAAGGAGTTCTCTGCTTGGTCTGAACAATATGCAGCAGCACCATAGAATCCATTTCAACCCGAAAATTCTGAAATTTCCCAAAGAAAGCTGTTTCAAGACCAGTAGCAAGTGATAAAGCCTCAAATTCCAAAGGATCATCAAGGCCTTTGCATAAATGACAGTTCCAGTGTGATCTCTAATCTTATATCCTGCTCCTCCTTTCCCATTTCTCAATAGAGAACCATCAGTATTTAGCTTCATAAAACCAGGGCTTAGTAGTTTCCATGATACAACTCTTTGAGTTCTTAAAGAGGTATCGTTAGAAGGGACTAAATTCAAATAATGGTTAGGTAATTTTAAGGGACTAAATTCAACCCCGCTACATCTGAGATGCTCATTTTTCTGTACTTATAAATGGTAAGCCAAATGGTTTCTTTAAACCTTCTAGAGGTATTAAACCAGGGGATCCTCCATCACCATTTTTTGTTTAATATTTTTTCAGACTCATTTACTAGAAGCATGTCTTATGTATTTGTTATAGGTAGACTAGACAACTTTGACATTTCTAGAGGTCCTAGACTAATTTCCCGTTTAAGCTATGCTGAAGACACTATTATATTTTTGAAAGACTCAAAACAGAATTTTATTAAGATTAAGGCTTTCTTAGTTATCTTTGAACATACTACAGGTCAAAAGATTAACTATGATAAAAGTGAATTTTTTATGGGAGAACATGCTAGCACTAGTAGAAAGGGGTTCATTTAAGACACAAATTTAAGACGTTTAACGTGTACGTTGAAACAACCGCCTTAAATATTACTTCCGATCTCGCAACTGTATTTCGTTTGTCCCAAAAGTTAAGTTTACGGCGTTTAAAAAATATTTAAGTCGTTTAAAATTAATGTCGTAAATATAAGTGTGTTCCGAATTCGGAAGTAGACTCGGTCATAGATAAAAAGCTAGTTCCGATATTGCAAGAGACTTTTAAAAGATATAAACACCCAAATTAAACCCTTACCCCAAAATCTTACCCATACTTAGACAGAAAGTCTCAATCCCATCTTCTGCAACGCCATCGGCATACGAATTCTCCGACCACGGCCGTCAGCCTTCTTGTGCCTGTCTTTTTTCGAAGCCCTCGTCGGAGCCATCAGCCTTTTCCCGGCACCGTCTTCTGCAGAACCCGTAAATCTTTCACCTCTGTCGCGTTGTTCTCGTCCATGCTTTGTTCGAAGATGGGAAATCGTCTTCAGTGCCGCTGCTCTTCACTCCCCAGGTATTCTTCAGACTCATATTATAACTAGTAATTTCTGGGTTCAATGTTGATTTTGTTGTTTTAGAGCTATAACTATTCAACCCTCTTTTCATCCTTACAGACACCAAATTATCCAGAAACTTCTGCCTTCGGGATACGAAGATCGTGCATTGGAACGTATTTGAAAGGTCAGTGTGCTCGATTGGGCCGTATTCGATGCGAATACTTTGCTCAACTGTTACTTCTGATATGTGGAAACATCGACTATGTGTTCAAGGTGTTTGATAAAATTCCTGAACCAAATATTGTTTCTTGGAATGCTCTGAACTTAGGCTATAATAATAACTTTCTGTTTGGGGGTTTGTGGAGGGAGTTTTGTTGAATGCACCGGCTGGGTTTGGCTATGGATGAATATACTTATGGGAGTATTCTTTATGCGTGTGGAAGTCTGGAGTGCTTGACTTGGTGAGTAGGTTTATTTGGTTTCTCTGAAAGATGGATTCTTTTCAAGTCCTTATGTGAGGACTGGAATGATGAACTTGTTTTCAGTGAGTTGTAGGTTTGAGGATGCTTCACGGGTGTTTGGTGATGCTGTGTATGATAATGTGGCTTCTTAGAGCTCTATCATTTCTGCTTTGAAGAACCAGAAGTAGTAGTTCAGTGGCTACACTATTAAAAACGAGCTTGATCGCGCCGCTCGTTCAGTGCCGTTGCTCTTTAGTTTGCTTCACTCCCCAGGTATTCTTCGGAAACTCATATGATAACTAGCAACTTCTGGGTTCAATGTTGATTTTGATGTTTTACGGTTATAACTTAGGGATATCAAGAATCTCTTCTTATGTGTTTATATTATAGAGGGGGTGTGGTGAATTGTAGTTTTGAAATATTAGATTTTGAATATGATTGGTGAGTTAAATTATAAAGGGATGAATTGGGTATATGAAAACACTGTAAAAATATGGACTTTGCTAATATCAAAGTACTGAGCTTTAAAAGCTTGTAACATTGAATCCATAGCTTTATACATGGTACTAATGATAAATTTGAAAACCTTGGATTTAGAGTTACAATATGGTATCAAGAATCGACTGATTTAGTGTACAAACGAGGGAGAAAAATAATCTTGAAGTTCTGCTCTTTTAACTGTTCTGTTTCAGTAGCATAAGAAGAAGTCTGAACTTGAAAAGCCTGTAATTTTCAAGCATTAGCTCTGATTTTGTCATGTTTTATTCCTATGTAATCCTTGTAAGATAAGCTATATTTTAGAACCTCAAATTATTGAAAACGAATAAGTAATGACTGAGATAATTTGCTTTCAAAACTGCTGGTTTTAGTTTATTACAAATTAATGATAGCTAGCGTGTTTAACTTAAGATAAGCACATCTTTGTAACTGAGACTCTGATTTGGTTGATTTTTGTTTGGTAGTGATCTAGAAACATTGAACCGAACTCTATAATCAGTACTCCTTTTTATTTAGTTCAAAACCAGTAATGAAAGTGAGTGTAAAACTACAGTACTTTTAAGGCAGCAGAATCTTGTTCTTAGAATTTCAAACATGAGAATTTGAATAGATATTACTAATGTTTTTTATCCCTCTGCTTTGAAGTATGAATTTTGAATCAAGTTAGTTTTTAAAAACTGAACTGATATTAGCTTAAGTGCAGATAAGCCCAATCAACAAGTTTTTAGTTGTTCATTAAGAGTGAGGAAATTTTGTAATGTATGTGTTCAAGATGTGGTGGAATGTGAAGAGACGGCTTAGAAATAGTTATGGTATAATATGATGTGTGGACAAACGTTTTTAGTTTAATGGGGTTGGTTGCTCTACGTTTTTAGTTTTTACATAAGTTTGAGATATAATTTCTTGTTTCCTCATATGTGTATTTTCATGTCTCCAGGCTAATGAGATAAGGCAAAACGATGATATAAAGCAAAACCTCCTTAAGCAACACAAATCAGCTAAAACAATGACGTTGCTTGTATGGTACAGTGGACAATCGATCATTCTAGATACAAGTATGATGTTTTACAGAGGAACCTTCAACTTTAGATGAGTACTTACTTTAATGGAATATTGTATGATCCTTGGCATTTAGATGTTATGTACATTGTTCCGTTCACAAGAATTGTTTGTTAATAATTTGAGTTAGTGAATTGTCAATAAAATTTGATGTTTTCATGTTTATAGAGCTCTCTGATCCATTTTGGATCGGAGAGCTCATTTTTTTTATCGAGGAGAGTGGAGTTAAGACATCGCAAGCTGTCCAGCTTGCTATAATAGAATGGACTTGAGACATCGCAAGCTGTCCAGCTTGCTAGGGTTTTTTTTACAAACGAGCTTCCTTGCGAACTCGCAAGTTACATTTAAGGCGGAAATAAACGCCTTAAAACTGAAAACATTTAAGGCGGAAGAGGAACCGCCTTAGATGATTTTTCTCATTTAAGACACACCCAGAGAAGGCATTTGTCTTCTGCTTTAAAACATGAAGGACCAACCGCCTTAAATGGCACAATTTTGTAGTAGTGTAGCAATTTAAAATTGAGACAGGTTAAGGACTTTTTATGTATGACACAAAGACACATGTCCTTCACATATCTTGGTGTTCCTATTTTTTCAAGCATAGCTCTTATCTCACATTTCCAACCACTAATCCAGAGGGTTGAAAACAGACTGAAAAACTGAAAGAAAAAATGGCTTTCCACTGGTGGAAAGATCATACTCATTAAGTCATGCATTTACTCAATCACCCAACATATATTGAGTGTGTTAAAACCTTCATTAACTGTGATTGGGAGAATAGAAAAACTTATATCTCTCTTTTTCTGGGGTGAGACTGAGCCAAAAGCTAAGAAGTTTGGAGAAAGTGAAATGATGTTTGTTATCCAGTCGAAGAGAATGGAATTGGGATCAAATCCATTCACACAATAATCAAGGCCTGCTCTATGAAGATCATGTGGAAATTTCAGACGGGAACATCATTATGGGCTCAATTTCTTTGGAATTTGCCTCCATCTCACAATTCCTCATGATGCAGGATTCGTGCGTTTATGAAAAGGTAGTTGGGAAAAGAACTCGTACCAAAATATATAATATTCCTCGGAAATCACACCTAAAAAAATATATAAATATCCTTTGGCAATCAGAGCTCCGGAAAAACTGGGCTAACACTCATACATAGAATTTTTATTAATCTCGAAAATCTCTTCTTCCCTTTTTCTGTACAAAGATTACAGTATATAGTTACGAAAAAAGGAAAGTATTATATCCTAATTCTATTCTAAAACTAAGAGGAATACAAATATAATCTTTCCAAATTAAGATTCATTTTTCATGAATAGTTTTGGAAAATGTTCGTTTCCATTCTTCATCATTCTCCGACGAGTTATAACAAACAATGTTCGTGAAATAACAATGGTTGTGCATTTCTTACGTGGATGTCCTTTCCAATGGATCAGATACTTCCAACGTAAAAGACATAAATGGCATGCTTGAATTCAAAACCCATCAAAAGGTTTAACAATAATTTCATGGACTTTCAATTCTCTTTTTTTCAAAACTAAAACTTATCATTCATTTTTTGTCGAATCTGCTCGATTGATCTTCGATTTAACACCTCTATATCTTGATATTGATAGTGCCCCTGAACTTGATCTTCCAATCATTGATATTGATTGCGAATGCTGTGATGGATCATCTATTTGAAGTGATGATGGATCTAGCTGTTGTAACTTCATAGATGATGGTGGATTCTGCTCATCTATCAGCATCTTTGGAGGCGAAGACTACTGCGGCTTCAATATCGGCGTGAAATTATGCACAATAGTTCATAAGCGATAAATCGATGTTTTTATGGTTTCCGGTGGATTCATAAGTGATGGTGGCAATGGTGGCAGTGGATTATTCACATCCGTCTGCAATTGTGCATCAAGGCGAGCAATCACATGTTTTTGTGACTCTTGAAGACTCCTCAATAATTCCTTGATTTGAGTAAGGGCAGAACCTTGCTCCACCAATATTGTCTCATAGTTGTTGATGACTTTCTCAAATCTTTTAGAGTCATTGTCGAAACCTTGCTCTGACATAGGACTCATGCGTTGATGAAAAGGCAGCTGGAAAAAGAACTCGTAACAAAACATAAAATATTCCTCGGCAATCACACCTAGAAAAATATATATAAATATCTTTTTGCAATCACACCTCCGGGAAAATTGGGTTAATACTCATACACGGAATTTTTATCTCAAAAATCACTTTTTCCTTTTTTTTACGTACAAGGGTTACAATATATATAGCTACGAATTAAAACAAAACATGAAAATATCTTGATGTTGATAGTGCCCTTGAATTTGATCTTCCAATCGTTGATGTGGTTCGATCTTTTACTGCGAATGTTGTGATGGATCATCTATTTGATGATGGATCTTGCTATTGTAACTTCACGGATGATGGTGGATTCCGCTCATCTATTGTTATATTTGGTGGCGAAGACTTCTGCGCCTTCAATATCGGCGTGAAATTATGCACACTAGTTCCTAAGCGAGCAATCGATATTTTTACGGTTTCCGGTAGATTCATAAGTGATGGTGGCAATGGTGGTAGTGGATTATTCGCATCCGTCTGCAGTTGTGCGTCAAGCCGAGCAATCACCTGTTGTTGTGACTCTTGAAGACTATTCAATAATTCCTTGCTTTGAGTAGAGGCAGAACCTTGCTCCACAAATACTGTCTCATGGTTGTTGATGACTTTCTCCAAATCTTTCTGAGTCATTGTCGAAACCTTGCTCTGATGCAGGACTCATGTGTCGATGAAAAGCTAGCTGGAAAAAAAATCGTAACAAAAATAAATAATATTACTCGGCAATCACACACACACATATCATATGGGAGGGGTTCCATTTACTCTCTTATTTTCACTCAACTTTTTACTCATCATCCTAGCCTTTCATCAAGTTCTAATCTGATGATTAGTAATTAATAAGACTTTTTTTACTATTTTAATGACTCCTTATTTATTATTTCCATTTTTCTTTCTTTCTTTACCCAATTTAACACTTCCCTTCTCCCCAAATCTTCTGCTACAATTTCTTTTCAACCTCCCGAGATTAATTAACAAATTAACGTGAGAAGAAAAATTATAACATGTTCAAAAGGAATAATATCCGCTTGTTATTCTCCGCCGCGATGACAGAAAATCGCGGTAGTTCCGGCAGCCGTGGGTGGTGTATCTCGTCGGAGCAATCCAGTGCTTCGTTGGGTACAATAGAATGTCTATGATTATAAATATATGTTTGAATATCTGTTAGTTCTATCCCATATGCTTGCCAGCACTTGCATCGCCTTCCACAGGTACCCAACTCCGCCCATATATAGTCACATTCTTGAATGCTCACTTCTAAAGAATCCTGCATCCATAAATATGAACAACAAAGTTCCTTGTATGTTTATACCGAAGGTGTAAAATCACTCATTCAACCGAGCTAAGGTTTCGAATTTAATATAACACACAATTATATATTTGTATGTAATAGAATATCTTAATTTAATTTAAAGATATTCTTGTATTGTTGTAGAATATATCCATTCCTAGTTTAGGACTCTTGTATTATATATTGTACACTCTCAGATCAATACAATCATTCTGAATTTCACATTCACATGGTATCAGTTTTGGTTATCGATCTCCAAAATTATTACCCAAAATAGTGTTAGGTGCACTAAACCATAATCTACTAAACCCTAGCCGTCAAAGCTCTAGGTGCATTACTAAACCCTAGCCGCCGCTGCCGACAGCTAGGTGCTTCTTCTCCGATCAAAACCCTAGCTTCCCGCCGTGTCCAAGTGCCGCCACAACAAATCCTTGGATTCTCGGCCGTTCTAGGTGCACTCCTCAAACCCTAGTCTTTGCTCTAGGTGTCACTCTTCCGTTGCTCTTCCCGTTTCTCCGATCAACTCATGGAATCCGGTAAGACCCTCTCCTACGCCACCATGATCCATATGTTGCCGATCAAACTTGGATCCGGCAACTTCATGGCTTGGCGGTCACAGGTTCAAACGCTCTTTGAGTCGACGGGACTTTTTGGTTATCTTGATGGATCCCTCGTCAAACCGCCCGTCGCTGCTCCGGCCGAGTCAAGCTCCTCCACCGACGTGTCTGCCGCGGCCTTGAAGTCCCCCGCCGATCCGGTCGCGTCGTCGGACTCGGGCCTCACGCCGGAATCGTGGATCGCTCAAGACAAGCTGGTTCAGGTTCTCCTCCGAACCTCTCTCACCGATGACTCCATCATGGAGACCATCGGCTGCTCCTCCGCCGCCGCCATGTGGGAAGCTCTCCTAGCGGCGTATGACAGCGTTTCCGATACTCGTGAAATCCAACTTCACGACGAGCTTCACTCGGCCCGCCGCGGCTCCTCCGCCGTCATGGAATATCACCGCCGGTTCAAGCTTATCACCGATGGTCTTGCTTCCATCAGAACTCCGGTGGCCAACAGGGATAAAATTCTCCACTTTCTTCGAGGTCTCGGCGCCGGTTTCGACACGTTCGTCACCATCCAGTTTGCCTCGTCTCCTCTCCCGCTCTATGCCGAGATCGTCGCTAGGGCTCGCAGTCATGAAATCTTGATGTCAACAGGTGGTTATGGTGCAGCTCCGGCGTCTGAATCATCCCCCGTAGCTTTCGCCGTTTCAGCCCAGCGCACCTTTTCAAACCCTAACCAGGCGCGTGGCTCGCACGCGCCGCCCTCTGGCGCGTCGACTGCCACGCGCGACCATTCTGGTGGCAACTCTTCTGGTGGCAGGTTTGGTGGTCAGTCTTCAGGTGGCCGAAACCGTCGTGGTCGCAAGAAGTGGAATCCCAAATGCCAGCTCTGTGAAGAATTTGGTCACATTGCCAAAACATGCACGAATCCCCAGCCTGAGTCCAATCTTGCTGATGCGTTTCAGTCCAATGTGTCTCTCGACGACTCTTCGGACTGGTACCTAGACTCTGGTGCAACCAATTACATGGCAACCACATCTCCTGGTATGGACGACAGTGCTCCCTATAACGGTAATCGTTCTGTTGCTCTTGCTAATGGTAGACCTGTTAATATTACTCATGTTGGTCATCGTCGGTTTTCTCGTAATTTTTATGTATCTGATGTGCTGGTAGTTCCGGATATTACGAAAAACCTTCTCTCCATTAGTAAACTGACCAGGGATTTGAAATCTGTGATCTCTTTTGATGAGAATATGTTTGTTATTCAGACAAAGGTCACAAAGGAAATCGTGGGCCGAGGTCGCTGTGAGAATGGTCTGTATGTGTTGGAGCAGGGTGGTGCTGCTTTTGTTGCTTATGTTCAAGCGAATAAACATAGGGCGTCTTTCGACATATGCCATGCTAGGCTGGGCCATACTTCCCTAGCTGTTATTTCATTATTAAATAAGTTGAACCTGGTTAAGGTTGTTTCTTTTTCGCCTAAACTCTCTTTATGCTCTTCATGTGAACGAGCTAAGGGTAAACGGCTTTCTTTTATGGATAATCCCAGACGGGCTGACTCTTTACTTGCTTTGGTACACTGTGATTTGTGGGGTCCTGCACCAGTTTTATCAGAAAGTGGTTTTTCATACTATGCTATCTTTGTTGATGATTTCTCTCGCTTTACTTGGTTTTATCCGTTGAAGCGGAAGTTAGATTTTTTTGAGACATTTGTGCGGTTTCAGAATTTGGTTGAGAATCATTTTTCCTACTCTATAAAAATATTTCAAAGTGATGGAGGCACTGAATTCACAAATTCGCGTCTGCTGGCTCATTTTTCAGACAAAGGAATTTTTCATCAGATTTCTTGTCCTGCTACACCTGAACAAAATGGTAGAGCCAAACGCAAACACAGGCACATTACGGAGATGGAACTTTCGATGCTCATGCACTCTCAGCTACCATCATCATACTGGGATGTAGCGTTTGCTACTGCAGTCTACACCATCAATCGTCTTCCTACACCGGTGCTTCAAAATGTCTCACCCCACTTTCTGGTCTATGATCGTCATCCTGATTACTCTAATTTCTACCCTTTTGGATGTAGAGTTTATCCTTATACCCGACCTTTTGCCCCTCATAAACTTGCTCCAAGAAGTGTACCTTGCATCTTTATTGGATACAGTGCTCAGTATAAGGGTTTCCGTTGTCTTGATCCGTCATCCAAGAAGGTCTATCTCACTCGTCATGCTTGATTTGATGAGACCTCTTTTCCATCTGCTACAGATTTGACTCCTGCTGCTGATGTTGCTCCTAACACCTTGGATGTTTCGGTTTTTGTGGATTTGGATGATTCTGTTTCGGGTACAGTCTCTACTCCACCTCCCTTGGTAGACACGCCTTCACCTACTGCACCTCCAGTTTCGTCGCCTGCTTCCTCAGCCAGTTCCTCACCAGTTTCTGCTTCACCGCCCTTGTCTCCACCGGTTTCTCCTTCGCCTCCTACTCCAATGATTTCTCCGAATCCGTCGCCTGCTCCTCCGCGACGCATGACTACTCGTTTGCAAACTGGTAGTCTTACAGCAAATCGTAGGTTTGATAATTATGAGATGACTGGTCTTCTTGCTGCTTTGCTAGCTGAGACTGAGCCGCGTGGATTTCGCTCGGCTATGAAGGACCCTCGCTGGACTTCTGCCATGGATGAGGAAATGCATGCACTTCGCCAACAGCACACTTGGGATCTTGTTCCGCGTCCTGCTGATGCTAATGTTGTCGGTTCCAAGTGGGTTTATAGGATCAAGCATCGTCCCGATGGTTCTGTTGATAGATACAAGGCTCGTCTGGTGGCTCAAGGGTTTACTCAGCTTCCTGGTTTTGACTTCACTCATACTTTTAGTCCTGTTGTCAAAGCTTCCACTGTTCGCATCATCCTTGCTCTGGCTGTGACGTTTTCGTGGCCGCTTTATCAGCTGGATGTTAAAAATGCGTTTCTAAATGGAGTTCTGGATGAACCGATCTACATGGAACAGCCAGCTGGTTACTCTGATCCTGTTCATCCGGATTCTGTCTGTCGTCTTCAGAAAGCCATTTATGGACTCAAGCAAGCCCCTCGGGCTTGGTTTCAGCGGTTTAGCTCCTTTCTTGTGCTTTTGGGGTTCAAGTGCTGCTTAACGGACACTTCCTTGTTTGTGTTCTCTCGTGGATCGACTGTACTCTATCTGTTGGTTTATGTTGACGACATTATCCTTACAGGCTATGATTCTGCTCTTATCCGCAAGTTTGTTGCTCGTGTTGATGCTGAGTTTGCTGTAAAGGATCTTGGTTCTTTTCACTACTTTCTGGGTATTGAGGTTGCTCGCTCTTCGGCCGGATTGTTTTTGGGACAGGCTAAGTATGCTATGGAGATCCTTCAGCGAGCTGGAATGACTGATGCTGTTTCTGTCTCTACCCCGTTTATTCCGGGTTCGTAGCTTGTCAGCTCTTCTAGTCCTGTGTTTTCCAATCCCAAGCTCTATCGATCTCTCGTTGGTGCACTGCAGTACTTGACGATTACCCGTCCTGATTTGTCTTATGCGGTTAACTCGGTCAGTCAGTTTCTGCAGTCTACTACTGATGATCACTTTCAGGCGGTTACTCGCATTTTGCGCTATGTTCGCGGGACACTTCATTATGGTCTGATGTTTTGTCCTTTGCCTGTTAGTCTTCTTGTTCTTGGCTACTCCGATGCTGATTGGGCTCGATGTCTTGAGACTCGCCGCTCCACCTATGGCTATGCAATTTTCCTTGGTGGCAATCTTGTTTCCTGGAGTGCTAAGAAGCAGCCTACTGTATCTCGTTCCAGCTGTGAGTCTGAATATCGTGCTATGGCGAACACTGCTGCTGAACTTGCTTGGCTGTGTCAGCTTCTCCGTGAACTTCGGGTTCCTCGGTCCTCCACTCCGCTTCTGCTTTGTGATAACAGTAGCGCGATCTTCTTGGCTCAAAATCCGATTGCTCTTAAAAGAGCCAAACATATTGACATTGACTATCACTTTGTTCGTGAGCTTGTTTCATCTAAAAAGCTTCGTGTTAGTCATGTCCCGTCTGCTCTTCAAGTGGCTGATGTCTTCACCAAAGGTCTATCTCGTCCACTTTTTGAGTTGTTTCGTTCCAAGCTTTGCGTCTCCTCGAATCCGACGCTTCGCTTGAGGGGGGATAATAGAATATCTTAATTTAATTTAAAGATATTCTTGTATTGTGGTAGAATATATCCATTCCTAGTTTAGAGTTACCTAGTTTAGGACTCTTGTATTATATATTCTACACTCTCAGATCAATACAATCATTCTGAATTTCACATTCACAATATGTATGTATGTGACAGTTCTGCATATCTGATTGAGTTATGTAAATAATTAATTTAAGATATTCTTTCATGTAAATAATGATGTGGGTGGCGGTGATTAGGATCATCGGCCAGGTGGCGGTGGGTATGATGTTCGTGGCAGAAGATTGAAAATAAATTTTGGGAGGTTGAAAAGAAATCAGAAGATTTGGAGAGAATGGGAGTGTTAAATTGGGCAAAGAAAGAAGAAAAATGGAAATAATAAATAAGGAGTCATTAAAATAGTAAAAAAGTCTTTATTAATTACTAAACATTAGATTAGAACTTGATGAAGGGCTAGGATAATGAGTAAAAAGATGAGTGAAAATAAGAGAGTGAATGGAACCCCTCCCATATATGTATATATATATATATATATATATATATGTATATGTATATATACATATACATACATATATATATATATATATATATATATCCATTGCCAATCACACTTCCGGGAAAACTGGGTTAAAACTCATGCACGGAATTTTTATTAATCTCAAAAATATCCTCTCCTCTATTTTTTCTGTACAAGGGTTACATAATATATAGGTATGAAAAAAAAAGGAAAATGTTATGTCCTAATTCTATTCTAAAACTAAGAGAAAAAATTTAATTCTTCTACACTACAATTCATTATTCATGAATAATTTTGGAAAATATTTGTTTCCATTCTTCATCACCTCACCATTTTGGAAGAGGATTTCTAGTATCAATACGAATACTGGACATTTTACTAGAGTTCTGGTTGGTAAAGGATCATGCAATTCATGGAGTTCAAACTGGACTGGAAAGGGCTCTTTTAGAGATTAATCAACCCTGAGCTCACAAACATTGTTACTGATTGCACAGTCCAACACTTATAGAGAATAAATCCCAATTTATGCTTTCTCTATCCTCCCTATCTACTGACTTACTGTCTGTACTGCAGGACTCATTTTGCACTCCAAATAGGGAAGACAGACTTATTTGGAAGCCTAGTCTAACTGGTGATTTCAACTTCAAATTTGCCCATCACTCTTCTGAGGGCTTCAAGAGGATCATATGACTCAATGGAAGAAAATGTGTAATCACATGTTCCCAAAAAAAAGCATTTTTATGTGGAAAATAATTGACGTTTTTCTTCCTTTGTTTGATGTTTTAGCTAGAATGGGATTTCACTTACCATCAAAATGTCCTTTCTGTAGCAGTGACGACACAATTGAGTATTGGTTTATGCATTGCACTTTTGCTTAATCTATATGGTCATATTTTCACTATACGGTTGGCATTTCTGATCCTGAATTTACCACCCTATGGGTTAGACTTTCATACTACTGGTCATACCAAGGAAGATCTAAGCTTCACTCTATTCAGATCTTACCTAGTATTATTTGGTTGTTTATATGGAAAGCTAGAAACACATACATATATGACAATAGAATGCCTAATCAGGATGTAGTAAAACAGTCAATTAAGGACTGTGTTTCAGATTTTACAGCTAGACCTCTGTTTGCTATCTCCTCATTTGATAAAGATCTAGTTAATATAGGTTAGCTCTTCATGCAAGGCCTCCACAAATCCCTATAACTACAGTTACATGGATACCTCTACATCCTGGTCTAAAAGTAAATGTAGATGCCTCTTGGCATCTTACAAATCTGACTGGTTTTGGTATCATAATTAGAAACTCTTCTGGTTCTTTAATTTCTGCATATTTCTGGTTAATAGTTCTGATCTTGTGCTTAATAGCGTTGAAAGTGTTGAATAATGTTCATTTGAGCTGAAAAGTGCTGGTACAATTAGTGATGTAACAATCAGAAGACATGAGCCAGAATTTAGAAATGCACCACCTAGAGGTATGGTTGAACATTTCAACGAATGTCATTCATCCTTGAGAATGAAAATAGAAATGTTGTATGGTCAGTTGAAGCGCAGATGGAAGGTTCTTAAATCAAATTCTGAGACATCTCTTGATTTTCAAATGGCAATCATTATTTAATGTTTCACATTTTATAACTTCATTAGAATGCACGAGTTTGGGATACCTATTTTGGACCATGAGGCAATTGGACAAGGAACTGTAGATTTCCATATGTTTGATGAGGAGCAAAAAAAGATTTATGTCAGAAGTCCGTAACGATATAGCCTTACAAATTTTGAACTATGTTGGAGGCAACAATGAAAAGCAAAGCAGCGATGAAGAAAATGATTACATAGATTAGTTATGTGCTATCATTTTATTTTTTAAAAAATAATGTGCAACTCTTATATATTTTAGTTCCACGAACTCTTAAAATAAGTTGCACATTATCAAAGTGCTATTTGAAGTAATTAAAAAATAATGTTTGTTACTCAAGAAATAACAATTTTACTTAATTAATATTGTTTTCACGATACATAAAATTAGTGTCTATTAGACCTTATAAATGTGCTGAGCTGAACAGTGTTATGTTGATGAGTGCTGTGATATATTGTACTGATCAGTGATGTGCAGTGCTGATGAGTACTGATCAGTAATGTGATGTGTTGACGTGGAATGACCTAATTCATTCTGTAATCTAATTATTTTATAATTACAAGACTATAATCAAGAAATAAAGTGCTACTCTTATCGTAACGAGGAAAATAGATGATTTTCCTAAGAGTATAATTGAAATAGCTTGATTGAATTGAATCCCCCTTAATTAAACTGATGTATGGCGGACACCACGCTTGACGACGAACTTGGCTCACGAACTGATCTGCAAAACAAAGCCTCAGGCGTTCCGAGGATAGACACTCCGACGCTCAAGTTAGTATGATGCGTAAGGCATATTATATGAGTTATGAGATAGAAAAGGTGTACAAAACCTTTGGGTATTTATATGGCTACAATCTGTAGATCACCAAGATATGTAAATATGGTAGGAATACAACTCCTATGGGAATAGTAGTTGTATTACCATGTATAGAAGAAGTATATTTCGGTCATAGCTGTATTATCAAGTTTAGGAGGATGTATATTCCTTGTAAAACATTCATAATATATACATTCCTTATAAGGATTAGGATTGATGGACCCATGGATCCATCCTCCGCGTAACTCGAGCCCATAACCCTTCTCGGGCCCTGGTCCGAGACTGAATGAGTTCTGGAATACGAACCATGGACTTATCAGTAGCCCCAAACTAGATCTTCAGAATTTGGAGGGCTCCATCTCGACGGCTGGAGGAGAGGATTGCTTCTCGAAGGAAGCCCAATAACTCGAGGGAGAACAACTCGGGGCATTAAGCTCGGGGTGTCCTTCTAGGACCATCCTCTCGGGCTGACCCTTCTGAATATCTAGCTTCAAGTTTTTTCGTATTCCATCAGAACGCGTGGACGACTGAGATTAACTCTTTTTGAAATCCAGATATGAGATGCACGTGTCACATATTCATTGGAAGGAAGAGCCGGTCTGTCCTTCGTCTCTCCAATTGCTTGCATCGGAACAAGAATCGAGGTAATTACTCACCTTAATGTCGTCTGGGTTTGGGTTAAATATCTCAAATCATTTCCATTGTCTTCCTTATTCAAAATTTCTTCTTTCAAAGTTCAGAATACGCGTCAATACTTCATCACTTTCGGAAGCCCCAAATTTCTGCTTCCATAATCATCAGTAAGTGCTATCTTCTTTCTCCGTTACTTTCATGTGTCTACTTTTTCCTTGTGTGTGTGTATTTTCCCCCAAACTTTCTGTGATAATGAGTAGTAGTAGTGGAAAGATTTCCGTCCCCCATCATGATGAGAGAGAGTATGCATGTGCTCAGGCCGAGGATAATAGCTCCCGTGACCGTCGTAGAGCTGAGGTAGCTAATGTGAAAAAGCATGTGGTGTTGAAGAAGAAAACCTCTGATGAAGAGAAGAGATTAATGGCCGTGGCAAGAAGGGCTCAAACGGAGGGGAGTAGCCCCGTGATGGCGCGTGCGTCCGGAGGAAGATCTTCTGTGCACGGTGAGGGCAACAGTAAGAGGTCAGTGGAGGACGAAAAAGCCCGTGCTAATGCTGCTGTATTTGCAGAGGGTTGCCAGTATTCCATCCCAAGTGATAGTGATCTCATGTATTTTTGGGAAGATAAGTCTGTCTTTGAAATGGTTACTCCGACCCGGGGTGTCGTTTATGGGAGGTTCTTTCAGCATGGGATGACTTTTCCCTTTCCCACTTTGTTGAATAACTTTCAGGAATGTTATAAGGTTCATCCGGGACAGCTCCATGCAAAAATGTGATAGTTATCGTAATGGCATTAATGACTTGGTGTGCCAGGAGAGGTTATGACCCAAGTCTTGCTCTGTTTCGGACCTTGTATAAGGTGTCTATTATTAAACAAGCAGTAACTCTGTCTGTCCGAGATGCTGACATAGGTCGAGCCTTTATACTTCCTTCAAAATGTGAGGGGTGGAATAAAGTGAAGTTGACCTTTGATCAGACAAAGTATTATGTACTCTATTAGAATAAGAAGATCAAGAATAAAGTTAAGTATGGTGTTAAGTCCTCGCACAGATTGCTGAATATAGCTGAAGATCTAGCTGGTGATGAAAAAGATCAAACTTGTTGGTGGTAAGTTTGTGCCGGGAAGCCATCAAATGGGTTGGTTATGGCCCCTTGAGACATATAAGTGGTTGTATAAGATGCCCGGTCGGACTCTTCAGAATGGTAGCTATCTAAAGTTTTCTTGTTTTGACCAACCAGAAGGTGTAGAGATTGAATGGTATGAGGCCATTTTGTCTATGGAGCAGGATCCCGTTGGTGCAGCCAGGGCGCTTCGGGCCCATTGGGCTGTTGAAGAAAGGGCAGCTCAGGATGAGGTGTCAGAAGGTCAGGCTCCTTTGTATAGGGAAGTTTTTGATTGATGCCTGATGCTCGGCGTCGCCGGAGGAGGTTGGTTCGAGGACCAAGGAAAACTCAATCAAAGGTTGAGGTTCCTGTTGAGGCAGAATGCTTGTTTGTGCTTGTTGCCCGAGATCCATCAGATGAGGAAGAAGATGAGGGCCTAGCCCTAATTCAATGTCCGAGAAAGGAGGTGGTTCGGACTTCGTGTTCCCCACAATCTACCAGTACAAATGAGTACTGGTGTACTATGTTCGGCAGGTCCGAGGATAGTAATTCTGTAACTTCTATAGTAGTCCCAAATGTGTTGCCTGAGGGTATCTATACTTGTCATGTATATCCTTCTTGTTTTTGCTGTACCATTTTTCCTGTTTCCAACACCGGTCTTCTTGTATGCAGTGAGTGCTTCTAAGTCCAAGAAGGCAACAGATGCACTGGCTCAGCTGGTCCAGTTGAGGAAACTAAAAGGCAAAGGAAATAAGAAGAGGGGATTGGAGGCTTCAGGGGATCTTCTAATGTCCCCGGTAGATCTCCTAAGAAGGCTAAACTTGATCTCGGACCTCTGGATCAGTTCGAGTAATATGTGGTGCTTCCTTCCCCCGAGATCTCGGAAGTTGGGACCGAGATGGCTTCAGGATTTCCTGAGATAAGGAAGGTATGCTTAGCTTAGATTTCAACTTGATTGAAGGTTCAATTATCTAACTGTTTTGTTTTCTCCTGCAGTCTCTGAACAACATGAATAACCATATGAAGCACTTATGTGGTTCAGTTAAAACACTACATGGCCGATGCCAGGTTGTGGAGCCAATGACGGAGAAACAAGCGGCTGAGGTAGAAATGCTGAGAGCGCAAGTAGCCAGGAAAGCTAGCAAGCCATTTGAGCTGGTGAAGCACCTTCAAGAGGATGTTGTACAGGAGAAAGCCAAGAGAGAGGCCTTGGATGAGGAGGTCAGGCCTTAAGGGAGGAGAAAAGATTAAGGGACAATGCCATCCAGGATCTGAGCAGGAAAATGGCCACGGTGGAGGCTGAGGGGAACCGATATGCCGATCCTGTTTGCCAGAGGCAGCTTGTTCAATTGATAGCAGATTTCTGCATCAATTGTCCCGAGATGGAAGTCTATCGCTAGGAGCATGGCGAACTATATCATAAGTCCGAGCTTCCACGCATATGGGTCTCACTTCAGGAGGTCCTCAGTGATAGTGACCAGGAATGGTTGGCTCCCAGCTATAATTGGCCGGAGGTGGCAGAAGATTTGGAGAAGTTTCGAGCGAGGTTTCACCGGGTAGGGGGATTCAAACCCAGCTTGATAGCTAGTTTGGAGTCCCTAGAGAAGGCTTTAACTCTGGAGGAGTTTCAGAAAAAGCTCTGCGGCCTGTATCCCGAGTTGTCATTCTTGGTAGAGAAGCCGGTTGTGGAAGCTTCAGCTGATCAGGAAGGAAACCGAGATGGGCAGCAGAAAACTGTAACTCCCTAGAGCCTTCACTCTTTATTTAGGATATTTTCATTTCTGCCAAATTTTGGCGTTCATGTACTTCAAATAGCACATCTTTTAAGAAATTGATTGGCCTTCGTCTTCCTTTATTTCCAGTGTTGCGTTGCCACCTATGCTGAATTGCAGGTTAAGTATGAAGTCGTCCTTCAGATAAGCAAAGATCTAGAGGAAGAGCTAGAAGACTCCAAGGGCTTTTGTAGCCTAGTCTGAGAAGATTGTGATAGTCTTCATCGTCAGCAGGAAGTGAGTTTGGCGCGAAGAGCTGAGTTGAATATAACCAGCTAAAGGATCTTCAGCAAAAGTACAAAGCTCTCGAAGATGATCTTGGCAAGGTTCTGGCTGCAAATAAGAATTATGATCGAGAATGGAGGAAAGCCATGAGTGAATTGAGGGATGTCAAGAGTGAAGGTCATAATAAAGACTCTCGAAACTCTGCTCTTCAGCATGAAACTATTGATGTTAATCATAAGATCGCTGTTGTCGCTGAAGACTTAAGGATATGTGAGGCCGAGCTGAATGCTTATATGATCCAAATAAAGGAACTAGAAACCCAGGGTGTGTTTATCACGCATCCAGTATCCTCAGGGAGAGAGGTAGGTGAACCTTCCTCAGCCCCGAGTTCAAGGCAAATGATGAGGCCTCCTGCCCGAGGTGGTATATCTCAAGGGACGACTGGTCCTTCAGCAAGAATCTCACGTGGAAGAGGAAGGAGGACATCACCTACTCCGAGTTTGGGACAAGCGACAAGACAAATGCCTCATGGAGTTCATGGTACAGCTGGTTCTCCTTCTCAACCTGCGGCCACGGGAGGTAGAGATGAATCTTCCCTACCGTCCCAGTTAATGAGGGTAGCAGAGGAGTGTAACTGGGGTCGAGGCCTCCAAAGAGATCGAGTTCGTGCCTCTAATTCTACTCGTGGTCGAGGACGTACCCCTGTTTATAAGGACCTTTACGAGGTTTAGGAAGTATCATAGTGTAATAACACTTTTAATTTTGCCTTTATAAAGGTCTTTAATCCTTGAGAAGATTGATTATCAGACTATTAGAGCCTAACTTATATTGAATAAGTATTGATATGCACCTGGGTAGGCACATCATAAAGAAGGTCGAATTTCAATTTTTGTGAGTTTGTATGACCCATATCATATTGGTTTTGACCATATACTTTTTGTAAGTATATTATTTTATTTTAGCCTAAGGTGACTGTGGCCTGAACACGTAGTTCAAGCAGCTCATATTAGATAAGCATCAATCACACGCTTTGTATAAGCGTAAAGATCTTAAGCAGCAGTCTCTACTTATGCTTTGTAAGGCATAGTGTCTCTTTGCATTAGAGGGATATTGACTGCTTAAAATAAAATAGGACGTATATATCAAAAAGAAACTTTATTCCTCGAACTCGTAAGTTCGGCAAAATTATAAAGGCAACCCCGAGGTTTGGTACTCGGGTATGAAAAATAAAGAGATGGAAAGAAAAAGAAGCTTGGCCCGTAAGCCTTATTGAAGTAGTTTCTCCTTATTTGGAGAAGGTCTACTTGGTTTTAGCTCCGATGTACCTCGTAGGAAGGGCGCCATTATGACAGGATCCAAGTGTTCTCCTTCGCGAGTTTGTAAGAGGCAGAATCCACCGGATTGGACTGTGGAGACTTTGTAGGGTCCTTTTGTCCTTGACTCCAACGCTCCTTCTAGCTTGTTGGTGCACCACGGGCCTACTGGCATTACCAGTTCCCCTACTTGGAAGGTCTGATGGCGTCGCTTGTGCCATAATGCAGTCATCTCGTCGTATGCCTCGTCCTCAAAGTGGAATACCAAGGGTTGTTCGAGATTAGGATCGGGTATCAGGTCCCCCAGGATGGCGTTGATGGTCGAGATGTTGCTCACTTTTCTAGCATCACAGATGGCCGTGATCATGCAGGAACGTGCCACTCCTTGGTCTCCCTTGATGGAGGCCACTCCTTGCGGTGTTGGAAATTTCAGCATCAGGTGGTAAGGGGACGATACAGCTTTACCTTGGCACATCCAAGGTCTGTCGAGGATGACATTGAAGGGTGTGACCGTGTCAACCACTACGAAGGTGCAGTAGAGGGTTAAGCTCTTAGAACCATCTGCTACTGTGAATGGAGCGTGATCTCCCCGAGGGGTATGACTGGGTTTCCAGTGAACCCCGAGATTGGACCCGTAGGCTTGCGGTCGTCCTCGGTAAACCCTAACTTTTGGAAACAGTCTTGAAACATCACTTCTACTCCGCTGCCGTCATCCACAAAGACTCTCTTCACCAGGAAATCCTGTATCGTCGCAGAGATGATAAGAGGGTCAGAGTGGGGCACCTGGTTTGGCACGGCGTCCGTGTCCAAGAAGGTGATGATAGTCTCCCCAGGAAGCAGTCTCTTGTTGATCGGTTCGGTGTAGGGTATGGCCCGCACACTATCCTTCAGCTTCGTAAGGGAGATTGCTTCTCCAGTGTAGCCATTAATGCCATTGATGACTCGGTTTGCTCCATTTGGCGGCGGCGGAGGAGGATCTTGAGGATTGTTGCCCCCACCCCTTTAATTGTTATTGTTGTTGTTGTTGTTGTTGTTCCGGGGGCCATCCTTCCTCTTCTGCCAGGGCTTTCCCCCATACTTCTTCTGGGTACCATGGCTGTCGCCGGCTATTAAGGGTGCAATCTGTTGCACAATTCCTTGCTGAATCAGCTTCTCAATCTCGTTTTTAAGCTGAGAACACTCCTCGGTGTCATGCCCCCGATCTCGGTGATATTGGCAGAATTTTGGGGACTTTTGACGCTCGGCTGATTCCTTCATGGCGGGGGGATCTTTCAAAAGGTGTCTGTGAATAAATAAAATCTCAGCCCGAGATCTAGCCAGAGGAGTGTAAGACTCGAAGGTAGGTTGGAGGTGCCTTCTGTCTTCTCGACCTTGGGTATCTTCATCTTAGGCTCCTTGCTTTTATTCTCTGTATAGGGCTCTCGCCCTCTCTTGCCAGTTACCGTGTCTGCCTTGCTAGCAAACTTCTCCATGATGGCCTGGAGATGCTGGATGGTAATGGGGTTCTTGGTGGCCAGCTTCATTGTCAGGGCGTCATCATCTATACTCATGCGGTACATGTTGATCAGGAGAACCTCGTCACGATCGTAGTATTCTATAGCCAGATCCATATATCTGTGATAATGCTCCATCACAGTTTCTCCTTCAAGGCGGTGCACGTACCCTAAGTCTCCTAGGGATTTAGTGAACTTCTTCTTTTGGAAGATGGCAAGGAGGAGAAATTCGCCGAAGTCCAATAGTCAAACAAGCTCTCGGGCTTTGTTTGGGTAAACCATGTCTGGGCTTTTCCTCGAAGGTAACTAGGGACGATCTTACATATCTCTAACTCATGAAAGTTCCTGGCCTCGAGGGTCTTAAAGAAGACCGATTGGAATTATCGAGGATCGCTAGTACCGTCGTAGGTGGGCAAGTGCTCGGGGACCCTCTTTGTGCTATCAAAGGAGAGATTCACGATGTGTCGTGAAAAAGGAGAGCGAGCAGACTGTCCTCTGGGTCCGAGTATGCGTTTGATCTCTTGGTCGACCTCGTAATTCCCTCGAGTAGGGTAAGCTTCTTCTTGGGTAAAAGGCCGATCAGCACTTGACTGCCATTTGCTTTGGGTCCGCTCCCTCTTCTCCCGCCTCAGCTCCTCCTGAATGTTCTCTATGCGCATTCTTCACACTTCCTCCCTGCTTAGTCCTGAGCCGTCGTTACGGTAGTTGGTTGGATCGGAAGGTGGTGGCAGGTGTTTTTGAGTGTTGTTTGGAGGTAGGCACCGAGACAGGTCATTCATGAATCTTTGTTGTTGAGTAGGATCGGAGGGCGGTGTTGCCCGAGCTCTCGGAATTGATACCCGATTTGGAGCGTCATGCGTCTAGGCGCGAAGTTGTTGGCTTGAATTTATCAGGGATGCTACAAAGTCAGGATATTAAGAATGCAGGTCCCTCATTAATACTAGAACATCTTCGGGGATTTCCCTTGGGGGAGAGTCCGAGATAAGGTTTATACGAGGTTGTTCAGAGCTCGGAGGGGGAGGAACTGTATGTCCCAAGGGTTGATTCAAGGATGCCAACAGGCGTTTTCTTCTCGCCTCTTTTTGTTGTCTTTCGAGAATTTGGCGATCTCTTTGTGCCCTCTCTTCTTTAGTGAAGATTGAATCGGGCCCGTTATACCCCAATCCATTTTCGTGGTCAAGGCCTTCTGAATTATTTACTTGCTCGTTGTAGTTCATATCAGTCTGGATCGAAACTCTTGGAGTAGAGCGAGCATTGGATGGTCCGGGGCCTGAGTTTGGTGCTCCAGATACAACATGATTTGCTCCAGAAGGCGGCACTCTGGATGAAGCAGGATTGGTGCCGGAGGCAGGTGCTCCGGATGCTGTTGGATTTGGACCGGAGACTGGTGCTCCGGATGCGGCTGGATTTGGACCGGAAGAGTTCGGGACATTGAAGTTTCCGGCACCTGCGATAGAGCATGGTGGTGGTTCTGATGTAGAACGTGCTCGGGATCCTCTTGGTCGGCCGCGTCCGCGTCCTCGGGGAGCTTGTTCTCCTTCGGAATTCTCTTCTTGGCCTCGCCCTTGCATTCGGGCGCTTTGCCTGGGGTGTTCAGCTTCAGACATAGTGTTGAAAACTCGTTGGGCAGGTGCACAAGATCAGATCAGAGACAAAGTTCGCCGACGTCGTCGATTGACACGATGTCCCACTGGGCGTGCCACTTGATGTATGGCGGACACCACGCTTGACGACGAACTTGGCTCACGAACTGATCTGCAAAACAAAGCCTCGGGTGTCCCGATTATAGACACTCCGATACTCAAGTTAGTATGATGCGTAAGGCGTATTGTATGAGTTATGAGATCGAAAATGTGTACCAAACTTTTGGGTATTTATATGGCTACAATCCGTAGATCACCAAGATATGTAAATATGGTAGGAATACAACTCTTATGAGAATAGTAGTTGTATTACCATGTATAGAAAAAAAATATTTCAATCATGACTGTATTACCATGTTTAGGAGGGTGTATATTCCTTATAAAACATTCATAATATACGTATTTCTTATAAGAATTAGGATTGATAGACCCGTAGATTCATCCTCCGCGTAACTCGAGCCCGCGACTCTTCTCGGACCCTGATCCGAGACTGAATGAATTTCAGAATACGAACCATAAACTTATCATAAACCTTGAGCTACATATTTTTGGAATTTCTTTATTCTTCAGCATCTGGAATTTCATAGTCTAATATGAATTTCTCATAAACATTAGACACTTGACAAACTGGGCAGGAACAACAAGCATCAAATTGCCAAACGCACGTCACACTCAAAATTATGAAAAACGGTTAGTTTCACACCACCATTTGATAGTACTCGATAGGGGGTTGACCTAATAATATCACTATTTGCTAAGCGTTGACTGGGATAAGATCCAAGTCATTATATTGACCCCTGCCCAAACTCCACTCTGGTGGAATTGCAACGTGGAATTACGAGTGGAATAAATATGGCCTTTTGAAGCTGCCAAAGTGCCCACTTTGTTTACTCAATCCATCCCTATCTCATAGTCATACATAATAAGCCTATCTCGCTTACCAACAAATTTCCTGCTAATCCCACTTATATTATTCAGTCAATCTCACATTAATATCATAACATTAATATAATCTGATTTGAGGATCATGGTTGAGGTCCTATTATAGAGTTGACAACTTAATTTTTGTAAAAATATACAGTAACAATTGTATTATTAGTTGTATTTTGTTCAGTATGTCGATTCATTTTCACTGTACTTCACTTAAGTTTATTTTTCAAGTAAGATTAAATAAAATTATTTTCAACTCACTGTGATTAATTAGCATGAATCGCTCACAAAACTTATTAACATGACATACCAAATTTTATCATATATAATATTTTTCAACACACAATTTATAACGTCTAATCAACACTTGTTAATATAGAGACATTCCGAATGAATAATATATAAAAGATTGAGAAAAATAAATTATTTTCTTTGAATATAATTTAGATCATAATAAACTAAATATCTAAGTGTTCTAATGATATATCAACAAAATCTTCAAAATCACAATGATGAATTGAGTACTTGACATACTTTTACACGTCTTGTAGAGAAATAAGTAAACTAATAGAGTATGTATGCTGAGATTGCAAATCAATGAAATTAATGGTAGCCTTGAAATGAATCTGAACAGTTACCTAAAAGATATCAAGTTCTTTTAATACCATTTGGCAAGTGATGTGAAAATGTTGTTGGATGATGCTACAAGAATTTTAAACTTCCGGATTTCATGCACAGAAGATTACCATTTTCCCCATGTTTTCCAATTTAATCTGAGAGTGAGTATCCTCACAAATTATAAGAAATGTTGAATCAAACCTAAAATAAACAAAAATCCCTCTCAATAAATTTACAAATTAAAAAAGAAATTCCAAAAAATCAAACGTAGTAGGAAAAAGTCAAAATATTACAAAACAGTCGCGTCTTGCTTTCCCTATATAAGTACTCCCCAAACTCATCTTCTTCGCTTCAGAACAAGATCCCTCCAGTACTCCACGTCTCCACCAACCAAAACATGGTCCGCCTCACGCCGCCGTGCAGCCCCGCCTTGTCCACCAGAGCCACCACCATCAGCGGCGGCGGACTCAGCCTCATCCACTCCATAAACTCCTTCTGCTCCAAGCTGATCAAGAGGTCTTCCTCCGCCATGAAATCGCCCAAAGCCAAGCCCAAGCACCTGTTCATGACCCTCAGCAACAAGGTCATCGTCTTCAAGCAGAAGACTTCCAAGAAGATGGAACGGCGTCAAGGTGACGTCGACGATGACGAGATCGACGGCGGTCTGTGGCAGAAGGGCATCCTCCTCGGCGACAAGTGCCAGCCGCCGGACTTCTCCGGCGTGATTTACTACGATATCAACGGCAACCAGCTGCCGGAGTTCCCCATGAAGTCCCCTCGAGCTAGTCCTCTGCCCAGCTATTTGTACGGTACTCCGGCTAAGTAAATGAAATTTTGGAGCCTATAATTAAATTCTTAGTTTTATATTTGTTATCTGATGATCACCTGATCATGCTTGATATATGTCTGATCATACTCTGTGTGTTTCATCATCGGACTATGATATATGAATGGATGATTTGGTTCTTCTGTTTCCAAATGAAATTAGTTTGGGTTTGGTGTGAAAGTTTGTGGGAACGGTTGAACGGTGCAATATACGTTACTGTAACTGATACCAATATTACATCATGCGCTAAATAACTTTATATTAAACATGTAAAATTACGAAATGAATTTTGAATTTATTTATGCTCTAATTTTCCGTTTATACTCTTTGAATATTATTCCAGTAGAGCTTTCTAGACGCATTTTTCTCTTCAAATTTTTTTTTTTGAAGTTTTCCTTTAAGAGAAAAGGTCCAAGGAAACGCACCATCCGTAATGAGATCAATTGAAAAACCAAATTTGCATTATCGGCCCTTGAGAAAGACTTTGGACCGGTCAGAGGATGTGTATATATTTATTTTCCTTTTGTCAAAACACTGCTTCATCTGTATATTTTATTTTTTCGGATAGAATTAAACTCATGCAACCGATTGAGTACTATGACTCACGCAAAACGTAGAATTGTCGTTGACAAAATAAAAATTGCTGTTTTGTAACGTTTGTGTTTGTGCCTCATTTGACTATATATGTAGCTTATTTTTAGACTAAAGTGCAAAAACTATACCAAACATTGGTTAAAATACCTAATTTCTAAACCCAATATTAAAAGTGATCAATTTCTAATACCCTACCTTCTAAAAACACCAAATTTCTAGACATTGGTTAATTTCTTCCGTTAGTTCAATTAGTTTGAGGGGTATTTTAGTAATTTAAATTCTAAAAAATCTATTTCCCATTTTTTCTTCGTATCTCCACAAAAAAATAACTGGGTTGACCCGGGAAAAACCAGGTTTGACCCAAACCGACCCGGAACCCGGAAAGTCAAACCCGAAAAGTGAAAAAAGTGTTGTCCGGGATCCGGCCCGTAATACTAAAAATCTGAGTCCGGGTCAAAAAATTCGCGTCGGGCCGGATCAATTTTCTGGGTTGGCACAGTACCTTTACGTCGGGCGCTTGTGAGTTGCAGAGCGAAAGAGAAATTGGTGATTTTCGTGCGGGAGATATGAAAAAAAAAAGTGAAGTATGATTTTTTAGAATTAAATTACTAAAATACCCCTCAAACTAACTGAACTAACGGAAGAAATTAACCAAGGTCTAGAAATTGGGTGTTTTTAGAATGTAGGATACTAGAAATTGAACACTTTGAATGTTGGGTCTAGAAATTGGATATTTTGACCAATGTTTGGTCTAGTTTTTGCACTTTAGTCTTATTTTTAGCTAACATATATATCTCAAATTTACGAGTAACGTTTCTGAAAATTCCACCATCAACTTAAGCTTATAATCATAATAGAATTATATATAAAATACTTACTATATTTTTATGATTCAGCGAGTACTACGTTTTATCATCTTCATCGGATTAATGATAATACATTTGAAAAGTACATTTCACAATCTATATCACCTAGTTCTTGATGAATGAAAATATTATGTACGCACTTGAGTTGATTCATTTATCATAAATGTTGTACATAAATCACTAGAACAAGTAATAGCTCACAAATGTACAGTAATTATAAATGCAGGTCTATGTATACTAATCACTAGTAGAAACAAGGCGGAGCACGACGCTTAAAGACGGCGGTTCCGCGTGAAAATAAGGGAACCGCCGTGCAAGCCATCCGGCTAAGTTTCCGAACTCGAAAACTTAGCCGAAACTCAATAAACGGCAGTTCCGCGATACTTTACATCTCCTTATCCCTCTCCATCTTCTTCTCCTTCTCCCTATATCCCTCTCCATCTTCTTATTCACCTTCTCCCTCTCCTTCATCTTCTCCTTCTCCCTCTCTCTCCCTCTCTCTCTCTCTCTCTCTCTCTCTCTCTCTCTCTCTCTTCTTCATCTTCTCCTTCTCCCTCTCCTTCTTCTTCTTCTCCCTCTCCCCTCCTTCTTCTAGCAAAATGATGACTTTAAATTTAATGTGTTCTTCATATGATTTAGGCCGAAAATCAATAGATCAGGATGATATTTTGTGTTTTTGTGATTTCAGGGTACGATCTAATCGATCCACAAGTATCCATGATTTGGGGATAAAACTGTTTTTATGCTGGTTTTGATTTCGCCGGCCAAATTGGCCGGCGTTTTTTTTGTTCTATCCGGCTAAGTTTCCGAACTCTTAAACTTAGCCGGACCTATAGACATCCGGATAGATTTACGAACTCGGAAACTTAGCCGGAACAATACACGGCGGTTATGACCGCCGTGCAACGGTGGCGCCAATTGCACGGCGCCACCATGGACGGCGGTCAAAACCGCCGTCCTTCCCCAACTGAACCGCCGTGTTCTGCGTGGTATTCCACTAGTGAATGCAGGTCTGAAAAACACAATATGTGGCCCTGAATTGTGCTAGTGCACTCAAAATATTATATTTTGGACCTGCGTTAGTAAACATGGACCTGCATGTATCACCACTCCAAATGTATTATGCGTTGGAAGTATCTTTTACATTGGAAGGAACATTATTGTGTAGCTTGTATCAAATCAGGTGATTATGGAATGGTTTCTATAAGCTTTGACATGATAACAATTTGAATGAGAGGCTTTCAGCTAGTGCATACAGCAAGCTCATCGTAGGTCCTGTTAAGTTCAGCTTATTTTTGCACCTTGCAGTTAAGTCAAACTAATTTCATCTGATTACAGCAAACTGCAGCTGGTTTCAACTAACTGTAGTGTGCTTCAGCTAATTTCAGCTGGTTTCAGTTTTTAATAATGTTTTCAAAATAAAGTTACTATTTATCAATTGCCAATGATATATTTTTGTTTTGATTTATCAAATAAAATTACTTTTTAATATGTTTAGTTTAGTAATCGAGAATAGATCAAATTAATTTATACTCGAAATTAACAATTTCAGCAACTATTTCGAAAAACATGTCGGTTACATCCAATACTAATCGCTATCATTTGATGGTTCAATTTCACTAGTATGGTACACTTGAGCATGAGTATCATCGGCAACATGTGCCTCTTTGGCCTCGTCACTGTTCCCAGATCCTTCCTCATGTACTTATCCATCTTCTTCATAAAGGATATTCTTGTTCAAATTCACAACTTTATTCTTACCCTTCAATATGTAAGATGCTCTTTTTGCCATCGCCGGAGAGAAACATCCACCAACCCCTTAGACAGTTGTGCCACCAAATAGTTGTTCAAACAATTGTAGATTCGGTATGTCACCTCTTGCAACCTTTGCAGCATGCTTAGGAAATTGCTACAGTATTGAACAAAACAATAGAAAAAAAAAATCAAATCAACAATTTGGTAATGAGAAATCAAAAAAAAAAAGTACAAATAACTATTTTACCTTAAGAAAGGCTTGAAATCTGGGCGATTTCATCTCTTCCGCATCAACTTCACCTGTTGCCTTATTCATTCCCAATTCAGTCATTGATTGCAAGGTTACGTAACACTTATGCTTACCCTGAAGCTGATCATAATGATTCTTAACTTGCACATGTACTATAAAGTTCCATGTTTGAGTGATAAACATGTGTGCAAAAGGTCCAAAAACAGCAACATAAATCTCTCATCACCATCCGAATAGGTTTAGGATGATTCGGATGAATTTTATTAAAGAGAAAGAAGATAAGTTTTGTGATTTAAAAAATGTGGAAGAGGAAGATTAAAAAATTTAAAAAAATATTCAGTGCTTTAAAAAAAAGAAAGGAGGAAAATAAAAAAAGTCATGAAACTTTTAGTTATGTTCTAAAAGTTATAAGATTTAAAAGAAAATATTCTTTAACTTATTTCAGCGAACTGCAGCGTGCTTCAACTAATTTCAGATAACTGCAGCTTATTTCACTAATTTCAGCTAACTTTCGCGCATTTCAGTACTATTAAGTTGAAAAGAAGCTGAACTTGACAGGGCCGATATGAGTTTCTAGATCCAGAGGATAACTCGAGAGCAAATTCTTTTAAAGTAGAGGAGAAAGATGTAAGGAAACCTTATACGATAATTGGAGCAAAAATAATCGGCGTAAAAGTTCAACAGTTACATGTTGTTTCTACGTCAACTGAGTTTGCAATGGAGATCGAAACTTTCGATGGTAGAGGAAGAGAACTCGGGACGAGTTTTTATGAATTGGAGGTGACTGATGTCGGACGAATTTGCGATCGTTGACAGTTTTAGTCTAACACCAATTCATTTTCCTCGAAAAACTGGATTGTCAAGGCTTTCCTTAAATAACTTTATTATTTTCCCTTTGAGAATTAGAATAGTTTTTAATTTTCCGCTTTAGTTTTACATCATAATTTCTTAAAACAATTAGTCATAGTATTTGTGGGGATTTTATATTTATTAATTAATAGCTTTCATTATCAATAAAATATATTTTTCAAAAGGTATCTCTTATTTGGTGGATATTTGAGAAAATCCGGACAAAGAGATAGCATTTGCGACTTCTTACGATATACAAATTCAGGAGATTCGTGCTTCAAAT
This sequence comes from Sherardia arvensis, assembly GCA_948330725.1. Lineage (NCBI taxonomy): Eukaryota > Viridiplantae > Streptophyta > Magnoliopsida > Gentianales > Rubiaceae > Sherardia > Sherardia arvensis. Next base: position 23,220,108 of record OX415240.1, on the reverse strand, counting down.
TTCATACTGATATTCGACTATGTCAGTTCTTAATTTTTGAAATGTACAAATGTTGAAATAAGTACTCGATACAAATAATATATTTAAGTGTAACTAAAACACATAAAGTGATCCAAAACGAGATACCATCCTTAAGAACAAAGTTAACATCAGTAAAAACAACAAAATCCATGATCTATAACAATAAGTTAATGTTAAAATATAGTAGATAATAGTATAAAAAACCAAGTGTCAGTTCTCTCTCTAGGGATTTTCTCCTCCTCTCTACATCAATTTCTCTCTTTTTCACAATTTCCGACCACTTTTTTCCGTTGTAACGGTAACTGACACACTCAGTCCACCGTGAAGGGCTAAATTGCCACCACCGCTCCGCCTTAATGGCGGAGCCACCGCCACACAACGGACAGAAACCCTTCCTCTTCGCCTTAAAATCCAAATCCTCTCCCCTCTCTGCAGCTTAACAGACCAATCCGGAAATTCAGGCCACGTCGGAGTACAAAGGGGAGCTAGCGTGTATCTTTATGCTGGAGCAGATTGAAATGCTCTCATTGGGAAGTTTAGCAAAGGTCGTCCCACCATGCATGTGGTAGGAGCCTTCAAAGCGGCGGACTTCATCGAAAATTATCAATTAGGAGCAATCGGTCACAGGCACATTCTCATCCGCTTCTCCAATAAGGAGGATTTCCAGAGACGTTGGATGAAATTCAACTGGACTATTGAAGGTTTTCCGATGCGGGTTCTCAGGTGGACACCGGAGTTCTCTATAGAGTCTGAATCCTCGATTGTTCCGGTGTGGGTAACTTTATACAAACCCCCTGTTTACTATAATAATGAATCAGTGCTAGAGCATCTAGGAAATCGCATTGGTACCTTTATCAAAATTGATGCTGCCACGCAGCTTATTACCCGACCCTCAGCTATCAAACGTGTGCTGGAGATTGACCTCCAGCAGCCTATTCCTGTAGATATTAGGTTGGGTTCAACTAAAAATTGTGCTAAGACCATACTAGAGTATGAAAACCTACCAAGTTAATATTGCACCCATTGCAGGAAGGTAGGACATGATGAAGTCATATGTAGAGACCTCCATCCTGATCAACCAAAGGAGATATGCCTCACATCAAGCAAACCCTGCTAAGGCCACTGGCCCGGCCAAGCCACAAAACAATCAGATACCAGCCAAGCCACAAGTCACAACTGCCCCAATAACAGCCCCAGCTAATACTACCCAAACTGGAACTCCTGACACTGCCTCTCTAAACACTCTAAAACCCACTACCCCCCCCCCCCTCCCTCCCACCTGCTCAGAAGGATAAACAGTCATCAGAACCCCAACCCCTGTCCTTTGGAGTTAGGAAACTACACAGGGTGGTCAAGAAGAGGAAAACTAGAAAGAGAAAGAGCAATGCCACTCTTACTACTCTGGCTCATACTACACCTATGGCTCATACTACACCTACACAAATCATCACTGCAACTACTAATGCAGCAACAAGCCCCTCCTTGTATAATGTGGTGCTAAAGAACCTTCAAGCTGAACCTCTCACAGATCCCATACCAGCCAGTGATGCCCCCAACCACTCCACATCAAACTCCATAACCCCATATTTTTCTCCCATTGCCATCTCCTCCTCTACCACCCCTAAAATCTCAAACTCTTCCTTCTCACAGCCTTCCTCCTCCACATCTACCAAGCCATCAATGAGGAAGGAAGTGATGGCCATCAAACAACCACCAATTTCACCTGAAAACCCCTTCACTCTAGTTACTGCCAAACCAAGGCTAAGGAGATCTAATGCAAAGGATGACACTGCTGTATCATTAGGGTTACTTTATATCTCCCCCCCATTTCAGAGCTAATAGCTTACTTTTTCTGTCTCAGGAGAGGAATAGAAATAGCTTTGCTCCCTTACAAGAAGCAGAAAATGAAGAGGAGGAAGTGTACATTTCAGACTCAGACTCTGGAAGCAATACTGTAGATCCTCAGGTCAGTAGCTCTAAACTACCCAAACTAGGGTCATCACAAAAAGCTAAATTGAAGACCTTTTTTACTCAGTTTAACAAAACACTCTCTTTCTTTAAGTCCACTCAAAAACCTTCCAAACACAGTTTTTAATGATTGATTACAACCATAAGATGAACTATTTTTAGTATGGAACATTCAAGGTATGGAAACAGCCCTTGGTAGATTATCCTTACTGGATTTTGACAACAACATTGAGTTACTATGCTTAATTGAACCTTTGTATCCTAACCTTATATGCAGACATTACATGCAACTTCTTCACTTTTCAAACTTTATGCTTTTAGATTCTGGAAAAGTTTGGCTTTTTTGGAAGGATTCTCTAAACATTACACTTTTATATGATAACCTCCAATTCTTGCATGTGTCCATTAAAAAACCTAACATAAATATCTCCATGAATGGAGTCTCTGTGTATGGCTCTAGATCCATAAAAGGCAGAAAGGCACTACAGAAAGATCTCTTTGCCTTGCCAGCTTCTGATACATTTTATATAGGTGACTTTAATACCATGTTATCAATTTTTGATTACAGTGGTCCCTCTACTCCTACTTTGGCTAGTATGAGGGATTTTCAGAAATGCATTGATAAAATGTCATTATTTCACATTCACACAGTGGGAAATGATTTCACCTGGACCAACAAGAGACTGAAGCCAACTTTAGAAAGGCTAGATAGAGGATTGTGTAACCAGTCTTGGTTTTCACATTTCCCTAATTCATCAGTTATGGTCCTAAATAGGGAAAACTCTGACCACTCACCCTTATTTCTTAGGATAGACACACAGGTCAAAACTGTCCTAAAATCTTTCAGATTCATTGCAACTTGGTACAAAAGAACTGGATTTCAGAATTTTATTAAGTCCAATTGGGACATCCCTCTTGCAGAAACTGATATGCTTAAGTTTTTTCTTAAGCTCCAGAGACTGAAAAGGGATTTAAAAATCTGGAATATGGAGGTTTTTGGAAATGTACATAGGAATGTAAAAGTTGTTGAAGAAGCTGTTAGAGTTCAAGAAATTATTTATGATCATAATCAATGTGATCCTAAACTAATCTCATTAAAACTCAAAAGGGATGACCTAAAAAATCAATGAAGAAACAAAAGCATTTCTGGAAATATAAAACTCAGCTAAAATGGTTCAAAGAGGGAGATATCATCATCTCCAAAAAATTTCATGACTCTTTGAAGGAAAAAAAGATCAAAGTTGAGAATTTCCAAGATTAGGAGTAGTGCAGGGATCTGGCTAGAGGACATTGATGAAATAGAATTGGAAGCTATTAATTATTACTCCTCTCTTCTGAACCAGTGAGCACAAGGACTCTGATGATCAATATGCTTCACACTTTCTTTCACAAGTTCCAAAAAAAATCTGGTAACAGCAACTCAAAACACAGAGTTGTTGCAACCAGTAACCATAGAGGAACTAAAGAAAGTATCTTTTTCCCTAAACAAGTCTAGCACTCCAGGCTGATGGTTACAGTGCTTGTTTTTACATTAAATCATGGGAAACTATTTCTCTTGATTTAATAGAGGCAGTAAATGATTTCATGAGTGGATCAAACATCCCTAGAGGGATAGCTGCAACTTGGATCACTATAATCCCAAAAAAGGACACTCCCATCTCTTTTGATGATTACAGGGCAATTAGCCTATCAAATGTAATCAACAAAACATGTTCAAAAGTGATCATGTTCAGGTTAAGTCCACTCATGAATGATATTATCTCACCCAACCAAACTGCTTTTATGAAAGGATGGGAAATTTCTGATAATGTACTCTACCTAAAAGAGCTAGTTAGGCACTTCAATAGAAAAGCTAGAGAATCTAATTGCATCATCAAATTAGACTTGAGGACAGTTTTTGATAGAATCCACTGTCTTTTCCTTAAAAAGATTCTGATCAAATTTGGGTTCTATGAACATTTGGTCACAGTGATAATGAATAACCTATCTCAGGCTTGGTTTTCTGTGCTGATAAATGGCAAGCCTGTGGGTTTTTTCAACTCTACAAGAGGTATTAAACAAGGGGATCCTCTTTCCCCCTTTTTGTTTAATATATTCACTGAATCCTTTTCACGGAGTTTAGCCTACATTTTTGCAAATGGGAAACTGGCTTATTTTAATTTACCAAGAAGCTCAATTCCAGTTTCCCACCTCTCTTATGATGATGACACTGTGTTGTTCATATCAGTAAATAAGAGTACATTGATTAATCTTAAAGCTTTTTTAGCAACTTTTGAAGAAGTCACTAGTCAAAGAATTAACTATGACAAAAGTGATTTCTTCCTAAGTAAACATGCTACACTAGCTAAGAGAAATCAGATCAAACATTTGTTAGGGATGAAAGAAGGCATCTTTCCTTTTAAATATATGGGCTGCCAAATTTTTCGAGGTAAAGTACTAAACTGCTACTTCAACCCCTTGCTGCAATAAATCAGCAAAAACCTGAGCTTCTGGAGACATAAATGGTTGAGTGCTAGTGGCAAAATCCCCCTTATTCAATCTCTGTTATATGTTATTCCACATCTTGTTTTCACAGTTATGACTCCTACAGTACACATTGTGGAATCCATAGAAAGACTGTTCTCAGTATTCTTACGGGGATCCACTGCAGTTAGAGCAAAGAAAACATGGAGGAAATGGTCCAAACTATGCTTCCCTGTTGCACAGAATGACCTAGGTTTTAGATCAATACCACATATTGTTCAAACTTTGCTCCATTAAGCTCTAGTGGAAGTTTCAACATGGCTCTGCCATGTGGACACACTTCATATAGTCCCTCCCCACCTCATCCAAAAACTCACAAACTTGGTTAAAAATCTGCCAAGTAAATCATATTGGGGAGCAGAACTCTTTTGTCATTCATGGGAAAGGCCTCTGTAATTTTTGGACTGCCAATTGGACTAACCATGGTCCTTTACTTGACATTTTCCCTCCAGATCTTACTTCCATTCCCATTACCTACACTGTATCCCAGTTTTTCTCTCAAATGAACAATACTTTCCAGAATTGCAGGGTATTTTCCAGCAACATTACTCTCTTTTCTCCAAAATGTTGTACTTTCGGAACATGGGGAGGATAGACTCATCTGGAAGCCCACAAAAACAGGTTATTTCACCTTTAAGTCTGCCTACCAAACTATACATGATCACAGGCCCTCCTCACCATCCCTTATAAAATTTTGGAATATTAGAATCCCCAAAAAAGTAACATTTTTTGTATGGAGACTTTTTAATTCCCTCCTCTCCTTTGATGAGGTCCTCATCCACTATGGATTTCTAGGGTGTCCAGATGTCCTTTCTGTCAGGCCTTAGACTCAATAGACCATTTTTTCAACCACTGTTCTTTGTCAATTTCTGCATGGTCTGAAATGATGGCCTCCATTGGCATCAAAGACATTGCTTTTAGAGCTATCTGGGATAGACTGTCCTATTATATAACATGTACAGGCCTATCATGCTTCCATGCAAAGCTGATTAGAATGTTATGTTGTATAATAGTGTGGTGCCTATGGAAAGCCAGAAACAGATATATCTTTGAGGATTCTAGGCCTTCTAGGTCTCTTATCCTCACTGAAATTAAGCACATTCTTCATATTTCATTGGCTGCAAACACTGTCTTTATTTCACAAGAACATGACCTACAACTGGCAGCTGTTGCACACATCCCTCACACTCAGAGGTCTCCCAGGCCAAAACTGAGGATAGTAAAATGGAGCAAGCCAGAGATGGGTTTCAAGCTCAATGTTGATGCAGCTTTCTCTGGCACAGACTATACTTTTGGTTTCATTCTAAAGGATTCATATGCTAACTTTATAGCTTCAGGTCACTCCTTCTCAACTGCTACATCCTTTTTGGAAGCAGAAATCAAGGCTATCTTGGCTGGATATCACTTCGGGTGTTTCTATGGTCATAATACTTTCTGTATTGAGTCTGACTATCTTACAGGTATTTCCATGGTCAAAAATCCTATCACAACACATTGGAAATTATACACTCTTCGTGATCAGGCTCAACTCCTCATCAAGTCATCACTGCAAAATACTCTCAGACAAGGTAACTTAGTGGCAGACTCTCTGGCCAAACCAGGTAATGTCCTTGAAGAAAAATGCAACTTATTCCTGGGATTTGTTGCCAACTGATATCAGAGCCCTGCTGCTCCTTGACCAACTGGACATGCCAACGATAAACTACCATCACTGCCACTGAAGACTACTGCTTTTTTACCTATGACACAGCTCCTTGTATTATGCTGCTCATAGTTTAGTAACAGGCTTCTGCCTCTGCTTATTTCCTTTCCCTCTTGGTTCCGCTTTGAGTTTTGTTTACAATTCTCTACTAGGCTTTAATTGGGATTGGATATTTAGGCTTATTCTTTCTATATTCTTTTGAAAGCACAATAGTGCTTTTTTGGGACTTGGTCCTTGTAAAATCTACTTCTATTCTTGTCATTTAAGACTCTTTAGGTTTGGAAAACCTAATAAATTCCCCCCCACTTAAAAAAAATAAAAATAGTAGATAATAGTATGAGCTAGGGTTTAGGTAGAATTTCTCGCGCGATTTCCCTTTGTACTCTTGTATTGCCTATAATATTGTGAATATCATAGACATCTTATCATCGAGATTTATCGTTCAAACATGAATACCATACTTTGGTTTGTATTTTTCAATTCCATTCAGGTAATAAGATGATTTTAATTTAGTTCAACAATTAATTTTTATAAACATTTTTATCACGTAGCTCACTAATAGTCAATATTTCAAATTAAAGAGATCGAACATGTACATTTTATTATTCGTCCTATAGGCATTCAGTCTTCATAATCATATACAGTGGAAACAGAATACAATTTCATGCAAAGTTGCAGTAATTTGTCAATGCAGTTTGGTAAGAAGAAAACACAGTTTACGCGTACGGATCAGTCATCCCGTCTTCATCACTAAGTTTAATATGCATGTCTTCTATACGTAGTTCATATTTTACTTATTTATCGTCCGTATTTTTATTAAATAATCATATATATAATAATTCTAATATATAACTAATTTGCAAGTGTATGCAATAGAAGTAATATATATGATACATATGTCTGATCTACATAATTATTGATCACATTATATATATCGAAGACGTATTTTTATTTTAAACCGCAAAATAAGCAAAATACGAATTGCGTATAACATGGTCCTTAATATACGAGTACGTACACATGAATCGATCTATGCCATGATTATTTATATATTTATTTGAAAGGCATGGATGAAGAAATTAAAAGAGGCAGTTAGGTTTCTAACTTCGATTGCGAAGGAGTGCCCAACCCGACGAAACACAAAGCATAACATAATCATAACATTCTAGCTAATTCAAAAGGCAAAACGAATGGACCTCTACTAATTTCTTAATTCAACTGGCAAAGGTTTGTTTACTATAATCATTTTAAAGATCAAATTTCATTATACTTTTTACTTTGAATAATATCGTGAAGTTATAATATACATTATTTATTGACTTTCTTGCTTCATTCTTTTCTCTTTTAATTTGTCACGGTGATTCATTTCATTGGTTAGAAAAGTACTCATGACCTGTTTGATTGGTGAAATGTGTGTGTTTTTTTAATAGGGTGTTTTTAATTTCTATTTGGTGAAAAGCTTATGCTAATTTTATCAGTTTATATTTTTGGATCAAATGCATTTTGCTTGTAAAACAATCATTTTTTAACAGTTTATCAAACTCTAAAAACTGTTATAATTTAAATTAAATCAGATGAAAAATGACTGTCAAACACATCCTATAGGTGAAACACCCTTTCATATGGAAACAAAAGAAAGATATAATGGATTACAGTGACCATTTGGAGAGACCTCACAACAATTCTTACATTTTGGCTCTAGAAATTATATTGGCTCAAGGTAGAGTCATCTGAGCCGAAATTCAACACAATGTGTCTTCTCTCTTCTGGGATGACTAAGTCTAAAGTCTCAAACCATAATTGTAAAGATATTGCCATGCAAAATTTAATAAATCAATCCACGTAAGAAAGAAGAAGAGGACGACTCATTAAACCATAAATAATTGTCCAAATGGATCAACTATTAACAACCTGCATTTATGTTGAAAAATAACACTAAGAATCACCATGCGTGTTAAATCGGGTTTAAAGAGTTTGGTATTTATCCAATCATCAGGATTATTTTTCCCATTTGGACTCGATGGTCAAAACTGAATAGTTATGATACTCGATGGTCAAAACTAAATAAAACATTTGAAGGAAATTGGGTTGTCAGAGTTGGTCTCTTGTATATCATTTCAGTTTTTATTGTGTAATTTATGAAACTATTTTATATGTGCCTAATTTTTCCTCGCTAAAAATTATCTTTTCTATTCTCTTTAAAAATTAACTATTCACAACAGTCTTAACAGTGGTTATTTTCTCTTTTTTCCACTGTTTCCCTACTTTCAGACCAATAACAGATAGATAATGTACGTTCACTTTCCCACCATGGTCAGGGCGGCGCCACCGCACCCTTGGGTGGAATTGCCCCGGCCGAAACTTTTCACAAGCATTAATCAATTACCCTCCCCTCTAGCACCACTAGACATCGCCCCCTCTTAGTGTTGTCAATTCTGATCTGAACCGAATCAACCGACCGAACCGAATGATACCGAACCGATCCGAACCGAATTCAACCTGAGAAAAAATTATCCGAGACCGAAACCGACCCGAACCGAATTAACACGAAAATCGATTTGATCCGAAAATCTTGATCTGAACCCGACCGATAATCGAAATTGCTCGCACCGAACCCGATTTGTACCGACCTTAAATCAATCGAAACCAAACCAAAATCATTAATAGTAAATCAAATAAGGATTGATCTTTGATTAGATAAAACTCATTGTAGTTGATGTCTATAAAAAGTCATATATGTGCTAGTATTTGTAGAGGGTTAAGTGAGATTGATCATTTGATTAGGTAAACTCAACTTATTAGTCTATATGTATATTTAAACTACCAAAAATTCAAAATTAATACCATCCAACTCATTTAAACCCGAATCCGAATAGAACCGATCAACATATGACCGAAACCAAAATGATCCGAACCCGAATTGATCCGATTAAACTTGAACCAATAGTAATCCGACCCGAACCGATATTAACCAACAAAAGAAAATTTTACAGACTCAACCGAACCATTTTGATTTGAAACCGATTCAGCTGAACCGAAACCGACCGAACCGACCGAATTGACACCACTACCCCCTCTAGCACCTGTTTTGGACTTTCAAAAACCGGTGCCTATGCGGGGTGGTGCTATAGGATTGGCACTGGTTGGTAGGTTTCTGGTGTTATAATTACAAGCATCGGAACTATGTACACTCCGGTGCTGTTAAAATACCGGTTCTAGGATAGTAGAACCGGTTCATTATTGGCACCACCAGTTACAGTTACCGCTGCCATATTTTGTACCGGTTCATATGGATGCACTTTAATTCTGGTGCTCTAATCAACAGCGGTTTATGGTCACCAGTTACTTTATCGGTGCCATAGTTTGTACCGGTTCATATGGATGCCCTTTAATTTCGGTGCTCTAATCAGCAACGGTTTACGGGCCGGTGCCATAGTTTGTACCGGTTCATATTTTGTACCGGTAATTTATTGGCACCAATTAGTTTACCGGTGACATTTTTTGTACCGGTAATTTGTTTCGGTGCTCTAAGTTCGAACCGGTAATTAATGACCGTGGTCATTTTCCACTGGTGCTAAATTTAGCACCAGCGTTTCCCAAGTACATAAAGCGGTGCTATAAGATGTAAAAAATTCAGCATAATTTTCCTATTTTTTCACTGTCATTCTGTGTCTGAATAGGATAATAGTACTGGAACATTCTCAATAAACAACAATAATGACTAAAAATCAACCAAAATTTTTCCAATAATTCAAATAACCGACTAGGCTTATTATTGTCAACATCATCCAAAATATTACCGTGGCATGCATTATTCTAAGAAATACTAGTCATCATAACATTTATGTGACAACATAAGCAATTCATATTACACCTTGAAAGTATTAACCGACTATGGAGGGTAAATTCCTACTAATATTGGTTTGGGCTCGACAAATAGGAGCATACTTTTTCATCCAACCGTGGCACCATCTCACTACAACACCATTTATCTCCTCTCTTGGATAACATCCTTTATCATGTGGGAATATCTACATAAATCAAATTGTACATGTCGTTAACATACTGTTGTAAGAACTTGGAACTACAAAAATCATGAACTATCTAGAAAAAGAATATTGAAATTACCTTTGATATATGTCCACCTCTAAACCGTGTCACAAAGAGTTCCATCCAAAGTATGGTATAATAGCCGCACTCCCACCCTCCGGATTGGCGCTTGGGCTGTATAAAAAAGAGTTTATAAGCTAATTTTCATATAGATTATATTTTATAAACAATATATTACATGAGTGCATAATTATTTTATAATCAACAAGTTTTACCTGTAAGTTGGTAATTTTTCAAGTGTAGTCAGAAAAGGGAACAACATTATTGTTTCTAACCCGAGTATGAAATTCCTTAGCAACGCTACAAACACGATAAAAACAAACATAAATTTAGTATGGAATTGCGTAATCAATGAGAATAGTATATAATTGTGTAATCAAAGATAAAAGGGCATACAGATTGAATTAACAAAATTTCAGTACCCGTTCAAGAAATTGACACAAACTGGAAAATTTGGTGTAATGCCCACTCCAAATGAGTCCAAACAGTAGAAATTATTTTCATTTGGAGAAATCAACAATAGAAACCAGTGCTCACTAAGAAGAAAATTGACAACAATTTTAGTTAGCGAATGTGAAGTTCAAAATTCAAAAGATAGAAACCATAAAGTTTGTTGGAAAATTCACTGAAATCTAATCATGTTCTTCAACGTTAATTCTACAAATTTTAACTTACCCTTCATGATATGGGAGGATATGATAATCAGCTTGAGTATTCCTCATAACATCGACAACCAAATTAATCCTCATGTCCACAACACCTTCGCTATAAAATACTGAGTAGTTTGAAGTTAAAAATTGAATGTCCAGCTTCTCCTTTTCCTAAATTTGATCAAACAGAATACTGGACAAAGATAAACTAATCAACAAACTAATATTGAAATCAGCAAGGCTAACATAACGTACAAGTAATATTCTTACCCACTCCACATGTCTAATTGCATATTATCAAGCCACTCCATCTTTATTGGGTCTCAAATTTTCTCAGCAAAAGATGCAAGATAACCAATATACGCGTAGCCCATGTGGATGGAAACACCAATAACTTTGGAGGAAAATCAAGCATGTACAACTTTCCTTCATAACCAGCTTCCTTTGCTATTCCAAACAACTCGTCAACATACACTCTCTCTACGCCATTGTTCGGCAAATTTTGATTCACAATCTGAAAGATAATGAGCACTAAGCCAAATTAATATGTTGATTGCTAATACTATAGTTTTAGAAATTTAAAAAAATGTACATTTGTAAGCCGCACACCACTTTTATTCTTGACAGAACCAAACTTCTTCGTACTTGAAGAAGGTTGCACCTAGGCAATATTTCAAGGCAATTATATTTATAAGAATATGAAATAAAAATAAAACTCAAGAGATGCTTAAAGGTAGGCCTTAATCACCTTGTCATCCTCAATATCAATTAAAGGATGGTTGTTGTCATCCTCGCTCCCAGCTAGACCCTTACCCTTACCCTTCAGATCATTTTCATCTTCATTTTCCTTGCCTTCTTGTTTTTGCCCAACTAAATGTATTGGCCAATCAACCACAAAACCCACGGCTGCACTTACTGTTCCGAAGGTTGGATTTGGGATGGGCGGCATTGCTTGAGGGTGTTTAACTGGATTGCAAACGCGAACTCGAACGTGAGTGTGGTTAGCACGACGTTCATGGGTTCCTTCCAGTATCATCCCAGATGCAACCTCCACTCTCGAACCATCAAAGTGAGGTATGAACAATGTAAACTTCTCCTCGTCCTAAATTACAGTCACAACAAGTCACCAATAAAAATTGTAATGAAGTATTCCATATTCATCTTCAAGAATAATATGATGTACATACTTAATGCAAAAACATATAGTAATGACTAGGGATGGTGATGTAATGTAATTACCTCATCACTGCTACTGTCAGAGTCACTAGGAAACCTTTCGGAATCTGTAAGTGCAACCATTTTTCTTTCCTCGGCTCTAAAAAACTTCACATTATCCTTCATAAAAGATTGAGGATTTAGATGGTCAGGGAGACTAACTTTCAGGGTTGATGCAAAGTGACTCATTGCTTCACCAACATATCGAAAGACATCAATATCGTATCGAGGTGGTTTGCAACGCTGTTTTTTCTGACGGTGCAGTCTAGCTAGATGAACTCTCCTTTTTAGCACGACGCTTATAGGCAAATGACAGAATCCCTTCTCTAACCTGAGCTCTACGATGGGTGCATCTCCATCTACCTGGGCGATCTTCTTTCTTTGTGGCTTTCACCAATATGTCCTCTTCATCTTTTAGAACAAGATTTCCAGACAACAAATCCACATTATACTTCTCATGCACATCATTAGATGCAACAATAACGTTATGGCACAAGAGTTTGATTGTATGTCATATACAATATACAAATTACAGGATAGCCAACATGTACTTACAATAATTAGAGCGAGTTTCTCAACTTTACTTGTGTCGAACACATAGTTCCCGTCCTTTAGTTTTTTTTTGTTTGCCTCTAGAAAAACCAAAGATCTGTCAGGGTAGAAATTCTTCCCCTTCATCTGAATTTTAGCTTCTAGTTTTCGTAACCCTTGTTCCATTAGCCGTAAGAGCTCTTTGGTCTTGTTCTCAATTCTGAGTCTTTCCACATTTTATCGATTCCCCACACTCCCATATGATGGGTATAATCCTTGTTCAGAGAATGTTCTCTTGCTTTGTTAGCTTTGAATTGGAAGTTGAAAATGAAAATGAATGTTAGTAATGACATAATTCTTAAATGAGGTCAGGTTCAGAGAAACATTTCAGAAGCAATCTATTTGAATATAATCAATTCCACATCGTACCTTGAAATCCACCATCGATCTATGGCGCACAAACTTGTCCCACTCCTCTTCATTCATCCACTTGTACTTCTCCCATGGAACAGCTCCATCCTCATTTTTGTGGATGTACCGTTTTACAATCTTAGATTTCCAATTCCGCCAAGAGTCACTAGCATGCGTGTAAACCTCTTTCTTCAGCTTCTTGATCTGCTTAGGAGTTAGTTTTGTCTGAATATCGAAGCTCATCTACATCCAGAAAATTATATTAGTGTGTTAAATTTTGTTTGGAACAAGTGAGTGGTTACATGAAAGAATAACAAGTAAGAGTTCAAAGATCACCTGAATATCTTTCCATGCCTCATTCTTAACATCTTCAGGTGCTTTACGCCAATCTGTCCATGTTCCAAATCTAATTCAGCGTCGAAAGGCGTAGGAGCAATATGATACCCATTTATTGTGTTTTGTCTTCGGCAGCAGTGTTCGCCTGTTTAGGACCCGAAATTAACAATGGCATCGACATATATTTTCTTTTCATACACAAATAAGACGGGAGATTGTATATAGCCAACATAACCGGCCAAGTGCTATATCTCGACGACATATTTTTAAATGGATTCATACCATAAGTGCATAATACAAACCTCACATTTCTCGGTTCTTTGGAAAACTTTGGATGTAAAGAATGAAAAATTTTCCATTGATCTCCATCAGAGGGGTGTCTAATGATGTCATACTTTGGAGCCTCACGATCAACATGCCATGTCATGTGTTTAGCGTCACTAGCATTACGATACAACCTCTTCAACCTTGGAGCAATAGGTAAATACCACACACATTTTTGTGGAACCAACCTACTCTTCCTCACCCCTAATCCCAAAATTCCTCTAGACTTCTTCTTGTAACGAGGAGCATTGTAAACCGGGCACTCGATCTTGTCCTTAAATTTACCACGATATAAAATACAACCATATGGACATGCATGTATTTTGATATACTCCATACCTACGGGACATAACATTCTTTTAGCATCGGGAAGTTTCTCATTGTAAATTAAATTGAACTTAACTGAAAAATGAAATTGAATTGAAACCAAACTAAATTATGATGTGCTGAAAAATTCTACCGAAATAAGTTCTATTACTTTTTATATTTCCAATAAACTATTTATAGTAATATAGTTAATGACATGTGCAATTATTAAAATAATAATGAAATAATTGGAATGGGGGAGAGGTTAAGCCTATTCTTAACATTATGTTTCTACAAATAAATGTATAATAATAAAAAATATGAGTTATTATTATTACAATATATACGAAATTCGAATTGGAAAATATTCATTGAAATTAGTTCACCCTTTCCTGTGCGTAGTACCTCGTCTGAGTTAAAGGCGTAGAAGCCTCCATATCCTTCTAATTTGGTAAGTATTAATCACAAATATAAATGTATTAAATGGGACAATTTTTTCAATTGGCAAATCGGTTTTCTTTCTTATTTTTGGGAAAGGATCAGGCTAATTTCAGAGTAAATATTTCATCTTCCTCTTCTACCGAAACACAAACCTTGATTTTACGAATAAACAAAGCAATGACAGAGAGGATGAAAATTGTTTTGGCGCCCATAGTCTTGTTCCCGCTCAATTTTGCATCGAAAAATTAGATTTCGGCGCTCAAAGTGACAATAGTCACATCCAATCATCCCCAAATCATATGAGGTTCAGCCCCAAATCTGCTATTGGCCTTGAATTGGATGAAGTATATATATTTTATATTCTATCTCATAGAACTCAGTTCAGACTTCATAGAGCAATATTTCTAGAGGGCAAACCTTTTAGAATGGGATAGTTCGACATTGGTTTTCATAGATAAAGAGGTAATTCTCAATGTCATTTTCTTTATCTTTTTGATTTGGATGAGATAGTGAATACATGGAGCTCTTTCTAATTTTATTCAAGTATAGTTGTTTGAGGTGACATGATAATCTATGCAGTTTTTGCAAAAGTTCTCTTGATATTCATAAGAATCTACTTATAATTTTATGATGAAGTTACAAAATCATTTGGCACAATTTTGAGGCTTATTATTTTAGTTCTATTAATATACATATGTGGTTTTCAACAAAATATTATCTTTTGA
The DNA here is from genome assembly GCA_948330725.1 of Sherardia arvensis. NCBI lineage: Eukaryota > Viridiplantae > Streptophyta > Magnoliopsida > Gentianales > Rubiaceae > Sherardia > Sherardia arvensis. Next base: position 23,204,845 of record OX415240.1, on the reverse strand, counting down.
TTTGTAGTTATGCCTCCGAAGGTACAGAAGATTAGTGTTAAAAGAGTAATTGCAATGCAATGATATATGCCTATGGGGGTTTCAAACGAGAATGATAAGGGTTATACAAAAAGATATGTGCAAGATTTCTTAAAAGCAAAGGGCCTGCAACCAATCATGGATACATATGACTCATTACTTCCACATCTTATACATCCTATCCTCAGGGGTTAGTATACAATCATACACTTATTTTTTTTTTGTTATTTCTTGCTATTCACATTTATCATTGATGTAGTTATGTGAGGCACTGCTCGTGTAAACAAGTTATTTGAAAACCATTACCTGTTGAACAGGTGGACAAGTAAAGGCAAAAAATATTGAAAACTTAGTACCAACGATTATTATTTTGAACTTGTTATTATGTAAGTCATACTTCAGCCTTTATTTAGTTTCATTTACTATCATTTTTCACGGGTAGTTGGAATAGACCAGTGGTTAGTTGGAGGCCAAAAGAGGGTGAGTGATCATAACTTTCCAACTAATAAGTCTATGGTTCGAATTCCGAACCTCATTCAGTCTCGGACCATGACCCGAGAAGGGTCATGGGCTCGAGGTACGCGGAGGATAGATCCACGGGTCCATCAATCCTAATCCTTATAAGAAATGCGTGTATTATGAATATTCTCTAAGGAATATACATCCTCCTAAACATGGTAATACAGTCATGACCGAAATATACTTCTTCTATACATGGTAATACAACTAATATTCCCATAAGAGTTGTATTTCTATCATATTTACATATCTTGGTGATCTACGGTTTGTAGCCATATAAATACCCCAAAGGTTTGGTACACTCTTTCTATCTCATACTACATACAATACGCCTTACGCATCATACTAAATTGAGCATCGGAGTGTCTACCCTCGGGACACCCGAGGCTTTGTTTTGCAGATCCGTTCGTGAGCAGAGTTCGTCGTTGAGCGCCGGTTTCCGCCATACATCAAGTGGCACGCCCAGTGGGACATCGTGTCAATTGATGACATCGCCGAACTTTGTCTCTGATCTGATCATGTGCACCCGTTTAACAAGTTTTCAACGCCATGTCAGAAGCTGAGCACCCCAGACGAAGCGCCCGAATGCAAGGGCAAAACCGCAAAAAAATCCAGAAGGAGAGCAACTTCCCCGAGGACGCGGACGCGGCCGACCCAGAGGATCCCGAGCATGTTATACGTCAAAACCACCACCAACCTCTGCCGTAGGTGCCGGAAACTCCAGCGTTCCGAACTCCTCCGGTCCCAATCCTGTCGCGTCCGGAGTACCACCTTCTGGATCAAATCCTATTGTGTCCGAAGTGCCGAACTCTGGTCCAAGAATCTCGATCCAGACCGACATGAACTACATCGAGCAAGTGAATTATTCCGAAGGCCTGGATCCTGAAAATAGATTGGGATATAGCGGACCTGATTCAATTTTCACTGTAGAAGAGATGGCACAAATGGACCGTCAAATCCTTGCAGAAAGACAACAGGAAGAGGCAAGACAGAGACGCCTAAGAGCATCCCTAAGCCAACCTCTCGGACATACAGTTCTTCCTCCTCCGAGCTCGGAACAGCCCTATGTAAATCTTGTCTCGGACTCTCCCCGAGAGAAATACCTGAGGATGTCTGAGCACTGATGAGAGATCTACATTCTCAATACCCTGATTTTGTAGCATCCCTAATAAATCCGAGCCAACAACTTCGCGCCCAGACGCATGAAGCCCAGGATCTCGAACAAATCCACCCTCTGATCCTACTCAGCAACAGAGATTCCCGAATGATCTATCTCGGAGCCTGCCTCCATGCATCACTCAAAGACACCTACCACCACATCCCGATCCAGCCAACTATCGCAACGATAACTCATCATTGAGCAGGGAGAATGTGTGAAGAATGCGAATAGAAAACATTCAGGAAGAGCTCTGGCGGGAGAAGAGGGAACGGACTCAGAGCGAGTGGACAACCAGTGCTAATCGGCCTTTTATCCAAGAGGGAGCATACCCTACTCGAGGGAAGTACGAGGTCGACCAAGAGATCAAACGCATCCTCAGACCTAGATGACAGTCTGCTCGCTCCCTTTTTCACGACACATCGTGAACTTGCCCTTTGATGGTAACAAGAAAGTTCCTGAACACCTGCCTACCTATGATGGTACCAGTGACCCTCGTGAATTCCTATCGGTCTTTTTAAGACACTCGAAACCAGAAATTTTCACGAGTTGGAGATATGCAAAATTGTCCCTAGTTATCTCCGAGGAAAAGCCCAGACCTGGTTCACCCAAACGATACCAGAGAGTTTGTTCGACTATTGGGACTTCGCCGAATTCCTCCTCCTTGCTTTCTTCCAGAAGAAGAAATTTACTGAATCCCTCGGAGATTTAGGGTACGTACCTCGCCTTGATGGAGAGACTGTGATAGAACATTATCACAGATATACGGATCTTGCTACAGAGTGCTAAGATCGAGATGAGATCCTCCTGATAAACATGTACCGCATGAGTGTAGATGATGACATCCTGAGAATGAAGCTGGCAACCAAGAATCCAACTACCATTCAACATCTTCAAGCTATCAAGGAGAAGTATGCTAGCAAAGCAGACGCGGTAACTGGCAAAAGACCGCGAGAGCTCTATAATGAAAATAAAGGCAAGGAGTCTAAGATGAAGATACCCAAGGTCGAGAAGACAGAAGGCGCCTCCAAACCTACCTTCGAGTCTTACACTCCTCTGGCTAGATCTCGGGCTGAGATTTTATCCATTCACATGCACCTTTTGAAAGATACTCCAGCCATGAAAGAATCAGCCGAGCGTCAAAGGTCCCCAAAATTCTGCCAATATCACCGAGATCGGGGGCATGACACCGAGGAGTGTTATCAGCTTAAGAATGAGATTGAGAAGCTGATTCGACAGGGAATTATGCAACAAATTGCACCCTCAATAGCTGGCGATAACCAGGTACCCAGAAGAAGTATGGGGGAAAACCCTGGCAGAAGAAGAAGGATGGCCCTGGGAACAACAATAACAATAACCACCAAGGGAGTGGAGGCAACAATCCTCAAGATCCTCCTCCGCCACCGCCAAATGGAGCCAACCGAGTAATCAATGGCATTAATGGCTACACTGGAGAAGCAGTCTTCCTCACAAAGCTGAAGGATAATGTGCGGGCCGTATCCCACACCGAGCCGATCAACAAGAGGCTCCGCCCCGAGGAAACTATCTCTTTCTCGGATACGGACGCCGTGCCAAACCAGATGCCTCACTCTGATCCTCTTATTATCTCTGCAACGATACAGGAGTCCCTAGTGAAGAGAGTCTTTGTAGATGATGGGAGCGGAGTAGAAGTGATGTTTCAAGACTGTTTCCAAAAGCTAGGATTTACCAAGGACAACCTCAAGCCTACGGGCCCGATCTCGGAGTTCACCGGGAATCCAGTCATACCTCTCGGAGAAATCACACTCCCGGTTAAGTAGCAGATGGAGCGAAAAGCCTAACCCTGTACTGCACATTCGTGGTGGTCGACACCGTCACACCCTTAAATATCATCCTCGACAGACTTTGGATGTGCCAAGCCAAAGCCGTATGGTCCCCTTACCATTTGATGCTGAAATTTCCAACACCACAAGGAGTGGCCTCCATCAAGGGAGACCAAGGAGTAGCACGCTCCTGTATGATCACGGCCATCCGTGATGCCAGAAAGGTGAGCAACATCTTGACCGTCAACGCCATCCTAGGGGATTTGATACCCGACCCCAATCTCAAACAACCCTTGGTATTCCACTTCGAGGATGAGGCTTGCGACGAGATGATGGCAATATGGCACAAGCGACGCCATCAAGCCTTCCAAGTAAGAGAACTGGTGATGCCAGTAGGCCCGTGGTGTACCGACAAGCTAGAAGGAGCGCTGGAGTCAAGGCCGAAATGACCCTACAAAGTCTCCACAGCCCAGTCCAGTGGATTCTACCTCTTACAAACACGCAAAGGAGAACACTTGGATCCTGTCATAATGGCGCCCTTCCTACGCAGGTACCTCGGAGCTAAAACCAAGTAGACCTTCTCCAAATAAGGAGAAACTACTTCAATAAGGCCTATGGGCCAAGATTCTTTTCCCTTTTTTCATTCATTTCATTTTTCATACCCGAGTTCCCAAACTCGGGGTTGTCTTTATAATTTTGCCAAACTTACGGGTTCGAAGAATACAATTTCTTTTCAATATATACCTTTCATTTTATTTAAAGCAGTCAATATTCCTCTAATAAAAAGAGACACTATGTCTTACAAAGTATAAGTAAAAGACTGCTGCCTGTGATTGATGCTTATCTAATATGAGCTGTTTGAACTACGTGTTCGGACTACAGTCACCTTAGGCTAAAATAAAATAATATACTTATAAAAAATATATGGTCAAAACCAACATAATAGGAGTCACACAAACTCATAAAGTTTGAAACTCGACCTTCCTTACGGTACACCTATTAAGGTACATACCAATATTTATTTAGGCTATTAATAAGCCTGATAATCAATCTCCTCAAGGATTGAAATATAAAAGACCTTTATAAAGGCAAAATTAAAAAGTGTTACTACAATATAAAACTTCTTACACCTCGTGAAGGTCCTTATAAACAGGGGTACGTCCTCGACCACGAGTAGAAGTAGAGGCGTGACCTCGGTCTACCTGGAAGCCTCGACCCCAATTACTCTCTTCTGCTATCCTCATTAATTTAGAAGATGTAGGGGATCCCCCTACCTTCTATAGGTGCAGGTTGAGAGGGAGAAAATTCCAGGAGTAGGTAACGCTCCTCTTCCCCTTCCATGTGAAGACCCTACTGGAGGATTAACCATCCCTCGAGAAATACCACCTCGGGCAGGAGGCCTCATTCCTCGCCCCAAATTCGGGCCTGAAGACGGAACACCTACCTCTCTCCTTGAAGATACTGGATGCGTGACAAACACACCTTGGGAATCCAGCTCCTTTATTTGGATCCTACAAGCATTCAGCTCGGTCTCGCATATCCTCAAGTCTTCAATGACAGCAGCGATCTTATGGTTTATATTGATATTTTCATGCTGAAGAGCAGATATACGAGAGTCTTTATTATGACTCTCGCTCTTGAGTTCCATCAATTCCCTCATGGCTTCTCTCCACTCTCGGTCATAACCTTTATTGGCAGCCCGAGCCTTGCCATAATCATCTTTGAGAGCTTTATACTTTTGCCGAAGTTCCTTCAGTTTGTGATTCAACTCAGCCCTCCGCTCCAAACTTATTGCTTGCAGACGGCGAAGACTATGACAATCTTCTCGGGCCAGGCTACACAAGCCCTTGGAATCTGCCAGCTCTTCCTCTAGATCTTTGTTTTTCTGAAGAGCTGCCTCGTATTTAGCCTGCAATTCAGCACAGGCAGCTACGCAACACTGGACATAAAGGAAGACACGAAATTGTCAATTTCATGAAAAAGATATATTATTCGGAGTACATAAATGCCAAAAATTGGCAAAAAGAAAAAATTCCTAAATAAAGAGTGAAGGCTCTAAGGAGTTACAATCTTTTGCTGCCCATTTGGAGTGCTTCCGCCCTCAGTCGAAGTTTCCACAGCCGACTTCTCCACCAAGAATGATAGCTCGGGATACAGACCGCAAAACTTCTCCTGAAACTCCTCCAGAGTTAAAGCCTTCTCCAAGGACTCCAAACTAGCTAGCAAGCTAGTTTTGAAACCCCCTATCTGGCGAAATCTCGCTCGGAACTTCTCCAGGTCTTCAGCCACCTCCGGCCAATTATAACCGGGAGCCAACCATCCTTGGTCATCCTCACTGAGGACACCCTGAAGCAAGACCCACATGCATGGAAGCTCGGACTTATGATAGAGTTCACCATGCTCTTGGCGATGGGCCTCCATCTCGGGGCAGCTGATGCAGAAATTCATTATCAACCGAACCAGCCACCACTGGCAATCGGGATCAGTGTATCGGTTCCTCTCGGCCTCCACTATGGTCATTTTCCTCCACAGATCTTGGAAGGAATTATCCCTCAATCTCTTCTCCTCCTTCAAGGTCCTAACCTCCTCATCCAGGGCCTCTCTTTTAACCCTCTCCTATGCCATCTCATCTTGGAGACGCTTCACCAGCTCAGATGGCTCGCTAGATTTCTTGGCCACCTGCACTCTCAGCAGCTCCATCTCAGACGCCTGCTCACCTGCCACTTGCTCCACAAGCTGGAATTGACCGTGCAGTGTCTTGATGGAACCATACAAGTACTTCATATGATTCAGAGACTGTGGAAGAAAACCAGACAATTAGGAGATCAACCTTCCAGTCAAGCTAAAAGCTAAGATAGGTATACCTAGCTTATCTCAGGACACTCTGAAGTCATCTCAGCTTTCGTCTCCGAGACCTCGGGGGCAGGTAGCGACACATATTTCTCAAACTGTCCTAGTGGTTTGAGATCAAACTTGGACTTTTTAGGGGATCTTCCGGAGACATCAAAGGAGTTTCCTGAGGTCTCCAACCCCCTTTATTTCATTGGCCCTTCAGCTCTCTTGCCTTGAATAGCTGAGCCAACTTATCTGCTTCCGTCTCGGACTTGGAAGCACCCACTGCATGCAAAAAGAATCGAGTTAGCAACAGGAATGAAGATACAATGAAGATAAGATTGTTATACATAACTATAATGGATACCCTCATGTGACACATTGGGAACTACTACAGAAGTTATGGACTCATCATCATCGGAACATGGTACACCAGTACTCATTAACACTGGTAGTTTGTGAAGAACCAGAGGTCCGAGCCACCTCCTTTCTCGGACATCGGACTAAAGCTAAACCCTCATCCTCCTCCTCATCTGATGGATCTCGGTCAACAGGTACAAACAGACACTTTGTCTCGTTAATCACCTTAACTTTGGATGGAGTCTCCTTGGGTCCCCGAACCAATCTTTTGAAACGGCGCCGAGCATCCGGCATCAATCCAGAAACTTCTCTATCCACGGGAGTTTGATTCTCGGACATCTCATTTCGAGTTGTCCTCTCCTCTATTGCCCTAGAGGCCCGAAGCGCCCTAGCTGCACCAACTGGATCCTGCTCCATGGACAAGATAACCTCATGCAAATCAATCTTCACACCCTTCGGTTGATCAAAACATGCCAACTTCAAATAGCTACCATTTTGAAGAGTCTGGCCAGGCATCTTATACAACCATTTGTATGTTTCAAGGGGCCATGACCAACCCATTTGATGGCTTCCCAGTACAAACTTGTTTCCAACAAGCTTGATCTTCTCCCTCACCAGCTCTCCGGCTATATCCAGTAATCTATGCGAGGACTTAACATCATATTTGCCCTCGTTCTTGAGCTCTTTGTTCCACTGGGGTACATGATATTTTGTTCGATCAAAGATCAACTTCACTCTATCCCAACCTTCGCATTTTGTAGGCAATACAAAAGCTCGGCCTATTTCACCATCTCGGACAGACAGAGTTACTACTTGCTTGACAATAGACACCTTATACAGGGTCCGCAACAGAGTAAGACTTGGCTTATAACCTCTTCTAGCACACCAAGTCATCAAGGCCATTATGATAATTATCACATTGGCGTGTAACTGTCCTGGAGGAACCTCATAACATGCAAGGAAGTCACTCAACAATGGGGGTAAAAGGAAATGTTAGCCCATGCTGGAGGAACCTCCCATAAACTACACCTCGGGTCGGAGTTACCAATTCAAAGGCAGACTTATCTTCCCCATAATACATGAGATCACTATCACTGGGGATAGAATAACGGCAGCCCTCTACAAATATAGCAGCGTCAGAACAAGCTTTCTCATCCTCCACCGACCTCCTCCTGCTGCCTTAATCATTCATGGATGGTCTACCTGCAGGCGCATGTGCCGCCATGGGGCTACTCCCCTCCATCTCAGCCCTTCTCGCCATGGCCATTAATCTCTTCTCTTCATTAGAGGCTTTCTTCTTCAAAGTCACAGGTTTTTTCCCACTCGCTACCTCGGCTCTGCGGCGGTCACGGGAGCTCTTCTTCTAGGCCTGAGCACATGCATACTCTCCCTCATCACGATGGGGGAGGGAAATCGTTTCGCTGTTACTACTCATGATCAAAGAGAGTATGGGGGGAAATACACACATAGAGGAAACGAAGCAAACACAAGAAAGTAACGGAGAAAGAAAATAGCACTTACTGGTGATTATGGAAGCAGTAATTTGGGGATTCGGATATTTGATAAAGCATTGACACGTCTTCTAAACTCAGAAAGAAGAAATTTTGATAAAGGAAGACAATGAGAATGATTTGGGAGATTTAACCCAAACTCAGACGACATTAAGGTAAGTAATCACCTCGATTCTTATTCCGATGCAAGCAAATTGGAGAGTCGTGGGACAGACCGCCTCTACTTTTGAATGAATATACGACACGTGTGTCTCCTATTTGGATTTCAAAAAGAGTTAATCTCAGCCGTCCATGTGTCCTGATGGAATACGAAAGAACTTGAAACTAGATTTTCAGAAGGGTCAGCCCGAGTGGTCCTAGAAGGACACTCCGAGCTTAATGCCTCGAATTATTCTCCCTCGAGTTATTGGTCTTCCCTCGAGAAGCAAGCCCCTCCTTCAACCTTAGAGACGGAGCACTCCAGATTCTGAAGATCTACCTTGGGGCTACTGATAAGTCCGTGGTTCGTATTCCGGGAGTCGTTCAATCTCGGATCATGGCCCGAGAAGGGTCATGGGCTCGAGGTACGCGGAGGATGGATCCACGGGTCCATCAATCCTAATCTTTATAAGGAATGCGTATATTATGAATGTTCTATAAGGAATATACATCCTCTTAAGCATGGTAATACAGCCATGACCAAAATATACTTCTTCTATACATGGTAATACAACTACTACTCTCATAAGAGTTGTATTCCTATCATATTTACATATCTTGGTGATCTACGGATTGTAGCCATATAAATACCCCAAAGGTTTGGTACACCTTTTCTATCTCATACTACATACAATACGCCTTACGCATCATACTAATTTGAGCGTCGAAGTGTCTACCCTCGGGACACCCGAGGCTTTGTTTTGCAGATCCGTTCGTGAGCAGAGTTCGTCGTCGAGCGCCGGTGTCCGCCATACATCACCAACAAATTGTGGCTCTAAGAAAATTAAACAAGTGAATGTCAGAAAAACCACTTCTATGTCAAAAGGTAAATTATAGTTAAATATCCAACATGTCTCAAATTATTTTTCAGCATTGTAGTTTAATACTACTTTCTTCTTGTATAGCTTCAATTGGCCTGGAAGTTGGTAACCAGCAGAAGACAAATGATTATAGCTCCCAAACTAATGGCGGATTTAAGAAAACAACAAAAGAGCAGTCCAAGCAGGCCACTGATAACAACAATCCACACCCAAAAGGTAAATATAAACTAGATGATGATTCCAATCATTTTGAGCTTCAATGTATTCATTGAAATATTGTCCTTGTATAGGTGGAGCTGACCAAGATGATGGTAATGAAGATATCTGAGAACAACATTCCACATGTTGATAAATTCACCTCAAAAGAGCATGTAGGCAGGGTAAAGAGAGAAAAAACACGATATCTTTGGATATGTTTTGTAGTTTTTTTTTGGCAAAATTGCTATGTTTTACTATTTTATATTTTATTAGTAATTATTTAAAAGATTATAATTTTTTATATGATGCTTCAAAAATCACATCTCGACGTGTTTTAATATGTCACATGAAAGAAGTATACAACATCTCACACTATTTTATTTGTATATAAATGTAGCATGTGAAAGTGTGATTTTTTTATATGTTAGTCAAAGTTACTTGTGATCTAATACAGTTCAAGTAAAACAAAAGTTAATGTGGTATAATACATCTGGTTTTTCTAGGGCACTCGTTAACAACTTTCACATTTCATCGTGATTTGTGATATCGTAAAAGATTAAGGCAGGATGAGTAAATGAGAATGATTTACATAAATGCAAGTTGGTGGTCATTTGACTCATTTAATTGGAAAATAATTATTTACCCATAACTGTGAATGACTTAGAGCATCTTCAGTGGTAAGCAAGATTATGGTGTAGCTTGACTTGCCATGTCATATTTTCAACCAAGTGGCTTGTCAAGCTAGTGTTTCAATTAGTGGTAAGCTAGCTTGAATATTGGCTATTATGGTCCCACATATGTACAATATCTACCTAATTCTATTGAATTAGTGATGTAGGACCCACACAAGCTAATTACTTGTGAAGGCAACCCTTCCTTGAGAAGGCTAATGACGTGGCAAAAAACAATGGTAAGCAACTAGTTTAACTATTTAGAAAAATTGCAAGCAAGTCCTAAAAACCAACCATTGGAGATGTTCTTATTATGGGATGGGATACTCTGCGCAACTTCTCCTACGCAAACCCGTGCGCAAAATTATAAACGATATAGTTGTTGTTTTCATATGATATAGATATGTTATGCGTTAAATTACATCTCACTATTTTTTTTTTGAAATGAAATTACATCTCACTATTAGATGAGGTTTACCAAATAACTTTCAACAATTTTGTTTTACTTATGACAAAAAAAATTCTCTGCATGAATTACCTCATAAATCAAATTTTCTATTGTAATTTTGTTTATAAAAAAATTAATTGCTCAACATACGATTGCAATTCAACTTTTTTTTATAACAATTGAATTCGATATTTTGTTTTGAAGTTTTTATTAGATTTCAGTTCGAATAAGATGTTTCATAAATAAATTCATGAAACCGAGTTCGAGTAGAATTTACTTATTTTAATATGTGAATTTTTTTATTATTTAAAACATAAACACGTAGATTAATTTATAATCGAACTTAATTTATTTATTACATTAAAATATTTTATGAAAATAAAATTGTTTTTGATAGAAATATACATTTTAATCTTATTTATTTACAAAAATACAATTAATATATTTAAAATAAATGTGTTTGATTATTATTAGAAAATAATCTGAACTAAATTAAAATTTATAATGTAATTGATCAAAAATATACACGGTATTAAAATACATGTGAATTTTTTAACTTTGGTAAAATATTTAACTACATACTATAGCGTAACGTTGAAACCAAAAATTACGTTGTTTATGATTTTGCGCACGATTTGTATAGGAAACTTTACGCAGAGGATCCGATCCTTAATGGTAATTAACTGATTTCTTTTCATCTCCCTTCAATCACCTACACCCCTTGTACAATAGTAGTAGTTAAAGACCATCCACTGAGTTTATAAGGCGAAACCGAGTAATATCCATACTAATCTAGTATGTTACTCTAAAATATTAAGCATGACACAACTTTCACAAAATCAATGTTTAGTATTGCTGTGATAAAATGCAAAAATTTCATACATAAGTACAAGTCGACCGTTCATGTAATAGAATAAAAGTATTTACTACATATTAATTGCATCTGTTTATCTCCCACATACTATGTACAATGTGATTATGTTACTTCTCAAAAGAAATAGTGTTAAACATCAGACGAATAAAACAAATAAAAACAAATTTATTTTATTTTAGGATATTTGTAAAAATTATCAAATTTTAGATATCAAAATGTCTTAACAAATTTGAATGAGAAATCATTAATAATTTGAAAAATCTACATTTTATCAGAACTATACAAAAACAATGAATTCTGGCAAGTTTGTCATGCTTAATATTTAAGTACAATATAATGTGTGGAAACTATCTTTTCAAAAAAAATAAAAAATATATATATATATATAATGTGTGGAAACTATCGCTATCCTAACACTATTTATTATATATTTAATAATTTAATTAATATGATAAATTGTCTATCGTAACGCTTTATATTTTTTGTAACACTGACAAATATCACACATTGACAAAGTGTAGGTATAATTAAAAGTGTCATTAAAACATACATTTAACAACATATTTACATGTTTTTGTAGACCATATTTTCAGTAGTGTTTAACAAATAAATCAAGCACATTCACATGATAAACAAGTAAATAAAACGATTCTATGACTTGTTGTGCATTTATAAACGGTTGGCATGCGAAATTTGAAGTATATATAGCTCTATATAGTTTTTGTTACAAGTTACGTACACACACATATGTATTATTATTATTATTATTATTATTATTATTATTATTTATTATTATTATTTTTAGGAATTTCATTCGTTTCATCTTTCTCTAGCTAAGCTAGAGTATCTTTCTCTCCCAAAATGCCCAGTCCTCGCTGGGAGGAGGGTCGCCTCGCCGGCAAGCACCCCCCACCCCCCCCCCCCCCCCCCCCCAAACCGTAGTTCAATGTCAACCCACCCCCTCTTCAACCTCCAACCCGGGATTCCTTTCATCATCGCCAAGTTACGATTGGGTTTTTAAATTGGGGATCTCACTTTTAAACGGAGTAACTTTTCCGGCGGCGCCGTCCACTGGTCACGGGTTTTATGGTGAGGCCTTGCCTGAAATTCCTCGGATCTGGATGTTTGTCAACTCTCCGATTGTCCTCATTTTTTCCGATCAGATCCCCGTTCTCTCACCGATCGGCCAAATTAGATGAAGTGAGCCTCCGTCTGCTCTCACCGGTTGGAGGAGCTCCATCAACACGCGGGGCACGCGCTGAGCTCCTCCTCACGCGCCGCTCTCAGCTCCACGCGCCGCCCACGAGCGGCTGCCTCCGGCGTCTCTTCCGGCGAGCTCTGTGAGGTCATCGCTGTTTTGAATGGTTTCCTATTTCTTTTTTATTTTTTATAAAATTTCCAATTTTTTTTAGAGTTTTTAGGGTTTAAACAAAAGGGATTCATGCTTGAACGAGTGTTTTTTGATAGAGTTTGGGAGGGGTTTTGTTGTTTACCAAATTAGAGTTTAGCTGAACGGGTTTGTTTGGCTAAACCCTTTTGAATTTTTTCGGATCTGATTCATATGACGGTTAGGAGGAGAAATACGAGTCGAGGTAGTTTTAATACTTACTCTCTGGTGTTGCTGTCTGATTTAGATTTGTAGACTGTACATGCGGGTGTTTTCACTTGATTCATCGGTCTGGTACTAGTTAAATAGCTTAACGACACTTTGACCGTGTGGAATCATCTCTAGAAAGTCCTTTAGAGGGCAAATAGGCCATTCGAGGCAGAATCATTTAGTGATTATGATTGAGACCTAGATATTCTTATGGACCATGGGAGGGCCACATGCCACACTAGAGGTTACTATCCACTGGAAGCTACCGGATACAGGAGGCACCGTACACAGGAGGCAGGGAGGACTCCAAATACTGAGACTACCGTAATCAGGAGCTTCCGGATCTAGGAAGCCACCGGATACAGACTTTTGGGAGTGTTAGGGTCATGGTATGTTTTCTTATAGGCCGAGGAGGGGCCATGGGCATTGAGGGCCTACAGTTCTTGAGAGAGACAGAGTAGGATGAGACTACTAGTTTTATCTTGTCCTCCGTAGTGTAGTTAGTGTGTAGTTTTGCTAGTTAGACCTGGACTAGTCAGAAGTACTATTAGCTGCTACCATTACTTATATCCCTTGTAGATATAGTTTGATCGATATGCTGTTTCTAACATTAGAGATAGGGAAGGTATTGTATTTACAGTAATGTTCATGTACTCTTCACATTGACTCCTCTATGGAGATATTATACTCACAACTCCTTTACACGAAGATCAATTAGCAGGTCTGGAAAACCTAATAAACATCCCCTGTCAACTTTGGGAAACCTAATAAACATTCCCTGTCACTTGACGGTTTAAACTTTAAAAAAAATGTATTTTTTTTGTGTACATTTATACTACTGTACAAGATTATTCAAAATAATATGCTAGCTTGGCTTTTCATGGAAAGAAAAGCATGCAAAACGGGCTATGTGAGTTTCTGATAGATATTAATTAACAAATTGATTGATGCGATTTTATTATAGAACATTAACAAATTAAAGTGCTCCCCCACCATCTGAAACACTGCCTCCGCCGGTAATTCGCATTCATGTTTTATACGCCTGCTTACTTCTTTACGGGCTATCTTCTTTACTTTTATACACCTGTTTCGCCATAAAAAATCGTTCTTTTGGAGCTAAATAAGCTTCACGTTAAAGATGACACTCTAGAAAGAGAGAGCTTTGATCGATACATTATTACAAGACATAAAAAAACAATAATCAATAATTCATAGACATTTTAATTAATTCCTTCTCTATCTTTTAATTTTTCGCATTCAAATCCCAAAAACAAAGACACAGAAAATAAGGAAGATGTAGAGATCTAGGTACATCGATGCAATACAGCCTACACGTTACACGAACCAAATCGAAAAAAGCGACCCGAGAAAGCCGGGTCGGGTTCCCCTCCGCCGTAGAATTCCCGCGCGTCGACTGGCATCGATTCTTTCAAGCACCGGGAGCCGCATCCTTAACCTTGCTCTGCAAGTACCCGCCGTACTCCCTGGCGTAATCCTTCATATGGCTGGCCGTATCCGCGATCCGGGTCCTCGCGTAGTCCACCCGATCCGACCCGGGTGGGTGGAGCCCCCTGGAGTACTTGTACAGCCACGCCGACCCGCCCACGGCGGCGACGGCGAAGGCGCAGAGACCGAGAAACCCGGCGATGGACAGGAACAGAACGGACCCGACCGGGACCCAGATGGGGCTGGAGATGATGATGAGCGGCGCGAAGAAGATGAGCCCCATGACCGCCGCGGTGATGGTCGCTCCGGCGAGGAGGAGGAGGATCCCGCCGGAAACCACAAGGGTGAGGAGGCCCACCAGCTGGGTGGAGTTGGGCGCGTGCTCGTGCATTTTACGCAGGAAGGCGGCGGTCATGTTGGGATTGCCGGTGGCGCGCTGCCGGCTGGCTTGTCTGTCGGCCATTACGAGCTCTGAGTTTTGTTTGGGGGAAGGTGTGGGTGGCTGAAGAAGAAGGGTTATTTATTAAAGGGGGAGGGGGTGACGCGTGTTGGGTGGTGGACATGCAGGGATTCCACGTGGAGGAATTCTGCCCTGCATGAATTGGAGTCGACGCCTCTCCTACATGCACTGTGGTAACTCTGACTTTTTCTCCTCTTTCTACTGAGAAATGTAGGATCGGTAGTGTCTTCTCGGCCCTTGGATTTCATTTCATTTCATTTCTTTTTAAATACTATATTTTTGAAATGGCATTTTGCTGTATATGAATGCCCAAATTTAACTCAAAAAACATGAGTATATCATATTTTCGATCGCCACTACTATTATAGTCATTGAACAAGGATAACTTAATCAGTTTACCAATGAAACGGATTGTATAGGTACAGATGAAAAATTACATGACATAATTTAAATCTTGAATGAAACTGAGGCTATCTTTATTATTTTCATCTATTGAAAAGGATATAATTAATATCTAAAAATAATAATTGTAGGGTATCTAAGAAATTTAGAGTACCGTGGACTGATTATATAAATGTATAACTTGAATCTGTTAGATATATAGTAGTATTGAGTATTGAGCCCAATGCGTATTATGCTAGGGTTTAAATAGGGTTTCTTACTTTTTCTTTGAACCCTTGTACTGCCTATATTATTGTAAATACTCCACACCTCAGTATCGAGATTTATCCCTCTAACATGGTATCAAATATTGGTCAATCCTGAGTTTTTTTGGCCACCACTACAGTACCGTGCTATGGTGTCGCTACTACAGTACTCCGGTTGTTTTTCTACTTTTATTTGGCTGATCGGCCTTACGTTTCCAATTGTTTTTTGGCTTTTATTTGCATACCCGTGGCGTTCGTAGGTTTTAGGTGCCATTATTTGCATTTGATTTTTGAGATAAATTGGATTGGTGTGTACACGGTGTTGATGATTATTTCTGGTTTCGGAGTATTTGGGGCACACGAGTTTTGACCTGTCAAATTTGTGATTTTAGTTTGACATTTTTTTAATTTATTTATTGGGATATATTGGACTTGGTGTGCGTGTTGATGTTCACGGGATATAAGTATTTTGTGCTGGGTTATTTGATTATATTGGATTTGGTGTATGCGCGGTGCTGCCGGTTTTGTATTTCAGAATGTTGTGTAGAATATGAGAAAACAGGAAATAAGCGTAAAGGGAAAAACAAGAACACGTAGATTTACGTGGTTCACCAATGATTGGCTACATCCACGGGAATGAGACAAATTGCATTAGATAGGTACCCAGATTATAAGATGTTCCTGTCGTCTAATATCCAGAAAACAGAATTTATTAAGTTACAGCAAGTGAAAGAGTCTTATAGAGTTTCTTTTACTAAACCCTAGGTATTGGGCCCGAAAACACACTTTTGGCCCAAGTCACCAACACCCCAATAAAGAGGTAACCCATACCGTTGGGCCGGAGGCGTCTCCTCCCCGGACCCCCAAGACAAGGGTGCGCTCCGGCCCCTGGACCCCCCGACTCGCTGACTGGGCAGCAAGACCCCCGTGCTAACTCGTAGTAGTGGCTAATACGACATCCAAGACATATACCAACACATAATGGTTTATTTGGCTTATTTGTCTCGAGACGATCATTCCACTAGTTGGATTGACGACAGCTTTATCGCAGCCTCATTTGAATGGTTCTAATCGTTGTTATTTTTTGAATCAATGGATTGTTGATTCAGGTGCCACAACTTATATGACTGCTATCACTAGTCATCTTATTCATGTACAACTCTATCGTCTATTGTTGTTTTTGTTGGAAATGGTCAATTGTTACGTATCTTTGATATTGACGAGTGTCAACTTTCGGATTTATTTGTTCCCGGTTTGTTGGAGGTTTCTGGTATTACTGAGAACTTATTATTCTTATTATTTATTAGTAAGATGAATGGTGATTTACCCGTCGAGTAACATTTGATGTTGACATTTTGACAATTGAGCATAAACCCAATAGTTGGTAAAGGCCGACATATTGCAGGTGTTTATTATATGGATTCTGGTGAAGCCTGTTTTTTAGCGAGTTGCACTCTTGAAAGCTGTGAGCACCTTTTGAGTCTCGCCATGGGCATGTGTCTAATGACACTGTTCAGTTGTTGAACGAGAAGAGCCACATTTCTACCATTTTACCTACATATGTTAGTTGCTCCTCTTGTCAGATGACCAACAGTAGTAGGTTACGATTTTCTGTTAGTGATAAGAGAGCAACTTACTTGTTCGAGAAGGTTTATTGTGACTTATGGGGACCAACTCCATCCTAGGTTGCATCCCCACATAGTATTTCATATTATGCTTTTTCATGATTCACATGGTTTTATGCATTAAACATGAAGTCGGAGCTGGTAAAATATTACTGAACCCGAAAACCCGACTGATTAAACCGAACCCGAACTTGGAATAAGACCCGAATAGTGAAACCTGTTTGATGACCTGAACTTGAATTACACCCGATACACCCAAACCCGAACTAAAAATTTCAGACCCGATAGGATCCGTACCCGAACAGAACCCAAACCCGAATCAGACCCGAACCTTAACCCGAAAAACACCCAAAATCCAAAACACCTGAACTTGGTCTGAACCTAAACCTGAAAAACACCCTAAACTGAATGACACCCGATCCAAAAGGTACCTAAATCGATTTTCGCCTAATAATTTAGACTTAAATCAAACGATACCCAAATATTATTATTATATTTATTTCTTAATTTTTTATTACTATTTTACTAATATAGTTTTTTATACTAATTATTAATATTTTAGTATAGCTACCATTCACCAAATAAACAGAAGTGAACTAAATTATATTGAATTGAATTGGTCTATGAATAAGTTGAAGAGAAAAATAATGGATGATTCACTGTTTCAATTTAATCAAGTTCAATTTAGTCTGATTAAGTAAAAGTATAATATTTAATTTTGTTTAGTCATATCATTTTATATACTACATTTCAACTCTAAATATCTCTATTGATTAAAAGTTACTAAATTTGACACGAATGAAAAGTCACCTAATATTGGTTGTGTAAGATAAACTTGTAAATACATATATAGTAACAACATTACACATAAATGTGACTTAGGAGTTAAAATACTAAAACTATAACTGATCTAATAACTATTATATATTTAACTTAATACATTTATTTTAATGTCATGCTTATTACAATGTTATATGTTATTAATTATAGTCTCCGTGGATATAAGTTCTCATTATATAATCTCGAAATATTAAAGAAAAAAAAATTTGGCACAAACTTAAATCTATTATACAATATATGTTTATCAAATGTTTAAGATGAATAAATTCTATGTTCATTATTAGTTTATAGATTAAAAATAATAATAATTTTGATAAAATGTTTTTGAACGTGATCCTGGCCGAGTATATCAAAATCAAACTCAACCCAAAAGAGATTGTACCCGAATTGTATCTGAAATTTAACCAATTAAAACCAAATCCAATCCAAACCTGAAAGGATGAAAACAAAATCCGAATCAAACCCGATATTTTTTCAAAACAACCGACGAGACCCAAAACCGAATCAATGAAACCCGAACCCGAACGGAACCCGATAATTTTTCAAAAGACCGACGAGACTGAACCCGAACAAACCCGATCAAGATCCAAATCCGAATAAAAATTATAAATCTGAATACCCGAACCCATTGGGTGTCATTCAAACCCGACCGATAGACCCGTTTTGCCAGGTCTAGATTTTTATGATACCTTCCTTCAGTTTTAGAAGTTTATTGAGACCCAATTTTCTGCAAAGGTTAAGGGTTTCCAGAATCATGGTGGTAAACTAATCATCGCTTGCAGGCACACTTTATTTCTTGTGGAATTCATCATCATATGTCAAGTCTCTATACGCCTGCTTAAATTGGCCGAGCTGAGCGCAAACATCGTCAATTACTGAGACTGGTTGCTCATTTATATCACTCATTTGTGCTATATTCTTACTGGGTGTAAGCATTCTCTTCGACTGTTTATATAACCAATCGTCTCCCAGCTCAGTTCTTGGTGGAAAATCACCCTTTGAGTAAATGAAACTACTCCAAACTACACATTTTTTCATCAATTTGATTATCGTGTGTATCTGTGCTTATGTACTGTTATTGAGAATAAGTTCCCAACACGCTCTATTCATGTGTTTTTGGATATAGCCCATTTACAATAGTTTCCAGTGCCTTGACCCTACTACTTAACACGTCTATTTCTCTCGCTATGTCTAGTTTGATGAAACATTTTTTCCCTTTGTCTAATTTTCTGGGAAAGACCTATTTCGGATCTGGAAGTCTCCTCATTTTTGAGCCTGCAGCTGCACCAGTTGACTGTTCCTCATTCACACCAACTGATCCTTATTCGACTACACCGGTTTAGCCTTTGGCGGCCACAACGTCGTCTTCTCGGCCTTTATCCATTTGCTCGTCAGATGATCATTCCCAAGGTCCATCATCTACGACCGTTCTCCACCAGTGTTGCTTGTTACTTTATCACCACCACCACCCCCACCATCAGGCTCTCAGGATTCTTTTGATTTTCTTGTTTTGGTTCAGACTCTACCTCTGACTCGGGTTCTCCTCCTCACCGGACACATCAAATGGATATCATGAACCATGATAGTACTTGCTGTGTAATATCTAGACAAGATTTTGTTACTACAGGTCTTCTTGCTCAAGTTATGGACCATTCTGAGACTCATGATTATCATGTAGCTCTTAAGGACCCGAAATGGGTTCATGCTATGGATGAGGAAATGGATACCCATCACCATTAGAAGACTTGGGATTCGGTGTCTCGATCCTCGAATGGGTATTTCGACTGAAGAATCAAGCTGATAGTAGTATTGGTCGGTACTCCCATATTTCAAGTTTTGATTTGATTACAATTTCAGTCCAGTTGTCAAATTAAAGTTTCTATGGTGTACACAGTCATTGCCATTGCTACTTTGAGACTGTGACATTTACATTAGTTTGATGTCAAGAATCTTTTCTCAATGGTGTTCTTGATACTCCGGTTTATGTGCCTTAGCTTGTTGGCTATAAGGATCTATCTCTTGACTATGTTTGTCACTTATAGAAGACCATTTATGGACTCAAACAAGCTTGTTTGATCGGTCCAGCTCTTATCTCCGACAACTTGGATTTTGGTGTAGTTTTTCTGACACATCGCTCTTTGTCCTCTCTCGGGGTTCTACTTTATTACAGTTGTTGGTCTACATGGATGACATCATTCTTATGGGTAATGATGCAGGAGCAATTCTCCAGTTCATTGCTCTGAAGAGAGTTCCCGATCAAGGATTTGAGATAGTTGAACTACTTTCTTGGTCTTGAGGTGTCTGCTATTTCATCTGGCCTGTTTCTTGGACATGCCAAGTATGCAAAAAATATCCTTAGTTGGGCGGGTATGATTGATGTTTCTCCGGAGACCACTCTATTGGTACCACTTTCGTAGCTTCACAGCATCACTAGTGCACCGTTCAGTTATTCGACCCTCTATCGGTCTTTTGTCGGTGCACTTCAGTACTTAAACATTACTCGCCATGATATGTTATTTGCGATGAATTCGGTTAGTCAATACCTTCAAGACCATCACCATGATCACTTTGTTGCAGTTATCATATTCTTTTTTATGTGGCTGGCATACAAAGTGAAGTACAGGGCTTCAATAATCTAATATCATAGTAACCAAGCACTGAATCCACAAATATTACCTATGAGTTAAAAGCTGAAATAAGTCTGAAGTAAATAAGTAGCAGAAAGAGGCCTAACATTAGAACTCCCACAGTCAGGTTCACCACTTTACAAAACATGCTGACCCCTGAGCTTTTAGTGATCTCATCTTCAACACAACAAATTGATGATGATGGAATCTCGTCTTTTTCCTCCTTCAAAACCTCACTTTCACCTGTTGAAATCAGCAATGCAGCTTCTGAGACAGAGAATGATTCCTTGTCATCGGTTTCCTGACTGCTTCTCTCTGATGATTCTCCCTGATCCGGCTCAGTTCTATCTTCGTAAATGTATTGGATGGAATCATTGAATGAAACTCTTCGTGGTCGAGAAGTGGCTGAAATCTCAGGGGATTCAGAACTGGAACCTCCACGTTTTGCCTTGTTTCTCAGGCCTAATATGCTGGTAGCTGGGATGGACGAAGAAGAAAACCGTCTAAAACGATGTGGAGCATTCTTTGATTCAGATGCATTTGCACTCGAGTAATGTTTTCTGGTTGCCCATCTCTTTATGCTATGCATCAGGCCATATTTCTTTTTCTTGACGATGTCAGTGCTAATGGTGAGTTCATCACTACTATCAACAGAGGACATATCCGAAGTGATGGTTAGTTTTGGCCAAAGACTGTGCTCTAGTTCAAAACTTAAGCATCTATTGAGCCATCTCTGATAAATAAGTTCCTCCACAAAGCCAAACCTGTCTTTGTGTAGACTGTCGATTTCTTCGACCAGATTACAGTTTTCATGCTTCAGTCTGCTGATTTCTCCCTGCAGTTTGGTAATAACTTTATTCTACAAAATGAAGTGCCACCTATCAGTTAGCTGAATTTTTAAAACATAAATCTGTCCAAAATTTAAATCTAAATCATATGTTTTACCTCAGTCATGCTGGACAATTCAGCAATCTTGGCTTTTGCAGCATGCACCTTGATCACCAGCTCCCTTTTGTCCAGCTGAAGCTCTATGTTTCTTCTCTTCATCTTCATGGCTTTTAGCTCCGTGTATTTTAGACGCTTCATCTTCTCCTCAACATCATGATCATCTCCTCGGTTTTCTTTGGGCTGGCAAATCCCTAATACTTGCTCCTTCATCTGCATCAGCTGTCCTTCAAATTGTTCTGCGCCAATTTCCCTTTCAGCTTGCAATTTAAAAATCACCATTTTCGCGCTTTGAAGCTCTTTCTCTGCCAGATCATTCTGCTTCACTTCTTGGTAAAGTTCATCCTTTTCAGCCTTGAGCTTTTCAATTCTCCTTCTCAACAAACCAATATCTAATGTTTTCTCCATTAACTGCTTCTGAAGCAGAGAGATTCTTGATTTTTGCTCTTTCAGGCAGTACAATTCAATCAATCTTACCTCTAAATCACCACTCTCCTTCTCCTTTTCCTCCACCACATTTTTCAGATGAGCCATATCAGAAAACGAAGATCTTCGTGAATCGAGTTGGTTCCATGTTCTTTTTTCCTGGATTTCTTCCCTGTCAGATGAGGCAGCAACCTGCATTAATAATTTAGGGTAAGGATGAACTTCAATCTTCAATTCTCCCTCAGAAGAAATATGAATGACAATATGTATATATTTACTTCTTGAATTTTGAAATTCTTCTTTCCAGTCCCTTCTTCTTGAAAGGTTGCATTCTCATTCTCTGCAGGGAAGATAAATTAGAACAAAATCAGAACCAACCATGACAAGAAGAGAAGGCAAATTAACTGAAAACTCCAACATATGTACCTTTATACTCTGAACTTTTATGCTTTCTTAACTGGTTGATCTTAATTTGACAAAGTTTAGCTGATATTATTGCTACAATAAAGAAGCTTGCCCTAATTATCATAGAGCTTTGTATATTTTGGGTGATGAATTGCTCATGGCGGTCTCCAATTATGATTATTAACTCACAAATTTGATTGATACTACGGATTACATTCGAAAATATCTTCGCAAAGTAGTGGTTGATTTTGGTCCGCCTCCAGCTTCAAGACAATGCCATTGCCATCTAGTTGACATCTAGTGTGATGTCAATTTATACCATTTCACCACCACACTATACATATCAACCATTGAAGAGGAAAGATTGAAGTCGTCACAAAAAACATAAATGTTACCATGTGAAATGACAAATTTTCGTCATTTGTTACTGTATCTTCTTTTCTTTTTTTTAACAAAATATGTACATGAAAGAGGCCCTGTCAAGTTCACCTTAATTTCTGCACATTTCGGTTAAGTTCAGCAGACTTCAGCAGACTTCAGCGGATTTCAGCAGATTTCAAAAGAAATCTCCATTTTCAGTAAATTATTTTTAAATAAAATTTCCTATAATTCAAAAATGTCTATAAAATACTTTTATTTTGATTTATCAAATGAAATTACTTGTAAATAAATGTTTCTTCAATAATTTTTTTTAAAATTTATCAAATAAAAATAAAGTTATTTTTAATAGTTCTAATTTATACTTGAACTTAGCAAATTCAAAAACAATTATGAATATGTCCATATAATCCCAAAATGTATATCGATTACATCCACTACTAATCGCTATCATCTGATGATGCAATTTCACTAGTATCACCACCTACCGAATCTGTTCGGCTATACTTTCACGAACTTCTACCATAACCATTTTCTGATGTTCATCAAAAATAGTGAAATCAGTAGTTTATTGTGTAGACTCGTGATCTATAGTAATGCCAATCAAGTTTTTCTAAATCAAGTCCTGCATTGACATGTGCAATTTTTCTAACACCGTTAAAAGGGCAAGCTGGAGAAGTGGATCATCCATTCTTCATAACAATGGGAAAATAGTGAATTTAACAGATTAACATATGAATAAGGCCCTATTTGTTTGAGCTTATAAATAGAGCAATTCAATTCAGTTCAGTTTCAGTTCAATTCAATACAGTTCAGTTCATTTCAGTAAAATATAATTTGATCAAATTCAGGTAAATTTAGACATGCTGATTTTATAAATACGTTAATTTTTAGTTCAGTTCAGTTCAATTCAGTTCAGTCCAGATCAATAAGAAATAAGTTCAAGCAAACAGGTTCTAAGTTCATAAAAAATATATATAATCAATGCAACCAATAATGAATGCAATTGCAAGTATCAATCCAAACAAAATTTTTAACACAAAGTGACATAATAATTACTTCAAAATCTTTATTATTTGATCAAATTTGAAGTTGAATGTTTGAACTCAAATTAATAATAATATTATTAATATAACGGTGTTTAGTTAATTTCAGCAAATTTCAGTAATCTTCAACGAATTTCAGCTAATTTCAGCGAATTTTATTTCAGATCAGCTGAACTGGACAGGGTGAGTAACTCTAGCGTAACAATATGTACGTAGTTAAGTACTATCGTAAATCTGAGTTCTTGAAAAGTCATATGGTAACGCTTGACTGATAATGATTAAAAAACTAAAATCGTAATCAGTTGACTAGCGTTGAACATAATGTTTTCATCATTCTTTATATTTAAAATGACAAATTTGCCCCTCATATTTGGAATGAAAATTGGGGACAATTTTGCTATTCTTTAATTTAGACCCTCTTCTCTTGAGCTTTTGTTAAAAATAGTTCGGTTATATAAATTTTTTTTTCAATATAGTTCAGTATATTTTATTTAATAAAAATATGTTCACCTCAGATAAATATATTAAAATTTATATCAATTCAGTTCAGTTCAGTTCTGTAGATTACATTTTCACTAATGTTTGTTCTATCTTTACCAGAAAAAAAGAAATTATTTTAGTTCAATACAGATATATGTATATATATATATATATTCTACTGTAAAGTTCAGTTAAATATCTTTATATTTCTTCAATTTAGTATATTTAAATTTAATTCATTTTAGTTCAGTAACAGACAAGAAGACTCTATCTTAACGAAAAGACATAGAGAGGAGAGGGTCTTTACATATAAATTAGGAGCTTTTTATGGTCTTTTCACATATTTCCAACCAATTTTAAGACTTTTTGTAAGGGTTAAAATAGATCTTTCAAAGAACTCGAAATTATAAGAGAATATACCTAAAAATTGAGGGTTACAATATGAAATTTTTCACAATTTTTATTGTTTTCTTAAGAAAATTAGGTGGGGGAATTTGTGTAGGTGGAAGTGAGGTGAAAATATAAAAAGTAAAATGTTTGTGGGGTTTTTTAGATACATTCACTACAAATACTTAATTTATTACAAGAATCTTACAACTATTCTATTCTAGCCCTACTTTACTCTGCTGATCCCTACCACCGAGGTTCCCACCATGCTGGTTAGAGTAGGGTGAACATTCCATTTAAATCGGTTTTGATGCCCCTGCTCTTAAAACCGTCGAGCAGATCAAGTTTCTTAATCAAGCACTTTTAGAGATTTTGAGTCATGGGGTCAGAGAAGAAATTATTTCTTGAAATTTTAAGTTTGAGAGAATTTGAGTTTCAGACCACCGCTGAATGAGGCATTAGCAAGTGAGTTTGTTGGGTTTTAAATTATGGTGCGAATAGAAGAAGAAATAAAATACTACATGTACCAGCCTATTAAGAAACAAATAGTCAAACCGATATACTATTTGTACATTTATACCTCATTTAGTATAAATAGTCAAACCGATAAACTGATAACATCTAGAGAGCATGGGCTCAATAGTTAGTGTTGGAATTACCGTATAAATAATCCAAATAATGAACAATACATTCTATTTTTATAATGTTTTCTAAATTAATTTTAAAAGGTGAAACTAAAGAATTACTTTTGAAAATGACGATATGAAATTGGTGAACTTATACTTCGAAATAAATATTTTTATAAATTAGATATTCTAATTTTTTAAAGAAATTAACAAGAAAAAAAGGAGAGTGAGGGTTGATCTCCTATGGGAGAGTCTATAATGAAAACGTCCCACCACGAAAAAGAAAAAGCATTATGTTAACAAATTTAAACATTATGTCAAAACATTATATCGCAATTTTCTTAAATATATAACACATCAAAATTACAGGCATTTGAAACAAATACAAACATTTAAATCTTAAATAAATGTTATAAAAATATCACACATTTATGGAAAGATAAAGTGTAGAATAATTTTTCAGATGCAATCTAAATGTACAAGATTTGAAGATAGATCAGATATGGTTTGATGTGGGGATGTGGGGGAGTGAGAGGGTTAAGTTGTGTGATTTTTATAAATATAAATTATGAAAAATGAATTTATATTTTAAGTTTGAGAAAATTTAGATATGTTTATCTACTCCCTCCAACTTGGCTTATATTGTAAGAGGGAGAAAGTGTGAGTAAGTCAAGGATTGTAAATGAACGCAGGATACTAAGGGTTTGTTTAATACTCATGAACTGAACTGAACTGAAAAATACTGAACTGAATTGAAAATGACTGAACTGAACTAAACTAAACTGAAAAATATTGAACTGAACTGAACTGAACTGATCTAAACTTAAATTCATTTTAATATTTGATAAAATACGTTTATATTCAAAATTTGATTACAAACAGTCCATTGATAATAAATTTATATTGAATTGAACTTACTAGAACTGAACTGAATAAACAAATCACTGCATTTATATAACTAAATTAGCTAAATTTTATCAAACATCAAACCGAATTGAACTAAATTATGTTGAACTGAACTTAATTGAGTTGAATTGAAGAAAGAAAAATCAATGCATTGATCATTCATCTACTTGATGAAAAATTGGTGGCATTTGTAAGTAGATTTGTGTGGAATGGAGTACAGAAGGGTTTGTCAGAGGTTGAGCCATGACAGTAACTGAAAAGGGTTCGGAGAAAGAAGCACACATGTTTATAAGTTAAAAACGTATGCACACAAGAACATACGATGGGCCGCACGCAACTCAAACGTAACACATGAACACTCCCAAATTCCTTGCACAAAAAAACACTTGAAATTTAAATACATTTCATTGAAAAATAAGATTCCAAATAATGTCAAATTCTTAGTAAGATATAAAGATCGTTCAAAAACATACCTTTTACAACTAAATTATTTACGATTTAATTATAATTGTTGCACCAATGACCCAAAAATTATAATACTCACAAATGGGGACAGAGTAAATCACCCTGATCAAAAGGAGAATTCGTAATACTCCTTCAAGAATTCATTTTCAAGTTGTAGACATCCCCATAGGTTCCATCATATTCCCTTATAATGACATATACAAATATAAATGAGAGTCTTTTCACAATAACAACCTTGAGAGGATGTTCTAGTTGCTCAACTCCAAAAGAGTGAAGATGCATAAATCTCCGATATGAAGGTCATTGCCCACTACAAAAAAAATTGTCAGCCGATCTTTGCCGAAACGGTTACATATATGCCACATGTTCCATTTCTTTCCATAACATTGAAAAACTGTCGCTCAACTCATGTGGTTATTTTGCATATATTTAGAGAAAGCATCTGAAATGAACAAATATAAATCTGAAATATACACTACATATATAATAATGTTATTTATTACCACATATCACTCACATAAATTTAAACTGTCAAATTATTTAAACAATAATCTTAGAATCTAAAATTGCTAAATTAACAATATAGTTCCAGAAGTTGAAATTTTTGAATAATTTCTTGAAAGAAGCACACGTCATCAATTTTACAAGGTAAGGATTTACTCGCGCGTGCGCTCACACGCGCACACAGTTTATATACTTTTTAAATGTAACAAATAGTCAAGTTAAGGAAAATACTATTCATTCAAAATTTAATTATTTTATTTTTTGATAACCTTACTTTTATTTGATGTTATATATACCTACCATTCAATACAATGCATGTTTACATATATATTACTTATTTTAATTCTGTGATGAATTGATTTTCCACTTGAATATTATTTGGAATTGAATTTTTATCTCCAAATGCAATTAAATATGATGATACAAATTCTTCAAATTACAATTTTATTTCATGAACTAAAAAATATTTAAAAGTTTTTTAAAAAAGTATTAATTTTTTTTATTTATCTAATAAATAATGCTTAAGTGAAAATTTTAAAAATGCGTGATCAACTTAATTTAAACAAAATATAACTATTCAAAATTGGTTTTTTTAATAACAAGATAAATACTCATGGAAATTTACGTTAAAGTAAACGTATTAAAACATGTAATTATTTGTAGATAAACTCATGTAAGAGAAGATATGCGTGTAACATAATCACCAAAAAGTCGAATTACATATAAAAATTACTATCTAGATAAGAATTTGACTATTCATGCTCATAAGTTAGAAAAATAATAGCTATTCACTTTACCCCTTAGAAGTGGAGTAAGTAATGTACGTAAATTTCAGTAAAGATGTTCTAGACGGGTGTATATAGTCATTTAGATGGTGTAAATAGAACCACCCATTTGCATATGTCTTCCCGGACCTTGGTAGAAACATGAGTCACATTTAAGGATGATCATGGGGTCTAAAACCTGGTCGAGACTGTGTGGGGTTTAGACCATGTCGGGTCGGGTATGAATCCAATTTTTTTATACCCATCGGAGAATTTTAAAAAGTAAATCTACATAAAGTTTAGTTAAGTTTTAAAAATTAGAGAATTAATTTGGCACCACAAACCAAATGAAAGGCATAGTAGCCTAGAAACTCTATAAAAAATTTTAAAAACTCTCTTGAACTTGCTCTGAAACTTATTCTTATTTGTTCCACTTGTAAAGTAAACCATATTATGTACCTAGATGAATATCTAAGCAATCATGTAGAGCATTGGCTTGAATGCCTATATATGTTTCTCCTTCTGGACATTATGCATGCGATTAGAATGATCATGGGGCGGGTTTGGGTCTAATTTATCTAGATCCGGACCTGATCTGTCAAAAAATGTCTGATCCAGATGCGACTCATATCCGCATGGTCTAAAATTCTAAGATCTGTACCCATGTCCACATGGTCAAATGGTCTTACACGGATCTACCTTTTTATCTATAAATTCGTTACTTTGATGATAGAGATTTCAAAATGAACACAAATAAGCTCAAGTGTGTCTTTTTTCTTACAATACGCGTAAATGTTAACATACATAGTTAATCATCAATACATAATACATATCAAAATACTCAACAAATTAGTAAAATTGAAAAAAAAATCTAGTACAAGAATGTACAACTTAGATATTATATAGAAATAAAATACTTGTAATATATTAATATATAAATAGTAATAGCTAAATCACATAGGAAGTTTTTTGGAACTAAAAAGGTAAGAAAAATGTCTTAACAAATCTAAGATTGAGATGCGAAATGTTAGATCAAGTTCAACAACTGTGTAAATTAGAAATTTAGGCACTTTTAGATATTTTAGCATTATGGATGAGAGAGGGTGTTTCCTTTGCTACATGCGAAGAACGATAAAATGTATTTGGTGCTGTGTGAATACACAAAGGAAGTTATGGATTATTTTAAGATGGTTTCAGGTGTTAATATGAGCGAATGCCTAAAGAGAATGAGGAGAATGGCGAGCTGGAGAAATAAGAAAAAGGGTCAGATACTTATATGCATCTTTTACACTATATGGCATGAGAGAAATAGAAGAGTTTTTTAGCAAAAAACCTTATCACCATCAATTTTGAAATTGATGAAAGATGTAGGGAGGGCTAAAGAGGGATGATGGGGGAGGATATCCTAGAATGAAACGTATTGATTAGATAGAGTTGTACATAATGTCTTTGGACCTAAGGTCATTTGGGCTTGCACGAACAAACATTTCTTACCTGACGCTACTTTAGTTAAAAGGTTACGGGGATGTTCATTTGATAAAAATGAAATATGCAGTTATAGAACCGTCATGGATTTAAAATCATCTTGGCTTGCCTAGCCATGCGTGCATACATGCGCTACTTAGGTTAAAAGGGTATTGGGCTATTTATTTGCTAAATTGAAAATATTTTTAAATTGAAAATTGAAAACATGCCTACGAGCAAATCATTGAATTTACAAGTCAAAATACAAGGCTGTGAATCAGGTGTTTTCTCTCTCATAGCGTGGACTAAAACTTCATCACCATGTACCATCTTTCTTTTGAGCATTGATAAAAACCGCCAGTCGTAGTATTTGAGTTAGAGAGTTGTGGTGCACGTACTCAACTAAAGTTCATATACTACCATGTAACCATGTTTATATCTGCACAAGAAAGACTCCAAAGATGAAGCTCTTCAACTTGATTTTATGACTTCATACTCAGCATGTGGTGCTACTCAGTATCACGAATTAAAAACAGATTATGTCAAATTATCAAGTTCCGTACCAGGCTATATATAGAGAATATGGATCCTATTAAGAATTATACATCCATATAACTAAAAATATTTTCAATTTATCAAATAAATAGCCCGATACCCTTTTAACCTAAGTAGCGCATGTATGCACGCATGACTAAGCAAGCCAAGATGATTTTAAATCCATGACGGTTCTATAACTGCACATTTCATTTTTGGCAAATGAACATCCCCGTAACCTTTTAACTAAAGTAGCGTCAGGTAAGAAATGTTTGTCCGTGCAAGCCCAAACGACCTTAGGTCCAAAGACATTATGTACAAGTCCATCTAATCAATACGTTTCATTCAAGGATATCCTCCCCCATCATCCCTCTCCAGCCCTCCCTACATCTTTCATCAATTTCAAAGTTGATGGTGATAAGGTTTTTTGCTAAAAAACTCTTCTATTTCTCTCATGCCATATAGTGTAAAAGATGCATATAAGTATATGAACCTTCTTCTTATTTCTCCAGCTCGCCATTCTCTTCATTCTCTTTAGGCATTCGCTCATATTAACACCTGCAACTATCTTAAAATAATTCATAACTTCCTTTGTGTATTCACACAGCACCAAATACATTTTATCGTTCTTCGCATGTAGCAAATGAAACACCCTCTCTCATCATTAATGCTAAAATATCTAAAAGTGCCTAAATTTCTAATTTACACAGTTGTTGAATTTGATCTAACATTTCGCATCTCATTCTTAGATTTGTTAAGACATTTTTCTTACCTTTTTAGTTCCAAAAAAACTTCCTACGTGATTTAGCTATTACTATTTATGTATTAATAGATTACAAGTATTATATTTCTATATAATATCTAAGTTGTACATTCTTGTACTAGATTGTTTTCAGTTTTACTAATTTGTTGAGTACTTTGATATGTATTATGTATTGATGATTAACTATGTATGTTAACATTTACGCGTATTGTAAGAAAAAAGATACACTTGAGCTAATTATTTGTATTCATTTTGAAATCTCTATCATCAAAGTAACGAATTTATATATAAAAAGGTAGATCCGTGTAAGACCATTTGACCATGTGGACATGGGTACAGATCTTAGAATTTTAGACCATGCGGATATGAGTCGCATCTGGATCAGACGTTTTTTGACGGATCAGGTCCGAATCTAGATAAATTAGACCCAAACCCGCCCCATGATCATTCTAATCGCATGCATAATGTCCAGAAGGAGAAACATATATAGGCATTCAGGCCAATGCTCTACATGATTGTTTAGATGTTCATCTAGGTACATAATATGGTCCAACTGCCAAACTATTCTAGATGATAGACATGTCCCTACTAAGAATGAAGAGCTCTGGTGAGGGCAGGTTGGCCTTAGCCTTTTCCCGCTCTGACGCTTATCTTAGAGAGTGTCGTGAAAGCTATAGATCTATATATGAACAGTGAATTAGTAAATATGCATTCCATATTGATGAGTATAGATGTATATATAGTTTGGGAGTTGGACCCACCATGGGCCTTATTGGCCTCTGGACCGTCATCTGGATCGTGGTCTAGAAATCAATAATGGGCGCCCAGGTTGATGGACCGGGCCATGGTTAGGAGGCCCTAACAAGTCCCACAAAGTCCAGATCTACGTGGATAAGTTTAGGTTTAGAACTATTAGTTTGGGCCGCCGTTCAGGATTCCAAATGCGTCACACAACTGAATGCATGTTGGACGTGTGGATCGAATATATCTAGGTACGTGCGCACTTGATTGAGCTAATATTGTAAGTGTAACTTCCATAACACACTCATTTATTCCCCACTTTCTTTGTTTGAAATTAAACCATTTTACTCAGATCTGCCATCACATTCGCATGTTCGCTCTTCTCATCAGGTATCAATCTCCCCTCTTTTTCTCTGTAATTTTTAAATTCGTAAACGATCGAGCGATGGTGATGACGGAAACCCAGGCGAACACCTTCTGTTGTACCTCCGACGCGACGGGTGCTGGCTTTCGTGACTATTACTGGCGTACTGTCGGGCTTGATGTTTCTGATCTGGATGTAGTTATTGTCCCTCCTGCTCTGGCCCAGACTGTTTTAGAAGTACCGGACAAGTTCGTCTCGGTTTACTCCGGCCATTTTTTCACCCGCTGCGCAATTCCCATTAACCCACTTCTTCCAAGCCGTGATGTCATGGTTTGGGTTGTCGCTCATCAAATGACTCCTAACGCGGTTTGGGTGGTGATTGGCTTCGAGGCTCTCTACCTTACTCTCTTAATTCCAGCGTCAGTGATGCTTTTCCAGTGTTTTGTCCATCATGGCAGCGAGGGCGGCGGGTGGTTTCACATGACGTATTGGGTTAAGCCCGATTAATTGCCCAAGACCAAAGACTGAAGGCGCTACTTTCTATTTGTTGATAAGAACGTGATAAAACCTGCACCTGCATTACCATTAATCAAGAAAAAGCCATCAGAATTTAATTTAACAGACTCTGATGGTGGTATTTTCCATGACACCAAAGTATCCGATCTTGGTATCCTTTTGTCTTGTATAGGTATAAAACTTGACAAGTGATTAAGCCATATAGATGAAGACCATGCAGATAAATGTATCTGGATGAGAGACTATATCAAATTTAGAGTCTTACTCACTATATCAAATTCAGACCCATGCATAAAAGTGGGCAGTTGCAACAACTTGGCCAAGTGATTGATGCGAGCGTCGGGAAAATTCAACTATGCAGAAGACCATGGCTTCCCATCACCGACGGTATCTACTCTCTAATGCTTGCGAGGATGTTTTGAGCCATCCAACTCCAACAATTCAGGAATCTCACTGTCGGTGCCCTCAACCCACGGTTGGCGAGGAGATAGCCCAGTCGATAGACCCGGAGATTGCTCGGGCCAATCGTTGTTCTGGAATTGGAAGTCATTCACATCCAACTGAGACTCCATCTGAGACATGTCTGACTGATCATGTCGCCGAAGAGGTTGACCAGTTGAAAAGTCAGGCTGATTGCTGGGACCGTATCACAGACAAGACTACCTGCGCTTAAAACCCAAGGTATCCATCAATCGACAAGGTTGCGCACCTGACAACAAACGCAACAAGAGATGTTAAAAAACACAACACCAACATAGTCGAGACTGGGGGCAGGGTTACTAGAAGACTCGGCGCCTAGTTCACGTTGTGGTCCATCATCAAGGTCTCAGGCGGGACTGAGGCTAAGATAGTGGGACTCGCGGAAGTCACGGGTCGACAATGGGCATCTTCACCGTCCGTAGTCGAGCATCTGTTCCAACCCACTTTCATTGGGCGGTCATGGATCCCAGTGTGGCGATATGCTCGTTAAGATTGGCCATTAAGTTTGCCGCAAGATAAAGGCCGCTGGATTCTGGATCGCCGACCTCAAACTCAACCTACCATCGTCAGGATTGGAGGTTGCATATTTTGCAACTATCAAAATATTCATTTGGAGGTGGACTCTCTGATTTTTGCTGAAAATCATCATAAGGGATTTCAATATTCTATGGAATTTGGCATCTTTGATCAGAGCTATAAGGTCTTTACAAAGTGAGTTAAACCTTACTTTCACTCAAATTTTCAGAGAGGTTAATGCAGTTGCTGACTCATTGTCTAAAATTGATAGTAGTTCTGAAATTGCATTCACATATACTCACTTCACTTTGCCTAGACATGTTAAAGGTTTAGTTGAATTGATAGCAAGGAATATCCTTATCTGAGAGTTAGAACATGATTTTATGGAGCAAGGTACTGATGTTTTTGTTATTTTTTAACAGGTACAGGAAGCACAAATGGATCATGGTGTCAAGAAGGGAATGGCTTGCTGCTGTGGAGTAGAAGCAGGATGTTGTACAAGCTGTGACCTACATACCTTTGTTTCTAGTAGAACCCCGTTCTCGTCGGCAAACTTGGGTTTCGCCTTGGCGATCCTTAAATTGCTTGTGAATAGTGAGTGCTCTCATCGACAGAGTTGGTTTTCGCTTTGGGATTCCTAAATTGCTTGTGAGAGTGTTGTCATGGATGTACACTAAAAACAATCTGCAAAACTACTAAGAATATTTCTATGTTGTAACATTGCATTTTTGCCAATATTGTATTACTATTGCCTTTTACATAAGGCCTTAATATGGTTTGGAGAGTCAAATAAATTTCACCCCACTTTGTAGGAGTTTAATTAAAAAAAAGTTGAAATTAGTTTGGCTTCATGATGCTAATGCCAATCGATAATTTATGCCATTGATTCTGTAAAGTTTGGTGTACTAAAACTTTGAGGCCGTGTCTATGAGTACTAAATATGTCAACTTTTGTATGGTATGCTATTGGTATAGAAAGCTTAGTCCCTTGTAGAATCTTGGCGACCAATTTCTTATTTACTAAGATGTTTGGACGTGAGGCAGCTGAGTGTCTAGATTATGTATAGCCAGGGCATGTGCAGATGTTAATATTGAAGGGATCCAACATGGGTGATTAACTCTGCATTTTGTTTTTACCATCACATGTGTTGAGAGGAGGGTTGGATATGGCAGAGCTTGCAAGAGCCTCCGGTTTTGATCAAGGAAGCTGAATGTTTTCTGTTACATGTATATTTTTTGTATCGAAGGTAATTTCATATGCAAATTCACATATTTAAGTAAATGGTCTTGATTTTGATTGAATTTGATTTGGTTCTCCTTTTAATATCGCCGGACAAATCGGTCGGTGTTTTTTTATCAATCCTAATTACACTTCCGATTTCGGAAATGACTAATTTCCAAATGAGTAAATATATTTTTCCGAATGATTTCCAAATGTGGAAATATATTCTTCCTACTGATTTCAGAATGAAGAATTATTGTTTCCTACCGATTTCTAAATGACGAGACATTTCTAGAATGATTTATGAATCACAATTTATTTATATCATAAATTTATTTTCCGGACTCCTAATATTTTTCAAAATTGGAAATGAGTAGCACGGTCGGGCTCCCCACCATGCTTCTCACAATCCCCCGTCGTCCTTCCGACCCGTCTAGACTAGTGTTGACTCTTTCCTTTTGCATGATTTCTTCTTCATTCCTTCCGCATTTATTACCTTTTTCAACTTGAGATTTCTCCAGGAGGGTAATAAAGATTGTAATAAGTATTGAGAGTTTGTCAGATTAGAAATGGAAGCGGTAATTGAACGGGCCTTCGTGAATAAAATCACCAATCTAAAGAAAGAGGGAACAAATGATAGTGATATAATACTAAACTGCAAATGATATCGCGTGAAGTGACAATCAATATCAATGTGGTTGGTTTGCTCATGAAACATAAAAATACATCGATCTCAATATTTGTATTTCTTTTAACAAAAAATTTGCTCCTTCAATGTATTGAAATCAATATATTCTTCAAACGTATATTTTAAAAGAAAAAGAATTGAAGGTCATTTCCCAATAATACCCACGCTATCGAATCCCCCAAAGTATCAACCAAAATCCCTTGGGTATACTATAGTCATTTCTCAACTCTCACCGCTACCTATAAATTCTAAAGCCGCCCAATTCCTCCTTCTCTACCATCTCCTGCGAAAAATGGATCCTCGGCGGCCGTCGCGGGTCATCGACCCGAAAGTCCGCCACGTAGGCTTCTTCACCCCCGCGCTGACCCCGAGCCAGACCGCTGCCACCGATTCCTCCACCAGCTCCCTGTCTCCGGTCATAGTTCATCCCTCGCGTGCCGTCAACGTACCTGCTAGCACTCGAAGGTATCACGATGATGAGCTAGTTGTTGGCAGTTATAAACCCGAGGATTCTGTTCTCGGAAGTTCTCCACCTTTCAGCGGCATCGGAGAAGAAGACGGAGACGCCGAGAGTGAGTACTCAGTGGATTACCCCGTTACTTGGAATCGGGGCAACGAGCCGGTGAAGTTTCCAGCCTCGTTGCCGTTAACTGACGGAGGGTTTCCTCTGCCTCAGAGCGAGTCAAAAAATGGTGAACACCTCTCAACTGAATTTTGAAAATAATAATTCTCGACCGCCGTTTTTTTTAATTGTATATGTTTGTTGCGAGTTATGTGCAGGGAAAATTGGAGATGATGGGGATAATATACAACTGGCCTTGAAGCCGCAGCCGGAGAAAACTTCACTGAAGGAGAAAACCTCAAAGGCGGAGAGACGTGCCTTGCAGGAAGCTCAGCGTGCTGCTAAACTTGCTGCAAAAGGTCAAATGATGTTTATTTATTGGTTGAGTCATTTTATAATTTAAGAATTTGAACTATTAATGTCAGTATATGTCTGTACATTTTGGCTAACTGATATGCTTGAAATTCCATTATTATTTGGTGTGATGATTCTTTAGTTTGTGCAACGCACATAACTGAAAACATACGTGATTATTTGATTGTAAACGTTGATGACATTACTAGCTTTAATTTGCTTTGATGCTTCTTTAGTTTTTGGAATATCTTTCTGCAATTGAGTGATTTGAATAGAAATAGAGGATTTGAGCTGTGTTATTGCTGAACTATGTACCTCTGGTTTTACATTGACAGCTGATGGAAAGCCAGTTCAGGGGCGACATGATAAGGTGGTGACACAGCCTTTGAGTAAGAAGGATAGAGGACTTGTCGAGACTAATACTGCTGCTTCTGAGAAGAAATTTGGTAATCGGCTTGAAAAAGATAAGAAGAAAGATGCCCCTGCACTACCAATGCAATTTGATGTTAAAAGCCAAGTTGAAAAGGCAAAAAAGCGCTCCCTGGTTAAGCTAACTGAAGCTAGTAATCGCGTTGAACTCTTCCTTCATTTACCTCAATATGAGCATGGAACTCATCAACCAGATCTTGCTTCCAATTTCTTCCAATTTAATGCTGTGCATCCTTCTGTTTACAAGGTTTATTCCCGATTCTTTCGATTTACTTGTCAAAGTCTTCTCTTCTGAGTTTCATGTGATTCTTTAGAATATGCTACTGGAACAAAATTTATTTTATCTTTGATAAAACCAATAACTGAGCTTTTATCTTTATATGTGAGTTATCCTCTACCAGTTACCTGTCGTTTATAGACAATAAGTTAATTTGAGCGTATCTGTCGTATTTTTAATCAAATTTCTTGATTTTGATACACTGGAAATTATTCATTTTCAAGGGGAAGTCTTCCTAATTATTATTATTTTGCGTACCTTTGGCCGTTATCATGATCGTCATATTCCTATTATAATGTACTTTGCTTGTGATTTTTTTAAAAAAGTATCTATGTTGGATTTTCATATCTCAGTGTATCGGTACCAACCTAAGCTTATGTTCACTGAAATTGTCAGGTTGGTTTGCAATATCTGGCTGGAGATATATATGGAAGTAATGCACGGTGCATTGCCATGCTAAAGGCATTTTCGGAAGCCATTCAGGACTACTCAGTGCCTCCAGATAGAGCTCTTTCAAGGGATTTAACTACCAAACTCAACTGCTTCATCCAATTTTTAACAGAGTGTAGGCCCCTTTCAATTAGCATGGGTAATGCAATCCGGTTTCTAAAAGCTCGTATTGCCAAGTTACCAATAACCTTATCAGAAACAGAAGCAAAAGCCTCGCTGTTTTCGGACATCAATCGTTTTATCAATGACAAGATAGTACTTGCAGGCAAAGCTATTGTTGAACATGCAGTCACCAAAATCCGTGATGGTGACGTTCTTCTCACATATGGGCCATCCACTGTTGTTGAGATGATTTTAATACATGCTCATGATCTCGGGAAACAATTTCATGTCGTGGTAGTGGACTCTCGCCCCAAGTTTGAAGGCCAACTTTTGCTTAGGAAGCTAGTGAGGATGGGTCTGAGTTGTACTTATACTCACATTAATGCTGTTTCTTATATTATGCATAAGGTTACTAGAGTGTTTTTGGGGGCTGCATCCATATTCTGCAATGGTACTGTTTATTCAAGAGTTGGGACTGCTTGTGTAGCCATGGTTGCTCACACATATGATGTACCTGTAATCATCTGTTGTGAAGCTTATAAGTTTCATGAAAGGGCTTTGCTTGATTCAATTTGTACAAATGAATTAGGTATGCTACTGTTATTTGCTCTTCACTTTTTTGTCAGACAATATTCGTGAATTTGAATCTTCACCATCTGAAATCCAATGTTTTGCAGGGAATCCTGAAGCTATTTCTAATTTTCCTGGAAGGTTGAATGCCAATGATTCTCAGAGTGGGACCAACAAGAAAGATCTTCAGCATTTGAATTTAATGTACGTGCCATGTACTTGTGTTATCATAGGAATAAACTACACATAATTTGAATTTGCTAAGAAATTAGTCGTTCTGGTTCAATTGTTGCAGGTATGATGCTACCCCATCAGAGTATGTCTCGATGATTGTCACAGAGTACGGCATGGTAAGTCATGCCCTTTGGACACATAAGTGTTTCTCATTTATTTGATTTAGTACCGAAGTAGTTAATTTGTGTAGTGAACAACAACTAATTTGCAATTATTATCTGCTGCCTAAGTTAAGTGTCTTGTTAAATTTTGACGGTCAAGTAGCTTTTGGATTATAGCTCTATTTGTCTTTTCCGAAGGTTGTGATTGTGGGCTTGTGGCCTAGGTGTTTCCTATAATTAGAGTCATGTTTATAAAAGAGGATCTAATTGTTGGACAGAGGGAGTATGCAAGTTCATTTGTTCTATTGAATTTTCAACTCGAACCTTCGTTGAGAGTTGCAAAAGTTTTTTTTACGACAATTGCCTAACTCTGTAGATGGCTTTTCTTTTGCAGATTCCAACAACAGGTGTCTCAGTGATATTGCGTGAGTATGGAGGAGATCAACTATTTATGTAGGCAAAACTAGATATATGAAAAGCAACGCAAATTCTTAATTTCTTTCTCCTGATAGGCTCTATATACTAGATAGATACAAGAAAGTAAGCCGGTGGTAATTTTGAGCAATTGATATGTAGCACCAACTGTTAGTGAACGTGGGTATCGTGAATAGAACATAATAGAGAGTATATACATGGATATATGGCAAATTTTGACACCCATGTTTTATCTGGTTTTGAATGAAAGATGTACCTTTTGTTTCTATATATTTTTTTTTTTGACAAGAAAGTTTCTATATTGGTAGTTCTCTACTGTTAAGCATCCTCAGTTATAGCTTATATCATTTACCTTCCTTGAGATGATCTATAATCTATGACTCCAAAAAAGTAACCATAAAAGACATGAATTAACTTTTGAAAGTTGAAACTGGCATATCCAAATTCCCTTAAAAGAACATCTGAACCATCTAAGTTTACTAATTACATTTACATAATGATGGTAGAAATCTATCATTTCTGCTTCTTTCCTGAACCAGAAGAGTTGTTTTCAACAGCAAGTTCCATCAGCCTTTCATAGTCGATCTCAGTTGATTTGTACTTCAACTTAATCCCACCTTGCACCCAGGATCTTATGCACTCAAGGGGTTGCATGCTATCATGAGGCATAGAAAACCGTTGCCTGTAAACCTTATCTCCCTTGCTGTAGAATAGATCTTCAGGGGCTACAGCAGCTCCCTGAACTGCCAAAAAATCCCGGGCCATCATCGAGAGTCTTGGATAACGAGAGCTGTTTGCCTTCCACCAATCCAGTACATCGGTTGGTATTGGTGCTAGTGGCTCTGATAGGTATTGAGTGAGTTCATCAGTGACGGTGCTCATGCTTACCCTACGTTTCTTGCGTGCAATTTCCTCCGCAAAAGAAACTGCACCTCCATCTTCCAGTTCTGGGCCAGAAGCATAAGAACTGGTCATGGATTGGAAATGGCAGGTGACATAATTGCTTATAAAGTGTGACCTTGCTTCCTCCAGATGGTTCTCTGAGTTAATGTTATCTGGAATCAGCTCAACTTTTATGCGTGGATCCAGAATCGCAGTCATGTAAGAGAAGACACAATTGATCTGAGCACTGTAGTTACGAGCTTCAATGGACATCTTCTCAGCTGCAGTTTTAAGCCAGTCTGGACTGTGTCTAGAATCTCTGCAGGCTACAATCATCTCCAGTATATGATCCATGAAGAAAAGCACCAAACCAAGGCTAAGAACCTTGCTGGTGCATATATTGTTGATGGTTTTGTAAAAGGGTTCTAAATAAGTGTGCATGATATTCACAGCATTCTTCTCTGGGGTACTGAGCAGAAGTCCAGTGCCTAAAGGTTCCTCATATTTTCTGATAATAGTTTCCATTGATTTACTAGCCTGTACACAGAAAATCAGATACTTTAATCATATGGACAGAGAAATGCCACTCATCCTACTAGAATGATCGATTGAAAACAAGTTTTTACTTTACAAACATATTATAAGGTAATAAAAAACAGACACAATGGCCATACTAGTGGCGAGTAATTACCTTTCTTGCAATATCAAGCATCTGATAATTCCCACTCCATCTTGCGGATGCGTCAAGGGGAAATTTCCAGCTTCCTTCCTGGTAGGCAGAGGTTAACTGCAGAAAATCCTCCGAGATCTGAGAGTCTGAGTTCATCTCCAGAACTAACTCCCTGATTTTTGAAATTATAGCTTTTGTAGCATCTAATCCATCATTTATGACTGAGTTCAAAGTATGAGCTGCACAGGGAAGATAACAGAAGGGACCTATTTTCTGGATATCTATATCATCTTTCAATGTATGGTACTCATTCTTGACATGCCTTGTACTATCATAGGTACATGAAATGATTCTATCATCAATACTGTAGAACTTCAAGACCTTCACTAAAGCATGATAGATTTCTGTACTTGTAAAAGGGAATGGTATGCGACAGACGTCAAGAAGAACCTTCTGGAAAGACCAGTTCTCGTCTATCCACTGGCAGGTGATGCTCATGTAAAGATTCTCCTCATACGATGTCCAGAAATCAAGAGTGATGGAGGCTTTCGATGACACCTGATCAACAATGGCCCTGACATCTTCCTGCATGCTCCTGTAAACTTCACGAAGCACTGCAGCAAACCTTTCTTCCGGCCAGAGTTTTACCGAAGGGTTGAGGAATTTGAATGAGTTGGTGAGCCATGTTTCCTCTACAGCTGAAGGTGGGAGAGAAGCCAAGGCAAACCACTTAACAAGCAACCAATTCAAATGGTCAAGCTCCACCTGAGGCGATTTTACATGGAGCGAAGGCCTCTTGACTAGAGTTACAGTGTGAGGATATAAATTTGGATTTGAAAGATCCTCCACCTTATCATAGCCGGGGTGTCGATTACCAAGATGTCTCCCTAGGTTGCCTTAATGACAGAAATGGCTATAAACGTAAATATGACAGGCAGGATATAATCACAAGGATCAAAGCTAGACAATGATGGGCTTATAGTACAAGAAATTACCAGTTGCAGTAGCCATGGAGTAGCTCTGTCCACAAAATTTACACTTTCTACTCTTTCCATCTGGAGCAGTTTCGAAGTACTTGAGAAACATGGATGTCATAGTTTTCTTTCGCGGTTTGATTGCAAGTACAGCATTGACCTTGTCCGGGGAAGCCTCAAACCCAGAATCTACTGGGATGATTGCATTTTCCCCATCAATCATTCCGATGGACTTGGGTTCGATATCTGGCGATAATACAAATGAGGCTTGCATTTTGAAATGATAGACAGCAGCGAACAGAATGTTACCTTTCAGTGCCTTGTAAGCATTGCTGACGCTCCAATCCATCACATTTGATGTAGACTTTCCTCCCTGTATTTCGAATGCAATTGCCGCTATAAAAAAATCGACACACAGTCGAAAAGTAAATTTCATACCTGAAAATTCATGATTCAGAAGTCACAGTCACAAATGGAAGACTTGAGTTGAGGGCTGATTATCAGCTGTAGCATATGAGTGAGAGTGGTGTGGTTTGGCAAAGAGGAAAAGGGGAGGGAAATAAACAAGGAGGGGATATTCGAAGAAGATCGGCTGAGCTGAGAGAGATTAAGCCGAAAGAGAGAGTGAGTGAGTCGAGAAAAGGGCGATCAGATCTGGGATTGTTGAGTGAGAGGAGGAGACAGACGGGCGAGGCTTTCCAAGCCGTCACGCCATTACTTCAAATATTACACAACGCTCCCTCCTTCTGGATTCCACCATTTATTATTCTCGGCTCCCTATACTTCCTCTTTTCCAACTGCATCCCTCAATCTTCCCCCCCCCCCCCCTCCAAATTCTTTTCCCTTTTCTTTTCTTCATATAAAGATAAACCACCATTGATGGGAGAATTTATTGGCACCCGTACCTTTGAAATAAAAGTATCAATTAGATACATCAGGAGCCCAGGCTCACAAGCATAGTTGCTTCTCAAAAAATGAATGAATGCCCTAAAGACTAAAGCCTATTAAAAATTCTAAGTTAATGGTCAAAAAAGGTGAAGGATCTCATGTCTCAATAACTTGAGGAGCAATTTAGTG
Organism: Sherardia arvensis; assembly: GCA_948330725.1. Taxonomy (NCBI): domain Eukaryota; kingdom Viridiplantae; phylum Streptophyta; class Magnoliopsida; order Gentianales; family Rubiaceae; genus Sherardia; species Sherardia arvensis. Next base: position 23,162,459 of record OX415240.1, on the reverse strand, counting down.
ATAAAGTTAAACCGAAACATAACTTAGCCACCCAACATTTGAGGAACATGAGCCCTATCCATTAACATAGAGCTTATATACAAAAGATTGTTTCATTGCAGCAGAGCAGTGCATCCTTGTATGACTGTGCTCTGATTCAGTGCATTCCATTTGTATCAAAATAGGTCTTGCTTGCATTGTCTTCGTATGCTACTCTCTCTACTCTCTCTTAAAAAAGTGGACTAGAATTTAAGCTCTGCAGGCCGCTTTTTGTCGGCAATATTCGCCCGCCGGCTGTCAACTTCAGAGGTGAGCGCATCTGCATCTATATTCGCATCCTCTCCGTTATCTTGTTAGGGCTGAATTGCGTTTCCTGCTCGGTACTCGAGTAAGACATGATAGCAGAGGGGATAGGGGAAAGATATAAGAAGGATAGCAAGAGAGAGAATAGAACAAGTACTATAGTGAATGCTCAGATAAGAATTTTGAATACTTACTGATTACGACAGATGAAGAATTGGGGCTTCTGAATGAAAAGGAAACTTAACTTGGAAAGAGAAAAATGTAAAGTGAGAAAGAAAAAGAGATATTTGAGAGATATAACCCAAAATTAAACAACATTTAAGCGGGTAATTACCTTGATCTGCGTGACGATGCAAGCAAGTGGAGAGGTGGGGACAAACCGCCTCCATCACCACATAAATAGGCAACACGTGTATCCATCTTTCAGATTGGAAAAGGAATTAAATTCAGCCATCCACGTGTCTAGATCAAGGAAGCCACGACGCCTTTTATGGCGCGGCGCTCACCAAGTGCCAGGACGATTAGTCGTTACGGCGTTTATTTTGGCGTTTTCATGGCGTTTTATGGCGTAAAAGCAATATATATAATATTTAAAATTATAATACATTCTATATATTTTTTAAAATTCATAAACAATATTTAATCTTATAAACTCTAAAATATGAATTTTTTACATAACAAATATTCATGAATTATCACAAATTCAGTTCACAGATCTTTTGAGAACAGAGGAATCTTTTTCTATTCTTCTGGGTTCTGAATCCTGGTCCAATTCGGAAATTAAAAGGTTTTATTTTTATTTCTTTTTTCTTTTATTAAAATTTTTTAAAATATTTATTTTAAAAATCCGACCAAGTTAGAGATATTATAAGACTATAGTTAGATTTAGTTAGACTATCCTTGTATTTATAGACGTCAATAATCAATGAGAAAAACAACATGTGCAGTAATCTTATTCTGCACTACACTGTTCCGTACTTCGTACGATGCACATCAAACCAAATTTGTATATTCGCTGCACATCAAAACAAATTTGTATATCTTATAACCTGGCGGAATTTGGCGTCAATTTGGCGGAATTTGGCGGGTTTTCGGCGGGTTTTTGGATATCTGGACGATTAGTCGTCCGCCGTCCGCGCCAAACCAACTTTCCGGCGAGTCGAGCTGTCATGGCGGAATCTCTAGAGCGCCAGAATGACTAGTCATCGCCAAATGGATGACTTTTCAACGCCGTGACTTCCTTGGTCTAGATGGAATGTGAAACAAGTTAAAACTAGATATTCAGAAGAGTCAACCCGAGCGGTCAATCTGAGAGGATGTCCCGGGTTAAACCTCCGAGATACATCCCTCAAGTTCGTCTCAATTTTTGCCCCGGGTAAAAAACCTTGAAGAACTCCCTCGAGAGGAAATCTTGGATACCGAACATCTACCTTGGGGCTACTGATAAGTCTATGATTCGCACTCGTGGGTTTCGTTCGGATCCGACCCAAAGGTCGAGAGGCTATGTGCTCGGCATAAGATGAAGGTGGGCTTACGGATCCACCGACATAGTCTAAACATGGACTGCGTACATTCCGAATCATCTACAAGGAATACACTTCCTCTAATTATTGGAATACAATTGTTATTACCATAAGAGTTACAATCATACTCAAAATACAAACCCTATCAATCCAAGGATTAATGGCTATAAATACAAAGGGGTTTGGTAAACCTCTCTATCTATCATACTTACACTACTCTTTATACTTATTGCTTCTCAAGCCTATTTATTGACTTAAGCATCAGAGTATTTAACCTCACCCACTATGGGCCTGTTTTGTAGATTAGTTCGTGAGCTCGGTTCGAGATCAACTGCGGTTCGAGACATCCCTCAGGTGATACAGCTATAAGCTCTATAGAGACAGATTTTGGAATGAACAAATGACAAGAAAGTGTTTTCGAACAGTTATTGATTACATTTATTCATTAGAAGAATCGGTCCAATAGGTGAAACATGTGAGGCATGCGGTTTAGGTCCCCAAAAAATGGGCTAAAGTAGGGCCACAATAATTTTAAAAAATTCAGAACTGTATTATAATGGAACTACCACACAACAAAAAAAGATCTAACACGTGGAAGAGGTACAGAGAAGTAGATGATATTGCACAAAAGAATAGTTTTATTTAAATTGGTGCAAGGTGATCCTTTTGGGAGGCAAATTGGCTACAGGTTGGTAATCTTATTGACTTCTGGAATGAGGATCTTGTTATCCTTAATCCTGAGTTAACCGTGCAAGAAAATTTCTTTAACCAACAACATCTACTCACAGAAATGGCTCAAGAATTTCCACAACATATAATTGATATATTAGCAAAAAACTTTGCAATATATGAGGATTACACTGATAAAATGATATGGCAACTTGAACCTCATGGAGACTTTACTATATCTTCAGCTTATGAGTTGCTCAGACCAAAGAGTTACTTGTTCACTCATATAAATATATGTGGTGGAAATATGTGCCGAGAAAACTATATGTTTTTAATTGGAGACTAATGAACAGGTTGTTACCAGTGGATGATGTTTAGCAAAAGTAGCAACTATTTATATTATCTATATGTTGCTTCTTCCGAAATTCATCTGATGAGATAGAGCATCATGTTTTTTATGCTAGTCTAGTGATTCAGGACTTATGGACATATTTTCATTATTTATTGGACCTAAATCCTGAGACGTTCAACAACCTGTGGGACAGATGTCTACACTATTGGTCCATAAGTGTGAAATATGAGCTCCATAAGATAATTATCAGAATATTACCTTTTTACATTAACTGGGTTGTTTGTTTTAGTAGAACAACATACTACTTTGACAATATAACCCCCATGCTGCATATGATGAAACAAAAGGGGCTTACTTAGTTACAAAGTATTCTGAAGATCAATAGATTATAATGGAAATCCTCTGAAGCAAGGAATTCAATATACAAATCAACGAGTTCCATCAGGCTAGCTATATATTGGGCATTATCAACAATTTCGACATAAGTGGGTAAGAGGATATCTCGGGCAGTTACTTATCTAGGACTTCTGACACAAATAAGCTTCCTCCTATGGCTCTTATTACAAGTAAACATATTCAATTGGTGAAATGGAGGCTACCTACATCTCCTTTCAAATTGAATACTAATAGCTCTTCATTAGGGAACCCAGGTCAACCTGGAGCAGGGATGGCAATAAGATCTGCAACTAGTCAAGTTATCATGGCAAAGTCACCATACCTGCAACAAAGGAATAACCTTGAAGCAGAATCATTAGCTCTCTTAGAAGGATTGCAGATGACATTCCTAGAAGGAATTGAACATTTGCAGGTGGAGATGGACTCTCAAGTACTGCTCAGATTGATAAGAAAGGACTTCAAAATCCCTTGGAAGAGTGAACCATACATCATAGCCATTCTAGTTATAAAAAGTGAGTTTTCTTCTTCAACATTTATGCATATATATAGAGAAGCTAATTATGTTGCTAATGTTTTAGCTAATCTAAATAGTAAAGAGAAAAGCAACTCATTATTTGTAGGCCATAATTTACCAGGAAAAATTAAAGGATTGGCACTATTGGACAGTAGAGAAGTCCCTTATATTAGGGCTTGATTTATTAAGACACATTTACAGCTAATATTTTTTATGTGTTTGCAGGCGCTAGGCTTGAACCTGTCTAGAACTGAAGGACCAAAATATGAAGAAAATGAAGGCGTTGCAGAGCTGGAACAGAAGGAGCAAACTACAGAAATGATGTTGCTGTTGGATCATTGCTAACCTAGAAAATAAATTATTGAACCCCGTACTTGTCGGTAGAATTGAGTTTTGCATATCGATCCCTAACTTGCTTGTAAGTAATGAGTCCTGCCATCAGCAGAATTGAGTTTCGCATAGCGATCTCTAACTTGCTTGCGGGAGTAGACATGGGTATAAATAATTTATTTTTGATTCATATAACGTTGTGATTTTGTAACTTGACAAAAACCGTATCATATTTTTTCCCTTAAGGGTTTTTTTTTGAGGTTGATGAACCTAATGAAGTGAATTGCTAAATCACGCCTTGTATTTTCCTTACTAACGCCCTGTATTTATACAAAAATACATACATTTGCCTTATACTTTTAATTAGTATACTATTACCATACTTATTCCTAATTTTTACCATATTTAATTATAATAAAAGTGGTGAGACTTTCTGACCACTCGTCAACTTGCCAGAAAAGTCACCGGAAAAGTCGCCGGAAAATTTTCAACTTTTAAACATTCATTAATCTATTGGTTTTTAACTAAATTTAGAAGTTTCGAAGTTGAAAATTTTCTGATATCTTTTCCGGCGATTTTACCGGTAACTTTTCCGGTAACGGGGCATGCGAATCTGATCATCTTTTCTTTTAGTAAAAAATTAGTGTTGGATTAATTTAGTATTAATCAGTTATAAATATTTCACTAATTTTACCCTCAAAATAAATATAGTATGTATTTATACGTATTAGGACGTTAGCAAGAAAAATAGAGGGCGTGATTTAGCAACACCCCTAATGAATGTCACCCCACCACAGGTTATTTCAGATAATAATAAAAATGCAGACATGGCGGTAAAACAAGTCAGATCGGCCTTTGAGAGGTAGTAACCTCATTGCCGATGTCTCCAACTGCTCAACAGTGTTCCAGCCATGTTCTTTTGGCTCACAGGGGGGGTACCTTTTTAATAGTAAACATCAATGATCTACAGAAAAAGTAAAAAGAGTAGTTAAGACGATGGATTATGAAACAAGAGTTAGAATGGAAAGGTCCGCTAGAAAAGATTACTTATATTTGATTTCACACAGATCATATAGCTGATCTCCAATTGCAGATCTATCCAATCACTCTACATCATATACAAAAGACTAAATTGATTTTTTTGACCTTAACATATGTCAAAAAAACAATTTTTGACCCCAACATTTAAAATACACAATTAGTAGCTCCAACACACCAATTTGATCAATTTATAGCCTCTACGTCAACATTCAACTTTTTATAAGGTCATTTTTGCAATTTATTATTTAATATAATTTTATTTTTCTAAGTTATATCTAAAAAAACTTTTAAGACATGAGTATTGTTGGAATATAAAATAAAAATCGAGTATTATTTTTCATAAAGTGCATTTTATAATTTTATTTTTTGTTTAAAAATATAACTTTAAAGGTAAATATCTAATATTCATTCGATATCAAATTCTCGTTATAAAAATATACATATCTAATTTTAAAATATGCATTTTTTCATAAAACAAATTATATGATTTTTTGTTGTATTTTTCCAGGATTATTTTTATTTATTAATATTTTTAGATATTACGTTTTGAATAAAGAGAATTAAATTAAATATAAAATTATTAAAACACCCTTACATAAAGTAGATTTTTAAAACATATATAACTTTAGGACTATATGTTGATCAAATTTATATATTGGGCTATAAATTGATCAAATTAATATGTTGAGACTATAAATTGTGCATTTTAAATGTGGGGATTAAAAATTATTATTTTGACATTTGTTGTGGGGCCATAACAATCAATATAGTGTATAGAAAATAATAGAAAAATTATTTAGACACTACTTTGGTAAAAGGCAAGTTTAAGAATTGTTTGGGTTCTAGTTCTGCCTCACACATATTGGTTGCATTGCATATTCACCTTGTTGTAAATAAAATAAAAATTATAGGAAAATTTCTAGAAAGGGCGTAATAAGGGTTGAAATTCCTTTTTTTTTTCTTTTTTTTTTGCTGTTATAAGAGTTGAAATTCCTTGTTAGGGCATAAAACTTTTATAATTCCTACTAAAGGCATTTGATTTATTATTTGACAACTTTACCCTCAATTTTCTTTTTTTTTACTTTAACTTAAATGTTAATATTAGACTTAACGAGATGTTAGGTGCAATCAATTGTGATGATCATCAGCAGCACATGAACGGAGGTTATTCAAGGGATTTGGTGATGGAGAGGAGATGGAACATCAAATCCAGCCACACTGAAACCGCACCCAATTGCCCTAGATGTGCTTCTCTACCAACACCAAATTATGCTACTACAATAACTATCTCAACCCGAGTACTTCTGCAAGGGTTGCCAGAGATACTGGATAAAAGGCCGCTCCTTGAGGAACATTCCAGAGGGCAGCGGCTGCCGGAAGAGCCTGAAGTCCAAGTCGGCTCGACTGGTGGCCGATCAACGGCAAGGGCTGAGCTACCAAATGCCTAGTCCTGACAGCACCAGTACCAACATTGATGACTCGAATACTGACAATATCGACTTAGGCACTTAGCCGCGGTCTTCGCTAGCTACATGAACAAGACTTTAGTAGCAATAATAATAATTTTATTTCTGCCGAAATCGGCGGGGACGATGTTAATATTAGGGTGGTTCTAAATGCAGGTCCACTTTACTTCTGCAGGTCCAAATTAAATCTGAAGTGACAATAATGCCCCTCTTGAATATGCATCATAATTCACGAAATATTAATTTATAATTTGGACACGTGTTCAATCATTACATAGACGGGTTTATGCATTCAAGGTTAGGGTTTTAGAAATATATTTGTAAAAACTAATAAACGAGTGAAGGGTATTTATGGTATTTTCCCACTTTCATTGGACCTGCAGAAGTAAATTGGACCTGCATATAGCAAACACCTAATATTAACGTTGAACAGGAATCATCCTCCACTGGAATAAGTTGCAATTCTCTGGAATTTCCTCCAACTAATTGTTTTGATCTGGGAAATATGTTGGCCTACGATGATTATCACATGTTTAACCCAATGGGGCTGATGGATGAAGATTGTGATGCCTTGAACCTGCAAGCATGCAATTCTTTAAGTTAGCATTTAAGTTTAAGTATAAAAAGAAAATTGAGGGTAAAGATATCAAATAATAAATCAAATGCGTTTAGTAGGAATTATAAAAGATTTACGCCCTAACAAGGAATTTCAACTCTTATTAGTTATTACGCCCTTTCTAGGAATTTTTCCAAAAATTTAAAACCACACAATAGTGAAGTGAATTAGGTTAGACTCACCATACCCTAATATTACCTATACTTGTTACCTGTTACTTTATTATTTTCAGAATATTACCTATACGTGCTTTACCCAATAAAACATCTAGGGCTGGCAAAATATATCATATATACCGTACCAACCATATACCAACCGAAACCGTACCAAATTATACCGTACCAATTCAATACCGAAATTGGTAGTATGACATACCGTACCATATTCTATTATTGGTACGGTATTGGTATTAAATTTTCATTACCATGGTATTACCGTACCATACCGAAATCATAATATTAATTTAATTAAATATATTAATTAATTAAAATAATTAATAATTTTGATTTATTAAATAATTAATTATTTTACTCTCCCTTAAACTTTTGAATAGCCTGACTTTTACAGTATTCTACTAAAAATTTGAAACTTTCACCTATTTTTATTAATCATATTTTGCAATGCTCAGCTCTCTGCTTGTGATTCTTGACCGGAGCATTAAAGTGCCAAGAACTACAAGCAATTTTATTCATTACAAGTGTCAAGATTCTTGACTATTTTACTTTTTAAAAATTAATGATGAATTTTGTGAATTCTACACATTGTATATATTTTTATTTATTTTGTATGTGAATTTTTTTCTCAATATTTGTTTCATCGTGCTATCATAAAGATCGATAAAATTATTTTTCATATGTACAGTATATTCCGAATACCAACCAAACTTATTGGTAATAAATATATTAATATAAATGGTATACCGACTTGTTTGGTTGGTAACGGTATTTAAAAAGTGTGTAGCAAAGTATTTGGTATGATACATGGTATTGTCTAAAAAGAGTGGTATTCGTACCGATTTCACCCCTAAAAACATCCCTGCCATGTTTGTGCACAAGTGGATCCACCTCCAATATTTTAATTGCTCAAATTCATTCAAATTTAAGAAGTTGACACGTAAGAGGCGGTTAGACAAATCTATGGTTATATGTAGACTTTCCGCGAAATGAATTTCTAACCTCCGAGGTAGTCCACCCCCTCTGACGTGTCATTATTTAATTAATTATTAAATTTAATGGTCGGAAGATAATAAATCGGGCGTGTGGATTGTTTTGCGCACGCGCTAATTGATTTACTCCTTGGTCAGAGGTTTATCAAGGTAAATATTCGAGGTAACTTTTCCTTCAAAGCGGTTTAACTCCGATCATACTGGAGATAGTATGGTAACCCACAAATTCGACATCAAGAAATTCCACCACACCGGCCAATCAAGAAACCCACCGTTCGAATTACCGGAAACCCACCATTCGAATCACCGGTAACCCACAAATCCAATTAAGAATCATCATTTCCTGCCACCGTTCGTTTTCTCTTTTTCGGTTTTCGTTGGGGGTTTGTGTTCTTGTTCTAATGGCGCCGAGGAAGAAAGGTGCCAGCAAGGCAGCTGGAGCGGATTGATCGACTGATTGTCGGTGACCAACTGAACGGATTGATTGTTTACAGCTCTATCATTCTCTGCAGTGGAGTCTGTGTTTGTTGCAGTACTGGTATGTATAGTGTGTATATTTCTTGCTGTGTTGTGTTAGTATTTATAGATGCTTTAATTCAACATGTTGGTGTATGTGTAAGCTTAGATTCAAAGTGCTACGCTCGGAAACTTCCACTTGTTCAGTTGATTTCTTCACCCAAGCTCGGAAAACTCTTTGTCTGCGCTCTCCTTTCGATGTGGAGGACGCCTCTGCTTCTCAGACGCCCGCTACTAGCGTGCTCTCCTCCACCTTTCTGCCCAGTGGATTGGCTAGTTTGCTGTTGAAGCAGGCTGATGGTGGCAGGAAGAGGCATAAGAGGTCGCATTCAGCTGGGGAGCATAAAGCCAAGCCCGAGAAATCTAAATCTCGGGGCTCCCACATTTGGACTGAAACTGAGGAATTTTTCAGGGAGCTGACTGTGGAGGATATAGATAAGCTCTATGAGGCCCGGAGTCTTGAAACAGTGGGCACTGTGTGCAAGTTATGGAATACGCAGGATTTAGGTAGTATGGAGTGTGAGGCAGTTGGTTTGGTGGATAATGGCTCGGCGATTAAGGAAGAAGAAAAAGAGGATAGAGTGAGTGAGGACATTGATGTCACTGGGGATGGAAATGAAGTATTGAAGGCAGATGGAGTTGTAAATGGAGAAGAAGGAACTAATTTGGACAGTGTTGCGAATGCTAGTTACAGTGTTGCTATCAGTGGATTTGAATGGCTATTAGGTACCAGGCATAAGATATACTTGACATCTGTGAAATCTTCAAAGAAGCGGAGGCTAGTGGGAGGGGATGCAGGGTTGGAGAAGCTTCTTGTGACTCGTCTAGTTGGTGGGTCATCATCCTTGTGTCACTATTGTAATACAGGAGACGTGGGTGACCAACTGAACTGATTGATTGTTTGCAGCTCCTGTAATGTTGCCGTTCATCAGAGGTTTTATGGAGTAGAGAATGATATAGATGGAACTTGGTCATGCTCCTGGTGTAAGCAAAGTAAAGATGGCTATAGCAGCTTGAGACTGTGCTTGCTTTGTCCCAAGCAGGGGGTGCATTGAAACCTGCTCAAAAGTCTGAGGAATGGGCTCTTGAATTTGCTCATTTGTTATGTTGTCAGTGGGCATCTGAGCTTTACGTGGAAAATACCAGGATGATGGAACCAATAATGAATATTGGCGGGATAAATGATTCTAGGCGTAAGTTAGTTTGTGGCCTGTGCAAGGTGAAGTGTGGAGTCTGTGTTCGTTGCAGTACTGGTATGTATAGTGTGTACATTTCTTGCTGTGTTGTGTTAGTATTTATAGATGCTTTAACCAACATGCTGGTGTATGTGTAAGCTTAGATTCAAAGTGCTACGCTCTTTGTGAATTCGTGCTGATGCTCAATGTTCATTTATACTCACTTGAAAGATGTTCATATAACAGTTAACTTCTCAGGGTCTGTCATAATCACCTTAAATCCTTGTTCAACCATCATTTGAATAATCTTGTACATATGAAGTTCTCTTGTGTAGCCTTTCTGGCAGTAAAGTTGTGTTATTCATCTATTTTTTTATTAGGGTGTGGTCTTTATTTTTAGCAAGCCTATTTTCCAATTCAAACGTACCGATGGCCTTTGCTCAAGTGCCTTGGCTACAGAAAAACATCCAGAGATAAACTGTGTAGACTAATTATCAATTACTCACTGTGACAACTGACTGCGCTTTGTACAGGAAGAGAGGTATGCAGAGGCAGTGAAAAAGATGGAGTTCGATGGAAATCTGGGGCCATATGACCTCACCTCTTATGGTGATTGGAAGAGAGTGTCTAACTATATAAAAAGGACAATCTTGATCGCATTGGTATGTAGTAACTGATGATTCCCTTTCTTTAAATTTTCTTTTGAGTGAAGTAATAAAATAATGGCCTTTGAGGAGACAACATTTGTGGCAGTTGATAGAAATGTATGCTAAAAGACCTTTCGAATATCATGCAAGCTTTAGTTAAAATCTTCTTCGGCTTCTTCCTAATAAAAAGAAAATGACGCAGATGTGTGATAATATATTTTAAACTCAATGAATTGTATATAGGAATAAATGTCCCTCTCAATTTGCAGAACCTATTGGGAGAGGAGAAATCACGGTTGCATCTGAGGTTGACATTTTTGGAGGCGGTCACAAATCAGCAAGGGAGAAAGCTTTAGATGATCAGCTCAAGTCAAGTAAGTTTTCAAATATAGGTGATAACTCTCGCAAAAAAGGGTGTTATTACACAGAAATTCCACGAGTAATCAAGCACAAGGGCATGAGTGCGAAGGAACTTACTAATTTGAATATTGACAAGGTACTTCTTACAGGCATACATATTTCTATTTGTCTTGGAGATTCTATAATCTCACTGACTTGTGATAAGTTTAATCTTGTATGACCAGACTCATGTACTGGAGAGCTTGTTGAGTACTGAATATGGTGGCATAGAAGATTTGCTTCTGGCAGAGCTGCAGTTTGCAGTTATAGCATTTTTGGTAGGATGAGATACTCTTGTTACCCTTGTGTTGTGATGTCTCAGATATAGCTCAAATCAATAGATTGACAAGAGTATGTCATCCTACCAAAAATGCTATAAATGCAAACTGCAGCTCTGATTTGAGATTGAATTAATAATACGTATATATATCACCTATGTTAGGACTGAATAATTTTGTAAGAGTGGAATGCTAACCTGTTTGTTCTTTGTTTTCCACTTGTAGAGATGCTTTAATTTTAAATGATCATCTAATTCAGATGTTGATTTATGGAGATGACCTTCTGGAAACCCTCAGAAATTAGTAAGCCATTTGTAGATCAATGTCTTCCTTCAAGAGTAATCTTGTTGTAGCTATTAAAGGATGGGTTGCTTTCTGTTTATTTGCAGATGTATTGCAGGGTACCGGACAGTCCATTCATCGCATAGGAAGCTAAAGAGGACTTCACAAGCTTTGGCTGATCTGAAGTTTACTGAAGTTTTAACATTTTCCTAGGTAGGAAAATGGAATCTGATTCTCAAGCATCACCATGTCTCTGAGAATTGCATAATTTGCAGACTTTCTTGATGAAACTCGAGCTGTCATTCTCTCTTCTCTTACAGTGTACACTTGAAGAAACACAAGCAAGAAAGATGTGTCTATGGCCATCATCCAAACTAGGGTTTCGCTGCTGAAATTGTAAGTACGTGTGGTAGCAGGCCCCGATCATGTGTTCCCGTATCATGAACTCATCAACAAAATATTCAAATTTAAGATTATGCAGCTGTTTCTGCAGCTGTTTCTGCATTCTTTTGGCAGATGCAAGCTTGTACATTTCCATGCCATAAAACTCCAGCCACCAATGGTGGTAAGGACCAATTGCAACCTGCTGAGAATGGTAAGAAAAAGGATGACTGGCCTTGAGATCTCTGGGAACATTGAAAATGCAAATAGGTAAATCTGTATCTTCCTCGAGATCTTCTTCAAGGGTTCTTCGGATCTGAATGATCATTGATGGAAGCTTGAAGCCAGGTGGCATGGAAATAACAAGGTGAAGTGGCTAGCAGGAGAGATGAACAAAAAAAGAAACTGAATTGGGAGGTATTCCGAGCTCTTCTTAGGTTAGTATATGGGTAAATGCAGCAGCTTTCTTTGGTTTTTTGTAGTTTATGATAGATTGAATCTGTAGTAATGGCTATTGATGTCTGAGTCTGCAAAACAAAGGATATGTTTGAGATGATTAATTGGTTCATATCCATTTTAGACACTGATCAACATTTACAGTCGATAAAGTGTTCATGAAGTAAAAATGGATTCTCTGCCACTTTCCATTACAACTCTACTCATTTACATAATTTTTTGTCCCGATAGAATGTGAAAATGCCTTTGTAAAAGATTTTGATACTTTATAAATGTTAGAACTTTGTAATCTATTAGTAACATCCAGGGTGTGGTCTTTATTTTAATTCTCGCGTGCTTTCTTTCCAATGATTGGCTTCTCAGGAAAAGTTTCAACTACGATTCAAAGGTTTGGAAGGAAGACTTATATCTTCTCCCAATTGTTCTGCCCAATCCTCAAATATATGTAATGGAGTTTTGTCAAAGAAGACAAAGCTCCCAATTAAGCCATATCAGAGGAGCGGTTCTTCTGCAATATTGGATAAGTTGAATAGTTCATTTAACAGCCGGAGCAGATCGCTTGATGCAGAAAGCAGTAGATACTATGACAATGATCTAGCAAATGGAATTGTAGATTCTAATGGAACTCTAACTGCAAATGTGAATGGCTGTAAGATGGAAAATGAAGATTATGTATCAGGAACATTGTACGATGTACTGCAAAAGGAGGTGATAATCCTGAGGAAGGCCTGCCAAGATAAAGATCACAACCTCAAGGACAAGGATGATGCTATAGAGGTATGATTTCACATTTAGCGTCATTCATTCTGTTTCTCTGTCTGAAAAAAACTTAAACAGATGTATGGCAATGTGTTAGATGTTGGCGAAAAAGGATGAAACACTAAACAAAGCTATGGAAGTTGAGTCCAAAAAGAAGCGCAGAGAAATGGCTGCACTGGAAAAGGAAATTACAGCTGTGCATATCGGGAAGGATCAGGATCAAAGATTGAAGCATGCTGGTTCGGAAAGATTTGCTAATGGCGCTCATCCGCCTATATTAAGGTAATGTTATGCTTTCTTCATGTGCTCTAAGCCATCTGAAATTATTTATCTTTTTTGAGCTTTCGTCAGTGTATTATATAATACATTTGGATTATCCTACATATTGATAAAATAATAATAATAAACAATTAAGTGTTAGATTCATGGTTTTGCAAATTTAACTCTTAGAGGTGTGTCTGCAATTCTTTTCCATTTTATAATGTGCCATTTGTGCTGCTTACCAGAAATTTGATTATTATGCCTGGGACGGGATTATAATAACTTTTAGAGAAACTTTGTGAAGCAGTGATTACAGAACATATAGGCAAGTGACAGCTTTGGAAAACTAGAGAAGTTATGCCTATATGATCAAAACCAGGCACAACCCAATGTTCTTGCTCTCAACCAAGAAGTAACATTCCAAATTATATGAATTTATTTATGCCTGGGCGTACAAATGCCATGCACTGGTGTTGGGTTAAGTATATTTAAGCAAAAAAAACTTTAGAAGAACAAGAGAGAATCCGTTTGTAATCATCTAAATCATTAATTTCTTTCATTGTCATAACAATTTTTCAGCCTCTATGACAAATTTTGACACATAAGTATTTAAAGTTTAGTACACTGCTGTGAACAGTACTGTTACAAAATCAAACTTACGAAATAGATATATGAGCTTTATAGAACTTATGCAAGTTATTATGAAATATGTTTCCATTATAGTCATGTTATATTTGTTGAATTAATAATTTCTGAGTAGTAAAAGAATGATGAAATCATCAAATAATTTTTTAAAAGAGAAAAATGGAAAGGATGTCCCCTTTAGTCTCAAACAAAATATTCCAGTAGCCATTTACAGTCATCACTGCAAACAATATTAGAAGCAATGTATAAGAAGTTAACATTACATAATCCTTCACCAGAATAAGTACTTCTAATATCAGAATAAAATGTAAAATTCAAATGGTCACAATTACTTCTAAAATCTGTTACAACTATAAATCTTTTCCATCTTTAGATCAAATGAATTTGGTCTAAAGATTATTATCTTCACTACCAGAAAACAAATCAGGCATTGGGTTCTCCAAACTTATCAACAAACCACTGTCAATTGTTATTGTGCTGGTAATAAATGATGTCCATCAGCAACTGCTCACGTACAGAAGTTGAATTGGTACTATCAAGATCCAGAATCATTCCTTCCTTTAACTCCGAGTGCAATTCCATAAATTTTAGCATGAAAAGCCCACAATCATAGCTGTATATGTATATATTACAAACGGTACAAGTCAATACATAATGAAATGCACTCATTTCTAAATTACCACAACCTGAAGCAAATTACCTGTTTTGTTGTTGGGGTGTCCAGTCTGGCTTGTGAATCATATATGTGTTGATATCTTCAACATACTCCTCTTCTAAGATGACCTGTAGAGCTTTTTGAGTTACCCCTAACTTCAGAAAAATAAAAATGAATCCTCGGATATACGAAACATTTAACTTCTTAATAACAAAGTAATAATATTGTACAGAACATGTAGGGATTGACGCACAATAAACATAAATCACCCGCAACATAACTTATCACAAGTTCCACATCTCTTTTGCTCCACCAATCCCTTTGTTGGAGTGAGTCTATTATTAAAACACACTTACTGGTAAAATTTACTGCCAATAAATACCAGTGATCTACATCCAACATTGGAATCAAAATCTGCAAATAAAACACTCACTTAGTTTATTATTCAACAAGTACAATGATTATTGTTAATTTATGCATATGTAACTTACCTTCTCACAGCTATGAATGTTGCCTCCATATCTATTAGGATTCAGGAATTTCTGATGTAATTTTTGCAAACATGCCTTATCCTCAATATCAACCTTCCGTATGTATTGCTATCCAACCATATTATATTATGTCAGGCCTTTTTAAAATTAAAATAACATATTAATAAAATATGTATATAGTAATCTTGTACCGAAAAATAGTCCGGCATAAACCAGACACTGTAGTCATCATTTGATAGATGACTTTTCATCCGTTGCTCGAGTGATAACATATTTATATAGATGTTTATAACCTACACTGTGATAGAATTCAATTTGGTGCTTAATTAATTCATGATCAACCTGACAAAAGAAGCCAATTACCCCGGAGTCTAGCCACTCTTTCGGTCGCAGTTTCTGCAGTGACCGTCTAGTTACATGATCATTCTGAATCGCTGACATTATCTCACTAAAAATTTATTAGAAATATCAATGTAATATTCAGTCAACAGAAGATGTGGCAAAAATGTTTTAATCGATGCTCGATAATAATAAAAGATGTATACCTGTCATCCCATTTTCCATCTCCTTCCCCATATATGTAATTCAACAACAATTTCTTGTCGAAGATAATATCCTCCTGGCATGAAACAAAGGAATGAGCCAATAATTAGTTAGCCATTGGAAATAAAAATTAGTCAACCAATGAACAGATAAGAAATTTGTTACGGCCACAAATAAGTGCTTCACCGTGGACGGTACTGTCACCGGGCTACCTGCACAAGAAAGAAGGATGGCTAGGTCAGCGCGGGGAGGGCGATAGCCGTTCCCGCTCCGATGCCAAAGTCAGTTGATTGGCAATGTTCTCGGCTTATCTCTTTCAACAGTATTTGTGAGCTTACCTTCCTTTTTCTCCTGCTCCTTCCTTTTATAGCCCATGCCAAGGTGCCGCGTCTAGGGTTTTTGGCACGCGGATGGGCCTCCAAGGATCTTGGCACGTGCCCATGCCAGCCCGTTCCAGCCGTCTATTCCCACTGCTCCATTGGGCCTCTTGGGCCTGTCCTTGACCAAGTAGCATGATCATTGACTTGGCCCATGATCCTCACAAGTCCCCCCGAGTTCGAGGCCGTGTCGACAAGCGCGGGCGACGAACTGAAGAGGCGAGGGTTTGGCGCGTTGCATCACGCGCGCGGCTTTAATCTTTGCCTTCAATGCATGTCGAACATGTGTCCCCCATCTTCTTTTCTCGATGGCGCGTGGGCCCGCCTCGATCACATCTCCCCACGCAGATTTAATTCCTCATCTGCCTTCTTTTGTTTGAAAATAACTCCCCTTTTCGTCTTCTTCTCCTATCTCATTTCCGAACTATCACACCGCTGCGCTCTTCTGCTCTCATACAGGTACTCTCCCTTCTCTGCAACTTCTTTTATTCAGGCGACCTTCCCCTCTCCCTCGACTATCCTCAATGGCTCTCCGACGCATGGGGCCCGGGCTGGGCAGTGCCACGACCGCCGGTGACGCCGAAGGTTTCCGGGAACGATGCCGTAACACCGTCGGGCTGGAATTTACTGATTTGGAGGTGCAGATCCGCCTCCCGGAGGTCGGGCAGTTGGTATCGGAAGCCCCCGAGGGTTTTACGGCTGTCCACTGCGAATACCTCTTTTCCTGCGGTCTGCGCCTCCCGTTGACCGGCTTCTTCAAGCAGGCGCTGGCCTTCTTCGGGCTTGATCTCCGCTACCTTCAGCCCAACTCCGTCAAGGCGCTGATTGGTTTCCAAATCGTGTGCTCCCGCCAGGAGGTCGTCCCCACCTTGCCCCTGCTTAGGGTTTTTGCCTATCCATGCGTGGATAAGGGCTATTGCCACATCAAGTTCCGGCCAGCGGCGGGCAAGTCTTTGCTGCAGAAGAGGCCGAAGAAATCCGGCTGGGGATCCAATTTCGTGTATGTGGATAACGATCTGGTTTGGGGTCCTCGAGCGGGTCGGGTCAAGTACCCGGTGGGCGATCCGGCGACTCGGGGGTTCCGTCCCAGCGACGGCGAGTTGGCCGTGTTGGATCCGGAGGTTCGCAAGCTGAAGCAGGGCACGATGTTGTGGACGGCCGTGAACTCCGACGAGCTCTTGAGCCAGTGCGGACTCCCTCACTGTCGGCTCGATGTGGTGATGCACTCGCCGAGGCGTTCTGTCCCGTCCAGCGAGGGTCCGGGGGAAGGTCAACCAGCGTTTTACCCGTGCTTTTGTTTTCAAGTTATTTCGTCGTTCCCGTTTTAACCAATCACGCTGTTCTACTGACTCCTCTTTCTCCCTTTTTGTTTATGTTTGACAGCTTCCAGGACCGTCGACGGTGAGACTGATAGTCATCCCGACGTCCACTCGGACGCTCAGTTCGCCGACCCTGACATGGAGAGATACCTTCGCCGATCCGAACGTCGCCAGGCTCGTTCGTCCGCCTCTGCGCTTGACAACAGTCGCGCTCAACACTCTGAGTCTCAGCTTGACATGCCCGATCCCAACGCCCTGCGCCCCGATTTCATCAACCTGGAGGGCGATGATTCGGGCGACCTCAACAGGAACCTCCACAAGAGGTCGGCCGACGCGATGAATGTCGAAGTCGCCTTCGAGGGGACGTCTCAGCCTCCTCCCGACGATCTGCATCGCAACAAGCTTCTTCGGTCAGAGTCTCTGCCTCCTCCGGCCGGACCGGTGCTGACTACCCCGAAAGGTCGTGCTGACTTTCTGGCCTCGGCTTTCCCCAGGGGTCATCTTGAGGCCTGGCGTGCAAGCCCTCTGGTCAATTTCCACAACTCCGTCAGTCTTATGGACCGGTTTGACTCAGCCAGTCTGGAGGTATGAACTTTCTTCTTCTGTTTCCACCCGCCGCTGTTTACATGGGCATTGTTATTTTAAAGTCATCTTCCTTTTACTTCTAGGTGGCCTGCCTTTCTGCTTCCCTCAGGGGTGAGTTGGGCCGTCTGCACTGTGAGGCGTCCCGCTCTGGTGGCCTGCTCACTTCCTGTCAGGCGGCTCTGGAGGCATCTCGCGACCTTAACCGGAAGCAGGAGCAGATGATGGGGGAGCTGAATGCTCGCGCTGCTGTCAACCCGGTCGATCTCCAGGCTCAGGTAGACGAGCTGACCGCGTCTGTCGCCATTCTGAAGGTGGAGAAAGAGGCCGCCGTCGCTGAACGGGACTTGGCTAGCGGAAAGCTGAAGGAGGCTAAGGCCCAGTTGGAGACGCTCGATCTGATGCGCGCCAAGCTACAGAGCGCTGAGGAGGCCATGGCCGACCACGACTCTAGGATCGCCGCCGCCGTCGCCAAGTACAAGTGGGCCATCGAGGTTGGTCTCCCTGACGTCTTCCTCAAGGTGGCTTCTAGTGGCAACGCGCGTCTTCGCTTCCGCCGGGCGGTCTACCGAGCTTTCGACTTGGACGAGATATACGAGGGTGATGCCTCTCGGTTCAGCCGTTCACTAGATGAGCTGTTTTCTGTTTTTGGTAAGTATCCATTCACAGAATACTTCTCTGAGCTGTCTGCGGGGATGTCGCCTGAGGCGATTGTGGGGTGGACTCCCCCCCAGCGCTCTGACCCTCAGCCGCCTTCCGCCGCGTCGACGACTCACCCGTCCGGCCAGGGTCCTGTCGAAGGGGTTGCTATGACCGCTGAGAGAGACGGGCCTGATGATCTGCTGGACGACCTTCAGGAAGCGGGATTGGTGGGCGAGGCGCCAGTGCCTGAGCCGACCATGGAGGGCGACGGCGAGAAGACCGGCGGCAACTGAAGCGTCTGAATGACCCGTCCTGCGTGGCGTTGTTTTGTGCCATCTGTGGCTTTGTCTTCGTTTTACCACTTATAACAATGTTTCTTACCTTATGCTTTGTTCGGATATTGCCCACTTTGGGCTGTTTTCAATTCCAATATTGAATTTTTTGCTTTTCTCCATTTCTCTCTTATTCGTCCACTATTCGCTTTCTTACCCGCGCATTCATCCGGACGTCGAGTTGACCGTCCAGCTCGGCTGTGGGTTTGATTATGCCGAACAGCAGGTTAGTTAAGCGTAGCTCCGGCAACCCGCGACGTTCGCCGTCGGGTTCATCGCCGGGCTCGCCTGTCCGTTTGTTTCATCGGGCGACTGAAGCGGCTGAGCCCCCAGGTGACCTTTGGGGGCAACGAGCTCATTTATGTCGGCCAGCGGCTGAAATTAGTTAAGTGTTGCCTCGACACCCCACGGGGCTAGCCGTCGGGTTAATCGTCGGGCGCACCTGTCCATTTGTTTCATCGGGCGACTGAGGCGGCTGAGCCCCCAGGTAACCTTTGGGGGCAACGAGCTCAGTTATGTCGGCCAGCGGCTGAAATTAGTTAAGTGTTGCCTCGACACCCCACGGGATTAACCGTCGGGCTCACCTGTCCATTTGGACGTCGAGGCGACTGGCGTGGCTGAGCCCCCAGGAAGTTCTTGGGGGCAACGAGCTCTGTCGCGTCGCCTGACGCGTGCATAGATAACAGTCATGTCGCTGAGCCTGCTTTGCATTACTTGCTACAAAAGAGAGAAGCGAGTCCCCTGGCGATCATTCCCCCGCTGAGCAATCGAACGGGGCAAGGTGATCGCGTCGGAGACCCGACCAAAAGTGTTTTCTTCGCCCACAGGTTAAGGCGTATTGTCTATACACATACATAAATATCCAGGCTGGTACCTGGTTACCCGTAGAACTTCCGGAGGTTGCTCATGTTCCAGGTGCGGGGAACTGGTTCTCCCGCTAGAGTGTTGAGCTTGTACGCCCCGTCGCCCAGCACCTCCGCTACCTGATACGGTCCTTCCCACGTGACGTCCAGCTTCTTCGTTCCCTCGGCACGGCTGGCCTCATTCTTCCGAAGGGCGAGCTCGCCCACCTTCAACGACCGGATTCGGACGCGGCTGTTATATCGCTGCTCGACGTAAGACTTGTATGCCGCCTCAGTCAACGCTGCTTTCTCCCTCCGGTCCTCAAGCTCGTCCAGGCTGACTCGGATTTCTTTCTCATTCTCCGGTTCAGCCAACGGCTTGACGAGCCTCGGCGACGGCACGATCACTTCCGGAGGTATGACCGCCTCGCTCCCATAGCACAGACGGTACGGCGATTCCCCCGTGGCCGCCCGGGGTGTGGTCCTGTACGCCCACAGCACTGACGGGAGTTCCTCCACCCAGTTCCCTTTGGCCTGATCCAGCCGTCGCTTCAATCCTTGGACGATTATCCCGTTGGTGCGTTCCGTCAAACCGTTCGCTTGGGGGTGTGCCACGGAAGTGAACTTCTGCTCGATCCCCAGCTGGGAGCACCATGACTTGAACGGCTCCCCCTCAAACTGCTTCCCATTATCGCTCACGATGGTTCGGGGCAGTCCGAACCGACACACCACATTCCTCCACACGAAGTTCGTCATTCTCTTGCCGGTGATGCTTGCCACCGCCTGGGCTTCCGCCCACTTGGTGAAGTAGTCTACCGCCACGACGAGAAAACGCCTCTTTCCCATCGCCACGGGGAACGGACCGACTATGTCTATTCCCCATTTGGCGAAGGGCCACGGGCCTGAGATGCTCTTCATCGGCACTCCGGGGGAATGTAACACCTTGTCGTGGGCTTGGCATTTGACACACTTCTTCACCAGCTCGTCGGCATTGGCTCTCATGTTCGGCCAGTAAAAACCCGCTCGTGAGGCCCTCAAGGCCAATGTCCTTGCCCCTTGATGCCTGCCCGCCTGCTTGGGGGAGATGCACCTCAACCAGGGTTGTAAATATCCCCTCTTGTAAAGCACCCCGTCCTTTAAGGCGAACTCCAAAGCTCTCCTCTCAAGCTGTCTCGTCAGGTTGACATCGTCCGGGGTCTGTCCACTGAACAGGAACTCCCTAATCGGCGTCATCCAGCTGGGAGGTTCGGTCAAAATGGCTAGCAATTCCTGGCCCTCCGTCGACCTTGCGGTCAACGTTTCTACCAGCACCCCCTTCGACAGGTGACTACTAGCGGTCGAGGCGAGCTTGCTGAGCGCGTCAGCTCGAGTGTTTTCCGAACGGGGGACCCGGGTGACGTCGAAACCTTCAAACGACGTGGCCAGCGCCTTTACCTTTGCCAAGTATTTCTGCATTGACGGCTCCTTCGCCTGATAGGCCCCGCTGAACTTGTTGGCGACCAAAGCCGAGTCACCATAAGCGTCCAGCTTGTTTGCTCCCAATCTCTTGGCAATCTCCATCCCCGCTATCAACGCTTCGTACTCAGCCTCATTATTCGTTGCCGGGAACTCAAACCTCAGAGCGTAAGTGGTCTCTTGTCCGTCGGGGTTTGTAACGATTAAGCCGGCTCCCGCTCCCTCGACGCCGGACGCGCCGTCCACGTGGAGTTTCCACCAATCCGTCCTGTCCTCCCGGTGTCGGGTCCGGATCGGGCTGTCCGCTGCCTCCGTCGTCAGGTCCTCGGCCATGACCTTCGTTGTCGAGGGGATTTCCGCCAAGAAATCTGCCATCACCTGTCCTTTAATCGCCTTCCTGGGGGCATACTGGATGGCGTGTTCTCCAAGCTCGACGGCCCACTTGGCCAGTCTTCCCGAGGATTCCGGCTTGGCTAGGATCGCCTTCAGAGGCTCATTAGTCAAGACGACCACAGGGTGGGCCTGGAAATACGATCTCAACCTCCTCGCCGAGTGAATGAGGGCGAGGGCCAACTTCTCCTGATCGGTATACCTGGTTTCTGCCCCCTGCAACGTTCTGCTAACGTAGTATACGGGGCGTTGCACTTTGCCTTCCTCTGGGACCAACGCTCCGCTGACCACCTCCGACCCCGCGGCCAGGTACAGAAAAAGGGTTTCTCCGCTTTCCGGGGGCGACAAAGTCGGCAGCTCCTTGAGGTGCTCCTTCAGCTCTCGAAATGCTTCGTCTTCGGCGGGCCCCCACTGGATGGCCCCAGCCGCGCCGACGCATCCCTTGACGACCTTCAGGAATGGTAGCGATCTCTCCGCCGCCCGAGACAAGAAACGATTCATCGCGGCCAACTTCCCGTTGAGGCTCTGGATATCTTTCACTGTCCTGGGAGCGGGCATGTCCACGACCGCTTGTACCTTCTTCGGATTGACGTTCAAGCCAATGTTCGAAACCATGTGACCTAGGAACTTCCCCGACCCGACGGCGAACTGGCACTTGGCCGGGTTTAGCTTCATCCCTATCTCTTTCAGCCTGCCTAATGTCTCGTCCACATCCTTGATCAGATCACCAAAACTTTTGCTCTTGATGACCATGTCATCCACGTAAATCTCGACGTTGCGCCCCACCTGCTCCCGAAAGACACGATCGACCACCCTTTGATAAGTGGCCCCCGCGTTCCGCAATCCGAACGGCATCATCCTGTAGGCGAAAGCCCCCCTCTCGGTGATGAAGGCGGTATTATTCACGTCCTCAGGCTTCATCGGGATCTGGTGGTACCCTTTGTACGCATCCAAGAAACACTTGATCGGGAAACCCCCCAGCGCGTCCACTTTCTGATCGATGGCTGGGGTTGGGTAGCAATCCTTCGGGCACGCCTTGTTGAGGGTCTTGTAGTCGGCGCACATCCTCCAGCTGCCGTCCTGTTTTTTCACCAAAACAGGGTTGGCTAGCCAGACCGGGTACGGCACCTCCACAAGAATTCCCGCGTTGACGAGCTCATTGACCTCCCTATTGACTGCTTCGTTCCTTTCGCGGCACAAGGGCCTTCTTTTCTGGATGACCGGTCTGTGTAGAGGGTCGATATTCAACGAGTGCATTCCAAGTTCCGGGGAAATCCCAGTCATGTCCGACGGTTTCCTCGCGAACACATCCCCGTGTTTCTCCAGCACCCTGATCATCGACAGCTTTACTTCGTCGGGAACGCTCGCTCCGACCTGTATGGGCATCGCTTGGTCCCCATGTAGGTACACGGTTTCTACCTCGCTTCCCAACTCTTTGACGACGGTCCTTTCCTTCGGGGATACCATTTGTACCCTTCGAGCCGACGTTCTGCCGGATGTCCGGCCCGACGGTTGCTCGGGCGGTCCTTCGGGGTTCTTCCTCTTCCTGAGGGCCACTCGATGGCACTCCCGGGCCTCTGCTGATCGCCCCGCACCGTTGCTATCCCTTCCCTCGTGGGAAACTTCAACAACAAATGGAGAGTGGACACGATCCCCTTCAGGGCTGCCAGTGCCGGCCTGCCGAGTATCAAGTTGTACGGGCTGTGCGCCTTGATTACAATGAACTCAAGGTCCACAACTTTCCTGCGGGGGGTCGTGCCGGCCGCCACCGGCAGGGTGATGATCCCCTCGGGCCAAACAGTCCGGTCCGCAAAGTCGACCAACGGCGTCGCCGTCGGGGCCAAACCTTTGCGCGTGTTCTCGTCCAGCTTCTCGAAACAATGCCAATACATGATCTCCGCCGAGCTGCCGCCGTCGACGTACGCACGGTGCACCAACTTGTCCATGATTTGCACCGTGATGACCACGGCGTCACCCCCAGCGGGTCGGTCGGGTACAGGATCTTCGGAACTGAAAGTGATCACCTCCTCCGGCGTCAACCTCCTTGACATAGGCGTCGGCTCGGGCGTCTTGCGGCAGCGCGCCTTCCTTTGAGACTCCGTGGCTCCTCCTGCGTTCCCCCCGATGATGGCGAGTATCGCGCCGGTGGGAGCGGCTGGTTCTTCATCCTGCGAAGAAACGTCCTCATACCTTCGCCTCTTGCCCGACTCATCCTTCTTCTCGGCCCGTTGAACTTCCTTGGACCTGGGTCCAGTCGATCGATCGCGTGACCGTTCACTCCCCCGCTCGCTTCCTCATTCAGTCCGTCGTTCACCCGACCACGACGAGTACTCTTCCCTGTTGTACTCCCGGGCCTCCTTGGCATACTTCTTGAGATGCCCCCGCTTGAGGCAGGCTTCGATGGCCTTTTTGAGGTGTATGCACTCATCGGTATCGTGTCCGTGATCCTCGTGGTAATCGCAGTAGAGGCTCATATCCCTCTTGGAAGGCGGTAACTTCATCTTGCGGGGGACCGGGAGAATACCCTGATCCGCCACGGCCATGAAGATCTGCTTCGGGGTCCTGGTCATAGGCGTGAAAGACCTGTCCTTCGACGGTTCCTCTCTGCTGCCCAGCCTATCCTTCACGGAACCTCTCGACTTGTCCTTCCTTATCTCACCTCCAGAAGTGATGTCCTTGGTGGCTTTGTCCCCTCTGTGATACTCCTCGACCTTGATGTGGAGTTCGTACAAGGTGAAAACAGGCTTTTTCGACAGCCGAACCTTCAAGAGGGTGTGGGTTAACCCTTGCACGAAAATCTCGACCAGCCATTTCTCATCCAGCCTGTCCTCCACCTTGTTGCACTCGGTGATGAACCGTTCGTAGTAATCCATGAGCGACTCGCCCGACCGTTGCCTGATCCGTAGCACGTCTTGTGTGGTGAGGGCGAACTTCTTCTTCTGCATGAACCGCGTCAGGAAAAGGTCCTCCAGCTTTGCGAAGTTGGAGATGCTGTCGTTTTCAAGATTGGCAAACCACAGTCTCGCCGCCTCCTTGAGGGTTGTGGCAAACGCCCTGCACCAGATCGGCTCGGGTGTGCTGTACGTCGACATGGACGTCGTGAAGGTGTGGATGTGGTCGGCCGGGTCCGTTGAACCGTCATATGACCCCAAGTTCGGGGGAATACGGATCTTTGAGTCGGCCACGAACTCCATCACCGACCGGGTGAACGGGCTTCCTCGAAGCTTCTCTCCCTCCGGCGGGGTCCAGTTCACGGCGAGGCGCCGGTGAACAGGAACGCGCGGCGGGACTTTTGGCTTGTGAATGTATGAGGTCGCCCATACCCGCTCCGGGTCTTCGTCTTCCCCTGAGTCCCCCCCATCGTGGGCGATCGGGATGGGGTTTGTCTCCATACCCTGCGCCGGCGGTTCCGACTCGTCGGGTGTCTTCTGCTTCATCGCGCTGACGCCTTGGAACAGGCGCTTCGGGGTGATCTTTCCCGCTCTAGCGCTCAGACTCTGCAGTTCGTGGATCTGGCTGGCCATGCGCTCCTGAGAGTTGACGATGCGCTGAAGCAGATCCATGCTCTCCTTCGCGTCCCCCAGGGTGGGGTTCGGCGTCGACTCCGGTCCCACCACTTGGCTCGACAGCCGGCGAGCAGCAGGATGCTTGACCGAGTACTGGTCAAGCTCTTCGTCTTCGTCGTCCTCGTGTCCCGTCAGATCGGCCATGGGCGGGATCTGACTTCTAGTTTCTCCACTCATCGGTTGAGTGCGTGGGCTGTAAGAATAACAAGGATCCCCACAGACGGCGCCAATGTTACGGCCACAAATAAGTGCTTCACCGTGGACGGTACTGTCACCGGGCTACCTGCACAAGAAAGAAGGATGGCTAGGTCAGCGCGGGGAGGGCGATAGCCGTTCCCGCTCCGATGCCAAAGTCAGTTGATTGGCAATGTTCTCGGCTTATCTCTTTCAACAGTATTTGTGAGCTTACCTTCCTTTTTCTCCTGCTCCTTCCTTTTATAGCCCATGCCAAGGTGCCGCGTCTAGGGTTTTTGGCACGCGGATGGGCCTCCAAGGATCTTGGCACGTGCCCATGCCAGCCCGTTCCAGCCGTCTATTCCCACTGCTCCATTGGGCCTCTTGGGCCTGTCCTTGACCAAGTAGCATGATCATTGACTTGGCCCATGATCCTCACAAAATTCAATCATCGAAGACTTGTCTTACCGTGTTTTTCTCCAAGATAGATGATTTTGATTGAATCTTCTTATCCGTACTTGGATTGGATTCAATATTCTTCTCCTCTTCATAATGTAGCTTCTTCTTAGTGATAGGTGCCCTATCACTAGCAGGCATGGCTGGTGACTCCGTTGGAGTATTAGTACGCGAAGTTTTGTTGATCACATGTACATGAGGCATGTCGGGTGACTCCATTGGAGTATTCGTACGAGAAGTTTTGTCGATCAAATCTACGGGAGAGGGTGTTTCTATGCACAACTTCTTTTTTAATTTAGATGGAACAAACGGGGTTTGGCTCCCAAAAACCTCACCGCCGTACGCCTCAGTCAACATGAAAAGAGGTGGATCAGCGACAAGTACCTGTTTCATATTGGAACCACATCCGGAGTTGATCACCCTCCTGAACATCTCCCCAATCTCCACTCTTAACTGATGGTACCTAATTGTAGACTTCTCGTAGAGTGATTGCATACTGGTGGGAGTGATGTCGACGTTCAATAGATTAGCATCTTCTTCTGAATTCCTCCGTTTTCCTGTCATGTTTCCTCAAGTTACTCAAAGATAGATTATGTAAATGGTAAACGAAAGGTAGATTATATAAATGTTAAGCGAATGAAATTACATGATTAAATTTTGGTGCTCAGAAAACCCCGCCAAAATAGAGGTCGTGTGAATGTGCGCGCCGATCGTGTGAATTCGATAATCCTGAGTTTTTGTTTTTTTAAAATGGTTTTTCTAATAACAACAAAAAGATTCCCTCTATTAATGAGATATTTACCATAATGTATTGTTCTTTTCATCTCAATCTGATACTTTTGTTTTCCAAGAAGATTGTTTACTTTTTTTACTGTCATAAATACTGTGTTACCATTTTTTAAGATAAATTATATATATATATATATATATATTCATTTTAAGTAATTTAAACACGTGTATCAATGAAGTATATATTACTAATTCAAAGTTCGGCTTCCAAATTTTCAAAAAAAATAAAATAATAAATTCTGCTTCCAAAGATCACAATTTATGTCATTCACATTACTTTTATTGAAATTTTTTATTTAAAATAAACTTGTAAATTCAATCAAATTTTGGATTAATATGGAGTAATATTTCATCCATGAGTGCATAATTAAAAAAATGATTTACACGGTAAAAGTTTGCATGCCAAAATTTCAAACGTATATGGATAAATACCAATTTACGACAAGTTTATCTATAATAAAATTAATTTCACTTTACCTTTTTCTATTTAGTCACCTATTCAAATTATAATTGGTTCATATATGTGTGTTTGAATCGTAACTGACCAATCGTAAAAGTTATAGCATTTTATACTTTTATAAATTAATTGGACTATATCGTTAAATATAAATACATAGATTTAAAAAATTAAGGTGTACGTATATTTGTATTTAAAGAATTGAAGTTCCAATTCTATAACTTGTACAGAAAAAAATAAAGTTTTGAATGAGTTGTATATGACAACAAGCATGAAAGGTATTGTTAAAAATTTGTATTGTTAAAGATATTTTTTAACTAATGAAAAAACTATTGAGATAAGATTTTTGAAATAAAATTATGAGTTTGTAATACTTATTGGTGCGTGTGTAAATAATTTAAAATAAAAATGAAAATAATTTATCTTATAAAATGGTAACTAGCAGAAATTATAACAGTAAAAAGGAGTAAATAATCTTCTCAGTAAAAAGGAGTAAACAATCTTCTAGGAAAATAGAATATCGAATGAAGAGTAATAAAATATGGTAAATATCACATTTACTGTAAATATCTCAATAATAGAGGGAATCTTTTTGTTGTTAACGAGAGTTCACCATTTTTTAAATTAACCTAATTTAAACACCATATTAAAGTCAACTCAACACTTCAAATTTTACATAACTTTCTATTAACGTTTTATTATAAAGTTAATCTTATTAATCTTAAAAGAAAATAATATAATCCAATTGTTTTTCAATCTCATTAATCTTGAAAGCATTACACATTCAGAAAAATTCACTATATAGAAATAAAAATGAAGTCTCATGCATGATTATACTCGAGTTGCATGTGGGAAATTCTCCATGAGCCATCGATAGTCCTTGCATTAACCTTGAACTTGCAATTAGATCGTGAGCCATCGATAGTCCTTGCATTAACCTTGAACTTGCAATTAGATCGTGATCTGAATTGACCGTATTTGTAACAAACCATTCTTATCTTATGGCAGTTCGAATAACAGGTGTTCAATGTTCCATCAACAACGTTGCTGCTACACAATTCGTTCTCTCAACACTTCTGACAAGTGTTCGAAAGCGTTAGGATGATGCATACCTTTGCATGTAATGAATAAATTCTTCACCAGTATTAAACTTCATTCCTATCCTTGGCTCTTCAATCTCAGATAACATGTTCATTATACCTTCTTGTAGGTGATTCGTACATCTCCCTTCTTCCTCAGCCGCGACTAGTGGTTCAATATCATCAACATCCACCATCCCTCATCTGAGACTAATCTGGGACAATTCAAGCTGCAAAATGAAAAACGGTCTATGCAATCATATTTATATTATTGTATTTGTAATATAAACTCACCTGTAACGTGACCTGCAACAACGTATCGTGTATATTGCACATATAGAAGTAAAAGCAAAGAAGGTTTTTATATTAATCAACGTATCCCTATTTAACAGTAATCAGTTTGAAAGGAATCAGAGCATGATCAGGAGGGTGCTTAGGATACGCTAACGATGTTGAATGACCGTATCCCTATTTAACAGTAATCAGTTTGAAAGGAATCAGAGCATGATCAGGAGGGTGCTTAGGATACGCTAACGATGTTGAATGACCGAGATTATTAAAGCATTATTCTTTAAAACTCTAAATATATAGTTACATTTAATCTTATAACTCGGTAGATAATGTTAAAGACATGGATAAATAAGAACAATAATAATAAGTTTACAGAAAAATATGACTGATGCAGAGATGATTTGAAATATACAAATTATAAAACTAATACAGAGTATATAAACTATAGGTGCTAAATTAGGCAAATTCATATATTATCATTTTTTGTGAATTCATTTAAAATACTATTGGTCAAGTGCGATGCTCGACTATAATAAGTAAATGATTTGATATTGATTTTATTTTGCGTCCTAAATGATTTATCAAAAATAGTGAAAATCCACATTAATAGACTACTAAACTTGCAGGAAATTGAAGTAACGAAATTGATACACATGATACAAGAACCTCATTAATTTGAACTAATGAAATTGAACTAAAGTAATTGACGGTTGATTTGATATTAGTATATTATTTATTGACATTTAATACTACATATTTATTCAATTGCCTTCTATCTTTTAAAATCATATATTCAACAAGTCCAAATAATAATGAACTAATAATACACGTTACAATAACATTTTATGTTTAAAATTACTTAGTTCATAATATAAAATGAAAAAATATATTTTATAAAAATAACGCATTACGAATTATAATATTATTAATGTATTATGAATAATTAGACTCATCTCTTTTTAATTATTTGTAACAAGTTATTCTTTTCAATCATTAGATATAAAATGTTTGCTAAAAAAAGATTTAGTTTATAGACGTTATGACTTGTAAACAAACGTCAAAATAAATATAGTTATGTCCCTAAAAATTAATAATTTATATTGGAAAATAGATTATATTTGATTATTAAATATCAATAGATATGTACATGTAAAAATAGTCATATGAGATCTTATTACAATCGTTTTTTGCATATTTTTAGAATATGTATTTTTGATAAAAACTTATTGTCATTATTTTAACATATTATCATTTAAAATTATTGAAGAGAAACGATTGATAAATTAAATAATCAAAACAATTTCAAGTATTATTAAATATTGGTTCTCAAAATTCTTTTTCTCTTTCTCCAAATTTGAGGAAACAAATCTTCTGTCTCTTCAAACTCCCCATTATGTAGAATGGGATAGAGAAACTGTTGGTTTTTTTTAAAAAAAAAGCTCAAATTTCCCATATTTAAGTAAAATTATCATTATAGCAAAACCGTTGGACTTGCTCTAAAATGACTTAGTCCCTGTTTGCTAGAGTTTATTTGTCGCTGAACTGAACTGAAAAAAAAAATAAAAATACTGAACTGAACTGAAAAAAATAAAAGAATACTGAATTGAACTGAAAAATATTTAAAAATGCTGAACTGAACTGAAAAAAATAAAAAAATACTGAACTGAACTGAAAAAATATAAAAATACTGAACTGAACTGAAAAAAAATTTATAGTAAAAAAGTTCATTATTGACAAATAAAATGGACTGAATCGTACTGAATTGAATAGAAATGGAACGAGATAAAGTATAATGTATTGAAATAATGACTAAACCCAACATATTTCATCAAATCACATTTGTTCATAACCAGATTAAATGAGCTGAATTAAAATGGATCAAATAAAAGTGGACTGAACTGAATTGAATAGAAATGAATTGGACTGACTGAAATGATTTAAACTAGACTAAACTAAAATAAATTCAACTAAAGTAATATTTAATAATTCAGGTTTAAAATAATAATATTCTCTCATGATGTTGAGTACCACTGAAATTGATGAACTTATTATAATGGAATGTATTAAAAATAGTTATAATATATGACTGAATTAAACTGAAATATTTCATAACTATATGCGAATGGAAAAAGTTTGGGATACCTGTTGTAGAGTATGACGATAATGTTCAAGAAACGGCAGATAAGGAATTGCTCAGTCCCCAAAGGAAGGAAGAAATGAATCAAGTTCGATTGAATATAGCAACAAGAATTTTGCAGTTGATGCCCTCATGATGAAGATACTTTTTTTTTTGAAGAGAATATTATATTATATTAAACATGATGAAC
The DNA here is from genome assembly GCA_948330725.1 of Sherardia arvensis. Classification (NCBI taxonomy): domain Eukaryota; kingdom Viridiplantae; phylum Streptophyta; class Magnoliopsida; order Gentianales; family Rubiaceae; genus Sherardia; species Sherardia arvensis. The sequence goes on along the minus strand of OX415240.1, from coordinate 23,131,539 downwards.
CATATTACAGAGTCTATTACATAATCGACGTGCTAATTTATGTTCTACTTCTAGGTGGATTCTGTTGATCTTAACTATTTTAAACTCCATAAAAGACATAAGAAGATTACATATATTTAATATAGCAGACTTGATTTCAAGCGGTGCAGAAGTCGGTTTACCTATAGCTCTTGCCAAGACGATCGAGTCAGTGACGATATTGATCCTCTTACAGCCATGTCTGAGTGCTGCTTTGATTGCCCTCCAACAGGTTTCTGTTTCAGCTTGTAACGGTGTAACCACCGTGAAAAAATCCGTCCCTTGAATACTGTTTTCCACGGGCCAACCTGGTTTCCAGATGCGCCACCCACCCGTTCCCAACTTCTGTTCGCTTTTGAAAGCTCCATCAAAACTTAGCACGCAAGCCTCCCTGAGTAATGACATGTCCTGTCCAAGCTTGACCTGAGATAAAGTAAGATCTTGTCTATCCACCTGCATTTCTTCTGAATTAATTCCAAAATCCCCTTGTCGAATCTGACTGTTGCTAACCCTGGCCATAATTTGGGATTCTGCCAACGCATGGTCTACACACCACTGCGTCTGTAGTAATGTGTTATGGAAAACCATATGATTTCTCTGTTTCCATATTTCCCATAAAATTGCCAGATATTTTATAAGTTCTTCCAGTTGCTGTGTAGACATGATCAGACTAAATATCCATGCGGTAAAACCTCCATTCTGCTGTTGCTGATGTGATAATCCTGCAGAATTCCATATTCTGATTGATTCTGGACAAGTAAGGAACAGGTGTGCTTCATCTTCTGCTTCCAAATTGCATCTGTTACAAATTGCCGAAGTAGACAACTTCCTTATAACTCGGTTTTGCTGCGTGGGAAGACAACCTGAAATAGCTTTCCAAAGGAAAGTAGTAATTTTGTAAGGGATTCTAAGTCTCCACAATTTTGTCCAGAACTTCCGAGCCTGATCCGATGCCCTGATGCCATGTGAACCACTATTGCCTGAGTTCATGGCAACATGATATCCAGTCTTTGCATTGTACTCCCCAGATTTTGTCCATCTCCAAAAAGGGGTATCTGGAACATTTGGATCTATGTGCATTGCCAGGATGTGTGGGATGATGTCAGGAGGAAAGAGGCATCTGAGTAAAGAATTTCTCCAACACCTGTTTTGATGATCAATTAGGTGCTCCACCTTCATGTTGGTGTGTGTAGAGATTACAGCAGTATTCTGGATGGGATTCTGTGTGGTTGGTATCCAGTGTTCATGCAATCTAATATCCTTCCCATTTCCCACCCTCCAGTAGAGGTTTTTCCTAATCAGTTCAGAAGCCCATAGGATAGATTTCCATCCCCATGTATCTCCTAGTTTAGTGTCCACTGTTTTTATAGACTCATTTCTCAGGTATTTGGCCTTATACACCTTGTACAGAAGAGATGAACCATCTTTAAGCAATGCCCAGGCATGTTTTGCCAATAGTGCTTTATTCATAGCCACTGAGGATCTGAGACCTAGTCCTCCTTCCAATTTAGACCTCGCAATATAGCTTCATGACTTCCAATAAACAGGCCTGTTTTCTAAAGAGCCTCCCCAAATGAATCTAGCTGTCATCGAGTCCAACTTTTTGAGAATATTAAGAGGGATTCTAAAAATTCCAAGAGGGTACACTGCTATAGACTGAAGCACATGCTTAGCTAATGTCAGTCTTCCTGAGAAATTAAGTAATTTCGCCTTCCAGGACTCATACTTCTGTCTTACCTTCTGGATTAGGCTCTGAAAGATTTGTGACTTTCTCTGATCAAACATGATGGTTGTACCCAGATATGACCCACCAATTCCTTCTCCTTGAATATTCAGTCTGTCTCTAACCAGCCTTTGCATTGGACTGTCAGTGTTGGGACTAAATTTGATGGAGCATTTTGAGAGGTTTAGCTTCTGTCCAGAAAACCTCTCATACTCCTATAAAACCTCTTGTAGCTCCCTGACTGCTTGTTCTGAGCATTTTATAAACAAGATGCAATCATCAGCATACATAATATGTGAGACTGCTGGGCCACCTCGTGATACCTGTATTCCCATATGCTTGTTCTGAGAAAGTTTATGTTGCAACCAAGCAGAGAGATATTGCTGACAGATTATAAAGAGATATGGTGACATAGGGCAGCACTGTCTAAGGCCCTTATTAGGTATGAAAGTTTGTCCCAATTCTCCGTTAACCTTTACCTGATAAGACACTGTTTGAACACACAGCATTATGAGGTTAATTAAATTCTGGGGAACTCTCATGTGGGACAGAGCAGCTTCCAGAAAGGTCCATGAAACCCTGTCATATGCCTTGCTCATATCTAACTTAATTGCTGCCAGACCTAATTTCCCATGCTTATGCTTTCTGATGTGCTCTACCATTTCATGTGCCAAAAGCACACTCTCAGAAATATTCCTTCCCGGAACAAAAGAGTAATATTACTTATGAATTACTTTGATCGAACAAGGTTTATTAATTTAGACATACTTAAATACTTATAGTACACCTACATTAGGTTGAATAACATCAACAAGCTTAAAAAAAACTGATTTGAATTGCTATGAAATAAACAAAAAGTAAATATAAGGAAAATAGTATGACTAAATTAAATAATATTTTGTAAAAATTAATTTTCTGACCTAACCTGAATTCAATTGAATATAAACTGAACTGAATCGAAAAAACAGTAGAGAGTTATAATAAAAATATATATATGAAATTTATTGAAATGAAAAGGAATATAAAAATATTTAACTGAACTGAACTGAACTGAAAAAATAAAAAATACTGAACTGAACTAGAAAATAAAAAAATATATAACTGAACTGAAAAAAATAAAAAAATACTGAACTGAACTGAAAAAATAAAAAAATATTAACTAAATTGAAAAAAATAAAAAAATACTGAACTGAACTTAATAAAAAAATAAAAAATATTGAACTGAACTGAAAAATATTTAATGAAACTGAACTGAACTGAAAAAAATAAGAAAATACTGAACTTAACTGAACCGAAAAATATTTATAATACTGAATTAAACTGAAAAAAAAAATAAAAAATACTGAATTGACTGAACTGCTTTATAAAAAAACTCTGACAAACAGCCCCTAAACCCTAAACGCTAGTACGAAGCAGAACATATATGTTTGCGAAATTTGAAAATGCTCTAGCAGGATTTGAATAGTTAAATAAATAATCAAAGACTTTGTGGTTGGCACGTAGATAGAGTAACCGGAGGTATTATGAGTGAAAAGTCGAAAGAAGACATTTCCACATCTCCAAGCCACGGTAAAAGCATGTCGGCGTGTCCACATATGTTATTAAAAACCTCCGTTCACATCACCATCGCTAGGAATTGAGAATTTTATACAAAAAGAAGACTTGACGTGCTCTTTATTCATTTAGTTTGATGAAGTTGGGCAGTGTGAATTAGTTTAACCCTTGACCCTGATTCATTATCGCCAGCAGTTGCTGTGCTTAATATATAAAAAATTAGACGTTGATGTGCTGTTAGTCAAAAATGATATCTTATAAAGGATGTGAAGGCCAGCGACATGCATATATACAGACTTTAGTTGCCAATAATCTGCAGCAATCAAAATAGCAAAGATGCAATGCCAAGTAGAAATAAGTTCCAGGGAGTTGATAAAACCCTCATCTCCAACGCCCCCAGCTTCCAAACTCCATAAACTATCTTTGCTAGATCAGACCTCATTGCCTACATACGTCCCCCTTCTTTTCTTCTACAGAAACCAGAACGTAAATGATCCGAAAAATGCATCCCGGCATCTGAAGCAGTCTTTGTCCGAGACGCTGACTACATTCTACCCTCTAGCAGGAATACTCACGCTCCCTCATCTTAATTCTGTCAGCTGCGATGACTCGGGAGCCCTGTTCGTGAAAGCTAAGGTCGATGCTTCTCTCTCAGACGCAATCCAGGATGCTCCCTACACACATTTTGCGCAATACTTGCCGTTTCACCCAACGAGCGAGTTAATAGCAGGCTCATACACAAGAAATGAAGTACTATTAGCTGTACAAATCACTTGGTTTGGATGTGGAGGCTCTGCCGTTGGAGTATGCGCTGCACACAAAGTGGCTGACTTGGCTTCTACGTTAACCTTTCTCAATTCGTGGGCAGCCGCGAGCAGTGGCGTGTTATCACGAGTCAAGAAACCAGATTTCGAGATCGGGAGGCATATTTTTCCTCCACTCAATAACCCTTCTTCTCGTGTTTCTCCAGTTCCAGGCTCAGGTTCCATGGTTAAAAGTCAAGGTTTTCTTGTGACCCGGTTTATCTTCAGCAAGGAGAAGTTAATCCAACTGAAACAATTGGCATCATCTTCCTCATCCGTGGTTAAGAAGCCTACTGGAGTTGAAGTTGTGACTGCGTTTCTATGGAAGCAGTTCATGGAGTTGGTACCGGATAGCGAACAAGGAAGAGCAATGAGTGTGGTTCATTCAGTGAATCTGAGAAGCAAAATGAGGGGTTTGATCGATTCCAAGTCGTTTCCTTTTGGGAGCATTGTGATCAATAAGCCTCTTTCCTCCGATGGTGGCAGTGTTGCTTATGGTGATCTGGTTTGCTATGTCAGTGATGGTTTAAGGGAAGTGAATCAAGAGTTTGTTGTCAATTCTCAGGTTCCTCGCTCTGTTAAACCAGGAGTTAAGCCTGATTGGTTTTTCAGCAGTTGGTGCAGATACCCGACGAATGAAGTGGACTTTGGGTGGGGAGAGCCTGTATCTTTCGGCCCTGGTTTTATGCCAAACATCCATTTGGTTGTCTTAATCACAACCAAAGATGGGGAGGGGATTGAAGCATGGGTTGCCTTGTTACCACATGAACTGCCTCTGCTTACTCATCACCTTCTTTCACTTGCAGACACTACATTTTTCCACCCCAACTGACTCAGTTTTTCATTTTCAGGAAAATAATTGACAACATTCCAGGTTTATACATAATTCACTGACATGGTCTTGTGGTAGTTTGAAATTGGTTGTGAATATTATTGGAAACAGAATCAGGCATCACAATGATGACTAAAAAAATGAGTGTTTCATATCTTGCATTACAAACATGGATTCTCCCTTTTACCACTTTCCTATCTGTGAATCAACTACCTCTTATTAGATCACTCCAGCATCAGGTTAATTAAGCCTACATCATTCATCTTCTAAAGCCCCCTTGTTTTGCCTGATCGCCACATGATTGCTGAAGGGTCCGGACAAATCTGGTAGGGAATTTTTGGCACTGGAATATCTGGGATACTGCAGACATAAGTAGTTTAGACAGGGATGTCATTAAGCCATAGAAAAAACGACTAATCGCAGTATGTCGTGAATTTTGTATATTAATGGGGTTAGTTGTTTAAATGAGCTTTAAATATTACAGTTACATACTAGCATGGAAATTGGTAATTACTGCTCGGGTATATATCCAACTTTGAAAATTTATAATGCTCAAGTTAGAGAGTTTGGCGACAAAGAAAGATGACAGGCTGCAACATGCGAAGAACATTTTTTTTCAGACGAACTACATCAATATAATGATCATGAGGTAAAAAATGATCAAGGGAAGAGTTTGAACAGACATTAGTGGGCTTTTGTTTATGTGATCAAATGCACGGGATTTCCTAGAGTTACAAAGTTGTTAAGACTAACCAAAACATTTTCTATGTAGAGCAGGTAAGAAATCCTATACCAAACCACAAAAAGTATTGAAACTGGTAATCTTACCTCAATGCAGAAATCTCAATTTGTGAGAAGTCCATGTTGGTTGAGCTATCGGGTAAAGATACAGTCTTTGTCCCCATTGATGCCGGATCTTTAATGGCCAGCACTTTGCATTTCAAATTGCTCACTATACTGTTGTGGTTCATACCCAACCTAAGAAGAACAAAGACCATTACTCTCATCAATTCTAACCTTAAGAATCCAAATACTAACGTGTCATGCTTGATAATCTTTTCTCTCTGTCTTCCAGCCAATGCTCCAAGACAAATTGCTGACTAGACAAGGGGTGTTTGGCAAAACCAGTTCTTTCGATAAAATGAAATTACAGCAGCTGTTTGAGTCGGCGTTTAACTTTGAGTTATAATTATTATACGTTGTACTAAACCACAAAACACAATTTAGAAAGCCAAACAACAAACAATGATAACAAGTAACTGAAAAGAAAAAAAGGTATTAAAAAAAATCAGCCAATCACTTTGAGTAGTAATTTAGCTAATCAAACCAGACAGATGAATGAACAATCAGCTTGACGCAAGTAGCAATTATGCAAAGTATGAGAACGCTCCACAATAAAACAAACCGACATAAATGTAGCTACTGTTTTTGCAGCAAACCAACAACGCCTGAATGGAGAACTAAGCCTGTACTGAAGCACTTAATAGCAAGTCCCTGACATTACCATTAAGCAAATCTTTCAGTGAAGCTATCTTAATGGATTTCCGAAAAGGCAATGAACTATCGAACTATCTACCATTAATAGAGCAGTTCTACAAGCAAGCAACTTCACATGTTTTCATCAAGTTTCAAAAACAGAAACAGAAAACAAAATCAAAAAATTAAATCAATCAAGCACTCAAATATAGCATAAAAAACACAGCTTTTTAAAATATCATCAATAATTCAAGCTCCACTTACTTGTAAATAAAGCTCTTGTTATGAAGTCCAATAACAAGAGTAGAGGCTCCAATTTCTCTAACCAGGGAGACGATCCTTCCCCCTTGATCCCTAACATCCCCTTCAGTGACAACAATCTCCGTCTGAGCCTGTAACCAATATAATACTCCTATATCATAATTAGCAACTACAAAGCAGAGCGATCATCAAAACAGAAGGGGGAAGCACACAAAATGCTGCTTACATTGGGAAAGCTGTTGCATATATCCTTGAAGGAAAGAGCCAACTGGAAGCCCTTCAAACGGTGTCGTCTGTGCTTGCTCCTGTTTCTTGATCCAGTGGATGGGAAGACGTGGAGAAGAGTGATCAAATCCCCATAGCGGACGAAATTGTGCAGAATCCATTGGAGGGCTCTTCTCGCAACCTCCACGTCTTCCACAATCACCACTATTTTCCTTGCATCCATCAAGAAAATCTAGTCTTCGGTCTGTGGGAAATTCAATGCTAAACAAAGTACAGTGGAGCAGAGGAAGTTTATGTTCGTAGTTTGTGGAAGGACATGGACAGGTGATTGAATAAATAAGGATGGGGGCTTTGGCCTTATGCCAGGAAAGGATGGAAGAAATGGAGTCACGTAGGATTGAGTGGGATCCTTGTGTCACATTTCAGAGCCTGCAGGCTGAAACCATGATTAATCAACAACAAGTATTCTATTACCATTTGTTGCGACGTGTGTTTCATTAATCATGTGCTCAAGTCAAGACCGGTGAGTTGAGTGAATCGTGCAGTGGAGTGGAACATTTTATGGAACAAACATTCTGAATTGGTTTCTAAACGTTTGTCTAATTTATCCATATATCATCTATATAAATTATTCTCTATTACGGTCTCATCCTAAATTTATATTGTACAGCAGTTTTTTATTTTACATGTTTATAAATTAAAGTTTACGCAGTTGTTTTATTAGATTTTTAATATGATACTATAAATAATTTATTTTAACAAAAAATATATTTAATTGTTATATATGCGTCTATATATTTAGTTCAAGTGTTTCAGTCATTGGTTCAATTTAGTTGTACATTCCTCCGTTTGCTAATATTTTAAGTTTATTTAAATATTATCGGTGATTTAATTGTGTTAGAACGAACAACAAAGATTAGGAAAACGCAAATTATCACCATAAACATACGAGAACTCATTGATCCTACCATAAGTTTATGGTGTGACAGTCTCACCATAAACTTTGTAATCATTTATGGACTATCACTAACACCCTTTTCAGTTTGGTTGAAAATACATTAAATTGTTTATTGTTGAAAACGAATTGAATTATTTACTATTGAGTATAATTGAATTATTTACTGTTAAAATTAAATTGAATTGTTTACCATTGCAACAACTAAATCAATCGAATTGTTATTGTAGTGCTTGTGTTAGGTTCGCGGAATAGTTGTGATAACTGGAGTAGTGGCTGTGGCGGTGACCGGAGTAACGATGGTGGGCAGAATAGTAGTGGTGGTTGGATAAAGTCAAAGTAGTGGAGGTGACCGAAATTGTGGTGGTACTCAGGATTGCGAAGTGGGCTGGAAAAGTGGCGGTGACCGAAATAATGATAATGGCTAGAATATTGGTGCTGGCTGGAAGTAGTAGTGATAATGACCGAAGTAGTAGTGGTATTGGGTGGCGGGAGTAGTGGTTGCCGGAGTAGCGGGAGTGTTCGGGTGCTCAAAATAGTGGTGATAAATTGAATTGAATTGTTTACTATTAAAAACAAATTGAATTAAATTGTTTGTATTTGAATTGAATTGAATTATTTACTTTTTTATTTCAATCCAACTGGACAAGGCCTAATTATGGTGGGCAACTTATATAATCTCTCAATCCATTCAGCTCTTTAAATTTTTTCCCCACATCTCAAACAAACAAGTTTAATTATTAATATCTTTAATTACGTATGATAAAGCTCCGATTAGTCGGTGCTTATTCCTCCAGTGCAGATTAGATCAAATCCTGAAAATCTGCTAAGAAAAGTATGCGGTCAGGCGGGGGCAACGTGTGACCAGTTCCCGCCTCAATGCCTAAGTAAGTTTTTTTGGAACTGTTATGTGAGTTATCAGAGTTGTGAACTTAACCTTATGAGGCTCAAACCTCTGGTATTTATAGCGGAAAGGCAGTGGCCACCCTTGAGGCCACTCACTCCAGTTGCTGGAACTGTGACTATGTGTCCATTGACCAGATCCGAGAATCCCTCTTCTGACGCGTCCCGAACAGAGTTGAGCGCATATCGGCTGGGTGGGGGTTGCACCAGTCACTGTTTGTGCGAAGAAGGCTTTGTCGAGCCTTTTCTCTTCGGGAAAGAAGTACTGTTGACCCGTGTGAAATTCGACCCTCTCGTGTCCTTCTTCAATCTGATCGGCCTTTACCAATCTTTGTGGACCGAGCTTATATCCCTCTGAGCTTTATCCTTATTGCGGGCTATATTAGTTACTTTGGGTTTGGGCCAGGTCTAATCATATTGGGCTAATCCATATCATGTCCCCCTAATGTCCAGGCGGAGAGATCGTGATGCGAAGCCACTAAGTTTAAGCGAGACACTCTGTATGGGGTCTTGCGTTCCTCTGTTGGCAGAAAAAGTTATCTGGTGAGGCTCCGGTCTTGCCGGAACCGACCATATTGGTCACCGAGATCCCCCCTGCCATGGCGCCGTTGTACTTGGCTGCCGTCAATGACTGTGACCTTCTCCCTCCTCTTCGAGTTTATTGGGGTCATACTTGATTACTACCACATTCCACTTAGCGCTTGACGCTGAATTCAGTCTGGTTGGTTGTGGCCTTCAAGGTCTACTACCATTCTCACTCGATTGTCCAGACGGTGAAGCACTTTCGCTGATTTTTCTTCTCGTGGTAAAGATGGACTAGGTCCGGTTCAAGTTTCAGGTCGGTTCCTCTAATGGGATGCCTTAATTCAGGAATTTCTCCTCTCATGTGGATTCCAGGAAACGTTGTTTCCTCTTCGCATCCCAGGATCTAATCACAAGGGATGGTCCTTTGACTCTCCGTGCCCCATTAGAGGTGATGCGAGTGGGAAATTGTCGGCCCTCCTTCAAGGAGGTAGCTGACATCTTGCCGGATCTGACCAAGATGGTGGGGTTTCACTTGAGTGCCCTGAAACTTTTGGTGACAGTGTTTTTAAATTCTTTGGGATGTCGTACTTCGGCGCTCCTACTGGTATTTTTACTTACCCTCTTGATTTTTATTCATGTCCTTCCTAAACTGTTTGTGACTGTTTGGTTCTTTTGCAGACATGGATATCCCGAGCTATTTGAAGAACTTGGCTAATCTCCGCTTGGGGAGTGCAAACCTCCTGTCTTTGTGACACCTCTTCCGGCCATTCACTCTGGGGCTGCTCATTCTGGAGGCCGGATCCCTGACATCACCCTCGTCTCTGATGATGAGACGGATCCCACAAAGTGCATCAAGCATGAACATGGTGGCTTGTCCTAAGGTGGTGACCCGGCTTGTCCAAAGGTGGCTAGTCCAAATGGTTGGCTCCCATTTGACAAACATTGAATATGGTTGTGGTACTGTCTAGCTTTTAAAACTAAATAAAAGAGTTTGGTTGGTCTATCCCACTCTTTCATCCAGGTAATGTTTTCCCGCTGCTGTAGGAAATATACTCTGCCTCAGCCAAATCTTCTGCAATTATCCTCTTTTCTCTTTCATCTTGTTGTTTAGCTGCAGATAGAATGTCCAGACTTAATTCAGAAATTGCTTCTTCCTAGCTCTCTTTTGCAAGTGCTGCCTTTTTTTCAATATCAGAAAAGTTCCTCTTATTAATGGCCAAAAGTGGAGCTTGTAGATGCTTCAAGCCCTGAAATAGATCCCCCAAGTTCTTAATTTCTATTTATTCCAGACAACCCTAACAGTATCTGTAAACAGTGGAGATGCAATTCACATGTTAAATAATTTAAAAGGCGTGGCTTCTCTCCTTGGTGGTTTACTGAATCTCACACATAGAGGAAAATGATCAGAGATCCATTCCTGGTTCACCAAAGCCCTACCAATCTGCTGAAAATTTTTGCACCAACCATTCTCCTATTCTCCCAAGTATAACTGGGACCAAAAGTTTTGAGTTCCAATAGGTCCAAATCTTGAACTAGTTGCTGAAACTCTCCCACTTCCTTTGTCTGCACAGGAACAACTCCTTGTCTGTCATCCAGATGCAATGATGTATTAAAGTCTCCAATGAGCAACCAGGGACTGCCTCCATGATTCAGATGCGTGAGTTGAGTCCACACGTGCTTCCTTCCCTCAATGGTATTATAGCCATATATTAAGGTGATATAGCACTCAACCTTCTGCTCTTTGTTATAGCATAGAACATCCATCCACTGCTCCTGCTTCCTTACTGTAATAATATCATAGTAGTATGGCCTCCATCCTAGCCAGATTCTTCCTCGGTTCAGCACCTCACTATTTGTCATCCATTGCCAGCCCAGGTTCAATTTCTTCCATACCTCTTCTTCTCTATCCTTCTTTACCTTTGTTTCACAAAAACAAGCGAAACCAAAATTGTTAACTATACAGTATAGTTCCTAATTTTTTTTTGCTTTTCACCTTTATTTACACCTCTTAGATTCCATGAGAAAACTTTTTATTTTCACCTCTTAGATTCCTTTTTACACTTTTATTTTCACCTTTTTTGTTCTTAGAATCTTGGGATCTAGCAGAGGGTGACATCTTTCCTCTGAGAAACCTTCCTCCTTCTCATTTTATACCATTAGCTGCTTCCCAGCTCTCTAGTTCTTCTTACTTTGCACCAATTCAAACCCTCCCTCATCAATGATAATATTTTTTTGACTTTTGGTTGATATCCCTGAGTCTGGTAGGGGGGGGGGGGATAGGGAAATGGGTAGTATATGTGGTTAGGGTGAGGCTGGAGAGAGGGATTGAGGGCTTTTATGTGGAGTGGAGGGTGATGGCATGCAGTAGGGGCCTTTTAGTGGAGCTGGAGAGTGTGGCGGGGTGGGTGACAGTTACTGGTGGTTGTGTTTGGTGTGAGGGCTTGGATATAGGCTTAGGCTAAGGTTTGTGCTTAGGGATCCAAGTATGCTTTGGCCTTAAGCCAATTGCATTCTGTGAGGCAGGTTGAGCATGGTTCTGTTGCCTGCAATTCTCACCTGTATGACCAAATTTACCACAAATACTGCATTTTACAGGGAGCTATTCAAAATATACCAATTGGCGCTGGGTGACATCAACGTTCATCCAAATAGGGGGCATACTTTTGTGACTAATTCTCCTATTTCCATCTTCACTTGGACTCTAGCAAACTCAAGTCTGTCATACTGTAGAGTGTATCTATCAATTTTTAGAGGCTTACCTAACAGGCTGACAATCCTACTAAGAATGGACGGTTTCCAGTAAAACAAGGATAAATCATGAAATTGTACCCAGACTAGTACCTTCTTTGGTTCAAAATTTGCCCAATTTTGCGACCAAGGTTTCAATAGAACATGCTTATGATCGAAGAAAACCATACCTGTGTGAAGCAAAGCGTACCATGAATATGCCATCCTTTATTCTCATCCTTCATTTACTTTTGAAATTTTGTTATAGTAAGTATTTACTAGTGTAATACTCGTGACGATGCACGAATACATATTAAAAATTATTATACAGATTAAATAATATTTTTATTAATCAATATATATGCGTCGGATTTCAAATTTTGAAAGATGACTAAATTCAGAATGAAATTATCAATTGTCCATGTTGACATATGCAAGTCATTTAAAAGCATACTTTATTCGATAATGAATAATTTTCAACATTTATTAAATAACATTATCATTTCACTCTAGATCAATAGTTGATAAACAAAAGTAAAAAAAAATGAGAATTTTACAAAGTAAAAAAGCTCATTTCAGCTCACCAAATCAAACCACAATAATTTTTTTGTACACGGCAACATAAAAAAAACCAACTCATGTAATTTCCCTCCTTCCAATTCAACACTCATAACAAAACCATGAACCTATAATCAATTCTTTTTATTTATCTCCATTTTCTCATTCTTTGAGAAATCATTACTATGTTCTATTCACCCTATATATAAATCAAGAAATCTCCAGGCCATGAATATATACATCTCTTGTGCAGACAGTGAAGATCTTCCTAGCCCTGATTGCCGTCTGACCTCCAAGGGACCCTAGTTTACAAATCTCAACTGTCCTGCCACATCTAACCCAGAACCTTGAGTACCCGCTCATAACAAAGTTCTCAAACTTCCCAAAAAGAGGTCACTTCAAAAATACTGTTATGGTTTTAGTGGGAGATGGGATTTTCAACACAAATGATGAGATTTAGCAAGAGGTTGAGGAAAAAACACCAGTCTTGAGTTTCATTCAGCCAAGTTCGGGAAGCTCACTACAGACTCGCTGCTCGAGACCTTCCAATAGTCAAACTCGGTTACTTAATACAAAATATGATTTCCCTGAGACATAACAATCCCATTCTCGACTTCGGTTCTCATCAATATCAGCATCTTCTCTCATTTCCCTCAACTAACCTCTTCATCCTGATCAAAGATGAAAACAATATTGAGTCAGTCAGTTCATTTTTATGCCATGATATTACCGACAAAAGTATCGACAAAACAATAAAGTATAATATTTAGCAATAAAGTACTAAACTAAAGTATAACAAAAAATCTACTGAAAATGACCATCAGGTGAGCAAATATTCAATGTGGCCTTTACCTTGAGTTTAACTGGACTTTCAGGTTCGGTCACAATGTACATATGATGCACAATGTGTGTGTGTCGTTCTTCACCTTGGAAAAACACTGAGCATCAAAGGCTTTGTCTTATTTTTCAAAAATTTTAGTCAAATTCCTCCAAAATTAACATGGAACCTCTAAAATCATTAATTGTAATCTAATCTTTAATAACCAAGAATAAAAAAGACATATCTCATGAACAATATACAGTGGCATCATGCTAAACGATCTCATTATCTAACCGTAAAGGTGTTAGTTTCAATAGATATCACTTCCGTCAGAATACCTGTGTAGAACAACTCTTATACCACCTTATAATCACAGCAGGTATCGATATGATAATTTGAAGTGGGAATATATGACTGTATTGAAGAAAAAAGTTATGCATCTACATACAATTCAAATTTCAAAGTCTCAGACCTCAAAATGCATTAGTAAATTTTGGAAATCTAAACATCCATCAGTACCTTAATATCATTGGAAGATAATGGAGCTTTTGTAACATCAAAAGCATCACTTCCCATAAGTAAATAGGATCTCAGTCTGTGGATTAACTGCAAGGACATAGCAGAAGGTGTATAAAGTATTGAACTTTAATGGTGTTTCTTGCTAGAGGCATTTCAGTTTTATAGTCATATGGAAATTAGATGAAAATAATAACAGTTTTTTTAAACCTTAGTTACATGATATTAGATGAATCAGTTATTTTTATATCCTTGAACACTCAATGCTAATGGCCGGTTGATACACAAAAACAAAGAGTCAATTCTCAAGCATATACGCAGGAGTAAAACAACATGTAAATGGATAAACCTACTGCTGCCCTGCAACATCTAGAGAATTATAGGGATAAAATCCTATCTCGATCATTTTACCTTAAACTGGACTAAACACTGTTAAATTGAACTAAATGTTCAAAGATGAACATAGGTACTTGTTACTCCATCCGCTAATATATTGTCATATTAAATCATAAAAGTATATAATTATCATCCAAGTAAAAAGTTTATGGTCAATAAATAGTCAAATTATAACTTTGACCATTATGTATGAAGTAATTTTTAGAGAATGGTGCTGCAATGCATGAGTTATTTGTTAAGTGCGTATGCATATTTATATTTTCAGAACGTCTGAACAAAATTTAGAGGACACGGTTTGGAAGCAGGAAATTTGAAATTACAATACAACTCTCTGAATGTTGCTAAGTTTTCAATGAGCCCGATAAGTGAATACATTTTCAAAAATTCATACCGTATTTTAGACTATAAGAGTAAAATACCGGACAACATGTAGTCAGTGGTGGAGGCAGGCTTGGGCAAGGGTGGCATTTGCCACCCACTTTATTTTATTTTTTATTTTTTCATTTTAATTTGCGTGCAAAAATTTTGAATTAATTATATGATTGAGTGTAGCTGATTAATTATTTCATCATTTTATCATTTTTCAATTTATATTATTATTCGATACGTCATTTAAAGAGTTCAAGCATCGATTTTGATAGTCTTACATTTTATTCAAGTGTTCGTATAGTTACTGATCCATGGAGGCCACCACAGCGTGAGATCTCATGTGGCCGCCGAGAGCCTTACAATTAGCGAACTTCCCGAGACATATCTTACACCTGTGTTTCTCCATTACTGATCTTTCTGAGAGAGGAAGAAAGGCAGAGTGTGTGTTTGTGTGTGTGTGGAGAGAGGAAGAAAGTGCTTGTGAAGTTGTTCTTGAAGCATAAAGAGAGTGGATACTACTAAAAGGAGTTTGACAAGCATTTCTTTACCAAGCGATTTCGTATATATACATGCATTTAGCCCTCCACCATTTATTTATTTTTATTGGTAATTAAATTTGATCTGATTTTGTGAATCTCTTGCCTTATTTTTTCTTCACTGCCCCAACATTTTTATTATTTCACAATCAGTCCTCGGGTGGATAACTGAATGGGCGTTGGATTTTCGGAAATATAAACCATATATTTGGTTGTCTAAGGCACCTTGTCTTATTGATGTTGATGCAAATTAAATTTGTATCATCAAGTGATGAACTTTTGTTGATTGAAATATCTCTAGTCAAACATACTAAAAAGTTATAGGGTGGTTTACAGCGAGAACGCCAGTAGACTATATATGAAATGTACATTTTCAGAAACTGAATTCGTCAACATGAAATCTTTTAGTTGGTTTTTCTAATTTGGATGAGCTGGACATGATTCAGATTCGATAGAATGTGATAATTTGTTTGAAATATAAATAAAATGTAACAAGTCAAACATTATTACTGTAACCTATTTATAGGGTGGTGGAGCTGTGGCAATGGTGGAGGGGAGAAGAGGATAGGCTGATATCGTTCCAGACCTCCTCCATGACTGTGACAAATGAATGGATTACAGAGGCGTTTGGTGAAAAATGAATGGATTGCACTACTTATGTGCTTTAAACCATATGCTTCAAGCTTTTTTCCAATTTATCCAGATTTGGAGTATTTGTTGATTTGGAGGTTGAGATAATGCATTATCTTTTCTGGGATGCAGGGCAGGAAAAAGTGCTTCAATTTGCTCTTTGTAATAAATATAATCATGGACATTATTCAAACAGCTATCAGAGCACTCAATCCATTTTGATAAAATGGTAGTACTATCTGCTTACCAGCTAGTAGTTGTAGTTTGTGCATGTCTGACCACAATAATGCCAATTATTCATATAAATTAAAACTTTTATTAGTACTACTATATTATTAAAATAGTTTATATTTATAACTATACGAACACTTGAATAAAATGTAAGACTATCAAAATTGATGCTTGAATTCTTTAAATGACGTATCGAATAATAATATAAATTGAAAAATGATGAAATAATTAATCAGCTACACTCAATCATATAATAAATTCAAAATTTTTGCACGCAAATTAAAATGAAAAAATAAAAAATAAAATAAAGTGGGTGGCAAATGCCACCCTTGCCCAAGCCTGCCTCCGCCACTGACTACATGCAGTCCGGTATTTTACTCTTATAGTCCAAAATACGGTATGAATTTTTGAAAATGTATTCACTTATCGGGCTCATTGAAAAACTTATCAACATTCAGAGAGTTGTATTGTAATTTCAAATTTCCTGCTTCCAAACCGTGTCCTCTAAATTTTGTTCAGACGTTCTGAAAATATAGATATGCATATGCACTTAACAAATAACTCATGCATTGCAGCACCATTCTCTAAAAATTACTTCATACATAATGGTCAAAGTTATAATTTGACTATTTATTGACCATAAACTTTTTACTTGGATAATAATATGACAATGTATTAGCGGATGGAGTAACAAGTACCTATTTTGAGTCATGTATTTAATGTAGGGTCAAAAAATCAAATTTATTTTGGGAAAAAAATAAATAGGAGGGTAAATAAAATCTAGTAGCCATTAATAATTTATTGAAAGTGTAGGGATTGCTTTCGGTTGGTATGAGAAAAAGATGAAGATTCACAGTATGATGATCGAGACCATCACTATTTAATTAATTATGCTGTCGATCGATCGCGACCCTTTGCCTTGTTCCATAGTTCCATTTAAATTCAATTATTATTCATTCTTTATCAAACTAATTTAATTAGCCTCCAAATTATGGCTCTTATATACTTTACTACTACCACTAAACCATCACTCATAATAGCATTGCTACTTTTGTATTCCATTCTTAATCTCTCTCCCCCTTTAGGGTTTCTTCTCTCAACTTTACCAAAGCAGACCTAACTCTGCCTCGATCTGGATGGCGCGACGAAGTTATTGCTGCTGAAGCAAGTGCGGCTAACCAGATCAGGTTTTTCTTTCAGGTAATGATTAATTGCCTGAATGATCAGTTCTAGATTTGAAAAATTAACCTGTGAAATGACATATGATCCGGATCCATGCTTATGAATCATGATCATAAGCTCGGATTATGTAATTCATATCATGTGTATGTGTTCATATATTGTTATTGTATATCATCAACATGGATCTTCGATTTTGTGCTTTCAGAAACTTGAATAGATCTAGATAATGGGATTGATCTGATACAGATTCATGTAGATCGGCTGCATTCGGAAAGTTTTGCGTGTAAGAACGATTCCATGCTTTCTGTTTCTGGGTATTGTTGATAATATTATTATTTCATATAGGGGCTCTTGATTATTACACTGGCTAGGTTTTTGTTATTATCTGTTTTTTCGTGATTCATCGGTTCAAGATTTTGTATGTAATATAATTATATGGAATTTTTACCAAAAACTTAAGTTTTTGGAAATTAATTTTTTAGTCTTTAATTTTATATTTTGATGTAAAGCAATTAATCTCTATTTTTTTAAACATTTTACACCCCTTATTTCCTTTGGACAGTTGAGGTTTCAGGGGAAGTAATTAGTAGACATTTTAAAACATTTAAAACTAAAAGTATAGAGATGTCGACACGTACAACAGCTTGATCATTTTAGTTTAGAATTATATATTTTCCTAACCTCATTAATATTGATGATATGAATGTATCCACCTGTCCAAATATTAATTTCTGGCTCCGTCCCTAATTTTATATTCGACGTTAAATGTTATCTCATGAGTATTATTCTGATTACCGGTAGTGAACGTGTTGAGATTAATAATAAAAAATAAATATATTCAATCTTACTCTTATATTATGAATAAAGACATTTATGTTATTAAGTATCAAAGTTCTAGAATGTCCACAATCGATATTGGATATTCTATAATATAACTTACTGTTATTAAGACGGATATATTTATTTTCTATTCTTACTCTCGATAAAAAGTCTATTATGTACCATTTAAATCAGTACAATAGTTCAGCAAAAATAAGTCGGAAACAACATCATGAAGTCAGCAACACCAGTGGATCGACACACGCTGTTTGTATGTTTCATCTTCAAATTTCTCCAAACAAAAAGTCTAAACATATCTTCTCGATCGCCAAAGTTTACACTCCTTAGTATATCATCGGCACGGGAATTCAATTTAAAATGTTTAAAATTTAGTAAAAACTAATATAATGTAAATTAAGTAAATTTGACCACATATTAATTTGTGAAAGTTAAGTAGTATTATGTAATATTCTTTTGGTTTTCGCTGCTAAAGCACTGTGACATTTTCAAGAATTTAAGAAACAAAAATGTTACATAACTTTATTACCCTAACTTCTTAAGCACTTCCTTATAAACTACATTAACGGTACTATGGATCGGTTTATCATTATTGTCACAAATCAAAATTATCAACCTCTTTTTACTTTTAACTCTAGAGACAGCAACATATAGTTGTCCATGATTGAAAACGGGTTTTGGGATGCAGTGATTTTCATTCATAGTTGTCTGACTGCTCAAAATAGTAATAATCCAAAATCAATCATATAATCACATATATGTGGTGGAAAAGACAGACCTTGATAGCTTGTTGAAGAATAAATATGGATTCAAAGTTGGTATGTGTTTAAAGGGGACGATTGTGATATTGGTTGTTTGCTTTTAGATGAAAGTATATATAAAATAGTTTCATACACGATTCATAATTTCATACATTCATTGCAGGTTATAAAGAAGAAACTGTGCATGAATTACCGTTACAAAAACAGTAAAGAATCTGTGAAGATGATTAAGAGCATTTTTTATTTCAGGGAATGTTACGATGTGGGTTTTAAAACTAACTTTTAGCGTTAGAAAAATAACAAAGAATTTGTGATGATCATTAAGTATAGTTTTTATTTCATGGGACGCTATGATGCAGGTTAAGTTTTAATAATTTTTAATGAAATAATTGCAGGCTATAACAAAGAAAGGATGCATGAATTACCGTTATAAAAATAATAAAGAATTGAAGGTTATAAAGAAGAAATGGTAACTAAATCCACAAATTAAATACCAATAGTCACCAGCACCATAGCTATGCTTTAATATTGTGAAAATCTTAACTTGTAAATGAAAATTATTCAACTACAAAAACTAAGTACAACAATCCCTTTAAAACAAACCAAATTACACAAAGTGCTGGCCTTTATAAGATTTGAGAGCACTACTACACTTGGTGTACTGAATTGAGCCTGTTTGAATCATTTTCGGGCCATATATATGGCGCCTAGATGAACCATAATCATGAATTACTGTCTAAGAAAGTACAATATTTCCAAGATGTTATAACTAAACTCGGTAATTCAAGTTCACGTGCAAGACATAGTGCAAGACATGGGTGTTTGTTAATATAAATTGCAAGAAATATGTTAC
Source organism: Sherardia arvensis (assembly GCA_948330725.1). Lineage (NCBI taxonomy): Eukaryota > Viridiplantae > Streptophyta > Magnoliopsida > Gentianales > Rubiaceae > Sherardia > Sherardia arvensis. The sequence goes on along the minus strand of OX415240.1, from coordinate 23,111,848 downwards.
GTTATGTACAAATTAAAATATTATTTTACTTTGTAAAATATAAAAACGTTAACTTATATTAATTTTAAATAGTAGCACGCCACTTTCATTTTGAAGAAAAAAATCACTTTAAATACATGAACTTGCATCTATTTTAAAAATAAATATACCGCTCTGTAAAATATATATATTTTAAAATCACATTGCATAAAAATTATAAATAGTTTAACTTGAAAACAAATAGACCAATTTATAAAAGATTTTTGTAAAACATCAGATTGAATAAAAATTGAAAGTAATTCAAGAATTTGATAGAGGAAGGAAGAGGTTGAGCAGAAAACCGTAAATTCAAAGAAAATGGGAAACGGAAAGCTAAATAGTTACAATTTATTCTTGAAACGTTTCATTCCAGAATTAAATTATTTAAACTTATTTTGGGAAGGTAATAAATAAGGTACGTATTGCAATAAGACAATAAATTAGCAATAAGATATTCAAATAAGGGAGGTGCATAAGGAATTATCATAATTGATAGATTAATGACATTTAAAACAATTAAAGAAGATTATGGATGAAGAGTACAGATGGTTTCGTTACTAAAAACTGATAAAAGGATTTAATGGAATCATAAATGTATTCAAATAAGGGAGGATCTGATTAAGTTAATATAAAATCAATTCTTCTGATTCATCTTTTTTTTTTCAATCAAATTATTTCTGTTGCGAAAAATCCATACACAAAAATTTTAAATGATAAAGATAGGGCTACTATAATTAAATCATTTTGATGCACGTGTGTCTATTTAAAAAATATTATTAAATGCAAAACTAATATTTTTATTAATCAATAATGTAGAATTTTATGGGATTTGAAAAATGATTTAAGTTAAATATGAAAGTAGATAATTTAAGTTTTATATCTTGACTTTTCTGATTGTAATTACTTTAAAAATTACACTATTTATTATACAAATTTAAAGAGTAAGTGAATTCACAAAACAACCAAATAAAAGGTATTGAGAAAGAGTTTATTTGTACACTGACTTCGCGATAAAGAGAACCTATACAAAGTTTTATCATTTAAAATAGAGCAAAAGTTAAATACAATTTATTTCCTTGTGGATGGCTAATTTCTTCACCGCAAAACCCAAAGGTTTAGGCTTGACTGCTCCAGGAGTCGGATTCGACAACCCTGAATTTGAAGAGCATACCAGCTCCACCAACATGCTAATTCTTCACATTAATCCTGATCGTTTCACCCTCTTGAAAATCAAATAAAAAAAACGCAAAAACCATTAAAAAAAATCAATGCAGATCCATCGAATTATTCTTTTAAAAATGATCAGAATACATATAAACTGCAGTAACATATCAAAATGTTAAATTTCAGGAATACAAAAGGTCCAAGTTCATTTCTCCAGCACATAAATATGAAACTTTGCTTCTTCGGATCAAAATAAACATGAAAATTGTAAAATGTCAGCTTTTACCTAACAAAATTAAAAATGATGAAGCATGAACACAATATAATATAAAACGTGCGACACTATGATTGATAAGTAGAGGAACAGATTGATCAGTGAATACCTTGAGCTTATGATTCACAGCAGGGTGAATATCAGTATGATCAGTCCTTACCATGCTCTCTTAGCATACTTCCATCACGCCTTCATCTTCAAGTAGTATAACATCCCCTACCTGCAATATGTTGAATTGAAAATGAGGTGAACAACCTCGCAAAGTCCAGTAAAGGCATCCCCTTTACACCATTAGGATGCAAAAGAAAACTGTTTTACATACAGCAGACTAATATACTCCAAAAGCAATCAACCATTTTCCAGTGTTACAATGAAAGACACCTTGACAACATCATCAAGAAAGAATCTGTCAGTTTCACCGGAAAGGATTTCACCGGAAAGTAAATTGGGTCTGACTTCTACAACCAAGTCCACTGAAAATGCAAAAACACTGGTGTTAAACAAAGTAGATAGCAACAATTAGGCAAGTAATATGCATGAAGAATCAAAAAGAGTACTTATAGAAGGGATATGGACCCAGAGCTGGGAGACAAAGCCTAGGGAGGGGCGGATTGAATGGTGATAACCTGCTTAGCAATCATGGTAGACCTCTTGTTTATTATTATATTCTCACGAGTATTATACTAATCAAAACAAACCTGATTCGACAATTTCAAACATAAAATCTGATTGATTAGAACGCCGTTCTCCACGATAGCTTTGATGTTATCCACCTCCAGCACGAAGTTTCTCAAAGAATCCAGAGCTCTCCCTCTGCCTGGGGTTGATGAAACATGCTGCGAACAACTTCCAATCAGAATACACCTAAACATTCTCAGGAGCAAGCGCTGACGGCCGGTGGCCAGTCGCAGTCGGAGGACGGTGCGGCAATGAAGGATCTGAAGAGGAGTCTGAACCCTCCCGAGTGGAGCGGCCAGGATTAATGCCAGTGGGCCAAAGTGAGCTGCGAAAATGGGCGGGTGACCCGCATCCAGATTGGGGGTCTGGTCCTCACCGAAACCCTCCCTCCCTCCCTCAACAACCTCACGGAGCTCCTGATTTTCGAGGTTTTCCAGAACAGCATCGCTGGCCCCGTCCCCACCCTCTCCGGCCTCACCAAGCTCCAGCGGATCATGCTCAGGGACAACCGCTTCACCTCCATCCCTCCCGACTTGTTCGACGGTATGGTCTCTCAAAATCCTAAAACCCTAAACCTCATCAGAGAAGATTACCCTAATTATATGAAAACAACAAATCCTCACATAACAAATCAATCAATGAATAGATTCCTTAATTCATTGTTCATAATTTATTATTCATTTTTCCATTCTCTAGAAAGTGAAGCCATTGCACAACAAACAAATTGCAAGTTGTGGCATCCTCTTTTAAAGTATAGTCGCAGCAAATTCTGCATTTTTTGGTTTGAGCTCGACCCAAAATCAATTAACCATTTTCTGACCATCAATATGGTGTCGAGATGAGCCATAATCATGAATTACTCATTTTCAAAAACTACAAAATCTAACATTTAAACTCTGTATCATTTCCATCATATAAAAAAGAATTCAATTTATAACAAAATCAAAATCTAATCATCGGAAAAGATGATTACACTTAGCATAGTATCTCGTTCACATGAATTCAAACTCTTTACAATCCCTACCAAACAAAAATAAAATCTTTAAACTCTGTATCATTTCCATTGTATAAAAAAGAATTCAATTTATAACAAAATAGAAATTGAATTACACTTAGCCTAGTATCTCCAACTTGACCAATTCCTCCGAGCCACCGATCAACCTCCCTTTCGCAAACACCAGTGGCGCCTTGAACCCGCTACTACCCACCAGCGACTTCAGCTCCTTCTTGAACCCATAGTGCATGGAAATGTCGCGATCGAAGAACTCCACTTGGTGGGATTCTATCACAGCTCTAGCTTTGTTGCAATCTTCAAAGGTCTTTTGAACACCTCTAAGGGTGGTGCTATACAAAACCACCCTGTGTTGGCCTCTCGGTGGGCATACGACCTCCTCAAATTGCTGCAAAATAGACTCCGAATCAAGCAAAATCGGAGTTCTTGAGACCATGTTCTTGATCTGCTCCTTCCCGGCCCTCTTCAACCCTTTCTCCGACGGACTCTCCTTCCTCGGAATCCTCGAAGAGAAATCTCCATATCCCACAATTCAAATTCCTTGTCTCATTCTTCTTCATCATCCAATTCTATATTCCATCACCTCTGATTTTCAACTGCACTGTCTGCAATCAGACTCCATTGCCTTATTATGACTTCCCGCCACAACATCCTATGATCCATGTCAGCCCCCCAATGGATCTCTCCCCACTCTTTTTCTTCCTCCTCCTCTGCATTCCAACTGGACTCAGCCCACCGTTACTTCCACCACCTGCACCGCCACATGGGGGTGGCGTAAACTGCACTGACGGCCGGGTCACCGGACTCTCCCTCCCTTCCCTCAACCTCCGCGGCCCGCTCGACTCGCTCGCTGAACTCGGAAATCTCCATGTGCTCAACCTCCCCGACAACCGCCTCAACGGAACCCTCAACCCTCTTCTCCGGTGCATCAACCTCAAGCTCGTTTATCTCTCTGACAATGACATCTCCGGCGATATACCGCCGCAGATCTCCTCCCTCCGCCGCCTCCTCCGTTTAGACCTCTCCAACAACAACCTCCGAGGCCCAATCCCCTTTCAGCTCTCCAATTTCACCAAAATTCTTACACCGAATCTCGAAAACAATGCCCTGTCGGGAAACATTCCTGCATCATTATCATCCTTGCCGCTTCTCAAACAATTGAATTTATCCAACTGTTAAATGGCATTTTTAATGAATTAAAATTTCATGTATTGAAAAAAAAAAGTTGTATGACTAAATTAAACAAAAAATTATAAAATTCTATTTCATCGAAATTAAACTGTACTGAAATAAACTCAAGCGTACTGAATACAATTTATATAATTCGGAGAGAACAGAGTTACCTTATACAAGTTCAAGAGTGAATGGACAAATTTTACCTTCAAATAAAAGCTCTAATGGAAGTGAATAGTGGTGATCAATTTTTTTTAATTTAATGACTAAAGTATGCATTTCAAAGTTTGGTGACTAAAACTATTATTTCATATATAAAAGTTTAATGACAGAAAATCTGATTACTATGTTAATTATACTTTGAATTCTTTTGTAAGTGAAGCGGAAATATATGATAATTAGGTTATGTAGCCAAAATGACTTAATTAAATAGATATAGATTATAGATTTAGGATATTGTTTACTTCTTGCTAAGACCATACAAAAAATGAAAACATTTATTATCGATTAATATAAATTGAGCCATAGTATACTATTATTTACTCCTATCCTAAGTATAGAGAAAACGCTTTACCCACTCAAAGGCGTGAGAATCCGAACACGCTTTTGTTTTTGTAGAGGACCAGAAAACAAAGTAGAAAAGGCGAATAAGGGTTTAAGAACAAGTTCATTTGCAGTCATCAATGGCATCCTCCATCATGTCCAGGCGAATCTGTCGAACGCTTCTTCCAGCAAACTTGTCCAAATTTTCTTCGCATTCCTTTTGCAGCAAGAGCTTTTCTTTCGACTCGGACCCTATGGACTCGGTTCTCTCTGACGCCGACTCAGACCCCTTCTCACCAGCATCTCCTTCTTCAAAGGCCAACACTGAGCGTCCTGCTTTCTTAAACCGCCCCCTCGAGAATGGCCTGGATTCCGGCACTTACAAGGTCAATTTTGTTTTGTTTTTATAGCTACATAGTATATACAGAAATCAGTCTTTTTCGATGATCATTGTACTGATGACTTTTGATCCTAAAATTGCGTTGGTAAGAATGTCACGACCAACTATTTGCTAGGTATTACTGATTTTATGGTGTATTTAATGATGGTAAAATGGGGCATAAGCAGTTGTCAGTGGGAGTGTCTGAAATGTGTATTGTGCATCGAATTTGTTTCTATGCATCATTATGTTTATCTGAGATGGATTTGTGATGATAATGTGTATGTGGTGGCAGGCTATATTGGTAGGGCAAGTTGGGCAGGCCCCGATTCAGAAGAAGTTGAGGAATGGGAGGGTGTTGACTATGCTGTCTTTGGGCACAGGTGGGATTCGGAACAACAGAAGGCCTTCGGATAATGAGGACCCAAAAGATTATGCAAACCGCTGTGCCGTTCAGTGGCACAGGGTATGTGTTTACCCTGAGAGGCTAGCAGAGTTGGCTATGAAGAATGTCGTGCCAGGGTAAGTATTTTTGGTTAACGAATGTCTTGACCTTTGTGATTCATAGTCTGTGTCCCAAACTCATAAAATGGAGCACAGGGAGTTCATTACACAGATTATCTTGTCATGATTTCAGTGTACATTCTTTACCTAGGAACCCAATGCTATGCAAAAGCATAATTTGGCAGCTTTTGAACAACACTTTTGCCCATTAAGTAGAAGAACTTTATTTTTTTTCTTTTTCTGAAAGTTGAATCTCATAGCCTATTGACTTGTGGCTTGACACTACCAGAACTACTGAGTGTGCTGTGCAAAGATGTAAATTTCCGTGTTTACTGTCCCTCACACACCCTTTTTTCAGAATGTTTTGGCCGTGCATTGTAGTAAAATATTATTTGTTTATATGATGATGATTTATGTTTTCAACTTATTACTCTATATATCACCCCTTTTCATTTCATATTACTCTGAAAAATGGTAACTTTGTTCTTTGATATATAGGGCACTATTATATGTAGAAGGGAATCTGGAAACTAAGATATTCAATGATCAGATAACTGGTCTTGTTCGACGGATCAGAGAGGTTGCTGTACGCCGCAATGGTAATTTTTTGTTGTTTTCTCCTTGCTATTGAGTAATGTCTGTGTAGTAATATTTGACCTCTATTGGTTCTGGTTTAAAAACTTTCCGAAGCTGGGCATGATGACAAAGTTTATATTTGTATTTAATAATAATCTGGCTGCAAGAGTATTTGAAATCCGTGTCTGAACAATAGAAATGATTTTGGAGGTAAAGCACCTTTCTTGGTCTGTAACAACCAGGAAGATGATAAAACAGATTTGATTGATGTCTTGGTATTCAATTCTGTGCTATGCAAGGGGAAACCCAAAATAAGAAATGAAAATTATTTCTCGAGGGGCTACATTTGTTTTACACATCTATTTTTCTTTAGAAAGATACGAATCTTCTAGCTAGCAAATGAACGTAAGCATGATGGCTTAGCTGCTGTGCCTATCTAAAACCGCTGTGTCTTTGAGTAGAAACTGTTGAGTACAAATATGTATTATTCTTCATCCTTGAAATTTTTGTGACGGTTTGCGCAGGTCGCATAGTGTTTCTGGGACAAGGAGGGAATGACCAAAAAGCCACACAAGAAGAGCTGAGATCCGTTGGTTATTACTAAGACGTGCCAAATGTCGAAGCTAAACATGAAGCACTATTTAGATAGCATCTTACTACTATTTTGTAACTATATTTCACATTTGGCATTTCTAATGTCGGATGGGTGGGATAAGCCAGCCGGAATTTCATTCATGAATTTTAGTAGTAGTACAAGTTTTTATTTCAATCTGTAGCTGCTATGCAAATGTTGTTTATCCAATGCTGTATTTGCTTTCTTTCAAGGAATTTATCGGAAACTTTTGCAACCAGAGTCAACTACCTTAAGAGCAGCATCTACCATCATGATTCAAATATTAACATAACATTTTGGTGCTCAAAAGATTTTCTACTTTTCCATATTTCATTTCTGTAATTAGATCAGACATCAGAGAATTAGCAATATAACAATACCAGCAACTAAGAAAGGTCATAGCTCAAAACATACCACTACCCATGGGGCCACGCCCAACTCCTAACTAGCAATACCAAACCATTAACTAGCAATATCATCTAAAACTTGTTTAACTCAACAACCTGTTCTATGTTCTAAACTGTTGAGATCGGAACCCGCTACTAACCGACAATTGTTTGCTCTGTAAATTTGTTAGAGAGAACAAGACAAATTCTGCAACACGCCTTGTAGAAGAAACAATCAAGCAATCTCTGAGATGAGACTCAAAATCTTTTGCTTATAAGTTTCAACTCCTTGCTCATACTTCTCCAGCTCTATTTCAATTCTCACTCCATTTGTCTTTTCAGATTTCAGCTCAATTTCCTTTCTATTTAGGACCCCCTCCATCGAAAGAAGTTCAGTTTGCCTTTCATTCACCTCTTCTTTGTCTGAGTTAAGCCTGCCTTCCCATTCCTCTAATCTTTTCTCTTTAGAGCTGACCGCATTTTCATTTTTCTCCAAAAGTGCTTTACTCGTCTGCAAATCATTCTCCTTCAAATCAAGTTCAAATTTCCACTCCTCCAAACTTTTCTTCTGATATACAAGCTCAAGCCCCCTTGAATCAAGTTCTCTTTCCCTTGTATCAAGTTCAGTCTTCCTTCTCTTCAAATCTGTCTCGACTGCACAAATCCCTTCCCCACTTTCATCACAGTTTCTCAATTTTGATCTGAGCTGATTTTCCATCATCTCCACAAGTGTTTTACTCTTCTGCAAAGCATTCTCCTTCAAAGCAAGCTCAGTTTTCCACCCCTCCAAACTTCTCTTCAAATATTCAAGCTCAGCCCCCCTTGCCTCTAAAAGGTCTCTCCTGGAATCAACTTCACTTTCCCTCATATCAAGCTCAGTCTTCCATCTCTGCAAATCTGTTTCCAGAGTACGAATCCTTTCTTCACCCGATTCTAGCTGAGTTTTCATTCTTCGAAGCTCATTAAGTCTCTCATAAATTGCTGCCTCCCTCAGATCAAGCTCATGCCCCCATTCCCACAACCTCTCCTCCCTGGATGAAAGCACATCTTCCCCTGACTTGAGCCGCACTTCTCTAGTATCAGGTCCACTGGAGTGCTCGCTCAGACCGGTTTTAATTGATACCAAGTGATGCATTACACCATCCCTTCTTTCTCTGTTCTCCTTCTTGACCTTTGCTAGCTTCTTCCAAAAATCCGCTATTTGAATATCTGCAATTGTACGTTCAATTCAGTGATTGCCTAGAGAGCCATAGAGTAAGAGTAACCCAAATGAAGGAGAAACATAACCAAAAAAACTGGGCTTTTTGATTAGATATTCTACCAATTAGTGAGATTGCAGTTTCACATTCTCTCACAAAAGGAACCAATTCACAAAGAGAGACTCAAGAACAAGAAGCAAACTTTAGCCACAGAAACAATTAATAATTCAACACATGCACCAATGAGGTTGGAAATAAGTTCTCTCTTGATTCTTCTCAGCTTTTGATCTTTAACTTTTTTCACATCGATAATAAAGAAACGCAACTCAAACTGCAACACTAGTTATCATGAAAACAAAAGAATTGTTACCTGCCGACAGCGGTAACCCTTCCAATGAGTATAACAGTGAAGCGATTTCGCGTATGCTTGCGTCCTTGAGTGACAGTGCTTCTGACACCTCTTCCTGCAGGTTCTTCAACTCCTTGCCAATGTCCATCCTGTGCCTCCCAACTTCAAACTTCAAACCCTATGCTGGCGGCCGGATAGCTACTAAGAGATAATTGAATGTTTTGTTGGAGGAAGAAATAGTGGAATTTAAATGAGTGGACGAAAATGAATGGTAATAAGTGGTTCATAAGAATTTGTCTTTAAATTTTAATTATATTATTATTTTTATCAATAAATTATATATTAATATGAAACAACGTTATTATATATGTTGCGACATAAAAGTTAAGCTAGTCTATATTTCTGTTGAAAAAAACGTGCGATTAATTTTTAGAATTACAAATTCCAACAAGGAATCTAATGTAGGCATGATACTTATGATTATTCCTTTAATTTCTCGCGGCGCCGACAAAGGAGTCATAATTGAATCTCTCAACACCTATGAGTCGGTGATTATGTTTAGTTTGCTAACTCCCATTCATCGAGCCGCTCTTATTGCCCTCCAACAGAGTTCAGCTTCAGCTTGTAGTGGTGTAACAGCTGTGAATAAATCAGATCCCGTGACATCTTGGTCTAGTTGCCATCTTGATTTCCGGATACGCCAACCTCCTGGTCTCACACTCTCCATTTTCCCGAATGATCCATCTACACTGAGAACACACACTTCTTAGAGAGCCTCTGAAACCATACCTTGCCCGACTTTTACCACTGAAATGACAGGTGCAGGCTGCTGGGAATTTGTTTGATCCAGTGCATTAATATCTCGCCTACCTTGACTGTCCTGATTCTTCTGGGGTCTTACATGTTGGCCTCTCTGCACTAGGAGCATGGATGCTTGGGCTTGCTGAGCACACCAGACTTGCGGAGGGGTATCGTTTTTGAAGATTTTTTCCATTTCTCTGCTTCCAGATTTCCCAACAAATGAAGATTGAGAACGCCAACCTGTCTTCTTGATGAGTGTTCATTACCATCTGATAAAACCAGGAGCTAGAGTTTGTCTGATTGATGTTCCGGGTCAGGATTCCCGCTACTGTCCAAATCTGCCTTGATTGATTAAAGTTTATGAACAGAAGTTCATCCTCCATAGCTTGTAAAGTGCTCTAGTACTTTTAAGTATATATATATCTTCGAGTCCTTGATTTCAACGGTCTGAATCTTTCATTAAATATAAGTTCCCGATACATTGATATTTGAAAAGATTTAAGTATCCTTTAACTAACCGGTTGGAATTAGTTCATTCATATCATCTGAGTTTATAAAATCTAGAGTTGCAACTCGATGGGAAATGGAGAGAGAGAGAGAGAGAGATATATATATATATATATAGAGAGAGAGAGAGAGAGAGAGTTAAATTAAGCATAATAAAATGAAGAGAATATTTCTATTAAGGGCGTGGAAATATTCAAATTTATCAGAAAGGGCATAAATATTTAATATTTATTATAAAGGGCATTCTAATTGTTTTAATGATTATTTATTTGAAAAATAACATATATAACCTTTATTCTTTAACTATCATTTATAGGTTTATATTTATTTCTCATAGGATTTTAATCTAGCTTTAACACACATTTTATTTGGCGATGACTGAAGTATAACAAAATAAATTAAACTAAATGGGTGCAAAATCAAAGTATAGTAACAATATGTCTAAATTAAAATGGATTTCATCATATCCTATACATTTGAACTGAATTAAAAAAACGAATTTAAGTGATCATAACTGGACTGAACTGAATGGAAATTTATTGAATCAAAGTGAAAATTAGCATTGACCAAATTAAAATGAATTTTATCAAAACATATTCCATCAAAACGGTACTTAATTGATTTGAAATAAATTAAGTTGAACTAAACTGATAAAATTTCGTATAAGTTGAGAGAACGGATCCTTAATTTAAAGTTCTGAATTTTCAAAGTTATGTAATATGTATTTTAAAAATAAAGGTTATAAATGTTATTTTTCAATTAAATAGTCATTTTAAAACAATCAAAACGACTCTTATCATAAACTAGCTAAACTCCATTGCGCGTTGCGCGATATCTTTATCACTTTTGTAAGTTAAAATATAATATAAATGTTGATTTTTAATCATGATAAGGGTTTGCAATTAAGTAACTAAAGGAATATATATATCAGTTTAATATATATCAGGATCATCCATTGGCAATATCAGGCACCAATTAAATAACGACACATCATTTTTAACTAATTTATGATTGGGCGACGTGTTCAATCATTACCCAGACGGATTTATGCATTTTAGGTTAGGGTTTTAGAACTCAAATGAATTTTATGAATCCCTAGCTTGGGAGCAGTTTAAATCCCTAGCTCCTACATCGGATATTCCTTGGATTTACTTAGGAGATTTTAATGAAGTCCTGCAGAATGAATTTCAGGGAGCACATCCTAGAGCTGAATGGCAGATAGCTACTTTCCGTGATGCCCTTGATCACCGTGGACTCTTTGATATGGGGAGTTCTGGCCCTTTCTTCACTTGGCATAGGCTGATTCGCGATCCGAACACCCAGAGAGGTCGGCTTGATAGGTCCACCTGCAACCAAACATTGATGGATTTGTTTCCATGGTCAGCGGTGACAACTGTTCCTATGGTTTGCTCTGACCACATGGCGATCCATGTTCAATTGAGAAGTCTTGATCCTCGTGCGCATCGTCAGAGGCGGAGGCGGGGTTTTTGCTTCGAGGCTCACTGGGTAAAGTCCTCTGATTGTGAGAAAATGATTGAAGAGAGTTGGAAGGAGGGAGATGTACCCTTCTTGGATAAGTTAGAGAGCTGCTCTTTGGGGCTTCTGAATTGGAGTAAATCAGCCTTCCTGCTAATTCCAAAGAGATTTGAGGAACTAAATAAGAAGTTGCAACGGCTCCAATCCGGTGTCATTACAGCTGTTGTTCAGGAGCGGCTCCTTACTCTTCGGCGTGAATATGAGATGTTACAGGAGGCTGATAGTATCCGTTGGAAGCAACGTGCGAAGCATCATTGGTATAAGAAGGGTGACTGGAATACGAGATTTTTTCATCGATTTGCCACTAGTCGACGGAATAAGAATCTTATTGATGGGTTGAAAGAGGATCATGATGTTCTTCATACTGATGAGGAGAGCATACAGAAGGTTATCTTGGACTATTATGGTGTCTTGTTCTCATCTTCCAACCCACCTTCGGAGCTTATGGAACAGATTATTCACCGCGTTCACAATCGCCTTGACTCCAGCATGGCGACTGATCTGACTCGGCCATACTCCCCAGCTGAGGTGACACGAGCAGTCAAGCAAATGCATCCTTTCAAGTCACCTGGCCCTGAAGGTATGAGTCCAGTTTTCTATCAGAAGTTTTGGTGAATTGTAGGTTCGGATGTCACTTCTTTTGTTCTGAACTTTCTAAATGATGGAGTCTTTGAGCCTAAAGTGAACTACACCCACATTGTTCTAATCCCTAAGGTGGAGAAGCCATAACGCATCACTCGGTTCAGGCCAATAAATCTTTGTGATGTTATTTACAGGCTTACCTCTAAGGTAGTCTTTAACCGCCTTAAGCTGATCATCCCGAGCATAATTTCGGACCAGGGCCGGCCCTGAGTTTTTAGAGGCCTTGTGCGACTTATAAAAATGAGGCCTTCTTATATTAAAAATTTTCCGCCTGACTCTCTGGCTATGCGTCTGCGTCTGGTTTGAATGGAAGATAGAAATTTCTTTTTATTTTTTGACTATTTAATACTACGAAACTCTAAAGATAACTTTTCCGTTTCTGCAAGGGATTCAGTAATAAAATTCCCCCGTACACCAAAAAAAAGGAATATTTTCTTTGTAAAATTGTTTTTTTTAAAAGGAAAAGTTGTAATGTAACAAGGTTTATGAAAGGAATTATTTTATATAAATTGAATTTCAAATCTTATACCTACCATATATACGTACTTGAAAATTATTTGGGGCCCCTTAAATATTGAGGCCCTGTTCAACCGCACTTACCGCACCTATCCAGGGTCAGTACTGTTTCGGACTCACGGTCTGCTTTTGTTCCTGGCCATCTTATTACTGATAATGTATTGATTGCGCATGAGTTCCACCATACTATGCGAAAACGGGTTGCACTAAGACTTGGGCATATGAGCATCAAATTGGATATGAGCAAAGCTTTTGATAGGGTTGAATGGAAGTTTGTCACTCTTACCTTAACCCGGCTGGGAATTCCATCACGTTTTGTGCAGCTTGTGGAGCAATGCTTGTCTACGGTGGCTTTTTCCTTTATCCTCAATGGCGGGGAGCATGGATACTTGGAACCTAAGATGGGTCTTCGGCAGGGTGATCCCCTCTCTCCATATTTTTTCATTATATGCTCAGAGATCTTCTCTTGTATCTTGACAGACTTGATGAAGGCAGGGAAACTAAGAGGCATTGGGGCGTCTACTCATGGCCCGAAGCTATCACACTTGTTCTTTGCAGATGATACTCTTCTTTTTGGGGAGGCAACTGAACAGGAAGCTACCCATTTTAAGTGGGCTATCTCTTTATTTGAGAACATCTCGGGTCAGAGGATTAATTATGACAAATCAGGGGTGCTTTTAAGTCCAAACACAGATGTTTCTACCCGGCAAAAGGTGTGTGACATCCGTAGTATTCCGGAAGTCGAATCCCATGGGAAGTACTTGGGGTTACCCTCTGAAATTGGAAGGTTTTCCAGAACTTGAAAGATCTTATTCGTCAGAAATTGGATGGATGGAATGAGAGATATCTCTCTAAGGCAGGTAAAGAGGTGTTGATTAAGTCAGTACTTCAAGCAATTCCGGCCTATTCGATGAGCTCTTTCTTTATTCCAGAATACATTCTTGATGATATTAGATTTATGATTGGTAATTTTTGGTGGGGTGATACTATGAGAAACGGAAAATCCACTGGGCATCTTGGGCTAAGAAGAGCGCGTGCAAAATGTATGGAGGCCTTGGATTCAGGGATTTGAAGGCTTTCAATTTGGCGATACTTGCTAAGAAGGGTTGGAGGATGCTTACTAGTCCTTCATCCCTTCTCGCTAAGGTCTTTAAGGATAAGTACTTTTCAAATAGTTCTCTTTTTGCTGCTGACTTGAGGAGCAAGCCTTCTTGGGCGTGGAGGAGTATTCACAAAAGAATCCAAGCTCTGAAAATGGGTTGCAGAAAACATGTAGGCTAGGGATCCACTATTAGCATCTATCACGACCCTTGGTTACCTAACAGCCAAGGCTTCTACGTTCGTGACCCGGGCCTCATTCCAAACCACCTACGTTTTGTAAGTGACCTGATTGATGCTGATACAGGAAGGTGGCGAGTGGATTTGCTTTCATCTTATTTTGATCCTGCTGATGTGGTTATGATTCGGGGAATTCCACTACATGGTTCTAGTGGAATGGATCGATGGCGTTGGCATTTTAATAGCTCCGGGAAATTTACCGTCTGTTCCCTATATCATGCTCTTGTTGAGCAGCCACATCACCTCACCCAACATCATGTGCCACCTACTATGCCTGGAGATACACTTTTTTGGAAGCTGTTATGAAAACTCAAGGTACCTAATCGAGCACTACATTTCGCGTGGTGGTTTGCTACTGATTCTTTACCCACAGTTGAAAATCTTCGAAAGAGAACGATGAATGCTTCAGCGGCATGTCCTTTATGTGGAGAAGAGGATGCATTTTCAGCACACTTGTTTTTCCGTTGCTCTTATGTTCGGCAAGTATACACCACCGCAAGCTTATGGAATCAGGTTGTGGCATCGGAGAGGAATCGTGGTGAACTGTGGTTTCGTCAGTTTTGATTGATAATGATGTGGCCATCTCGGAGTTCTTGCTTATGTTATGTGACGCTGTTTGGCATCAAAGGAACAAGGAACTGTTTGAGCATGAGCACTTGGATGGGAGGATTCTTGCAGGAACGGTTGCAGGGACTCTACATAGTTTTCACCGGGCAACTTCTTGGCCTTAACGTTTTCAGATTCACTGGCGACATCCTCTCTCTTGAGGCCACCCTCGCATGTACCTACTGTGTTCTTTGACGCAGAAATCTTGTTGACCAGTGCAGGGCTTGGTATGGTGGCTCTAGACGATGGAGGTAATTTCATCAAGGCATTGGCGTGAAAGGTATATGGTGTTACTGATCCACTAGTGGCGGAAGCGATGGCAGTAAGGGAAGCAATACTTTTTCGCTCAGAGTCTTTCATCCCAGCCTATCTTTGTGGGGGACTCTTTGAGCCTTATCCAAATGATCCGGGGTGATGTTTCCTGCTCCATGGAGATAACCTCGATTATTGATGATATTCGGAGTTTACTTCATTACTCTAATTTTTAGATGCATTTTTGGGTTCCTCGATGTGAAAATGTCCAGGCACACCTGATTGCTCGTTTTGCTAAATATAGTGCCGTCCCTTCCACTTCTTGGGTTTCACCCCCAACGTTTCTTGTATCAAACGATTCTGGACGTTTTCCATGAGAATGAAATGATAATATACTGATTTTCCACTAAAAAAAGGGTTTTAGAACTTTACTAAAAATATCGTAACCAATTAAAACATTACAATTGTACACGTGTCATTATTTTATTGGTGCCTGATAAGAGCTATATCAGGATCATCCTGATGAATGTTATTCTATATATATAATATTAAAAATAAGAATGAAACACAAATTTTAATTTGGAATATCAAGTTAACCATTTTTTTTAAAATTAAACCATCTTGAGAGATTGAGGGAATTAAATTCGGCTCCCCAACCATAAAAAACTAAAATCAGAGAATTTATACTCTTACTACATGCAGTGAGAGTCAAAAGAGAAAAATTGTAAAAGCACACTAAGTGGCTAATGCTTCCAAAAAAAATATCCTAACCTATATATTTGTACCATGGATCTGATACTAGTTCTAGGAATGATCATAGCTCAGACTTAGAGCCTATTTGCGAATTTGATGAAGAATGGGAAGCTATATTTTCCAAAACTATTCATGAAAAGTGAATCTTAATTTGGATTTTTTTTTCTTTCCCTTTTAGTCTTAGAATAGAATTAGGACATATATTATCTTCCTAGTCGGATTTATTTTCGTAGCTATATATATTTTAACCGTTGTAAGAAAAAGAGAAGAAGATATTTTGAGATTAAAAAATTCAGAGTTTTAACCCAGTTTTCCCGGAGGTGTGATTGCGAAATGATTTATATATATTTTTCTAGGTATGATTGCCGAGGAATATTATATATATATTTTGTTACGAGTTCTTTTTCCAACAACATATTCATCAACGCACGAGTCCTGCATCATTGTTGGTATCAAAGTGAGGTCGAACATGGTGAACTCGGAGTGGCTACACAGCCACGATCCTCCATATTTTGATGGTAAATTTGTCCCTCGAGTATTTGAAGATGAGTCTTTATTAGATCTTAGTAGAAGGATTATTAGTGCCCCGATAAAAATTTGTGGGAGGGAGTACAGAACACTCACCATTGATGAAAGTAGCAATATTAATGTGGTTTCATAAAGTACAGTTGAGAGACTTGAACTACAACTGAACCACATCCTAAACCATACAAGGTTGCTTGGATAGATAATACTGCTATTCTGATAAACAGAAGATGTGTAGTACACCTGAACAAGGGTAGATACTCAGATTTTGTTTGGTGTGATGTTGTGCCTACGAGGGTTACTCATATTCTTTTAGGTCGTCCTTGGATAAATGATCATAATATTTTGCATAATGGTCATGCCAACACTTACTCTTTCGACTTCAACATTGAGCATATTGTTTTCCTTGTGTCCGAAAGTTATGAAGAAGTTAACGAAGCCGACCAGCGCTGCGGGGGTAAGGATTGAGAAGGTTGAGTTGAAGAAGTGAGAAGGATACAGAGAGCATACAACATTTAGAGCATGCTAAAGAGGATGAGCAGTGTAGTCATACCTTTGAGCATGTTAAAGTGGCTGATAACGTTGAAGAGGACAAGAAGTGCAATGCAGAAGAAATTATGGTTTACAAGACGGATACCATAACTGAGTGGAAAAATCATGTTCTTATTCCACTACCCGACGTTCTAAATTCTTGTGTATCTGAAGAATTCTACAAGCGATTCATTAAGGAGCTTAGTTTGGAGCCATTTGCAGAAGTAAATCAGACTATCAACACTCGTGTACTTATGTTGATACATCTTTTTAAGATGCCTAAGGTAGTGTCTACAGGTTCGCGGAGTAAAGTTAGAGATCTGATATGCCACCGAAGATTTCCTAAGTTAGCATTTGGTAAGACATATCTTGTTCGATGGAAGTATCTTTTTCGTTGGAAAAGACATCCACGTAATGAATGCACTATCACTAGTTCAGATTTGCAGAGTTCTTTCATGAATATTATCTGTTATAACTCGTCGGAGTCGAGTTTTCTCAAGAGGGGGAGAATGATGAAGAATGGGAAGCTATGTTTTCCAAAACTATTCATGAAAAGTGAATCTTAATTTGGAAAGATTATATTTATTTTTTCCTTTTAGTTTCAGAATAGAATTAGGGCATATATTATATTTCTAGTTGGATTTATTTTCGTAGCTCTATATATTTTTAACTGTTGTACGAAAAAGAGAAGAAGAGATTTTGAGATTAATAAAAATTCGGCGTATGAGTTTTAACCCAGTTTTCCCGGAGGTGTGATTGCCAAAGGATTTATATTTATTTTTCTAGGTGTGATTGTTGAGGAATATTATATATTTTGTTACGAGTTCTTTTTCCAACAACATATTCATCAACGCACGAGTCCTGCACCAGAATTGATCTCCCAAAACACAGGCGGCACTAAGTCTTGTATAATCTGTACTAAAGTATAGTGTTCAGGTCAGTGAGGCATATAGAATCTATATCTATTTGGTGCAGCCTTGCTGAAGCAAAAAGAGAAGATATCAGTAGCTTGCTAGAAGTTCAGTAGAGTTGGTCCCTGTTGCAGCATATTGTGATATTAGTCCCATCCAACCTACAATATTGTCAAGACAAAGTAATGAGAGTAGCAACTGATCTATGGAGGATGGAATCTAAGTGAGGGAACTTCTGCTCTATCAAGATTAAAGAGACCTCTAAATATAGCAGGCATGTGGGAGACAAACATAAAGTGTGTACTACGCTTATGCTCAAATGCATGTTTTGCAAAAGAATCAGCAACATGGGTTGCTTCGCTTGGGGAAAAGTGACAGATCTACTCCATGCAAACATTAATGGATTTCATCTACCAGATTAAATAAACTCTAATATGCATGACTGGGATTTTTAATCATCTTGATAGCTTCGGCACAGTCAGATTCTATTTCAATTTTTTAGTGAGAGGGTGTACAAACAGACAGAGCTAGGCCAATAGCCAGATTTCAACATGTAGAGAAGAGAAAGCATGGGTGTAGATGCACTGAGCATTAATAAAATGACATATACATCTCAACTAATCAAGCCAAGACCAATCTCTCTGGATTGAGACTTCCACGATACATTGAGTCTAATTCATTCCCCTGTCTTAATCTATTTGACTATAGAAATGCTTGGCTTAGGTGGTTTTAGCCACTTAGGGGAATAACCATTACAAGCAAGTTCAATGTCAAAATTAGAGCTAATGGAAAAAAGGCTTTGTAGCAAAAGAGTGATAGACCATTGACTTGACTTCCTGTAAAATATTATCAACCACTGGTTTGATATTATCAAAAATAAATCTATTTCTAGCCTTCCGAAGGCACCAGCAAGTAAAGAGGACCACATTGTGAATGAGGATAGTGTGAATGTGACTTATACCAGGCCTGGTCAGGTAGTAGAAAATTTTGTTCCAAGTTGTGCTAAAAGCAGGAGTTCGATATTAGGTAAGGAGTTTATGTCTGACCAAACCTCACATGCAATATGGTATCTATTGAAATAGTTATCTAAAAAATCAAAGTCCTGACAAAAACAGCATTTTGAGGCAATATTGAAACCATAGTATATTAGCACATTGTCAAAGGGGAGCATAGAGTTCATAGTTTTCCCATAAAGATAGATATGTTTTATGGCCCTCTACTGTTCCAAATTTTGGATACGGATAAAGAGGTATCTCTTCTGGCCCTTAGCTTATTATATGTGGATTTGAAAGTAAGGTTTCCCTTCAGTTCAGGCTTCCAGATGAGCCTATCTTGTCTGTGTATCCTTACTATTGCATCCTGCAGAAAAGCCAAAAGAGAAGCATCAATGTTTGATGATACCTGTCCTATAAATTCTTGCTTTTTCTCAATAAAGGAGGCTACTGTGCAATCACTTGGAATATTGGTTTGTTCTGGGTTGACAATGTCACATAATTCACCTCTGCATGATCAATTTGCCCTTCAGAAACAGCGTAGGCCATTTCCATGAATGACCTTGGAAGTAATTTCTGCAAACTCATTAACCTTGCAAATACACTTCCAGCATTGGGAGGTATTAGCAGAAGTAGGTAGTGAAGCAAGAAATGTGTCCATGGAGCAACTGCCAACTGAAATTTCCACCATAGCTTAACTGAAAAAGTTTTGACTATGGTGGAAATGTTTCTAAAATTAAGACCATTTTCTGAAATGGGATAGCATGCACAAGTCATTCCACTTCTTCCATGTCATTTTTGGCTTATTGTCCATGGATCCCCAGAAGAAAATAGATAGTCTTCTTCTGATCAGTTTAATGATGTGCACAGTCGGTTCCATAACAGTCCAGTAGTGTTGAGGCAGAGAGTATAAGCAAGAATTTATAAGTATAATCTACCCCTTGAGACAGCCATCTATTTTTTCAATTATTAAACCTTTTGTCAATCATTTCAATCAAAGGCTATAAAAACACGTTTTTTACTCCACCACTGAAAATAGGGACACCAAGGTATTTGAAAGGAAACATTCCTTTTTTAATGCCTACAATGTCCTAAATTTCTCTAATTTTAGACTGTGTTGCATGCTTACTAATGTATAAATCATTTTTCTCATAGTTAATTTTTTGACCTGTTACAGTCTCAAAAACTGAGAGAAAAGATTTCATTTTTAGTAAATAGGATTCAATAGCTTGCATAAAAATAATAGTATCATCGACATAGGTTAAGTGAGAAATCCTATCAGCAGATGAAGGCAAATTGTAATACTGTAAACTACCATTTTCATAGTATGCTAAGTTTCTAATGAAAACTTCTGAAAAAATATTGAATAAAAAAGGAAAGATTGGATCACCTTGTTTGATGCCTCTTGTAGCATTAAAAACCCTGCTGGAGATCCATTTACAAGTATAGAGAACCAAGCTTGAGAAATGTTTTTGATGAATGCAGTAAATGAATTTTCCATGAACATCAAATTTAAGAAGAACTTTTGAAAGAAACTTCCAAGAAACCATGTCAAAGGCTTTCATGAGGTCTTTTTTTAAAAAAGAATTAAACCACCATTGGCGGAGGGAATTTATTTGGCACCCTCAAACCACATGAATAGATCCAATGGACCTTAGAGGTTTATATACAACTGAAGCATGAGCTTCCAAAAATAGGTTAACACCTATCTAAATGCTTAATCTAGTGGCAAAAAGGGTTATTCTACGAACAAAACTCAATCGAGGAGCAATTTGTGATCGAGTCAACAAAGACCGAAGCACAATTTAGCCACCCGAAGGTTTTGATTGTAGAATAAACTCCACTGATTAGCAAGAGCAGTTAAGCTTTAATTACAAAATATATATAGTCTGCATCCAAATAAATTGTAGCAGCATAGTTCCTTGCAAGTGCAGTAGTCCATTCTAGATTATTGAAAAGCATAAGTTATGTGCCAATGCTTTGTTGGTTTCCACTCCTCTGTCCCCATGTTGCTGCCCCTGAAATAGAAGGCAAAAAAATGGTAGTTTTTGTAGCAATAAATCTCAGTAATTAGTCCTCACTGAAGGAGTGCCTATTCTGTCTAGAGTCAGCATGCCTCCTATATTATCTGGAGGTCTAGCTTTAAAATGCAATTAGGGTTTCTTCCTTTCCTGCCAATAAACATGATCATCTCTTTCATATATAACACATTGTCATCAATATCTCTATTACTAAGAAATGCAGTTTGATGAGGTGAAATAATTTTTGCATGAGAGGCTTCAGTCTCTCCATCAAGATCTTTGAAAAAAATTTGTTTGTCACATTGGATAGACTGATTGGCCCGAAATCATTGAAAGAGGAGGGAGTATCAATTTTAGGGATGATAGCAATACAAATACTAGCTATACCTCTAGGGATATCTGAGATGGACAAGAAATCATTGGCAGCATATAACAAATCTGTGTGAATAATATCACATGCCTTTAGGTAAAAATTTGGAGTAAAACCATCAGAACCTGGGCTGCCTTGCTTGTTTAGTGAGAAAACAACTTTTTCCAGCTCATCTAATGATACAGGTTTAATCAATTCAGTGTTATCTTCATAAGAAATGATTTAGGGATCTGAGATAGGAAGTGAGAGTAAAATTCTATATATCCTGGATCATAGTCAGCAGAGAGTCGGTTAGAGTAAAAGGATACAACCTCTACCTCTATTTCAGATACCTCCTCAATCCACTCCCTAGAAGAATTTTTTATCTTAGTAATTAACATCCTATTCTTCCTTTCCCTCACTTTATGAAAATAGTTGGTGTTATCATCACTATCTCTAAGCCTTTTTACCTTAGCCTTGTATTTGAAAAAATGTATATGTTCCTTAATTACCTTAGAAAGGTTGGCCTTTGCTTATCTGATCATGACCAGTTGTATTTCAGACCGATCATTGTCATAAGCAAGTTCTTGTATCCTAAGTGCTCTTCAGAATCAATAACATTTTGGTGTATGTTTCCAAAGACCTCTCTGTTCCATTTGTTCAAAACTCTTTTAAGTCTGAGCAGTTTTAAAAAGCATGCCAGATTCTTGAATATTTGCAGTCCAACTTTCATTAATTACCTGTAAAAAGAGTCCATTTGAACCAGGCATTTATGAATTCTGAAAGGTCTATGTGATGATTTTATATGACTACCAATACATAAAAGCAAGGGGCAGTGATCACTAGTTTCTTTACTCATCACAAGGATAGAAGAATCTGGAAATTTGACTTTCCATTGTGGTGTGCAAAGGCCCCTATCCAGTCCCTGTATGGTGGGAGTTTTATTCCTACCATTCTAACTGAGATCAAACTGGTTTTTATACTTACCATTAGTCTATGTAATTGAACTACCAACAGTATTGATATGTTCAAGTGCCAAGCTGTCAATGAAAAGGGAAAAATCTTTAATGCTTCTAAGGTTAGGTGTGGAATGACCTTTATATTCAGAGATAGAAGCAATTGCATTACAGTCCCCTATGAAAATAGTCTCGGAACATAATGCAATCCTCTTGTTCATATTTCTTCATCTATGCATCACCTCTTCAAGCTGAAGTTGTTTCTTGTTGGAGAGCTCTTAAAGCAACGAGCAGAGTCCCATCTCAATATGTCTGCATGCAGACAGATTCTCTTAATTTAGTGGCGGCACTCAATCATCCGGAGTTAGCACCATGAGAAATTAAGGGTATCATTCAAGACATTTTAGTCTTCTAGATTTTCATTTTCCTTTTTATGTAATAGAAAAAGTTAGCCGAGACACCCTAACTGAAGAGCAAAATGTAACTATTAGTTTAGGGCGAACGATTTGTAACTTTCATTGTTAATTAATAATAGTGCTTGTTATATTAAAAAAAGTCAAAAATTGGCTTCGAAGTCGGTTGTTAAATGTTTAACATGAAATTTGTGTTTGGAAAAATGGATATTAGTTGTGAAGCATCTAACCGAAATAAGTACTCCCTCTGTCTCAAACTACTCTTCGCTCTGATTTTTTAAAACTATTCAATATTGAACTTTGATCATTCCTTTCTATGCACCCTAATAAAAATACAATGTTTCGTAGTGTTTTAATTAGAACTGAATTAGGATTTAATTATTGGTTAATTTTGTAATTTTATTTTTTATTTGAAATTTTTCTTCCAATCATACCATAATTTTATTCTTTTGCTATCTTTATTATGTTATTTTACGATTTTATTTGATTTTATATGTATCATTCTTATTATTTTAGACAAGTTTCCGTAATTATATCCCGATTTTCAAATGATTTGATTAATTATGTAATTTTGGTCCATTTAATTGAATTGAATTTTGGTATATGTTCCTTAAATATGGTATTCAATTCTCTATCATTATATAATTTTCTAAAAAAATTAAAAATAATTTCCAAACACATATTAAGATCTAATAGGATTTATTTTCTAAATTTATTTTATTAGGATTATAAAAAAAAATTTCTACAAAACATCTTTTTATTTCTTTTGCAATTATTACAAAAACTTGAGTTAACATGTGATTAAGAATATATGCACAATAAATTCATTTGATTATATTCCTGAGAAATTCTCTATTAAGGCAGCCTTATGGTAAGGCAGCCTTATGGTAAGGCAAATGGACATCATATGGTTCATACAAAACTTTTGAGGTCAAATCGTAATTATTATATTTTAGTTACCTAATTCATTATAACAACTAAAAATCATCTTTCTCTTCATTAAATCATCGTCGCTCATCATCAAATCATCGACGTTCATTATCAAATCATCAACACTCATCATCAAATCATCGTTGTTCATCAAATTATCACCGTTCATCATCAAATCTTCATCATTCATCATCAAATCATCATCGTTCATCATCAACTCTTCGTTGTTCATCGTCAAATCTTCATTGTTCATCGTCAAATCATCATTGTTAATCATCAAATCATCGTCGTTAATCATCAAATCATCGTTGTTCATCATCAAATCATCGTCGTTCATCGTCAAATTATCGTTGTTCGTCGTTCATCATCAAATCATCGTCGTTCATCATCAAATCATAAAATCTTCATCGTCTACTGTCAAATCATCATTGTTAATCATCAAATTTTCGTCGTTTATCGTCAAATCATCGTCGTTTGGTCATATATCCGTTCGATCATCAATAAAAAATCAGCAGTCATAAACATAAAATCATCAACTAAAATATACACGTAGCTCGGATCATCAAATTGACCTCGTTATCAAATTAGAGCAATAGCTCAGAAAAAGAATGAAAAAGTGGAAGAAAAATGTATTCAATCAATCACACAATGAACTTTACAGATCCGGCCATTATATAGGCAATCGGATTAGAGAGAAAGAATGAGCTAACTAACTAGTTAACTGTTGTGTAACAACCATGCAGTAACTTCATTTATTAACTGCTTACTAACAACTTTGACTAAGCATTGACTAGCTAGCTTAGACTAACTTTAGTAAGCTAACTGCTAGGCTAACTGCTAACTGACTAACTGCAGCAGCATAACTAACTTGCAGCAGCATTATTTCAACATCCCCCTCTCAAGCTGGAATGGTACCAGGAGACATTCCAAGCTTGCCAAGTAGGAAAGAAAATCTAGGAGCAGCCAAGGCCTTTGTGAAAAAATCAGCCAACTGCAGTTGAGTAGTCAGAAATTGGGGATGGAGAAAACCATTTAAAAACTGATTTCTCACCACATGACAGTCCACTTCTATGTGCTTAGTTCTCTCATGGAAGACTGGATTGTATGTGATATGTAGAGCAGCTTGGTTATCACAGTATAAAGGAATAGGCTTGAGCAAAGAAATGTGGAGTTCAGTCAGAAGATAAGACAACCACTGTAACTCTCTAGTAGTAGTAGCCATACTCCTATACTCAGCTTCTGCAGTGCTACAAGATATAGTAGACTGCTTCTTGGTCTTCCATGAAATGAGAGAATGACCAAGAAAAATACAAAATCCAGTGAGAGATTTCCTAGAAGTTTTGCAAGCTGCCCAGTCAGCATCAGAGAAGCTAGTGAGATCCCTATCGCCTTTTGTATAACTGGAAACATTGAAATGGCCTCCAGAAGCATAGAATAAACCAAGTGTGGAACATCCAGAAAAAATCTGAGGACATGAACAGCAGCCTTAAAATGTGCCTCAGTGGGAGAGTGAACAACTTGGCTAAGATGTTGAACAACAAAGCTTATATCTGGCCTTGTAAAATTAAGGTAGAGAAGCTTTCCTATTAGTTTTTTATACTAAGTGGGATCAGACACAAGAGGAGTCTTGTCTTCAGTGAGCTGAGTGCCAGGAGGTAGTGGTGTAGCAACAGGAGTTGTGCTATCAAGACCTGCCTGATGCAACAGATCAATAATGTACTTGTGTTGGTGAAGAAGCAAACCAGAACTATTTCTGGATATTTCAATGCCAAGGAAAAATTTAGCAAGGCCTAAATCTTTGATAGAAAATTGCTGATGTAGAAATAATTTCACCTCCTCAATGGATTCAGAAGAATTACCAGTCAAGAGGACATCATCAACATAGACCAGAAGAAGTAGGAAAGTAGATCCAGTTTGTAGAAGAAACAAATAAGGGTCATGAGGAGATTGCAGAAAACCAAAACTGCACAACTTTGCAGTAAAAATATGGTTCCATTGTCCGCTGGCATGTTTTAGACCATAAAGGGATTTTTTTAGCAAACACTTGTGTTGAGAAGATGGTACATCATACCCAGGGGGAGGCTGCATATATACCTCTTCATCCAAAGTGCCATGTAGAAAGGCATTATTTACATCAAACTGGTGCAAATCCCAGTTTTTAGATGCAGCAAGAGCCATAAAAACTCTGACAGTAACTACTTTAGCAACTGGAGAGAACACCTCAGTATAATCTTCACCAAACTTCTGAGTGTACCCCTTTGCAACCAATATGGCCTTATATTTATCAATGGATCCATCAGGATTTTGTTTTATCTTATATACCCACTTACAACCAACAGCCTTCTTGCCTTTTGGCATAGGAACAATCTCCCAAGTCTGATTTAGTTCTAGAGCATTTAACTCCTTCTGCATTGCCAATATCCATTTTCCTTGTGTAACATCCTCATCATAGGAACTAGGTTCAGAAACATCAAGAGGAATATAAACATTGTTGACAACAAAATCTCTCATCCAAACAGGCCTAGCTCTGGATCTAGGAGGTAAAGGAGGAAAATTGACTGGAGATAGATCAATTGTGTGTTCATTATCCACTGGTGGAGGAGAGGAGATAGGTGGAGAAGAAGAGATAGGATCAACAGAGATAGAATCATTTTCAGCTACTGGAAAAGGCTATATAGTACTAGTTTCCTGAGATGGAATAGCAGTGAAAGGGAAAAAAGATTCATAAAATGTCACATCTCTGGACACAAAAACTCTTCTATCAGCAAGATCATAAAGTTTGTAACCCTTTTGGCCTGCAGCATAACCAATAAAAACTGCTTTCTTAGCCCTAGGATCAAATTTAGATTTGGCAGGAAATGTGTTTGAAGCAAAACACCCATAGCCAAAAACTCTTAGGTGTTGTAAATCTGGTAGCTTGTTGTATAGCATCTCATAGGGAGTTTTCCATTTCAAAATGCTACTTGGAAGCCTATTGATCAAATAGGTAGCAGTCAAAACAGCCTCACCCCAAAATTTTAGAGGTAAAGAGGCTTGGAAATCAGTGCCCTAACCAGTTGAAAGAGATGCTGATACTTTCTCTCCACCACACCATTCTGCTGGGGGGTGTACACACAACTCTTATGGTGTAAAATTCCTTGCTGAGAAAGATAGTCTTGAAAATTAGAACTCAAGAACTCAGATCCATTATCAATCCTGATGGTTTTAATGGAAATAGAAAACTGATTCTGAATCATTCTAACAAAAGCTTGAAAAATTGAAAATGTCTGAGCCTTTGAAGACATGAGAAAAGTCCAAGTACTTCTGGAAAAATCATCCACTAAGGTAAGGAAAAACACAGCACCACACAATGACTTCGGTTTAAATGGTCCCCAAATATCCAAGTGTATCAAATCAAAACAAAACTGTGCACAGTGATCTCTGATAGGAAAAGAAAGCCTTTTCTGTTTTGCTAAAGGACATACTTCACAGAAATTATCTTCAAAAGAAAAAGATCCATTAATAGGTAAATGTTGTAATACAACATGTGATGGATGGCCCATCCTTTGATGCCAAAGTCTACTCTTAGGCACACTGTCTACATGATTACAACTAAAAAGATTCACAGCCTTAGTTCTTATTGAAGAAAAATATTGCATCAAATCCTCCACTGCCTTCTGAATTGTCTTCTGATTGAAAGAATCCTTTGTGATTATATACAGTTTCCTCTCCACTTTTCCCACTGCCACAATTTTTCTAGTCTTGAGGTCCTGAATATAACACATATTACGATAAAAAGACACCCTATCATCTAATCACTGACAAGCCTGTTCACTGACATCAGATTATATTTGAAACCAGGTACATGAAGACAACCAGTTAAATGGAGTTTATTCTCCAGTCTGATACTTCCAGAGTGTTTAACATATTTGATAGAACCATCAGGCAAGTAAACAGGAGTTGTTTCACCCATTAATTCATAAGAATCAAGAATATCTTCACTTGAACATATATGCATAGAGGCTCCTGAGTCTATTATCCATGTATCATTAAGTTCTGTGTTTAGAAAACTTAATGCATAGAAAGAACTCATACCTGCAAAATCTTCAAAGTGTGCAAAATTTATCATAGCATGATCCTCATCACTCTTGCCTTTTCCTTTCATGAGCTGCCTCAGTTCTTGTTGAATAAGAGACCTCAAATTTCCTCCATCAGTACCTCCTGGCTGATCCAACTGAGAAGAACAGTCATCAAAAATCACACCATCTGCCATATGTGCATAAGCTTTACCACCATGCTTAACCTTAGTGTCCCTTGAACCTTTCCACCAGGTAGGGAAACCTTTAATCTTGAAACAGGTGTCTTTAGTGTGACCTATTTTCTGACAGTAATCACAGTGCAACTCCTTCTTGTTTGCAGCATCATTTCTCCTAAAACCACCTTTAGCTTCTGATATAGGATTAACCAAGAATGCATTCTGATTTGCATCCTCAGACACATCAGCAAAAACATTCTGCACATTTTTCTTGTTCTCAACTTGCAACATCATATTGAACACCTTAGTAACAGTAGGCACAGGGTCCATAACAAGGATCTGA
Source organism: Sherardia arvensis (assembly GCA_948330725.1). NCBI lineage: Eukaryota > Viridiplantae > Streptophyta > Magnoliopsida > Gentianales > Rubiaceae > Sherardia > Sherardia arvensis. Next base: position 23,083,824 of record OX415240.1, on the reverse strand, counting down.
TCTTTTATATTGTCAAACTCCTCATTAAGCCCAATCAGAAACTGCACTATTTTGGCTCTATTTTCCTTTGCAATTAACTTCTTAGATATTCCACACACACAGCCAGCACATGAGCAATGATCAATAGGATCAACAATAGCAAGCTTATCCCATAATCCTTTCATTTTATTGAAGTATGTAGCAAGTGAGCTGTTACCTTGTCTGAGTGAACTAATTTCCCTTTGCAGTTGATAGATCTGAGTGCCATCAAGAACTCCAAACCTTTCTTGCAGCTCTCTCCAAATTTCCACAGCACTTCCTGCATACATAAAGCCTTCTGCAACCTCTGGTGATATGGAATTCAGTAACCATGAAGTCACCATGAAATCCACCTTCTTCCACTGCTCAAAGTTAGGCTCTCCTTCATCAGGTTTGGGGATTTTTCCTTCAACAAAATCAAGCTTCTGCTTTGCTCCTAGTGCAATCCTCATAGCTCTACTCCACTGTGCAAAATTGCTCTCAGTCAACAGCTTGGTGACTAGCACAACACCAGGGTAGTCAGAATGATGGAGATCAAGCAATTTTCCGGCTATAGTTTCGCCGGCAGCACCTCCCATTCCATTGTTCTGCGCAGTGTTCCCGTTCGCGCCAGATCCTGCTGCGTTGTTCGTGCCAGAGTTACCAGCTCCTTGAGTAATTGCCATGTCAGTTGATGAAGCAGAAAACCAATCAATTAATGTCACCGGGGTTCACTGGAAATCAAATCAGAACCGAGCATCAACCATGCTCTGATACCATATCAAATTAGAGCAATAGCTCAGAAAAAGAATGAAAAAGTGGAAGAAAAATGTATTCAATCAATCACACAATGAACTTTACAGATCCGGCCATTATATAGACAATCGGATTAGAGAGAAAGAATGAGCTAACTAACTAGTTAACTGCTGTGTAACAACCATGCAGTAACTTCATTTATTAACAGCTTACTAACAGCTTTGACTAAGCATTGACTAGCTAGCTAAGACTAACTTTAGTAAGCTAACTGCTAGACTAACTGCTAACTGACTAACTGCAGCAGCATGACTAACTTGCAGCAGCATTATTTCAACACTCGTTTTCGTCATCCTCTTATATATATTCTCGGTCACCAATATTACTCATCATCATCATCAATCGAATCTTCAATTCTTTTAGATCATCAATTAAAAAATCATCAATCATCATAACCGACATTAATCATCAATTATCAAATCATCAATCCGATCATCAAATCAAAGTGTCATCATCAATCATATCAAAATTATCATCAATCATCAACGTCAAATTATCGAAATTTATTATAGTTAACGTCAATCAACGATGTCATTATCACAACATCAATTATTATCGTCGTGATCAAAATCATCACGCTGAATCATCATCATCACCATTAGCACTAATATCATCCAAAATCATACATCATCACCGTTCGATTCAAATCAAATCCCCCTCGTCGATCATCCAACAAATTTTTCTCATCTTTTCACGACATCCTCATCACTACTGTCGTTGGTGATTCACATAATTGAAAATACCATCGCTGCTCGTCTAAATTCACTGATTCGATGCTCCATCACCGTGGCCACTCAAACTGATCGGTGCACCACATCTAAGCCTCGTGTGATTCGTCGTCGTGACGGGCCTTCGTCATCGCAGCTCTCTCGTCGTCGACGAACTGTGACATCAAAGACACTAAACATCGCAATCGTTGGCGATTTGCCGTTCGATTCGGGTCGACCCAGCGTCATTAACCCATGAGCGACCAATGATGCCTTTGCTCCACCTCAATCTCTGTCTGGTCTACCTCGCTCCACCGCCGCAAAGCTCCGCCGCCACTGCTCCACCAATGATCGGGGCTTAATCATCATTCTCAAACACCGCCGTTCGTCTTGTTGAATCCATTGATGGAGGTTTAGAATCAATGATTTGTATAAAACAATCAAGTGACTGTGGAATTAATTAGCTTGGATGAATGATTCGTTGCTGGGGATTCAGAAATTTGGAATTCGTTGCTAGATGAATGATTCGTCTTGATGTTTTCTGATTTTGGGGATAAAGGTTATCAAATTTGCATGATAGTCCCTGCCCTTATGCGCTAATTTCACTACGTCACCGAAAACAAAATAATTAATTTCGAACCCCAATAGTTATTTTGCTATGGTCATATAAAACCCCGCCTTATTATAAATCTGCCTTATCTAATTGTTTTTGTATATTCCACGCATAAGACTATATTATTTCTTATTTGATAAAAAAAATTAATTTCCAAACATATATTAAGAATTTGAATATATCTTTTAATTATATTAGGGTTGTAATATGAATGACCAATCCCAATCAACTAATTTCAGCAAAAACTACATTAAATGTTTTAAATTTTTTAATCTTTTTGTGGTTCAATTCAGTATATTTTAATATAGTTTTGAGAATATTTGTTAATTAAATATTCTTCATTTGATTATACTATTAGTTTTAATACATTAATTTTATTTAAGTTTAGTATTTTCAGTTTAATTTAGTTTAGTTCAGTTAAATAAAATATAGTTGAGGAGAGCAGGCCTAAATTCTTGCTCTTCTGAGTTGAATTGAACTAATCAAATGACTGAAGTGGAAATTGTGTGTATCTAAATGTATTCAATTTCTTAAATCTTTATATATATATATATATATATATATATATATTCAATTTCCTATTAGATAGGATACTAATCGTTAATTTATTCAACATCAATTAAAACAATTTCCGGTTAAGAATGAAATAAAGTTTTTATAATTTACTTATTAAGTGGCAGGTCGAATTAAATTAAATGAATTAATATTTTGTAATTATTAAACATTATATTATACTCAAGTTTAACTCAATATCATTCATTCCTATGTTAATACTAAAAAGTTATTTTCACTTTATTTTGGTCCAAAATTTGATTTGCTATTTTTTAGTCAAATTTTTAGCATTTTTTATACAAACTTAATTCCTAATCAATTTAGAATATATTCTTTCCTTTATAAAAGTATTTCGTCCACCTCATTTTTTGGGTAAAATTTTTACATATTTAATACAAATTTAAATCCTAATCAATTTTTAACTTCTATTATATAAATAATTTCTTACCTTTTATATTTCTATTATAATTTGGTCTATTAGTTCTCATTATATTCGATTATAATTGAACTGAACTCAAATATGAGTATAAATTAATAATTGTTGAGAAATCAGGAAGATTATTATTTATTTTTTTTAATATTTTGTGGAAAAATTTAATATTTTGTTACTTTGATCTCCATCAGCACAAATATGGAGAAATATGGCCAAAATCTGAATTTCCAAGGAGCATCAGTTTAAGTGGTTTATAATCCTCTAATGCTAATAATTTAGCATTTAGGATGTATCGAATTACGCATAAGTATTACCTCAAAAAACCACGTAACGCGCGGTTAAACCATGCTAATATTAAGTAATGATTATTTTGACACATTATATTATTATTCTTAATATTTATAATTATTATATTTTTATTTAAACGTTTGGCGCATTTGCAGCGAAAACTTACCTAGTAAAGGCAAATAGATATATAATCATTAATATAATTATATTTGATATCGTTAGATTTATCGCAACATGTAATCTTTAAATATCAAATTTTTACTTTTCGATAATATAAATAAAGAAAGTTACTGTAGGTCACAGGTGTGTATTTATTTGTGCAGAAAGTCAACTATACAAATTAATTGCGACAAGGTATACTAGAAATGAACCAAGTGGGCTAGCTCACTTGGCCAAAGACATCTTCTTAAGAGCCTTGGCTGGAGAGAGGTCCAGGGTTCGAATCCCCCCTCCAACAAGCCCCATGTGGCTTCTCCCAGTTTCCACAAAGTCTCCAATAGCGTGCTCAACTCAAAGCAGTTCAGAGTTACCGGAGTTACATCAACTGGCGCATGAAGTGCGAAGCGGCGAAGTGCATCAGACGGTGTAAGTGGGAGTTTCACCCCACTCAAAGTATCAAGTGAGGACCTCAGGCCACTATGACGTACGGATCAATAGGATAGGCTAGAGTAGGTTTAGAGTAGGTTTAGTTAGGATCCATGTACTCGATTAGGATATGTTGTAATGTATCAAAAAAAAAAAAAAAACTAGAAATGAAAGAATGATCACCCAAACACTATTGAATGACAAAACGGTGCCCCGCTCGAGTGTATACGGCTGGGCTATCTTTCCTTATCCAAAAAGTAACCATACTCCTCTCCATGAAGAGGAACAAAACACACGCTTTTGCACAATCACAAGTCAGAACCTAAACAACATGTGGCCAAATCACACACTAAGGATGCATTCCTCAGCTCACTTGATTCAGCCCCCAGCCCCAGCTCTCCCACCTCCACAACTTCAATCCCACAAACTTTCTCGAAGGAACCTCACCAACTCATCGTTACTTGTACTCATGGGCTCTCAGATCCTCAAGACAACACCAGCAAGAGCAGAGGTTATCCTGCAAAATGCAGAGCAGATTGCACCAGAAGAGGGTTCAAAAGAAGCTAAAAATCCGTGCGCAGAAAAGATAGTGACAAAAAAGGTGTTTCTCGATGTGTCTATTGATGGAGCCCCTGTGGGTAGAATTGTGATTGGCCTATATGGTGATAGCGTTCCCTTTGGTGCTGCTAGAATCAGTGATCTAGTTAGTGGGGCAGCAGGGACTAGTTATAGAAGAAAAGAATTTGTGAAGATTACACCTAGTTATGTTCAACATGGTGGAGTCAGATCTTACGGGGTGGATGCCGAGCTAGCAAGGCAGGCAGGGAAGACATTGGCAGCTGATAGACTCATGGAAGAATGGGAGAGACAGTATGAGAATTGTGCAGGGACAAAGAATGTAGCTACAACTATTGGCCTTGTTGTGAGGGATCCATTAAAACCACCTCCGAAGATGAAATTAGTTGCAAGAAAAGGTAAGCTAGAAATTGATCAAGAAGAACTGGGAAGCAATCCTAATGGTACAGAGTTTGTCATTTCCAATAAAGACTCACCTGAACTAGATGCCTCGACTTTGGTGGTTGGAAAAGTGTTGGAAGGACTTGAAGTTATAGAGAAAATGAGTCAGGTTAAGACTGTACAAGAGAATACTAGTTCTCCGTATTTCAGGTAAGGGTTGGTTTGTTCCTAACTTCATCTCCTGCACCATTTCTTTATTTCACACACTAAAATGCCTACACTTTTATATTTCCTTCAGGGTGGCTAAGTTAGTAGGAGATAAAAGGGCTGTTGTGGCACAGAGAGGATTCAACCGACCATACTCAAAAGTGGTGGTAACCAATTGCGGCTTAATGAAAGAATAACTAGCGTGTACATTTCAACACTAGGCAAAGTATGCTGGATACTAGATTACAACAATTCTTTTCTATAAATTCATATGTAATTTGCATCAGAATTATGCATACCAGGAGTGTTACATCAGCTATGCTAATGAGGAAGCATACTATCATATTTAGCTGAATTAAGTAAAACATGGAAGAATGTTCATAAGGCTTTGATAAGAGAGTGCATAGGTAACCTTCCTTCATAATTGGTTGTACATTCCTCAGGTATGCTTCATCCTTTTTGCAGGTGGAGTGTTGAACAACTGCCTGATTGATTCAACTGGATCATCCACCTGTACACACAAGAAATTAGGATGAAATTTTAACTTTTTATAATTTGACCATAGGAGAAATCCAGTATTTAATAGTATAAAAAAAGAAAAAAAAAAGGTTAAACTATGAGGCAACATTAAGTTTTCAAGTGTTTGTGTGGAACAGTTTAAGGCTAAAAAACAGAAACTTTATGATCTCAGACTTGCGTCAAGAAATTGGATGAACTAGCCTGATCTAGTTTTTCTTAAGAGAGTTCCAAGGCTTGAGCCTTACTTTCAAATTCCACACAAGTACATAATAAGTTAAGTTAAATATATGCTCGTCATAATAACCAGCCAATTTCCTGCATCTTTCCATCTATTTTCCTATTAAAAACAAGTTATTAAACCAGCCCACATCTACATTTCCATCTAAAATTCTTACCTTATCAGTACAAATTTTACATTTGCAAGGAAAGTTGTTTTGGGCTAACAGTGACGGCAGATAATTGTTTAAAAAATTTAGTAGGTAAAATAAGTAAACAGATCTGCTAGCCTATTTGGCAAAAATAAATTGCATAGTTATTCATAGGTTTCAAAGTTCAAACACGTGCAAAAAAACAAAAAACAAAAATCGTCAATTACCTCAATTAAGGCAGATGGGGCCTTTTCAGGCAAGGTATCTCCAGAGAACTCCTTTTGCAGGAGTATAGCGGTTAATGTCTGCTTCCATCCAGGAAGAGAGTTACCATTAGATGTAATCCAAGGGCAGAGCGCTTTATGCTGCCTGATTGGATCAAACTTCATCGACTTCTGTTCACATGCTTGTTCAGGAATCTTCGCTGCAAGAGAATAAACATCTGTAAGCTCTTTTTGTAATAAGACCATACAAATCACGTGTTCAACCTATACAACCTTCATATAATAGTTAACAAAAAAAAAGCCAGGTGAAGCATTAAGTAGGGATCTTCAGGAACAAAAAATTTTGGAAGTCAGAATGTAGTCAGATGAGGTGCTTTCTAAGCAGTGAGAACAAGCAAACATAATTACCTAAGGAACTGTGACCAGTTCCATATACTACAAGCGTTCTAGACCCTGCACCACTGCCATGCCGCAAATCACCCTCCCGGTCACTATGCTTAGAAACGACAGCTTCAGAAACCGTTCCACCATCTGTTTCACTGGATATCATACTCTCCGTCATTGCAGTTTCTCCAAGACCTGAGCTAGAAGCTTCCCCCATTTGTAATCTATTAAGTTCCAATACCACAGTATTACCAGTCTTGATACTTTCCTCATTCTCCTTGAGTTCATTATCACTAGTCAAACCACCCCCTACAACCTGCACATCTTCAGGTTGATAATCCTTAACATAATTTATAGCAGCACCTATTTGATTATCTTCATAATCTTTGGTATTCAATTCTATCATTTGCATTTCTTGTCCATCACTAACAAGAGAGTTGGTTGAAAGCCGAGCTCTCAAAATTCGCCCAACTACAGGTAAATAAATGGTTGACCTATAGTTTTGCTTTGCAGGTGGAGGACCACCAGCTATTGTTAAGCTCAGATTTGAAGATGTTGAAGTAGTTAATCCTTCAGCTGGCCCTTTACCACCATCAGTATCATTGACAGATGTAAATCCAACCAATCTCAGAAACTCTATGGGCCGTTGAACTGAAGAAAATGCCCATAAACCTACACTAGCGCCACAGAGCCTGCACTTTAGAGCGGCAGAACTGGGTTCAAAAAGGGCTCCTTCTGGAGCCTGAGAGTTGTAATAATCTTCAATGTTCTTATCAGATGGACAAGTCACAACACTCAAATTAAGTCCATCGCCTGCTGGATGAGATGGATGGGCCAAATTCCCTGTATCTTTCCCAATATCGCAATCAACAATGTACTGTAATGAGTGGGGCTCCCAGCCACATAAGCTGATTAGCTTTTGTGCCTGCAGAACAGAATGTTAAAGACGTTATTGCATTTTCCAAAAGTGTCAATCATAGAGACTTTTGAAGTTTTAGAAGAGAAATTTCACTGAACAAAATTTTGAAGACTTTCAAGTTCTATAAGAATGGAACAAGAGGGTTTATTCCTTATACACACTTCAAGCATTATATCTTAAACCTGATAGTAGTTTGAAGCATCAGTAGACATGTTCTGCTCCACACCAGGAGGTCCTACAAGAAATTGTTGCAGCTCTGGACTATCCATGATATCAATGGCTGAAGCTGATATGAGTGGGAGAGCTGTAAGATGCAAAAGAACTGAGCACCTTTTCTTGTATTCCTCTTGTAAAACTGCAGTTGGCTTGGGAGGAAAATCTGCAAGTTTTTCATCACAGATATTGTCCACCCATGGGCAAAGTAACTTGTGCCCAGTATCTAGCTTCAAACTAAACACCAAAGCCGCCTTCTCAACTGGAAAAAGGAATCACAGGTCACAGAAGGTTAGAGAACTTGTCCAGTGTTCATCCTCCAAGCCTTCTCCAACATATTAAGAATGTATTCATCGAATGATAGAAGGAGTCATCCTTACCTTGCTGTTGATCCCAAGATGATGGAGTTGAAAATAGAAGGCGTGCACCACATGATTCACATGAAAGAGTATCCGTATCTATATTAATCCATCCCCTCCTAGCACAATTGACTCTACTAACAGCCTGATAATGATCAGATAAATTTAATGGTCATTCTGTCTTAGCTTTTTGAATTTGAGAGAAACAACAGATAAATAAAAGTGTATTATGTATATCAATATAGGGATAGGAATTATGTTAGAAATACAATCTGGCAACAGAATACATGAGAGCCAAAAGAAATTATAGATAATGTCCAAATCAGCCCCTCTACAGTATAAGAAAATCATATCACAGAGGAGCACAATCATATGGTACCAAGTTAACTTCAGCAGTATGATATCCAATTCAAAGTATCACAAAAGATATTATTAATAGATCTTGAGCATATGCCCTCTTCTAACTTAAAGTAAACTAATAATTTTATGCAAAATAACTATCACCTGAAAGAAAATACCACCAGCAAAGTTATAGTATTCCTGCCTATCAGATTATGTTCATTAACAAGTATGCGAGTACGAGAACCATCTATACATCATATGTCGCTACGAGCAGAATCTTCTAATGATTTGAAGACATCATTGCTATTAAGTACTAACTCTCTATGTTACTATACAGAGTCGCTATAAGGATCATATTCCGCCATTCTCCTTGTAATTAATCTAAGATATCCTCCATCCTAAGTCAGTACTTTCCAGTTGTCTACCTGGTGTACAAGAGGATCCAAAGGTCCTTGACACACAAGTCCAAACAACTTCTCTAATTTTGAGCCAACTACGCATTGTGTTTTACTGCATATATGAGTCAAAATCAACACATCGCACATTTATGTCCTGGGCTTGTTGCTGTTGAAAGTGGAGACCACCCCAAACCCAATTCAAAACAAAAAAAAATGCTATTACCTATATTAGAGTATGCAATATTATTTTTGAGTAGCCATGAGCTATTTAGTACAAAACAAATGTACTAAGATTACATGCTCATGTACAAACAAGCTTCTCCCCAGCAGAGGTCACCAGTCTTATATTAAATTTGGATATGGATTATGGTGGATCCTAATAATTCAGACACTGAGAGTTACAAATAGACCAAAGCCATAGGCATAGTAAAGACGTTGGGAAGCAGGATGTTAATAAAACTGATAGGTCTGGTAAAGATGAGACAAGACTGTGTAATAAAATTGCAAAGAGCTACAAGCATTTACAAACAAGCCTATAATCAACCCCTGCTTGAAGTTGAAAATGCAGCCACACTTGCATTCACCATATTAGACATCAACTTACAAGCAAATGTACAGAAAAAACGCTCTCGGCTAGATAATCATCTTTCCTGACCAGTCATGGACTTGATTTCCTTGGTTTGCTAGACAGAGTATAGACACACTCGGTCTGCTATAGTTGAGCTTGAAATTACAGAGGAGGCACAAGACAGGCAGAAGCAACAAGCAGGGCTCATTTTCAAGAATAACAAGGTGAAAAAGAAAAGGGTACCTGGGGCTTAGCAAACCAAGTCATGGACTTGAACGTTGCCAACCTTCTGAATAGGTCATCACGGTGCCAGGGCCTACAAACTGCACCAGCGGAATTCTGCAGTTCCCCAATTGGGTTACCTCGAGATAGAACCAGTGCCGATGCAGAGGACACAAGAGGACGCTTTTTCCCTCTTGAAAACTCAGCTCCAGCCCCGCTACTGCAAATTTACAAGAACATTATGTGCCAACAACCAGAGGCGGAGGCAGGACAAACACTAGGAAAAACCTCAATCCTCAACAAAAGCCAAGCCCGAGTTCTGGAATTGACATATAACGAATCATAGAAAGGAGAAGACGAATGACTTACAGAGAGGACCTGGAAGAGGAAGGGTCCCTGGGGTTGGAAGATTTGGGAGCTTCTTGGAACAGCTTTTCCATCACTGCTTCGAATCTCTTCTCTGAATCTCTAGCCATCGCTCTGCCTCAAACGGTATTTTCCGTCGCCTCCCACTTCCACTCTAGAACGATGTGTAAAAAGTAGGTAGGTTAATCGTATTTCGTTTTTGTTTATAAGTTTAAGTTTTTCAATAATGCAATGTAATAGAGAATAATATTTGTAAGGATGATTCTGATATACAATTATTATGCATCAATAAGAATATGACACATAAATAGAGATATTTCAATTGATTAAAGTATTTTTAGTAAATTTCTAAAATTTAACATTAAATGTCTAAGTCTGTCCGAGTAACAATTGAATGTGTGACCCAATTATAAATTACTGAAATATAATGTGTCGTGTACATATCTGATTGGTGTCTGATACTGCTCATATGATCCAGATATCTATTAAACTATAATAATATTATAACTTGAATGTTTTTAGATAGATTATATTGGAGTTCCTATATTTTCTGGTAGAACAAAAAATATATATTTTCAACCTCTGCTAGAAATGATAAATATAAAAGTAAATAATTGGAAGAATAGATGGTTATCTATAGGTGCCAAAATGATTCTGATAACTCTTGTCTATACACCCTGCCACATCGTTACTGGACTGTTATGAAGCCTACTCTGCATGTCATCAAAAAATTTGGAGAAAAATGTCTATATTTTTTTGGGGGACTGTGAAAGACGGACCAAAAAAAATCCTGGAGAAATTGGAATGACTTTTGTTTCCCCATATCTGAGGACTGAGAATGGTCTAGGTTTCAGGAACTTACGTAATATAGTTAGATCCTTCTCAGTCAAAATTTGGTGGAAATATCAAAATTCACAAGTTTTCTGGACCACTTTTCTAGCACCCCTACCTAAATTAACTCAGACATCACAAACTTGGAAAAGAATTTGTGATGTCACTGCCTTCTGTGAGCAACATTTTAGAGTTATACATGGGATGGGACTGTGTAGCTTTTGGTACTCCAACTGGACAGGAAAGGGACTGCTCATTGACAAGCTGAACCATGAAAATATAGACATACATTTAGATTGCCCAGTGGCCACATTTGTACAGAATAAACACTCTTTTTTAACCTATGCTTACTGCACACATTGATAATGATATTTTTTCTAAATTTTAGGAAGTTTCAATCACTCTGCACAAGGAAGATAGGCTTATTTAGAAGCCTGAGAAGTCTAGGAAATTGACCCTCAAGTCTACTTATAACCAGTTCAGACACATAAGAGGTACCTCAGTATCCCTCCAAAATTGTGGAATGCTAGGGTTAGAAAAAGAGGTACACATAAGAGGTACTTTTTTTTGAAGTGAAATATTACTCTTATATTAGACAGCATTACAAATTACATTTTAGGCCATTGGCCATAGCATGTTCTTGTGCTAAAACGTCTCAGGATACTTTCTTACATTCAAAAGTAGTAAAACTTATTTTGAGGGATCGTATATCTGAAATCAGTTCTTGTAGCTCCCATGGAAGCCATCTATGATCTTAAGCAAGCACACAGAGGGTGGTGTGATCAGTTTAGTGCTTTTGTCCGAGGGTTTGGCTTTGTTGGCAGTTTGTCGAATCCTTCTTAATTTGTTTGTGTTCACTCATGATACTACTATTTCCTACCTTCTCATCTATGTTGATGATATCGTTCTCACTGGAAATAATAGTGTTGCCATTAGTCGATTCATTGCTCGGGCTGATCGTGAGTTTTCGATCAAAAATCTTGGCCATCTCAGCTACTTTCTTGGTTTGGAGGTTACCCATACCTCTACTGGTCTATTTTTGGGCCAGGCCAAGTATGCTAGAGATATTCTTCAGCGTGCTGCAATGTTGGAGACTTTCCCGGTCTCTATACCATTCCTTCCTTTATCCCAACTTCATAGTTGTATTAGTGGGCCATTTCACAACCCTTAGCTGTATCTGTCGCTTGTTGGGGTTGTTGTCAAGTTTCGTATTGGTCATGTCTCAACTTCGTTCCAAGTTGCAGATATTTTTCACTAAGGGGCTTAAAAGTGTGTTTTGTTTGACATCTTCAGGTCCACGTTTCGGTCAATCTGACGCTTCGCTTGAAAGGAGTGTGACAATAGAGAATTTAGATGATAATTAAAGGTGTTTACTATATGCAGGTCTAGTTTACTTCTGCAGGTCCAATAAAAGTGGAAAAATACCATAATTACCCTTCATTCGTTTATCAGTTTTTACAAATATATTTCTAAAACCCTAACCTTGAATGCATAAACCCGTCTATGTAATGATTTAACGCGTGTCCAAGTTATAAATTATTTTTTCGTGAATTATAATACATATTTAAGAGGGACATTATTGTCATTTCAAATTTAATTTGGAACTGTATAAGTAAAGTGGATCTGCATTTAGAACCACCCTAATTAAACTAGTCTTTTGTATTATATGTAGCTAGGTATAGGGACTTGTTTATACTATAAATAGTTATGTAAATTCTAATACAAATCAGTTTGGAAAATTCCTTTTACAACCCAAACTCAATCATGTATTTTAGCAGCTTTTGTGAAGGGTTGAGATGTCGTGAATAATACTCCCGTCCGCTTAAATGGTTTTGACATAAACAAAAATTAATTTAGTGTGTTGGAGTTTAGCTCCCCTTCTTGCATCCTCCTGGATGCCATTTTCTTATATTTTCTGTATTTCTTTTATTTTAGGGTTTAGGTGTCCCAATAATTTATTTCAATGGCCAGATGGTTTACTTGTAAATAAGGTATTGTTATAAACAATCTGATATTTTACCGTTGTACTCCAAATATAGTATGAAAATATCCTCAATCATTATGTACATGGAAAAAAAGTAATATAGAAGGCAATTGAAATTGTGTATAGCATTTCTGGTAAAAAAGTAAGCACCCTAACCCTAAGCCTTGGAAAGTCCCAAGACGCAAAATTACACTGTATGCATGTTTTTTTCTGCATAAGAGTTTATCTGCTGAAGTGTTATATGTATTTTAGTTTTTTACTCAGTATAGTCCAAAATATCAATGAAATGACATTACTACTCCATGTAAATTGTTAGTTTTTCAAAAAGCAAATTTGTTAAGAACATTTTTGTACTTTCATATCATATTTTGAACTATTAAAAATAAAATCTAAGGCTCTGTTTGATAAAACTGAAATATGAATACTGAAATATGAAGTCTGAAAGTTGAAGTCTGAATATGATAAGTGGTGATTATTAATACGTGCAGTTGTTTGATAAAATTTAGACAACTGCTGAACACTAAATATTTTAATTGAAAGAATAAATCCTAATTTATAATTATTTGAACATTAGAAAATAGTTTATGAACCACTATTATTTAATACTAATTGGGTTCACCGCGCGTTGCGCGGTACATAAGTGTTTATGATAAAATTTTAATAAATTAAATTAAACAGAAACATATAAAAAATATTTTACTGGACTGAATTGATTTATACATCTTAGAAAAATTCAAGAGAACATGACATTAATTTATTTGATTTTCATCTTTTTTTTACCAAGTGCTACAACGGATATTTGATTTTCATCTATTTAAGAGTCAAGAGAATGTGGATCTTGTTTCATTCTGTATTAATTATTGGGAACTTTTTTAAGTTTTATTCTAATTTTATTTATTTAGACTAGCATAATGGACCACGCATTGCGCGGTATATAAGAAAATATTTGAATATTTTAAGTGTATTATTATGTCTAAACTAAAAAAAAGTTGTATGATATTATGTACAACCGATATCTAATTAAATTATTATTTATTCTGTGTACGTTGAACAAAATTTACCGATTGATATATAATAAGTGAAATTATAAAATGCACTAAATTCTTAATTATAAAATTCATCTTTTTGTAATTAATTTTTAAAACAGGAAAGTAATTTAAAAACAAAGAAAATAAAGATTTTTGATATGAGAATTGATTTCTGATGATAAAGTGTAATAAAATTTCATAATTTAGTTTTAAAAGCATTTTCTAAAAGGAAAATATTTTACGTGTATAAAAAATATTTTGTATATCCAAATATCCAAATATCAATTAATTGGTTTTATATATGGAATTTCTTATTAATTAAGTTTATATGTAAGGAAATATTGATTTTCATGCATTTAGAAAGATATAATTATTTAGATAATCAGTCTAAATCTAAATTTGTTTCTGATCATAGGATTATATAAGAATCACCTAAAGTATATTTTTACAGAGAAAAACATTCATCCGGATGATCCTGATATAGGCATTATCAGGCACCAATAAGATAATGACACGTGTACAATTGTAATGTTTTAATTGGTTAAGATATTTTTAGTAAAGTTCTAAAACCCTAATTTAGAATGCCTAAACCCGTTTGGGTAATGATTGAACACGTGGCCCAATCATAAATTAGTTAAAGATGACGTGTCGTTATTTAATTGGTGCCTGATATTGCCAATATCAGGATGATCCTGATATATATTAAACTGATTTTTACATAGCAAATTCTAAAATGTTTGTATGAATTCGGAGTTTCAAATAAATGTTCAACATTAGAGTTTTTATCATCCAAAACAGTAATTACCATTTTTATTGAAGTCTCTTGATTATTTTCTTAAGTCACATTTTCTTCAAGTAAAAAAGGTGACGCATTAAGATAGAAAGGACGGAAAATTGAAAGAAATAAAGAGTGATACATATATTATGGAGTATGGAAAAAAATAGTGATCATATTGTATAAATAATTCTTTCTAATCATACTAGCTAAAAGTCATCGCGCGTTGCGCGATATATTAAATTTCAGTTTAATATATATCAGGATCATCCTGATATTGGCAATATCAGGCACCAATTAAATAACGACACATCATCTTTAACTAATTTATGATTGGGCCACGTGTTCAATCATTACCCAGACGGGTTTAGGTATTCTAAATTAGGATTTTAGAACTTTACTAAAATTATCTTAACCAATTAAAACATTACAATTGTACACCTGTCATTATCTTATTGGTGCCTGATAAGGCCTATATCAGGATCATCCAGATGAATGTTTTTCTCTTTAAATTTATATATAAATGTCAATTTTAAGTTTGCAATCGAGTAAATAGAGTAATAAAAAAAGAATGTAATATATTAAATTATTATTTTTTCTGAGGTACATCATGAATTGCTATGAAATATACTCTATCGAATTTGAATATAAAATTTACCGTATTTCTTAAGTAGAACAAAGTTATTAATAAAATAGTTGATTGAATATATTCAACGTATGTATTGGATACGAAATTAATGAAAGAATTAGGAAACATTGAATGGTAATAAAATATTTGATAATAGATATCAACATGGCTGCAATTTGCAAACTTGCAATGCTATGGAAGTATTGGGAACTAAATATTTCTTACAAATATTTTCTTACTTTTAGGATACGTATTTTTGGTAGTTGAAATAATTAGTATTATAATTATAAAATATAAATTAATGATTACCTTGTGTTGTTACTATCGTGAGTTGTTTTTGTTATCTTAAACATACTTTCCTACATAAGGATATCATATAAATGTGGAAATCATATATTAATGTACTCCCTCCCTCCCAGTTGAATTTGCACCTTTATTTCACAAATGTTTCGGATAATGTTTGGTCATAAATTTCAGTAAATATATTAATAATAATAATATACTGTAAGATATTATTGAATTCACAATGCACTCTATTTTTAAAATATTGAATTTTTAGACGTTAATATATATATAGATAAAGTTATCAATGCTCAAACATACTCTGAAAAAGTTGACCAAAAAGTGTGTAAATTCAGTTGGGACAGAGGGTGTATATCATTTGTATTTATTATCTTGTACTATAATTCACAGTATAAAAATTATATGCAGAAATATCATGTTATCATGTAAAAGTAGATAATCATGTGTGTCGTAGAAACAAATAGAATCTGGATTACATAAACCTAGATGATTTGTGTACAAATATTAAATCCAAAATGAAATAAGCATTCATAAATAAAATAGAGAAATTTCAATACATGGAACTAAAAAATATGATCGACATGATAATTATTTAGATGAAATCCGACAAGTTAGCAACTTGGGATGAAATCTGACACTTAATTAGTGCTCAGATAAAATTAGGCCAAGAACTTGAGGAACATTCGTATAACCTGCAAAATGTTTTGCTGAGCTATCGCCACTATATATATCCCGTGCGAATGACTGAAGGTTGGGATCCACTGACTTTTATCACATAGATTACCAAACTAATTAAATCATCATAAATCAACCAAAATAGAAAGAGCACATGCATGCTACCTTGTAAAGCGAAAGCCTTAATATGCCGATAATTTTGAAGCATCCATCTACTGCACGCGAAACGTTTGGAAGGATTCTTGAAAATCAATAATCAACCACAAATAAAATCACTAAAAACGTAATAACTGAATTACTAACAGAAAAATTAATTATTGCACTATCAAGAGGGTAGTTTTCAATGGCATGACCAACACCACCCATAATGACCAGGAGCATCGAAATCCTGCAAAATTTAACCAATATAAAAAATTGAAAGCTTATCAACTTGAGGCTAAAGGTTATAGTGCGAATTAAAATAAGGGTGTAAAGAATGAGATGGAGAGTTGAGATTATATAATCGTTATAGAAGTATACAGAGTTGTTTTGACATTCAAGTAAAATATTTTAATACCATAAATATAAAAAAAATATATACATCAAAGGAAAAGTAAAATATATTAATACCATAAATATAAAAAATATATATATGCTTCAAAACAAAATATATCAAAATCCAACTATATATGTTAAAAAGTTTAAACTAATAAGTAAATATGTGTATATATATAAAGAGAAAAAGTTAAAAGGCGAAATATATGAAAATTCTTGCATCATATATTAATTATGATGATTCAAATACTCCATGATCGAAGGGCGTTGTCTTGGGATCAAATTAAAAAACATTACTACCATAATTATAAAATATAACAATACTATAAAATTATAATGATACTATACATACCTGTTTTAAACATAAAAATACAATATACACACTTTTGTGTGATAAAATACCTAAAATACTTTTTCATGCATTGCAAACAAAAAAGGAATATATACATATTACAGGCGCCATACATATTACAGGCGCCGGAAAATTAAATTATGGTAGTGTTGTGGTGGTCATGTGGTGGTGTTTACTCGAAACTACGTAGTTTAATAATTTATTAATTTATATATTCACCGGAGCAATAACTCTTCTAGTTCCCTTTAGGATAAATATATTATGGAGTATGTTTTACTATATGTTTATTTTTATATAATTAGTCTTGGAAGTGGCGGTCACTATATAGTGATGGGGTTTATATGCAAAGAAGTTTGGGACGGGGGTTTTTCTGCAATTTATGCAAATTGCATTCAGCATGCTTGAATTTCACACTTGAATACTTGTTTTTTAGACCAAACAGATTGTTTTTTAGAACATACTTGCATTTCACACTTAATAGGTTGTTTTTTAGAGAATGCTTGCATTTCACAGTTAACAGGTTGCTTTTTAGAGTTCATGTATTTTGAAGCAAAAAAAGATGGTTTTATAGAGCATGCTTGAATTTCACACTCGAATGCTTGTTTTTTAGACCAAACAGGTAGTTTTTTAGAAGATGCTTGTATTTCACGCTTAACGGGTTGTTTTTTAGAATAAAATGCTTTTTAGACTGTGTTGATGTGTTTGCTAACATCTATTTTTAGACTAAAATGCTTGTTTTTTTGACTGAGTGAACAGTGCGCGTGAGTGAATAGTGCATATTTGTCAAAATTGCAAATAAGGATCTCCTTCCTTCCATATTCCAATATAGTCCTTCGTCACTATATAGTGACCGTCACTAAAGAGACCAACTCTTTATATAATTAATATTTAAATAAAAAAATTATAATATTTAAACTTTAATGAACAATTGCATGACTTTTTAGAAAATTGAATTTTCAAAATATTTTGCTTGAAAAGTTATGATTCTAAAATAATTAAATGTTAGAATGATCTACTCATGAGATCTGTTTCTTATAAGGATAACAACAAAATTAATGTGTTCTGATTTTTTTTAATCAAAACATGTTTTACTATATGTTTATTTTTATATTAATAATATTTAAATTAAAAAATTATAATATTTAAACTTTAATGAATAATTGCATGACTTTTTAGAAAATTGAATTTTCAAAAGATTTTGCTTGAAAGGTTATGATAGTTGATGTATCGAGTTTAATCATTGCACCTTGAAAGCAAAGCCTTTGTAATTTTGGCCTAAAATATACATACAAAAAATACTTTAAAAATATATAAACAAATATTAAAGCAAAATCAAATATGAAAAATAAAAAATTATACCTTATTTGTGTTAATGCCTTGCATTTTTGATAATTCTGACCTAATTTATAAATAGCTCTATGACTATGGAAACTCTCCATGAACCAGCATCTACCCACTTCAGAATACCTTCATCAGAAAAGTGAAAACTATCAAAACTCCCAAGTTCGACATTGGCAAGTTGATGGATGTGAGTTCATATTTCTCGAGCTGTTTTTAGTCGATATTCTGTATATAATGATGTTTGAACGGAAGCCCTTAAATTGTTTGTTCTTTACTGTAGGTACATGAGAATTACAAGGATGTTGGTACAAAGGTTGACATGATGGCTGAGGATCCAGTTGCTGAACCGACTGAAGTTGTTGGAGCTTAAATATTAAGTTGAAAACCCTGTGTGACCTTGGAGAAATAATCCACACTCTGATATATCATTCCAACAATGTAAGAAAATGTAAGACATCTTTGAGAATCAAAGATGCAGCAACAAACAATACATCACAAATCCCTCATTTTCAATATGCGAAAGATTCATTCGATGAACCATGAGCTAATAAACTAATCTTGATGGTTCTAGCTGGTTAATACACCGTATACGTCATTCGCTTCTTGCACAATTTCTCGCCGTCGAAAATTACTTGTCTTGTTATTTTGAATTACCATACATAAAGCTGGAGAATCACCTCGGCCGTGAAATATTCAAGTATAGCAGCAGCGATGCACTTGTCGTACCTCCCTTTCTTCATTAACCGAGCCCTTTTAATATGAAAGGGACTTGGTGGTGTACTTTCCTTGCAGTACCAGAAGTCAAGATTCAGCCTATATTTCAAAGCATAACCTCCCGCCTGCCTCCATTTTGCAGCCGATCTATGCAGCCTTCCATCACTCAGACGCTGGTGGCAAAGGTTGGTTCAGGGCTCTGCCAAGAATTTGAACAACACTGCCTAGAATTTCCGTCACTGATGCGAGATCGTATAGTCAATGCATATCACAACCTCGACCAAGAAGGTTCGCACATATTAATATATAATCATACGTGCGTTATGGAAACTAATATATTGTGACGTGTGAATACAAGGAAAATGATATACTATAACAAATTAACGCGGTTTTAATGAAACGCGCGTGAATGGGAAGGGTTTACTGTTTACATATATGGAGTCATGTTAAAGGGTTCACCGTGTTAATTAGATAGAATAAGTTGTATTTATAAAAATAGAAGGCGGGAGTAGTCAACTATTGTATATTAGGGAAAATTATATGTTAATACCATATATTTGTACAACAAAAATATATACATGCAACTATATGGTATGCTGCGAAAGAACGGCAATGTGGGTGGAAAAAATATATATGAAAATCGTAGGCGGCGGAATATGGTGAACTTGTGGTGGTTATGTGGTGACTTTAGTCAATACTACATAGTTTAATTATTTTTAATGTTTTTATTAATTTATTTATTGGCCGTAATAACTCTTCTAATTCCTTTTAGGAAAATGTTTCCTAATCATACCATAATTGTAATTTCAAAAATCAACTCTCATGAAAAAAGGAAATTTTGATGTAATTAACTTATTTTAGTAATTATTTTTTACGAGAATTTTATAATTCTATTTTCGCATGTGTTGAGACTTGAGTATCCTAATATCTAATCAAATATATAATCAAGCATACAAATCCTTTTGAATTTCTGATTTCCATCAATATAAAAGTTATGTTCACACGCTCGTAAATGAATTAACGTAGTCATTTAAGTTGTATAGAATATCACTTGTGTTCAAAGTTCTCTCAGTACACCAAAACTTCTGTACTGTGTAAAAAATAAATTAAGTGAATGTATTAATTTTCAAATTTTCTAATTAAAATAATATCATAAAGCAATAGAAAGCTTCATGGTAATACTAAAATGAGTTCAACCTGATTCATGGTGTACTACGATTACTACAAAATGAAGTTGAAGATCATTGTAGTTCCCCGACTTTCCTTATCCGCAGAATATAATGGAATCAAATAATATTTGTACACCAAAATTTATTATCTTTCAACCATATATAGAGTTTTTGTCCTTAATATCTTTATTTTTGAAACTAAACCTCAAAATAACACTCTTTCGAAACTAATTCCGAAAGTAATATTCCTATATCTGTGGTGGGGTTATAATATATAAATTACAAGAACTATTGAACTAGATTTAAATTATATTACATCCATAAAGTTTTATATATTTCAATCAGGCCCGCTAATTGATAAAAGCCTTTCAAAAGTGAGAATAAATTGTAGGACATAGTTCAAGTAATCTGATATAGCTTACATGGCTTGGAGGACTGTGCTTTCCGCTAAGAAGATCAAGCAAGAGACATCACGCTCTCCGGAGTGATTCTCCCTACAAAATGAAATCAAATCCTATAAAGCTGGGATGCGAAGCATGTAAACGTACACAAAAGAACAGGAGGCGAAGAAATTGGTGGTATAGTAGCGGGTGTGGTGGTGTGTGTGTGTTGAAACAGTAACTTCAAATAAAATATTAGACTCAATTCAGATTTCCAACCCTACTACTCCAGTTGAAAAGCGAAAGGCATATGCAACAGTTCAAATACAACAACAGTCATATGGGTGTACACCATTTCGGGGAGGGAGGAATCACGTGTAAATTTATTTGTGAAATCATAAGGTGAGAAAGGGTAGGAAGTAAAATACTACTGAATCAAATAATTAATAAGGTCACAGTAATTAAAGGGTACTGAACAACACTACTTTCTCAATTCTTCGTAGAAATATGTGAAAGCAAAACACGCAATCTGCAGAACTGAAATTGAGATGAAATATTAAATAAATCATTGTTCCTAAAACACCAAAATGCAATGACAAAAATAGAGTAATTCGGCCAAAACGTGTTTGATATAATTTGAAGAATTGTTACTTCTTGGTCTGTACCTGTATGATGTGTGAATTGCTAATTACACGTTGTTTTGAGCAGAGAAAGAAGATTTCGCGGGGATTTATGAGCAACTTCTTCAACTTCCTCGATCCCACCCTAACCACTCGTTCGTACTCTCCGCAGTTGGTTGTTTGTTTTCACTCAATCTAGCGCTCCTTCTGTCCAACTCATCCAGACGCTCAAACACTAGTGGAATGTGGCCGGAAGACGGTGGTTCCACGGAAAAATAAGGAAACCGCCATCCTTCTAGATTTCCGAGTTCGGAAACACAGATTCTCTAGCCGGGTGTCTTTTTACACGGCGGTTGTGATGCAATTTTTACACGGCGGGTGTCTTTTTACACGCCGGGTGTTAAACGCAACCGCCGTGTAAAAGCAATTTTTGCTCGGCGGTTGCGTTTAACCGCCGTCCAGGCTGCATTTCCGACACCAGAAATGTATAACCGGAAGTTTCCCCGTTGACCGGCTTGTCTTTGACGGTCAAGTCGACGGGGCAAGTTTCTGATGTCGGTGGAGTCAAGTTAAAAAGTCATCCGGGTAAGTTCCAGAACTCGTAAACATGGCCGGATAAGGGAAAACATTCCCGCGGCAGATTTCAGATTTCGGAAACGTCTCCGGATGAGCTAAAAATAGAGTGCTATAAAATGAGAAACGGATCCTTTTGTTCTATCTAGTCTGTTCCATCTTTGTTTTGGGTTGAAGGACGCAGAGAATCTCCAAATCTTTGGGCTCGCTGAATCCTAGGCCGCGATGCGGTAATCTCCCGCTAAATTTAGTATTGATGGGCGGATCTTTGTTAATTTCAAGCATGAATATATATGTGTGTCCCTAATTTCATTGAATAATATATGAACTTGCATGTTGATTCCTAGTTATTTGTGTTTATGAAACCATATTTTATTTGATATGTTGTCAAGTAGTACGATGTAGATGAATGAATTCATTAATATTTGCTAAAATTTATGAAAATAGGTACACAAGTGTTATGGAACGTAGTAGGATTATTAGGGAGAATCATCGGACCTCACCAGAGTATATGGGACTGGTTGAATATTTCATTGATGCTGCTTCTGATAATGCAAGAGTAGAAAATCAGTCGGCCATGCGGTGCCCTTGTAAGGATTGCACTAACGATGTGAATTTAGGAGTTCAAGGTATGCGTGAACATTTGATTGTTAGGGGTTTCCAAAATTCCTATACCACGTGGGTATGGCATGGGGAAGAACGTAGCACTGTTGTTGTTAATGAACCAATGGAGGTTGTAGGAGAAAACGAAATGGTTTGTAATTATGACGATAAATTGGATGACTTGGTAGATGATGTTGCCATGCATTTTTTTGGAAAACCTGAGGCGCTTGAAGCGATGTATAATGATAAGCAGACCTCTTTGTATGAGGGGTCAATCCACACTATTCTAAGCGCGACCTTATTGTTGATGAATTTAAAAGCCAAGCATGGGCTTTCAGATAAGGCATTAACAGAGGCACTGGAGTTGATTAGACAGCTGCTTTCCACTGAAAATTTATTGCCTGATAGGGCATATGCTGCAAAGAGGATACTATGTCCAATGGGTATGGAACTTGAGAAAATTCATGTTTGTCCTAATGATTGTATGTTGTTTAGAGGGGAAGATGAGATGAAATTGGAAAATTGTAGCGTTTGTGGCGAGTCACGATACAAAGCTGTGAAACAAAAAGTGGATGTGAGAGGTGATGTTATTAAGGAAACTAACAAACGTGTTTCCGCGAAGGTCATGTGGTATCTCCCTATTATACCTAGGCTTCAAAGGTTGTTTGCTAACAAGGAAGAATCTAAGAACTTGACATGGCACGCAGATAGAGAGAAGGTTGAAGATTATGATGTGATTGCACACTGTTCAGATGGTGATCAGTGGAAGAAAATTGATGAATTGTATCCTGTTTTTGGGAAGAAAGCTTGGAATGTAAGGTTGGGTTTATCCACTGATGGTATGATCCATATGGAGATTTGAGTAGTACACACAGTTCTTGGCCTGTGATGGTTGTTATTTACAATCTACCATCGTGGTTGACCATGAAGAGGAAATATGTGATGTTGTCGTTGATGATAGCAGGGCCAAAGCAGCCTAGTAATGACATTGATGTGTTCCTAGAACCTTTAGTTGACGACCTTCAGAAACTGTGGTTCGAAGAGAATTGGACGTGGGATGAATATCGGCAGGAATGGTTTAAGTTGAAAGGAATGTTGTTCTGCACCGTGAGCGATTTCCCTACACTTGGTAATCTAGCTGGTTATTCAGTCAAAGGTCATCTAGCTTGTCCTGTTTGTGAGGAGAATACTAGTTTCTCTCAATTAAAACACGGGAGAAAAACTGTTTATCAAGGACATCGTCGTTTCTTAACATGCAGTCATGAGTTCCGTAAGGCTAAGAACTGGTTTAATGGGAAGGAAGAGAATGCACCAACCCCTCCTATCAGTGGCGAGGAGGTATTCGAGTAAATCAAGGATATTGAAAATGATTTTGGGAAAAACCGTAGGAAGATGCCCATCCCCGACCCTTGGAAGAAACGGTCCATTTTCTTTGACTTACAATATTGGAAGCACTAGGCTGTCAGACATTGTTTAGATGTAATGCACATTGAGAAGAATGTCGTCAGCTGAGAAGACAAAATATTTGCAGTGCCTGAAAGATTTGAAGGTACCCTCTAATTTTTCCTCAAACATTGGTAACTATGTCAATGTTAAGGATCAAAAATTGTTCGGGTTAAAATCACATGATTGTCACACTTTGATGCAAGACTTGAACATAATTGCCATTCGTGGTTCTCTTCCAATCCACATTAGGATGTGCATCAGCAAGCTCTGCTTATTTTTTAAGGGAATTTGCCAGAAAACAGTTAGCCGTCGTAAGCTAGATAAGCTGCAGACAATGGTAGTTGAAGTATTGTGCTAATTGGAGATGTATTTCCCCCCTTCTTTCTTTGATATAATGGTGCATTTGATTGTCCATCTTGTGCGGGAGATCAAGGAGTGTGGCCCGGTGTTCCTCCGGTGGATGTATCCTTTCGAGAGATACATGAAGATATTTAAATTCTTTTCACAGAATAGGTATAGGCCTGACGCAAGCATTGTATCTAGATATGTCGCGGAGGAGGCGATTGAATTTTGTACGGCTTACTTAGATGAGGTTGACACAGTTGGACTACCCAACTCGAGGCATGATTTTCGTTTCAACGGGCATGGAACTAGAGGCACGTTGCATAATCCGCCAGCGGTCGATTTGCAGGCTGCTCATCTGTATGTGATGCGAAACCATGAATCGGTTCGCCCTTACGCTGACATTCATATGGAGGAATTGAGAAGTCTATACCCAACCCTAAAGCCTTTCCAACTACATAATGAGCATATTAGAACCTTTTGTGAGTGGTTAAGGGACACGGTAGAGATTGGTGACCATCCCGAGGACGTGAAATGGCTATCTAGACGGCCACTAACAACGGTTATCAGCTACACTGGTTATGATGTGAAGGGTTATTCGTACGGGACCAAACAGAGCGATACTAAAGGTGTTTCGCAGAATAGCGGTGTCACTACATTTTTTTCGAATCAATTGCTGTGTCGCGGAAGAAAAATTCAGAAGGATCCTACTCATTTGATAGGTATTTCGGTACCATTGTTCAGATATGGTAGTTAAACTATGTGGCATTGAAGGTGGTTGTATTCAAGTGTCAGTGGGTTGATCAAAAGACAGGAACTAAGACCGATCCTTTAAGGTTTCAATTGGTTGATAGGAAGAAAGTGGGATCAAAGTCGGATGCGTTCATACTTGCTGGCGAAGGTGACCAAGTTTACTATGTTCAGGATCCTTCTGATCGGCACTACGAGATTGTTCTTGATGGGAAACAAATGGTGTGTGGTGATGAGCTATTCAAAGAGTATGACAAACGAGCGGCTCACATTTTTGTGCCAACGAAGAAAGACGCGATTAATATGGAGGAAACAGAGGCAAACATGTCAATCTATCACGCAAGATCCGATCACGCCGAACGCATAGTGATAGATAGCAAAGGCAACGAACGGAAGAGTAAGTTGATTTTCAAAGTTAAGTCGAAGCCTAAGTTCAGGCGTTAGTCGGACATTTTTTGTGTTATCAGCTACTAATAATACAACTATTCCAAACTTAGTTTGAATTTGCAATTCATGTAAATATTTGGTTGAACCTTTGTTTTATCTATCAAATAGAATAAAAGGGAGTCGACAAATCTCAATTTTTAACCTATCCGGGTACTTTTATGGTGTCTGAAACATTCCCCGGATAGGGCAAATTTAGGGTATACCTACTTCCGGGTAACTATCCAGTTACGGAAAATTTGATCAACCTTATCCGGCTAAGTTCCCGAAATCGTAAACTGTCTACCCAGAAGTATTTTGGTTAGGCAAAGCTTTTTATTCAATTTCCCGAAGGGTTCCCTGGTTTTCATCCGGTTTAGTAAACATAATCTGACCGATCCTGGTAGATTTCCAATTTCGGAAATAGGAGCCGGAAGTGTTTTTTTGGCGAAAACGTCCGCGCACTTAGTTATATAAAATTGATACTACAAACAAGTGTAGGAATTGTAAATGCACACACACGAACCAAAATCCGTAGCATTCAAACGTTACTGAAATACATTTAAAATGTAATATCATTCGATAAGGCAAATCAATACTTAACTAAAAATTCAAAACAAATTGCACTAAATCAAGGCCCCATGTCATAGTCGTTGTCATGATCGCCGCCACCATGTCCCGGCGAGGCATCCCCACTTGTGGTCCATCCTTCTGCACGCTTGAGGGCTCTCAACTCCTTCCTTGCCTCATAAGCGTCCTTCCTAACGCCAATCAATGTGAGCACCTTAGATTTCATGCTAGCGTACATAGCTTTCATCTTGGAAACATGCGGTGAAGGCTCTCCATCGGGCACCTCCCTACCTATATAATGAAAATTCATATTTGAATAAAACTTTCATAAAAAGTAGTATAAATTGTGAATAAGGAGGTGAAGATGACTTACTTCTTGATGCCCTAGCCCGCTTAGTCTTTTGTTGCGGAGGCGCCACAATCCATTTTCCATCGGCCAAAGTCCATTTCGGCCTATGGTTTTTAAAGTAGTGGTAGTCGTATGGCTTGCAAGGGGTGGGATCATCTTCAAATCGGAAATTTGGGTCCAATTTCAAGAGCAACTTAGTGATTAGGCTCCTGTATGGTAGGTTTTTCTTATGTCGCTCGTTAACCCACGCAGTTCTCATCCAATTACAAATTGCATACCCGGGATTGATAGGAACCTCCTTCACGACATAGTAAAATGTCATAACCGTGGTAACATTAGGCTCGCCGAAATTTCCTCCTGTGGGGATGAAACTTCTATGCACCCACTCGTACACAATGCGATCATCAATGGGGCAGAACGACATTTTGCACCCATCGGCTGAACTTTCATCATATAGGTCCCGACCAAAATAATGATTCCCTAAATTCAGATAATTCAAGTACGGGAGTTTAATCATATCCGTTCCCGGCCACACATTAGCATAGAAGATATTAAGTGGACCATGCTCGAGCTTAGGATGAAGGTCCTCATCGGATTTGATAGGATTCCCCAACAACTCATTCATCACCCAACAATCAAACTCAAACCTTTTCCCATTAACCATGGTAGTGTACTTACCATCACTAGGTTCATCAAAATTAGCATAAAATTGCAACACCTCATCCTTATAGGTGGGATTACTAACATCGAACAACAGGGCATCACAATTTTGACTAGTAAACTTCTCAACCATAGGGCCTACACCTAGTGCCTCAACCCGATCTCTATCCAACACATATGAGTCTAGTACGGTTGCGTTGCTAACAAGAATACCATAATACTTATAAGCTTTGAGACTGATAAACTTGTCAGAATCATACCAGTTTGGAGGGTGCTTCCTCGCCACGGTCTTGCTTCTCGGTGCCATGGGTTGATCGGTTCTTGGTTGTGGTGGAACTGATTTGCCGTTTCGTCTGGGTAGGAGACGGGATTTCCGAACTCTGAATTGGGGGAGTTGGGGGAAGTTTGTGAGTTCTGATCTGAAAAAAAGTCAACCAGCCATATATATAAGGTCGTTTCCGAACTCGGAAACCTGGCCGGATGGGGTTGTAAACTGGTCCGGGTAGTTTTCCAGACTCGGAAACGTCTATCCGGAAGTATTTAATTAAAAATCCCATATTATGTCCAGTTTTCCTGAAGGTTTCCCTGATAGCCATCCTATTAAGTAAACTTTCCATCCGGCTTAGGTTTCAGATATCGGAATAGTGCAATCCGGAAGTATTTAATTAAAAATCACATTTTATGTTCAATTTTCCCGAATGTTTCCCCGATTGCCATCCGGATAAGTAAAATATCCATCCGGCTTGGTTTATGATTTCAGAAAAACAGTTTTGTCCTATCCGGATAGTGTTTAAGATATCGGAAATCTAGCCGGAACTACACATAAACAGACATTTTCACCATCATATTTGCCTCTTTATCTAAACAAAATACATGAGTACCAAATTTTTGCTTATAGAAAATAAATGACAATAGATTAAAGCACTTAAATTTAGCCTTGTCGACCTGTCCGGTGAAGCATTCTCACATCTTCGAGAGCTTACGCATTCACCGGCCCTTCTCACCTACGAAACAAACAAATGATTAGCTTTCGAAAACAAACATATTTTCACCCAAATTTGGATGCAAAACTAAACAATAAAGGCAAAATATATATTCACTTACTTGTACCCGATGAACTCGCACCTCTGGCTTCTAGTTTTCTTCGCCTAGTGACTCTTCCTTCTGCACCCGGAGCTAAGACCTTCAAGACGTACCTTTGAGTTTCTTTATCCAGTGCAAAACCCTTTTGATCAAACCAATCGCCATCGTAGTACTCTAAAGGCTCAGCACGATCAACAACACCTCCACCTTGCTTCTTAATCAGCTCAGTGACAAGTCCGGCATATTGGAAACCATTGCCTCGACCCTCTCCCCACCTTGAACATCTATTCAACTATCGAGTGTCCCAGATTTATTTTCAACCCTTCCATCAAGTAATAGAAGAGCAGAACACATCCACAAGTGGGTTCACAACTATGACCCCCCAATGGATACACATTCTGACAAACCCAGTCAAATACAATCCTATGCTCAACCATAAGCTCTTCAACATTAAAATCACCAGGACAACTACCCGCCCCTGACAAGTAGTTTTGAATTACTTACGTCCCATTGCTTCAAGGTCTAAGGGTTGGTTTGGCCCAGTTTCCGGAAATTTGTTGAAATTATAAATCTCATAAGGGCCTTGGGGGTGATTAGGGCGCAAGAATGAGTTATCAACATAAGGGCAACCTAGGACCTCATTTATATGAAACTTAGTGACATGAATCAGTTTACCATTCACCTTAGTGCACATGTTATTCGACTCATACTCTCCTAAATTTGCATAAAATTGAACAACCTCATCTTGATGGCATGGGGATTCAAGCAAGAGAAATTTATCTAAATAACTAGGCTGAAAATGAGCAACCAAATACCCTAAATGCAAAGTTTCAATAGTGCTAGGGCGAATCACCTTGGTAGTGTGAGTTCTCCGCCCACACCATTCGACATAGTTGGACTCCGCCCTACTATTGAAGAAATTCCGGCTTGCCGATGCTTCAGGGGGTCTATCATACCCTCTTTGCCGCTTTGTCTTCCTCGATTTGGCCTTGCTTAATCGCCTCCCACCCGCGTGATCTTCGGCTCTTGGAGGCGACTCGTATACCTCCTCAGAAGATTCCTCGTACTCTACCTCTTGCTCTACCCGTTGTTGGCGTTGGATCTCCTCGACTTGCTCGCTTGTGGAGAGATTCTTAGTCCTAGCCATGGTAGGAGATTGGACGGAAAAGTTGGTGGAGTTGGGGGTTTGGGCGGACTGATTTAGGGATGAAGTTGGGGAGGGTTTGCTGATTTGGGAAAAAATCCCGTCTGCCCCTTTTATAATTAAAACATCCGGCTAGCTTTTACGAGTTCAAAAACATAGCCGGGTAAGTTATTTATTTTTTGGCTTATCCGGGTAACTTTACGGTTTCGGAAACGCAGCCGGACTGTACAAAAAATCAGAATAAGTAACACTTAGACTATTTTCTTATCTAGTCCTCTACCCATTCATCCCACATACAAACAAAAATTTCACTTTCCTCCCACCCATTTAGGGTGTGTTTGGTTGGACAAGTTTTTGCAAAACTTGGACTATCCAAGTCCAGTTTTGTAAAATCTTGTTTGGTTCACCAAGTTTTTCAAAATTCAGACTTGCAAAATCCTAAAAACCAATCAAAAACTTTGTTTCATACTCACAAACTCAACCCAACCAAACAAGGATATTGCAAAACCAGACTTTCAAAATGCCAAACAAAAACCCAACTCTCAAAAACCCAAAACAAAATCCAGACTCTCAAAAATCTTGCGAACCAAACACACCCTTACTCTCTTCCACCAACAAAATCTTCTTCTCCAACCACCAAGAACACCATTTATCACATTGGCCCCATTTCTTGAGTTCTAGAACAAGAAAGTAGCTTCTTTGTCTATACTATTGGGGTTTTTGTACTACTTGAAAAGGTATTTCTTGGAACTTTGCTTCATTTGCATAATCAATATTGTTTATTGGTTAATTTGTCTTATTTGTTCATGGGCTTTGCTTAATTCTTACTACAAACTAGTTTTGTTTTATGAGATACATTCTTGATTAATCAATTGGGGTATGGGCTATATTCTTCATTAGTCTTGATGGTCACTAGTTATGTTACTACAAATCTAGGGTTAAGTATGTCATATATATATTCACTAATTTAATTACAAACAATTAGGGGTTAAGCATGTGATAGGCAATTTATATTAGTCTAAATAGGATCCTAAACCCTAGGGGTTTTATGATGGTCATTTATTAAAAGCTAAAAATGACTACTTACCATTAATTTAGCATATAATTATTCTTTCTTGATAGTGAGGTTATTTAATATATGCAAATTATTATTTGTAGAGGAGTTATGTCACCACCTAAGAAGAAGGTAGGAATCCCCAAAAGCCCTAAAACCCCTAGCACCGCGGGAGGTGTTAATAAAAAAGGGGTGAGGCGTCCTAGGACATATTGTGCTGTCTTACAAAAAAAGGATGAAGAAGGGCATATTGACGGACATGACGTTCAACGATGATGGGGAACCAATATCGGAAGAGTATTATTTATGGAAGAGTTGGGTTGGAAAAATTGGTCGAACTCGTGTGGATATAAAGTATGAATCTTGGCACGAGGTCCCGGATAAGGAGAAGACTAAATTATGGGAGGAGTGTTTGGTAAGTCTCTACTTTCATTTAAGTTATTTTCATTTTTGTACACACACTAGTAGAAAACTGCCGGAAAACGGCGCCGGAGGACGGCGGTTCCGCGGGAAAATAAGGAAACCGCCGTCCTTCTACATTTACGAGTTTGTAAATGTTCATTGTCTAGCCGGATGGCTTGTTACACGGCGGTTGTGATGCAACCGCCGTGTAACTGCCATTTTTGGTCGGTGGTTGCGTTTAACCGCCGACCAGCCTACATTTCCGACACCGGAAATGGCTAGCCGGCACTTTCCCCATTGACCGGCTTGACTTTGACGGTCAAGTCGACGGGGCAAAGTTCTGATGTCGGTGGAGTCAAGTCAAAAAGTCGTCCGGGTAAGTTTACGGTACCGTAAACCTACCCGGATAGAGGGAAAAATGGCCGGGCAATATTTACTAACTTGGAAACGTAACCGGATGAGCTAAAACAGAATCTTATAAAACGAGAAACGGATCCTTTTGTTCTATCTACTCTATTCCATCTTTGTTTTGGGTTGAAGGACGCAGAGAATCTCCTAATATTTGGGCTCGCTGAATCTTAGGCCGCGATGAGGTAATCTCCCGCTAAATTTAGTATTGATGGGCGGATGTTTGTTAATTTCAAGCATGAATATGTATGTGTGTCCCTAATTTCCTTGAATAATATATGAACTTGCGTGTTGATTCCTAGTTATTAGTGTTTATGAAACCATATTGTATTTGATATGTTGTCAAGTAGCACGATGTAGATGAATGAATTCATTAAAATTTGCTTAAATTTATGAAAATAGGTACACAAGTGTTATGGAACGTAGTAGGATTATTAGGGAGAATCGTCGGACCTCACCAGAGTATATGGGACTGGTTGAATATTTCATTGATGTTGCTTCTGATAATGCAAGAGTAGAAAATCAGTCGGCCATGCGGTGCCCTTGTAAGGATTGCACTAACGATGTGTATTTAGGAGTTGAAGGTTTGCGTGAACATTTGATTGTTAGGGGTTTCCAAAATTCCTATACCACGTGGGTATGGCATGGGGAAGAACGTAGCACTGTTGTTGTTAATGAACCAATGGAGGTTGTAGGAGAAAACGAAATGGTTGGTAATTATGACGATAAATTGGATGACTTGGTAGATGATGTTGCCATGCATTTTTTTGGAAAACCAGAGGCGCTTGAAGCGATGTATAATGATAAGCAGACCCCTTTGTATGAGGGGTCAATCCACACTATTTTAAGCGCGACCTTATTGTTGATGAATTTAAAAGCCAAGCATGGGCTTTCAGATAAGGCATTAACAGAGGCGCTGGAGTTGATTAGACAGCTGCTTCCCACTGATAATTTATTGCCTGATAGGGCATATGCTGCCAAGAGGGTACTATATCCAATGGGTATGGAACTTGAGAAAATTCATGTTTGTCCTAATGATTGTATGTTGTTTAGAGGGGAAGATGAGATGAAATTGGAAAATTGTAGCGTTTGTGGCGAGTCACGATACAAAGCTGTGAAACAAAAAGTTGATGTGGGAGGAGATGTTGTTAAGGAAACCAACAAACGTGTTCCCGCGAAGGTCATGTGGTATCTCCCCATTATACCTAGGCTTCAAAGGTTGTTTGCTAACAAGGAAGAAGCTAAGAACTTGACATGGCATGCAGATAGAGAGAAGGTTGAAGATGATGATGTGATTGCACACTGTTCAGATGGTGATCAGTGGAAGAAAATTGATGAATTGTATCCTGAATTTGGGAAGGAAGCTCGGAATGTAAGGTTGGGTTTATCCACTGATGGTATGAATCCGTATGGAGATTTGAGTAGTACACACAGTTCTTGGCCTGTGATGGTTGTTATTTACAATCTACCATCGTGGTTGACCATGAAGAGGAAATATGTTATGTTGTCGTTGATGATAGCAGGGCCAAAGCAGCCTGGTAATGACATTGATGTGTTCCTAGAACCTTTAGTTGACGACCTTCAGAAACTGTGGTTCGAAGAGAATTGGACGTGGGATGAATATCGGCAGGAATGGTTTAAGTTGAAAGGAATGTTGTTCTGTACTGTGAACGATTTCCCTGCACTTGGTAATCTAGCTGGTTATTCAGTCAAAGGTCATCTAGCTTGTCCTGTTTGTGAGGAGAATACTAGTTTCTCTCAATTAAAACACAGGAGAAAAACTGTTTATCAAGGACATCGTCGTTTCTTACCATGCAGTCACGAGTTCCGTAAGGCTAAGAACTGGTTTAATGGGAAGGAAGAGAATGCACCGCCCCCCTCCTATCAGTGGCGAGGAGGTATTCGAGAAAATCAAGGATATTGAAAATGATTTTGGGAAAAACCGTAGGAAGATGCCCATCCCCGGCCCTTGGAAGAAACGATCCATTTTCTTTGACTTACAATATTGGAAGCACTTGGCTGTCAGACATTGTTTAGATGTAATGCACATTGAGAAGAATGTCTGCGATAGTTTGCTTGGTACACTGCTGAATATTCCAGGAAAAAGCAAAGATGGACTTCAAGCACGTAAAGACTTGGACAGAATGGGTATTAGAAAGGAACTGGTTCCTGTAATCGAGAATGGGAACACTTTCTTGCCTCCAGCTTGCTACAATATGTCGTCAGCTGAGAAGACAAAATATTTGCAGTGCCTGAAAGATTTGAAGGTACCCTCTAATTTTTCCTCAAACATTGGTAACTGTGTCAATGTTAAGGATCAAAAATTGATAGGGTTAAAATCACATGATTGTCACACTTTGATGCAAGACTTGAACATAATTGCCATTCGTGGTTCTCTTCCAAGCCACGTTAGGATGTGCATCAGCAAGCTCTGCTTATTTTTTAAGGGAATTTGCCAGAAAACAGTTAGCCGTCGTAAGCTAGATAAGCTGCAGACAATGGTGGTTGAAGTATTGTGCCAATTGGAGATGTATTTCCCCCCTTCTTTCTTTGATATAATGGTGCATTTGATTGTCTATCTTGTGCGGGAGATCAAGGAGTGTGGTCCGGTGTTCCTCCGGTTGATGTATCCTTTCGAGAGATACATGAAGATATTTAAATTCTTTTCGCAGAATAGGTACAGGCCTGACGCAAGCATTGTATCTAGATATGTCGCGGAGGAGGCGATTGAATTTTGTACGGCTTACTTAGATGAGGTTGACACGGTTGGACTACCCACCTCGAGGCATGATTTTCGTTTCAACGGGCATGGAACTAGAGGCACGCTGCATAACCCGCCAGCGGTCGATTTGCAGGCTGCTCATCTGTATGTGATGCGAAACCATGAAACAGTTCGCCCTTACGTTGACATTCATATGGAGGAATTGAGAAGTCTATACCCAACCCTAAAGCCTTTCCAACTACATGATGAACATATTAGAACCTTTTGTGAGTGGTTAAGGGACACGGTAGAGATTGGTGACCATCCCGAGGACGTGAAATGGCTATCCAGACGGCCGCTTACGACGGTCATCAGCTACAACGGCTATGATGTGAAGGGTTACTCGTACGGGACCAAACAGAGCGATTCTAAAGGTGTTTCGCAGAATAGCGGTGTGACTACATTTTCCGAATCAATCGTTGTGTCGCGGAAGAAAAATCCAGAAGGATCCTACTCATTTGATAGGTATTTCGGTACCATTGTTCAGATCTGGGAGTTAAACTATGTGGCATTGAAGGTGGTTGTATTCAAGTGTCAGTGGGTTGATCAAAAGACAGGAACTAAGACCGATCCTTTAGGGTTTCAATTGGTTGATAGGAAGAAAGTGGGATCAAAGTCGGATGCGTTCATACTTGCTGGCGAAGGTGACCAAGTTTACTATGTTCAGGATCCTTCTGATCGGCACTACGAGATTGTTCTTGATGGGAAACAAATGGTGTGTAGTGATGAGCTATTCGAGGAGTATGACAAACGAGCTGCTCACATTTTTGTGCCAACGAAGAAAGACGCGATTAATATGGAGGAAACAGAGGAAAACATGTCAATATATCGCGCAAGATCCGATCACGCCGAACGCATAGTGATAGACAGCAAAGGAAAAGAACGGAAGAGGAAGTTGATTTTCAAAGTTAAGCCGAAGATTAAGTTGAGGCGTTAGTCGTTGATCTTTTTGTGTTATCAGTTATTCATAATACAACTAGTCCGAACTTAGTTTGAATATGTAATTCATGTAAACATTTGGTTGCACCTTTGTTTGATCTATCCAATAGAATAAAAGAAAGTCGACGAATCTCAATTTTTAACCTATCCGGGTAGTTTTACGGTATCTGAAACATTACCCGGATAGTGTTAAATTAGGGTTTACCTACTTCCGGCTAAACATTCGGATAAGAAAATGTTGAACAAGCCTGTCCGGCTAAATTTCCGATATCGGAAACAAGTTACCCGGAAGTTTTTTGTTTTGGCAAGGCATTTTATTCAACTTCCAGACGGGTTCCCTGGCTGTCATCCGGTTTAGTAATTGTTTTTGACTTATCCGGCTAGAATTCCAAGTTCGTAAATCTAACCGGAAGTGTTATTTTGAGGCGAAAACTAGCGCGCACTCACTAATCAGTAGTTATATAAAATTGATACTGCAAACACTTGTACGAATTGTAAATGCACAAACATTTGATCAATTTCCGTAGCATTCAAACGTTACTGAAATACAGTTAAAATGTAATAATATTCGATAAGGCAAATCAATTCTTAACTAAAAATTCAAAACAAATTAAACTAAATCAAGGCTCCATGTCATAGTCGGTGTGATGATCACCGCCACCATGTCCCTGCGAGGCGTCCCCACTTGTGGAAAATCCTTCTGCACGCTTGAGGGCTCTCAACTCCTTCCTTGCCTCGTAAGCGTCCTTCCTAACGCCAATCAATGTGAGCACCTTAGATTTCATGCCAGCGTACATAGCTTTCATGTTGGCAACATGCGGTGAAGGCTCTCCATCGGGTACCTCCCTACCTAAAAAATGAAAATTCATATTTGAATTAAACTATGATAAAAAGTAGCATAAATTGTGAATAAGGAGGTGAAGATGACTTACTTCTTGATGCCCGCTTAGCCTTTTGTTGTGGAGGCGCCACGATCCATTTTCCATCGGCCAAAGTCCATTTCGGCCTATGGTTTTCAAAGTAGTGGTAGTCGTATAGCTTGCAAGGGGTGGGATCATCTTCAAATCGGAAATTTTGGTCCAATTTCAAGAGAAACTTAGTGATTAGGCTCCCGTAGGGTAGGTTTTTCTTATGTCGCTCGTTAGCCCACGCAGTTCTCATCCAATTACATATTGCAAAGCCGGGATTGATAGGAACCTCCTTCACGACATAGTAAAATGTCATAACCGTGGTAATATTAGGCTCGCCGACATTTCCTCCTGTGGGGATGAAACTTCTATGCACCCACTCGTACACAATGCGATCATCAATGGGGCAGAACACCATTTTGCACCCATCGGCTGAACTTTCATCATATGGGTCCCGACCAAAATAGTGATGTCCTAAATTCAGATAATTCAAGTACGGGAGTTTAATCATATGCCTTCCCGGCCACCCATTAGCATAGAAGATATTAAGTGGACCTTGCTCGAGATTGGGATGAAGGTCCTCATCGGATTTGATAGGATTCCCCAACAACTCATTCATCACCCAACAATCAAACTCAAACCTTTTCCCATTAACCATGGTAGTGTACTTACCATCACTAGGTTCATCAAAATTAGCATAAAATTGCAACACCTCATCCTTATAGGTGGGATTACTAACATCGAATAACAAGGCATCACAATTTTGAATAGCAAACTTCTCAACCATAGGGCCTAAACCTAGTGCCTCAACCCGATCTCTATCCAACACATATGTGTCTAGTACTGTAGCATTGTTAACAAGAATACCATAATACTTATAAGCATCGAGACTAATAAACTTGTTAGCATCATACCAGTTTGGATTTGGCTTCCTCGCCGCGGTCTTGCTTCTCGGTGCCATGGGTTGATCGGGAATTGGTTGTGGTGGAACTGATGGAGAGTTTCGTCCGGGTAGGAGACGGGAATTTCTGAACTCTGAATTGGGGGATGTGGGGGAAGTTTGTGAGTTGTGATCTGAAAAAAAGTCAATCACCCATATATATAAACCTGTTTCCGAACTCGGAAACCTAGCAGGATGGAAAATTAAGCTTATCAGGGTAAGTTTACGGTGTCGGAAACCTAGCCGGAATTATTTAATTAAAATTCTCGTTTTTTGGTCAATTTTCCCGAAGGTTTCCCTGATAGCCATCCGGATAAGTAAATTACCCATCCGGCTAGGTTTCCGAGTTCGGAAAAATAATTAACACTATCCGGATAGTGTTTCAGAACTCGGAAATCTACCCGGAACTACACTTAAACAGATTTTCACCATCATATTTGCCTCTTTATCTAAACAAAATGCATGTACAAAATAAGCGCCAATAGATTGAAGCACTAAAATCTTTAAAATCGACCAAGTTTACATCCATATGAATAAGGTACTAGGATAGATTAGTTTCACAAACGAAAAGAACAAATTCGATGTTTAACTAGAACAAATTCGATGTTTAACTAGAATAGAACAAATTATTAACTAGAAACAATGCCCTACTCTCCAGTCGCCCTACTGCTGGATGGTCCCCCGGCCGCATCTTCTTCACTTGAGGATGGGAGATGACCAAAATCCGGCTCATTCAATTCCGGGCTAAGTTGGAGATCAAGTCCCTTCCGATCAATGTAAGCCCTTTGTTCGGCACGGAGCATTGCTACTTCTTCTTTAGCCTTGTCGACTTGTCCGGTGAAGCATTCCCACATTTTTGAGAGCTTACGCATCCACCGGCCCTCCTCACCTACAAAACAAACAAATGATTAGCTTTCGAAAACAAAAGCATTTTCACATGCGAAACTAAACAATAAAGGGAAAACATATATTCACTTACTTGTACCCGATGAACTCGCACCTCTGGCTTCTAGTTTTCTTCGCCTCGCAACTCTTCCTGCTGCGCCCGGAGCTAAGGCCTTCAAGACGTACCTTTGAGTTTCTTTATCCAGTGCAAAACCCTTATGATCAAACCAATCACCATCGTAGTACTCTAGAGGCTCAGGACGATCAACAACACCTCCACCTTGCTTCTTAATCAGCTCAGTGACAAGTCCGGCATATGGAAACCATTGCCTCGACCCTCTCCCCACCTTGAACATGTATTCAACTATCGAGTGTCCCAAATTTATTTTCAACCCTTCCATCAAGTAATAGAAGAGCAGAACACATCCACAAGTGGGTTCACAACTATGACCCCCCAATGGATACATACTCTCCTAAATTTGCATAAAATTGCACAACCTCATCTTGATGGCATGGGGATTCAAGCAAGAGCAATTTATCTAAATAACTAGGCTGAAAATGAGCAACCAAATACCCCATATGCAAAGTGTCAATAGAGGTAGGGCTAATCACCTTGGTGGTGTGTGTTTTCCGCCCACACCATTCCACATAGTTGGCCTCCGCCCTACGATTGAAGAAATTCCGACTTGCCGATGCTTCAGGGGGCCTATCATGGCCTCTTTGCCGCTTTGTCTTCCTCGATTTGGCCTTGCTTAATCGGCTCCCACCCACGTGTTCTTCGGCTCTTGGAGGTGACTCTCCTTCCTCCTCGGAAGAGGACTCGTATTGCACCTCTTGTTGTCGTTGGATTTCCGCAACTTGCTTGCCCGTGGAAGGATTTTTAGTCATAACCATGGTGAGAGATTGGACTGAAAATTTTGGAGAGGGGCGGACTGGTTTGGGGATGAACTTGGGGAGGGTTTGCAGATTTGGGGAAAAAAAACCCGTCTGCCCCTTTTACAATAAAAACTTCCGGCTAGATTTTACGAACTCGGAAACCTAGCCGGGCAAGGTTTATTTTTTTTTGCCTTATCCGGCTAAGTTGCAAGAGGAACTTGGGGATACAAAAAAAGAGCTCGGTGATACCAAGAAGGAGCTTGATGAGGCCGTGAAGAATATGATGAAAAGGGACATAGCTCTCCACATAATAGCCAAGCAAACGGGCGCAATTCTCCCACCAAATTTGAATGATCTAAGCGACGATTGGGAACCTCCTTCATGTGGTTCACGTCACTCACCCGATGTTTGTGAGGTGCAAGGCAATCCACCATCGCCACAACCAAATCCACCATCGCCACAACCAAACATATGTGATGATAACTTAAACCGACCAAAAAAGGTAAACACACTAACTCACTTTTCGATCGCATTCTTATTCAAATTCTCTATTCGTTCTCTTAATAGTCTTAGCATGTTTACCTCGCCTTACTTTAAAAATGGAATCCACTATTTTAATTAGGTCAAGGTCGATGTCACATATCCATGCAAATTATATATCGATGGTGGAGTGAGGAAGCCTACTATGCATGTTGCAAATGGAATTTTCAATGAGTCGGCGAAGATGCATGGCGATGTTAAAATTGCAACCGGTTTGGGGGAGGTTTGCTTGAAAAAAGCTTTGGTTTCAACCGCTCGAATTCCCATACCCAAAGGCCCGTGTAAGGTTGTTGGACCGGCGGAAGGTATGTATTTACTTTGGCCTCGTAGGCTAATTGTTGTCGAGAGTTTAGGAGAGACTCAACCCGCTAGCCTATACAACCCAATTACGAGCGTTGCACGCAAGGTTGAGCCAAAAATTACAAAAAAAATTCCCCAACCCTTGACCGCCCCAAAGACCGCCCCAAAAGATGTTGTAGTTAAATCTATGACACCGCCTATGAAGGTGTTGTATGATAAATTGTCTACACATTGCAAATTTAGATACTACAAATTCCCGGCTCCAACGGAATTATTTGGTGGTATTGGAAGGCAAATTGTAATGTGTTGGGGTGATTTTGAAGATCTATGGAAGGGTGACAAGGTAACCGAGCCCCTAATGTCCTTATTCCAACTGTAAGTAATTTTAATGTCGAG
Source organism: Sherardia arvensis (assembly GCA_948330725.1). Classification (NCBI taxonomy): domain Eukaryota; kingdom Viridiplantae; phylum Streptophyta; class Magnoliopsida; order Gentianales; family Rubiaceae; genus Sherardia; species Sherardia arvensis. The sequence continues at coordinate 23,044,104 of OX415240.1, read as the reverse complement.
ACTATATTATCTTGTGTGTTTTCAACCGCCGTTCTCCCCATTGTTTTAACCATTCATATTTTTTTTCTTAAGTTTCTTGAATCAATTAGTTCAAAAACGGTTGAAGCCATGGATAGGCTTCCTATGCCCTGAGCGAATCCAAGAATTAGGTCATACTGATGCAGAGCGATTAATTTACATGAGAGAGGCTCTCAGTGTGGAGGACAAATTATTCTTCCTAGCACCACTCATTTCCGGGTAAGCATTTCATATTAACTAATTCTATACATTATTATCTCATGTTAACTTTTATGTTGTCATTATTGACAAATGGATATGCATTTTTTATTTAGTAAACATTGGAGCATGGTTTTGATCCACAAAAAAACCAAAGAAGTTTATTGGATAGATCCTCTCCATCGTCCGCCAATCCCGTCTTTCGAACACCTCCTTAGACAAGCTTTGAATCATGTCAATCCCTCTAGGAGAGAGTTTGGAATGACTGAGATCAAGGTACTCTACACGTTTCTCCCTCATTAATAACACTAGTATTATCGACATCGATCGATTGTATTTAACAATGTGATCTTCCTTTTGTGTTAAAGTACAAGAGACAAGTTAGCAGCTGGGAATGCGGGTACTACGTTATGTTGTATGAGCTCAAATTGGTAGCGGGACTTAACGAATTCGACCAAGACCTTGACCGTAAGTTCCAAATCTATAAGGCATCTACCTTACACATATTCATATGTTTGCGTCATATATTGAATTGTGTATGCTAATGCACAGATTTTCGAAGAGGATACAAGGCCCTACTCACCCGAAGACCTGAATCGACCGAGGAGTACTATTGCATCAATTGTCGTAACTTCGTATGCACATGCTCTAGTTCAAAATTGACACATTATGTATTATTGGCAATTGTTGTATTTAGCGCATTCAAGTGATTTATTACATTATACATTCATTCGTAATACATCACAACCATTTGAAACATATAATTCTTCACTAGCGCCATTTAAATACTTTCTATTTTGTATTCAAAAGCCGAAATAAATAAAAATCAGATTTTAAAAAATTATCCGGGCCACCTTTACGAAATCTGAAATCCTGGCCGAACAGTTCAAAATACTTCCGGCTAAGTTTCCGGTTTCGGAATTCTGGCCGGACAAAATTGGCTTCTTTTCACCCATTTTCCCGAACGTTTCCCTGGCAGGCGTCCGGTTACGTAAACTCTTCTGTCCGGCTAACTTTCCGGTACCGTAATCCTATCCGGAACTACATATTTTCCGCCACCGTTTCACGGTGGCCGGATTACTGCCGCCGCCGGAAAATCTCCCGGCTTACCGTCCGGGAGCGCAAAAACATCGTTCCGGCTAACCGTCCGGCCCGTAATGGCCGGGGTAGCCTCCTGCTAGCAGCAGGTGTTTACGAGTCCGGAAATGTACCCATCCGGGTAGGTTTCCGAACTCGTACACCTTACTCGGCGGTTTCAACCGCCGAGTAACGGTGGCGCCAATTGGACGGCGCCACCATGGACGGCGGTAAAAACCGCCGTCCAACCGGGACGGAACCGCCGTGTTCCGTCCCATATTCTACTAGTGACATGAATGAGATATTATCCAACTTTTCTTATCAATCTTATGTAGGTACCATTCAAAATTGTTGCCCCAAATATGGAGAAACTTTTTGACACAACCATGTTTCGCTTGAGTAAGGCGGCACGAGATCATAGAGCAATGTTGTCTAAACATTACATTTATGGAGATTTTAAGGATGAGGACCCTTGGTTGGCCTACACCGATATTCTACAAGAAAGTTGGGCAATATTCAAAGCACGCACCTTGGAGAATGACCGACTAGTAAGATTAATTCCTACCATTCTAGTATTACTCCTTCGTTCACATAATTTAAATTTTTTTATGTGTTAGGGTTTGAGGTTGACGAATAGCAACAATGCGAAGGCTAATACGACACCTCACACAATGAGTAAGGAGGGCTATACTATCAGACTAATCAAACATGCAAACAAAAAACAAGAAGATGGGGTGCAAGAGAAAATGGATAGTGGGATGACGGAAGAGGAAGCACGGGAGAGCACCGAGGTGGTTAATCCTAAAGAGTTTGATAAACTCACTAGCTTCTTGATTGGTCGACAAGATAGCAAAGGCGAATACACACACGAGGGAAACAAAAAGTTGATAAAAGATATTGTAAGTTGTTTCTTTGAATATTTTTACAATTCTTATTCCTATCTATTTTTCTTTCTACCTCATATTTTTTTGTATTAAATGATAGAATGATGTCAAAGTGAAAATTGTTTCGGGAGAATTTGTTCCCACACAAGAAGATGACATCCTTTGTAAGGCGACGGAACGGAAGGAACACCCCGGTAGAGTTCGCGGATATGCATCACATTTAGTGAAAAGAGATCTCATCGGCAAACCGAAACCTTCTAAACCACCAAGACATACCAAGTATAACAAGTTGCAAGAGGAACTTGGGGATACAAAAAAAGAGCTCGGTGATACCAAGAAGGAGCTTGATGAGGCCGTGAAGAATATGAAGAAAAGGGACATAGCTCTCCACATAAAAGCCAAGCAAACGGGCGCAATTCTCCCACCAAATTTGAATGATCTAAGCGACGATTGGGAGCCTCCTTCATGTGGTTCACGTCACTCACCCGATGTTTGTGAGGTGCAAGGCAATCCACCATCGCCACAACCAAACATATGTGATGATAACTTAAGCCGACCAAAAGAGGTAAACACACTAACTCACTTTTCGATCACATTCTTATTCAAATTCTCTATTCGTTCTCTTAATAGTCTTAGCATGTTTATGACAATACTTTAAAAATGGAATCCCCTATTTTAATTAGGTCAAGGTCGATGTCACATATCCATGAAAATTATATATCGATGGTGGAGTGAGGAAGCCTACTATTCATGTTGCAAACGGAATTTTCAATGAGTTGGTGAAGATGCATGGCGACGATAAAATTGCAATAGGTTTGGGGGAGGTTTGATCTAAAAAAGCTTTGGTTTTAACCGCTCGAATTCCCATGCCCAAAGGCCCGTGTAAGGTTGTGGGACCGGCGGAAGGTATGTATTTACTTTGGCCTCGTAGGCTAATTGTTGTCGAGAGTTTAGGAGTGACTCAACCCGCTAGCCTATACAACCCAATTATGGGCGTTGCATGCAAGGTTGATCCAAAAATTTCAAAACAAATTCCCAAACCTTTGACCGCCCCAAAAGATGGTGTAGTTAAATCTATGACACCGGCTATGAAGGTGTTGTATGACAAGTTGTCTAAACATTGCAAATTTGGATACTACGAATTCCCGTCTCCAACGGAAGTATTTGGTGGTATTGGAATGCAAATTGTAATGTGTTGGGGTGATTTTGAGGATCTATGGAAGGGTGACAAGGCAACCGAGCCCCTAATGTCCTTATTCCAACTGTAAGTCATTTTAATGTCGAGACTATATTAAGTTGTGTATTTTCAACCGCCGTTCTCCCCGTTGTTTTAACCATTCATTTTTTTCCTTAAGTTCCTTATATCAACTAGTTCAAAAACGGTTTAAGCCATGGATAGGCTTCCTATGCCCCGAGCGAATCCAAGAATTCAGTCATACTTATGCAGAGCGTTTAAGCTACATGAAAGCGGCTCTCGGTGTGGAGGACAAACTATTCTTCTTAGCACCACTCATTTCCGGGTAAGCTTTTCATATTAACTAATTCTATACATTCTTATCTCATGTTAGCTTTTATATTGTCATTATTGACAAATGGATATGCATTTTTTGTTAGTAAACATTGGAGATTGGTTTTGATCCACAAAAAAACCAAAGAAGTTTATTGGATAGATCCTCTCCATCGTCCGCCAATCCTGTCTTTCGAACACCTCCTTAGACAAGTTTTGAATCATGTCAATCCCTCTCGAAGGTCGTTTAGAATGACTGAGATCAAGGTACTCTACACGTTTCTCCCTCGGTAATCACACTAGTTTTATCGACATCGATCGATTGTATTTCACAATGTGATCTACCTTTTGTGTTAAAGTACAAGAGACAAGGTAGCGACTGGGAATGCGGTTACTATGTTATGTTGTGTGAGCTCAAGTTGGTAGCGGAACTTAACGAATTTGACAACGACCTTGAACCCGTAAGTTTCAAATCTATAAGGGCATCTACCTTACACATATTCATATGTTTGCGTCATATATTGAATTGTGTATGCTAATGCACAGATTTTCGAAGAGGATACAAGCCCCTACTCACCTGAAGAACTGAATTGACCGAGGAGTAGTCTTGCATCATTTGTCGTAACTTCGCATGAATCCACTCTAGCTATAAATTGACACATGTTTATGTGTTATTGACAATTGTTGGTGTATTTAGCGCATTCAAGTGATGTATTACATTATACATTCATTCTTAATACATCACAACAATTTGAAACATATAATTCTTCACTAGCGCCATTTAAATACATTCTATTTTGTATTCAAAAGCCGAAATAAATAAAATTCAGATTTTTAATATTAATCCGGGATACTTTTCCGATATCTGAATGCTGGCCGGACAGTTCAATCTTCTTCCGGCTAAACTTCCGGTATCGGAAAAGTTCCCGGAAGAAAATACCCTCTTTCCACCCATTTTCCCGAAGGTTTCCCTGGTTGGCGTCCGGTTTAGTAAATCATGGATCCGGCTAGGTTTCCGGTCTCGTAATTGTAGCCGGAAGAAAATACCCTCTTTTCACCCTTTTTCCCGAAGGGTTCCCTGGTTGGTATCCGGTTAAGTAAATCATTTATCCGGCTCGTTTTCCGTCTTCGTAACTGTAGCCGGAACTACCTATTTTCGCCACCGTTTCACGGTGGTCGGAGTACTGCCCGCGCCGGAATATTTCCCGGCTTACCATCCGGGAGAGCAAAAATGCTCCTCCGGCTTACCGTCCGGCTCGTAATGGCCGGTGAAGCCTCCTGCTAGCAGTGGGTGTTTACGAGTCCGGAAATACACTCATCCGGGTAAGTTTCCGAACTCGTAAACGTTACTCGGCGGTTTCAACCGCCGAGTAACGGTGGCGCCAATTGCACGACGCCACCAAGAGACGGTCAAAACCGCCGTCCAACGCACACGGAACCGCCGTGTTCCGGTGCCAATTCCACTAGTGAAAGAAGCTCTCGATGTTGGGACACGATTCTTTCGGATGTTATTGAAGAAGCTCTAGGTTGGGACGTCGAAAGCCTCGTTGTTGACATCGGCTTCAGCATGAAAATGGTTACGTTGTTTATCCGTCGTGGTTTGAGTGCCGTCAGTGAATTCTGTCTATGATTCTGCACAAATTATCTGGGACCTTTGAACTTTGGATTTTTTTTCATTTACACAGAAATGCATGATGCATTGACATCATTGCCTGCAACAAACACACACGAAACATATAGTCAGAATTAAAAATAAAAAATCAGATTGAAACAGAAAGAGACATTAAATCGTCAAGACTCACAATATATGACGAGGAGAAGAATAGTTGATTTAGAAATCATTTTAGTATCAAAGTAAATATATTAATACAATAATTATATTATATTAAAATATATAATGTACGTGCAATGTTATACGCGACTACACGTATACAATACAATAAAAGGTAAAAGGATATAATATTTCATTCAAATCAGTGTGAGATCATTGCGTCAAAATAAAGGAAAAGATACGGCAAAGATAAAGGAAATAAAAGGAAAATGAAAAAACATACATAAAAAGGAAAGAGACGTTAAAACAATTGACACGAAGAAAATTTAAAAGAAGAAATAAACGGCGCCGGATAAAATCAAAATTAGGAAATAAGGCAAATTATGGTGGAATAGTGGCAATGTTAGGGCGGTTTCTATTCCAAACGACGTCGTTTAATATTTATATTAATATATATTCAACGGAGCAATTACTATTCTAGTTCACTTTAGGATTTAACAAGAAAAAATCAACTATTATAATGTGAATATGATCAAGATTTAATATATAATATTTATAAATATTCTATTTATTTAATTTTAAAAGTATTATAAATATACACTTCAACATTAAAGTACTCGGATTTCAAATTTTTCTTTGTATGATAATTATAATAATTTAAATATATATTATATTATGTTTATATCTAATATAATATAATTATATAATATTTTATATTGAGTATTCAATTTCAATTATTATTTTAAAATCAATATTAAATTATTTGCACACAAATATTATCTTAAATGTAGATTTATAAAATTTAAAATTTTTAATAACGTGTACTATATCTTCGGATTCAGTAATAAGTGATCTGTGAATCACTTAATCAAGTCATTGTAATTGTATGTGCGGTTCAGTGCCACTTATTTCGTTCAGACACGCGAAAATCCATTATCAAACACGAAAAATGTAAATCAAAGTTTAATCAGTTAAGTTAAGTGGTGAATGTGGTTATCAAAACGGACGCTAAATTATGTATAACAACACCTTTACGAGGGATCAAACATTTTCAAGTGTATATAGTCTAGTAGGGACTTTAAAAAGAACAGATTGTCCTCTCTAATCATGAAGGATATTTTTATGACTGAGGAGGCGCTTGGTTGGATGTATTGGAAGTGATTAATGTGTTTCATTATAGATCATTGTATTTGGTTGGGGTTAATGATTGAAAATGGCCCACTTCCATTACCCTATATTGGGCAATCACTCATTCCTCCCATGAATGACCTCTATGGGTTTGATTAAGGAGTCTATGCCATTTTTAGTAAATAAAATATTATTTGTATTTTAAGTAAAATTCATTCCTAACTCAAACCAAACAACAATCATATAATGATTATCCTACTATCATTCCGCTCTACTATCATTCCTATTCCCATTCCGAATCTCTTATACTATTATTAAATATGGGTATATTTCTATAGAAACTAAACTAATTTTACTTCCTACTTAATATTCCGAAACAAAATTGCAGCCAAAATGTCCAGGCGCTACAGACGCAGAGGTGGAAATTTAAAACTCCAAGACCTTTTATATTGCGACTTGCGAATCTTCAGTGCTCATTTAGTGGATTTCTCAAAAAAAAATTAAAATTGGACCATCCATTTCTATAGAAAAATGAAACATCTCCGTACGTACCACAAAAGCCACCATTTTACTGATTCAACTCTACCATTCAAACGGAAAGCATCCAAACCATATTGAAACGGATGAATTGGAAATGAAACAGATTACGAAATTTAGAGTTTCACAAGACGACGATGGGCTTAGATGGCAGAGCGTATTACAAATGAAGAGAGTGATGATGCAATTCAGGCTGCAAGAAAAGATTGTCTGTTCTTGGTACAGCTATGCCAGATATCTCAGACATGTTTGCATCAATGGAGCTGAGACCATCTGGGAGTTTCCAATCGAAGTGATAGAGCAAAAGAGCTAAAGGGAGACGCATGTTTGCTAGGGCTAAAGATATTCCTGAACACATTCTTCTCCCAGCACCAAATGGTATGTACTGAAAGTGACTCCCCATAAAATCCACCTCACTATTCTCAAATCTCTCTGGTTTGAAGCTCTCAGCATCTTCCCACCACTCGGAATCTCTACCGATCGCCCACATGTTTACAGTGACTCTGGTTTTTGCTGGGATGCTGTAACCTTGAACCACGGTTGGTTCCCGGCTTTCTCTGGGAATCAGCAAAGGTCCCGGAGGGTGCAACCTTAAGGTCTCTTTAATCACCAGCTTTAGGTAACTGAGTTCTTGAACGTCAGCCTCTTGGATGGTTTCCTTTCCCCTAAATGCACTTCTGATCTCGCACTGTACTTTGCTCATCACTTGAGGGTGCCTAATCAGCTCCAAGAAGGTCCAGTTAAGAGTTATCGAGGTCGTGTCAGGGCCCGCTGCAAGAATATCCTGCAACATGTATATACACTTAACACTTGTGTGGAGTGGAACTTGATAAATCAGTTCAGAAAAGACTATTTAGTTACCAATATAGCGGCTTTGATGTGGTCTTTTGTAAGCGGGATTTGAAGATCACCAGCTTGTTGGATTCTGAGCAGAACATCAATCAGATCTTCGTGGCGAGGAGTGCTGATCGATTATTCTGTCCAAGACTCTATCCAGTTTGGCCTGGATCTTCATCAACCTGCTCTTGTTTGAAAGCAGTGGATGGAGAATCCACAGGGAGGGGAACATTTCAGAAAAGTCAAACCCAGAGACAAAGGGCAGTGCTTCCCTGAAGAGCTCCAAGAATTCCTTGTGATCATCTTTCCCATCATCCCCAAAAGCTGCTCTCCCCACAATCGATGTGATGCATTCCGCCAGTTTCATCTTCAGATTGACTGGCGCAGGCGTAGCAGAGGAACCAACAGCTACATGCCTGATGGATGCGATGAGATTCAGCCGAATGATCGAACTCGAGCAGCACTGAAAAGCTCCCTGGTGTATATTCTGTGCATCTGCTTCCAGTAGTCTCCGTATGGAGAGAAACCAATGCCGACCTGATTGTACCATATCAGCTTCCCTTCCATGAACTCCATACGGCTCGCGAATACGAGATCCTGAGTTTTCAAGATCTCTCTAGCGAAGCTCGGTGATGAGACGATGACTGTGGCAATCCCTCCCACCTGCAACTGAATCAGACCGCCATACTTTTGGGAAAGTTTTCTGAGGGCGATATGAGGGAGAGCACCCCTCAGATGATGCAGGTGTCCGATAATGGGCAGTTTCCATGGAGATGGTGCAAGTTTCTGACCTGAATTTGATTTCTTCCTCATAAATGATACGACTATCAGTGCTACAAGAGCTATCAATACAGAGAAGCTAATGGAGTTTTCCATTTTCAAACAGCCTCTGACTCTACCTGTTGATGAGTCTCCCTATTATATAATAGTAGCACTCTGAGTGTGCATTACCTTTTTAATATACAATTAATTAATAGACCAGCTGTCTCAAATATTATATCATTATGGAACCCTTCATAAAGCGTACTGTCAAAGCTAACTATTTTGTAATGTTCATTAGGCCATAAAATACCTAATCCTAATGAAACATAAAATGACGTTGCATGTTAAAAGGAATTACTAATTTACTATGCTTCGGTAAATGTTGGAGACCAACTGTATGGCCGGGTGGATTGCAACAGCAGATGACTACAAGATCTTCTGAAATATTTGGTCCTCGTCTTAAAAAGAAGAGAGAGATTTAAAGACAGTTGGTGAGAAAAATAAATTGTCAAGCCTTGTCTCAAAATTGACGCATGAAATAGATGACAAATCTCAGACCATCAAGAAGATCGAATCCAAGTTCACTGACACTAGTGATCGAATCTCAGTCTGTTTTTAACACTAGATTGCTTGGTATGATTAATCTTAGTTATTTCATGTAAGCATGTTCGAATCTGAAGGCAGATAGTTTTCAGCTAAGGGCATTTTCTCAGCCCATCAGGAGGCGTTATCGTGTCTTGAAGTTGTGAAAAGGAAGCTGATGGAAAAGGAGGAGAAGCTGAGAGGCTCTCAATAAGCAAATCTAAGGTCCAGTGTGCCAGCACCAGTTTGGGTGGGATTGAGTTTTGAATTTCATCCCAAACTCATAACTTGTATGTTACACCTGGTTTTGCTTTTGATCAGAACTTGGTTTTGGGTTTGAACACACAGCTTTGACTTTTTTTTTATTTTTTAAATATTTAAAAAAATGATTTTTAAACAATGTATGATAAATTAACACAAGAATAAAATATTATATCCATAAAGGCTCGACCTAAAAATGATTCATTAATTTTTTTTAATTATCTTTTTACTATGTATATATCAAAAAGTAGAAAGTGACGGCATAAATACAGTTTTCTCCGCCCATTGTCCGCCACCAAAATATTTTGTAATACAAGAAACGACAACTGTTTTTGTGTTTCGTCCACACCGCCGTTTGTTGTTGCATAATTCCATGTATACATGTTTAGGTATGCATAAATATTCCATATATAATAACACTAGTATAATACTCTTTTTTAAAAAAATAAAAAAATAATCTACCATTGGTGGGGGAAATATTATTAGGCTTCCCAAACCTTTGCCATGAATGGCCAAAAGAATAACCTGCAGTTGAAAAACTGCAAACAGTACAAGGACCAAAGGTCCAGAGCACATAAGTGCTTCAAAAAATTGCTACATCTATACAAGTTGCCCTAAAACTAAGACAATCATGAAGCTTATTAGAGAATTGCTAATGCAAAACTGACAAGCGATTTCCCACATCGTTAAATGGGACTCCGCGAGATCAAAATACTATTTATAAATCACCTACGACTTCTAACTACTAGAGAGTAGATAGTGGGAAGTAGGGGTCGAACCACAAGGAGAAGGGACTTGTAAGAGTGTTTTAAAGTAGAAAATAAGCATACTTATATATTATATAGAAAGCAATGTAAACAAGGGGGGTTTTGAGATTGGTTTGTATTACACTATGAAAGCAAATTAAACTATCATTAGCTAAGCGAAGGGGATGATACTAGGATTATGAGGCCTTGGGAGGCAAATGACTTCAATTTCCAACTATCGACTTATCACCGAGCAAATGCAATTACAAGGAAGTTTAGACCATTTGTCAAGGATGAAAGCATCATATTCTCTCGAATGTAGCTAGAGATGATGATAACACCACTCAAAAGCTCTCATTGTTGATTCACCTAGATGATAACAACATAGATAACTCAACAATGGTATTAGGATTAGAGAGAGACAAACTTACTCACACACCCGCAATAGCGAGAGTATAAATAAGACATTTGATAACTAGCAAGAACCAAGACGAAGATAGCATATATGTCTCGACTCCTACTTTGCTACTTAATGATATTGGAGTGAACGATAACGTTCTACCCACAAATCTAGCTATTCGTTGATAACAATCATACGTTAAAATGGAATCTTCAACTCAAGTATACAATCACATATTAGGGGGACCAATGATAACATTCAATCCTTACCTAAACAAATAATTGATTAATCATGCAAGTTCATAAGATTTCCACTTCTAACAACTCATATTTATCATGACATTCCTTAACTACAATCACACAACAAGGAAAAGAACTTGTCATCACTCAACCCCTTCCATAATCATTAATCTAACAACTAGAGATTACACTACCATTATGCTAAGTTACCATCATCATCACACTAAATTACTCTAACCAAGCTAACCTAATTAATGACTATGGAGCATGCGATTGATATAAAACACAAAACCCATAACAAATTAAGCAAGATTGAACAACATTCATGCACAAGAATTCAAGTTCATCAAATGATAATCCAAATCTCAAGTTTAAGCATACAAGGCCCTCAAAGTTTCAAGGGAATGAATTCAAATGCTCCCAAGGATCAAACTAAGCTATACTACAATACATGGAATCAAACTACTAATCTAATGGAAAGGAATGGAAGAAAAGGGAAAGAAAGATGAAGAAAATGGAGCTCTACATGGTTGTGGCCGTTTTTTGCTCTTGGAGGGGATAAGGAGTATTTATAGAACGCAGTGCACGGGCCGCGCAGCACTCCGCGCACTTTTGTGAAAGGTCGCGCACTTTAACCGTTGATTCGATTTGCATCTTCTAGTAGTCCATTTCGAAGCTCTTGATGAGAGGAATCCAATGGTATGATCCATGTGCTCTAATTCCTTTGCAAACATTTCCAAAATCAAGCTTCAAAATATTAGTGCATCACTTGTTCTTCGAAATGTAACTTTGACAAGTTTAACTTTAAAGCTCCTTCCTTTGCACCAAATGCTACCAAAATTAGATCTCAAATGTCATATAACAAGAGTATATTTAGGGCTCATCAAATACCCCCACACTTAAACCTTTCTCGTCCTCGAGAAAGAACGATTAAAGTCTAAGTGCATACTCCTATCAATTTCACAATAAGACATTTGAGACCTTGACAAAATACAAACTTTCCGAAAGATGAAAACACAAGAATCATGTCTCATGTTCTAATCCTAATGAGAGTTCTACCCAACCCCAATATCATTATAAGGAACCAAGAGTGTGCCAAATTACAAGTACAAAAGAACAACAATTACCTTGGCACAACCTTACCTAAAGAGACCACAAAATACATCACAAAAAGTTCATCAAAATGAGATCACCGAAACAAGAACAAGTTTACCTCTCCTTTTGCCTATGCGCCTTTCGGTTTTCACACAACCCCCCCCCCCCCCCCTTTTTTTTTTTTCTTACTTTCCTTTTGCCTAGGTTATAACCTAGCCTCTCATATTTCTGCTCACTCTCCTTTTGCCTAGGTTATACCTAGCCTCTCTTTTACGCACACTCTCCTTTTGCCTAAATTATACCTAGCCTCTCTTTTACGCACACTCTCCTTTTGCCTAGGTTATACCTGGCCTCTCATTTTTCCGCACAAGCCTCTCACTTTTTCCTAGGTCTTTTTAATGTTTTGACCTATCTGGGCTTTTCACTCTTTTTCTTTTCAAAACAAATTCTTCAAAAGAAGTACATTTTTTACAATAGAGTGAAGCAAAACATGGATACTAAACCCTCCCACACTTAAATTAAACATTGTCCTCAATGTTTTAGAACAATAACAAAACCAGGGAGAAGGAGTAGTCACACACTAAGTTGCCATTAAGAGTACAAGTGAAGCACAAGAACTACAAATAATGGCGGCAAGCCGATGCATATGTATCAAACCCAAATTACCAATCAGCACAAATTGTAAGAGAAGCGGCCACGAATTCTCACAAAATAAAAGAGAATGAGAGTACCATATTCAGATCCTGGAACGTGGCCGCCGGAACAGGTGAGTGCAGGTGCAGTATTGGCTGCCCTGGCACTAAAAGTGCAGAACTTCAGCCGGGACAGATTGAGCTCGGTTATCAGACGGTGGAGAACTGGTGATGCTTGTTAAGGTGGAGCCAATTAGATGTGTGGATGAATAGTGCTGTGGTGGGGATCGGGTGGTGGCGAGCAGTCGGAGATCAGCCGATGGTGGTGGGCGGAGATCGGCCGACGAGTAGCGACCCGGGAGTGGGCCTCGCAATCGGAGTCGCGACCAGGCGGCGGTGATGGTTGGGATGCTGACTTCTGCGATTCCGGGGGGACACGACGCATTGGAGAAAATGAGCAGACGCGGCGGCGAGTCGTGGCAGATCGGTAGATGATGGGGATCGACGGCATCACGGTGGCTCAGCGGTGGCGGTGGTTCAGCGGTGGAGGTGATGGTGGGGTCATGCGCCAGTTGAAGACGGCGGCACCATGGTGATGGACTCCGGCGTTCAGGGAACGCCGGCGAGACGGTGCAGAGATGACGATTGGGAGAAGATGATGGGTGGAGGACAGTGACGTCGCCGGTGATGGGCTTGTCGGCGGTGAGGAGTTGTGGGTGAAGATGGATTTCAGCGGTAGAGACAAGGCGGTGGCGGGAAGATGGACGCGATGGTGCTGTGTGGGGCCGATCGAAGGTGGCCAGTCACGGCGGGTGGTAGTGGTTGATCGAGAGATTGATCGGAGTTGCAGCGGTGTAGAGAGATGGCGTCGGAGAACAGTGGTGGTTGTGGGAGCAGACGAAGGCGGTGGTGATTGGGTGGTGTCGAGCAGAGATCCGACGGTGGTGTGATGGGTCAGAGGTGGTGGTTCGAGGGTGGTGGCCGGCGGCCAGTGAGGGGGCGGCCGACGTGGTGGTGAGTGGTAGATCGGTAGATGAGGTGGCGGCGGGAGAATGGTGGTGGAAGGTGGCCGGGGAGGGAGGTGAAAGGTGATGTCGGTGGTGGCGGTTAGGAATTGGGAACGAGGAAGATGGAGTTTCTGGGTGAAAGTCAACAGGAAGGGATGGGATTTTTTTTTTAAGTACAGGAAGTGCAGAGCCCAAGCAGTGGTAAGGTGTTATGATCGGCTCAATAATGCAGAACCAAATCGGTAAACTCAATTAACTAAGAACAATATTCAATACAAAGTATGAAGAGGAGAGAGAAGAAGGAGAAGAGAGAGAGAAAGGGAAGAACAATATCTATGATCGATCTAACAATTCGATAACTAACTATCTAACAGATTCTGCTATCTATAGTTGATCTCCTCTGGCCGTTGTGGCAGTTGGCCGGAATCTGGAGTTGACCACTTGTTCTTAGCTGCATCATCAGCTTATTCCCCTTGTGAATTTACTGGACTACCCCTGGCTTCAACTTGACTTCATGACAATACCTCCCTCTTAAAATCAAGCTTGTCCTCAAGCTTGGGAGAGGAGGAATGATTCTGCAGCAAAAGCAATAAAGAACTGGTTTTAGACACAACTTCACAAGGACTTCCTCAATGGATAAAGTATTCCATGCAATGAGCCACTGTTTAAACGTACTCAGTAGCACAATCTTATCCAGTTCAACTTGAGTTTTCTCTAGGCAGTGTGTTCTTTGCTCGGAAGTAAAACACTTAGTAGTTTCTGTAGCGTTCCTTGGTATAGATTCTAGAAGTTGTCTCTTCCATAAAATCAATCCCTCCTCAAATTGACAAGTACCCAAGTAGCTGAAAATACAGTGAGTCAATGTTACTGCATTTTCTATGGATTGAAAGCTCCCTTCTTTCCTCAACTTAACAACGTACTTCTTGGCCTGACCATTTCCCTTCCCAAATTTTAGACTTGTCCTCAAGGCTATCACACAAATGCTGGCTTTTGGAACGTCTTTGGTTTCTCCAAAGATGGAAGTGGGGACTGCATTTTTCTTCAGCTCAGAAACATCATAAACTGCTGCAAATTTCGAAGAAAAATTCTGCCCTGATGCATACTGGAAGTCATTGTTTGCTGCATTTTCAAAATTCTGAAATGCTGCTGTCATACCTCCAATAACTCCATTTTCTGCCACAATTCTGAACTCAAAGTCTGCCACAAATTGCTGCATTTTTCTGAACTTAGGAGACTCAAAATCTGCCACAAAGTGCAGCATTTTTCTGCACTCAAATAATTTTTAAAACCTACAAAATCTGAACCCAAACACATCTCTTGCTGCTACAATTTTGACCTTCTTGAGCGATTCTGAATCACCGAGTTGAAGCATTTTTTGGTGCTCCAAGCTTCCAGCTGTCATATAATTCTGAATGTGCAGGATTGCTACTCTCATGATTTGTAGAATGAATCCGTCAGTAAGAACTGCTGCTGAAATTTTCAAGTTCTGCTCTTCTGTAAAGGAAGTGCCACCTTTGAATATAGTAGAGAGATTATCCCAAGCTCTACCACATTTCTTGATTTGTACAACGCTGATAAAATATCTTAACGACAGTAAAATTTCCTCATCATAAACTGGGTTCATAAACTCCTCCAGGCTATCATATATAACATTTTTCTCATCCATGCCTTGAACAAAAATATCATCATCATCATCTTCATATTCAATACTAGCTAATTCTATCACAAAATCAACACAGGCATCAGGCTTAGCGAGATGATTAAGATTTACTTTACCCGGAAAATGCTCAACATGAACTGCCGACTGGGAGTTTGAGCCGAAAATTCGTTCCAGATCGCCAGAGTTTTCCCCCAATCTCTGACCTTGCAGTTGACTCATCATCGTCGCGATTTGCCGTGCTAATTCACTGGTAGTTGCCACTAACTCCGCTCGCTGTTTACTGGCTTCTTCATGTCGTCTTGCGAACTCCGCTTCCCAGCGCCAGTCGTTCTGCCCTGCTGCGGACTGATCTTGATACCATGACCTCAAACATGTAAGTTTTCTGACATGTAGTGCCTCTGTAAATAAAAGTCTGTCAAGTTTATGAGAACTCCCTTCAACCTGAATCAAACAAAGGACTAGATTTTCCCTGATCCCTTGTTCTTTACTACTGTCATCCTTCACCGCCTTCAACAGAAAGTCCAAACATTCTTTACACTCCGAGATTCCCATCCTCCTTGAGAACCAACTCGTCCCCAAGCTTGAACGATTCCAAACAGTCAATGCCTTACCTGCCATACATTCTGAGTTCGAATATAGCATATGACCATCTGTGTACCGCCTTTCTTGTCTAAAAACTCTAGTTGATCCTCCCCTGAATATTTCACATAAGCCAGGATCATAAAACCATATAGGCTCAACAACCATTCTACGACCACCTATACAATTCCCATTATCCCACTTCAAAGCTCTTTTATTCCAGTCTTGAAACTTAAATTCCTTAAAGAACCAGCTCAAACTTAGACACCAGTTTTGAACCATTTCTGAACTCTTGTGAAACTCTTCCTTAATGCCAGGATCATAGCATCTCACAACAATATTTCTCTTTTGATCAGTTTCCATTACTCTAGCTTGAGGTAACTCACAGTCAGATTCCATTACATCTCTAAGCTTTTCATCATTCAGCTCAAAAATTCTAGGAGCATACACAAAAGACTCAGAACATCCATAACTATCATCATACACCTCAGTTTCATGAACTCCAACTTCAAGAAAATCATCACTAGAGACGCATGTATCATAACACAAAACAGACTCATATGAAATATTACCATCACTATTCATTTGCACCCACTGTTCTTCATCCTTATTTTCAGTGACATTGTTCTTGAAATCCATTTTTACAACTTCTTCAACAGTTATCACAGAATCAGCCTTAACATTTTCCAAAAATTCAACTGAACCGCTATGAATCATATTATGAATACCAGGGTCAAAAGCCACAAAACATTCTTCTATTTCGATATCATCATCTTTCATGTCCAACACCTCACGATTAACACAATCTTTAGTTTCATAGCCATTACCAATCATGCTTTCAAATTCAGCTAAATCATCTATTTCCAGCACCTTTTTATCACTCTCAAGATGATAAGAGTCAATCAGATATATTACCTCAGAAGATGCATCCAGGGACTGAGCTTTTTTAATGGATACAGTGGACAAAGGCGGCAAAGAACTCTCACCAGCTTCCTTGGGTTCCTCTTTCTTTTCCATTTGCATCCTAATCTCGTCGATCTCCTCGACTTGATCGTTGTATTCCCTGGTGACCTCATCTTGATTGAATTCTCCCTTGGATTCCACGAGGACCTGTCTGCTATCCTCATTACCCCCTTCGGTGAAATCCCAGACTTCAGAGTACACATACTCTTGGGATACTCCATAATCATGTGTTTCGCTTTCACCAGAACCATAGACCCCAATCAAAAGATCTGAAAATTGATCCCAATACAACCACTCTTTTCTTTCCATTGCATAAAAGAGCCATTGTTTAGATTGCTCGTGCAAAAATTCATTTACAATAGAGAGCTTATAAGATTCTGCTATGGAATTTGCATTGAATAGGAGGTTGAATCTCCGCACCCAATTTCTAGGGTTCTTACCGCTGAAATAGGGAAACTGATCCAACATCTCCCGGTTCCTTGCTGCCATAGATCCATCGGGAGGTTCGAACTGCTCTGAATTCATCGCCGTCATCAGATTGGCCGGAGGACTGAATGCTCTTATACCAAATGTTATGATCGGCCCAATAATCCAGAACCAAATCGGTAAACTCAATTAACTAAGAACAGTATTCAATACAAAGTATGAAGAGGAGAGAGAAGAAGGAGAAGAGAGAGAGAAAGGGAAGAACAATATCTGTGATCGATCTAACAATTCGATAACTAACTATCTAACAGATTCTGCTATCTATAGTTGATCTCCTCTGGCCGTTGTGGCAGTTGGCCGGAATCTGGAGTTGACCACTTGTTCTTAGCTGCATCATCAGATTATTCCCCTTGTGAATTTACTGGACTACCCCTGGCTTCAACTTGACTTCATGACATAAGGACAGTCTCCAAAGGCCCGTGCAATTATAAGGGGAAATCACCCTCCAGGAAACTCCGCACAGCCCGCGCGGCACTAGACGCACTATTTTTCTGAATAACAAAGGCCCGTGCACCCTTTTTTTTTTTTGCTGTTCTTTTCTTTCTTTTTTTCTGTTTATTATTTTTTGATAAAAATTCCCCCTTTGCGTCCAAAATTCCTGCATCAAAACACTACCAAAGTGTAAAATCTTATAAGCAAACGAAAAATCAAATAATTTAAAAATAAGCATCTTTATATATATATAAGCACCTAAAAGAGGAGAAAAAGAAAAAGAAAATTGTGAAGTTACGATCAAAATCCGTTTATTTAAAGTCGTCGACACGACATAGGAGGTTCACCCCAATGGTGCAATGGATGCCTCAAGAGAAACTACGGATTTTTAAGGTCGTCGTCACGACCCTAATGTTATTCAAATAACAAAAGTTTAAAATCCCCCACCCTCACATGGAAGGTAAAGGAAAGTTGAGAAGGTTTTGGAGGAGGATTTTATGGTTGAGGTCTTGGAGGAGCAGTGATAATGGGAAGTATGAATGTATATGGCTTTCTACTCTCCTCCAAAATTGATGCAAGTGGTGGAATTGGTAGTATAGGTAGATGTGATGAAAAAAATGATAATGGATGTTCAAGAGCGATCACCTCCCTTTCTACTTTACTAGGCTCAAAAACCAACTCCTCATCCCATTGACTTTCTCCCTTATACAAAGAGGTGACGTCACTCACCAAAGTACTTGGAATAAGTACTATGTGGAATGGTACTTCTTCAAACAACCTACTTGGCTCCTCTATTGGTTTGGGAAGTTGGGGAATTTGTGGAGTATGTAGAGGTGAGGATGACAATGGTGATGGTAAAAATTCAAGAATAGCGGTCATCTCCTTCTCTAATTCACTTGAGTCAACACATAACTCCTCATCCCATTGAACTTCTTTCTCATACATAACGGTGGAATTACTCACCGAAACATTTGTATTAAGTTCCAATTGGGATGACTCTTCCTCTAAAGATTGAGCTACCAAGAGCTTTACCTCTACGGTCATTTCATGCATTCGCCTCTCAAGATTTTCAAAACACCGATTTCTTTCATCATCTATCGGATCTTGCTCTTGAGGCATATCCCAACAAGGTGGGGGCATGTCTTGGTACTCATGAGGTTGGGTTTCATCGAGATATCCAAAATTCAAATGATCACTCCTTTGTGGCTCATAAGAATTGTAGCATGCATTATATCTTTCTTGACCTTGAAAACCAACTCTCTCCTCATCATAGCACTTATCATGATAGTCACTTTGGTATAAAGAACCAAAAGACATTTCATAATTGTAGTGCTCATCTCTCAAATCAACATAACAAGACTCGTGGTAATAATTTAAACTATATACATCACACGAGCTTGTCAAATTATTCCTAATCCTTTCCTCATTAAAGGCAAGGAATTCTATGTAATCTTTCCTACTTAGAATAAACATAATAATAAAAGTTTGAAATTTGTAGTGCAAGAATTCTAGATCGGTACACACTACAAGTGGTGTCGTCCACAAAAGTACTCAAGCAATACACACTTCAAGAAAATAGAAAGTTTTTTATTTTTTTGAAAAACTACAAATAGAAATATAATCTACGATGAAACACCAAAACAAAATACTCCTTCTCCCCGGCAGCGGCGCCAATTTTGACAAGCGATTTCCCACGTCGTTAAATGGGACTCCGCGAGATCAAAATATTATTTATAAATCACCTACGACTTCTAACTACTAGAGTGTAGATAGTGGGAAGTAGGGGTCGAACCACAAGGAGAAGGGACTTGTAAGAATGTTTTAAAGTAGAAAATAAGCATACTTATATATTATATAGAAAGGAATGTAAACAAGGGGGGTTTTGAGATTGGTTTGTATTACACTATGGAAGCAAATTAAACTATCATTAGCTAAGCTAAGGGGATGATACTAGGATTATGAGGCCTTGGGAGGCAAATGACTTCAATTTCCAACTATCGACTTATCACCGAGCAAATGCAATTACAAGGAAGTTTAGACCATTTGTCAAGGATGAAAGCATCATATTCTCTCGAATGTAGCTAGAGAGGATGACAACACCACTCAAAAGCTCTCATTGTTGATTCACCTAGATGATAACAACATAGATAACTCAACAATGGTATTAGGATTAGAGAGAGACAAACTTACTCACACACCCGCAATAGCGAGAGTATACAAATAAGACATTTGATAACTAGCAAGAACCAAGACGAAGATAGCATATATGTCTCGACTCCTACTTTGCTACTTAATGATATTGGAGTGAACGATAACGTTCTACCCACAAATCTAGCTATTCGTTGATAACAATCATACGTTAAAATGGAATCTTCAACTCAAGTATACAATCACATATTAGGGGGACCAATGATAACATTCAATCCTTACCTAAACACATAATTGATTAATCATGCAAGTTCATAAAATTTCCACTTCTAACAACTCATATTTATCATGACATTCCTTAACTACAATCACACAACAAGGAAAAGAACTTGTCATCACTCAACCCCTTCCATAGTCATTAATCTAACAACTAGAGATTACACTACCATTATGCTAAGTTACCATCATCATCACACTAAATTACTCTAACCAAGCTAACCTAATTAATGACTATGGAGCATGCGATTGATATAAAACACAAAACCCATAACAAATTAAGCAAGATTGAACAACATTCATGCACAAGAATTCAAGTTCATCAAATGATAATCCAAATCTCAAGTTTAAGCATACAAGGCCCTCAAAGTTTCAAGGGAATGAATTCAAATGCTCCCAAGGATCAAACTAAGCTATACTACAATACATGGAATCAAACTACTAATCTAATGGAAAGGAATGGAAGAAAAGGGAAAGAAAGATGAAGAAAATGGAGCTCTACATGGTTGTGGCCGTTTTTTGCTCTTGGAGGGGATAAGGAGTATTTATAGAACGCAGTGCACGGGCCGCGCAGCACTCCGCGCACTTTTGTGAAAGGTCGCGCACTTTAACCGTTGATTCGATTTGCATCTTATAGTAGTCCATTTCGAAGCTCTTGATGAGAGGAATCCAATGGTATGATCCATGTGCTCTAATTCCTTTGCAAACATTTCCAAAATCAAGCTTCAAAATATTAGTGCATCACTTGTTCTTCGAAATGTAACTTTGACAAGTTTAACTTTAAAGCTCCTTCCTTTGCACCAAATGCTACCCAAATTAGATCTCAAATGTCATAAAACAAGAGTATATTTAGGGATCATCAAAAACTCAAGGCAGCACCACAACTAATCCAGTACAGGCTAATCTAGAGAGCTAAGATTTATGATTAGGAGACTTGAGCAGGGACAGTAGCTGCTGATAACTATGTGACTCTAACAGTTGGCAAGCTTGCTTTATCAATGAGACAGATGGCCTTCATAGAAGGTGGTAGTGTTTCCCAGCAGAAGACAGAAACTGTCATGTGGGTAAGAGCATACTTAGCCAAAGCATCTGCTAGCTCATTACCTTGTCTGAGAGTGTGTAAGATAGGAGCCTGAATCATTTGGTGAGCTGCATCAGCAAGAACAAAGAGCCTCCAGTGGGTAGTGATTGGATTGAGCACCATTGAAATTCCATTCATTGAGTCAGACTCAATACATATGAGATCATGTCCATGGTATGAGCCAAACTTGTATCCTGCAATCATTGCTTTAATTTCTACCTCAACTGAGGAAGAAGCAGATGCAAAGGAGGTGTCAGCTGCAATAAAATTCCCTTCAGAATCCCTGAGTACAAAACCAAGACCACAACAATTATCTGAATAGGCAGCATCAACATTCAGCTTGAATCTAGTAACAGGTTTGGTCCAGGAGATGATTCTCATCCTAGGTCTAGGTGGTCTGGTAGCATAGGGGATGTGAGCTTCAGATGCAATCTGAAGATCAAGCTCCTGTGAGATTTTATAGAGTGAGCAGCTAGTGAAAGGTGTAACAAGTGTTTAACCTCCTGTGTGATAAGAGATCTAGAAGGTTTACAATCCTCAAAAATGTACTTGTTTCTGGCTTTCCATAGGCACCAAACTATTATAACACATAACATTCTTATCAGTTTTGCCTGGAAGGTTGATAAGCATGTATATGTGAGATAATAGGATAGTCTATCCCATATGGATCTGAAGATTGAGTCTTTTACTCCAATGGTGGAAAGTAAAGCAGACCAGATAGAGGAGGGCAGAGGGCAAGAGTTAAAAAAATGATCTATGGTATCTTGGCTATCACAGAAAGGGCATTTAGAGGCCAAGGAAAAACCATAGTGTAAAAGAACCTCATCAAAAGGGAGTAGGCAATTAAATAGCCTCCAAGCAAAGAAAAGGATCTTTTTTGGAACTTTGATGTCCCACAATGTTTTAAGAGTGGGGAAGGAGGGCCTGTGAATTTGAAAAAGTTGGTAGGCAGTCTTGAAAGAGAAATGCCCATTCAGGGATGGTTTCCAAACTAATCTATCTTCTCTGTGTGTGTGAATGACTGCCTCAGTTAGTGAATGAAGGATGGTATCTGAAACAGCACCCTGTAACTGGGGCAAATAGGATTGTCTGTTAAGGATAAAGTCACTAACTGAGCATGAGATAGGAATAGAAGTTAGAGAGGGTAAGAAATGGTCCTCTAGGGGCCCTGAACCAGTCCAATTGGACTTCCAAAAATTACACTGGCCATTGCCTAGTATAACCAGACTATTCATCTCTCCAATATAGTTAACCTGGCAGATTCTTTTCCAGGTTTGAGAATTCCTTGAGGATTTAGGTAGAGAATGAATAAAATGAGTCCATAAAGCACTGGCATTTTGGTATTTCCACCAAAGTTTTAAAGAGCAAGCCTGTACAATATGGGAAATGGACCTCAAACCTAAACCATTCTGATGGACAGGATAGCAGAGTTTAGACCACTTTCTTCATTTTTTGTTTGCTTTTATAGGAGTAGACCCCCATAAAAAGGTTGCAAACATTTTTTCTAGTAATTCCACAATGTGAACTGTTGGTGTCATAACAGTAAACACATGTTGAGTTATGGCATATAAGACTGATTGGATCAAGGTGATTTTACCACCAGTAGAAAGCCATTTAAACCTCCAGTAGCTCAATTTTTTGCTGATTTGCTCTATCAGTGGGTTAAAATATGCATTTAGCATTTTTCCTTGATAGATTTGGCTGCCAAGGTATTTAAAATGGAAAGCACCTTCTTTCATACCCAAAATGTTACTGATCAAATTTCTCTTGGCCAGAGAAGCATTACTACTCAGATAAAAGTCACTTTTTGTCAAAATTAATTCTTTGACCAGTGACTTTTTCAAAGGTCACCAAGAAAGCTTTCAAGTTGATCAGAGTGGTCTTATTGACTGAGATAAACAGGACTGTATCATCAGCATAAGAAAGATGTGAAACTGGCACTACATTTCTTGGTAGATTATAGTAGGCCAATTTTCCAGTTGTGAAAATGTATGCCAAACTTCTTTAAAATGATTCAGTGAAGACATTAAACAACAATGGAGAGAGAGGGTCTCCTTGTTTAATGCCTCTAGATGATTTGAAGAAACCAACTGGCTTGCCATTTATAAGCACAGAAAACCATGCCTGAGCTAGATTGTTCATAATACAGGCAACTAGATTTTGATGGAATCCAAATTTCAGAAGAATCATTTTAAGAAATGGCCAACTAACTCTATCAAAAGCCTTCCTCAAGTCTAACTTAATGATACAGTTAGGCTCTCTAGTTTTTTTTATTAATTTGTCTAACCAGCTCTTGAAGGTAGATTATATTATCAAAAATATCTCTGCCTTTCAGAAAAGCTGTCTGATTTGGAGATATGATCTCATTCATTAGAGGATTCATTCTCATCATAATCACCTTTGAGCATATCTTATTGACAACATTTGATAAGCTTATGGGCCTATAGTCATCAAAAGATATTGGAATATCTTTTTTAGGTATTAATATGATCCAAGTGGCTGCAATACCCCTGGGGATTGAAGCACCCCTTAGAAAATCATTCACTGCATCAAGCAAATCATTTGAGATGGTGTCCCAAGATTTGATGTAAAAACTAGCATAAAAGCCATCAGGCCCTGGTGTGCTATTTTTATTCAGTGAAAATACCACTGTCATAAGTTCCTGTAAGTCCACTGGTCTCAACAAAGTTGTGTTTTGATCAGGATAAATACTGTTTGGAATTTGAGACAGAAAATGTGAGGTAAAATGTAAGTCTGTGTGTGATTGCTCACTGGATAAGAGAGATAAGTAGTAACTAATGGCCTCATTTTGTATTTCAGTCTCATCTTCTAGCCAGATCCCAGCAATGTTCCTAATTTTGGAAATGCACAGTTTGGACCTTTTTTCTTTCAGAGTGTTATGAAAGAATTTGGAGTTAACATATCCTTCTTTGATCCATTTTAACTGTGTATTATACTTCCAGAAGTGCTTCTGTTCTTTTAGTGCTTTTTTCAGAAGGGTTTTTTTGAGTTTGAGATTAATTAGTTCTGAATCACATTGATTGTGATCATATCTAATTTCATGTAGTCTCAATTTCTCTTCAGCCACCTCAACATATTTATGGATATTTCCAAAAACTTCCTTGTTCCATATTTTAGACCTTTTTTCAATCTTTGTAATTTCAGAAAAAATCTAAGCATACCAGATTCTGGGAGACGTTCATTCTAGTTTGATTGAACAAAAGGATGGAACTTAGTTCTTTTATACCATGTGCTAATGAATCTAAAGGACCTAGGAACAGAAGGCACTTGTGTATCTATTTGAAAGAAAAGTGGTGAGTGGTCTGAATTTCCCTATTTAGGACCAATACTGAAGATTGTGGAAACTGTGTATGCCAAGATTGAGTACACAGTGTCCTATCAACCCTTTCTAAAGTTGGCCTTAATCTTTTATTGGTCCAGGTAAAATCATTCCCCATTGTGTGTACATGGATTAACTCCATTTTGTCAATAAATTTCTGGAAGTCTCTCATACTTCCCAGTTTGGGAGTAGAGGGACCACTATAATCATAAATTGACAACATAGAGTTAAAATCTCCTATGTAAAATGTTTCAGTATTTGGCAAGGCTTGGAGATCAGTCCACAAAGCCTTTCCGCCTTTCCTAGTTCTAGCTCCATAAATGAAAACACCAGTCAGAGATAAACTCAGACTAGGTTTATTAATGCAGACATTAAGGAACTGTGTGTTTTCCTGAATTAATGAAACTGAGAGTGAATCTTTCCATAAAATCCAGATTTGTGCATCAGTTGAAAAAATGCAGTTTGAGAAATGTAAGAGATTTTTGTAATGCTCAATTTTTGAGTTGGGATGCCATGGTTCTATCAAACATAAAAGTTCAATATTATTATCTTTAATGAGAGATACCAGTCTATCAAGGGCTGTTTCCATCCCTTGGATATTCCAGACCAAAATATTGATTTTATGATGGTGTACTATCATTAAAAAGATTTTTTAGGGCTTTTTGATATTGACTTTGAAAATGAGATTTTTTTGTTAAATTGAGTGAAAAAAACTTCTCAACTTAACCTTTTGAGCAGAAGCAAGTTTTGGTAGTTTGGATGATGAGCTCACCTCAGTATCCTTTGGACTGTCTCTGTCAGATTCAGAGTCAGAGGCAAAAGTTTCAAACTCATCCTCCTTCTGGAATCTTAGTGGAGAGAACCTATTTTTGTTTCTGTCCTGAGACAGGAAAATTAAGTTGTTAGCTTTAAATTGAGGGGGAGAGATATTGTGCATACTTGAGGGGATAGCAGTGTCATCCCTTGCATATGCTCTTCTGATTTTTGGCTTGGCAGTAACCTTGGTAAATACATCCTCCTGTGTCTTAGCTTTATGTTCAAAAGATGCATTTCTGAAGTTTCCAGCATAGCTAAGAGAAGTATAGGAATGATTGAGTTTTGATGAGTTGGAGCTGCTAGCTACTGATATGATTGGAAGGGTGTGTTTGGTGTTGGGGATGGTTGAGATTTCTTGCTGTGGTGGAGGTGTAGGTGATTTGTTGTAGGCTGAGTTGGAACTGAGGTTGGGTATGTTCAGAGGATTTGTTTGGATAGGATTGGTTTGAGTAGTGTTGACAGGAGGTGGATTAGTTTCAGCAGTGACTTCCTTTTCCAGTTGAGCCTTAATAGTATTAAGTGCAAGTCTATTTTTCTTGGCTTTGGCTCTTCTAACTTTGTGCAACTTCTTGTTTCCAAAAGAGATAACCTGAGTGGGCTTTCCAATGGCAGAGCTAGTCTGAGGATGGGGCTGAGTTAGGAAAGATGTAACAGGCATGGTTGTGGTTGGAGGTGGTTGTTTAGAGGTATTTAGTTCCACTGGAGGGTTAGGGAGAGTGTTGTTGAGGTTTTGTTTGTCAGTATGGTGGACTTTTTTGCCAGAATAAGGGTGGAGGTTCCTGCAATTGTTGGCATCATGGCCTACTTTTCTACAATGACCACAGTAAGTAGGCAAATGATCATATTCCAACCTAATTCTGGAGCTACTAACTGTGGAACCAAGCATAATATGGGTAGGAATAGGTTGTAGGAGATCCACTTCAACACATAGTTTGATTGCAGAAGGCCTTGTAATCAGTTGAGTTGCAGCATCAACTTTAATGAAAGTGCCAATGTGGTTACCTAGATCCTCAAGCACAGATTCATTGTAGTAGTAAACTGGAGGGTTGAAAAGAGTTACACAAACCGGAACGATCAAAGATTCGGTCTCCGTTGAGAACTCCGGCGTCCACCTTAGCACTCTCATTGGATATGCGTCGATTGACCAGTTGGCTTTCATCCAGCACCTCTGGAAGTCTTCTTTTTTAGAGAACTTGATCAATATTTGCCTGTGATCTATAGCTCCAAGTTGATACTGGCCGGAAAAATCAGCCGCCTTGAAAGCTGCTTCGATTCCGGGCATTGCAGGTCGGCCTCTGCTGAATTTACCGATAAGAGCATTCCGGTATGGCCTGCTATGAACTTCAATTTGCTCAGGAGTAGAGATACAGGCTAGTTCACCTTTGAACTCCGATGTGGCTTTGATTTCAGGGTTCGATGGCAGTGAGGAAGATAAAGGTGGGGCTTTGGATTGTAAAGCTGAAAGGAAAGATTTTTGACCCATGGAAGTAGAAGGCTCCGCCATTGCAGCGGAGCGGCGACGGTGAAAGAGCCGTTCAGGGCGGAGATTATGTGATTATACCCGTTGTAACGGTAAGAATGCACGGAAATTGTTGTGGTTTGCACAGAAAGCTAGAGAGAAGGAAGAGGAAATTAATTTAGAGAGAGAGAGAGCCCCACCATTTGATGATACACTAGTATAATACTCGTGCCCATGCACGAAAATTTATTTTGAAATTATTATTATTATTATTATTATATTTTAATTTTTAAAACAATTTTTCTATTCATCAATAATAATATGTATACGAATTTTATAGTACTTGGAAAATTATTAAAATCTTGAAAATTTAATTATAAAATATCCATTAAATAACGTCAGTATTTTTAAAAATCTGATTTTATTAATAATATTGTAGTGTACATGTAGTAATTTTTTGTTGTATATTCTATGATATTTTTATAAATAAATACTAATATTTAAACCGTCTTTAAATGCTTTATTTATTATAGTTTTTTTGGCACCTTAAAACTAGTTCAAGAAGAAATATGGTATCAAAGTTGGTGGATGCTTAAAGGGGATGATTGTGATGATGACTGTTTGCTTTTGGATGAAAGTATCCGAGCCGATTCATAATTTCATGCATTCATTGCAGGTTATAATAGAATAAATGGTGCATGAATTATTGATACAAAAATAACAAAGAATATTAAGTACGTGACTCTTAAATATGAGAATGCGATGGAAAGGAGTTTATAGATAGTGACTTTTGACCAAAAAAGGTTAAAATAGCAATATCTTAACCCCGATTATTGTCAATTGATTAAATTATTCAATAGATGTTTTCGTACCTGAAAAAAAAAATTGGGACCCTTTCAAAATGAAGTTGCACACATTTTATAAAATTTGAAACTCATTGATCTCTAATTCTCTATAATTCAATACACAATAAATTTTAACAACCCAAATTGAGGTACAATGAATTGTATTCATTCTAACTGAGTTTTCATTAATCATTTTTTTCAAACCACATGAAATTTCGTATGCATATATTACCGGCGAATGAAAATATTAATAATTTTTATGACACAAATTGTGAGAACGGATCAACCCATAATAAAGAATTTGTGATGATGAATAAGTACAGTTTTCATTTAAGGCAATATACAAATACAAATACAAATACAAATATAAATGGTAATATATATACAAATACAAAAAGTCCACATACAAATACATGTAAATGTATTTGTATAAAAAAAATACAAATACCTAAGTTGAATCTCATTGTATTGTAATATACAAAGTATATATGGTAATTAAAAGTCCAACTTTTTTTTTTGTTAACAAAGCATGTAAATGGTAAGTAGAATCCGGGCAAATCTTCGCGGGATTGTATTATACAAATATAGAATATAGAATAGTATAAAAAAGTTTTAAAGTATATATAGTAATTTAAAAATTCCAACGTTAAATTTTGTAAAACTTAACTTTTGCAACGGACAAACAAATTGGAATGAGTGAAGAATAACCTTACAATTACAAATATAGAAGAGTTTTAAAAAGGTAGTATATATGGTAATTTTAAAAATGGTAAACGCAACTTGATTGTCCTATTTAATTTTGTTAACAAAACATTGCATGGAGGCCTAACATCGCCGTGGAATTTTATTAAACGCAAGTTTCCTTGTTTTTAGTTTTATTCCTAAGCTTTTGGTGGCGGTGTTTTAACTATTCTATATATTTTATTTATATTATGCCGCCACTCTCTTGTTTTTAATATATACAGAGTAGAAAGATACAACCTCATCATAATATAAAATATGAAAATATGTCAATATAAAAGGAATGTGCAAACTAATATATATGAAGGTTAATTAATATATATATATATACATATATATATATGAAGGTTAATATATATGAAATATGCAAGTAATTATTAATTTATATGGAATATGCGGTTTGGAAAGATGGAAATGTGAAGGTTAAAATGGAAGGAATTAATGGGCTATATTGGACTTTATAATATTAGAAGGAATTATAATTATGGAATATGAGACAACTTCCATAATACACATGTCACATATGGCCGGCCAACGTATCAAAACACAAACTTCGTTGTCGTTTCTTATAGTAATTAAAAATAATGGGGGCGGAGGATGGGCGGTGCTTTTTATTTTTTATTTATGTTTACGCCGCCACTTTCTGCTTTTATATATATACCTAGTAAAAGATAAGGTCCCCTAATCTCACCATATTTTTGTCACCATGTCACACTTCTAGGTTTTAAGAGAGCTTCACGGTTGAAAATTCAGAGCTTTCCGGTCAGGGTGAATTGACACTGGAGATTCATGAAAATTCAATATGATGGTGGTAAGCGTCACAGAAGAATCAGGTATTGTGGAGATCATGGCGAGCATGTGGAGGGGAGAGCAGTGGCTAAAACATCGTACGTACGTGAACTGCGGTGGTGCTGAATTTCTTACTATGGTAGTTTAATCGGCAATCGCATGACCTTTTTCACCTTTTTGAACTTCAGCATTATTATGATTTGAAAGGATTCAAAAGATCGTCTACTTTATGTGTGAGTGCACTGTATTTATGGTACGTTATGAGAAAAATGCAACAAAATGTGCAGAAAATGTATTCCACGAAAAGGCATACTACACGAAAACTCCGTAAGACCCGGCCCAAACATAAAGTTTTGAATTTTTTTATCCATATATACGGAGGTGAAGAAACTATAACCCGAAACCTAACATGATGCAAGTTCGAGCTCCTAAAGGTCTCCATCTGCTTCCTAATGGCATCATGAACCTCTTGACAGAGTCCCGGCCCAAGTTTGCCGTATATATATATTGGTTGCAACATGCACACATTTTAACCTATATATATATATATATATATATATATATTCTAGAATGCATGTGTCTATTGATGTCTGGTAACCAAATTAGATGGAGATACATTTATAATTTGATATACGATAGCTGAATCCAAGGACGTGAAGTGATAAAAAAACACCGTGATCAAAATATACCATGTTAAAGAAAGAAGATGTTTCCTACATATTAGGTTTGTATAAGGAATATAAATTATGTTTTCTATATTACTTTTGCAAACCTAATTTATATGGAAAACATCTGCTTTCCTTATATTATGCGTTTAATTAAGTCAAGCCGTCCGAATTCATTTGGAAACCAATTCTGCGATTAAATGAAGTATTCCGCAAAATTCATTTGGAAACCAATTATCCGTTTAATTAAGTTCATATTTAACTAGTTTCCCAATCATAGGTTTCTTTAAAGGGGATCCCATGCCTGACAACTTCAGTAGAGCAGTATTGGCTCTCATTCCCAAGATCTCTCAACCACAGACAGTTTCAGACTACAGACCTATCTCCTGTTGTATTGTACTGTATAAGATGGTGACAAAAATTCTTTGTAGCAGACTGGGAATGGTTCTTCCTACCCTGGTTAGTGAAAATCAGGAAGCATTTGTAAAATGTAGAAGTATAACACATAATATTTTGTTGGCTCAAGAACTGCTGAGTAAATATAACAAGCCTTGGATGTTTCCCAATTGCATGATTAAGGTAGATATACAAAAGGCTTTTGACAGTATAGATTGGAAGTTTCTCTTCAGATGGCTAGAGTGTTTGAAGATCCCAGGGCTATTCATCAGCTGGATCAAGACTTGTGTGCATGGTTCATCATACTGCTTGTCAATCAATGGGGGATACTCAGACTCTTTCCAAGGTAAAAAATGAGTGAAACAAGGTGACCCTTTCTCACCTCTCCTTTTTTTACTCATCATGGAATTCCTCACTAGAAGACTTAACCTGGCCTTCAAGAGAAAGGAAATAGAATATCACCAGAGGTGTAGTAGAGTGGGGCTTCACAGTTTACTGTTTGCTGATGATCTTTTGATTTTCTGTAGAGCTTCACTTAGCTCCATGGAAGGGATTCAAAACATACTTGAAGAGTTCTACAACACTACTGGGTTGGCAATTAACAAAGGTAAATCTATGGTGTACTTTTCAAAATTCATTGATCCTGACATATCATTGCTGGCAGCTAAACTGCAAATTCCAGAGGGATCATTCCCAGTTAAATACTTGGGAATACCCTTATCTACTGTAGCTTGGGACAGGATCACATGTGCCCAATTAGTGGATAGAGTACTGGTTCACATAAAAGCTTTGAACACTAAGAGCTTAGCTCATGCAGGGAAACTCTACCTTATAAAATTCAGCTTTGCTCAGTCTGAACAACTACTGGGCTAGAGCATTCAGGATCCCAGAGAGCATCCATAAGGATATAGCAAAGTTATGCAGAGACTTTCTATGGGATAGAGAAAAAGCTCAGAGGAAGCTGGTGCCAATTTCTTGGGAAACTTTGTGTATCTCAAAGGAGAGAGGAGGAATGGGGGTTAAAGACCCTTCCATCTGGAATAGAGCTGCCCTGTGTAACTTGCTTTGGGACATTCACACTAAAAAATATGTACTTTGGATCAAATGGCTTAATGCTTACTACCTCAAAGGAAGCAACTTTGATAATTACAAGTTGGCTAAAACACCTGGTTTGACTACAAGCTACTGGAAGGCACTTTTGCTGGTGAAGGATGAAATTGGTCCTAATTTACAGCTCTGTGTGGACAGCAAGGGACACTTTAGCACTGCCATTGCATATGATTTTTTGAAGAGTGCAGATCACACAGATTACCTTTCAAAATGTATATGGTGCACCAAGCTGATACCCAAACATAGTTTCTTTTTATGGATGATGTTGAAGGGAAGATTATCAACTATCAGTATACTTCATTCACTGGGGATACAGAGAGGGGTATTGAACAGTTGTTGTATGTGTGATGCAGACACACCTGAAACAGCCCAACACTTGTTTGTGCAATGCACCTTTGCAAAACAGCAGTTTGAAAAATCAAATTTGAAGCCAGGTCAGAATATGAGGGAGTTTAAGAGGTTGCTGGTCAGTTCTTACAAGAGGAATCAATGAAGAAATTGGTGCTGCTGGTCAGCACAGTCTATCAGCTTTGGTTGGAGAGGAACAGAAGGAGACTTCAGAAGCAGATTCAGACAATTGATTATGTTCACAGGCAGGTGACTCTTTTTTGCCACCAGGACTTTAGTGGTTTACTAAATGAACTGAGTGTGTGGGAGTAGACAGTATTTTTGTAATGCTTGCTGTCATGAAATTGAGCTTCTGTCAGTCTTTATTCTCTTAGTTTGGATCAGTCTCTTCTTAGAAAGGAGACAACAGATCTAAACAATCATAGAGGATTAGCTTGAAGGTTAAGTTTGAAGGCAGCAAGACAGTAGAAAGCTTTATTTTTAAATTCTGTATTTCTTATGGCTAGGAGAGATATCTAAGATGTGTAAGTATTTGGTTGGTTTGAAATGAAATATACAAACTTCCATCAAAAAGAAAAAATCATACCTTATATGTATACACATACTTAACCAAATCCCCCTACCCCTGCCAAAATTAGAAGAAAAACAAATGTCCCATCTCACCGCGAGAATCATTTTAACCAAGTCCCACGGCCAAAATTAGAAAATAAAATATGCCAAAATAAATATTTACATCCTTAAAATAAAACAACCATATAATTAATTATTTCCTTAACAATACTAGAAACATATCCATATGATGTAATTTGCAAATGCATGTTATTATTATTTCCAAGCCAAATCCAATACAAGGTGAAAGTCATTCTCACACTGAAATAGATCTCAATTCTTTCCAAATGGAGTCTTCCACTGCCCGCAATGACAAAGTGTGCCTCTCGACTTTCAAGATTCAATCATGATAGCAAGATGCTCCGGAGCTCATCGTCGCTGTCGAAGTCAATTTCCACGACAAGCCAAAGTTTGACCTCCATGCTCAACAATCCCCACGCTGGAAAATCATACTACTGGTGTTCCTCCACGTCATCAATTCCGGTACCAAAATTCGCACCTTTGTAGTCGAGGGTATATTTATGTGACATTGCATTACGCTCTTCTTTTATATATACCGGACCAGGAGCTCCGTAATCCACCGGGCGATGTCGAAGTCGATGTTTTTATAAAATAACAAGTATGAAGATATTCCAATCGTTTTTACGTTTGATTTCATAAGTAAAATGAAGGAGGAGAAATGATTGAATGTGATACTGGTTCTCCTTAAAATTATGTTCTTTTTGGGGAGAATTCATAATGCTGCATTTGTACATGTGCTTGTGATGATGGTGTTGAGCTCCAGGAGCTTCCGTGCCGGCACCATTTTCATACTGGTTGTGTCAATAAATAGCTCCACATCAATGCCACATGCCCGCTTTGCAAGATCAACATCGACTATAAGAGCGGTGGTGAAAAAGAAGAAGTATAATCAATGCAAGTTAATTAGTTTCAAACCCTAGGTAAGAGAAACATGTTTTTTGCATTTGAATTTTCATGATCCTGCCCTGATCAGGATTAGAAATACTTAGATACTAATATACTATATTTTCTTTATCAATTTTCACTATACATGCATTGTAATGTATCGCACTGTTCTTATACATTTACACTTCAAAATTTCTACACTGATCATGTCATTTTGCTCTGATTTGAAAACAAAAATGCATGTTATCAAAGTCAATGTCACATCAAATAGTAAAATAATTGTATCATAAACCGAGACAATCATTTCAAAGATAATTATTTATTCGATACATTCACCATGTAACTTGACTCCATTCAACTTATAGTTGCATAAAAAAAAAGAGGCGACGTTTGAGTACTTATAGTTTAATAACTTTATGTTTGATGTGAATCTAAATTGATAAGTAATTGCCCTCAAACAAATTTAATATAAGATAATGGAAAATACAAACTACCTTTTTAGATACATGCTGAAACTATATTATGCTTAAATTTGGAGGAATCAATGAACGAAGAGCCAAGCCTAGACCACAGTGAGGATGGAGAAAATCAGCATCAACATTCACTTTCGTTCCTTCTCCTGGAGCATGCCATGAAGTCAGTGTAGGTCTATTTCTGTTTTGTCTGAGAATGAAAGGTAGGTGAGCCTGTGTTGCCATCTCAATGTCCATATGGTGGGATATGCTGATAGGGCAAGCAGAAAGGATCAGATGTAGGCTGTTTCTCACTTCTGCAATAATAGTTGACCTGCATGGCTTTATATTATCAAACAGTGATCTATTTCTGGCTTTCCACAAAGACCAAACTATTAGACAACATAAAAGTTTGATGATCTTAGCTTGGAAGCTAGACAGAGCAGTATATGTCATGTCATAGGATAATCTATCATAAACTGTGGAAAAATGTATATCCCTAACACCAATAATTGACAGGAATCTAGACCACACTTGACTAGCTAACTGACAGTTAATGAAGAAATGATCAATGCTATCTGAATTTGTGCAGAAAGGGCATTTTGAGGCTAGGTTGAAACCAAGGTGAATGAGTACCTCATCAAAAGGTAATAAGGAGTTGTAAAGTTTCCATACAAAGAAAATGATTTTCTTTGGAACCTTTATCATGATTTTCTTTGGAACCTTTATCATCCACAGTTTAGTGAGAGAGGATGAGGTAGGCCTGTGATCATGCAAATGTGTGTATGCAGACTTAAAAGAGAAAGTGCCAATGGTGGAAGGTTTCCAAATCAGCCTATCATCTCTACGTTCAGAAATGGTAGAGAATTGTAGTAGTGTGAAAATTGGCTGAATCATTGCACCAGAGAGTGAGGGGAGGTAGAGATCTCTTTTTTGTATAAACTCAGCCACAATGGTGGATAAAGGGATGGATGTAAGATCAGGAGGGAAATGGTCCATTAAAGGGCCAAATCCAGTCAATTGGTTGACCAGAAATTGCATAATCCCTTGCCAAGTATGACAACAGTATTAGCTTCTCCTGTAGGATTTATCTGGCAGATTCTTTTCCATGTCTGAGAAGACCTAGAGGAGGGAGGTAAGGAATGTTTGAATAAGGTCCAAATATTTACTTTGTATTGCCATACTCATTATTATTATTTTAAAATTACATCATTAAAACCCCGCAACGCGCGGTCTGGTTAGCCTAGCATAATATAAATGAAGTATTTAGTTTTTCATTTTGTTGGATTGAAATTGTCAACCATAATCGGTTAGGAATAGGATCAAGTGAAAATATTTGACTACACTTAATTTAACCTTTCTAAAATAAAATAATACCAATCCTGACAGAAAAATTTGACTTGTGTCTATAAATGTTAAAATTGATCATTTAGTTTAAGATATAAATAATATTATATGTATATTTGATTAAAATTACTGACCTTTAAATATACAATTTTATAATATCACATGACCTTTAAATATTAAATTTATAATATAAAATTAGTATTTATTAATATTAGTGTCTATACAAAAAAAAATGTTCATTTGAATATTTCACAATTTAAGTGTAGCAACACAACAATGTAGTGTAAAAATAATATACATACATAAAATGAATAAAATAATACAATAATTAATTCAAAACCTACTTGTGCATGCCACACAAGGTTTTGCCCAAAAACATTTTTTGCAAAACCACATCCCAAACTAAGTTTTAGTTGAAACCCAAAACCCAAACCCAAAATTCAGCATACCACACATGCCCTTAGTCATGGAGATTGTTCGCGATAGAAAAGCGGGAAAGTTGTAGTTATCATAGGAGAAGGATATTGAACGTGTGCTTGAAAGGTTCAATATGAAGAATGTTAAGTCTGTCAATGCACCTTTGGCATTTCATTTCAGATTGAGTAAGAAAGATTGTCCTAAGACAGAAGAGGAGAAAGAAAGTATGTCTTCTATTCCTTAATTAGCTGTTGTTGGTTCTTTTATATATGTATGCTATTGTATGTACTAGGCCAGAGACATTGCAAAATTTGGTTTGTGTGGTTAGTAGGTACTTATCCAATACGGGTAAGATTCACTGGAATGCAGTGAAATGGATTCTTAGATATTTGCGTGGTACTTTCCAAGTTGAGCTTATGTTTTGGAAGTGGCAAGGCCGTTTTGAAGGTTATACTGATTCCGATATGGCTGGAGATATGGATGGAAGAAAGTCTACTTCAGGTTATTTGTTCAGTCCAAGATACAAAAATGTGTAGCGTTATAAACAACTGAGGCAGAGTATATTACAGTTGTGTAAGCAAGTAACAAAGGGTTAAGGTTGAAAAGGAGTTGGGTTTGAAGCAAGAGGATTGTGTTGTGTTTTATGATAGTCAAAGTGCTATTGATTGAGCGAGAATTCCACGTATCATGCTCGTATCAAAAACACATTGATGTGAGCTATCATTGGTTACGAGATGTTATTGAGGAGAAACTTATGAAGCTGAAGAAAGTCCACAGAGATAACAATATTGTTGATATGCTAACAAAGGCAAATCCTGAAGTTAAGGTTGAGCTTTGTTGTAAGCTTGTCGGGATGAGGTTCAAGTGATTTTCATTGCACTTGTATCTTCCCCGTGTTAGGCTGGAGAGGGAGATTGTTGGGTGAATTTTCAGTCCAACCCAAATTCGTATACTTTGTTTTTGGTATACTTTATGGAAACAGAATTGTCTCTCTTATTACTTAATATAAATAATGCACGGCCCCCTTTTTGCAAATTACTTTTGAGCGGGTACTTTTTCTGCAAATTCCGAACTTGCCCCACGCATATCTTATAAATATATATAGCTATTTTCTTTTTTTAGAACCGTCCTCACAATTTTCCCCAAAACAATCCAACGCTCACAATTCCATTCCCAATCGGCGCTGATTATTCCGGCATTCTTCCGGCGCTTTCCCGACCAATCGATTGCGCTCCTTCAGGTATGTTTGTATTTTCATTACGATGATTTGATTGTGTTTTGATTCCGACGGGTTTGTATGTTTGAGTTTTCATTCCGACAGATTGTGTTTTCATTCAGTATGTCCACGGTTTGATTCTGCAGATTTAAAGAACAATGACGATTCCTAAACTATTGGAAAATGATGTGGTGGATCCTACTCGTAGGACTGTTCCGCAAGGTGATGGTGATAATCAACGAGTTTATGATAACAATGGGGATGATCAGCGAGGTGATACTTTCTGTTTTCCCCTTTTTTTTGCTGATATGTGCTTTGTGACTGTTAGATCTGCAACTTTCGTTTCATGAAATTGTGATGCTTTCTGTTCGCTGTGTTTTCCCGCTCTTTTTTTTTTGCTCTATTCTTTGTCACTGTTCAGATCTGCAATTTCACGAAATCTCATATTTTTATTTTGAAAACTTGTGTTTTTAATGTGGATTCTGCTTGTTTTAAAGTGATTGTTCAGATCTGCCATTTTTATGAAATCTCATGCATTACCTTTAAAACTCCACCTTTAAATTTTGTATCTGTTCATTCATGAAATCTCATGCTTATATTTTGAAAACATGTGATTTAAATGTGGATTCTGTCTGTTTTAAAGTGACAGCTAAGAGCTGCCATTTTTATGAAATTTACTTTATTTAAACTGAAAACTTGACCTAGTAATCTGCCTATGTTTTACTTTGTGAAATCTCATGCTTTACCTAAAAACTTGACCTTTTAATTTTGTGACTGCTCATTCATGAAATCTCATGCTTTTACTTTGGAAACTTGTATTATAATCTATATACTTTTGTTTATGAAATATGATTGTTTTACTATGAAAACTGTAGTTTATAATGTGAATTATGACTGCTTTAAATTTACTATTCACATCTGCAATTTTATGAAATTTACTGTATTTAACTTGAAAACTTGACCTTTTTAATCTGCCTATGTTTACTTTCTGAAATCTCATACTTTACCTTTAAAAACTTGACCTTTAATTTTTTGTCTGTTCATTCATGAAATCTCATGCTTTTACTTTGGAAACTTGTGATTTTAGTCTAAATACTTTCATTTATGAAATATGGTTGTTTTACTATGAAAACTGTAGTTTTTAATGTGAATTCTGCCTGCTTTAAAGTGACTATTCACATCTTCAAGTTTATTTAATTTTTACTGTGTTTAACTTGAAAACTTGAAATTTTAATCTGCCTTTGTTTAGTTTTTGTGAAATCTCATGTTTTACCTTTAAAAACTTAACCTTTTAATTTTGTGTATGTTCATTCATGAAATCTCATTATTTACTTTGAAAACTTGTGATTTTAGTCTAAATATTTTCATTTATGAAATTTGGTTGTTTTACTTTGAAAACTGTAGCTTTTAATGTGAAATATTAGCTGATTTGAGTAGATATTCTTTGCGTGAACAGTACCGGTGAATAATGCGCGTGAGCAGTACTAGTGAGCAGTACTAGTGAACAGTGCACATGAACAGTACCGGTGAAAAGTGTACGCGAACAGTACCTTAGTTTTTACTTCATACCGAAGAGGTTTTGTACGTAAAAATCGTTGTATCCTTTGTCACTTTATTTTTTTGTTGGCTGGTTTTATTTATCTTCATCGCTAGTTTCTTTTGTAATTGAGTTTTGAATATTGGTTGGTTGTTGTGTCGTGTCCTTGTGTTGGTATTTTGAATTTTATCTCTTCCGCTGCTAACAAGTGGTATCACAACCAGGTTACGCTCGGGAAGGGGACTGCCTTTGTTGCCGGTTGGAGGAGACCCTCGTTTGTTCCCTTGGAGTGGCAAATTGTCCCTTTTGTCAAAAGTCTGTCTGACCAATGGTTTGTCAGGCGCCGTATGTCCTGTTAGTGTTTGGCGGCGGTTCAAGACGGTCCGAAGACAAAGGACACTTGTTCAGTGGTCGTTGGTTTGAGGGAAAGTTTGTTGGGTGTGGTAAACCCAAATCCCACATCGGAAGCGGAGAGAGGCACTCCTCTCCTTATAGTAAATAGTCACGCCACACTAGTATGAGACCTTCTGTGGATGGACCAAAAATTTTAAAACTGTGCGGACTTTGTACCTAGGCCAAAGCGGACAATATCATATTAGTTTGAGTTGTGGTGGGTTCAGCATTACCAACAAATAGTTGGTTTGTGTTGGAACTACATACAGAAAATTAATTGTAAGATAATACAAAATTAATTATCATGCACAATAAATCCAAAAATCAAATAATCAGATATATACACAGATGGAGTCGTGACAGGTCACTGCCCTGGAAACGAAATTGGCCCGGTAAAGCCTTCGTCCCCCAGGGTAAAACCATCAAGGTACTCGCCTACTAAAGAGTAGCAGTACCTCGTACTCGCACTTTGCCCAATGGCTATCTATCACATAATCACAAGAAAAAGGCTTGAAACAAAGTCGGACCTTTTAGACTTAGTAGAAATACATAACCACTAGTGGATTTCAAATCCTTGATATCCTGTATCCAGTTGGCATCAGTATATCCCTCAAGTACTGCTGGATAACTCGTGTACTGTATACCGTAGTTACGAGTAAAACGAAGGTATCTCAACAACCTCGTTATAGCCTTCCAGTGAGTCTCACTTGGATTACTCGTATATCTACTCAATATGCTTACAACATAAGCAATGTCTGGTCTGGTACAATTCATTAAGTACATCAGACTTCCCATGACTCTCGAATACCCCAACTGGTTAACAGCGTCAGATTTATTCTTGAATAGATGCATATTAGGATCTATTGGAGTAGGCGACGTTTGAGAGTCATCTTTGTTGAATTTATCCAAGATTTTATCAACATAATAAGATTGGGTCAAGGTAATACCTTCAGAACTACGAATGATCTTGATCCCTAGGATCACATCCGCCAATCCCATATCTTTCATGTCAAATCGAGAATTCAACATTGCTTTGGTAGATTTGATCATTACATCATTACTACCCACAATGAGCAAGTCATCTACATACAGACAAAGAATCACATATCCTTTATCAGTGTCTTTCACATAGACGCACTTATCGCACTCATTGATTCTAAAACCATTGGCTAAAACAACACTATCAAATTTCTCATGTCATTGCTTTGGTGCCTGTTTTAAGCCATATAATGATTTTACCAATTTGCAGACTTTCCCTTTTTGGCCAGGAGCACTGAAACCCTCAGGTTGCTCCATGTATATTTCTTCTTCTAAATCTCCATTCAAAAAGGCAGTCTTTACATCCATTTGATGAATCTCAAGCTTTCGCAATGCAGCGATCGCTAGTATCATCCTGATGGAACATATTCTCGTAACAGGAGAATAGGTATCAAAATAGTCTAGACCTTTCTTTTGTCTATAACCCTTAATGACAAGTCTCGCTTTATACTTGTCAATGGTTCCATCAGTCTTCATCTTCCTTTTGAAGACCCACTTGTAGCCTAGAGGTTTACAACTTGGAGGTAAATCCACTAGCTCCCAAGTATGATTATGTAGAATAGAATCGATTTCACTCTTAATCGCTTCATTCCACATTGGTCCCTCAGGCGAGCTCACAGCCTCTTTATAGCTTTGAGGTTCAGACTCAAGCATGTATGTTATGTAATAAGGACCATAAGACTTTTCTGTCCTAACTCTTTTGCTTTGCCTGAGTTCATCCACATGTTCCTCTTGACCCTCAAGATCTTCAGGAATCTCTACACCATCATCTACAGACTCGCGAGTCCGTTTTGACGAATCGACCATACCCTTCGCGGGGAACACGTCTTCAAAGAAAGAAGCATTTCTTGATTCCATGATCGTGTTCTTATGAATCTCTGGATGATGAGACTCATGTACTAAGAAGCGATAAGCACTGCTCTCATGTGCATATCCAATAAAGATACAGTCAACCGTTTTAGGTCCGATCTTTAACTTCTTAGGAGGTGGTATCATAACCTTTGCAAGGCACCCCCACATTCTTATGTATTTAAAAGATGGTTTCACACCTTTCCATAACTCTTGTGGAGTCTTGCTTTCAACTTTTCGTGGGATCTTATTTAAAAGATAATTGGCTGTCAAAATAGCCTCCCCCCACATGTTCTGTGGTAACCCTGAACTTATGAGCATCGCATTCATCATCTCCTTAAGAGTGTGATTCTTCCGTTCAGCTACACCATTTGATTGTGGTGAATAAGGAGCAGTGACTTCGTGAATAATACCCTTTTCAGCATAATATTGCCCAAATGGTTCAACATATTTACCTCCATGGTCACTTCTAATCACCTTGATCTTTTTATCAAGTTGATTTTCAACCTCAGTTTTGTAGAGAATGAATTTCTCCAACGCCTCATCTTTGCTTTTCAGCAAATACACATAACAATATTTTGTACTATCATCCACGAAGGTGATGAAATACTTGTTATTTCCTCTAGTTTGAACAAACTTGAGATCACAAATGTCGCTATGAACAAGTTCCAGCGGTTTAGTATTTCTCTTAACTTGTTTGAACGAAGTTCTGGTCATTTTCGCCTCAACACAAGTTTCACATTTGTGACTTTGATCGATTTTCAAATATGGAATGTTTTCCATGTTCATCAATCGTCGGATTGAGTCATAATTCACGTGTCCTAATCTACCATGCCATAAATTAGAAGATTCAATCAAGTAAGCAGAAGAAGGAGCTTTCATTTCATTATTGTTGGAAGGTACAACCATAATGTTCAATTTGAACATGCCGTCAAGCACATCGCCACGGCCAATGAACACATTATTCTTAGATAAGACTACTTTACCAGACTCAATCACTAGTTTAAAGCCATGCTTATCTAACAGAGAACCTGGCACAAGGTTCTTGCGAATGTCAGGCACATACAAGACATTCTTCAAGGTAAGCTCATTCCCGGACGTCATCTTCAGCACCACAGTGCCACGTCCCTTAACAACAGAGGTTGCTGAGTTGCCCATTTAAACTGGCTCGCCGTTTTCCACAGCTTGGAAGCTTGAAAAGGCCTCCCTGACCCAGGTGAAATGCTTTGTGGCGCCTGTGTCAATCCACCACTCCTTGGGATTGGAGTCTGCCAAATTCATTTCGCTGATCACAGCGCACAGGTCCATGTAGTCCACATCCTGGGTGGGATCTACGACCACATTTGCCTGGTTCTTCTTTGGCTTCTTGCAGTCCGATGACTTGTGTCCAACGGTGCCGCAGTTATAGCATTTTCCAGTGAATTTCGTCTTCTTCGAGATTCCACCTTTTGCTTTCAGTTTTGTGCCCTTCTTGGCGTTGCGAGCCTTGTCTGAGTTGGAACCGCCACCAGCTTCAACAACATTCGCCTTCGCCGCAGACATGTTGGCCTTCATTAAGGCCTTCTCTTCTTCATGAAGACGTAGCTTGTGCAACAGGTCTTGCATTTACATCTCCTTCTTCTTGAGCGTCAGATAGCTTTTGAAGGCTGTCCAGGATGCAGGCAGCTTCTCGATGATTGACTGGACTTGTATGCCCTCCATCATTCCCAACTTTTCAGCTTGCATCTCATTACACAATGTCAGGAGTTCCTGAGCTTGTACCACAACAGACTTGGTGTCGACCATCTTGTATTCAAGGAATCGGCGGACCATCCACTTCTTGGATCCTGACTCATCACCCTTGTACACTTTGTCCAAGGTCTCCCACAAAGTCTTCGATGGCTTCTTGGTGTGATACATGTTCCATAATGGATCACTCGGGCAGTTCAGAATGGTGTTGTGGCACAAGTAATCGCCAGAGTTCCACTTCTGAAGCTTCTCTTCTGCTGTTGTCTTTGCCGCTGCTTCCAACCCTTCGGCCACCGTAGGTGGATCCTCGTTGGTGTAGCGGTCAAGACCCTGAGTGTTCAGCAGAAAGAACATTTTCTGATGCCACATTTTGAAGTTCATTCCAGTCTTGAACTTCTCAGGTCTTTCAACATGGTTAAATGGCACCAGCGGTAGCCCATTACCATCACGTCCAGCAGTGACATTATTGTTCGCAGACATGGTTCCGTTGTACGAAACAACAAACCAAATCAGTTTTGGTGGTTATACGTGTGTTGAAAAAATCCGTACAAATATAAAAATATTGACGGAGATTTTCACACGAATTAAGCATATAACAATCAAGCAGGTTACATGAAAATAGTCCATACAAACACGTTCGTTCATGCTTATCAAGTTATGTACATATCAATGATCAATTAATATATATTAAAGCATGGAAATGAAATCAATTAAATATTACTAGAAATCATTCCATGTAAGACTCGTTGTTTAGCGTGCATGAGACACGTTTGCAGAAACAAATATCATTCAAGATTAATCAAGTACTTAATTACATGCATGTAATAAAATATGTATCTAATTAATTAAGAGACGTGTCATGCTAAAACAACTAACACATATTCACATGCATATACTAATTGAAAGGGAAGACTATTCATATTAATAATAATATTCATACCAATCAAACAGCTTCGAAAACGTGATAAACATCTGTTCGAATAATATATCAATTAACATTGATTTTTGGAAAATCTCAACCAGTACATAGTTCTAAATACAATTTCGTTTCCAGACTGTTGGAACTACATACAGAAAATTAATTGTAAGATAATACAAAATTAATTATCGTGCACAATAAATCCAAAAATCAAATAATCAGATATATACACAGATGGAGTCGTGACAGGTCACTGCCCTGGAAACGAAATTGGCCCGGTAAAGCCTTCGTCCCCCAGGGTAAAACCATCAAGGTACTCGCCTACTAAAGAGTAGCAGTACCTCGTACTCGCATTTTGCCCAATGGCTATCGATCACATAATCACAGGAAAAAGGCTTGAAACAAAGTCGGACCTTTTAGACTGAGGAGGGAGAGAGAGAGAGAGAGATTGAGACTCCATGACTTGTCAACTGAAGAATGGGATGAATAATTCTGAACCTAGAGGGTTCTATTTATAGGCACTAGACACCCTATCAGAATCAGAAAGTGATAAGTCTGATGATCATGAGATAATTATCTTCCATAATTAATTTACTATCACCGGTAAGTAAATATGTTGAGATCACAATCTCCCATAATTGATTTACTTTTAATGGTAAGTAAATATGTTGGAATGTTCTTAGATAATCAGAAAATATTCGAATTGATCTTCTATTATCTGAACAAACTCGAATGTATCTCAACAGCTTGTATTTATCAGCTGAAAATTCGAATTTAATATTAGGCCCAACTATGGAAAATATGTCACTATCCAGGTCCTGAAGTAGCAATATTAGAAAGGTTATTCTGTAATAGTTACAATCTTCAGGGGCAATTTGGTAATTTGCCATTGAGCTAGCAGCTAAGATCAGAATTCAGTTGTAACTGAATTTCTTAACTGAATTAGTCAGTTTAATCTTGATTAGTATTAAATAGGCTGTTTGTAATTCTGTTGGAATATTCTTGAATTGGGAATCATTGAAATTGCATTTCTTTTCTGTTAATTGCTTTTCTTCTGAATTGTACTGGCTGGAACCGATTTCCGGCCAGATCTCACCGGAAATATTCCCGACGGTCTCGGGATTGCAATAAAAGTGGTATCAGAGAAACTATCTTCGCACCTGTAATGCCCAGCCGGACCAGGGCAGAGAAGATGGATCGGAATCTAGTAGAATTGGAGACTCGATTCGGCGATCGGGTTGCGACGATCGATCAACATACTCGAGAGCTGCAAGATAAAATGGAGCTAGGATTTCAGGAGCTTCGTGAAGCTCAATCTCAGAATCAGCAGCAGTTGCGTACGGCTGGAGATCAGACTGCTGAAGAACT
Source organism: Sherardia arvensis (assembly GCA_948330725.1). Classification (NCBI taxonomy): domain Eukaryota; kingdom Viridiplantae; phylum Streptophyta; class Magnoliopsida; order Gentianales; family Rubiaceae; genus Sherardia; species Sherardia arvensis. The sequence goes on along the minus strand of OX415240.1, from coordinate 22,999,510 downwards.
CAAGCGCGAAATGAAGGCTATGTCTGAAGCACATGCTGCGGTTCAGAAGGATCAGATCCAATTTCAAGAGCAAATGCGTGGTCAATTGCAGGAGATGATGCTTGCAATCAAAGCAGACAAGACTGTAGTCACTACTGGAAATGTTTCACCCCTGGCGCAAGGTATTCATCCTCCTGAATTACCTTATGAGCTAGTTAATCCTTCATTGCGTAGAACTCCATCTGTTGTGTATAATTCTGCTAATGTGCATGCTGAAAATAGAACTGTGCATTCTGAACCTACTAAGCAGTATAAGAATCCCCAGAGTGATGTGCATTTTGGTCAATTTGACCCTAGAAATGTAGCAGGACCTAGTCATGTGGTTAATTTTGGGGGAAAAGTTGAACCTAACTGTATTAGGATGGGAATGGAAAATAGGCCAGCAGTAATGGATGATGATGTTGATTGGAGAGATAGATTTGGTAGAAGTGCTGAAAATCAAAGGGCTAAAGTTGATTTGGTTAGTTTCAATGATACTGATCCTAAAGAATGGTTAAGGAGATGCCATACTTTCTTTAGTTATTATCAGGTACCAGACTATCAGAAAATAGCAGCTGTGGAATTATACATGGTTGATAAGGCAAGAATTTGGTATCAAGTTGCTGTGTCTGGTAAGGGAATTAAGAGTTGGGAGGAATTTTGTTTTTTGCTTAAACAAAGATTCACTCCACTCAATATGAGAGATGAAGTACAAGAGTTTAATAAGTTGTATCAAAAGACTAGTGTGAAAGTATATATTGAGGAATTTGATGAACTTAGAGTATTGCTATCTGAAAAGAATTTGAATATGTCTGAGCAATACTACATATCAAGCTTCATTAGTGGTTTGAAGGAGGACCTTAAGCCAGGAATTATGCAACTTAAGCCAAGTAGTTTGCAGCAGACAATGGAATTAGCTATGTGGGAGGAAAGAAAAGGTGAAGTGTCCAGCAAGAGGAGGACATCACAGTCTTCATTTCATCAAATTCCAAACACTAAGCCTGGAGATAAGAGTTTATGGAAAGGGGGACAGATGGATAAAACAGGAGGTGAGAAGTTTAAAAAAATATCTCCAGAATTGCAGCAATATAGGAGGGAACATAGGTTATGTTATAAATGTGGAGAAGCTTATGCACCAGGACATAGCTGTACAATGAAGGAAATTTATTTCATTGGGGAAGGAGCTCCATTAGGTCCAGGTGAAATAATGGTAATGGAGGATGATGAAGGCCTGTTAGATTTACTGGAGGAAGATATTATTGAGCAACAGATTGAACTGAAATCAGTTGGAGTGGAGGTCAATCAAGTGGGAAGACCTCATACAATGACTTTCTATGGAAAATTATATGATCATACTATTAGTATCTTGTTGGATACTGGTGCTTCACACAGCTTCATTGATCCCAAAGTTATTCAAAAGGTTGGATTGGGTACTATGGAAACAAGACCTTTTTCAGTCAGAGTAGCTAATGGAGATTTAGTAAAGGGATCTACGTCTGTCCTAGAGTGGTGTGGAATCTTATGAAGCACAGATTTGTCACAGATATGAGAGTTATGAATTTAGGAGGTCATGATATAATATTAGGAGTGGACTGGTTATCATCCTTTGACCCTGTGGTGTTTGATTGGACTAGGCAGAGGGTTGCAATTTTGAGTCATGGCAGATACTGGATACTGGAAGGAAGCACCAGTGGATGTTTGCATAAAATCAAAGAGTTTGAGGAAATTAGTAAGAAGAGGAGAGTCCATTTGGAGGAGCTGGAGAGTGTACAAGACTTACTAGCTGGAGTCAATGCTTTGGAGAAATACCAGATGGAGAAAGGCCTGAAATTGACTGGTTCAGAAGCCATTGCTGCAGTACAGAAGCCACAGATGGTTCCAATTTTGAAAAGTGTTCTGAGTGCAGGTGAGAAGAATCAATTGGTGCCTGAACTAAAGAAGACAGTGAAGAGAAAGTTGTTTTCAGAAGACATTGCAGAAATGGAGACTTCTTCAGAACTTAAACATGTTTTACTAAAATTCCCTGATGTCTTTTCTATACCTACAGAATTGCCTCCAAAGAGATCTATTGACCACAAAATTAACCTCAAAATTGATGCTACTCCTTTCAAACTAAAACCTTACAGGTATCCTCATTCTCACAAATCAGAAATTGAAGCACAAGTGGCTGACATGTTGCAGAATAAAGTCATTCAACCAAGTAACAGCTCATATGCTTCTCCAGTTCTTTTGGTGAAGAAAAAAGATTCAAGTTGGAGGATGTGTGTTGATTACAAAAGATTAAATGAAGCAACAATAAAGGATAGGTTCCCTATCCCTGTAATAGATGAACTTTTGGATGAGTTACATGGTGCAAAAATATTTTCCAAACTTGATTTAAGAGCTGGCTATCACCAGATTAGGATGAGAACTAGTGATGTGGATAAGACTGCTTTTTCCACTCATTCTGGTCACTATGAATTTTTAGTGATGCCATTTGGATTGACAAATGCCCCAGCTACTTTTCAAAGTTTGATGAACAATATATTTTCTACTTATTTGAGGAAATTTGTGTTAGTCTTTTTTGATGACATTTTGGTTTATAGTGCCAATCTGGAACAGCATCAAAAGCACCTCTTGACTGTGTTAGAGGTTCTCAGGCAACACACTTTGAAAGCAAAGCTATCTAAATGTATTTTTGGGAGTCATAAAGTAGACTATCTAGGGCATATCATTTCTGGTGAAGGTGTGGCTGTGGACAATCAAAAGATAGCTTGCATTGAACAATGGCCAGTCCCTAAAAATATAAAGGAGTTGAGAGGTTTTTTGGGGTTAACAAGCTATTACAGGAGATTCATTTCCAACTATGGACTGATCTGCAAACCTCTACATTTGCTTCTCAGAAAAAATTCATTTGTGTGGACTGAATAATCTACCACAGCTTTTAATCAGTTGAAGGCTATCATGACAACTACTTCCAGTTCTGGAAACAGATGCTTCAGAATTTGGGATGGGGGCAGTACTTATGCAAGATAATAAGCCCATTGCTTTCTTGAGTAAAGAATTTTGTCCCAGAAATAGAGGCTTGTCAACTTATGAAAAGGAATTATTGGCTGTAGTGATGGCTATTGACAAATGGAAACATTATCTAGTTGGCCATCACTTTGTAATCAAGACTGACCATCAGAGTTTAAAGTATTTGATAGAGCAGAAGTTGACACATGCATTGCAACATAAGTGGATTACCAAACTCCTTGGATTGAGTTTTGATATACAATATAAATCAGGTAAGACTAATGCAGCTGCAGATGCTCTTTCTAGACAGCCAAATTTGTATATTACTGACAATGGAGAGTTGAAAGAATTATCTACTTCAGACAGTACAGTTATTCAATGGGATGAAGATGAGGCATTGGAGTCTGTATCAAATAATGAACTTCAGAATACTGCAATGTCTGCATCAGAAATATCTCAGGCCTTATGGAGTGATTGTACAGTCATTAGTTCCAATTCTTCTGTGATCCCTATATGGATGACACAGATTGCTTCCAGCTATGAAGGTGATTCATTTTGCGAAGATCTTATCTGCCAGATAGCAGTTAAAGCAAAAGAGGGGAATTTAACAGGAGGGGAATTTACTTATATACAAGGACTGCTGAGGAAGGGAAATAAGCTTGTCATTGGTACATCTGGTTTGATTAGGAAGAATATAATGCAAACTATGCATGCATCAGCCTTGGGAGGGCATTCAGGTCAGACTGCTACAATTAAGAGAATTTTGTCTCTCTTCTTTTGGCCTAAAATGAGAGAAGAAATTTCTGAATTTATCAGAACTTGTGGAGTATGTCAAACCAGTAAGTCTGAACACTGTCTTACTCCAGGGTTGTTACAACCCCTTCCTATTCCTAGCCATGCATGGAGACAAGTTACTATGGATTTTATTGAAAAACTTCCACTGTCTAAAGGTTTTGACACTATACTGGTAGTGGTGGATAGATTAACTAAGTATGGACACTTTGTTAAACTCAGTCATCCATTTACGGCAGTTCAAGTGGCCAAAATTTACTTAGAAGAGGTGGGAAAATTACATGGAGTACCTGATACTATTACTTCTGACAGAGATAAAATATTTACAAGTAATTTTTGGAAAGAGATCATGTCTCTGATGCAAGTTCAGCTCCAATTCAGTACTTCTTATCATCCTGAAACTGATGGGCAAACAGAGAGGTTGAATCAGACATTGGAGCAATATTTGAGGTGTTTTTGTTGTGATAAACCAGAAACTTGGAGTGATTGGATTGGTTCAGCAGAAAGATGGTACAATACTTCATATCATGCCAGTATAAGGATGACTCCTTATGAGGCTTTGTTTGGAGTGAAACCAATTTCTTTACCTCTGGGACTTTTCACTGATGCTATCTTTCCAGCCACTGCTGATCTATTAGCACAAAAAGATAAGGTCAATCAATTATTACAAAAACACTTACAGCATGCTCAAAGTAGAATGAAACAATATGCTGATCAAAGCAGAAGTGATAGAGTGTTGGCTGAGGGTGACTTGGTTTATCTGAAACTACAAAAATACAGGCAAATGACTCTTGCTCATAGATCCAATCAGAAGCTAGCACCAAAGTTTTTTGGTCCTTTTAAGATGTTGCAGAAGGTGGGATCAGTGGCATACAAATTAGAGCTTCCTAAGCATAGCAAGGTTCATCCAGTGTTCCATGTATCACTACTGAAAAGGCATATTGGCCCTCCACCTCTATCTGTGTTGCCTTTACCAGTTGTGCCTGAGGAGGAAGTTCCGGTGCTTGAGCCATTAAAAATTTTACAGAGAAGATTATTGCAGCAGGAACAAGGGCTCAAAGTACAATGGCTTATAGAGTGGAAAGGGTTGCCTAGAGAAGAAACTTCATGGGAGGATGCTCAGTTCATCACCAATCAGTTCCCTACATTTCCAGCCTAGAAGTGATATTCTGTCAATCTAAGAAGACAGCTGAGGACAGCTTCAAGCTAAGGAGAAGGGAGTGTCACTATCCAGGTCCTGAAGTAGCAATATTAGAAAGGTTATTCTGTAATAGTTACAATCTTCAGGGGCAATTTGGTAATTTGCCATTGAGCTAGCAGCTAAGATCATAATTCAGTTGTAACTGAATTTCTTAACTGAATTAGTCAGTTTAATCTTGATTAGTATTAAATAGGCTGTTTGTAATTCTGTTGGAATATTCTTGAATTGGGAATCATTGAAATTGCATTTCTTTTCTGTTAATTGCTTTTCTTCTGAATTGTACTGGCTGGAACCGATTTCCAGCCAGATCTCACCGGAAATATTCCCGACGGTCTCGGGATTGCAACAAAATAATTGAATTCATATTCTGAAAATTAGGCCCAAGTTTGGCCCAATTCGTCAAATATTTCCAGTCCAAGAGATCAATTTTGAGCATCGATATCTCATTCACCATTGATCCAATTTGAGTGTTTAAATAGTCAATTTTGTAGTACTCACAGAGGAGAATCCAAAACCACCGAGAACAGAATCTAAATCACATTGGAAGCCACTCAAAATCGAGGCCCAAAAGTAGAGTAAAACCCAACTCAAAAAAATTAATTTTCCAACAGTTTGAAAAGGGGCCTACTGCTGATTAAAAAAACAAGACTCCACCGCACTATATCCTTGACACACATAGTTTTAAAGTTGTTTTAAAATAACATCGATCACAGGCTCTGATAAGTTGATTAGTTTTTCAAAAATCAAATTAATTGAGTATAGTTTTATACTTTTATACCTTAAAAAATTTAAAATATCAAAATTGCATCGTTAATTTATATATGAAATAAAAGTTATTGAGATAATCAAACATGATTTGAAAATTTTGTTGATCAGTTGATGTCAACTTGAGAAAAACAGAGTGAGTACTAGTATGATAATTGCGTAATATGATGTGTTTAACTTTTAACTCGTACTTTCCATTATCTATAAGCGTGATTTTTAGGATGAGATCAAATTCTCCAGGATCCTTCATAGGTGCTCATACGTGCATGTACAAAAGTTAATCCGAATTAGAATTTGAATTTTAATTTGATTAATAGTAGTGTAAATTTAGCATTAAAAAAATTAGTAAAAAGAGTTTGATGTACCCATTTTCCAACAGAAAATGGTAAAAAGCGGCGTAGTGGCGTTGAGTCAAACGTTTGTTCCTAAAGCTTAGGCAGAATGACTCCCACCCCCCGGAATCTCTCAACATCTCCCTCTATATAATCCAACAAACAAACTTCAACGTTGTTTATCCTCACAATCAAATATTTTTCTCCCCACTATCAAACAATGGCTGCTTCCTTCAACTGCATCCTTTTCGCGACCTTGTTCTTGTTTTCCATTCAGTCGTGCATGGTGTCTTCCACGGAGTTCCAAGTCGGTGGCAGAGATGGCTGGGCTATCCCTTCCAAAAACCTCAACTTGTACGACGATTGGGCTTCCGATAACAGGTTCCGGGTCAACGACACGCTGAGTGAGTACCAAACCTCAATTTACTTGTTCTACTTGTCATTTTATATGATATGATTCATCTGTTACCAACTTGCGCTAACTAAAAATGGTGCAGATTTTGTGTACGCCAAGGACTCGGTTTTGGAGGTGACGAAAGAGGACTACGACAAATGCGGATCATGGCACCCGGAGTTCTTCTCCAACAATGGGAACACGAGCTACACGTTTGCGAGGCCGGGCCTTTTCTTCTTCATCAGTGGTGTTTCCGGCCACTGCGAGAGAGGCCTCAGGATGATCGTCAAGGTGCTGGAGGAGCGCGAGGGCCACCCTCCCCAGTCCGCCAACGACACCTCCGCCCCGCCCACGCCGGCACCGCCATCGCCATCCTCATCTGCTACGCTTCCTGCTGCTCCTCTCATCCTGCTCATCCCATTCTCCTTGTTTCTTGGTTTTCTTTGATTTCAGAGCGTAGCTTAGAGAGATTATTCATGTCAGCCCATTTCATTTCCATTGAGCTTCTCAATTCTTCTTCGATAATGCCATTTTGATTGACTGATTTTGTTTTTTTTTCATATTTTGATGCTTTTTAAAAAAAAAGTATATTTGATGAAATTTATTAATCAGAGCTGTATTACATGAAATCAAGACATTAACAATTCTATAGGTGCCACCCTATCTACTTAGAGATTATATGATGTTAATAAAGAAATGTTGATTTACTTTCATCTGCTATTTTCAGTTACCGAATTCCATGATGCAGGGGAGTACGTTAACAGAATAACTACAGACTATGTATTAACTGCAATATTCGAAAAACAAGATATTAGCTGCAAACTAGGTCAAATTAGTTTCTAACAGCTATCAATTACTACTTAGTCAATGCAGTAAAATTATAAACGTTTAGCATAAAATATTCGAACATAATACTGGGAAGGGAGTATAATATACATATATCAAAGAAAAAAATTTATATGATATTATATAATATCAATTAGCAAATTATATTACATCTATGATTACAAGAAACGCCTTTTTTAAAAAAAATTGCACCTGTTGCCTGTTGTGATGCCAAAATTGCACCTGGTTTTACTAGTGATGCCAAAATTGCACCTGGTTTTACTAGACCTCAGCATTATGGCGATGCCAAAGGTCCAACAATGCTTCATATTCAAAACCATAAAAATGATCAGTGGAAACAAAACAATGACTTGACCAAAAACTTAAGAAATGAATGTCTCTACATAAATAAAGTCTCGGAATCCAGAGACAAGTCGATGAGCCAAAATTCACTCTAGAAAAATACAAATCTAAGCTATATCAGAATTGAAGCAACAACACAAGGCAAAAAAGATGTTTTCGACTGCCTTAGGAATAATACAGATTTATTTCAGCTCTAATATCTCACAATTTGGTGATTTTCGCCTTCCTTTTTTCTCCCATAGGGGTTGCTATCACTGAATCCGTTCCGAGTTTCAGTTCTTCGCTTTTTCCGGAACTTGGAAGCGTTGCTGTCTATATTTATGTTTACTTTTGGGGGCGAAGAGAAGCAAAAGGAAGCAGCCACAGCCTGCAGAGTAATTGGCATAATTTAGCATAACTGACTTATGATGCTCTTAAGCATTCTCTCATGTCCCAAACATTCCCCTATGACCTATCTACTCCATCCCTGAGCTACCAAGTACAATCATCAAGAAGTTCATTTCCACCTTCCACCTAGAATACAGGCCAGAAAAGATATTTTGCACACTATCGTCCTAATAAAAGCATATCATCAATCCATCTGATGTGAGTAGAGCCCTAATAGTGAGCTCAATCAGAAGAATTAGATACAGAAGAGCTCACTAATATATAAACCACCCCCTAATATGGCCACACAGAAAAAATGAGAAAGAATTACATACTTGCAGATCCAGTTGATGGACATTGAAGATATCTTTCATAGAATGAGAGTTGTAGGCAAGTAAATAGGCTCTGTATGCCTCTTTAGCTGACTGGTTCAGATGATAGTTATTAGAGACAAGCTTTTCCTGCATTCAACAAGTTTCAAATGGGTGAGCCCATAATGGGTTATGAACGAAAGAAAAAACCAAAAGTGGGAGGAAATCAAGCAAAAACCCTGACAAATAGACTTACCAAAGCAGATTGTACATTTTTCAAACTCTTCTTATCATATTCATATTCCTTGACGGGTACCTTGGCAGCCTGAGTTCACAAATTCCGAAAAGCAAAAATAAGTTATTTAACATAAAAATAAAATTTCAAGTCATTCACATTTTGCTTCGTTACTTTAACGACTACAATATAAAGTCATTTTCAAATTAGTGAGCCTGACAACCAACTCATCAAGGTTAATTATAGTGCAAAATCCCAGGTACAAACATCATCATCCCTACCATGAATTAGGCTCGGGAGAATGGGTGTAAAAACTAGGTAGCCACATGAAAATGTGAAAGGTAAATATTCAAGTTGGATGATTCTTACATACTATTCTTTAATTTCTATTTTAAACCAACCTTAAGGTAACGAAGAAACTTTTCCTCTTCAGGAATCAGGAAAAGTAGGGCATTCCCCTTTGCACCTTCTCCACGTGCTGTCCGTCCAACTCTGTGGATATATTCCTAAAAATGGTACAACAAGAAAAAGGTTAATCCAGGGTTCGTCCCAAAAACATTCAACAGTTAGACAGTAAGAATATGTTATTCACTGAAGCCAAGCGCACCTTAGGTTCATCTGGGGGGTCATACTGAACAATCCAATCCTGATAATTCAGACAAGGAATTTAACATAGTATAAGGTCCTTGCAATAACTTTTCTCTAAAGGAGGACAAATGCAAACTATTTCACTACATACCACAGCAGGAATATCTAGACCACGTGCAGCAACATCTGTACACAACAAGATGCCCTTTTCTGCTTTGCAAAACTCGAAAAAGGTAGATGTTCTTTTCATCTGCTTTTGCTTTCCATGTATATCCATACAATCTACCTTAATGTATCTGAGAAGCTCTGAATGAAATTTAACAGAGTTACATGAGGAGAAAAAGACCATCACTTTCTTCGTCAGGTTTTTCTTCAAGAAGGAATACAGAAGAAGAAACCGTTTGGCACTGTCAACAATACAGTAGCCTTGTTGCAGCCCTTCATTAGTGACCTGCAGACAACCACCATTTTTAAGATACACTGTCGTCATACTCCAAGCAAGACTGTAAGCAAAAAAAAAAAAAAAAAAACATAACCATAATTACCCTTCTTCTGCCATCATCGACATCAATGAACACAGGAGTTTTCTGAAACGACAAACGAGCAAGATCCTCAACCTAATTGAAACATTGGGAAAGATTCATGAATATATTAGTATATACTTATTCTACTTCATTTTTTGAGGGGGACCCCCCAGCCTCTGGAAAGCTTGTTAAAAATGTTTAGTATATAATGAGAAACACGACATGAAGACTTGGATAGTAAATTTAATATAGCCAAGCTAAATTGAAAGAAAGATAAACACCCCCATTGATTAGTTAATGGAGATCAAATTTCTATAGCAGCATAATAAATGATCACCTTCTTAGTCTGTGTGGCAGAGAAGAGTGCTGTTTGCCTTGTCTGCGCAACAAAGAAGTACAGAAGTAAGAACTAGTCAAATACATAAGATGCCAAGAATGGAGCTTATATCCTACAATCCTAAAAACATGTTGAGCTCAACTTTTTGCATCAATCAGTAGGAAACAAGTAGCTACAAAAAAATGACAAATAGCTGACAGAATTCAGCCTTGAACTCTGTACTGTTTCTGACACTTAGAATAGGAACGGTAGCAAAGAAAAGTACGACAAAGATCATTTGACTTCTGCCGAATAACACCAAAATTGTACATTAAATAATAAGATTACAGTAGAAGAAGTAACAGCAGATAAAAGTATGCAACTTGACACCTTCCTGATATATAAGCCAATTTACATCGGTCATAATCAAGGAACAGATCGAAACAACGCTACTTAATGAGAAGGTTAAGTTTGGGTACATAATGAAAAAAGTTTGTCAGAACCCAAAAATGTCAAACCTTGGGCAGAAGTTTAATGATTTGCTTCATTTCTTCCTCAAAGTTCGCTTCAAGTATCCTATCAGCTTCATCAACTATGAGACACTGCAAGTTCATTAATTAGCACAAGGAGTCAGCAACAGTAGAAGAGGTAATATCATCTCCTTCCCTAAAAGCTATCAGACCTCATACTGAAAGACGCTACTTTTTTAAAAATCCAGTGCTTAGTATAACAAATTGACAGCCCTAAGAGACAATATCACAAATTGACAGCCCTAAGAGACATTAATTTAATTGTACAAGTCCATAGACAGCTAGGGCCACACAATATCAATATGAATTATGAAGTTTAACAGGTATCAGTGGATCAGAATTAGCTTCTCGAGCACAACCTTGTCAAAGAACATTGATTCACAACTTTCAAAATTTAACTCAGAAAAAGATCAACTTGATAGCTTTGCCAACATTTGACATATATGGCACAATTATAATTCAGATAGAAAAGATTAAGCAAAGCAAACCTTTAAGTTTTTAAATATGAAGCCTTTGGTGTTCTGGAGGTGGTCAAGAAGACGGCCAGGTGTACCTACTAAGAGATTCACTCCCTTCATAAGACGCTCTGCTTCTCCTCGTCGGTTTGCACCTCCAATGACTATACCATGGGTCTGAGAATGATGCTTGAGGAGGTCTTTTGCCACAGCATGTGTCTACATCATTCACAAATCACGGTCAATAAAACTCAACTTACACTTGTTCATTATGTTTCAATAAAAAAAACATACATTCATATACCTGAATGGCCAGCTCCCTGGTGGGACAAATGATGACAACGCCAGTCCCATTGCGGGAGCTGAATTGACTGTGATGCAGCAACTCTATAGCAGGGACTAAAAAGGCAAGCGTTTTACCCGAGCCAGTTCTTGCAGCTCCCAGTACATCCTCGCCCTCGAGAAGAGGGGGGATTGATCTTGCTTGAACCTAACAGCGTTCAAACCAATACAGTGACTACATATACATGAAGCTCACAGAGTAGGCAATAAAAAGAACATGATTAGTTTACCTGAGTCATGTGTTCAAAGTTCAAATCCTTGATAGCAAGCATAGTTTTGTCGGATAAAGGCAAGGTTGTGAAGGACTCCGTGGTCATAATCCCGGACCCTCTCTTCACTGCTTTCTGTACTTCCTCCAACACCTCCTCCGACTGCTGCACTTCCTCCAACTCAGGTTCGGCCTCCATTTCGGATTGCGGCGCAGCGACTTCAGCCTCATCTTCTTCTTCTTCTTCTCTCGGTCTCTTCAACTTCTTGTTCTTCTTTCTCTCTTTATCCCTCCCCATACTTGGCGACGCCCTTACTCTTTTGTTTGGGTTCAGCGGACAGATGACGGAGCCTCTTAGGGTTTAAGGTTTAAGCAGCTCTGGAAAAACTGATATTATGAGGGTATTTATACTGCCTTCTATTTTTCTTACCACATTTATTTTTTTATTAAAAACAAAAAAAGATAAATCACCAGGTGGGACTATTCAATAATTATGCCTCCCTTTACCACAATTGCCTGGTGAGCCCTTGAACTTTCTACATATATTCTCCTAAGCTTGTCTACATATATTCTTCTTCTTTTTTAAAATCATAATTAATTTATTATATTACATATGTTCCTACTAAGACTTGCGGTCAAATTATAGCGATTGACCTTTAACACATCAAATTCCATCATGGAATTCAATATGTGCCTGATACTACTTATGATTCCTTTAATCAGTATAGGAGCCGACGAAAGATTAGAGATAATTTCCTTTAGAATCATGGAATCAGTGACCAGATTAACTCTTTAGACTCCATTTCTCTTACCCGCCTTCAGAGCACGCCAGCATGCTTCCACCTCCGCTTGCAATGGAGAGACTGCAAAGAAAAAATCTGATCCCTGAATTCCAATTAACTTATCGATCTCAGTTCCTTTCAATTTAATTTATTAAGTTATTATTAGTGTAATTCCATGCATAGCACGGAATTTTAAAATTTTGAATTTATAAATATATATCCTTTTATGTAATTATTGTATGTGTTTTGTTAGTTATTTATTTTTATATGTTATAGAATTGAGATCGTCTCTTGAGTATAATTATGTGATCTACCGATTGTTGATCGTTGATATTTTCATAAAAATGAATGCCTTCAAATAATAATATTCGAATAAATATGCAAAAAATGTGATACTCGTAAATGATATTCTCACCACTGGCCAACATAATTACTCATATTAATCTAGTTATACTGCGGCGAACATACAATACAATTTATTTCTCCAATATCTAATCCATCCAATAAAATGTAGATGTTTCTAAGATCAAACAAAACAATATGAAAAACAAAACTAAAAACTCATGAAGACCACCAATAGATAAAATCACAATCATTCATCTTCAATTTCTCTTTCTTCACTTTACTCTTTCTACACTTGTGGTTGCAAATTGAAATACATCATCTTCAAAGCTGATGGTAGAGATAAATGGACTGATTTCACTTCACAAGGGTGAAATTCGTATACTTGTATATTGTCTCATATGCCGGAAGCAGAATTCTAACCACACAGTCATACGAGGGTTAGATAGATGCATAATAAGAAATATTAATAAACCATAGAATTAAATAGTGAATGAATAAAAGTTATACCTCATTAATCGCAATATGATTCAAAATAACTGAAGTATATTTTCCCTATCATTCATTTTAGATATAGTGTATACAGAACAATTATTCTTGATTGATGCTTGAATTGTGTCATCATATTCAAACAAATAAAAAAAATTAGTCATAATTCAAATTTGTATATGTAAAAATATGTATACCGTCTGAGATCCCTTTACATCCACAAACACCATTCGATACTACCATTCTCATCTGAACTTTTGAAGCATGCATAGATTCGAAGCCACCGATATTAATTGACTATTGAGTTCAGTTGGTTAACACAATTCTTATAAGCATAACAATATATGGGGCTCATTGTTTCAAATTCCAGCTGGTATGCATAAAAGACATCAAAAGGATGTGCAAAGACTACATTTGGGAAAAGGAGGAGGGAAGAAGGGTTTTTACCCTATAGACTGGGATACTATAACTAGAGCCAAGGAGTATGGAGAATGGGGAATCATGGATACAACCTCATGAAACACTTCCATGATGTGTAAGCGTGTCTGTGATGTTATGGGGAAAAAGGATGCACTCTGGATAAGGTGGATCGATGCTTATTACTCGAAGGGACAATAAACAAGGTATTGTTATTGAAAACCTTTCTCCACATAATATTATTATATATTATTAGGTAAATAAGTATCATATAAAAGGGAAAAATTGATGAAACTGACAAATGTAAGTTATAATGTAATAATTTGCATGGTTAAAATTGTAGTTGGAGAATATTTTCATGGTATTTATTTTTTTAATTTCAATTCAGTTTAATTCAGTAGATTATTTTTTATGCTAAATATTGTTATGTCTATCAGGTGCGATAAATTTTAAAAAAGGTTTAAAACCTATTTCAGACCAGCTCATTAAATTTATATTTTTTTCACTTCAATGTAAGTCTGGTTAAATATATTGATATTTTTTAATTCAAATTTGATAAATTTATAATTATTTCAAATAGTAGGTCTAGAAAACATGACCTTAGTTATTATAGATGGATAATATTTTTATGGTCAATATTTTTAATGCGTGTTAAGAAAATAATTAAATTTAACCCTTGAATAAAATTGGGAAAATTTTAAAAATTAGGACATGCCTTACCATAAGTAATGTATTATGTTTAACTGATATATGGATTTTTTTTTATTTTAGTTTAGTTCATTTTTGTTCAGTTCAGTAAAATTCAATAGATTATTTTTTTAGTTATACCATATATAATGATTTTTCATTCAGTTCACTTTTGTCAGTACATTTCAGTACATTATTTTTTATATCTACTTATACAATGAATTTTCATTCAATTTAGAAAACAACGATTTTTAAAAAACTTAAGAATTGTTTTAGTTCATTTCAGTTCAAATTCAGTTGAGTTCAGTTAAGAGTGGTGATACATGCAGGTCCATGTTTACTAATGCAAGTCAGTTAAATATGTTTCATGGTAATTTTAGTTGTCCTTGTCATTTATCTTTTACTATGTAAACATTGAATAGCACACTATGGCGGCATAAAATTATATATATATATATAATTAAAACTACGTAGTATTATAGCGGTGATGTGGTGGTTTTATAACTAAAACTACTTAATATCATAGTTGTGTTATGGTTTTACGTTCATAACTTTTTTATTAGGAAAAAATATTTAATCGTGGTATATAATTTCCATCCATTGTATAACCACATATATTAATATTCTCTAAAAAAGTGTAGTAAATTGGAATAATTCCATATTATCCTAAATGATGATGATACTAGAAGAGTTATTGCTCCGGTCAATAAATAAATTAATAAAAAGCATTAAAAAGGATGAAACTACGTAGTTTTGACTGAAACCGCCACATAACCACCGCAAGTTCACCATATTCCGGTGCCTACCATTTTTATATATTCCTTTTTTATTTTTTTTATTTTTTTTATTTCATTTTTCATCGATGATGATACAATAGCTTCTGCCTTCTATTTTTACAAATACAACTCATTCCACCTATAAAATCCTAATTTACATGGTAATTTCAGTCCATCATGCTAATTAACACGTCTACAAAAGGAAAACATGAACGTACAATATATGGAATATGTATGGAAATATTCTATATTTAGGCGCCTATAATTTTCATATATTACTTGTTGGTTTCTTTTTAGAATGAGGTTTCTTTTTAGAATGAGTACGTATGATCAATCTAGAAATTACACGCATCAACATTTTTTCCTTAAAATGTGTACTTATAAAAATATTTATCTATTAGCTTAATATTAAATAAATTTCTTGAGGTACTCTCTGGTAAGGCAGCCTTATGGTAAGGCAAGGGGTATAAGGTTAAGGGGCAAAATACTTTTGGGGCTGGAATATAAATATTAATTTTTCGGTGCCCCTACAGTAAATATTAATAAAACTCAGGGACCATTTTGAAATAAGAATATATTCCACATTTAATCTCCCTATTAACCATTACCATCATCAATCATCAATATTAAATCATCAATCATCAAACTATTATTGTTCATCATTAAATTATTATTGTTCATCATCAAATCATCGTTGTTTATCATCAAATCATCAAATGTTTGTCGTTCATCGTCAAATCTTCGTCGTTTATCGTCAAATCATCGTTGTTCATTATCAATCATCAATCCGATCGTCAACTCCTTTCTATCATCGAAAAATAATCATCAATCATAAATATAAAATCATCAACTAAAATACACAAATGATCGAAATTGTCAAATCGGGAAACTAAATTCACGTAGAATCATCAATAAATAATCATCAATCATAAACATCAAATCATCAACTAAAATATACACATAATCAAACCGTCAAATCAGGAAACTAGATTCTCGTAGAATCGTGGCTCGGATCATAAAATAGACCTCGTTTTCGTCATCCTCGTATAATATATATATATATATATATATATACTCGGTCACCAACATTACTCATCCTCGTCGTCAATCCGATCGTCAACTCCTTTCTATCATCGAAAAATAATCATCAATCATAAATATAAAATCATCAACGAAAATACACAAATGATCGAAAATTGTCAAATCGGGAAACTAGATTCACGTAGAATCATCAATAAATAATCATCAATCATAAACATCAAATCATCAACTAAAATATACACATAATCAAACCGTCAAATCGGGAAACTAGATTTTCATAGAATCGTGGCTCGGATCATAAAATAGACCTCGTTTTCGTCATCCTCGTATATATATATACGGTCACCAACATTACTCATACTCGTCGTCAATCCGATCGTCAACTCCTTTCTATCATCAAAAAATAATCATCAATCATAAACATAAAATCATCAACTAAAATACACAAATGATCGAAAATTGTCAAATCCGGAAACTAGATTCTCGTAGAAACATAGCTCGGTCAGCAACATTACTCATCCTCGTCATCAGTCCGTTTAATGATCAATAAAAAATCATCAATCATAAACATCAAATCATCAACTATAAAATACGCATAATCAAACCGTCAAATCGGGAAACTAGATTTTCGTAGAATCGTGGCTCAGATCATTAAATAGACCTCATTTTCGTCATTCTTATACATATTCGCCAACGAGAATTCAGTTTCACGGTTTGACGATTTGATTATGTGTACAATTTAGTTGATGATTTCATATTTATGATTGATGATGTTTATGACATGATTCATGATGACCGTGGATCTGATGATCGATTGATGATTTGATATTGATGATTGATTATTAATTTTTGATGATTGGTTATTTTTGATTGATGACACATCATGAATCTGTATCTATATGATGACAAAAACGAGGTCTATTTTATGATCCGAACTATGATTCTACGAGAATCTAGTTTCCCGATTTCACGGTTTGATTATGTGTGTATTTTAGTTGATGATTTGATGTTTCTGATTGATGATTTTTTATTGATGATTCTACGAGAATCTAGTTTCCCGATATTTGACAATTTTTTATCATGTGTGTATTTTAGTTGATGATTTTATGTTTATGATTGATGATTATTTTTCGATGATTGAAACGAGTTGACGATCGGATTGATGATGAGGATGAGTAATGTTGGTGACCGAATATATATATATATATATATATATATATATATATATACCATAAAAATACAGAATTAAGTGTAATTAATTTTTGCTAATCCTGATTAAGTGGTGATTAATTAGCTTAATCATGATTAAAAATTGTAAGCTTATTGAATTTGAAAAATAAAATAAAACTCAATGAATAGTAAATAAACATAAATTGTGTATACCAAATAAAATTTAGCGTAATTAATGACATAGTATATATATATATATATATATATAAGTAAAAATAAAAAACATGAGAAAATCAGTACCTTGAATAATTTCTTGTATTGAATAAAAGCTTAATGGGAGAGAGGAGAGTACATGGGAATGGTTGTTTACAAGGCTTGGGAGTACAAGGCTTGGGAAGTTCTATGAACTCAAGATTGGGATTGTAGAGAGTAAGAAGGGGCTGAAATCTGCGTGCCTCCTTCTCAATGAAAGCTAGTCTATTTATAGGAAATTCTTACTAATACTATTCAGGTGTAATAATGAATCAGTAGTGATTAATGGCCCCCCCACGTTGGCTTGTTTCTTCAATAATAGCACTCCTTGAATCTGTAGTGTTGAAATGGGCCCTCCACGTTGGCTTGTTGTTCCAATAATCGCACCTTTTAATTATATTGAATCTGAAATGGTTTTCTGAAGTGGGCGTCTGGTCCCCCCACTTGCTCCGGTCTGTTGAATAATAGCTCTTTTGGAATCTGCACTCTTTTAATTGTTGAACTTGAAGTGGGTGTCTGGTCCCTCCATTTGCTCCGGTCTGTTGAATTTTATCACTTTGGAATCTGCTCTCCATTAATTGTTGAACTTGAAGTGGGTGTCTGGTCCCTCCATTTGCTCCGGTCTGTTGAATTTTATCACTTTGGAATCTGCTCTCCATTAATTGAATCCTGAATTGGGCTGCTGCTTGTTGAATTATAGCTCGTATGGATCTTGGGCTAATGGGCCTCCGAATGGATCTTCATCTTGATTGTCTTCTTGTTTTACTTCTGTTTCCTTCATTTGCTTGAACATCTGGTAAAATTTCTTGAAATCTTCTTCTTCTTGACTTGTTCTTAATGTTGCAGGTAAAATTCTTAGCTGTTGAGTTGATCGCTGTTGTTGAGTAGATGATGGCTGAATGCTGATTGTTTGCTGAACTGGGCTTTTGTTGTTGGTCTGAATACTTAGGGCTTGTTGAATTGGGCTTTTTTCTGGACTGAGTTGAATTCTTAATTTTTCTCCTGTTTTAAGATAATGGGTCACCGCTTCTGTTGAACAAAACTGGACTTTGTAGTTACTCCACCATTTTATCTTGAATTGCCTTATGAGTGAGTAAGGCAAACCTTCATGAATCTGTCTTATCTGAAAACTCCACGCAAATATCCATGGTACTCGGAATATTGCATGGAATAATATATGCTTCTCGAATTGTTTTGCTTTGCTGAGTCTGTAGAATGTTTCCAATGCCTCCGATACTGGTTGCGGTAGAATTTCTGCTGATGGTCCCAATTTGAGCCACCAATCTATGAACCACATTGGAATTTCTCCGTCGAAGGATGAATGAAAATTGATGAACCATGAATGATCAAATGACCTAATATAAAATGTTCTATACCAGGCTTGCATATAATCTACATAGTTGAATGTTTGAGGGATATGACGAACTGTGAATGAAACTGGGGAATGTATGTCCTTGAACTGGGTAGGCTGAAGAATATTTATAATTTGGATTTTGGAAAAGTCTATTCTGTTGGGATTTGATTTATTTTTCATATGCTGAATATCAACTGACTGGGTATCTATTAGAATTAATTCATAAAATTGCTGAGTTTTTTGAATATCATCTGCCATCCATTGACTTGTAGGTACAAGATGTTTGGACACAAAATTCTTTAACTGATGGACTTCTGGTTCTGTCTGAAAATGAGTGAGGAAAATATATTCTGGGTTTGGTTTATCAAAATAGGAAGGGGCTTTTGGTTGTTGAGTAGAGAATTGTGTGCTAGGTTTAGGGAATATGGCGTAATTGGGTGTTAAAACTGGTGTTTGAATCAACCTTGAATAAGGAGTCTGGGCAACTGTGGAATAAGTAAGAGGTGGGAAATCTGGAGTAGGTGTTTTAGGAGCTAATGGTCTTGGAATTTCTTAATCTTTGTATGTTTTTGAATTTGAGGATCCTGCTGTACTTGAATATTTACTCATGATTTCCTGTAAGGAATTCTCGAGTCAAAAAATCTGGAAGGGAGTTATCCTTTCCTTTAATGAATTCAATTTCAAAATCAAAAACTGATAATATTGCTTGCCATCGTGCAAAAATCTGTTTTGAAACTAAAATTTTAACATCTTTCTGTAAAATTTCTTTTGCTGATTTGCAATCAATTTTTAATAAAAACTTTTTATTATACAAATCATCTTGAAATTTTGAAATACATAAAGCAATTGATAAAACTTCTTTTTTGACTGTTGAATAATTCATCTGTGCCGCAGTCCATAATCCCGAATGATACCTAACTATTGTTTCTTTTTCTAAATGCAATTGTTTTAATATACCCCCATATCCTAAGTTTGATGCATCTGTTTCTATATCATAAATGTCGATGGGTGTGGAATTCCTAGACATGGTAATGATTTTGATTTTAATTTTACTTCTTTGACTATTTGTGTATGTTTATCTGTCCAAGGTGATGGATTAATTTTTAATCTGTCATATAAAGGCTTACAAATTATCCTTAATTTACGGAAAAAATCTGATATGTAATTTAAACAACCTAAAAATCTTTGTAATTGATTTTTATCCTTTATTTCATCTGGAAACTTATCTGCAAATTCAATTGCTCTTTGTATTGGTTTAATTTTTCCTAAATGAATATCATGCCCTAAAAATCTAATTTTTGTTTAAAATAATTTCATTTTAGGTTCCGATATTACTAGACCATTTTTCTTTATAATATTTAGTAGTAAATTTAAGTGTTTAAAGTGACTATCCATTGAATCAGAATAAACTAATATATCATCTATGTATACTATTACAAATTTTGAGTAGGGATTAAATATATCATTCATAATCTTTTGGAATTCTGATGGTGCATTTTTTAATTCAAATGGCATAACATTCCATTCATATTGGCCAAATGGGACTACAAATGCTGTTTTATATTTATCTTTCTCATCTATTTGAATTTGCCAATATCCGGATTTTAAATCAAACTTTGAAAATACTCTTGCATTATATAATCTATTTAATAAATCTATTTTGTTTGGAATAGGATATCTTATCCATTGTAATACTTTATTTAATGGCTTGTAATTTATAACTAATCTAGGAACTCCTCTCTCTTTTTCTGCATGTTTATTGACATAAAAAGCTGAGTAACTCCATGGAGATTTGCTTTCTCTAATTAGTTTTTTATCTAAATGACTTTGAATTTCCTGCTTACATAATTCTACTAATTCCGTATTCATTTGAATCGGCCTAGCTTTAGTTGGAATATTCTGTTCATTAAATTCTTTCTCATATGGTAATGATACTATATGTTTTTTTTATCCCAAAAATCATTAGGATGATTTGAACATACTTGATTTTTAAATTCTTCTTCTAATTTTGAAATCTTTTGTTGTACTAAATTGTTATTAATTATTTCTTCTATTTTTGAATAACTTAATTCTTCTTTTAAATATAAAATATTGTTTTGTTTAGTATTTAACAAACAAATCTTTCGATATATGGAGTTAGACTGTAATAAATTTAATTCTATCTGAGTATGAGGATCAATAAATGGAAATAGTAATTTTGTTCCTAATATTTTAGTACTAATTCCTTGTTGAGTTTTCTTGAAAGGGGTAATCTGATATAAAAATGGATTTCCTAATACAGCATCATAAGACACATTTTCTAATATGAGAAATGAATGTTTAATACAATAAATATTGTTACATATAAAACCATTAGGTAGTTTTTTGTTTACTGTCATTGGAGTACCATTTGCTGCTGATAATCTTTCTTTAGTTTTAACAAGATATTTAGTAGGAATTATTCCATCTCTAATACATGATTGGTCTGCACCACTATCTAGCAATGATATAACCGTGATACTAAAGTCTTCAACTCCTATAGTACTAATGAGTACCATTTTTCCATATTAATTTTATTAATAGCACTAAGAAATTGATTATCTGTTGGAGTTTCTTCAGCTATCTCCATACTTGTACTAGGCATATTATTATTGTTTTGGCTTATGTTGCTCAATTTTAACTCTAAATCTAGATCCTTATCTTTTAACCTATTTAATTATTTTTTTATTGAACTAACCTCTGTTTTTAGTTTATTAATCTCTGTTCTTAAATCATCTTCTTTTATTGGCTTTCTTTTTTCTATTTCAGAGTATTTTGTGATTGTTTTACTTAAACTAAATACTTCTTCTATTTGTGGTAATTTTGGTTTTTCTTCTTCTACTACTAATTCTCTTAGTTTTTCTATATAGTCATTCTTATTTTCTGAATCTGCTATTTTATCAATAATGTCTAATAAAGTTTTATTATTATTTTTTATATAATTTAACATATTAATTGTTTGAATCTTACATTGACACACATCTGAATTATCTGAACTATTTGATGTTGAATCATATTTTGTTTGTTCTATATCTGAGTTTTCTACTGATAATGATAATAATTTATTTCTTAGTTCTTTATCTTCTGAAAATAGTGAATTAATCTTTTTCTCTGTTCTACAGTGTGAAGCAGTGTGACCAAATTTCTTGCATTTATAACACTGAATATTTTTGTATTTATTTTTTCCTTTATACTTCTGTGTATTTTGATTTTTATTATAATTTTTATAATTATCTCTACTATTATATTTGTATTTTCTACTTTTTCTAAATATTCTTTTCTTTTCAGATGAAGGTGGTTTAATCCCCATTATTCCAAATTGTGGCAAAAAGTACCCATTTCTTTTCTTTCAGATCCATACTTATGTTGGATTTTTAAATTTGAGAAAATCTCCTGAAAGTCCAACTTTCCTAACTTTCCATAAGAGTCTTTATACGTTTTAACTTATACAGTTTATCTTTTAATTTGAACTGTAAAATTTGTTATTTGAATTTTATTAATGTTTTAATGTAAATTCATGAATTTTTGCATTAAAACATGTTATACTATATGTTCACTTTGATACTATCAATGTTTTAACACAAAATAATATCACTTTACCTTAAATATATAGTGGTAGTTCCATAACACTTAGGAAAGTCGGACTTTCTAGAGATTTTGCATTTAAATTTTGGCATAATGTCAATGCTTCTTTCTTAATAAATGCAAATATCTGACCAAATGTTAATGCATCATAATTTATTTTATCTGTTCCTAATGTTTTTTGTAAATTAGTGATTATTCTTTGTGAAAATAGATTTGGTAATCCTGTAATAAATTTTTCTTTCCAAAATGCTGCATTTGAGTCTGTTCTTCTTAATACTTGTGTTAAAAATAAATCCTTATATCATTTGAAATCTGTAAGAGACGGACATCTTAAATTAGTTAAACATATTTTTGAACTAGTTAATTCTTCTTCTGGATTTCCAATAAAGTACATAGATATGACATATATTAAATAAGCTGAACCATCTTGAACCATTACATATTGTATTTCATTACCTTCTTCTTTTACTTCTTCTATTTCATGATTAACAATGACTTGTTTATCTTCTAATGTTAAGTGATCATCCCACCAACCTTTTAGTTGGCCCATAAAACCTGTTACTAGAAATCCAACAATAATAGGTTCTGAATGTGTGGTTTTGGCTTTGTATGCCATCCTAGCCATACCCATTTCTTGTAATATATTTAATATTTGATATTCAGACTTTCCATCTATGTTCCATTGATATAAAGATGATCCATCATAACTATTTAATGCATTATTCTGTTCTTCATATTGAATATCCGGGATAGTAATTTTTTGTTCTATTATTTACCCAACTTCTATTTGATCTAGGGTTTTTTATTCTATTAATTTGTAATTGTGGTTTCTCTTCTGGGTAATCTTCAAATTGTTGGTCTATTGCTTCTATCTGATCTCCTATCTCTTCTTCTTCAGATTCTGAAGAATATTCTGAATTACTTGAATATTGTGAATTTATTTGGGAAATTACTCCTATGTTTTGAGATGTACTAGGTTTATCTCTCTGAACTAATGACATTGAATTTTCCAGGTGTTTAGGAAATGAGGAAACTTGAAAATGAGGCTTTGAAATTTCTCTTGGGAATCCTTCTTGTTTATTATCTAACTTAGTTAAAATTAAATCTACTTGATTAGATATAGTATGTAATATTTGATTTGTATAATTATTTTGATGATATACTTTTTTAATATCTTCTACAGTTGCAGGCTCAGTTCCTTCATTTCCTAGCTTAAAAGGAGATGCCGTTATAACATCACCTTCTAAATTAATGCTGATACTTTTTAAAGGGGGATGAATAGAGCTTACAATAGTATTATTATTATGTAATTTCCATTTTTTATATAAATTAGTTTGTACATTAATGAATGGAATTTCTTCTATATGATCGGAATTTACTATTCTTTCTTTTTGTAGGTAGTATGATAACCATATAAAAAATTTCATTTTTTAATCTTTTTTTCTTTTAATTCTTTATAAAATTCCTGTTTTAAATTTTCCCTAATTTGAATATCCAAATTCTCAAACCATTTTCTATGATTAATATTCTCTTCTAAACTATAATAATCTTTGTTTAATGCTTGTTTATCTATTAGAAATTCTTCATCACTATTCATCATATTTAATTCTAAATTTCGCATTTGGCTATAAGTAGGTGATCCTATTGAGGAGGTAATATCCGGAATTACTTCCGGTAGCGGAGTTGAAAATCTAAGTTTTGACTCATGAAAATCAGATATTGAATGTCTAGGTAATTGATAGTTGCTAGATTGATCTAATGAGGACCTATGTGTTTCAGCATATCTACTGGACATAGACCTACTAGACATAGACCCTTTTAAATTTTATTAATACTTTTCCATCTTTCTGTTCTTCGATAGTTGAAGGTTCTATTAATTTTAAATTTCTTTGTATACTTACTGGTCTTTCAGCTATTATTTCTTCAGGAATAGTTATTTCATTCCATTTTAATAACTTTGGAGTTTCTATTCTTGTATTATCTGAATTTGTAGTAACATAGACTGATTCTTCTTTTTCTGTTGGGTTTAATTTTAATGCAGTTGGAATCATGGATTTCATTAATTTAAAATATACTCTATATATTAATACAAAATATTCTGTCTCATGCATTATCTTGTCTTGTTTTAATTGAATATCTAATTTTAATGAATTCATAATGTTTGGATCTGTTAAACTAACCGAATAATTTGGAATACAATCAAATCTTATTGTTCCATTACAAATATTAGTTTGAATCATTGCTAATATTGAATCTTTATATTCAACTAGTCTATCATCTCTTAAAGCCATAAATATTTGGGGTATCTATTCCTAATCTTATTTAATGGGTGCAAAGCTATTTGTATTAGACCAAAATGTAAAAATCTATAATTTTGAGCCTTATATTTCTTAATAGCTTCTTGTGAAAGTAATTTTATAGATTGAAATTCTTGATGCATTGGGAGTATTTCTTCATGAATTTTAATCGAGTATGCTTTACTAAACTCTAATATTCCATGTTGATAAATTGAATTAATAGCTTGACTGGGTAATACTTGTTGTTCATGACTTTGTAATATGCTACATGATGTATGAGATGATGAATTCGAAGAACTAGATCCTCCGAATAAAAACCTCCTAACCTTTTCTGTCATAGTATCTTATCTTTAACTGTAATATTTATTGTATAAATTAGATCTTCTTACACATAACTGGAACACATCTATACCTTGTGTGGACCAGCATAAATCTAGGCTGACCAACCGTCTTATAGGCTAAAGATGTTTACCAAAGTTAAGTGCATGAAACCTAATTGTTACTCTAAATATTACTGGAAATGATAAGATAATATGATAAAAAAGTGTACTAATATTTCTATTCATGATATACGAGGATGACAAAAAACGAGGTCTATTTTATGATCCGAACCATGATTCTACGAGAATCTAGTTTCCCGATTTGACGGTTTGATTATGTGTATATTTTAGTTGATGATTTGATGTTTATGATTGATGATTTTTTATTGATGATTCTACGGGAATCTAGTTTCCCGATTTGACAATTTTTTATCATTTGTGCATTTTAGTTGATGATTTTATGTTTATGATTGATGATTATTTTTCGATGATAGAAAGGAATTGACGATCGGATTGATGACGAGGATGAGTAATGTTGGTGACCGAATATATATATATATATATATATATATATATATATACGAGGATGACAAAAACGAGGTCTATTTTATGATCCGAGCCATGATTCTACGAGAATCTAGTTTCCCGATTTGACGGTTTGATTATGTGTATATTTTAGTTGATGATTTGATGTTTATGATTGATGATTTTTTAGTGATGATTCTACGAGAATCTAGTTTCCCGATCTCACGGTTTGATTATGTGCGTATTTTAGTTGATGATTTGATGTTTCTGATTGATGATTTTTTATTGATGATTCTACGAGAATCTAGTTTCCCGATTTGACAAATTTTTATCATGTGTGTATTTTAGTTGATGATTTTATGTTTATGATTGATGATTATTTTTCGATGATAGAAACAAGTTGACGATCGGATTGATGACGAGGATGAGTAATGTTGGTGACCGAATATATATATATATATACGAGGATGACAAAAACGAGGTCTATTTTATGATCCGAGCCATGATTCTACGAGAATCTAGTTTCCCGATTTGACGGTTTGATTATATGTGTATTTTAGTTGATGATTTTATGTTTATGATTGATGATTTTTTATTGATGATGGAACGGATTGATGACGAGGATGAGTAATGTTGTTGACCGAGGCATGATTCTACGTGAATCTAGTTTCCAGATTTGACAATTTTTGATCATTTGTATATCTTAGTTGATGATTTTACGTTTATGATTGATGATGGTTATGACATGATTGATGATGACGGTGGATCTGATGATTGATTGATGGATGATTTGATGATAAACGATGAAGATTTGAAGTTAAACAATGAAGATTTGATAATGAACAACGATGATTTGACGATATACGACAAAAATTTGACGATGAACGATAAACATTTGATGATTTGATGATGAACAATAATAATTTGATGATGAGCGGTAATAATTTGATGATTGATGATTTAATATTGATGATTGATGATAGTAATGGTTAATTGGGAGATTAAATTAGGTATATATTCTTATTTCAAAATGGTCCCTGAGTTTTATTAATATTTACTGTAGGGGCACCGGAAAATTAATATTTATATTCCAGCCCCAAAAGTATTTTGCCCCTTAACCCTACACCCCCTGCCTTACCATAAGGCTGCCTTATTAGAGAGTATCTCTCAAAACTTCCCCTACCGTCATTGTTTATATTTCCTTATATTATATTTGTATATATAGATACCAATATATTTTATTCTTCATATTAAAAAATGATGTACTGTTATCTATATTTTTTATATTTTATTTATATATACGTGGTATTAATATATTTTATTCTTTATATTATAATGTATACCATCTTAGTACCTACTATATAACCCCTTCAAGAATACATTGTCGTAATAATAAGCATCATATATGACTGTTTACGCTTTTTCAGGTTTTATATGAATCAAGGTAAAGTTGTCATACGTTGTCTCACTTTCTCATCATCACGAACAATTTTTGTTTGTTTGTTTATTTTTGTAGGGATTTACGTTGATTAATGTCATCCCGATATTGGTCACAATTTTTTTGTTTATGAAATTTTACAGGATTGTAGGGTTTATGCGGATTAAGGTATAGTTGATTGAAAAGTCTCTTGAAAGACCAACATTCTTAAATGTTATGAAACTACTACTATGTATTTAAATTTAAATGATACATTTTTGTGTTGAAAACATCAATCATTTTAAAGTAAACGTATAATGAAACATGTTTTAATGTATAAATTCAAGAAATTTCGTCTAAAGATTTAAATAATAAAATATACAGTTCAAATTAAAAGGTTTACTATATAAGTTAAAACGTGTAAAGAATTCATGAAAAGTTAGGAAAATTGGGAGATTTAGGAGAATGTCTCATAGTTGATGTCATCACAGGTTTGTTATTTGTTGAATTTGTAGGGATTTATGTTGATTAAGGTGAACATGATATTGGTTTTTGTTTATGAATTTTTGCAGGATTTTTAGGATTTGCATGGATTAAGATATAATTAATATTGTCATCGAAATTTTTGTTTGTTGATTTTTGTAGGGGTTAACATGAGTTAAGGTAAACATGATATTGTCGTGTTTTTTTGTGGATTTTTTAAGAATTTTGCATGGATTAAGGTATAGTTGACATTGTCACGGAATTTTTGGTTTTTGATTTTTTTTAGGATCTACATCGATTAAGGTAAACCTGATTTTGGTCACGGTTTATTATGGATTTTTACATGATTTTTAGGATTTTGATGAAATCAGTGCCGGTCCTAGAAATTATGAGGGTTAAAGCAAAATTTTAAAAATTGATATCCTTAATTTTTAAATATGTATATTATTATATTATTTTAAAATATTATTGCATTTATTTATATACATTATTTATTTGTAAGCTAAAAAAATATGTTAATATATCGTATTTTCAAATTTAAATATTTAAATTCGGAATTCATATCAATAAGAATAGTACAAATACAAATTATTCATATTTTTACACTATAACATTTCAAAAAAAGAAGCCCCAATTTATAAAGAAAAAACGGGGACTCACGCAAGCAGGTAACCTGCGTACGTGCCAGACCGGCTCTGTGATGGATTAAAGTATGGTTGATACTGTCACGGGTTTTTTTGGTTTATTGATTTTTATTGGGGTTTACATAAATTAAGATAAATCTGATATTGTCGTAGTTTTTTTTATGGATTTGCAGGATTTTTCATGTTTGCGTGGGTTAACTTATAGCTGATATTTTCACGGGTTTTTTATTTGTGGATTTTTGTAGGAATTTATGTTGATTAATGTAAACCTGATATTGGTCACAATTTTTCCATCACGGATCTTCAGGTTTGGCGTGTATTATTAACATATAGTTGATATCGTCACAAGTTTGCGTGGATTCTTGGTGTTATAAAACTTTAAATTATTATATTTCATGCTCAAATATTATCATATATTTTAGCTAAAATTTGGTTATTGTTCAACTCAAATGAATTTTTTTAAAAGGAAAGCCTCTTGAAAAATTATAAGTTCAAACATTTATGAAATTACCGCTATAATATTTAAATTTAAATCATCTATTTTTTATTGAAAAATATTCATGTCATGTAATCATGTAGTAAACAAGCAAATGCAAGAAATTTTATTGAATTTTTTAATTACAAAATAAACAGTTCTTTTGGATGTTTAAGAGACCATCCCAAATTTTAATATTAATTATTTTAATGACATAATCTTTAAATATTACATTAATAAATGTTTCAATAAGCAGTACAATTTTTTTCACATTTGTCAAATTTAAAATATTTTAAAATACTCAAAATACACCGGGTAACGCCCGATCAGATTTGCCTAGTCTTCTTGTATTGCAAATGTTCTTACCTCTCTCCTCAATTCCACCAAACAAATCTATCCCGGAAAACAATACCTGTTATTTATTACCGTTTATATCCACTATTACCATCCATAAACGGTTCTTTCAAGGCGGCTCCATGGTGGCAAGAGTGGGGATAATGACAAACTCACTGCCCCATCCTCGAGCAGTCTGCTTCTACCTCAAACATATAAGGCTTTCCCAAATGCAAGCCAATTAAGCGAGTGTGAGATGTAGGTATAGCGTAGGACGGTTAGGAAGGAAGAGAGGCTAAAAATATAAACAAAACAAGTAGGGAATGTTTGTCCCTTTTTGAAAAATCAATATTTGTCCAAAAAAGCTAGGAATTTTGTGTCTGCATGGATTTACACTTGTAGGGTTTAAAGTTTTGATGAACACCATTTTTAAAAAATCAAGGGTAAATGGACATTTATAAAGAGACTCGAGGTATCATAGGGTTTTTTCTCAATTTTTTAAATGTGTTCCATGGGAAGAGTGCCTAGGCTGCAAATAACATGTGCTAAACCATCCCTCTGAACCATGCACACCCTTGAAGATATTGTAGGCCTTGCTAGTGCTGAACCTGCCTTTCATATCAACACATCTGTTCATGTCTTTTACTCTCACAATAATTTTCCATCATGGTCAGATGCCTTGTTAGGTACTCCATCCCTACCACAAGCAGCAATGCCTTGGACATTGGATCACCCTGTTTCACTTCTTTCTTCCCCTCGAAGTGGCTTGTGTAAGTGAAAGACGAAAGGTTTCTAATAGAATAGTTCAGAGAACTTCAATGCTACCAACCAGTTATATAACAAGTCCCATTTTAGATTATCGAAAGCCTTCTGCATGTCAATCTTAACCATGAATATCTGCTCCATAATTCCTACGTGAGTATGATATTGGGAGTGATATTTCTTCTTCTTACAAATGCCCCTACTTGATGCTTATCGAAATGGGAGCACCTCACCAAGTCTAGTAAAGATTGTCTTTGTAACCACCTTGTAGACTACATAACAATAACTTCATTTAGTAGGCTAGTATAATAAGTAAGAATAATTTTTTAAAAAAAATATATATCCACTTAATTAAACTAATTCTAGATCGAATGATGCTTCCATAAAGAAAGAATAAAATATACTCTCTGATTTTTAGTGACTGGCACAGTACTATTCCTTTTACTTGTTTTTTATGGAAGTTTGTATATTTCATTTCAAAACCATCCAAAAGTACTTACACATCTTAGCCCTCACTCCTGACTTTTTGAATTACAAATTGAAAGGCTTCCCGACTGAACTTAATGACATCAAATTTAAGATTTCAGGCTAATCCTCTATTATGGTTTAGATCTGGTGCCCCCCTTAAAAAGAGGCTGATCCAAACTAAGGGGATAAAGACTGATAGAAGCTCAAACGTCATGACCAAAAAGCATTACAAAATAAAACTATTCCCATACATTCAACTCATCTAACAAAATGCTGAAATCCTGGTGGCAAAAGATTGTCACCTGTCTCTGTACATACTCCAAGGTTTGAACCTTTTTCTAAATCCTCCTTCTGTTTCTCTCCAACCAGATCTTATAGACTGTACTGACCAACATCACAAATTTCTTCAGTTGTTTCCTTTTGTAAGTAAGAACCAGCAGCCTCCTTAATCCCCTCATGT
This sequence comes from Sherardia arvensis, assembly GCA_948330725.1. Lineage (NCBI taxonomy): Eukaryota > Viridiplantae > Streptophyta > Magnoliopsida > Gentianales > Rubiaceae > Sherardia > Sherardia arvensis. The sequence goes on along the minus strand of OX415240.1, from coordinate 22,968,854 downwards.
TCTGGACTGTCTTTAGTTCTTGACTCCCATACAGATGTGTAGCAAAGGAACACTGCACAAATAAGTGTTGGGGAGTCTCAGGCAAGTCTGCATCACACGTACAACAACAGTTCACCACCCCTCTCTGTATTCCCAATGAGTGAAGCCTACTGATAGTTGATAGCCTTCCCTTCAACAGCATCCATAGAAAGAAGCTGTACTTGGGTATCAATTTAGTGCTCCAGATGTACCTTGAGAGATAGTCTTTCTGATCAACACCTTTCAAGAAATCATATGCAATTGCTATGTTAAAGTGACCCTTCCTGTCCACACATAGCAGCAACCTTGAGCTAATCTCTTCCTTCACTTGCATGAGCACCTTCCAGTAGCTAGTAGTCCAATCAGAGGTTTTAGCCACTACATACTTGTCAAAACTGCACCTTTGAGATAGTAAGCATGAAGCCACTTGATCCACATCACATCTTTCTTAGTGTGAATGTCCCAAAGTAAGCTACAAAGGGCAGCCCTGTTCCAGATTGATGGGTCTTTCACTCCCATTCCTCCTCCCTCCTTGGATATACACATTGTTTCCCATGCAATTGGCACCAGTTTCCGTTGAGCCTCTTCTCTGTCCCATAGGAAGTCCCTGCAAAGCTTAGTTGTTTCTTTATGGATGCTCTCAGGAATCTTAAAGGCTCTAGCCCAGTAGCTATTCAAACTAAGCAAAACTGAGTTGATTGGGTAGATATTTCCTGCATGAGCTAGGCACTTAGTGTTCAATGCTTTCACATTACCAAGCACTCTATCCCCTAATTAAGCACATGTGATTCTGTCCCAAACTACAGTAGATAATGGAATGCCTAAATATTTAACAGGGAAAGATCCCTTAGGGATTTGTAGTTCAGCAGCCAACTCAGATTTATCAGGATCAGTGAATTTAGAAAAACACACCATTGACTTACCCTTGTTGATTGCTAAGCCAATTGTGTTATAGAACTCGGTAAGTATTTGTTGGACCCCCTCATTGAGTTGTGGGAAGCTCTACAGAATATCAGCAAGTCATCAGCAAATAAAAGACCGTGCATCCCAACTCTACTACACCTTTGATGATACTCAATTTCTTTCTCTTGAATGCTAAGTTCAGTCTTCTGGTGAGGAATTCCATGCTGAGTACAAAGAGAAGGGGGAGAGAGGGTCCCCTTGTTTCACTCCCTTCTTCCCAGGGAAGGAATCTGTGTATCCTCCGTTGATGGACAGGCAGTAAAAGGACCCTTGTACACAGGTCTTTATCCAACTGACAAAGAGGCTAGGAAACTTTAGACATTCAATCCAGCTGAAAAGAAACTTCCAATCTATGATGTCAAATGCTTTCTGAATATCCTTTTTTATCATGCAACTAGGAAACATCCAAGGTTTATTATATTTGCTGAGCAATTCCTGAGCCAGGAGGATGTTATGTGTGATGTTTCGGCCTTTCACAAAGGCACCTTGATTCTCACTAATTAATGATGAAAGGACCACTCCCAGCCTGTTGCAAATATTTTTAGTTACCAACTTATATAAAACAGTACAACAAGAGATAGGCCTATAATCAGAAGCTGTCTGTGGTTGAGTGGTTTTGGGGATTAGAGCCAATACTGCTCTACTTAAATTATCTGGCATAGGGTCTCCCTTAAAGAAACTAATGAACGCCCTGCTGATGTCTTCCCCAATTACTGGCCAAGCCTCTTTAAAAAAGTGCCTAGTGTACCCATCTATGCCTGGACTCTTTGTGGACTTTATACCTTTTAGAGCAGATATTATCTCATATGAAGTTATCCCCTTAATCAACTGCATTTACTGCTCCAAATTCAGAACTGAGCCCTCATTCACCACCTCTTTTTCAATTCCCAAGGTTTGCCTTCCAGCTGAGCCTAGCAATCCAGTATAGAATTGCAACAGCCCTGTTTCTATATCTTGTTGACCATCCACCATCTTACCATTTACCTGAAGACTCAAGATTTGGTTTTGATACCGCTTCTTCTTCATTGCTTGATGAAATTGTTTGGATGGTTTATCCCCAAATTTTAGCCATTCCAGTTTAGTTCTCTGCTGTAAAAATTGGAATTCAGATTCTTCCAGCCTTGCTGCTTCCAATCTCAGCTCCTCCTCCTCCTTCTGTAATTCCAAGTCTGTGATCCTTTCCATAAGTTACTTATACTTCTACAACCAAGCTTCCGTTGCTGAGCTGGCCCTGATTTGGATATTAGCAAATTCCCTTCTAATCATTTTTAACATGACTGTCTCAAGGACTTTGAGTGCCTCAATAACATCCCTCATTTTGGTGCAGTGGAAATGGTTCCCAGTAGCTGCCACCAACCCCAAGATTTGTGGTGATGTGATCCAAATCCTTCTCACCCCAGCTACCTCACAATTTGTGCTAAGCTTCCATCCCAGTCCAATATGATCTCATACCTTGCTCTCCTTATCCTTCTTCACTTTTGTTTCCACTAGTCCCAACAGCCCTACATTGAATTTATAACACTGTTCTCTACACTGTCTCTGCCTCCTAACCTGGTTTAGTCCCCTCACCTTCCAGGTACACATGGTTTTATTCATTGTCATGTGGATCAGGTAGTAAATGGTAGTTTCTAGAGCTCCCATCTCCCACTACTTCCCCAGCCTGGTGAACATCACCTTCCACAACCTTCTACTTTCCCTATATGTGCTTTAGTCCCTTGTTTAGCCTCTTGATTGCTTACCCCATTAGTTTATCCCTCTCTTTTGCCACAATTCTCACCTTCACAGTTACCTTCTCCTGATTCTCTACCCCTTCTCTGTAATCTCCACCCTTGGCTGCCACTTTTGAGGAGCATTTACTGGGATAAATCTCTTCTATTTCTCAGGCTCAGGCTTTAGTTTTTCAGTCCTCTCAGTCCACTTACAATCTTCTTTAAAGTGACCTATCATATTGCATTGTGTACACTTTGTGGGATACCATTCATAGATCACTTTTTGGTGTTGCACCACATCATTTTCATCAATGAATGAGACAGATTCAGGGATTGTATCAGATTGCTTTGCCTCTATCTGAATCCTTGCATAATGCAGCCTCTCTCTGTCCAATATTTGCTTATCCAATTTCAAAGGTTTGCCAAGTGGGCTAACTATTCTACTGAGAATGGATGGAGTCCAGTAGACCATTTTCAGTTTAGGCAGTTGAATCCACACAGGGAAGGCAGTTGGTGCACTCAGATCCAGGTCTTGCTTCCATTCCTGGATAAGGATTGATTTTCTGTTGAAGAGGATGTTGCCCCTCTCCATCACCACATCTTTTTGTGTTCTGAGGTTGAATCTGACCATAAATAGGCCAGGGCTTACTCTCCATACTTTGTCTATTTGGTTCTTCCAATACTGGTGGAAGAACCCCTCCATAACATGCAGTGGAGGGAATCCACCCACAACTCTACAAACTACAGCATTTTCCTACCAATCAACACTTTCCTTAACCTCATCCATGGGTATTCTGGCCATACTAACACCATTCACAAGTGTAGGTTAGTGTACCTCGTTTTGGTTCACAAGGTTGACCCAAGGTTGAAGCGTAGCAGCCAATGCTCTTGTTGTGCTTCTTTCTCCGGCTGCTCGTACCGTTCGACCGGCTCATTCTGCATCTTCTCAGGCTGCTCAACCGGCTCAGTCTGCATCTTCCAAGGCTGCTCCATATCCTTGACCCCTGGCCCCTTTGAGTGCTTCCGCCTAGTAATTTTCGCGAAGGGAGTTAACTCCACCCTCCCGTCGTCATCACTCTCACCCGATTCCTCTTTACTAAAGCCCATTTTATCACCAAGATCTGATTCCTGTGTGCTTGAGTCAGACTTAGTAATCACGTTCTTCGGACGGCTTCCTTGCAATTGAAAGTCTCCGCAAACATCTTTCAGTCCCGCAAGCTCTATATCTCGCCGGATTAGTCGATCTTCGTCTGCCGTCGTGTCTTTGAATAGCTCATCGTATTGCATCTGTTGCTTCCCCGTCCTAATTTCCCGATCTCTGGACTTCTTCCCTCTGGAACTCATGGCAGAGACCATCGGAATGGTTTCACCGGACCATCAGAAAGAGTTGGTCTGACCAGATTGCATCTAGTGGTTGGTGAAATCGCCCATAGTTAGCGCGTAGTTAAGCACCTGGGAAACATATTGATTGGTCATTTCTATTCCTTTTGTTTCTTTATTATTATTATTATTATTATATTCTTTTTATTTTCAATGCAAATTTTCTTTTCATTTTTAGGTTGAATTTGATTTCAACTAAGATTTCAACATCTTGAATATGATGTTTTGAACTTTATATAAGTTTTTGTTTAATTCATATTACTAATTTTAATCAAAAATTTTGTGCATCGCACGAATTAACCTTCTTGGCTTCTTGCTAGTTCAAATAAAAAGGATTACTATTCCTTAAGTTTAATTTGATTTTTTGCGAAAACACACCGGACGAAATTCTAGAAAAGTAAATGACCTATTTAATTCACTATTATCAAAAAAGATTTATAAATCCATTATCTTCATCAGACCAGAAATAAAATCTGAAACCTTGCCTCCACGTGATGCTTAAATTGATTCTTATAACTTTTTGTTTTGAAGGCAAATTGATTCTTATAACTTTAATGATAATAGGCCCCACATGATCCTTGCCAAACTAACCGTTAGAAACACCAATTGAAAAAACATTCAAAATAAGAAGAAGCTGCCCACTTGTATTTTTGCTTCCACCAATCCAGCACCTCCTTTAATTAAAGCTATCCAACTGAATAATTTGGATTGCCAAAAGTAGAAAACAATCAGCCGCTTCACAGCCAGCCGTCAACCAATCACCCAAGCAACGGACCAGATTTCACCCGAAGCCGGATCATCTTCACACTTGTGACTGCAGTACCAGAGCCTTGTCGAAAGATCCCATCTTCACCGAAATTCATCAAGTTTCAGAATCTGGGGCTCATCAAGAATTCGCACAAGGGCATGCCTGTATCTACCAGGTCGCATGTTGGGATCACCGCCCAGATATATGACGATGAAGAAGAGTCCCTGATGGCTAGAAACCCACACCATGGCCTCAAGGAGAAGATGAAGGCACTCACACTCTTGTACGAGCAGCAAAAACAAGGGACAAATCTTGTCAAGGATCCAAGGTTTTCAACGCATCCTAACGCGGATCTTCTCAACGGTAGGAAGAGAGTTGAAATTGGGCGCAAGGAAAACGTTGTGCCTACTTCTAATTTGGCTAATCAGGTGGGAGCTCCAAGAAAGGTGGATGTTTCCCGGACTGTGGCGAGGAGGCTGTCAATGGGGGGTAAAGTAGTGCCACAGTCGGAGCCTCGAGGGTTTAAGAGAGGGACGGATCAGGAAATGGAGGCTGTTGCTGAGAAACGGGAGAGCGTCGGAAACGGTAGCAGGATTCTTGTGTTTGTGAGGCTGAGGCCAATGGGGAAGAAGGAGAGGGAAGCTGGATCGAGGTGTTGCGTCAGAATTGTGAACAAAAGGGATCTTTTTCTAACTGAATTCGCTAACGAGAATGATTATCTTAGGCTGAAGAGGCTCAGGGGAAGGCATTTCACATTTGATGCCTCCTTTCCAGATTCAACTACACAGCAGGAAGTCTACTCCACAACGTGAGTTTAAATTGATTGTTGATTTTAGTTTGAATAATGCTGTTCTTAATTGTTGTTGTTGCTAATTAGTTAATACGAATCCAGTATGTTATTTACAAGAAGATGAGTTCAGAACTTAGAATTTTACTACCTGAATTTAAAAAATAAGTTGGTAAAGTTTATGGATAGAATGAGCTTTCTCAATAGTCTTATGATGAAGGGTAGCTATTTAGCTTTCTCCGCTGTCTTCTTTTAAATGGTTTAAGCTGTCTCTTTAGTCTTATGAGGATGGGTTGTTGTTGACGCTTCGGCCTAATTTTCAGAACAGCAGAACTAGTGGAAGCTGTTCTGCATGGGAAAAATGGATCGGTATTCTGCTATGGTGCCACTGGAGCAGGAAAGACACACACAATGTTAGGTACAGTGGAGAATCCAGGCGTAATGGTGTTGGCCATCAAGGATCTCTTTAACAAGATAAGGCAGCGGAGCTTTGATGGGAACCATGTTGTACACCTGTCCTATCTGGAGGTCTACAATGAAACAGTGAGGGATTTGCTCTCTCCCGGAAGGTCTCTGGTCCTTCGGGAAGATAAACATGTAGGCTACTCATCAATTTTGTTTGTTTTTTTTTTGCATTTGTTTGTGCGGATGTTGTAGCTGATCTGTGATTCAACTGATTGAAGTTATCATGTTAAAATAGCATTGGTTTCTTTCTGCCATATGTCTTAATGAGATTGACTAGATCTCGATTCTTTAAAATTGAGATCTACAGAAAGAAGAATTTCATTAGCTCACTCTATAACTCAAAATCATTTGCTCTTCCAATGTTTCAGGGCACTGTGGCTTCTGGTCTCACCCAATATCGTGCATACTCCACAGATGAGGTATCCCTCCATTCCCTTACTGAGCAGAATATTGATGTAGTGTATCGCTCTGAAAGTTTTTTCACCGAAACAATTTTTTGACTTTGCAGGTTATGTCGTTACTCCAACAAGGGAATCAGAACCGAACTACAGAACCCACTCGTGCCAATGAAACTTCGTCTAGGTCTCATGCTATACTGCAGGTATATACGTTTCAAAGTTCTATTCCACTTATGTAATGTATCTGTATAGTCTCTTGACTTTGCTTGCCATACTTTCCGTGGCATATTCAGGTTATGGTTGAATACAAAGTTAAGGATTCTTTCAACACTGTTGTCCATCGAGTTGGGAAACTTTCACTGATTGACCTTGCTGGTTCTGAAAGAGCTCTAGCCACAGATCAGAGAACACTTAGGTCCCTTGAGGGTGCCAACATAAACAAGTCATTGCTTGCTTTAAGCAGCTGTATTAATGCCCTGGTTGAGGGAAAGAAGCATATCCCCTATCGAAATTCCAAGCTCACCCAGCTGCTGAAAGATTCTCTAGGGGGAGCTTGTAATACTGTGATGATTGCGAATATCAGCCCAAGCAACCTCTCAATCAGCGAAACACAAAATACTCTTCACTGGGCTGATCGGGCTAAAGAAATCAGGACAAAGGTATAATGTTAGTTTTTTAAGCTGTTTATATTTATCATAATGAATCATTTTTCAAAACATTATTCTATGCAGTATATATTCCATATTGTTGCTAGTTTTAGACTGTAACTGTGCCTTGTGATCTGGTGAAAAGTATTCCAAACATCATTCTCGAGATGACATTATTCAACTTCAGACAAGGTCTTACTGAAAGCTCATAATAAGAACTGAAGTCTATTGTTTCTTTGAAGTCATTCTCTTCCAGGCATCTTCATTTTTGTCAGTCTTTGCAGTGTAGGGTACCAAAGTGGTCGTAAAGAGACTAATACCATTGTTTTGCCTTTGAAGTTGATTTTGATAGATTTTAGAATCTGGTTGCTCTTTTTATGGCATTGAATCTGTGTAATAACCTCTTATTTGTCTCTGTAGTCTTCTGAAGCAAATGAAGAGGTACAAGTACCAGAATCAGAAACAGATCAGACCAAGATGCTACTGGAATTGCAAAAAGAGAACAGGGATCTGCGCATACAATTGGCTCTCCAGCAGCAAAAGCTACTAACTGTCCAAGCACAAACATTGGCAGCAAATTCGTCTCCTGCCCCTTCTACAACTCCTTCTTACTTCTCACCGGCACCATCTCCTTCCCAAGAAATCGAGAAACGAAGACCAAAACCCTCTTTCTTGTCTGGAAATTGCTTCACTCCAGAGTCAAAGAAAAAAGTAGCAGATGGAACGATTATTTTACTGAGGAAGACAGTCAAAGAATTGGAGGCTGAGATTGTAAAATTGAAAAAAGATCATGCTTTTGAGATGAAAAATAAGGATACTGTTATTCGCAAGCTCTCACAGAAGAGTTCCAAAATAACAGGAACTGTTGGCGAGGGACCAAGAAGGATTGTGACTAGATCTACCCTGCGGCCAAAGCAACAATTATCACCTCAGGGTGGGCTGAAGAGCCCGAGTTATCGCTTTTTGTCTCCAGCTCCTACAGCTAAAAAACGGAGTTTTTGGGACTTGACAAGTAATAGTCCATCAGCGGCAGCATTGAATGGAAGGAAGACAAGGACATGTTCTGAAACTACAGGAGCGCCATCCATGCTTCTCCAGGTAAAGTCAGCTGCTTTATCCTGGAAACATATCCACTACAAACACCTTGTTTTTGCTTAACATGAATTTCAAGTTATATGATTGGAATAAGAATGATGATGATAAATTGAGTGTTACTGGTTCTAGTTTTTTGTTGATTTGTTTTATAACTGATGCATATCCATGTTTGTGGTCTGTGTTCATGCTTGGACCACCTGCAGCCTGGTTTTGCACGCCAAAGACCTGAAAGTGTGAGGCTGCGGTAGAACATGCTGACGGATAGATGCTTTCGGCCAACTGAGAAACTATGAGGTTAGGAGTGAAACAGAAAAGATTATGGTGACCTCTGACTCTCCTTCCTTGTTGGTAGTGTGGTGTAAACATTTAGTGTTAGAAATTCATACTGTTTCTGCTACATATGTGAGAGTGATGATGGATCTGACCATGATTTTTACTAGTGTTTCTTGTTTTCCCTTTTTCTTAAGTCTGATTTCCTTAGCTGCGTGAGATACTTAGATACAATGTAATCGATGAGCTATCCTTCAACCATGATTAGTTTGTTAAATTGTTTCTAGCTTTCAGGGATCTTCTCCTTCAAATCATGCTTTCCTTCTACTCTCGTATCCACTATTCAGTGTATTCCCTATTTAAACTTATATATTTTAATATATTTAGATGTCATTTATTTGCAATGAAAGGGCACGGGTTTATCTAGTAACTACTAAAAGAGGCCGCTTTTGTCATTTGGCGCTCTCACAAAAAATTTTCAAACTTAACAAAAAGGTTTTTAAACAAAATTACTTTTTACTAGCCATATTTTTATGATTACATCTTTTTCACCATTCTAATTTACCATTTTTTCATAAATTCACTTTACGCATATCTAGAATTAAATTTTTGGTAATCTAAACTTTCTAATTGTAATAATACAAAGGAAAATTATGGAATATCAAACATTTACACTTGCGGATGAATATTTTCACCGGAAATCTAAATCGTTTACGCCTTGAAACAAAAAAAAGAAGAAAAAATCATGATCAATTGATTTTGTACATAAAACATTTTTATTTGACTTTTCATTTATTTTGTGTATCATAATATTTTATAATTAAATCATTAAAACTATTTTTTTCAAATCTTATAAAATTTATATAATTTAAAGATATTTATTTATCAAGTTATGTGAATATATTTGAATAAAAAGAAATGAATAACTCATTTAAATTATATATACAAAATTATTTCAGATAAATAATAATATTTAAATAATTATCCGTGCAAATGTACGGGTGTTATCTAATTTATAATTAACAAGGTACTTTTTAATAATAATATGATAATTATATTAATGAGGAAAAACAGACATGACGTTATTACAGATATTACGACATAAGGAATTAGCCAACTTATGCTCCTATACCAGAAAAGAGCGGCTAACATTGACAATGGCATATTCCAGGAACATGTCCAGGAGTTGCTTGATACTCGACACAATTCCTTTTATTTCCAGAGAAGTCGAGGTTGGATCCCTTATAGACGATTGTGGTATAATCGTGTCCGTGACTATATTCAATCTAGTCACTCTAAGTCGTCTTGCTGCCTTAAGCGCTCTCAACAAGCCTCTGCCTCCGCTTGCAACGGTGAAACTGCGGTGAAGAAGTCTGAACCTGTTATGCTTTGATCCAGCTACTAGCCTGGTTTCCATATTCTCCACCCTACCGCTCCGATCTGTTCATTTTTCCTGAACGAACCATCCACGCTTAGTGTGCATGCTTCTCCCAATGCTTTTGGTGCTTCTCCTTTCTTGATCATGTCCAATGAGATTGTCGTGTTTGAATCTACTGCATGCTTGTCTCCATTTGTATCCTTGGGCCTGCTCCCTTTAGAGATCCCCCCCCCCCCAAGCTCCTAACCATCAACAATTCCGCCTGCACCTGTTGTGCACATCAGATTAGGGAAATCAGCTCTCCCTCGAATACCTTCTTATTTCGTTGCTTCCATATCTCCCAAAGTGTGATAATGATATGGTATATCTGTTCGGCTTGTGTGGAAACCATCACCCTCTCAAAGAACCATTGACCAAAGTGGGAGTGAACTGTGTTATTTACTGATACTCCCACTGCATTCCAAACTTGTCTTGACTCTCTACATCTAATGAAAAGGTGGAATTCATCTTCCGGGTCTTTTCCACATCTCATGCAAGTGACACTGTTTGTGAGCTTTCTATTTTCCCTATTAACTTGTGTGGCCAACCCCCTAACTATGGCTCTCCAGATGAAGATCAGAAGCTTCTTTGGAAGCTTTATCTTCCATAATTGATCCCAAAACTTCCTAGCACTATAATTAAGTCTTAGCCTGGGAGAATTATGTACATGTTCTTGCGTAGCTACATGATACCCAATTTTAGTTGTGTACCTACCATTTTGTGTCCACTTCCAGAAAGGAGCATCTGTGCCATTAGGGTTTAGATGTATAGCTGCAATGTGTGGCCATAAAATGCTGGGGAAATATTCCTCTAAATAGAGGGAATCTCTATGTTCCTTGTTCTTGATCTATCAGGTGTTCAACTCTGATATTGGTGTGAGTTGAGATCACTGAAGAGTTTGTTGGAGCATTTGTTGTTGTTCGTATCCACAACTCATGTAAGTTGATATTCCTTCCATTAGCCACTCTCCACATGAGGTTATTTGCTATAACATCTCTAGCCCATACTATTGATTGCCATCCCCAAGAATCTCCAGCTTTGATTGAAACTTTCAGGATTTCATCATGTTGGAGGTATTTGGCCTGGCAAACTCTTTATAGAATGGAGTCTTTCTGTGAGAGTAGATTCCAAACATGCTTTGCCAGTAATGCCTTGTTCATCCCTATTGCAGACCTCATATCCAATCCCCCATCTTCCTTGGATTTACAAATCTTCTCCCATGATTTCCAGTGTAGAGTTCTTCCCTCCATATTGCCTCCCCAAATGAATCTAACCGTCATTGCACCAATCTTTTTAATATTTGAATAGGCACTTTGAAAATCCCCAATGGATAAACGGCCAGAGACTGCAATACATGTTTGGCTAGCATTATTCTCCCAGGCAGGTTCAAGAGTTTTGCCTTCCATGAACTGTATTTTTGAGTGAACTTATGTAGTAATTGCCTGAAGATGACAGTCTTCTTTTGATCAAATACAATCTTCATTCCCAAATATGTTCCTCCAATGCCTTGATCATTGATGTGTAGATGTTGTCTCATGAATTGCTGCATTTCCAAAGGTGTGTTTGGGCTGAATTGAATGGCACACTTTCCATGATTAAGTTGCTGACCTGAAAAACGGCAGTAGAGTTTCAGTATGTTTCTCAGTCCCATGATTGCTGACTGATCACATCTTGTGAATAGAATGCAATCATCTGCATACATGCTGTGTGCTGTGACCTGAGGTCCCCTTCTGGAGAGTTGGATGCCTAGTGCCTTATTTGTTGATACTTTGTTCTCTAGCCATGCAGTCATGCATTTCTATCAAGAAGCCTTGGCATCCCATTTAAATTTTGATTCGATTTGTTTAAATAGTTTCAAACTATGCTTACAACACTCCAATCCGAGTGTCACTTTCCGAAATTCCTTTTTTTCATATTTGAACCCTAACTTTGCAGGAATATTTTTGACATTTAACCACATTTTTGGACCTGCATAATCTGTTTGGACCTACACCTAAAATCCCTGAAGTTCAGTGGCGGAGCTAGATTCTTATGATAGTGGGTTCATTTTATTTTATTCATTTTGATATGATGCTTTAGCAGCATAGACTTCATCAACCCATCATACAAATAATAAATAATTTGCACGCAAACTGCACGTATAAAATTTGATATGGTAATTTAGTAGTTCAAAATAAGTTTAAATAGCAATATAGTAGTTTCGTTTGTATTTTTGACCCCATTGCCATTCCAATTTACTAGGATCAATTTGTTTTAAATTGACAAATATTTATAAATGTACTTTATAATAGTATTATATACAACAAATTAAGTGAGTCAATTGCACCCAAATCTTAACATGTAGCTCCGCCGCTGCTGAAGTTGAACTGAGATGATTACAAAAATGTTTAAAATGTAAATATTGTGAAACACGTGCATGAAAGATTGTATATATATGAAACAGATGGTCAACGGATTCAGGGCTGGCCATATTGGATTTGGACATGAAAAGACAATTTATACATATTTCGGCATGGCGGCTAGCACTTGTCTACCTCATAATTCAATTGTGAGAATTTTGGGTGCGAAAATTGTTGCTCTTGTTACCATTGCAGATGACTTTTACGATGTGGAAGGTCATTTACAGAATTAGATATCTTAACTGATGCCGTACAAAGGTACGTTATTGATGTTCAAAATTATGGAACAATTATAGTCATTTTATTAACTGATTATTTTCACTGCAGATGGAATGAAAAGATCTGGAGGCCATAATTAGATGGTCTTCGATGCCCTGGATGATCTTGTTCAACCGACATCATTGTCCTACCATCATTCTCATGTACTAGAGGAGCCAATTTCATGGAGGTTTTTAAGGACATAGTAAGATCAATAAGAGTATATGAATATTTGATTCCCTCACTTAGTCTGATTCATCAAACTTCTTCAATCTATGTCATTTTAATTGACACATACTCTTAAAGATTGTATATATATAATATATGAGTCTAAATTGGCAGTGGAAGGAACATTTCAGACCTGGATGGTAGAGAGGTCATGGAGAACAACAGGCTACCAACCATCGATGAATGAATATCTAAACACTAGAATGATATCAACTGCAACACACACCATTACTCTTCCATCTTCATGTTTCTTAGGCCTGAACTCGACAGTGTCGGAAATTCACAAATCAGGATATTATAAAGACATCGCTAAATTGCTCATGGCCATAGCAAGGTTGATGAATGACACTCAGAGCTACCAAGTAAGTTTTTTTGGGGGATGTTTCAGCTTACCATGCAAATGATTCGGTGTCCATCAAATTGTCATCTTCTGATGATTCAATAACCAATTCCTTTTCAGGTGATGGTTCTAATTCATCCTCCTGGTCTGAATTATCATCCATGAGTATTGAAAACTTGTTCTTGGACTGCAGCTGAGACATAAAGGTAACTTTATCAGCAGATAAGGAAATGTTTTCATAAGTAGAGAGGTTACCTTTACCAAGTATCATGTCATCCTGTGCATCATTGGTATGTGATTTTTGGATGAGTGATTGTTGTAAGAACATGTAGTTAGAGTCATGGTAGAGTATATTTTTTGGGGGTGAAGGAGGGGGAATGAGGTTTGTGTCTGGGGCTATGGCTTTTGTGGAGTTTTCTAGAGTTTTTTGTTTCTTTCTGGATTTAGTCCACACCTTTGAGGAAGGGATTAGGGCCAGGGAATTAGAGAGTTGACTAGGGGGGTAGGCCAAGGAATTAGCAGGTTGACTGGAGGGGTTAGAGGAGCATGGTATGTCCAGGGGGACTTTTGGATTGAGAGCGTTAGTTGCCACATGGTTAGTGAAAGTGCAGTCATCTGAACCATCTGGTATAGCTGGCCCTTTCCCTTTGATCTTGGCTCTAGCCTCACTATTCTTACTTGCAACAACATTAACATTCATTGTAGCAGATTCTTACTGGGTGGGTTTTTACAGGGAGAGTCACTTGAGACTGTGGTTTCACTTTCTTTCTAAACTCAGGATGAAGAACATTGCAATTTTCATCATTATGGTCTAAGATAGAGCAGTGGCTACAGTATTTAGGTTGGTCATCATATTATACTGGATGTCTAAGAATTTCTTCCCCTTAAATGCCTAGCCTAATCGTGTTGCTCAGCTTCTTTCTTAGGTCAACTTCCACACAGATTTGATAACAGAAGGTCTAGTAAGTGCAGCAGTAGCTGCATCCATTTTAATGAAAGCTCCTATTTGATTCCCCATAGATTGAATCAGGGTGGAGTTGTAGAAATAGCATGGTACCTTTCTGATGGAGACCCAAACAGGAACTTTGGAAGACTCTACATCTGGGGAGAAATCAAGTGTCCATTTAAGGACCTTCATCTGTGATCCGCAGAACATCCATTGACCCTTCATCTAGCATCTTTGATAATCATCCTGCTCTTGGAACCTGATCAAATATATGTCTGTAGTCTATGGCTCCAATTTGATATTTGCCCTTAAACCTCACGGATTTAAAGGCCTCGTTTAGCCGTTCCATCAACGGTTTGCCCCTTGAAAATTTGCCTACCAACGCATTGTTATAGTGTGAGGCAAGGGTTTTGGCTTGGGATCTGGTGATAATACATGCAATTTCCCCACGAAATTGCGTTATTGGAGTGATTTTAGGGTTTGCGGGGAGGGTAGAGTTGAGTGGAGGTGGTCTATTGGACATGGCTTGCAAAAAGCTCTTTGCCAGCGTAGAGCCACCGGCTCTGCCATTAGCGTCGCCGTTGTAGCCCTTAGATGCGACCGTCATCGGCAGTTGGTGTCAAACGAAAAGAAATGGGGGAGGAATTGTGGTTGGAGTTTGTGTCGGAGAGGTGGGGAAAGATAAGAGAGTTGAGAGCATTAACTTAGGAGAGAGAATGAATAACGAACTCAAGAAAATGTAAGAAATGTAAATTGTATTTGTTAAGTCTACTTTCATGTTGTAGGAAATATGGGCACAACGCTGCAAAAAGGCTATGGAGGGCATTTAGACAGATCCTAATGGAGGAGTCATCTTGGTAGAGCAAAAGTACAGTCTGAACCATAAGTTAAGTGAGAAACAGAATGAAGCTAATTTGGATTAAATTTGTTGCTCAATCTTGAAGTAATTTTGATATAAATCTAAGAGGTTCCTCTAGAGATACTGCAGAGAGTGAAGTAACCATAGTCAGATTTGATGGATCTTTTCACAGCAGATGCAACATAGGAAGTGCAGCATGGTCCATTATCAGGCAAACAAACTAACATATGCTCCTAAACACAGGCTCAGATTTCTTTACTTGCACAAATCATCTTCAGTCGGAAGCCATGGCTTGCTGGAGAGCGATCAAAGAAACAACCATAATTTCTACTCACCAGGTTCGTATGCTCACGGATTCGTCCAATTTGGTGGCGGCACTCAACAAACTCGAGTCAGCGCCATGGGAAGTAAAGAGTGTGGTTGAAGATATAGTCAGTTTTATTACTTTGCATTGTCCTTTATATTCTGTTATAAAAGTTAGTAGGGATTCCTTAACTGATGATTACAATGTGGCTATCAATCTTGGGAGAAAATGTGTAATTTGTTTTAACTAATAATAGTGTTTATTATAAAAAATAAAATCCCGCAAACAAGTTGATGAGTTATTGAAGGTGTATATTTTACACTTTATAGCTAAGTATGATCCAAAACAGTTTTAACCATTGAAGGATGAAATCGGTGTACAGATATTGATAAGTAAATTAAGATTTAAGCTTATAGAATGAATCGGTCTCCTAAGTGACCGTCTATATCATAGCAATGATATAGACCAGGGACCACGCTGTAAATATAGTAAATATAAGCAAATTCTCGCGGGTCAAAAGGTGGATCCGAATCGGGTTATAACAAACGCGTCCCATTTGCCCCATTTTCGGCCACAAACGCGTCCAATTTACCCATTCTGCCACAGAAGCAGCAATTTTCCTCAAAAACCAAAAACCCCGCAAGATAAAAAACGTGATCGTCTACCTTGATTTCACAGATCAGAACACAAACGCGAGGCATAGGTTTGGGGCAAAAACACTGGATTTCACTGTGGTTTAAGCTACGGGCATGGAGATCCAAAGCAAGGTGAGTTCTCGATTGAATTTCCGATCAATTTTATGTATAAATCATCAATCCAATGCATCGAATCCTTGCTAATTGTTTTTTTTATATTTATTAACCACATCTTTCAATCAGTGGCGAAGAAGGTGTAGATTCTGCTATTACCGATCTAGGTTCATGTATAGATGACAAGGAAGATTGGTCTTCACTAGCAATAGGTAAATACTGGATATTTGTTTGATACTGGATATTTGTTTGATAATAGATGTTTGTTTTAGTTTCCAGTTTGTAAATACTGGATATCTGTGAAAAGTGGACTGTTTAGGTTAGGATCTGATGTGTTTGGTATAAAAACTTGATTTGAAATTGTAAACTCCATGGATATTTGTTGAAATGCATGTATGTGAAAAGTGGACTGTTTAGGTTGGAATCTGATGTGTTTGGTATGATAACTTGATTTGAAATTGTAAACTCCATGGATATCTGTTGAAATGCATGTCTGTGAAAAGTGGACTATTTAGTTGGAATCTGATGTGTTTGGTATGAAAACTTGATTTGAAATTGTAAACTCCATGGATATCTGTTGAAATGCATGTCTGTGAAAAGTGGACTGTTTAGGTTGGAATCTGATGTGTTTGGTATGAAAACTTGATTTGAAATTGTAAACTCCATGGATATCTGTTAAAATGCATGTCTGTGAAAAGTGGACTATTTAGGTTGGAATATGATGTGTTTGGTATGAAAACTTGATTTGAAATTGTAAACTCCATGGATATCTGTTGCAATGCATGTCTGTGAAAAGTGGACTGTTTAGGTTAGGATCTGATGTGTTTGGTATGAAAACTTGATTTGAAATTGTAAACTCCATGGATATCTGTTGAAATGCATGTCTATGAAAAGTGGACTGTTTAGGTTAGGATCTGATGTGTTTAGCATAAAAAACTTGATTATTTGTCTACTAGGTAACAATGATGATCTGCCTGATTTGGAGGACTTTGATCTTAGGGAGAGTTTTGATGGACTCAGTGCTAGAACCCTTGAAGAGCTAGAAGCACTTCACAAGCTGCATGCTAAAGCAATTGGTTTTTGCTATAGAAAATCAACAAGTAGGAGAAATCATGAAGGTGTTCACTGCGAATAATAATTCAGTTGCTCTTGTGCAGGAAAGCCTAAAAAAGAAACCACTCAAACACCGCCTACCCCAGTGCTAGTATTAGATGAACCTGAAAGTTCAACATCAAAGAAAAGAAAAAGAAAGCGTAAGGAGTATCCGATAACCAAGACAGAGTGCAAGGCTTCACTTCGTGTGAAGCTGGTTGATGGAATTTTCCATGTCAAACATAATATCCTGACACATAATCATGCTTTGCTTAGGACAAAATGGATGCAGTTTGCAAGAAGTGAGCGCCGAATCATTCCAGCAATAGCCAAGGTAAAAATAGTCTTGTTTCAACGTAAAATGTTTAGCACAGATTGCTATTTTTTGAAATTGTGTGAGGCTGTGTTTGTTTCAGGTCATAATAGGGATGGAAGATGCTGGAATGAAACCAACTGATGGATACACCTATCTCACATATTTAGCGGGAGCAGATGAGGCAGTGGGTCATGAACTCAGGGAACAAATTAATTTTGTTGGAAGACTTAGAATGAAAGAGATTGAAAAGGGTGACGCAAAAACATTAATAGCAACTCTAGAGGAAAAGAATAAGAATCAAGAAGGTTTTTTCTACAGAGCTTTAAAAACGGATGAACAAAACAGGTTGAAAGCTGTGTTTTGGAGGGATTTTATGATGCATGAAGATCACAACATTTATGGCGACTGTGTAATACTGGACACTACCTTCAAAACAAACAGGTAAAATTGAAAACTGATGTCTTTAGGTTAGAAAATGGAGTGTTTATTTAGAAAACTGTTGTGTTTGCAACTAGTGGAAAACTAACATGTGTAGTATTGACTGTTTAGAAACTGGTGTGTTTATATTATAAACAGGTGTATTTACATTGAAAACTGTAGTCTTTACAGAATGTTTTATAAAATGGGGTTAAATCTTAAAAATGACCTTTGAATCTGACTATAGTATTGACTCTTTAGAAACTGGTGTGTGTATATTTGAAACTGGTGTGTTTACTTTAAAAACTGTTGTATTTGCAGAATGTTTTTTTTCTAAAACAGGTACAATCTGATATTTGCTATGATACTTGGAATGAATAACAACCGAGGTAATGTGATGTTTGTCTGTGCTTTTATATCTGATGAAACAAGTGAAACGTTTGAGTGGGTACTTAAAACATTCAAGAAAAGTATGGGGGGTAAAGCACCGATAACAATGTTTACAGTCAAGATATTGCGATGACAAATGCGATCGAAAAGGTATTGTCTTGATAGTGCATGTTTACATGTTTTTATTATTGTCCTGGGCTAATTAATGACATGAATCTTCTGTAATAAACAGGTTTTCCCTGAGACGAGACATCGATTATGTTTGTGGCACCTTATGCAGAATGCAATTTCCCATTTTGGCGAGCTGAAAAAGGACGGGCCTTTCAAGTCAGCATTCCAGCAATGCTTATACGGCTGTTCATTCGAGCAAGAATTTGAAGACTGCTGGAGAAATTTGCTCATAGAGTTCAAATTGGAAGGTGATGACTGGTTCACACGGCTGTATAATTTGCGCGAGAAGTGGTGTACAGCGTTCAACAAAGATTTCTTCTCTGCTAGGACACTAGCTACACAAAGATGTGAGAGTGCAAACCATGCTATCAAGGTGAAGGTCTCAAAAACAACATCCTTGACTCAGTTTGAGAAGGCATTTGAAAAAATGATTAGGAAATGGAGGAAGAACGAACAGAAAGAGGAAAGTAGGTGCCTACGATTTCTACCTCGGTCGGCAAAAGGTGGCCTTTTGAAGCATGCGTCCAAAGTCTACACACTCAAGATTTATGAGGAATTCAAGCGAGAATTTGGATGGGCAATGGCAACATCGATTTCTGAATCCAAGCTGAATAATGGTGATACATCAGATGCTTTGTAGTGACTTTAGAGACAGATCGGGATACAGCAGGTTTGTTTTTTATTTACAACTACTTTTTGTTTTTGATATAACAGTCTGTTGGATGAAATCTGATGTCTTTAGGTTAGAAACTAGTGTGTTTGACTATAAAACTGTTGTATTTGCAACAAGTGAAAAATGTGTTGTTTAGAATATATACTAGCTTTAAAGAATGTGAATGCTAGAGTGTTTAGTTTAAAAACTAAACACTGTAGTATTCACATTCTTAAACATGCTAGGTTTTTGAACGTAAACTGAGAAGGAAGAGTCTGCTGGTTAAAATCTGATGTCTTTAGGTTAGAAACTGGTATTTGTTTAGAAAATTGGTGTATTTACAGAAGGTCTTGCAGGTGAAGTTATGGTGACAATCCCAACAAATAAGTCCGTGGAGTTTCACTGTTCCTGCAGAATGTTTGAAGAAACATGCTTGCTATGCTACCACATGATCAGGATATTGCACATGATGTCAATAATGAGGATTCCACCACAGTACATTGTGTGCAGATGGACGAAAAATGTCAAAAAGCAAATCCATGATAAGTTTCTTAAAGAAGACAAGAATGCTGAGGCAGGTAAGAAATTGAAGGACTCAATTCCATGGCGGCATCAGATCACAGGGCAGTTCTACCATCTGGTTTCCCAAAGTGAAGACAATCTGGAAGCGAGAAAGCTATTAGAAGATGCAGTAAAGAGACAAACGTTTTCAGTTCAAAAAGTCATAGGAAAAGAAGAAGAAGAAGAAGAAGAAGAAGAAGAAGAAGAAGTCACAGATTCAAAGAGCTCATCCAGTAATACTTCTCCAATTGAAGAAGATGATGAGTTTGCAATTGAAGATCCAGACAAAGAAAACACCAAGGGGAGAGGTAAAAGAATCAAGTCATCAATCGAGCGCCCTAAAGGAAAGCCAACCAATGAGTTTGGATCATATACTCCAAAGCCGCGATTATTTTAAGTTCTATCTTTGTTTTTTTTCCTGATTTTTGGTAAAGACAAGCATTGTACCGTCGAGATTTGAATTGAGTTACATTATTGGGATTTGAAACTGCTGGGTTGTTGTGTTAAAAATAAGGGTGTTTGTGTTAAAAAGAGTGGTGTTTATAGTGAAAACTGTGTTTTTTAGGTTATAGTTGAAAGTTGTTGTGTTTTAGATGGTCAATGGAAACTTGTGTGTTTAGAAATGAAACTAGGTTGTTTAGACTAAAATCTAATGTGTTTATTTTGTAATTTAAACTAAGGTGATTGGCTTAGAAACTGTTGTTTTTAAGATGGAAATTATTGTGTTTAAGATGTAAATTATTGTGTTTAAGATGGACATGGAAACTATTTGTGTATAGTGGTGATGGAAATGGGAATTCAAAATGGTGTTTTTAGTTTAAGTTGGTTGGAAACTTGTGTGTTTAGAAAGGAAACTAGGTTGTTTAGACTAAAATCTAATGTGTTTATTTTGTAACTTAAACTAAGGTGATTGGCTTAGAAACTGTTGTTTTTAAGATGGAAACTATTGTGTTTAAGATGGACATGTGTACTTAGAAATTTTCCTTGGAAAGTTGCATTTCCAACTTATGCTGGTTATGAAAACTATGGTGTTCTGGTTAAATATTGTTGCGTTTAAGTTATAAACTAAATGATTAAGATAGAAAGGTGTAAAGCTGAACAGACTTTCATAACTAAGCAAGAGTCATTAACATCCAAAGGTCACTGTTTAACATGAAAAACTAAATTTTAATATCCCATACAAGACTAAAATTTGATATCCTAACCAAGGTGATTATGAATTTTCCCAAAATACATAATCGTCAATGTGAAGATCAAAACTTGGCATTGCTTCCTTGACCTTCGGCATAGCAGATTTGAAGACCTCGCCAAACCACTAGTGCAGCTCGGGCGCCTTCCAGAACTCCTCACTTTCCCATACATTTTCAGGTTGACTCCCTACTGGCTGCTGCGACAACACAGGTTCAGCTTCTTGTGGTTGAGTTTGACGCTCTACTTCATTCTGACTTTGAGCCTTGGCAGCAGCTTTATCTGCCGTAAGTCTTGCAAAAAACTTCGCAGTGATAAGTCCCATATCCCTTTTAAGAATCTCATAAGCTTGTTCAGAATTCTGTAGAAGAATAATAAACAGTTCAGAAAGCATTCACAAAAAGGCATACGTTAAAAAAAGCCAAAATGTTTTGTAAAACTTACACTCAAACCAAGGTCCGCTATCTCTTGATCAGTTTTAAACTCCCCAGTTCCTGAAAGGTCGAAGCTGCCATTAAACTTATTGGCTGGTCTATCCCCATAAGCAGCATTGATAACCCTCTCGGCCCGAGTTAGTGGGTACGACCTGGTCTCAACAAACACCTTGTCAAAGCCATTCGAATTGAGCCAAGCAACCCTTGCAGCCACCTTATCTTGAGGCCAGTGTTGAGCAAGAGGGACAGTAATAGGTTCCGGCATACCTAAATTTTAAACACATAGAAGATACCAGATCAGACAGGAAGTTACATTAAACACACAAGTTTTCAAAGTAAAAGCATTAGAAACCACATTAAAAACACAATTTTTCAGAATCATACCTGAATATGGCGACCGTTGAAGATATTGGATCAGAACTACATACACACAACCCCCAAGAGCAGTGTGTTTCTGGCTACGTTTGTGGAAGTTGGTCACCCCTTTCAGTAGCTGCTCCTAGAGATACTTGCACCAATCCATGGTTGCTATCTCAGACACCTTAGCCACAGCCTGAATCATCTTCATATCGACATGCCTGGTTTGCAGAGGATTGACAAAGTTTCCGAGCATAAACAGCACAAAAAACTGCAGAAACTCTTCACCACCATCTGGAAGGGCTTCCATCTCTCTCACCAAAGTATCCAGAGGGATGTCCTCATTGTCATTCACTTTGAACCTCCTCTTCCATGCAAGCCTCTCCCGCTTAATATTCTTAGATTTTTCAGCACCAATGTTCCCAGACAATGAACCAACAGGTACATCGACACCACCTATCGGCAAGCCCAACACATCAAAAACCTCATCAACCCCTATCTTGTAGGTCACTGAACCTATGGTTTGGTTTCCATGGCCATCTAGACTGGAAATTAAGAAGGGAATGATTTCCAGCGCGAACTTGCTCATTTGCACCTTCAAAAGGCCCCCAAAACCAATTGAATCAACAACAGCCTTCTGAGCCTCGGTCAGCTTTGCTAAAAACCTAGCAACAATGCTTAGATGGCATGCTATTTTCACGTCCTTATCCACTCTGCAAAACAGACGTTAAAATATCAGTTAAAAATGTAACTATCGAATGTTTAGTTTAAAAAACTAAAATTTAAATTTAAAAACTTACTTAATTCATCGTTTGCACAATGCACACATGCTGCAACTTTTTCCTAGATTTCTTTTCCGCGACTTCACCTACATCAACCTCCACATTTTTCCTCTTCCTCCGTTTGTCAGTTCGAACACCACCTTCAACAGCACATCCAACTGTGTTTAAAGAAGGAACATCGTAGACAGTGGACTGGGAATGGACCTGGGGCAGGGGCCGCGGCTCGCTGACCTAGGGCTGGGAATGGGGCTCGCTGACCTGGGGCTGGGGCTGCGGCTCGCTGACCTGGGGTTGGGGCTGCGGCTGGGGCTCGCTGACCTGGGGCTCGGGCTGGGACTCCTTGAACAGGGGCGAGAGCTCTTCGAACACGGGCAGGTTGAACAAGGGCTGGGGATGGTTGAACAGGGGCTGAGACTCATTAACCTTGGGCTAGGGCTCATTGACCCGAGGCTAGGGCTCGCTGACCTGGGGCTGGGGTTGGGGCTCGCTGACCTGGGGCTCGACAGTGCTGGACTGGAGCTCATCAGTGGTGGTTTGAAGCTCATTATTGGTGGGTTGGGACGAGTCAGCAACTAACGTCTTCTTTACACGTTGCTTCGGTTGACGTTTCTTCCCCACAGGTTCAGCAGCAACTTCACGGGGGACTTTCTTCTCCGCTGCACGGGGAGCTTTCTTCTCCGTAGATGGACAGTCCCTGCATTTTTTGTTTTTATGCAACTTCCTCTTACCTGTATCAAAAAAAAAATCATTGCTACATGTTAAATAGATACTATATAGGATAAAAACTACATAAAAATTGCAAGGAAAACGAGATCATACCATGACCTAAAGGACCATCTGTATGAGTACATGTGAATGCAAGAGCCACTTCTTTTCCCTTTTTGACATTACTAAGGGTTTCCTCATATGGTTCAAAATCATCTTCAGAATAGTAGACATTTTCTTCATTAATTTGTGGGACAATGGTTTCCAAAACAGAATCAGCAAACTTCTGGTTGTCACTCGCATCCTCTTTGATTGGCTCTCTCCCATCCGTAGAGCGCGTGTTATACATTACACGTACTGCAAAGAACATTTTTTCAAATCAGTAAATATAATTTTTGAATATTAAACACTTGTAAACGCAAAAGAATTCAGGCTAGAAAGACAAGTTTCCATATTATAAACATAAGATTTTAGGCACATAAAAACTAGGGTGTTTATGTTAAATAATGTTGTATTAAGTATAGTCAAGTTTCACCAAAGATTTCAACCTAAAACATTAAGTTTTCACAATAAAACAGTTTTCAAACTAAACAATCAAGTTTTACAGTACAACAGTTTTCAGGCAAAACAATATAGTTTCTACAATCACTGTAGTTTTCAGCCTTAATAACCAAGTTTTCACAAAACAACAGTTATCACATTAAAAAATCAAGTTTCTACAATCACTCTAGTTTTCAATCTAAAAAATTAAGTTTTCACAATCTTTATAATTTTCATAATAAAAAATCAAGCTTCTAAAACACCAAAGTTTTCAACCTAAATCATTAAGTTTGCACAATAAAATAGTTTTTAATCTAAACAATAAAGTTTAACAAACCACAGTTTTCAGACTAAAATATATAGTTTCTACAATCACAGTAGTATTCAGCCTTAATAACCAAGTTTTCAAAAATAACAGTTTTCACATTAAAAAAGCAAATTTTACAAAACACCACAGTATTCACAATAAATAATTAAGTTTCAACACAAATCAAGAAGCCTAGTTTTCAGGTTTAAAACTAAAAAATCCACATGCACACAGAAACCACATTAAACAGTCCAGTTTTCAATCTAAACACATAAAATTTTATAAGTAGGAAAACATCCAATTAAACAGTCTAGTTTTCATGGTAAAACATTTAGGGTGCGTTTGATAACCACGTTCAGCGCTTAACTTAATGGATTAAGCGCCAATTAACATTCCGTGTGTTTGATAAAGAAATCTTGTGTGTCTGGATGAAATAAGTGGCTCTGAACAGTACATACAATCTGTATGGGTTAATTAAGTGATTTCCGTATCACTTATTACTGAATCTGAAAATGGTATACGTAATTTAAAATTATTATATTTTTTAAATATACCTTTAAGATAATATTTGTGTCAAAAATTGTAATCATAGCTATTCAATATTTCTTGTGTATTAACTAGCGTAATTTGACCGCACGTTGTGCGGCATAATTGACACACTTTCGAATTGTATTTTAATTAAGAAAAATTATAAATGTTTTGATATTTTTATTAAAACTCAACTGTTAGTTAAATAATGAATTTTAACAGTAAGTTAAATTGGACAAAGGGTTGTTGGTGTACTGAACATCCAACTTTTCTAATCTTTTAGAAAAGTTTTTATAAGTTATAATTTAAAATTTATACCTTTAATTTATACTTTGTATTTTGAATTATTTATTTTCATTATTTGTTTTTTGCCATTGCTACATTGACACATGTTAAATTACATGTTAATTTTAAAAAGGATAATATTTAAACAAAATAGATTTAGTAATAAACCTTGAATGTATAAACCCGTCTGGTAATGATTGAATACGTGATCAATTATAAATTATTTTAAGATGATGTGTCGTTTGATTGGTGTATGGCCCAATTATAAATTTCTTTAAGATGAGTATATCTGATTGGTGCCTAATACATATAGAATTAATCTCACAATTCCAAACAACTAAAAACGATTGAATTCATATGTATTCATATGTCAGTTTGAATTCAAATCAACTAAGAACTCACTGATACCATCATCGCCCTTAAATCTCACAATTTTGAGACTAAACCATTGTAGAATTAATCACCCCTCGGCTTTTTCAAAGTGTAAATTTTCATGGCTCCTATTTATTCATCTATAAGAACAGACTCACAATTTTGAGACTAAACCATTGTAGAATTAATCACCCCTCGGCCTTTCCAAAGTGCAAATTTTGATGGCTCCTATTTATTCATCTGATAAGAACAAACAATAGTAGTAATATTCTGGCATGTAAGAACAAACAATAAGAATTAAGAGACAATAGTCATAATACCATTGGAAATTCTGACATGTATATATTGTAGTTTTTTGGCATGTGTTTTAAAGTGGTAATGGCTTGCGGTTGCGGAACCAACAAAAGCCGTTCTTTTATAAAAGCCAAAGAAATAGACAGCGATGGGATGAACATTCTTAACTCATATCAACAATATGAATATATCAAGCATGGACATGCTGAAGATATAAACTTGTGTATAATTCTCTGCAACCAAGAAGAGCCAGGTCGCTCTTGCTCCTCGTCACTCGGATAACTCCTCTCTCCTACCGCATCCCCAGAGAATACCATCTCCACCGTGATAGTCTCCAACTCCATATGTTACGTGGGGTATTTCTTATAGTGAAAATGATGAATAACCAATGCTGAGAAAGTTGGATGACACAGTGAATTTTCCGATCGCGATGTGGCAGAATGTACATCCTCGAGTTTGTTTAGGGTTTGAAAATGACATCCACGCCATATTACTGGAGTGTGAAACCAGTGTAACTTATGGTG
The DNA here is from genome assembly GCA_948330725.1 of Sherardia arvensis. Taxonomy (NCBI): domain Eukaryota; kingdom Viridiplantae; phylum Streptophyta; class Magnoliopsida; order Gentianales; family Rubiaceae; genus Sherardia; species Sherardia arvensis. The sequence goes on along the minus strand of OX415240.1, from coordinate 22,942,959 downwards.
AGACTTCTCCCACCAATGGAGAAGCTAATCTCCTCTCAAACATCTTTAGAAAACCTGCAAAAAATAATTATTACTCGACAAAACTAATGCTACTGATCTGTTCATTACAGGCGCTTGAGATTCTGACGCTCCTCAAAGCTTAGATCTTTTAATTCCCATTGGATTAGACCCCTTTTTGTAATCCAGACAGAATTTTCAATGTCGACGTATTCTACAAGATTCTGCGACAGTGTGAACGATTCATACTTTGAGAAGAAATCACATTCTCAGTTGTGCGCTGGTCCGTTGGACTCTAGAGATTCCGCACCCGTCGCTAGGGCTGCCGAAACGGCCATTAACAACTTCTAAATCAAATCGAGAACAAAATCAAGAATTTTCCGCACTAAACCCTAAACACCCACTTCTTCTGCGTAACAAAAAACATATCATCAATTCCTACAAAAACAACCAAAAAATAAGAGGATATGTATCATATCAATACTGATGGGCGACAGGTTATATAATATGTTAGATTGAACTTGAGAGGGTGCAAATAAATTTTAGTGTAGCAAGAATGATCATGTTCGGAATCAAAGTATAATATATTGATACCATAATCATACAATATTGTAACAAATTAATATAGGGTGGTTCTAAATGCAAGTCCACTTTACTTATACAGGTCCAAATTAAATCAGAAATGACAATAATGTCCCTCTTAATTTTTTATTATAATTCACGAAAAGTAATTTATAATTTGGACACGTGTTCAATCATTACATAGACGGGTTTATGCATTCAAGGTTAGGGTTTTAGAAATATATTTATAAAAATTAATATACGAATGAAGGATAATTATGGTATTTTCCCACTTTCATTGGACCTGCAGTAGCAAACAGGACCTGCATATAGCAAACACCTTAATATATTATAACGTGCAAGTTATTTGCAATAAAAGGAAAAAATATATGCGATAGTCATGAATTGAGAGTGAAAATGTGGCATCGAAATAAATTAGAACAAGAACATCATGTAAAACGAAAAGCTTTTATATGGTATATATATGGTGACGGTCGGCATAAAGAAAGGCTAAATATATATGGTATAATACTTCAGCATTATTAGAATATATTAAAAAGAATATATGAAAATTTAAAGAAATCAAAAATAAATATATGAAAATTGTAGGTGCCGGAATATGGTGATCTTGTGGTGGTTATGTGGTGGTTTTAATCAAAACTACGTAGTTTAGTGCTTTTTATTAATTTATATTTACCGGAACAATAACTCTTCTAGTTCCAAAAAAAAATAGGATTATTTAATTAGAAAATAATTTAGTAATTGATTTTAAAATAATAATCAATAATTGTATACTCATTATAAAATATTATAATTACATTATATTAGATATAGATTTAATATATATTTAAAGGAATATAATTATCCAACACACTCAAATTTAAAATTCGAGTACTTTAACGTTGAAAATTATATATATATATATATATATATATGTATGTATAATATTTTCAAATTAAATAAATATAATATTTATAAATATAATATATATATATTTTATATTAAATCTTGATCATACTCACATCATAGTAGTTTACTTTTTCTTGTTAGTGTTAATTAATACCGGTTCATAAACTATTTTCTAATGTTCAGACAATCAATTAGGATTTATTCCTCTAATTAACATATTTAGTGTTCAGCACTTATCTGAATTTTATCAAACAACTGCACATATTAGTATTCAGCACTTATCATATTCAGACTTCAGTTTTCAGATTTCAGACTTCAGCTTTTAGACTTCAGTTTTATCAAACAGAGCCTTTGCAGAGCAGTCACAAAGTACAAAAAAACAGCAAAAAAGCGGGAAAACACAGCGAACGAAAAGTATCACCTCGCTGCACCTCCTCTGGATTACCAGCTTCCAGTGATTTAGACGACTTCATTGTATTCAGATCTGCAGAACACAAAGTAGAATCACCAATCACAAATCAACAGAATCACAAATCACAAAAACAACGGAATCATGAACATCACAAAACAGTTGGATTAACACACCTGAAACAAAGATTGGATTAATACCCAATCGATTTACAACTGAGCGACGAGCAGCTGCAGTACACGAAAACGCCGATCAAACACAATCAAATCACAATAGCAAAAACGCAGATCATAATCACCATTAAATAACAAAAAAACAATCACCAAATCAATACCTGGGTTGGATTGCGCCGGTTGGATTGTGCCGGTTGGATTGCGCCGGTTGAATTGCGCCGGTTCGATTGGGCAGATTGGGAACGCGAGTGATGAGTGATGAACGAGAGTCTGGAATTGGGAACGGCGGTTTCAGAAAGGATGGGAAAATTAAATAATAGAAATATGGCTTATATATTTAAGGAGGAGGGGCTTTTTAGCAATTTCCCTAATTGCTAAAAAGGACCTGCGTAAAAATAAATTGCAAAAGAGGAGCCGTTTTTCCTATTTTAATTGCAGAAATAGGCCGTCTATATTATTGCTATAATATAGACGGTCTATTCCAAGACTAATATTATTAGAATTAGGCAAATTCTCTAGAAAGTCCGACTTTCCTAAGTGTTATGGAACTACCACTATATATTTAAGGTCAATTGATACTATTTTGTGTTAAAACATTGATAGTATCAAAGTGAACATATAATAAAACATGTTTCAATGCAAAAATTCATGAATTTACATTAAAACATTAATAAAATTCAAATAACAAATTTTACAATTCAAATTAAAAGGTACACTATATAAGTTAAAACGTATAAAGACTCTTATGGAAAGTCAGGAAAGTTGGACTCTCAAAAGACTTTCTCTTAGAATTAAGAAAATTGAAGTTTTAAAATAATAATTAAGGAAATTGGAAATAATAAATTAAGGTGTAAAATTGTCTTGAAACTAATCAAATTCATTGAGTAGGAATATTATAAATTTTATGTGTTGAAGTAGGAATTATAACTCTCATTATGCGCTTTTTAGCAATTTTCCCATAAAATTAAAAGTGCTTTTTAAAATTAAATTCTCTTTGTAAGAGTATATAAAATGTTTAAAGTAAAATTAATTTTAAATCTGATTCATTCTCTAAATTGTATTTATCAAGAATAAAGAAAATATGTCCTAAACTCATCACCAAGTTTAACGACATTATTTATGATAATAATTTTCTTTTCTTCAACATGAGAAAAAATTATTTGAGACCGAAACCAACCCGAACCAAATTAACCCAAAAATCGATCTGATACGAAAATCTTGATCCGAACCTGATCGATAACCGAATTTGTTCGCACCGAACCCGATTTGAAACGATCCAAAATCAACCAAAACCAAGCTGAAATCTTTAATAGTAAATCAAATAAGGATTGATTTTTGATTTAATAATACTCAATTTAGTTGATGTCTATAAAAAGTCATATAAGAGATTGATTTAGCTAGTACTTGTAGAAAGTTAAGTAAGATTAAACATTTGATTAGTTAAACTCAACTCAGTTAGTCTATATGCATATTTAAACTACCAAAAATTCAAAATTAATATCATCTAACTTATTTTGAATCCGAACCCGGATAAAACCGATCAACTAATGACCGAAACTGAAATGATCTGAACCTGAGTTGATCCGATTAAACTTGAGCCGATCGTAACCCGACCAGAACCGATATCAACCGACAAAAGAAAATTTTACCGACTCAACTGAACCATTTTGATCCGAAACCGATTCAGCCGAACCGAAACCGACCGAACCGACCGAATTGACACAACTAATTTATACATTATAAAAGTATGCATTACAACGATCATAACGAGGTCATACATGATAATTTTTAAACTAATCTAATATTTATATATGCAAGAAACTCTAAAATAGAATAACTCTTGGAGTTAAGGCGGATTTTTCTTTCCTCGAAACACTTTCTCTCTCTAGAAATTTAGAGAGACGTTTTCTACACTTTGGGGTTTTCATCGCCCTTCATCAATCAAATCGGAGCCAAATCTGTAGGTTTTCTGTAAAATAATCTTGGGGTTTAGTCATTTCAATACATCAGGAAGTTGTTCTTGGCAAGAAATCAGACATGCATCGACCCTGGTGTCTTGATAGAGGATTTGGAGGCTTGTGGTTGGGATCTTTAGAAAAGTAGAGATTCCCGTTAGGATTGGGTGGAAAGGAGGAGAGGGATTGGCCGACGCCACCCACAGACGCAACCTTCATCAGAAAAAGGTAAGTTTGGAGTGTATTAATAGTCTTTGCAAGTTCCAAGAGCATAAAAAACAGGGCTTGGTGGAGAGTTAATTCTCCCATTGGAAGGCGGTAATCATATCACCACGACCGAAGCCTTGTAAGTGGTGATTTTAATCATGCCGAATTCGTTTCCCAAGAGAAAGTTCAATTCAGTTGCATTTAGTTGTGAGGAAGTTGTAAGGTTAGGAGCAAAGGACTCCCCTATAAATAAGAGGGGAAGAATCAATGAGTCTCACAAGAAAAATACCAACTATCTGGACACTCAGTTGCAACCAAATCTGTCTAGATCTGAAACACAAATGGGAGATACTCCCTCCTTAAATTCCAGAGAACGCGGTGTTTCTCCGAGAGGGTCAAACTATTCGGAGGAACGGCGAGACCCGGGGAGCAATGGAATCAACTTCAGTCAATTTGCTCGACCGACCTGAAGAGGAGGAGTCATGGCGCTGACACAGGAAGATATCTCGGCAGCAGTTCCGGTGGAGCAGAATTGTTTGCTTGCCTACTGGATGGATGAAAGGCCTTTTACAACGGAGGATCTCGATGAGTATTTCAACCAATACTGGTCCATCCCAGCAGAGGTCATCCATCATCATGGTCAGTTTTTCGTAGTCAAATTTGAATCTAGAGAAGAAGCTCTTATGGTTTTACATAGAAGTTCTTTTGCACTAACGGGTGGCTTGCTAGCATTTAGGAGATGGGGAGCAGGTATGGTGCTCAGAAATGTAAGAGTGTAGAAGGTCAAGGTGAGAATACAGTTGCATGGGTTACCGGCGGAGGCTTTCGCACCCATGGCAGCAATCAAAGTGGCGAACATGGCAGGAGAAGTGATTCTGGTGGATATTGAACCTCCCCCGGCGAGGAATGTCACTTATTTAGGAGCCATGATGTGGGTGGTCCCAGGAGAGCCTTTGGTTACTGGCTTTTATGTTGATCTGGAATACATCCGTCTCCCGGAAAACAGGCGTATCTGGGTAGATATAAAATATGAGAGGATGTATAGGTATTGCAGAAGGTGTGGAGTCATTGGCCATCCAATGCATAGATGTCCAGTCATCAGTGACATGGTACTGGATGAGATGATAGAACATAAGGTTCTCCACCATTTTGATGAGCGTGGGGTGAACATTGTCTATGATCCAAATAGGGAAATGTTCGCCGGAGATGTCAGAACATACAACCATCGTCGCCGTCACGGATACACTAACATCCTCACTGATTACCCGGAGACCAGACGACTCCGATATTTGTACATGAGAGATGAGCAAGTTTAAGAGGGATTCCTGATATCGACGCGGCTTGAACCTGGAAACAATAGGCAGGTGACGATTGGAGATCGGCATTGGGAGAACCTCTTTCAGCTTAGAAGGCCAGTCTTTTATCCTTACTTTGGAATTGAGCGGGAAATCCCTATTGAATTTCAACCGCCTCCTATAGCTCAGTTCCCACCGCAAAATATTCCAACAGACATGCAAGTTGATGAGGAACCTCCAACAACACAAACTCAACCTCCTGAGGTAAACAATATGGGAGACTGGATGAGGCAACAGAACAAACTGGAGGGTGGGATACTGGATGAGATGGGAGCGGTGACAGTAGACCTTAGGGACACTGCAAGAGCAGAAGATCTACTCACATCAATCCTGGATACAGCTTTCAGAACAGATAGAGACATGATAAGAATAGGGGTGCGAGTTCAGGGGGCCTCAGCCATTCCAGGATGGAGAGGAGCAATCCCAGAAACACCTCCCCATGTCACAGAGTCAGAATCAGATTCATGGATAAGAGCAATTGCTGATCCCAGAATTGAGGAGCTGATCATCCTCTCATCGGATGAGTCTGACTCTGATTCATCTACAAGTTAGGACAGCTCAAGTGGGGAGGAAGAGCAGAGAGGACCGGCGATTGTAATTGGGAGGCAGCGCAGGCCCAAGAGGAACAGAAAAGATCAGGAAGAAGGAGAGGATGATAGACAGAAGAAGAAGGCTAAGGTATATGAAAGATCAAGAAGAATCTGATCAAGTAGGGGAGTGGCCTTTACTCTCAGAAGACTGAGGCTAAATTATGAGGTGGGACAGTCTTCAAGACCAGTAGGTGAAATACCAGAAGAAGAAGATCAGAACCAGACTAATGCAGCAGAGGAACAACATGAGGAAGAGGAAATAAAAATAACAGAAGAAATGGTGATAAGGAGGACTAGATAGGAAGTGGAAGAAGTGGTGGATATGACCTATGCATGGAATGTAAGAGGTATCCATCGTGCAACATCTGAGCCAATCACACAGACTTCTATGCGCCAAGGAGGAAAGAGATCGAGGTCAGGAGTCACAAGGACCACAGAGAAGCTGAAGGTATCAACTTTCTCCCCTCGGAAAAGAGCCAAAATCATTCACAATCATGTTATCAGAAAACCAGAAGACTCACAGCCTTCAGAGGAGAAGCAAGAGAGTGGAGTAAATGGGGTAGCACAGGCCCTAGCTCAGGTGATTGTGGTATCTGATTCTGATGCGGAGCAAGACACTGACAAGGAAACATCTCAGGAGAAACAAGCTTCCAGTGAGGGGGAGGAGGAGGTGTCCTCAAGAAGGCCCCCTACACTGCAGGGAGGGATGCAAGCCACCTCCAACCAAACAGGTTTTCCGGTGGTAGAACCAAATCAACCACCCCAGCAGCCATGACGACCATCGTGTGGAACTGTAGGGGCTGTAATAATGCCCCTACAATGAAGGCGATCGACCAGTTGATTCTGCGATATAAACCTAATATGTTGTGCCTGATAGAAACTAAAGCCACGGAGGACCATTTTGCCCGTTGGCAGCAAAGCACATACTTCAGGAACTCCAGGATTGTGGGACCGACTGGTAGATCAGGTGGTGTAGTTTTATTTTGGTCTAGCAAGTTAGAAGTAGACATAGTTTTTGTTTCCAATAATTGCATCATTAGCATAGTCACTAATGCCTCAGGGAGGAAATGGTGCCAAATAGCTATCTATGGTCCTCCTCTTCTTCATCAGAGGCCATCTTTCTGGAATAATATGTCTAGTTTGCATTATTTTAGGGATTTCCCATGCATCATCATAGGAGATTTCAATCAAATCATCTCTCAGGATGATAAAAGGGGGAATTCTTGTACATATAACCCCCCAGAATCCACTAGTAAACTGCATTAATTTGCATAGTTTGAGAGAGTTGGAATCAAAGGGTCTCTGGTTCACTTGGACCAACTCACAAGAGCAACCAAACACCATTGTGGAGAGATTGGACAGAGCGTTTGGAAATGATAGATGGTTCTCAATGTGGCCAGAAGGTAAGGTAACCAATCTTCCTTTCTCTCATTCAGACCATAGCTCTATTCTATTACAGTTGCAGCAGTCAGAACAGAGGGCTAAGAAAATGATGAGATTTGAGTCTATATGGACAAGTATGGATCCACCTCTACAGATTTTGAGAAGAGTATGGTCAACTGGACAAGTATCATCAGCACAGCAAATTGATGGTGATATATTCTCAGCCAGATTACATTTAGTACTGGTACATCTATGCAACTGGCATAAGAAGACCTTTGGCAACATGGAAAAGCAAATTGCATATAAGGAGGAGGAACTGAAGAAGCTTCAAATGGGAAATGGCATGTTTGTAAAAATGCAGAAAGAATTAAGAATCTGGTGGCACAGAAAGAGATCCTTGAACAGAAAATGTCAGATTACTGGCAACAAAGGGAAAAAGTAAATTGGATGAGGCAATGAGAGAAGAACACAAAGTTCTTCCATAAATGGGCAACCAGGAGGAAAGAATCCAACACTATACAAGGATTACTGCTGCAGGATGGAAGCTGGACCACAGATCAGAACTGTATCTTACAAGAAATGACACTACACCTGAGGAGTATACTCACAGAGGAATATGGAGATAGCATGTTGATAGATACAGACACTGAGTGGGAAAGGTTGGCACAGGCTAACCAAAGGGTACTATCCGCATAACAAATACAAAGGTTAGGAAAACCTTTCTCAAGCAGAGAAGTATAGGAAGCACTGAAACAAATGAAACCTTGGGGAGCACCTGGAGAAGATGGTTTCCCTGCTGGATTTTATAAACACTATTGGAAAGAGGTAGGGGAAGACCTGTCACAGATGATCCTTAAAATAACAAGAGGAGAACATTTCCCACTACACTGGAACAATACTCACATCATCTTCATCCCAAAGAAGAAACTTCCAAAGACAGCAGCTGATTTCATGACGATTTCCCTATGTAATGTCAAGTACAAGATAATAGCCAAGATGATTGCTATTAGATTGAAGTCTCATATGGAATCACTAATTTCATCATCACAAAATGGCTTTGTACCAGGCAGACACATCTCAGAAAGTGTTCTATTGGCGCATGAAGTTCTGGAACACATCAGAAAGTATAAAGCAGCAAAACAAGGACTAGCTGCCATAAAGCTTGACATGAGCAAAGCTTATGACAGAGTTTCTTGGAGGTTCCTGGAAAAAGCCCTGAATTTCATTAAAATGCCAGCCAGTTTGTTAAACCTCATAATAATGTGTGTACAATCTGTTACATATCAGGTGGTGGTGAATGGAGTGGCCAGCCAAACCTTCACACCAAACAGAGGGCTGAGACAAGGATGCCCATTATCCCCCTATTTGTTCATCTTATGTCAGCAATTCTTATCAGCAGGGTTGGACACTTTGGCTTTGAGAAATAAGTCCCTGGGAATTCAGGTGTCTAGAGGAGGACCTAAAGTCTCTCACATAATGTATGATGATGATTGTATCTTATTCTCAAGATGCACAGCTCAGGCCACTGAGGATTTAAAGCAGATGTTGGACTCATACACAACCCTGGCAGGGCAGAAATTAAACAATGATAAGTGTTCCATCTTCTTCAGCCCAAATACCACTCCTGAGGCTCAAAAACATATGAGAGACCATCTACACATCCAGGGGCAAGGAATTGAAGGCACTTATTTGGGAACACCATCCTTTTTTATCAAAACAAATCTGAGATCTTCAGATATCTGGTCGGTAAATTCAAGCAGAAATATGACTCTTAGAAGACAAAACTGCTGAATCTCCCTGGTAGATTGACCTTGGCAAAGCATGTGCTACAATCTTTGGCTATATACCCCCTAGGAATATTTAGAATTCCAGTAAGGGTGCTGGAGAAACTAGATGCCATGACTTCTACTTTCATATGGGGAGGTAAGATGGAAGGAAGAACAGTGCATTGGAAATCATGGACTCACTTGAACAAGTCCAAAATAGAGGGAGGCCTAGGCCTGAGGTCTACTTTAGGGATGAACAAAGCCTTGATAGCCAAGCATGCATGGAATCTCCTCTCAAACAAACAGTCTCTCCTCACACAGGTGCTCACTGCTAAATATCTCAGACATGAAAACATGTTAACAGTCTCAGTATGATCAGGTGACTCCTGGGGATGGAAATCAATTGTTTGGGCAGCTGAACTGATCAAAAATAATCTATGCTGGAAGGTATCTAATGGGAGGGACATAAGCATTCATGCACAATGGATTCCAAATCTGCAGAATCTCATTCAGGTAACAAATGTGGTAGCAACTCACACTAATCTGAAGGTGTCTCACCTAATTGATCAACAAAATGGCACATGGAGATACCCTCTCATTAGATCACTGTTCCCACATCATATAATTCCACACATCCAGAATATACATTTGGATATTCAAGGCAGAGATGAACCTCTTTGGAAATGGACTACAGATGGCAGGTATACTTCTAAGTCAGACTATCATAAAGCTATGGAAAACATAAGGAATATAGCCTCTCACGGATTGAGTCCAATAGCAAACAAATTTTGGTCCAAATTATGGAATCTGAAAATTCCACACAAACATGCAGTATTTATATGGAGAGCATTAACAGGATGCCTTGCTACAGGAGCCAACCGAAAGAAAAGAAAGCTAGATGACAATGAAATATGTAAGAGATGCCAGCAAGGAATTGAAGATGAGACACACTTATTTCTGCATCGCAGAGAATCTTTCCTCATCTGGACAGCTGCAAATATTGTCATCAACACATCAGATGTCTCTAATTTTAGTGCATGGTTTTTTCAGTTAGTCATGGGAACAACAGAGGCACACCAGCTGATACAGATCATCATGTTACTCTGGGGAATATGGAAGAGTAGAAATAGCTCTACTTTCAGGCAGCAGGACATACCTCCAGTACTTTATGTACAACAGACTCAGGCAGAACTAGAGCTGGTGACTAAAAGCATCACCAGAAACCACAGAGCAGAAGACCTGGGAGAGGAACACATGATAGACAACTTTGTTTCCACAAATCAACAACTCTCCATACAAGCCATCAGAAATGGTGAGACAACTGAGGGAATCTTTCAAGCTTGTGTTATAAGTTTTGATGGATCCTACAGAGACACATGAAGGTAGGAGCTGCAGGGTGGAGAATATGGAAACCTGGATGGAACTTGGACACAAATATATCATGATCAGACTTCTTTCCAGCAACCTCACCTCTACAAGCTGAAGCGGAAGCTTGTTGGAGAGCACTCAGAGCAGGAAGAAGAAATGGAGTTCAGAGGGTCCACTTGGTCACAGATTCTGCTCAGCTAAAAACATCGATCTTGAATCCTTTGTCGGCTCCAATTGCGATCAAAGAAATTATCAATAGTATTAGGCAATTAGTGGATTCACTTGTCGAATTTGCTGTAATTAAGGTCGCTCGTTCTTTTCTAGAAAAGGAACATAACATGGCCTTTAGCCTTAATGATCATGCATTGATTTTTAAAAAACATTTTTTTATAAAGAATAAATGGTTGAAAGAATTAAAAGTGGCTTAATTCACCATATTAAACATCTATACTATACTTTAAAAGAGGATGGATTAGAATTTTCTTAGAATTTTGAATTATTTTTAGGATTAATGAGGAATTGACACATCATCTCCTTTATCAATTATTCAATTTGTTTGATTGATTGATTTAACTAATAATCCATTCCTGATTATTTGAACTTTACCCCTAATAAATAAAAAAATAAATAAGTCTCTACAAACTTTACTCCAAAATCAGTTGTCCGCACCTCATTTTTCCGTTTGAAACGTTAGATATAATTTTCCTCCAACGCACAATAATTATAATTATCAGTCTTTACATCAACCTTTACTTCTAATAGAGTTTAATTGTATTCCGTTACTATCCGGATCCCTTCAATTTCCAAACCGTTTTTACCCTTCAACTTCCCTTCTCATTTATGGACTTCTATGTTTAAAAGGGTGTCAAATTCGTCTTCATCAGCACACTTGAAACATGCAGTCACAATATTCATTGATCGGTAGACCCTCTGGCACAGAGACCAATTACAAATAACCGTTAAATTTTCTTTCAATATTAATATCATTAGATGTCAAATTGAGTTTACGACATCTGAAAATTTTTGTTCATGCTTGAATTGTCAAAGTATATCTTGATGGTCGTCTTTTTGTTTTCTATTCAGGTAGAACGTTATATGTTTTCAGGTAAAGTTGTCCTTTTGATGGCTAATATTTGAACTAATTAATTAGAAGTTAACATGTTTTAATCTGTTGTCATTTGAGTGCAATGTTTAATTGTGGTTGGTATGTTTCTAAGTAATTCAACTGCTCTCTCTCTCTCTCTCTATGTAGGGCTTTGTGTGATTATATGATCATTTTTTTGACCGACTTCATTTCTTTCTTCCTGCCTGTGAGTTGCTCCAAAGTCGGCCATGTTAAATTTTCTGTACAAGTTGTAGGCAAACTTCAAGTAGTATCTAGAAGTTTTCATTCTTAGTCGGCCATGTTCAACCATTGCTTCAAGATTTCATTTGATGCGTATGTCCAGCAGACCATGACTAGATTTGTGTTGAAGCATGAGATACTTAGCGCAGTTGAGGTGTGTAATACTTATGCTCTAAGAAACTGCAAACCAATGACACCCTGACTCTAGAGATGTAAAAGGAACCAGAGTAATTGCATTTAACCTACTAATGGAATTTACCATATATTATTTGTAATTAGTTTTAAATTCTAAAAATAAATTTGGAACAGTACTTTTCATCTCCAACTTCAACCTTCAAAAAAATAAGAAATCTGAAGATTTACTAAATGTTGAATACACCGAATGAAAATGTGGTACATTAAATTTATATTCTATGTCTAAAAATAAGTTTCACTAAAATTAACGATAAAATTTTATTGTAAAAAAGATAAAATAATAATACATATAATTGTTTACTTAAAACCGTGCTGAGTTGCAAAATAAAAATACAAATAATTAATTAAATATTAAGAGATGAATTATTTTCAATAATTTCAAATTTTATAAAGAAACTATTGCTGAACTTATAACCAAGAAAAACTATAAAGAAACTATTTCAAATGTTGAATACACCAATCGAAAATGCACTATTTCTTCTTTATAGCCTGCACTTTTGTCACTAAAAACGATTTAAAACGTAATTTTTAAACCATCATGACGTTCCCTTAAATGAAAACTGCACTTAATGATCGTCACAATTTTTTTGTTATTTTTGTAACGGTAAAAATTAATTTTAAAACCTGCATCGTAACGTTCATTGAAATAAAAACTACACTTAATCATCTGTACATATTCTTTATTATTTTTGTAACGGTAATGCATGCACCATTTCTTCTTCATAGCATGCAATTATTTCATTAAAAATTATTAAAACTTAACCTGCATAATAACGTTTCTTGAATTAAAAACTGCACTTAATCATCCTCGCAAATTCTTTGTTATTCTTTAATCCCTAAAGTTTAATTTTAAAACCGCATCGTAACATTTCCTTTAAATAAAAACTACACATAATCATTCTCACAAATTCTTTGTTATTTTCATAAAAATAATTCATGCACCCTTTCTGCAGCAATTATTTCAAAAACAAATTAAAATTTAATTTTGAAACATGCTCATAACGTTCCCTGAAGTAAAATTGCGCTTAATCATCCTCAAAGATTTTTCATTATTTTTGTCACGGTAATTCATGCAACATTTCTCCTAGTCTGCAATTATTTCATTAAAAATTATTAAACTTTAACATGCATCATAGCATCCGATGAAATAAAAATTGCACGTAATGATCGTCACAAATTCTTTGTTCTTTTTGTAACGCTAAAACTTAATTTTAAAACCTGCATCGTAACGTTCCTTGAAATAATACTCTTTATTATTGTTGTAACGGTAATTCATGCATCCTTTCTTCTATAGAGTCTGCAATTATTTCATTAAAATTTATTAAAACATAACCTGCATTATAACGTCCCATGACATAAAAATTGCACATATTCATAGTCGCAAATTCTTTATTATTTTTGTACCGATAAACTTAATTTTAAAACTTGCATCATAACGTTTCCTGCAATAAAAATTGCACTGAAAATATGCGCACAAATTCTTTATTACTTTTTTTAACGGTAATTTATTCACTCTTTATTCTTTATAGCATGAAATTATTTCATTAAAAATTATCAAAACTTAACATGCATAATAACATTTCCTAAATTAAAAAATGTACTTAATCATCCTCATAAATTCTTTGTTATTTTTCTTAAAGATAATTCATGCAACATTTCTTCTTATAGCCTGCGATTATTTTATTTAAAATTATTAAAGCTTAATTTTAAAATCTGCATCTTTACATTTTCTAAAATAAAAACTGCACTTAATTATCATCGCAGAATCATTCTTAATTTTGTAACCGTAATTCATGCACCCTTTATATTCTTTATAGGATGCGATGATTTCATTAAAAATTATTAAAACTTAACCTGCATCGTAACGTTCTCTAAAATAAAAACCGCACTTCATCATCATCGCAAATTCTTTGTTATTTTTGTAACGGTAATGCATGCACCATTTCTTCTTTATAGCCTGCAATTATTTCATTAAAAATGACCAAAACTTAATTTTGAAATCATCATAACGTTCTCTGAAATAAAAATTACACTTAATGATCGTCACAAATTTCATTGTTATTTTAGAAATGGTAAAAATTAATTTTAAAACCTGCATCGTGACGTTCCATGAAATAAAAAAAATGCACTTAATCATCCTCACAAATTCTTTATTATTTTTGTAACGGTAATTCATGCACCCTTTTTTCTTTATAGCCTGCAATTATTTCATTAAAAATTATTAAAACTTAATCTGCATCATAACGTTCCCTGAAATAAAAACTCTACTTAATCATCATCACAAATTCTTTTTATTTTTGTAACGCTAGAACTTAATTTTAAAACTTTCATCATATCGGTCCCTGAAATAAAAATTGCACTTAATCATTCTCACGGATTCTTTATTATTTTTATAACGGTAACTCATGTACTCTTTCTTCTTTATAGCCTGCAATTTTTCATTAAAAGTTATTATAACTTAACCTGCATCATAACGTTCCTGAAATGAAAATGGCACATAATCATCCTCACAAATTCTTTGTTATTTTTTTAACGGTAAAACTTAATTTTAAAACCTGCATCATAATGTTCCCTGAAATAAAAATCACACTTAATCATTTTCACAGATTCTTTATTAGTTTTGTAGCGGTAAGTCATGCACCGTTTATTCTTTATAGCCTACAATGAATGTATGAAATTATGAAGCGTCTAGGAAACTATTATATATTTATATATACTTTCACCCAAAAGCAAACAACCACCGTCACAATCATCCCCTTTAAACATCTACCAACTTTAAATCCATGTTTCTTCTTGAACAACCTATCAAGGTTTGTCTTTTCACCACTTATATGTCTGATTTATATGATTGATTTTTGATTTATACCTAATTTTTATGAATCATGCAGCATGTCTCAAAGATACTCCTACGTCGGACAACTATCAATGTAAAACACTACATCTCAAAACCCGTTTTCACTCATGGACAACTATAAATTGCTGTCTCTAGGGTAAAAAATAAAAATGGTTGAAAATTTTGATTTTTGACAAGAATGATAAACCGATCCATAATACCGTTAATGTAGTTTATAATGAAGTGTTTTAAGAGTTGGAAAAATAAGATTATGTAATTTCTTAATTTCTTAAATTCTTGAAAACGTAACAATGTTTTAGCGACCAATTTTTTTGCCAAAATGCTATTACATTGTATTACTTAATTGTCACAAAATAATACGTGGTCAAGACTATTTAACTGTAATTATTTATTAAACTAAATTATAATATTTTAATATTAAATTCCCGTGCATCAGCACGGGTTATTATACTAGTGGGATATATTTGAAGAGGTTTGTAGACATGTTTGTTTGGTTGGATGTAATGATAGAAGATGGTCCACCACCATTATCCCATATTGATCAACGAGACATTAACCCCAATGAAGAGGTCTATGAGTTTGATTATAGGGTATTCAAAATTGAAATTTATTTATAGTAAATACAAACACTATTTATAGTCAAAAATATAATTTAATCATTGCTCAAAACAAACACCCATTCTATAATGATGATTATTCTATTATTATTCCTCACTACTGTCATTCACATTCATATTCCCTCATAGTATCAACCAAGCAGCCCCTAATATATAGGTCATGTCAAATTGGGTTGAAATTAATTTAATTGAGATTAATTTAATTTAATTGAGATTTGTTTAGTTTAACTGAGATTAATTTAACTGAACTGAGATTTTTCTGGTTGAACTGAGATTAATTTAACTGAATTGAGATTAAATTAACTGAAAAGAGAATATTATGGATACAATAAGGGCCTGTTTGCCCGAACTTATTCATGTTGAACTGAATTTGACTAAAGTGAAAATTAATGTATTTATAATAGAATCAGTATGGCCCTGTCAAGTTCATCTTATTTTTGACATCTTGCAGTTAAGTTAAGCTAACTTCAGCAAATTTCAGCTAACTGCAGCGTGATTCAGCTAACTGCAACGTGCTTCAGCTACCTGCAACTTTCTTCAGCTAATTTCAGCTATCTGCAGCTGGTTTCAGCGAGCTGCAGCTTGCTTCAGCTAACTTCAGCTAACTTCAATTTTTTAATTAATTTTTTGAAATGAAGTTACATTTTATCAAATGTCAATGATATATTTTTATTTTGATTTATCAAATAAATTTACTTTTTTACATGTTTAGTTTAGTAATCGAGAATATATAAAATTAATTTATACTTGAAAGTAACAATTCGAGCAACTATTCCCACAATGCATATCGGTTGCATTCAATACTAATCACTACCATCTGATGGTTTAATTTCACTAGTATCACCACCTACCGAATTCTAAACTTGTTCAGATTTACCTTCACACAATTATGCCATAACCCTTTTTCGATGTTCATTAAACATAGTGAAATTACAAGTTCCTTGTGCAGGTTTGTGATATACAATATGAATGTCAATCTCTTGCACTTGAATGAAGTTATGAAGTGTGAAACATGCAACAATAATTGACATTTCATGACAATTTTCAATTGGAGGCATTTTTTTTAGCACTCACCAAATAATTTTGAATAATTAAAAAATGTTAAAAGAGACTTGATTATATTGGGTGCCGGATACGTGTGATCTTAGGATGATTCAGTTGAATCTTATTTAAAGGGAAAATAGATAAGTTTTGAAATTTAAAAAGTGGAAGAGGAAGATTACAAAGTTTCAAAAAATATTTACTGCATTAAAAAAAAGAAAGGAGGAAAAAAAAGTTAATAAACTTTCAGTTATTTGCTAAAAGTTATAAGATTTTAAATAAAATACTTTTAGCTTATTTCAGCAAATTTCAGCTAACTGTAGCGTGGTTCAGCTAACTGCAGCTTGCTTTAACTAACTTCAACTGTCCGCAGCGTGATTCAGCAGTCTGCCGCGTGATTCAGCAGTCTGCCGCGTGCTTCAGCTGTCTGCAGCTAGGGGGGACTGGGTGGGACCCGGTCCCCCTCAACATTTAAATTTTTACTAATTATAGGTATTAGTTAAATTTAAAATTTGTTTTGTTAGGGTAAATTGTTATATGTGGCCCCTCTTATAATTTTTTTTTACTTTTTTACTATTGAAAAATATAGAATGATGAGTTATAAAAGGAAAATGAGACCAAATTATAATATTATGTAATTACAATCAAATACAATTTGAATATGATTCTTTTAAATCTTCTTAAATATAGGAATAATATAGTTAAATTGTAAAAAAAAAAATCTTTAAACCTAGATTGATTACATTTTTTTGTTAATAGTAATTATGTATTAATCCAATATAGGAATATATTTATTTAATTTGCTTTTTTGAACAAATAATATAGTTTAATTTCATTATATTTAATAAGGCAATATTATATAAAAACATTGATTGGCAATATTATGATTTGAGTAATATTATGAGTAACCTTCTATCAATACTAAAAATATGTATAGATGCTATGAACTATATTTTTAAATTAAAAAAAAACTTCTATTTAAAAGTAAGAAAATCAACAAAAGATACTTGACTAATTCTCTCGTTTTTTTCCCTCTTACTTTTTATAATTCAGTTAGTTTGAATTCATTAAAAGGATCTCAAGTTTGAATTCAATAATAGACTTTCGGAGAGGAACGTGCGACTTGAAAAATATAGTGGTCAATATAATGATACTAACTTCATCAATTATATATATATATATCTACCGATATTTGTCTTTAATGTTCTATTTTTTTGATATTTCAATAAATTGTCGTATTTTATATTATTTTAATAGTTAATTCAAAATTTTAAGTTCCGGCCCCCCTCATGTACAATTCCTAGCTCCGCCCCTGTCTGCAGCGTGCTTCAGCTAATTTCAGCTAACTTCCGCGCAGTTAAGCTGAAAATAAGCTGAACTTGACATAATTTTACTTGAATTTGTTCAAAATATATTTTCACTGAATTGAACTTAACCGAATTGAATTGAACTGAACTACTAATAAGGTCCACATAATAGGGCCTAAAGGGCGGTTGCCTGAGCTTATTTCTTACTAAATTGAGCTGAGCTTAACTGAACTGAATTGAAATGAAGTGAAAATTAATGTATTGAAAAATACAATTAGTATGTCTAAATTCACCTGAATTTAATCAAATAATATTTTTACTAAACTGAACTTAATTGAATTGAATTGAACTGAATTGAACTGGGCTGGACTGAATTGAACTGAAGTGAAAATTAATGTATTAAAAATAGAATCAGTATGTCTAAATTTACTTGAATTTTATCATATTATATTTTGATTGAACTGAACTGAACTGAATTAAACTGAACTGAATTGAATTGAACTGGACTTAATTGAACTGAAGTAAAAATTAATGTATTGAAAATAAAATCAGTATGTCTAAATTTACCGAAATTTTATCAAATTATATTTTGATTGAACTGAACTGAAGTAAACAGAACTGAAATGAATTGAATTAAACTTAGATGAGTTGAATTGAACTGAACTGGACTGAACTGTTTTTATAAACTCCGGCAAACATGGCCTAAATCGTTATGTTTTTTATCCAATTGAATTAAAGTTAAAGTAATTATTTTATTGAATCAAATTAATCTCAATTTATTCCAGTTGAACTGAGATTAATTAACTGAACTGAGATTAATTTAATTAAACTGAGATTTGTTTAATTGAATTGAGATTAATTTAACTGAACTCAATTTAATTTAACTAAATTGAGATTAATTTAACTGAACTGATATTAATTTAACTGAGATTATTTTCCAATAATCTGAACTTGACAGGGCAATAATTAAGAATGAATTGAGGGGGTACATCGATATTTATCCCTATACAAATTCAACCGCCTCTGTCATCGCCATTACCATACATCAGAAACCCTAAACCCTTCCGCCTCCGCCCCCTTTTCTCCTTTCGCCGCCGGTCTCTGTCTGTTTCTCTATCCTCTCGCCGCCTTCAATGGCGCCGGAAAAATCGAAGTCTGAGGTATTGGCTCTGACGCTCTTTTACTTTATAAATTTCATATGCGTGAATGAACAGTAAATGACTTTCGGATTGGTGGCAGACTTCAGGGAAATCTGCACCCCGCACCCAGAAGGGGAAGGGTCAGGAGGAAGAGGAATTGGATCCCACGGTATGGATTCTCTGTAATGTTTCTTAAGTTCATGTTTTGTTGGTTGGAGGGAAGAAAGATGTCTTATTGTACTGTTGTTGGATTGTTGTTGAATTGCAGCAATATCGAGAAAATAGGCTCAAAGTCCTCGCTGCTCAGAAGGAGGCTGGGGAAAATCCTTATCCCCATAAGTTTGAAAGGAAGATGTCTGTCCCTGAGTATGTCAAGGAATATGCAAGCTTGGAAAGTGGGGAGCACCTTGAGGATGTTAAGGTGTCGTTGGCAGGTAAAGGGCTGGGCCAAAGATACTTTGTTGTCTACCCTAATATCAAGATATCCTTTTAATGTAGTTTTGCTAACTCTGAGCAGCATACTTTGTTGTCTACTCTAATATCAAGATATCCTTTTTAATGTAATTTTGCTATCTCTGAGCAGGTCGAGTGATGACCAAGAGAGAATCATCGAAGAAGTTAGTATTTTACGAGTTGCATGGAGATGGTGCAAAAGTCCAAATTATGACTGATGCAAGGTATCTATCTCATCACTGTATTCATTTTGTTCTAGTATTAGTATTTGGTTTGCATTTTATTTATCTGATCATGCCGTATATCTTTTCATTATGCTTGTTACCTGCATAAACTCCAAACAGCGGAACATCTCTGTCTACCTACTTATATTCAGAGCTCAAAAGATGTGGATTTGAGTGAACCTTAGACATGTGTACTAGCTTCTTTATCAAATATATTTTCATAGAACAGTGGTTATACAGCTTTGGGCGTGCTAAACTTTATAAATCATTAGGGGAATATCTGAGACGGAGGATAGACTAGAAATCTACATGACATTAAAAAATCATTAGGGGAATATCTGAGATGGAGGATAGACTAGAAATCTATATGACATTCATAAAAAATCTGGTCATCTCAAACCTGATCTAACACCTGGCTCTTTTGTGCAGCAAATCAGGTTTAGAGTTGGAGCAGTTTGCGGCATACCATTCTAATGTTAAACGTGGAGATGTTGTTGGCATTGTTGGATTCCCTGGTAAGTTTCTCCTATTTGTATTGGGTATTGGGTGTATCATTAAGATCATTTTTAAAGACTGCAGCATGCATGTGTGTTTTATTCTGATGCTGTTTTCAGGTAAAAGTAAAAGGGGAGAGCTGAGTATATTTCCTACTGAGTTCACAGTTCTGAATCCTTGTTTACGTATGATGCCACGCCAAAAGTCAGCCCAGGGGGCAGACAATTCTAAGGTGAGCTCAAGTATAATTGATATATCTGCAACCAAATTTATATAATTTGAATTTCTAATTATAGTTTGGCTTCATGGTTTAGAAAGCTGAAGCGTGGGCTCCAGGAATGGGAAGGAATCCTGACTTGTATGTATTGAAAGATCAGGTTTGTGACATTTCTGCTGTTGGACTGATAATTACTTTCGGATCTCACTTCATTTGTATCATCTTTAATCTATTTATTGCAGGAGACACGATTCAGACAACGTTATTTGGACCTATTGCTGAATTCAGAAGTTCGTGATATTTTCAAGACTCGAGCTAAAGTTGTTACTTATATTCGGAGGTTTCTGGATGATCTTGATTTCTTGGAGGTAAGTGGTCCTTTCAAGTTCCAGCATCTTGTCCTGTCCTGGTTTGATATTCTCATTATGACTCTGCTGTGAAATGAATTTAGGTTGAAACGCCGATGTTGAACAATATCGCTGGGGGAGCAGCTGCACGCCCATTTGTCACTCATCACAACGATTTGAACATGACACAATATATGCGCATTGCACCAGAGCTTCCTCTGAAGCAGCTTGTTGTTGGTGGACTTGATCGGGTGTATGAAATTGGAAAGCAATTTAGGAATGAGGGAATTGACTTAACTCATAACCCTGAATTCACCACATGTGAGTTCTACATGGCTTATTCCGACTACAATGATCTGATGCAGTTGACAGAGGAACTGCTTAGTGGTATGTTACTTGTTGTGATCTTTTAAAATTTCCCAACTTTTGGATTGTTGTTGTGAGAATTCATTTTCCCTTTGAAACAATAACAGTAATGTTCTATCTTCTGTAGGGATGGTTCAAAAGCTTACTGGTGGTTACAAAATCAAATATCACGCCAATGGCATGGAAAATGATCCAATTGAGATTGATTTCACACCTCCATTCAGGTCTCTTAGGCTTCTTTGCTTGTTCTATTCCTATACTCTACTTTGCAGATGTTGTTTATGTGATAAACTTATTGCTGTTGGTTCTTTTAGGAGGATAGATATGATATCTGAGTTGGAAAAGATGGCTAATCTGAATATCCCAAAGGACCTTTCGAGTGATGAAGCTAACAAATACCTGGTTGATGCATGTGCAAAGTTTGACATCAAATGCCCGCCGCCTCAAACGACTACTAGGTTGTTGGATAAGGCAAGGCTTTCTTTCTAGCTAATAATATGTCCATTGTAATTTTGTTCATGTATCTTATTCAATTGTAATTTTGACATTTTGTGCATTTGTCGTATGTACATCTCCTTCAAACAATTTTGTGCATCAAACTAATAATGTATTTTGATGCAATGTATTTTGATGTATATACGCAGCTTGTAGGACATTTTCTTGAGGAGACTTGTGTGAACCCTGCTTTCATAATCAACCATCCAGAAATAATGAGTCCTTTGGCAAAGTGGCATAGGTCGGTACCAGGGCTGACGGAGCGGTTTGAGTTATTCATTAACAAACACGAGGTATGCAATACATTTGAATCCTGTACATAAATCTGGTACTTTTACCACACATTTGATGATATATATTGATCTACTTTAACTGATTAAAAATTTGTTTCTTCTGCAGCTGTGCAATGCTTATACTGAATTGAATGATCCTGTTGTACAACGCCAGCGGTTTGCCGATCAACTCAAGGTAATACAGTCTGATGAAGGTGTTGATATCTCTGTGCAAACTCAAGTTATTAATTGATTGTTTGATGTGTATATGTTAGGATCGAAATTCTGGTGATGATGAAGCAATGGCCTTGGATGAGACATTTTGCACTGCCCTTGAGTATGGTTTACCACCAACTGGAGGCTGGGGATTAGGCATTGATCGATTAGTCATGCTTTTGACAGATTCCCAGAACATCAAGGTTTGTTCTAGGTTACATTTTAGATGATGTCAATATCATAGTGCAGCCCAATTGTTTACATTTATTCATTCTTGCAACAGGAGGTGATTTTATTTCCAGCTATGAAGCCACAGGATGAGCCATCTACGAAGAAAGGTGCTGATGTAGTTGTGGGCAACCTTGCTGAATTGGCTATAAACAAGGCAGCTCAACCAGATTCATCAAAGTAGTCTGCAGTCTGAGCTTGAGCTTCAGTGAAGATCATGTAAACTTGCTACCTCTGGAATTGTCAACCAATTAGCTGGCCTCATTACTATTTTATTCATATTTTCTTATAACTTTAATGATTTTACATCATGCATTAGAATGCACGAAAATACATTTCTTAAAATGTCATGTATGCATGTCGTCAATTCATATGAGAAGTTATGCATGGTGAAATATTTTTCCAGAATTCCATTCTTCCAAGTTGTTGACGTACAAAGTTCACCATCCTTACTCTGGAGATTATTGATGTAAGCCCAAAATTGCTCTGGTGCTTTTGAATGAAATCTTTCCCAAAAGCCATATGGTGCTTTTGAATCTCTGAACAATAATTAGAAGATGATAATTATAATTAAAAAGTCATAACCTCGATTGCTGTAACAATGATCCTAAAACATGGCCCCTCTCCACTTTGCACCTTCAACAAAGCCTTCGAGTCTGGGAAATATACAAATCCAACCAACATCCCCCGTCATCTCACTAACCTATATTGCTGAATTATAATGGACTAAAATTAATCTAGCGATTATCAGGCCACATTTAGATTTTATTTACAATTTCAATGCTCTCGACGTCATATTTGTTCAGATTAAAAAAATTCAACTACTCCGAGGAGAAATTAGATTACTATATGGAGTGAGTTTCAGTTTGAAATTGTTGTAGAATAACTTGGTAAACTGAATTAAGATATAGTATAAATAAGTTAAACAGCTGTGAAGAATCGGTGAATATATATGTAGTCTTTGAAAATACATATTCTTCAAGACTTGTTCTTTATCTTACTAATTGTGTTTTAATTAGTTGCTCCACGGCTAGTGGTCCTGAATGCTATAATTACATAAATGAGTGGCATGATGATAAGTAATGATGGGTTCTGTGATGATAAATAATTAAATATTATATACTATACTAGAATTGGAGGGTTCGTCATCTTCTGGTATCTGAATTGATAATAGAACTGCATTTTGTATAACAATTGGCACTAACACAGCTATTAATTGACCTTCAGTGGCTAGTTTCTATTAAACAAAATGTTGTTTGGCTGCGGAGGTAATGATTGACCATACATATATATACTTCCTTTCATTCTCTTTAAATGGCACTGAGAAAATAACACAACGTTTAAAAAAGTGGGAAATGAAAGGTGGAGATTGAATATATAAGGAAAAAAAAATTGTGTGATTGACATTAGTCTAAAACTTATTAAAAAGGAAAAAGATATTATTAGTGAACTTTCTAAAAAAAAATGTGTTAAAAATAGAGAATCGGAGAGAGTGCGAGAGAAAGAGGATGAGTGAAGACAATAATGCAGGCCAAGGGCATCGATCCTAAATAGACAAAGAATTTTGTGATGTGATGTACTTCTTCTTTTTTCCTTTTAAAAGGCGTTCGACACTAGTAATACGTAGTATGACTATTTGAAATTCGCAGAGTAACGGTCACCTAATTATTTTCACAAATTACGCTTCCGTCGTATTTAAGTGCTTATGTTTCATTTTCTTCATAAATTTCATCTACTATCTTATATTTAACTGATCTTTACAAATCTACATAAACTTGAACCAATCGCATTAGCAAACATTAGACTTTGCATTTCCTCGTAGCTAGAAACACTCTCAACATCAATGAAAATAATGAGAAATGAAATTCAACGGGTTGCTGAACAGGGCTATGCTAAAAATTAGAGGTTGCCGCCGCCTCATATCACCACCGGACCACCGTAATCTACAGTAAATTGGTAATTGTTTCCTAAAACTTGGTGATTGCCGCCGCCACCTCCAGCCGAGATCCGCCACTGCCTGCAGCTAAATAGGCTCGCAGCAGCCTTTGCTTTTGCTCCATTGAATGATTTAAGTAGTAGTGAAATGGTGCTTTGGGATACTGAGTCATGTTACTCAGCACCTACTGCACCGAATTCAATGATTGGAACATCCCAATTCTAGTACCTTTGGATCGGATAGCATTTTCTTTAACTTAAAATCGCATCAGACAAAAAAGAAGCTCACAAAACAAATCCTATAAAGAAAAAGAGCACTCTCTCACCTTTAATCTGGTCCAAATTACCACATGTAAACTAAGGCTCCAAAAAACACAAGAGTATCTTTGTTTCTTCCAAAATATATTGCATTATTTGAACAAGCAATGTGTAAAGCAAGAGATTAGTATATTTAGAAGTTACAGAGAAGATTGAGGAGGAAATTAGAGCTACAAGACAGGAAAAAAGAGAGCAGAATACTAGTAAATTAAGCTACGAATTATTACACTCTGAGCAGGTAAATGCTGAGTTCAGGAGCACCATTGCTGTCAGGGTTCATCATGTAGAAGGCCTCAGAATCCCTGGAACCAACCACCCTCTCAAACTTAGCCCTCATGTACATAATCTCGGCGTCGGGCTCGGTCGCAGGCAAGACCCCAGCCCCCATCGATATCGGCTCCACCGCTTTCAGCACGCTCCACTCTTTCTCCCCGCATTCCCTCCTCGCCGCGAACCCGCACTTCTTCCCGTTGCAGTACGTCCTCCACCGCGGCTCCGCCACCAGCGCCGACTTCTTCTCCGCCTTGTCGCACTCCAGCGCGATGCGCACCAGTCCCGACGCCATCTCGTGGACCAGGTTCGTTATCGGAGTGGCGAGCTCGATGAGGAAGACGGGGTGCGAAGCGGGGTCCTTCTGGAGCGCGAAGTGCACGTGGCCTTTCCTGTAGCCGAAGAGCGTCCCGACGACCCTCGAGCCGAGGCCGTGGTGCTGGAGATTTCTCCGGCCGAATGCCGTGATGACCGACCGGAGACGGGAAACCGCCACCGCCTGCATCTTCTTCCTGGCGGCGTTAGCGTTAGCGGAAGAGGAGAGTGCTGATGAGTGGATGTCGGTGTACTTTTTGGAGAAGCTTGAGCGGAGAGGATGATCGGGTTTGTTGGAAGAAGGATGTTGGGTGGCGCTGACGGCATCATCGTTATCGTTGCTGACCTTGGTTGTCCAGTGGAACTGCCTCTTGTCCGGAACATTCTTTCCCATCATCTGAGCAAATGGAAGAGCTACTGTCTCTGTGTGTGTATGATTAATGAGAGGGAGAATGATCTCACACTTTGCTTTGTTAAAGACAGTAAAGAGGGAGTGTGATGGAGTATGTAAAGAAAAGAATGTGGAGACATTGTTTTTGTTATTTCACTTTCTTGTGGGGCAGCCGCTCTCTCAATCTTTTTGACCCTTGAAAATCCACAAAAAAGAAGGCAAGCAAAGCCAGGGACACATCGCTATTCACACTATCGACCTTCATTCTCTTCTCCTCATCTCTCGCTACGTAACGACACATTTAATAACGCATTAGTATAACAGAAGATAGATTTGCTTAAATAAGTTACAAAACAAAGTACAGAAATTAAGCACATGAGTGTGGTAGGATCCTAGGAGGACATGGAGGTAGAAAAAGAGTGTTAGGCCCTGTGCATTTGACTTACTTGAACTGTTTGGAACCTGCTAGAACTGGTTGAATTATTTTATTGTTTATGGATGAATATCCTATGTCGTGTAATTAGACAAGTTAAAATAAGTTTGACTTTCATTGACAATAATTAAAATAACATTTTTATTACATAAACTTCAAAACATTTTATTTATTTTCAAAAAAAATACATGTCGGACGAAGTCAGCTGCTAAAACTGTTTGAGCTGCTTGGAGCTGCTAAAACTGGTTGGATTAAACTGAAATGGACATGACCCTGCCGCTTCTTCGCAGTCATGCGGCAATAATTCAGTTGGGATGACGTAATGTTTTCCGGATTCTTTCATCTGCAATTCCCTTGATCTGAACAATGTATCCTGGGGATCAACAATGCAGGCGGGCCCCGCAACAGAATATGACTCGACTTCAACAACCAAAACCTCTTTACTCAAACGTTTAAAACAAAGATCGGGACACACCTTGTTTGAACATGATTATTTGAGAGAGTAATTCTTAAAGGGAGGTTCATTACCTCAAGTTGATTGATCTCATATGTATTACTGGATTTGCTACAAATCTATAAAAGAGTTTGTTTGTTAGTAATTGGTAGATGTGAAGTTGATTTTTGAAAGATGGAAGTGAAGTACGCCATTTCTACTTTAACCCAGCAAAGCAGACCAACACTTGGCTTTTCATTCAAAACAAATGATTTCCTAGTACCTATATTATTTGATCATCTACCCCCAGGCCATGATAAACTAGGCAAAGCTGGAATACACTCTAGGGTGGCATAAAATGATTCTTCATCCACCATCAAATTCAGTGCAGCTACTACTCTTATAATCTTTCATCTTTATGTAATCATCCACAAGATTATGCAGATAGAAAAGGATCATATAGACAATAGACGCAAGTACAATGATATAGTACTCTTTTTAAATGCTAAGTAAGGTAATACAAGCATGTCACACCAACTGGTTACACCAGAAGCGATTATTTTAAGGGATTATAACAAACTCTGATTAACAACTAAAACCAACATCCATACAGTTCAACTTCAACTGAAAGCATACATTCACTAACCGACGCTTTTTGTACATCATGTAAGAGACATAGAAGCACTAGTTAAACAGTCCTGAGTGCCTACATTTTATCACAACGGCGGGCCTGTTACGTTAGCTAGTCAAACTGGGATTAGTTTCTGCATCTGGTTGCTTCTGACCTGAGCCGGGAATACTGGAAGCACCACCATTCATTCTTGCACGAGCCTCTGCAAACATCCTTTGCTGCTCGGCTAATGCTTCTTCTTCAGTCATCTCAGCTGCATTAGTCCACTTGCCAGTTCTCACAGTATCCTGTTAAAAACATGTCCATCAGGTTAATATCATTCAACTCACTTGTTGTTTAAAAACTGAACCTTCCAATCAAGTTTTACTTATTAACCTGAAGTTCAAGGGTTTTGTTCTGTATATGAGAGGGATAAATAAATACATTTAAAGAAAAATCACACCTTTGATGCATGACTCAGAGGTTTAAATCCCATGAGTTGAGCTAATACAACAAAGTTTGTCAAAAAAAAAAGCCCCTAGCAAATGGAACTTTTTTTTTCTTCTAGGGGTGGAGATGAGTACATAAATAACTACGCCCCCGAAACTGGGCTGCTAAATTTATAATTCAAACAAGCCTCCCAAATTGTATCTACTCATGATTCAACATTGTATAAAAATATCTGTTGAGTTACATGAATCTTACCACTGTCTCAAGTTTGTGCTGTTCATATGCAGCATAAACTTCTTCGATGTACTCTCCAAAACCAAGAACCTGCCAAAGAAACAAACCACAATAAATACATAAACATATTCAATTCTACAAGAAGTATGCAAATGATCGTATTGCTACGAATGACTTTGATATGCTCAACATTAGACGTTAGTATGTTACCAAATTACTAATCAGCAGAGAAAAATGCTACAATTAAACAATTGTAAGACTATAAATTCTAAAGAACAGTTAGACCTTGAGCAACTCACCTCTAAAGCCTTCAATACATGTTCAGGGGCAATTGTTCTCTTTTCTTCCTTGCCACAAACTTCATTTGACTCGGATGAAACAAGATTAATGAACTCTGCGGACATGAAAACAAGTCAGATACCCAAAACGACTACAAATAATATGAATTACCAACAGGGTTGAATAATTTCAGTCCATAGACTTACCTACACAACATTCTATCAAGAGATCTTGAGCATCTCTTGCAACACGAACATCTGGAGGTAGCATCTCTTTAATTATTTTTGTCATGGTGGCTGCATATATCCAACATTACAAGTACCAATCAGCAAAGGCCGTATCGCAAATCATATTAAGAAAAAGGAGGTGGAGAAGGGGTGGCAACAAATAGAGAGTGACAGTAAGGGCACATTACTAAGCACGTATTATTGCCTATGAAATTATCAAATTCACTACAAAATCAGCAGCCACATCATCAAGTAAGATAAATGGATACTGTACCGAGCTTTTAGCGAATAGCACGGATTGTGACATGTTAACGTAAGGGCGAAGCACTTCAGATGCAGTTGCAAATGGAAAACAAATAATAGGATTATGAGGACAAATAAGGACACGTGAACCATGTTTTAGCATCAGAAAGCCATAATAGTTACTCTAAGTGATCAACTTATATTTCACACACACCAATCAGCCTTCAAGCAAAAACTTGTGATATAGCATAGTTTGCGTTTGTTTAATTAAACCGATTCCCAAATGAGCCGACAGAAAGCAGACCATAGCTTGGTATAATATAAAACAACTGCTACCATTAGTGAATTTATCCATAGGCAACAAGTAGTCTGGTATTCAAATATATCCAGTCCAGAGAATAAACATACAGTTCAAAACATAACATCATCCATAAACGCACAAGAGTACACGACCATGACTATGATTCGTAACAAATTCATCATTACAAGACAAAAAAACAAAAAGAGAGAGAGAGAGAGGTCGTATACCTTTTGGGAGAGATGCATCCTCCTTTGATTTGCCGACTATATCCATCGGTTCCATCGTTGACCTTCAAATTCAGACCAGTTTACGAATTTAGAGATTCCTAAACAACCACATAGGCACAGATCTAATCATACAGCCAGGAAGAATAATACTCACCGAGAATCACGAAATCAGAGAACCGGGCACGAGCGCCGGAGAGATCACAACACCGGATCGGAAACCGAGGAAAAATGACGGAAGCGAGCGATCGGAGACGGGGACGGAGGCGTTCGCCTTGTTCATACTCATGGTGGATGAATATAGAGAGAGAAAGGAGCGCAGGCGACTAGGGCTAAAGTTTCCCAGAAGCGCGTTGAACGAGTAATGCGTCCACGCGCCAGGTGGGATTGGATCGTTGGGCTGTGGGGCCCACGCAGACTGGTGAGAGTGTCACACACGCGTAGGGTTGGAGAGTGGGTGCTAGGCGATTAAATTTATGGCTGGAGTGCTTATATAGTTTCCGACTTTGAGGCAGGGGAAAAACTTGAGACGGAAAATATAAATTTGGCTTTTGGGAGGATGATGAGGATTTCGATGGAAGAGTATGGTGGGTGAATCTGAGGGGTTTCTTATTTTTGGTTGGAGATGGGCCTTGCATCTTCTGCTGGACTATGCGCTTCTCTATATGTGGCCTTTGGATCATACATTTATACTTTTTCAGCCCATCTTCCTTCACAAAATTTTAAACGTAAAAGTCAACGGCAAAGGTTTTGTCCAGTTCAACTTCTTCCAAGCAACTAGCAGATCAAGCTGTTCCAAACAGTTCTACCAGCTAACAAGTAGCTCAAACAGCTCGACTAAACATGGCCTAGTCTCTGGAATGTCATACTTTCTAGAGTTATTAGGAACTACGTGTCCAATCTATAAATATTTTTAATTCGGGGTTTTTATGTAGTTTATAAAAAAAATGCAGTTATCTAAAGGAGTAGTCCTAGAATAATTTCCATTTAATTTTGTTTATACCTCTCTACGAGTCGAGATTCTCTTTCTGCTTTCTCTTTTCTCGATCCAACCCTCACTCTTCAATTCATACATAATTCATGGTTGGTTTCGCTGGCTAATGTACTACGGTAGCTACGCTAACGATGATTTGAATAACTAGTTTCGCCGATGAATGAAAGCTTTCTTCGCATCTAGTGAATGATTGGATTCCAATGCTCGCTAGCATAGGAGAAACCAAATGTTAATCACCTCATACTTGCATGGTCAAGTGTGTGGCAGGGACGTTGGCAACGACATCATATCTTATTATACCAGAATCACTGGTAAACACGATCAAAATGTGTTTTTTTTCTAAATTCCACACATGTGCTTTAAAATCATTGATCTTGTTCAGTGTTGGATGGAAAATTTAAAATATCTCTCTTTTTATGTTCATCCTTAAAACTAATGTAGATTTCTGATGTGAATGAATTTAAAATTTATATAACCATGTGGGCTAGTCCACACGGCTCACATGGACAGAGATAGGAATCTCGCTCAGTGGAGCTCAGATGCTCGAATCCCCTCGAGCGCATCATTTTCAAATCATTTCTTCTCTGACCTCCCCGGGTCAAGTCTTCCAAAGTGCTCAAAACGAGCCGGGAGCTGCATCGACGGTGTCCAGAGCAGGGGAGCACCACAGGCCGGTGTAAGTGGAAATTTCACTCCACTCAAAGCTACAGGGTGAGGATCTCGGCAACTCAACGTACAATGATCAGTATAATAGAATAAAGTAGAATAGAATGTAGTAGAGTATGGTTAGAATAGATATATGATCCTTGTACTTGATTCTGTCGTTGTAATTAAAGGCCAATAGTGCCTTCTAAAAAAATTAAATTTATTCAAAATAGAAATAAAAATGATATAAATACAAGGTGTGAAATCCATGCATGATATAGCAATTGACTTTGATGAGAAACTCTCCTGAACATTTTACTTTTCTATGAAAATAGGAACTAAGGGGTCGAAGTGGAATTATAAGAAAAGAGCGGCAGTGCAGGTAATTTGTGAAAACCTGATGCACGTGTCTATATAACACCCACTTTCCCCAAATCTGCCATCAAAAACTTGAAGCTCAAGCGATTGAAGAAGCGCGTCGAAGATATGAGCTCCTAATAGAATAATCGGTGATTACAGAGCGAAGATTGATCAGAATGATGTCTAACAATCAAAACATTGTAGGTTTCATCATTGTTCTAATACATATGAATTTGATTTTAACAAATCAGTTTGATTTTAACAGATTCTTCAAATTGTAATAGATACAGTTGGCGATACCGCTACTAGATTTGTAGACCGGTTAGACTTTAAGTTTATATCGAGTTAGATTGCATTTGCTTATTCATTATTTAGCCACCAACCAATTAGACCATGATTGGTTGGGATTGCTCTAGTACCGATATTAATTTGCGTATATCTACTTTTAGATTTTTGTGATTTTCTTCTTATTGTTGCGTTATAGAATATCACCTTATAAGAGAAATTTTCATAGCAATCTCTAGTTAGGCTCTTGATGAAACTTTCTTATTAGTATCATGGCCAGATGGAATAACTCGGTATGCTTTACATACTACGCTATTGTCCGACCTTGTAAAAACTTGCTATCATCCGGTGGCCTCTGCTCAATGGGTTGCCGGTTGAGTTTCAGGTAGAGAGTATTTATTATAATGGAATCGGGTTTTCTGTTTAGGCATTGAGAAGTGGGATGGTGAATTCTTATGACCTGTATAATGCCATACATGGTGATGTCTATACGCATGAGAAGGAGGAAAGTCTGTTTTTAGCTATGATGTTACTGGTATCGATACATAGATGATTTAGTTATTGTAATATTTTCAGACACTTCTCTGATATCTCACCATGCTTTCAATATAAGATCAGAATATAGTTTTCGGGCAACATATTGCCACAAAAACCCCCAAAAAAACTTCATGTGTATCATTGGATTTAGGTAAACCCAATCATGTAATTTTATTGATTTTATGTAGGGTTGATGAGCCGTAAATAATATTCTAGTCCACTTGAATGGTTTTGACTTAAAAAAATGTATGCTAATTCTATTTTTATTTATACCTTTTATGTATTGTTACTTGCCTAAATAGAAATGTTATATATACACATCAAACCCATTTAGTATTTATTATTAATAGCATGTTAATATTTATTTATAAATTGTGCTTAATTTTTTAACTCCCCCCGTCCAGGCAGCTGAATCCGTATTCTTTTTCCACAAATTTTTTTAATCATATTTGATCATAAATTTTAATAAGTATATGATAGTATTATCACGCAACATATTGTTGAATCCACGATACACTCTATTTTAATATGTTGATTTTTATTATACATATATGTAAATAAATTTATTAAAAGTTAGACCAAAATCCGTGCAAGAATGTACATGCAGGGGCGGATGTTAGGAATCGAGGACGATTCTGATATGTTTTTGGGGATTTTCTGTATATTCATAATTAAAAATAAACAATACAAACATCAAGCATATTGATAAAATTCTACTGATTCGATACCCCTACAATGAGCTACCTTCAGTCTATTCATATTCACCTAACAGAATGGTAGCATCTCGATTCTCAGTTGGGGGCGCCTCTCGTCAACGACCAGTCAACACTGACTACCAAATGTTGGGAATCACCATTTTGTCCTTGGGCTATTTTTGTTTCTTGACAAACCCTCCCTCTAAAACAGTGCTTGTCCTCAAGCACTTCATCAGTAGCACAAAAGAACACAGTTCTGAAGTTTTCCATGCAGATTTTCAAGAAACAAAATCTTGTTCATGTCCATGCAATCCACCAAACCTTTGTATAATTCATGTTCCTGCTAATAGCCTTGCAGTCTGACTCACTTCTTGAGGTAACAGCTGAATCAAGAGACTTGACCATAGCAAATTCTGCAGTAATTATAGAGCGATCAACCCCGCCATCACCATCTGCATTTATCATGGCGAAATGGTGCAATTTTAGCTGAAACTCCAAAACTCCCGGTCGAGCTGCATCTGCATAGGAGTCATGTTGAACTCTTCTTCTGCGAATTAGCTTTTTCCCAGTGAATATTGGACTGTATAAAACTGTCCCCAAGCTGCAGTTTAGAGTTCCAACTATTTCTCCAGAAATTTGAGCTCTTCTACAATTTTGTACAAAACTTCTCACATACTTTTCGACTTTATTTTCCATTGCAGCAAATTCTAGAGTTCGGGTAGCTTCATTCACAAACAGTATATTCTCCAGAAATTCCAGCTTGTTGTCATAGGTGCTGCCTTCATCATAAACCAAGGCCTGAAATTCAAATAGAATTTTCCAGCAAACTTTTCTGCATTTTTCTTGTCTGGAACTTTTTTATGGTCTGAGACTTTAGGTTCTGCCACTTTCATCTCAAGTGAATGCACAAACCAGATGAAAACTTTTCAGCATTGACAATCTCTGATTTCTCATCATCATCCTGAACCATGGCAATTTTCTGAATTACTGCTACCAACCCTCATCTGATAAAATAATGTCACTGATAAGACCATTCCTGCTCTCCCAGTAGCC
This sequence comes from Sherardia arvensis, assembly GCA_948330725.1. NCBI lineage: Eukaryota > Viridiplantae > Streptophyta > Magnoliopsida > Gentianales > Rubiaceae > Sherardia > Sherardia arvensis. The sequence goes on along the minus strand of OX415240.1, from coordinate 22,909,243 downwards.
AAGGAAATACATCAACTCTTGCTTCAAACATATAACCTGGAGTAGTTCAAGTGGTGCCACACTCCATGGTTGCAGCCACACCAACAAGCTCGCATGCTTTTCAGCCAAACAATGCTCAAAAACCTCCACCATATATAGAGCATCCAGAGTGCCATTTTCCGTTTCAACTCTTCTCTGCGACGATCAGAATCTTCTTGAATTTGTTTCCAACGTCTATCAGATTCCTGTCGTTGACGCTCATAATCTTCTTGAATTTGCTTCCAATGTCGATCGGATTCCTCTCGACGATGCTCAGAATCTTCCTGTTCACGCTTCAAAAATCCTTCAATCCTCTAGAATTTGCTTTGCTAAACGCCTCACCTCCTCCCAATCGGGCTGAGATGTAGAACGTCCATCAACTTCCCTTTCTAGGCAGCTAGTTCCAAGAACCGTTGAAGGTCGTTGAACAGGAGTAATTTCCTGATAACCGCCACAGGAAACTGTCGTCGGAGAATACCAGCCTAGACCTCCCTGTAGATGATGCTCTATCGTAAACGAAGGATAATGATCCCTTGAAGAAATGCCATAGCTAAGCTAAGATTCAGGCAGTTGACTGTAGTAGTACCCCGTTCTGCTTTCCGCCGCCAGTATTCCACCGTAATCACCATAGCTCGGCCAAGTCCTAGAATATCTGACTGGTTCAGCTCTTGAATCTTCGTCCGCCACTGGGACTTCAGAACCTTCATAATTGCACCACACCCACTGTTCCTTCGGCTCCTGCTGATGAGGAATCGCCGTAGAAAACTCGTGATTCTCAAAATCATAACCCTGCTCCCACGCATATGCCGGAGAGTCGTCGATGTCACACCGTCGTTCGTCTTGGATCGCGGCGCCGCCGTGGCCGCTGCCAGTACCCTCCGCATAGAAGGTAGCATCGTCAAGGTCGCTGCTTGTGTCGAAACGCCAGCCGAGATCAGCACTGCTATGGGCATCACCATCACAAGTTTGCGCAAAATTGACCGCATCGCCGCTAGGGTCGTCGCCGGACCACAATTGCCACCCGTTGTTGTCGCCACCATAGGGTTGACTTCTGAAATGAATCGAATCCCTGTCTCTGCCGTGAATGGAAGCGCCGCTGGGGTCGACCCCATCATCACAACACCATCCGAAGTTGACCGCGTCGCCGGTACCTCCGCGGTCGTCACCTGTTACTGGGCGTCGTTCAAAATAAATCAATTTGCCTTCAAGATCAGCTTGGTTTCCGTCGTACTCCATCACAAGGCCGGAGAAACTCCGGCTCTGATACCAATTATTAGGAATCGAGGACGATTCCGATATGTTTTTGGGGATTATCTCTATATTCATAATTAAAAATAAACAATACAAACATCAAGCATATTGATCAAATTCTACTGATTCGATACCCGTACAATGAGCTACCTTCAGTCTATTTATATTCACCTAACAGAATGGTAGCATCTCGATTCTCAGTTGGTGGCGCCTCCCGTCAACGACCGGTCAACACTGACTACCAAATGTTGGGAATTACCATTTTGTCCTTGGGCTATTTTTGTTTCTTGACTGCGGAACCACGCCCAAGCCTGGGTCTACCTAACAATTCGAAATCTAGCCTGTATTACTGTTCTGTTGTGATCGGAGAATTGGCCCAAGGATTGATTGGTCAATTCACGGCTCGACGGAGCCATTCCGATCGGATATGAACTTAGGAAATGCCTGAGAACTGGGTTTTCGATTAAAACAAATACAAAACAAGAGTTTACAAATATCAATCAATTAGCTGCCTAATTAATCTCAGAAATCTTATACTTATAGCTAATAGGAAATGAAGAATAACAGAATTCTGGTTTCGGCCGTCTGGTTCCGTTGATGCCTTCGTTCATGTGAAAAGACCTTTCTGCCCTTCCTGATTTGAGCAGATCGTAACAGACCCTCCCCCTTACCTGAAGCTTGTCCTCAAGCTTCTTGAAATGCAGAACCTGATGTTTTAAGGAAACTATCTGTATTCGGTTGCACAGAGTTGTCAAGAACTCAAGCCAACACCGATCCCTTAACTGCCACCATTTCAGCCATAACAACACTCGCTTGAACCTGCATTAGCCCCACAAAAAGATAGTTGCAGCTCCTTCCTAGTTTTTCAACTAGCAGTAACAATCCAGTCTTGATCATTGTCCCCCCTCGAAATATTGTAGCAAGTTTATCCCAAGGTTTCTGAAATTCCAGCGCCTGAGTGCAGTAGCTTCTACTCCTCCATAAAGCATGACCAACAGAGTTTAAATTCAGGCCTGCGCTCATAACTTCATGAATTTTGTAAGCAATTTTCAGCATCAAGACAAGGCTCAGCTTTGAGCTATTTGGTTTCACAGTGTTTGCACTAGAATTCGTCACTTCAGAACAATTTCCGGACTGCTCACCAATTAATTTTGCACATACCTCAAGAAAGAGCAGATAAAAATGAGCATCAATGAGTTTCCTGATTATACTTGTGTCTGCAAATCTGATTTTTTGTTTCCTTGCTGCCCGAATGCTTGTTCTGCAGAGCCACACCAACTGAAATGTCCATTGAGTGCTTGATTCCCCATAGACTTTTCTGCATTTCCTCTTGTTTATCAACACAACAAAGTAAGGACCGCAACAGAGATTCTTGAGCTGCATTTTCTGCATCTCTTCATCTGCAATTTCTGCATTTTTGTCTTGAGCAGTAGCTAGAATCGGTTGAAACTCAAAACAAAAATTATGGTGCATCATAGTTGCAACCCTGTCATGCTTCTTTCTTATCGTTTGAAGGCCATCTCCAGGAACCATCATTAGGTGCAATGAGAATCTGTCGAAGAGGCGATCCTTCCTTTCACATAGCCATGTGAGAATTTGTCCAAGTGCTCCAGCCACCAAAATGATTAAAGAAATTACAGATTCATCATTCAACATCTGAAAAATCCCATTCAACTTCTGCTCATCACGAGGAATGTTTCCCGAGATAATATGCCTCCTTTCATGTTTCTTAAGAGATGATCTCCAAATAGACTGAGCTAGAAGATTCTTCAATGCATACAAAACCCCATTTTCTGCCCATTTAACCGATACTCCAACAGCTTGAGATTGATCTCCCTGCTCTCTTTCCTTGAAGCTTTCTTCCACATTATCAGTAATCAATTTCTTTTGTTCCTTGTTATGAGCATCCATCCTTTGTTCTAAATCCCAAACTATTCTTGCCTCATGGTCCAAGCTCCCTATTGTTCCACTCCCCATAATCATGAGCTTGTCCTCAAGCTCTAGAACCTGATTCTCAGACCCTACAACACTAAGACCACCAGTTTCATCTCCATCAGCTTTCCATTTCAGAAAAAACTTCACTTCAAAGAACTCAAGATCATCAACACAAGATTTGCCGCCCCATATCTCTTCAACTAAGTCCTTATAGCGACTCATAACTCTCTTAAAGAACAGCATGCCTGGACCATTTTCTACTGCTAGTATAACAGTCAGATGCTCAGAAAAATTATCCTGTTCACCACTTAGTAGATCATCCAATTTCACCAGTTCAACCTCCTTAGTTAAATGAACTCCAAAACCATGACTACGAAGTTTTACAATAATACCAGGATCAAAACAAAGGTTGGATTCAGCAATTACCACATTGTCACAACTGATTGCAAACCTCTTAATCCTGACCAAACTGAGCTCACATGGTTTTCCCGTTCCCTTCCTCTTATCAATCATCAGTTTCAGAATTCTATCACACTCTCTTATATAACCAAAATGAATTGATTTCCATTTCACATTGATGAGCACCAGAGTGTTAACACTTAAAAGGTTACAACCAGACTGGATTCTAACCTTAGGCTCCACATACATTTCATCAAACTCATCATTACCAGCAAATGAAAAATGAGAAACATTCAAAAACTCCACTTCCTTGTCACTTAAAACTGAAACATCCTCTACTTTTAGAAGAACATTGCCAGAATTTTCAATTCCAGGATCAAAATATTCTACACTTTCAGATTTATCCGAATCGTAAACTGGATTTATAGACTCCTCAATGCAAGAACTTTCATCATACTCTCTTATTATGCCGGGGTCATAACATTTACGAGACACAACATGTTCAACAACTCCAGCACTATCAGCATTCATTTTCCAGGTGTTAAAATTGCCATAATTCCCTTTCTCAATGCACACAAGATTAACACCATGTGACTTGAAAGTATCTAGCTCATCTTTCTTCACAGATTCAGCAAGAACTTTAACCTTATCAGAAAGAGTGAGAGAAACATTACCCGTAGATGGTTTGGTAAGAACGATTGATGGAGAATCGGCACCAGAAGTTGGTGTTGACATTCCGTCCTGCCTCAGCTCGCAATCACTAGGTTCCTTTGCTATTTCTGTTTCTTTCCCCACTTCTTTCGATGTTTTGAACGACTCTTCTGATGAGCTCGTCTCTAGGCACTGTTTCTTCCTTATCTGATTCCACTCCTCTCGTCGACGATCAAACTCTTCTTGAATATGTTTCAATCGGCGATTGGACTCTTCTTGAATTTGTTCCATGCGACGTTCATATTCTTCCCGTCGGCGATCAGAATCCTCTTGAATTTGCTCCAATTTACGAATCAACTCCTCCCAATCAGACTGGGATATGGAGCTTTCTCCAACAACCAAAGATTGTTGTGTAGGAATAGCATCATGATAACCGCTGCCACGAACCGGCGCCGGAGAATAGTGACCCCATTGTGCCTGAGATTCAAGACGAACTGGACACCCTCGGTGATGCTCTTCCACCGGATCATTGAGGCCAAACTTCGTCGTAGGAGCGTAGAAATTCAACCCCGAGCTCGCCGATACAGATGATGAATCGCGAGGAGCGTAGCCCTTCGACTGAGCACCATAATCGTTCCGTGCCCACTGCTCCCTAGCCGGATCTTGCAGAATCTCCGAAAAATCCCCACTGTACTCGTAATCACCAGTGTCACCGTACTCATTAATGAGGTCTGCCGGAAAATCACTGGGATCGCAATAATCGTACTTTGGTGAAGAATCGCAGTACTCATACTTCGTCGGAGAATCCTCAGGACCGTCGTAATCGTACTCCTCTAGAGAATCAAAACGCTGCCAGACGTTGCTTGATTGTATCCCGTCGGTAAAAGCTGAACTCGAGCTGTCGTATTCAACTTGCAGTTCTGCCGCCAGTAATTTCCTGTCAAAATAGATCACTTCACCGTCATAGTAGGTTGCTGTTCCCCCACGGTCGTCTCCGGTGACTGGGCATCGATCGAATCTGACCGGATTGTCAAACTCAGCCTGATCACCATTGTTGACTTCAAACTCATCGGAGATTTCGGAATCTGAGCAACTCGATAAATCGAATTCGATTCCGATGGCCGGAGAGCCGGCGCTCTGATACCAATTGTTGTGATCGGAGAATTGGCCCAAGGATTGATTGGTCAATTCACGGCTCGACGGAGCCATTCCGATCGGATATGAACTCAGGAAATGCCTGAGAACTGGGTTTTCGATTAAAACAAATACAAAACAAGAGTTTACAAATATCAATCAATTAGCTGCCTAATTAATCTCAGAAATCTTATACTTATAGCTAACTAGATGATACCCGTGCCGATGCACGGGAACTTATGAAAAATTTTTAAACTATAAAAATTGACTAATTTTTATGATTGAATTGTAATATTCATTCAATGATACTCAGACATATGCCCGAATTCATATAAATTGATGTAATATCATAATTCTCTATTTTTATTGAAGTTTTTCTAAACAATTTTATTTATATGAAAGGTAAAACATTTTAAACCAATTTATCTTAATGTTAGTATATTTCTATTCTTGTTATAAGAAAAAGTACATTTCTATCCTCAATTTTTGTGAACAATGTTTTATATTTGTTACTTGATTGTTTCCTTTTGCAAGCCTCTACTTTTCCATTTTTATTCTGAAAAGATGTTCATGACCATATATCAAATGATTTGTATATTGTAAAAATAGAGCCAATTTCCACTTAAACTCTGCATTTTTATTCTAAAATAATGTTCATTGAAGAAGTTATCAAAAAAAAATTGTTCATTGAAGAAAGGGAACCTTTAGAGCTTATTATAGCAAAAGAAACATACTTATTCTCATCAAAACTATCAACGTCCTATGGAGTATATGTATAATATGAACTCTCACATGAAATGTCATATAGTGAAAAGAGAAAATCAAACAATCCAAACACTTTTAATGTTGAACTTATTTAAAGAAGGAAAAATTGAATGTACATAAGATTTAATGCATAAAACATACACCTTTGTGGTCTATAAAACAACATTTTTAAATCCCAATGTGGTAAATACTCTTATCATCTCATGGAAATAACAAAGTTTGAACACAAATTATGCTATAAAAAATGCTTAAGACACCGTTTACGTGCCGATTCTTTGCTATCAAAATGCTGAGAAAATTCTAAGTCATCCTCTTTTAAACTATCATCACTTTTAAGTAAGCAGCAATTATCAACAATGGTATGATTCTTAAGTTCTACACATTATTAATCATTTTCAATAGCTAGAACCATCACCATGAAATAGCAATAACCAAACAGTGGTCATTTTAGAATCCAACCTAACATTAAGTTCTAACAATTTTTATGAATGACATGATAACTTGTAATTGTAGGAAATATCTGGAGTTTTTATGAAGTGTTGCATGCTGCATTATAACTGCACATAAACAAATACCCTCTGTGGGCATTGGCAGAATACCGCAACAGAGTTCAATTGCCAGCCAAATCACTCCATTGATTTGTTCGGGATTTTAATCTCAAACCCATGCATCGCCTAAATATGCCCAAGCTCTACATTTAGATGAATCTTACAAATAAAACTCATATTAGTTCTAGTTGATTTTCTGTTCATGCTATTGCAGTAAATGACTCGAGCATTTGTTCAATCTGCAAACATAGTGTTACTTGATGATGTCTCTCAAACATATGAACAAACACCTTTCGTTCACAATTTGTAACCCAAAAACACTATCTTTCAGATCCAATTGAGATATCAAACCAGAAACGACGACTATTTGCTTGCATTTCATTACCATTCAACCAAAACTCATCAATCTGAAAATTCGTGTAGCTTATTATTATATGGTTTGTATTGATTTAAGATAATCTCTCTGAGACATTTTATCAAACACGTTCCAGGCCCAATTTCTAGCACCAAAAACACAGTTCTTTCTGAAGAACTGACAGCAAAATCCATAAACAAAAACCAATAGCTTGCATTTCTTCACAAATGGATCATTACAATTCACCAAAATACATCCAATTCATCTTCAAAGCTCAAGACAAGCACCCATAAACACAAGTCAGATTAACTATCACATCCATTACAAAATTTTCTGACTGAGGAAACACTATTAAGTATTACAAAATTACCTAGTAATTTAAGGTCTCCACATATCAAAATAAAACCTCAAAGGCTTAGGAACTGCATTCTTCCACAGTTTAAATGCAACTGTGATGTCATCCTTCTGTGTAAAAAACTGTGTAAAAGACTCAATACAGAAATCAATATAAAAGAAGTACAACAAATACAATTAAGGGTTATGAAAATCCAGTGCATAAATCCCAGCAGTATAAATTACAGTCATTTTTAAACTAAATGAATCCATAGTTAAAAAAATCCCTCAAATTTACTTCAAGTGCTTCTAATTTGCGGGGACAGATCCTCCTCTTACTCCAGATAAGACGGTGAAAGAAGTAATTCCGATAAAATTCAAAAACACAGAAGAGAAATGAACAGTTGAATTGACTGGGAAAAAATATACTCCAGAATTAAAGCAGCCTAGGAAACGGTTTACACATAAAAATGTAATTAGCACCGCTCACAGTATTATCAAAATCAGGTGACTGCGAAGGAAAATATACCTGAATCTAAACTTTCTGATTTGGTTTCTGAGGTTGTATTTCTAATATGTAGTTTAAGCTTTGAACTACTCCAGTAAAGGAATGCAGAAAAGTTTAAGCTTGGCTAAATGAACACCATTTCATTGACTTCAAGGTATATTACACGCATTCAGCCACGACACTTTAACTTATACTACACACAGAACCAAGGCAGCAGCTCGTATCAGTAGGTAAAACTTTCAATAAACACGCGTAAAAAAATCCAGATAGTAAGATGTCAGTAAAGAACTGAGTGAGTATATGTCGGTTACCTTCATTAGGCAGCGCTTGATCAGTTGGAAAACTAAAACATCGCCATCAGCCAAATCATGATCCATGGAGAACTTTCTCCAGCCTCCACTTAATCCAGTCTTTTCCACCAAGTACTTAGTCTTGTGTGTCTGTCCAGATTCATCCTCCAAATAGACAGCAACACCCGGGATATCGGGAACATCATCATTCTTCGGTAAATGATTAACGCAAAACGACCTAGGCAGTCCCTAAAACAGTGATACAAATAACAACAATAGAGTATAAATACATACTAAACAGCTCAAAAACAGCTCAAAAATGGACTTTAAATAGGGCCTCAAAACTCACCAGCCAAAATCCACCAGAAATGTGGGATTTCGACATTACCTTCACAAAACTGGGGAGATTAGAAGGCAGCCTAGCTTGAATATCATTAGCTCTATCTAGAGCTGAACCCTCATTACCCTCATAGCTTTGAAAAAAACAAAAATGGCACATTTCAGCATCAATCAAAGATGAGATTTTTACAGTTCCAGATGACATTTTAGCACTAATAACTGAAAACTGACCATACGATGGACCGATTTGCCTCCGGCGAAGCAGCAAATCTCACTTTCTTGAGGGGTCTGCAGTCAGAGCTTGTTCTGGGCTTCTTGTGAACCAGCTTCCTCTTAAAAACTGAGGCTTTTTCCTGTGAGGGCCAGTCTACCACCGCCTAGAGGAGACATAACTGTTGTGCGTGAGGCTGAGCAGTCGAAATCAGACGTTCTTGGAGAGAGGGGAGGCTAATCAGGTCAGGAAGAATAGAAAAGGTCAGAATGTATTTGCAAAGTATTTTTGATTCAGAAAAACTCAAGAAGATGGATTGGGAAACACAAATAGCTTCTTCAAGAAGATTGGGAATATGAAAGATTTTTTGATGAATTGCAGAGACGGATAGTAATTAAAGTGGTAATTAAAAGCCAGTAGTATATAGTTCATACACTCATAGTTATACATGTTGTCTAAGTTATCCTTTGGTATACAGTTAGGAAAACACAAAGCCGGAGACATTGCACGCGTAGTATTTAATTAGTTCATTATTATCTTCCATAGTAGACAGCAGACAATTATCAGTAGGCCAGGCTTTATTTATAAGTACTTGTAGTACTTATATCATTCTAATATTTTATCAGTGGCTCAAATTTAAGAAAGGCAACAATTTGACTTGCTACTCAGAGATTTATTAAAGCCACATCAACAGCATCACTGCACCAGTTAAAATTCCAGCTTTAAAGCTTTATATAGTTGCTAGTAAGAATGATATTAATAAGCTCAGCTAGAAGATATCAATATTTCCCAACATGGTACATACCCACAACTCCAAAATCCGCACTCCAAACACCAACAAAAAGATATATATTAAATGCAGTTATCATAAGCTTTTCTCATACTCTATCGAGAACGAATCAATAACCGGATCATCACGAATCTGCATAAACAAATCGAATAACAGCAGAACTCACTTGGTCTCGGCCGGTCCATGTCGAGTCATCTTCATACATCTCAACAAAGAAGAGCCTGTGGGAGGATTTGCCATTCATGTCCTGGTCATGGTCAGGTTGCGTGGCTGCAAAATTGTAATGAACCCAGGTTCCATCCGACACAAATTCATTGCTACGAAAAAAAGCAGCAGCAAGCTCATAATGTGTGCCCTGCAGGGAAAAGGTTGAGTAAATATAATACAGGATAAAGTGTAGAAAAGTGGAGGAAAATGCATACGTTCTTGTTGTTGTAATATTCCAAATTTCCAATGCAGTCTTTGCACATATACTGCCTCTGTCATCATCACTCTCATCCTTGTTAGCAGATGAACGCCTTCTTTTTTTGCTCCTATACACAAATTTGCAAAAATATGATCCATATTTCAATGCTCATAACAATTGATAGAGAACTGGAAAAATGAAATACACAATTCATTTCACAATATATAATTTTAACATTCATTGAGGAATTTATTACCCGATCTGCTCCGACAGCTCCATCTGTTACACATACCAGACTTCTGATTTATCATCCAGACTAATTTCACCTGCAACATCACATGAAGACATTAAAATCCATATCACATCTCAGATGCCATCTAAAACATTTAATAAATGAACATAAAAGGAACTTACCAAAGCTTTTAGTGATCTCATTAAACTCCATCTTCTTTGGAGCGATAGCTTCAGAACCCCTCCATGCGCTCTTAGCAGCCAACCTAGTTGACCTCCTCGTACCCAGCACCGAATTCATAGCAGTCTCTCCACCCTTAAAACCAGCAACACCACGTTGCCTGCTTGCTGGCACTGGAGCAGGGGTCAGATTGGGAACCGATTCAGTGAAATCAAGGGATTTCACCTTCGCAGGAGTCTGCCTAATCGGAGTCGTACCTGTCACACAAATACTCCCACAAGCTTTCCCCAGAGACATCTCCTCCAAACCCTCAACCTGCCCAATCAACTTCATCAATAAACAAAAATCTCGCCAAATAAATCACCAAATCTCGAACGAACAAAAGGGGTAAATCTAAATCCACAAAATCATAATCAATTCCATCTAACAAAACACCAAATCTCGAACGAAAGGGGGAAAATGAAAATCTGCAGATGCAACAAAACACCGAAAATCACTGGAGATGTGAACTTGTGATTGCACCAACCTGAAACCATCCCTGGCTTTCATGATGGTGTACGGATCCCTAGTCTTCGCAGTTGTGGTCACCGTCATGCAACCTTCAACCTGACCATACACACGAAAAAATCAAAATCCGAACACAAAACAGGGATTCCATACAGAAACAACAGCAACAAAAAACAAAAATCCTGAAATAACAACAACAAAGCAGGAAAACGGGAAAGATAAATGAGAGCTCGAACCTTCAATTTTATGCAGCCGCATCCTGCACTCGATCTGATCCACTCTGGGGGTTAGTCCTGCCCGGGCTCAAGAGCAAGACCCGAACCGGGCCGACCATTCACTGGTCCAACGGTTCTGAAAACTACATCGTATCAATCAACGTTAGCGACGAACGGAATCAGGTCTTGCGGTAGCTCCGGAGAGAGGATCTCCATTATCAGCTAATCAGGCAGCCTCGTCATCACCGTCTCTGGTGGTTCATGGCTGAAACCGCGTAGCTTTGAAAAAAACAAAAATGGCACATTTCAGCATCAATCAAAGATGGGATTTTTACAGTTCCAGATGACATTTTAGCACTAATAACTGAAAACTGACCATACGATGGACCGATTTGCCTCCGGCGAAGCAGCAAATCTCACTTTCTTGAGGGGTCTGCAGTCAGAGTTTGTTCTGGGCTTCTTGTGAACCAGCTTCCTCTTAAAAACTGAGGCTTTTTCCTGCGAGGGCCAGTCTACCACCGCCTAGAGGAGACATAACTATTGTGCGTGAGGGTGAGCAGTCGAAATCAGACGTTCTTGGAGAGAGGGGAGGCTAGTCAGGTCAGGAAGAATAGAAAAGGTCAAAATGTATTTGCAAAGTATTTTTGATTCAGAAAAACTCAAGAAGATGGATTGGGAAACACAAATAGCTTCTTCAAGAAGATTGGGAATATGAAAGATTTTTTGATGAATTGCAGAGACGGATAGTAATTAAAGTGGTAATTAAAAGCTCTGCAACAGAAAAAAAAAAAGAAATACGTGTTAATTTTAGAAGAGCTCTAAAGGCTGATGTGGAGTGTTTTTAGGAGGGCTTTGAAAGCTGATGTGGCGTGAGGAGAGAGTATTTGACTTTTCAAGGAGTTGCTGTTTTAATAGTATAGATAGATAGGAAATGAAGAATAACAGAATTCTGGTTTCGGCCGTCTGGTTCCGTTGATGCCTTCGTTCATGTGAAAAGACCTTTCTGCCCTTCCTGATTTGAGCAGATCGTAACATGTTCACTGATCAAATTTAGGCCTTTCCGGCCTACGACGAGACGGACAGTTCTGAACTTACGTTTTTACCCTTTGTTTTTTTAGTTATTTGAAGCTACCCTAAAATAAATTAGGGGTTCGCCACTATGTACATGTACAACATTTTGATGAATTATGCCCATATAGGAATTGTCAACATACAAAATTTCTTGAAAAATAAAATCAGATTAGAGACGGGTGCGCAAAGGATTTCTGGACAATGAAATATTTTCATTCAAAAGCTGGGAGTTTGGGGAATGCGAAGCGCTGAATCAAAATAAGCACGCCCCGAACCCTGAACATTCAAAATCTCAACTGGGTATATATCCTGTACTGAGGAAGCAAGCATGGATGGTGAGGAAGAGGATTTAGTGTATTACGGAACCCCAATCGAGCGCGAGGAAGACGCCAGTTCTCGCAAGAAGAAGGCCGTGGCTGAGGCCTCCGGTCAGCTGCGAACGCTTGTTCCTTGGAAGCAAGAGGTAGTTAATAGTTATACCTTTAGGCCTTTTCAATCCTCCATTCACTGATTGTATATTCTTAATCGAACGATTTGCAGGCGAGAGACGAAGAAGGGCGGAGGAGGTTCCATGGCGCATTCACGGGTGGATATTCTGCTGGATACTATAACACTGTTGGCTCCAAAGAGGGTGTGTTTTTAATCATTGCTTGCTGACCTTCTGTTGTTAAGCCAGTTAGCTAGTCCTCATAAATAAACTCTTCTTTCCCTGCAGGATGGACCCCGCAGTCTTTCACATCCTCCCGGAAGAACCGTGCTGAAATCAAGACACAGAGTCTTGATCACTTTTTAGATGACGAGGAGAAAGCGGTACGATTAAATTTACTTCAGTGGAGGGCTTCTTGATGATAAATTGCATTTGTTACCTACCTCTATGTGATTATGAAACTTTGAGAGCTCATATCTGAAGTTTTCCTTTCTTTCATCATATCATAACTAGGAGTTCTTTTTAGTGTTTAGTGATTTAGTTGTAATTTTGTATCATTGTCTGTTGCAGGAGCTGGAAGGCCGTTCTTTTGCTACATCTACGCAGTTCGACACTTTTGGGTTCACTTCAGCAGAGAGGGCTCGAAAACACGTTGAGCAGGAGACTAAAAACAGGTGCCTATTTGACGCTGCTTATATAAAAAAACTTGAAAGCTCTGATGAGTCAGAAGGCTTAGGACAAATTATGTACGAAATGGCAAAACTTCAGTCTCTAACTCCCTTTCCATTTTACGCAGGCCATCAGCCATTCCTGGACCTATTCCTGATGAAATTGTAGTCCCAGCTACGGAATCTGTGGGTAAGTTATAGTTTCGGACATGCTAATATTTATCTGAATAACTTCAATCCTCTTACTGTGAGTGATCTCATGATGTTGATCAGGGGTCAAATTGCTTATGAAGATGGGATGGCGCCGTGGTCGTTCCATTAAGGAATCAAGGGCATCTTCAGTGTATGGTATGTGTTTCACCATTATTAGTGGTAAAATTATGACTTTTTCCTGTAATTCACCATTACAAGTGTCATTCTGGAAATAATTTCTGTTGCAATTTGTACTTTATGATTTACACATTTAGTCTGAGCTTGTTGCTATTGTGGGCATTCTTTCATTGTTACCGGAGCTTAAGTTGACCATCTTGATCAGCTTGTCATTCTACAACTGTGAGTTTCTAATGTGTTCTTTGGACACAGATGTACATGGGAAAGCTGGGAAACCTTTATTTGCACTTTCCGCTGATGATGAAGCAGACAAGAGTGAACTGGTTGACAATGAAACAAGATATAATGTGAACTCAGCAGCTGATGATAGCATCCTTAAGAGTACACCCGTAAGTATGATCCTATTTGTCAGCATATGCTTTGTTTTTGTGCTTGTCACAAATTATTTATTTTTCTTTCTGTAATTATTAGTATGTTTTGGACTTTTTTGATTTTCTTGTTTGATTTGGCACGTCCAAAGCTGTTAGAAACTATAGATTAATTCCAATTGTTTCCATAATGGTCAACTAGGATAATTTCCACTCTTTCAGTCTATCGCTTAGTATTAAGAGCTGAGATAAAAAGCTATCCTATGCGAAATGCACTGCTAACTGAAAAAGTTGATTGATTGTCATACTTTCCCGTCTAAAGCTAACTGATTCCTACCTACAGTTAGCCATGCGTTTCTTTATTGTATTTGAACAAGTGTTATTGCGAATTCCTATAAATCTTACCAGCGGGAAGGTTTTGATCATTAGCATTTGAAAGTAGAATGATTGTATTAAGTATAAACATTGTACGTTTACCCTTCTCAATTATTTCAATCATCTTAAACTAAAATTTATTTATTCCGAACAATGTCACAGGTTTATGTTATCAATCCGAAGCAGGATCTACATGGTTTAGGCTATGATCCTTTCAAAGATGCTCCTGAGTTTAGGGGTACGTTGCTTGTTTGAAGTATAATTATGATGTATATCTTTTTTTTAAAAACAATCTTTTATGATAGCTCAGCTCACTGCATGTCATTGCTTTTATCTGGATTACAGAAAAGAAACGACGGATGCTAGGGACTAGGGAGGCGAATCAGCGGGAACCTTTAACAGTGGGGGATAGTTTATTCGGCTTCAAATGTAATTTCAGTTAAAGCTACTTCATATTATATATGATTAAAAACATTTTGGGTCTTTATTCTTGTTAAAAATATTTATATGCTGTTGACATAAATTATTTGCTTGACACCCTTTTTAACTTGCTAGTATTAATTGTTCAGCTAGAAGGGTTGCACCTGGTTTTGGCATTGGGGCTCTCGAAGATCTCGATGTTGAGGATGAAGATGTATTTACAGCAGGTTGAACTTGGTCTTCTCTGTTTTGGTTCACCTGCAAGTTACTTGGTGCTTATTTTTCTGGGATTTGTTCTTACGTCTCATGACAAGTGGTCTATGCTTCTCTACTTTGATGAATAATTGTACCTAAAAAATCACAATTGTACCTTAATGAATAATACTAATTTTGGACTTTTGCTTTTCTTGTTTGTCAAAGAGTACACTAGGATTGAAGCTTACATCAATAATGTTTCTCTATGATCTTTGCACCTAACATTATTGCATTCATCATAAGCTGATTCCCACTCTTAGTTTTTTCATCAGGTTATGACTTTGAAGAATTCCATGCTGAGGATATAGAAGAACCTTCAAGGACGATGATTGACAATGTAAAATTGTTGGATAGGAAGAAAAGTGATTTCTTGCCTGGATTTAAGGCTGCATCAAACTCTGACTACCAGTTGGAAAGGTAATTCTTCTGCTCGCCTTTTGGAGCTATGATGTTCAGTTGGGCATGAGCAAACATGTATCTTGAAGGCCTTACTATATGATATGATTTATCAGTCAATAGCCCCCACTTGGAACTGTAAGATAAATCTTTATGTACGCACAGAAAATATGTTGACACAATCGGAAAATAGTCTTTTAAAAAATAGATGCCACAATTTTACAACTTTGGCCACTACCTTTTATATCAGCTATCTATCACTACCCCAACATAACTAAAATAGCTGTACCCAGCTATTATGCCTGCATCTTCCCATGTAAAGGCTCATGTTTTGATTTTTTTACTATCTAGTTTTAATATTAAAATTGTTTACAATTAAAATATAATAGTATTTACATTATCGAAAATATGGAAGAGTAGTTATTTAGCCTTCTGAGTTCTATTTATATAATACTACTGCTCATTGGTTTTATTTCTCAACTTATGATTTACTATTTTACTATACTCTTACGTAATCAAGTTGACTCCTAATCAACCTTTACTTGACCCTCTTATTTTTTCCCCTAGTTAGTATGAAACACATCGATATACATTCACACAACTAAAATGACTTGAGTAAGTTTTTTTTTTTGTAGACTTTCTGTAAACCAAGTTCCCTTTTTCAGTTTGTAAACCAACTGAACACTGCTTTATCTACAACTAAGTTAACATTTTCTATGGATCATCTTTTATCTCTATCTTTTTCTCTGTTTTTGTTAGATATTTGAAGTAAGTGTTGTTGAACTTTTACTTTTTATTTTGCAAATGAACGTTTCCCAAATGAGAACGAGATAAAAATGGTCATCCCCACCCTCTCTTTCTTTTGTTTTGTTTTGCAGTTTAGGAGGCAGATGAGTTTGATATTCATTTTTGAACTTTATTTTTCAAACCTTAGTTGGTCTTATTGTGGGTTGGTGAAGATGGATATATGACAATTTGGGCTGGGAGCTTTGTTGGTTTCCATGAATTTGTTATGGTTTTTACTTGGAAATCTTAATTCACAATAAACATTTTATCTTCGGAAGAGCTTGAATTATAATTTTAATAATAAGCAATCTTTTATGGGTGGTCATTACTGTAATTAAGTGTATCAGATAACATGAATTAGTAGAAGGATAATCTCCCCACTTATTTTCAGCATTGCAAGTTTAGAAAGATGGTTATTTATTTTATTTTTTTTGGTGAAAATAAGTTCAAAGGGTAGTTCCTGGGCAAAAACCTGCTCCTTAAAATTGAGTACACTCAACTTACCTAGGCTCTTCATTGTATGTTTCCCTTGTCACGTGGGGGTGGGCACGGCGCCCTTAGAAATGTCTGATACAATCTGTTGGAGGTAATAAACTCCACTTGGAAATGTTAATGTTTTCTGAATCTATGATGATATTTTCAACTTCTTCTTGATACAATTCATCTCTATCCTTCCCATTTTCCACAATAATTTTTTTTTTAATCTTATTTCTCTATTTGTATGATTATCTCTCTAAAGTTGGAGATACACATGGGGTTAAATTTATAAGAAGCTTCTATCACCCGTTGTATGTCCTAGTTTAGGAATATACTGGCTAGGTAGCTTTACTGTATCTGTTTATTCTGAAGAAAGCAGGGAACAAATTGGGGAACTGTTTTGTGTTGCATGAAAACTATTCTTTATAGGTGCAGCTTTTTGTTTTGGAAGCGTTCTTTCGTAATGTTTTATATTTTCTATGCTCTTTTTGAAATAGTTAAATTCTATAGTTTAATCAATTAAATTCGCTAATAAAACTTTTGATTATCTAGAGTTTCACAGTTGTTTTTGTCTGACTTCATTTTATTTATTGTGCACAGAAATGAAATGAAGTCAGACAAAAACATTGTGCACAGAAATGGTCCTCCGATTATCCCCAAAGATTTTGTCCCCCACCATAAGTTTACAAGTCCATTGGGTGCTGGCAACAGATTGGGAGAAGCAGCCCCCCCTGAAGTTGCTCCTCCGGAGGATCATTGTCTTAGACTTGCGATTGAGGGAATGGCAACATTAGTGGCTCGCTGTGGGAATTTATTTGAGGATCTCTCTCGGCAAAAGAATAAGTCAAACCCATTATTTTCTTTTTTGTTTGGAGGCAATGGTCAAGAATATTATGCGAGGAAGCTCTGGGAGGGTAGGCAGAAGCATGATGATAAAAAGTGGCAGTGGAATGGGCAAAAGTCTCAAACTGTAGAAAAGATGACGGCTGAAAACCGTGGCAGAATTTTAGGTGAAAAGCCACTGGATAGAAGCCTTAAGGACTCAGCAACATCCTCTACATCTGTGGACAATGTCACTCTACATTTTAACCTCTCAGATACATTCACCACACCCGAGTCATTTGTGAGTAAATTTAAGTGTTCATTTTGCAAGG
Source organism: Sherardia arvensis (assembly GCA_948330725.1). Classification (NCBI taxonomy): domain Eukaryota; kingdom Viridiplantae; phylum Streptophyta; class Magnoliopsida; order Gentianales; family Rubiaceae; genus Sherardia; species Sherardia arvensis. The sequence continues at coordinate 22,891,449 of OX415240.1, read as the reverse complement.
AAGCTTCCTGGCAAATGCCCTAAATATATATGTTAGGTCATCACCTTGACACTGTTATGCACTTTTGATACAGACTGGACCAGCTGAAGTGGTAAAACCTTTTCAAGAGGACCCTGAAAAGCAGGAAAGGTTTGAGAAGTTCTTGAAAGAGAAGTATCATGGAGGTCTTCGCAACAAGGATACTAGTGGATCTAGTAATATGACAGAAGCTGCTCGTGCTCGTGAGAGGTTGCAGTTCGATGCTGCAGCCCAGGCTATTGAAAAAGGTAATTGGAGAAAAAGCAAGTTTCCCAGTGAGTTGCTTGGAGATATACTACCTGCTGGAGGATTACAGTTTACGTCTGGTGGGCAGGAGGTTAGTAAATAAGGAATGTGCTATTGTTATGATCTTTTACCTTTTTATGTTTTTGAGATTTTTATAACATGACAGTTTTTCTACAGCAATCTGGTAAGCTTGGTGAAGGAGACTTGGTGAAAAAAATGGCGTATCCCAAAAGAGAGGAATATCAGTGGCGGCCTTCAACTCTTTTATGCAAGCGCTTTGATTTAGCTGATCCTCATATGGGAAAGGTACACTTTTATCATTTTAACTTTTATTTATTTATTTTACTTGTCTACCGCTGTCTAGATTTTGGCTGCTTAAGATATCTATACTTGTGTCGGGGGTGATTAATCACCAGTGCTTAGAGTGTACTACCTCCGTTTTCTATAAAAATGGCACACGAGACTTTATCAAATTTTTATTGCATGTCTGACCATCAATTTATACGGGTATGAGTAGCAATATTATCGTGTAATATAGTTTTGGAATCTACGTAACATGTAGTTTTAAAGTATCAAAAAAATCTAGTTGATAAATATATGTAATTAAATTCATCGATGGTCAAACATGCTAGGTAAAAAAGGACGCTATTGAAAGTACCATTTCAACAGAAACAGAGGGACTATAATAGCTTTCTTTCATTCATTTTGATTTACTTTGATGGTTTTCTAGTATGTTTCTAATCATCATCATACTATATTATGATGATGATAAAAAGGTGAATGATGAAGTTTATTTTCTTCTTTAGCAGTGTCCTGTATGGACTACATGATAGTCATCTTCATAATATTGGAAAAAAGGTGAATGATGAAGTAAACTTGTCAATAATTATACATATACGAAAATGTTGAGCTGCAGCACTAATGCTGCATGTTCAAGAATAAAAAGGCTGAATGAAGTTCTGGAGAAAATCAATATATTTGTGAACACCTATCTATTGTCAGTGTAGAAAGTAATATTCTATCTACTTATACGACTCAGACATAGGAAATTTGTTGTCACTTCTAAAAAGTGAATAAATTCAGAAATGGAAGATCTTTATGGCTTCATTGAAAAAAGACAGTGAACTAACGATCTTAAGGTTTGGGAGTGAGAGAATCACTTCGCTACTACCTTAGGACAATTGCAATTCTGAAATTTGCTAGATATGGCAATGCAGTCAAACAAGTGGCTTGCCTAGTTTTCTAGATACAACTACCATTTTAGGTGCTGAAAACTTTGTCTGACACCTGAAACTCAATAGTGTAGTCATTTAACAAGAGCATATATAATCACATATCGTGATGCTGGATGGTTTTATTTCCAGTTACAGCAGGAGCAGGGCATTTTAATGCCTTTTCTTTTTATATGGACTTTAGGGCCTTTAAAAAGGACTAAGGTTCCAGTACCCCAGTTAACATGGTAGTTGTGTCACTTTCCAATTGCCCATCTCTTTCTTGTAGTGCTTATTTTGCGTTCCTCTTGTATTGCATTTTGTTGCTACACAATTTATCTTACACATTTCACTGCTTGCAGCTTCCTCCACCTCCCCGACCCAGGAGCAAGATGGATACTCTTATCGTCATGCCAGAACTTGTTGTAAAGTCAGATGACAACATGATGTTGGGTATGGACTTGTCCGTTTCTCAGATGGGAGGTGGCGACAAAACCGAGGGCATGATTGATGAAGATATGGTGGTTGAGGTGGATGCAGAGAGGCCTGTTGATCTTTACAAGGTTTGTCATAGTTCTGTTATCTTTCCACATATTAAAACCAGCTTTTTATGGTCATATCAGATTTTCTGTTATGGACTGATTTATTTATATAAATATCTGAAATTCATAAGGCATACTAATGGTATATACAGTTGTAATCATCAATAATAGTCTCATAATGCATCGATTTGAAGTTCATTTTTATCTTCAACACTTGCGTGAAATATTTCATATGCAGGCCATATTTTCTGATGACTCTGACGACGAGGAGGAAAACAACAACCGGGTTGTAGCGGAGGATCCAACAAAGAAGGTTGAAGTAGCTAATAAAACTCTGAATCGGTTGATAGCTGGTGACTTCTTAGAATCCCTGGGTAAAGAGCTAGGTCTGGAGGTTCCACCTGATGCATCGTACTCAGAAAGTAAATATAGTAGCATGCATATTTGGAATGAAAATCAGAACGCCAGCAAGGGAGACAGAGACAAGGAGCAAGTCATATATACTCGCCCTTCTGCTGTTAAAGATGTTGGTGGAAGTTCGATGGCTCCTGAGAAGACACAAGCTAGTCACAAACAAGAAGGCATCAATGGGAATGTTACTAGAAGAACAGTTGATGCTGGTTTCCTTGACAGAAGTGGAAATTTAAATCTTGAAAGTGCATCTAAAGAGGAGAGGAAAACTAAAGCTCAAAGTCATCGGATCAGTGATTCTTCAGAGGATGAGAGAGAAAGAAAACACAGTCGACATAGGCGTAAGAGAAGCTATTCAGATAGTGAAGTATCTGATTCATCTGATGATACGCGGCACCATTCAAGGTCTAAAGAGAAGAGAAAACGATCATCCCGGGAAAAGAGTAGCAGCAGTAGAAGACATTCAAAGCACCACAAACATAGGCACAGAGAGTCATCTGGAAAAGAAGGTAGGAAAGACAGAGATCGGCATAAATATAGGGATTGATGAATGCTCTACTGCTTCTCAGTTGAAAACGGCCATCCTCCAGATCCTCCAGGTGTGCAACTGGTAACTTTTGCAAATGAACGTGTTGGAATGTTATGGTTAACCACTTCATTCAACTGGATGATGGTTGCCCTAGTCTATAGTTTCTTTGATGGCCATTATTTATCTCCGTTTGGTATACTTGTAGACTTCATGCTGGGGTATGTATACTAATGTCGTTGAATGATATTTACTTGTACATACCATAATGGAACATGTTGAGCCTCAGTTGTCCTTGTTTGTACACTCGAATTCAATGAATTTGTTCTCTCTCACTTTCCACTGCAAATTAAGGCTCTGTAAAGTATCAAAGACGGGCACCGTTTTTGCTGTTGACGTGGTTTATACATTTTTAACTTAAGATGGTGCTACTCTCTGTTTTCTCTTTCGGAGACCAAATTTTGAATTTAAACCTAACCTGTCCTCAACTATTATGATCGTTGAAAAACTTAGCAATGTACGTAAACTTAGCAATATACTTAGCAATGTACGTGGGCAGTAAGGTAATATCATGAGCTTTGGAAGGAATGTAAACTGTGAAGAAGTAGGTAAATGAAAGCATCATCATTTAATGAGAATGGAATGAATGATTATGAGGAAAAATGAGGACCAAGAAAATTAATTGCAGACTCAGCCATGACGGTTGCAAACTCATGGAAGCTAATAACGCCATCTCCATCTGTATCAGCCTCTTTAATCATCTCCGTGAGCTCTCTGTATGTTAATGGCTGCCCCATTTTGGCCATTGCCCCGGCAAGTTCAGCCAAGGTAATGTATCCATTCCCATCGCGATCAAACGACCTGAAAACCCCCAAGAGATGTTCCTGGTTCACCAGCAGCTCTTCATCGAGGTCGGGGCTTATGGCATTTACCAGCTCATCAAACTCCACCGCCCCATTTCCGTTGCAATCCATGGCGGCTAATAGAACGTGGATCTGCTCACCCGACGGCCTTAGCCCGAGAGATCTCAACAATGCTGCAAGCTCCAGCAGAGTCAAGCTGCCGTCAGAATCCATGTCAAATCTTGAAAATATCTCTCTCAGCTGCTTTATTTGATCAATATGTCTCAAGCTCATCTTCAAGAGAATGCTAAATTGCTTGAGACGCTTGTAGATTGGTGTATTATATATCAACAAGTTTGCACATTTGTTAGTTCCAAGAACTTTCATAATCATTTGTTATTTTGTTACAGGTACCAGAACAGAGGACACCCCCTCCCTCCAAGAAGATGCATTTGACAATTTTTCGGGCCCCAAACAAACATTAGCTAGTTAAAGGGCTTGCTTCACGCCAGCTGTCTATCATTGGCAATTATTTCGCAGTTTGGTTAATTATTTACAACAACCCAATCAAGTATAATCAAAAAAAGAAAAGAATAACTCAATCAAGTGAATGTTTGATACCTTACCTGGACTTCCATTGTTTTGTGATGGAATGTATACATGTGGGAGAAATTCTTACAAATGGAGTAACAATTTTTTGAAAAAATTATGAGGAAACCGTCTATATTGAACTACATGGCAAATACATAAAGTAGGGGATTATATGGGAAATACGAAATTGGTGGGTAGACCTTCATTTTATAAACCGACTTAGACCTAATCATATATAAGGTGGAACTCACATCTTCTTCCCCAAAATTTGCCCCAAATTTGTGAATCACAAATCTAAATTTATTGCATCTCGTCTTCAAAACATACTTCGACCGATTCAAAACATTAATTCCATCGATTCGAAGTTTTATTCCATCGATTCGAAACTTCAATAAAATCGAGATTTGATTGAATCGAGAATATTCAGCAATTTTAGGCCGAAACCTTTCACGCTGGATCGAAATCGTTATTAATGGAGATTGAACCCTTGCTAAGTGCTTCGTATTGCTCGTTTCTGATTATATATCCGATTTTGATTGGGTAATGCATGTTGCTTCGTATTTAATTGAAAGAATCAAATGATCGTTGAAGAAGAAGGTGAATCAAGCTCGAAAAAAATTATATCTGGTATGACACTGCAATTTCGTGTATTGTTTGATGCTGTAAAGTGGAAGTTCTGCTTGCGTGGAGCTTTTCTGGTTAAACAGTAAGGTTTGGAGCTATATGTTTAGGTTCTTGTTTATAATATGGACCGTTTGAGTTAAAGACAGTTTGTTTTGGACCGTGTGAAGTTTTTGTTGTTAAACATTGAGATTTGGAATCAACATGCCTAGGTTTCCTTGCTTAGAACTTATGTTTAGGTTGTTATTTATAATATGTACCTTTTGAGTTAAATCATGTTTGTTTTGGACCATGTGGAGCTTTTGTGATTATACAGTGAGGTTTGGAATGAAAGTGCCTAGGTTTCCTTGCTTAGAGCTATATGTTTAGGTTTTTGTTTAATATGGGCCTTTTGAGTTAAATCCTGTTTGTTTTTGGACTGTGTGAATATTTTATGGTTAAGCAGTGAGGGTTGGAGTCAAAATGCCTAGGTTTAGTTGCTTAGATCTATGGGTGTGTGTGGATTGGAGGATTTTGAGAATTTGGATTTGGTTTTAGAATTTTGAGAATTCTGGACTTGAAATTTGGATTTTGAGAATCTGAGATTTGAAATTCTTGTTTGGTATAGATTTGGATTTTGAATTGAATTATTTAAATAGAAAGGAAAATCAATATTTAATGAATTAATATAGTTGACTTTTTATTTTTTGATATACAATCAATATTGGATAAATTAATTTAGTTGACTTTTTATAATTTGATAAATATTAATATTTAATGTATTAATGTAGTTGACTTTTTATATTTTGCTATGCATCAATATTGAAAGTATTAATTTAGTTGAATTTTTATATTTTGACTTATTTGTTTTTGTAATATGCATGACATACGTTACATTTTTTATTTTTACATGTTAAAAAACATGACCGTTGTTTTTTAATTATGACAGTACTTTTTCTTAAAGGGAACTAGAAGAGTTATTGCTCCGGTCAATAAATAAATGAATAAAAAGCATTAAAAAGGATGAAACTACGTAGTTTTAACTAAATCCGCCACACAACCACCGCAAGTTCACCATATTCCGGTGCCTACCATTATTATATATTTCTTTTTTTGTTTCTTTTAATTTTATTATTTCATTCTTCATCGATTTTTAATTTTAATTTTTGTTTCCTTCTATTTTTTCAAATACAACTCATTCCACCTATAAAATTCTAATTTACACGGTAATTTCAGTCCATCATGCTAATTAGCACGTCTGCGAAAGGAAAACATGAATGTGCGATTTATGGAATATGCATGAAATATTCCGTGTTACTACAAGATCACCATATATTATATAAATATATTAGACTACAAATATAGATGATAGTGTTTCTATGTTAATTATGCATGGATCGCTAGCATTGTTTTCCTTAAAATGTGTACTTATAAAAATATTTATCTATTAACTTAATATTAAATAAATTTCTTACATTTTGATCTTAATATATATTATTTTATTATAATTACCTTTGATGAATAACCTGACAATTACGATATATATTGACAATTTCATAATCTTTTGAAATTTGCCACTATAATTTTGTTAATTATGAGTTTTTCTTTAAACACACTTCATCCTCTTCTTCATAAGTTTGTTCATAATATTTACAAAAAAAATTAAATATATCGTGCAACGCACGATGAAGTTTAACTAGTTAGCTTAGGAGTAATATTTATTTTTCCTTTATTCTATATTTTAAAAGGATTTGAGAAATCTGGGTTGAAATCTGGAACTGAAATCCGGATTTCAAATCCGCCATGCCACACAAGGATTTGGATTTCAAATCCCAAAATCCAAATCCTAAATCCAACCACACAGAGCCTATTTTTAGGTTTTTGTTTATAATATGGACCTTTTGAGTTAAATCATATTTGTTTTGGACCGTGTGAAACTTTTATGGTCAAACATTAAGATTTGGAGTGAATATGCATAAGTTTCCTTGCTTAGAGCTATATGTTTACGTTTTTTTTTGTTTGGACTGTGAGAATCTTATGTGGTTAAATAGTAACGTTTGGAGTCAAAATGCCTAGTTTTTCTTACTTAGAAAAAGGAAATTTCTGGAAGCAGCTCTCAAACACATCCAGCTACCACAACCTCTTATTGATCTGATAATGCTCTCTGTCCTGACAGTCAAATACCAGATAAAGGTAAATGGGGAGGTTGGACAGACCTTTTCCCCTAACAAAGGGCTCAGGCAAGGATGTCCATTATCTCCTTATCTTTTTATCATATGCCAGCAATACATGTCTACATGGCTGAAGAAGAAGATGCTCCAGAATTCAAGTTTAGGTGTCCAGGTTTCCAGAGAAGGCCCAGTGATCTCACATATAATGTATGCAGATGACTGCATTCTCTTTATCAAGTGCACACAGCAGGCAGTGGATGATATGGAAGCCATCTTGGAAGATTATGTCACCTTTTCTGGTCAGAAACTAAATCTTAGTAAGTGTGCCATGAAGTTCAGCCCTAATACCCAAGCCAATCTACAAGTGTCCATCAGACAAAGGATGAATATACACAAGGAAGGCATTGGTGGCACATACCTGGGAACAAATGTCATTTTTGATCAGAGAAAGTCACACATCTTCCACTCACTAATTCTGAAAGTTAAACAGAAGTATGAGTCTTGGAAGGTCAGACTTCTAAACTTCTCTGGCAGATTGACTTTAGCAAAACATGTCATGCAATCTCTGGTTGTTTATCCACTGGGTATCTTCAGAATTCCAGTACATATTCTGAAGAAGTTAGATGCAATGACAGCACAGTTCTTATGGGGAGGCTCTTTAAGTGGAAAATCAGTGCATTGGAGGGCTTAGAGCCAAATCTGTAAATCTAGACATGAGGGTGGTCTAGGTCTAAGATCTTCAGTGAGCTTGAACAAAGCATTGCTAGCAAAGCATGTTTGGCATATAATAAAAGGAGGTTCCTCTTTACTTTGTCAGGTATACAGGGCCAAATATTTGAGGCATGATTCCATAAAGACAACACTGGTAAAACCTGGAGATTCTTTGGGATGGAAGTATATTTTATGGGCAGCTGACCTCATAACAAGCAATTTGCAATGGAGAGTAGAAAATGGGAAGCAAGTCAAGATCCATGACAATTGGATTCCATCAATTGTAAATCTCATACAGAATTCTGCAGTGATCTCTACTCACACAAACCTGAGAGTAGAACATCTAATAGATCAACAATCCAGCACATGGAGGATGCCCCTCATCAAAAATATTTTCCCAAGACAGGTTATACCTCATATTTTAACACTCCATTTAGATGTTGAGGGGACAGATACCCCATTCTGGAGGTGCAGCAACAATGGAGTGTACAACACAAAGAAGGGATATCATGTTGCAAGGAACCAAGACCAAGGTGGATCACATCATATCAGAGTGTCAGACCAGGCCAGAAAATTCTGGTCCAAATTCTGGAACCTAGATGTCCCCCTCAAAATGCTAACTTTCTTATGGAAGGCAGTATTGGGATGTCTACCAACACAGAAGAATAGGCAAAGAAGAAAGTTGTCTGACAGCAACACTTGCACCAGATGCTCCTCTGGTATAGAGGATGAGACACACTTGTTTCTGGTCTGTCCAGAATCAACAAGGATCTGGAGGGAGACTGGAATCACAATACAAAGACCAGACATCTCTTTTACCACATGGTTTTTCCAACTCATCACTATGACCACACAGAAGGAGGAGATCGTCAGGTTTATTGTCATCTTATGGCAAATATGGAAACATAGAAACCATCACATCTTCCACCAAGTGCTACAACATCCAGAATGGTGTTGGGAACAAGCAAGAGCTGAATGTCAGATTATGTTGAGTAGAGGGAGAACAAGAGCAGAGACGCCCAGTTCCTTGCATACATCAGATTTAGGGAGAGAACCGGCCACAAATAACATTACAATTGATAATCTCAAAGATGGAAATGTGGAAGGAGCTCTCAGAGAAGCATGTGTCCTCAGCTTTGATGGATCTTTCAGAAAGACTGAAATGCTGGGAATGGGAGGCTGGAGACTTTGGAAACCTGGCTGGCCAAAAGATTTACACATCCAAGGAACAGACTTTTTCACGGCGGTGTCTCCACTGCAAACGGAGGCAGAAGCTTGTTGGAGAGCTCTAAAATCTGCATGCAGACAAGGTTGTCGACGTCTAAACATTGTCACCAACTCAAAGATCTTGGCAGATTCGATCACCGATGCCAAAAATCGCCTCTGGAGATAAAGTCTATAGTTTGTAGTATTACTGCTTTGCTGAAATCTATGTTAGAATTTCAAATTATTAAGATTAGTAGAAATAATCTAATGGTAGAACATAATCTTGACATTAAGTTAGGTAGAAGACTTTGTACTGTAAACTTACGAAATGCTCAATAAAATACATCCTTTCCATAAAAAAAAAAAACTTTTTTGTTCAGCCCGTGTGAATGTTGTGTAGTTAAACTGTGAGGCTTCCCTTGAAATCATCTAGTTTAGGATTTAGTGCATGGTAGATCAGTTGGGTAGCTCGCAAGATTTATAATCTTAAGATCATGTGTTCAAATCCCATTCATGCACAATATTTTTGATTTGAATTTTTGTTAAAAGTTCACTTATTTTTAGTTTATTACGCAAAATCTTCATTCAAATTATGTTCATTTTAATCATTTAATTAATCATAATGCTTATGCTACTATAAAAATATAAATAGTCTTGGAATAGATCGTTTATATTTATAGACGGGTCTCTGATTGTAAAGGACTTTTGAGGTGGCCCCTATTTTACAAATATTACCTGCGCGGCCCATTTTCTTCAAACTCTGAGAATTTGCGCTTGGATAAATATAAATATGAAATTATTTCTTTCCTCACACTTAATTTCACACAAATATCACCTCCTCATTTTTCTCCCAAACCGTTTCAGATCAATTCCGTCAAATCCCCAAAACTTCATCGCCAAATCGATTGAATTCGTTGTGCTTCTGCGTTGCTCACCGATCTATTGAGTTTATAGAATTGGATTTGATTGATCGATTGAATGGGTATATCGACTGAATGTTCGAGGATCTGCTCGCTGTCGCCAGAGTTGCTAATCACTGCCCACGACCTGAGATACTACTCAGGCAACGCTTATTTCACGGTGAGGGAGTTGGAACGGCGGATCTCAAAATGCTTCAGCGGGCGGTGGACGGCGAAAGTGAGGCGATCAAGAAGATTTGCAACGCAATCAAGGCTTTAAAGGCGAAGGATTCTCACGAGATTCGGCGGCTTCAAACCTCATGAAGTATTTCGATGTGTATGTGTTAGGTTTTCATGTTAAACTGTCCTACTTTCATAGTAGATAGCTTGGGTTTCATCAGTTTTTGCGCATGTCAGGTTTTCATGCTAAACTGTCATGTTTTCATAGTAGATAACTAGGTTTTCATCAGTTTTTGTGCATGTCAGGTTTTCATGCTAAAATGTCTTGTTTTCATAGTAAATAGATAGGTTTTCATCAGCTTGAATGTGCATATCTAAAAATTTTTGTTTTAGGTTACACAACATAATTTTTAAAGCGCGTCGATAATTTCTGTGTGCATGTTAGGTTTTCATGGTAAACGGTCATGTTTTCATAGTAAATAATTAGATTTTTCATCAATTTGACTGTGCTTGTTTAAAATTTTTGTTTTTAGATTAAACAACATAGTTTTTAAACCTTTGTCGATAAAATTTGTGTGCATGTCAGGTTTTCATGAAACTGTCATGTTTTCATAGTAAATAGTTAAGTTTTCATCAGTTTGATCGTGTGTGTCTAAAACCTTTTATTTTTATGTTAAACAATATAGTTTAAAAAGCTTTGTCGACAACTTCTGTGTGCATGTCAGGTTTTCACTCATATTTTCATAGTAAATAGCTAGGTTTTCACTCATATTTTCATAGTAAATAGCTAAGTTTTCATTAGTTTGATCGTGCGTGTCTAAAACCTTTTGTTTTTATACTAAACAACAAAGTTTTAAGAGCTTTGTCAACAGTTTCTATGTGCATGTCAGGTTTTCACGGTAAACTGTTCTGTTTTCATAGTAAATAGCTAGATTTTCATCAGTTTGAATGTGCATGTCTAAAATCTCTCGGTTTTAGGTTAAAGAACATAGTTTTTAAAGCGCGTCGATAGTTTTTGTGTGCATGTTAGGTTTTCGTGCTAATATGTCATGTTTTCATTGTAAATAGTTAGATTTTCATCAATTTGACTATGTCTATCTAAAAATTATTGTTTTTAGATTAAACAACATAGTTTTTAAACCTTTGTCGACAAAATTTGTGTGCATGTCAGGTTTTCATGAAAAACAGTCATATTTTCATAGTAAATAGCTAAAATTTCATCAGTTTGATCGTGTGTCTCTAAAACCTTTTGTTTTTTTATGTTAACCAACATAGTTTTTGAAACTTTGTTAACAGTTTCTGTGTGCGTGTCAGGTTTTCATGGTAAGCTATCATGTTTTCATAGTAAATAGCTAAGTTTTCATTAGTTTGATCGTGCGTGTCTAAAACCTTTTTTTACGCTAAACAACATAGTTTTAAAAGCTTTGTCAACAGTTTCTATGTGCATGTCAGGTTTTCACGGTAAACTATTCTGTTTTCATAACAAATAGCTAGGCTTTCATCAGTTTGAGTATGCGTGTCTAAAACCTTTTGTTTTTAGGTTAAGGAGGATAGTTTTAAAGTTTTGTCGACAGTTTCTGTGTGCATGTCAGATTTTCATGATAAACTGTACGGCTTTCATAGTAAATATATTTATTTTTCATCAGTTTGACCGTGCATGTCTAAAATATTTTGTTTTTAGGTTAAGTAGCATAATTTTTAGCTTATGGAACAGTAACTCGTATGAATAGTTTCAAGCGTGAACATTACACATGAATAGTGCGCACGTGAACGGTGCGCGTGAACAGTACTTTATTTTTTCCAAATTTGTAAATAAGGATCTCTTTCTTTCCATACTATAAGTTAGTCCATGGTTTACATTATAGCAATAATATAGGCGGTCACTTTAGAGACCGACTCATAAAAATAACATTTTTCTCAATTTATATTTATTTCGTCTTAAAAGTTAGGAACTGCTTGCCAGAGCTTATTTTTTTCGCTGAGTTGAATTGAACTAATTTGAACAAAAGTGAAAATTAATGTATTGAAAAATAGAATCAGTATGTCTAAATTTACATGAATTTATTAAATTATATTTTCACTGTAACGAACTGAATTGAATTAACTAAAATGAACGGAACTGAACTGAACTATTCTACAGATAAGCTCTGGAAAACACGGCCTTAGCTAAATTGTAAAAGTATTGATTGAAGTTGAAACCTGGTGAAATGTATTGAAAAGTGTTGTGCTGAAAGGTGTTGTGATGATTAGTGCCGTGTTGTGATTATTAGTTTTCATGAGTGTTATGTTGTACTGATCAGTGATATGTGTGTTGAAATATTGTGAAATAAGTTAAATTGAAGATGACCTTAATGTATTTACTAAAGCAGTATAATTGGAAGAAGAAAGTGCAATTTTCTCTTCAAAATCAAGATTTCATATAGGGCACGCGCTCGGAACAAGTTATGCAAAATTCATGGTTCGCAATATAATAATTAACAATGAATCCATTTCAATTATACTCATACCCTATTTTTTGACTTAATCAATGGTGTACTTCTGTTTAGTTTAGTGTAGTTCGATCCAATTAAGTATAAATACAATTTTGATGAATTACAGCTAAATTTAGGCAATAATAATTCTATTTTTCAATCTATAAATTTTCACTTAAATTAATTTGAAGTTAATTCAATTCATTTTAACAAAACTAGGTTGGTTGCGCCGTGCCGCACGGCGTTCTTAATCACCAACTTTTATTACGGACTAATAATAATACGTAAACTATTTTAACTTTAACTAATTTATATGGTGATGAAATAAGTCTTAAAATATTATGACTTGTGCCATAGTGTAAGTTGCACAAAAGTTGAAAGAATGTATTGAAAGTTCTAAAACATTTATCCCCAAATCAGATTCTTCTATCCAACCATATCATTTTGTGGGCAAAGAAAGTGGATGTTTCTTGTAAATGTAAGACTCGTCTGAGGCGAGACGTCTATCTAGTCGAGAACATAAATATGACCTGTATAAATATAAAATAATAATAATAAATTAAAAACAAAAACTTGAGATGATGAAAATAATAAAATAAACTATAAAGACTTTATTTCATTCTCAACCGGCGAATAAAAAATTGTATTAGTAGAGGTTGTATTAATTAAGGATATGTGACGTATCTAATAAATATATTTTTATAAAGATTTAGGAAATTGCATAGTGATATAGTGATAGAAGAATAGAAAACCATGTGATATCCAAATTTAGTGAAACTAAATGAACTATAATTACAAATTTACCAAATCAATTGAAATCAGAGAAAATCAGGAAACTTTTACAAAAATAGGTCTTAAATAACCAGAATGAAACATGTAGAACAAAACAAAATCGTAAAATATCTTAACTAAAAATAACAAAAGAAAAAAAACTATGGTGTGATTGGAAAAAATACTCTAAATAACTAACATGATGGACCGCGCGTTTGCGCGGTATGTAAGAAAAAGTTTGAATATTTTAAAGTGTATTATTGTGTTTAAACTAAAATTAAAGTTGTATGATTTTTTCAGAGATGAAAACTTTTCATTTTATCCAAAAAATATATGCCAAATAAATTAATCAAAGGCAGTAAATATGGCAAGAATTAAATTAAACTCCTAAAGCCTTGTATATATATGGTGTGCCTGGCAATCAAAATAATTTTGAAACGTGATCCTGATAATCAATTGTCAAAGAGGAAAGAAAGTATTTCATAATATTTTTAAATAGATTAATAGTATTAAAACTAATAAATGATGTAATGCCTTTTTAATTTTGTTATCATATTAATAAAAAGTGAATTTATTTGTCACAATAATAATAAAATAATGGATATCAAATATTTTGGAAATCATATAAAGCGTAACAGATACATTCCCCGTTTGGGAACTAGTTGTTAGCTGTTAGCGGATTGTATTAGCTGTTAGCTGTTAGCGGATTGTATTAGCTATTTTGACTAGCTGTTTTGACTAGCGGTTTTTAGATTGTCGTTTGGTAAATGATAAATAGATGTTAACTGTTTGTTATGTTAAATGACAGAAATGGACATCAACATAATTTAAATTATAAATTATATTTTAGTGTGACATTTATTTTGACGCATAGAATTATATTTCTAGTGCTTGTATCTATATTTCTTTGTATTTATTTGGAATGATATTCACTAACATATATAAGAGTTTATATTTATTTGTCAAATTGTACTCTAAAATTTTAAAATAATTATTTAAAAATAAAAGTGATAGAAATAAAAATTAGTACAAATCAAAATAATTAATTATGTACAAACAAAAATATTTGCTATTAATTGATACCTTCAAACGAAAGTTTTAAAAATAAAGTTATGTACAAAGGGAATGATAAAAGAATATTACTTAGGATAAAAGAATGGATAAAAAGGAGAATTTGTAATATTTATACAATTAATGACAAGAGTTTTCATCCAAAAAGCTCCCTTTTCGAGCGTTTTGAAAACAAGAGTTTTCATTCAAAAAAACTCAATGGAAAACGCTTCTCACCAAACAAGTAAAGTAGCTGTTTGACCAGTCAAAATCTATTTTTAGCAAAAAAAACAAAACTCTCCTCCAAAACGCTATTGCCAAACGGGGCCATTGTGGCTTAAAATAATCAGTAATTAGATATTAAATGAAATTATAAGTAGGAAAGAATGTGTATGTAAGTATGTCGCCTAAATAAAACAAACATAATAGAACTATAATATATTAAATCAAACAGAATATTAATATATCAATTTTAGTTTAAATAGTAATTAACAATACATCATCATCACATACTCTCATTGCAATAAAATATTAAAAATTTAAGCTATCTCCGGTGTCTACATTTGATTTACAGCCTGTGGTGTGGCTGGCATATATATATAATTGATGGTAAAATGGACTGTATAGACTATTTTGAATTTCACGCGTATTATATGTGAAAAATGACAAAAAATCTTTTAACTCAGTCAACTCGTTATCATAAATGGAAAAATGGAAAAAATGGTACCTTCCATTATAATTAAAAGCTTCCCTTATCATTATAATGAAAAATGGAAAAACAGTCATAAAAAATGAAATTAAAGAATATTAAAAAATTAAAAAATATAACAAAACATATATTTATTGATGAAATTCAAAAAAAATCCAAAAGGGATGACTTAAAATAGTATCTAAAAGATGACAATGTAATTGTCAAATTATTCAAACAAATGAATCAACTTGAAATAAAAATATTGAAATTGGCTTTCACACATATCTTCATTTTGCTCCAATTTTTTGCTTTATACACGCGGTAGAGTTTAGCATAACTAATTAAATTTCGAAGAAAATTGATATTTTTACAATATTCTCCGAAATAAGAATAATGAATAAAGAAGTTAGGAGAAATTGTTTATTTATATTGATTAAGCAATCAACATCCTATAATAGGAAGAAAAGGATTAAGATTTAAGTTAATATATATTTTCTACAAGGCAAAAGCATTCTAAAATCTTCTATCGAATCATTTATATAGCTTAAAGGTGTAGAAATATATGATTTTCATCAACACATGATCCTCTAATTAATAAATATACATGATACTCTAATTATTAAATAGCTTTGCATGTTTGGTTCTTTGCATCCTCTTCGTAGTACATCAAGGATTATTCCGAATTTCAAATAGTAACAATATCGACTCTTTCAGGCAAAGAGATGATGTGAATCTTGTTGGTACTTGGTATATGGATAGGACATGATAGATAGAACATTATAGTAGCCCGCATCAGCTGTTGTTATGTTAATCCATCAAAAAAAGTAAAATTATATGCAAAAACAATCTGATGAATTGTTACACGGTAGTAATATTCATTCTCTGACTCATGCAAGCTGAAGTATCAGAGTTGGCCTTAGGATCCCCAACTACAAACTTTGTGCAACTCAGCTGGTTGTGGATTATCATGATTCAAAACATAAATGTCATCTTTCTGGGCATGTATTTAGTCTTGGAAACACCACACCACAGTAATGCTTGGCTAAATACATAATGTAAGCATATTGCTAGACGTGTAACCCGTTCCACCAGAAGTCGCACCAAAACTCTGTCAATATCCATGCTTTGAACTTGAAATGGAATCTGAGTTCAGAGCGAGGACGTTGGTGATACCAGGCCCAAACCCGAATACTCCTTGATAGTGTGGGCTTGGCCCGTTGCAAGGTAAAGCTAGTTTGGCAATATCCGGGTTCGTACAACTCGGACAGCGACACACACTAGAGGACACTCGGAACATGGACCACTCGGAGAGCATAGGTTATTGTATAAATAGTGCTCCTCAGCACTATTCCAAGTAAGTATCTTCTCACTATT
The DNA here is from genome assembly GCA_948330725.1 of Sherardia arvensis. NCBI lineage: Eukaryota > Viridiplantae > Streptophyta > Magnoliopsida > Gentianales > Rubiaceae > Sherardia > Sherardia arvensis. Next base: position 22,874,938 of record OX415240.1, on the reverse strand, counting down.
CAAGTGATTACCCCTTTTCTCTCCCGAGATCCATCTTTCATCATCACGCCGGAGGGTCTACCCTCGGGTACCTCCCGGGGCTCTGTCTTGCAGGGCTAGGTATTGGATCAGGGATCAAGGGACTATCCGGACCGACCAGGCGGGCAGCATCAAGTTGGCACGCCCAGTGGAACTCGATCTTTGTTCACAAAAGCATTAAGATGCCGCCTCGAGGTCGGCCGCCGCGAAGAGGTAGAGAAGGAAGAAGGCCGGAAGCAGTAGAGGAGGACCTTACTTTGCGTCAGATGAGGGATCGAGCGCGTAAGGGGAAGGCTCCGGCGCATTCGGATCCAGACGTCTCTGAAGGAGAGTCAGAGCCGGAAGGAGAAAGGGAACCGGGAATGACGCAGGACGACCGCGACAGAAGGGAGTTTGCTGCCACTCAGGAGGAGGAGTACCGTCGTTGGCTGGCGGCAAAGCAAGGATCGGGATCGGGAACGAAACCGACTGAAGAACAGTCGAACCCCCCGGTGACTGAGGTCCGGGTGCCCCCGGTTCAGCCCGGGTCAGGATCTAACCCGACCCCGATGGGGCCTCCTGCGGGGTTACCCCCTTTGGCTGCTGAGGTGGTCAGCCGAGGACCCCCTGTCGTTCACGGGCAGGAAAATCTTCGGCCTCCAATTGTGATAGATTTGGAAAGGCAACCAGCCAGCATGGGGCCGGGGTATGGTCAAGGTGGGGGTCCTCTCGGATATGGAGCTCCAGGATACGGGATGCCTCAGCCCGGATATCAGGGGTATCAGGGGTACCCCCCGGCACCCGGAGGGTATTATGCCCAACCCACTGGAGTCTCGGGGGGCTGGGCTCCCGAGATTCAAGGACCGGTGTGGATGCAGAGCCAAGCACCAATGGCGGGATATGCCATGGCTCAACCGGCCCCGCGCGCGGGAACTTATGGCGCGTACCCGGTGATTGTGGACCGGGCTCCGGCGGCCCTGAATTCAGTGGATGAGAGGTTAGATCGGTTGATAGGCAGGAATGGAGGAAGGCCTACCTCCCCTTGGATAGGTTACATCAGCACCTTCCCTTGGCCGGTGGGAATGAGAGTCCCGGAGGGGGTGCCGACCTACAGTGGGGAGACGGATCCGGAGGAATTTGTCAGGACATACCACAACGTCATGGGGACACGTGACATCCGGGAAGAGCTTATGTGTAGCTGGTGAGCTCGTATCTGAGGGGAAGTTGCTTGTCGTGGTTTGAAGCCCAGCCCCCGGAAAGTTTCAGAAATTACTATGACTTTTCAAGGGTTTTGATGCACAGATATGAGACCAGAAGGAAGAAATACCTCCCTTTGGCCGAAGTGGCTCATAGTCGGCAGTCGGCAAAGGAGGAAGTCCGGGGTTTCCACAGGAGGTACATGGACGATTCTATGAAGGTGATTGACAGAGACGCTCAAATGAAAGCCCTGATAGCAGGATTCATTGCAGGGTTGAGAGGTGAGGTGTTATGGGCGAAGGTTATGGAGAATATTCCGACTACTTTTCATCAACTGGATCTTGAGGTGGAGATGTATTGTTCGCTTCTGGAAGGGAGCAAGAAGAGGAAGGAGGAAGGGTACTTCGAGGACAAGGGGATTGGAAAAGGTGATAAGGCTCGGGTTGCTGATCCTGTCAGGAGGGATGCGGGCCCGGCCCCAGTAAGGCCGAGGGTTGACCCTCCTCGGACTGAAACGTTTACTCCCCTGACGAAAACCCGGTCGGAAATCTTAACAATTCATCGGAACCTGTTTCAAGACCCGGCCCCCATACCGGGAAATCCGACTCCAGCGAACGCAGCTAAATATTGTGCTTTCCACAAAATGGACACACAACAGATGGTTGCCGAAGCCTAAGGGTGGAGATTGAGAAGTTGATCGAGAGAGGGCAATTAAGAGACTGTGTGAGCCAGGAGAACCAGCGTCCGGCGGCTGGGCAGCAGGCCGGAGCGGGGAGGAAGAGGAATTGGATGAACAGGCCGCGGAACGATAACCAGCGAGGGGCTCCTGCACCGGCTGCCCAGCCGGGAGCAGCGGCTCTGGTCATGGCCCCGGAACCAGTCTACCAGGTCCCTCCCCGGATGATAAATGTTATACATGGAGAAGTAGGTGATGGGCCCCAGTCCCACGCAACGGCCAAAGCCCGGAGTCGGTACGTGCCGGCTGGCGAGGACAGGGAGAAGAGACTGCGCCCCACGGAGATCATCACCTTTTCGGACGAGGATCCGGTGCCCAGTCTAACGCCCCATACGGACCCGATGGTAATCACAGCGGAGATAGAAGGATTCACGGTCAAGCGAGTGTTCATTGATGATGGAAGCAGTGTAGAAATCATGTTTGCTTCTTGCTTCGACCAGCTGGGGATAGGCCGCCACAACCTTCGCCCGAGCACCTCTCCCTTGTCAGGGTTCACCGGCCGCACAGAGCATCCCTTGGGGGTGGTGTCCTTAACAGTAACAGTGGTCGATGACCTGGACACGTCAACTCTTATTACGCTCTTTCTAGAAATTTTCCTCACAAATTGGGTTTTATTGACAAAAGATTGCGTACGTTAGCTGGCATACCCCTCAACTCACCCCAACTTCCATTCACCAACCCTTTTCGTCTAATCGAAATCAAAAAATCTTAACCACGCTATAACAAAATTGGGATTCACGATAAAGGCACATCATTGTGGAGGCGCATTTGATCAATAACCTCAAAACCGACGATTTGTTTTCAATAAATAATCCATCGATGTCCCACCACGTACAACCAAAAACAAAAAATCACAATCAAACCGTGTAACTCTGAAAATCATATCACCGTCAAATCTCTGTCGTGCAAAAACATCGACCAAGACCTGCGAATTTATAATTAGATTGAATGACGTTTTGGTATTAAAGTAGAATATATTAATATCATAGTTACACTACATTACAGTAAAACAATATATAGCGAACATTAGAAAATTTATGAACGCGGTGTTAGATAAAAGGAATAAAGTATATAGTACCATAATTTATAGAATAGTGTGACAATATATTGCGCTCAATGAAGGAAAACTAACGTAACGTAAAAGGAACAATCTTCGTATGGTATAGTGCATCCCTTGCCATGTATAAAAAATAAAATATAGAAAAAATATTTGCATCGGCTAAATATCAAATATGAAAATTATAGGCGCCGGAATATAATGATCTTGTGGTGGTTATGTGGTGATTTTAATCAAAACTACGTAGTTTAATATTTTTTATTAATTTATATTTACCGAAGCAATAACTCTTCTAGTTCCTTTTAGGAATACAATTATAATTAAAATTACAAAAACAACCTTCTATGAAATGCACAATTAAATACACTATGGAACATTATATTATTAGACCCTGTTTGCTGGAGCTTATTTCTTGCCGAACTGAACTGAATGTTTTTTTATAAAAATAATGAACTGAACTGAAAAAAAATAATAAAAATACTTAATTGAACTGAAAAAATATAAATATGTTGAATTGAATTGAATAAATATAAATATAACTAACTTAACTGGAAAAAATTAAATATATTAATTTGAATTGAATTGAATTATTTTTAATATAGTATGAACTACTAAATATATAAAAGGTAACTACGTAGACCATTAGGGAAGCTAATTACCTTCCTATGAAAACATATTAATTATGATTTCAATTATATAAAACTACAGCCATCTAACTGTAATAATATATATTAATAACATCAAAACTATTTATTTTGATTTTGATTTTGATTTAATATCATATATAAATTAATTGCTGCCGTAAACATATGTGTGGAATGTAACATATACCAAAATTCAATTCAATTGAACGGACTTTATATAATTAATCAAATCAATTGAAAATCTAGAAATATTTACGAAAATGGATCTAATTGAATAAGAATGATACATGTAGAATCAAACAAAATAGTAAAATAACATAACTAAAGATAGTAAAAAAATAAAATTATGGTATGATTGGGAGAAAAATTCCAAATAAATACAATTAAAACTAAAATTACAAAATCATCCACTAATTAAGAGCCTGTTTGCCAGAGTTTTTCTGTAAAGCAGTTCAGTTCAGTTCAGTATTTATTTTATTTTTTTTAGTTCAGTTCAGTATTTTCATTTTTCAGTTCAATTCAGTATTTTTTATTTTTCTTCAGTTCAGTTCAGTATTTTTAAATATTTTTCAATTCAGTTCAGTATTTCTTTATTTTTTTCAGTTCAGTTCAGTATTTTTTAATATTTTTCAGTTCAGTTCAGTATTTTTGTTAATTTTTTTCAGTTTAGTATAAATATATTTTTTCAGTTCAGTTCAATGTTTTTATTTTATTTTTCAGTTTAGTTCAGTTCGAAAAATATTTTTAATTTTTCAGTTCAGGTTAGTTCTATTCAGATAAATATTTTATATTTTTTTAGGTTCAGTAAATTTCTTCTATATTTTTTATTATTGATTTCTACAGTTTTTACAGTTCAGTTTATATTCAGTTTAATTTTATGCAGTTCAATTCAGTTTATTTAATTTGATTATGATCAAATATGATTTGATGAATTTCAGTTTCATTCAGTCGTATTATTACAATGTTCAATATATTCAATTATATTCGGTTCAATTAGTGTTTACTAGATGAATACAAGTTCATTGTTTGTGGATATGACAAAATGGAGCAATTTTTGTACGCTAGTAGTTCTATCATATTTTGAATATTTTTTGAACAAGTTCAGTTGAATTTAATTAAAATTAAAATAAATTCTATTTTATTCATGTACAAGTGTATATTGATCAATTTCAATTTAATTTAGTCACACTATTATTGTCTTGAATACATTAAACTTTACTTCAGTTTAATTCAATTTAGTTATAAGTAAATGTGATTTGATAAAACTAGTTGCATTAAGTCATTATTTCAATACATTACACTTTATTCTGTTTAATTTCTATTCAATTATGTACAATTCAGCTCATTTTATTTGTCAATAATGATCTTTTTACTATATATATATATATATATATATATATTTTTTTTTTTTTCAATTCAGTTCAAATTATTTTTTTCAGTTCAGTTCAGTATTTTCTTTATTTTTTTCAGTTCAGCTCAGTTCAATAAAAAATAAACTCTAGCAAACAGGGCATAAATCCTAATTAAATCATAAATAAATACACTATGAAACAATGTACGTTTTAAGGTGTCAGTAAAGGAAAAAGTTTAATGTAATATGACTAAATGCAATTATATTCCATCCAAAAAATTGTAATTATTCCTAACTGAAATTAAACTAAATTGAAGTAAAATTTAATATATTTTTCTTCAATCTATTTTAACCATGCATAACAGCCGTTCAATACCATTTATAAATTTATATGAATATGCTTATTAGTAGATATACCAAATTTAATTTAATTGAATGGACCAAAATTACATAATTAATCAATTGAATTGAAATCAATTGAAAATCAGGAAATAATGACGAAAACAGGTCTAACTGAATTTTAATGATACATATAAAATCAAACAAAATATTAAATTAGCATAACTAAAAATGATAAAATAATACAATTATGGTATGATTGGGAGAAAACTTCCAAATAAAAACAATTAAACCTAAAATTACAAAATTACTCATAAATTAAATCCTAATTAAATACTATGAATTTTTATTAGGGTGTGATGATGAGTAAGGGATATAAGAACAGATGAATATGGCCTCTAACCAACATCATGTAAAGTGCAACTAATTCTCAATCAAGTATTCAAAACAAAGGATAACCCTCCTTAATTACTGTTATAGTAGTAGTTAATTAGGTACAAAAGTCAGCATTTGAATGACGGATGAAATTAGCATCAGATAGCCTGAAATTTGCCTGATCTTCTTGATGAGCATCACTTGTTTCTTGACTCAAATTAGAAGCAGTGAAAGAAGGAGCAACAATAACTGAAGAATAAACTGTAGAGCTGCCAAGTTTGTGATGATCATAATCACTTACATGGGACTTGGCCAGATTCTTGGTGATGGCATTCTGCAGAAGCTGATAGAGCTTTGGAGGCAAGCAACTCTTTTCTTCGTACGGGTAAGTAAAGTTTGTCCTTGCATTTCTTCCCCTCAGAATCCTAGCAGCACTATCATAAGCCATGGCTGCTTCCTCTGCCTCATCGAAGGTCCCCAACCACAGCCTCAGCTTCTGCGCTGAGTCCTTAATCTCAGCCACCCATCTCCCTGAAGGCCTCTGTCTAACTCCAAGGAATCTCTTCTTCCGAGCTTCCATGTTTAAGGTCAGATTAAGGGATGCTGCTTTCATATATTTTGTATTGATATTAGACAACAAGAACAAGATGAAGACATTAATCTAGTTCAGTAACCATGCGACGACGATGATTTGAGATTAATATATCAACTTACCTGGCGCATCAGATTGAACTCTTATGGTTTTATAATAATAAAGTTTGTTATTAGATGGTAGACACGTCATTTTTATGATCTGGTGATTAAAATGAGCTAGAATTGTTTGGAAGCTAATTAGCATATGATTTGTTTGTAACTATTTAGGCATCACCATCCTCTCTAGTTAAGGATGAATTTGCAGGGAATCTTCAAAGCATGCTGTTGCTGATAACAGCTCACTAATTTAGACTATTGTATGCTCTGTATCTGTAATAAATATATGTATACTGATTCTCAGGCTTGATCCAAAAGGAAGAAACAAAACACCTCAAAACAACTCCAGACGCATTGTCTCTCCTACGAAAAGAGTTAGAGAAAACTTCAAAACTAAAATGAGAGGGGAAAAGAAAGTTACAGAAAACTAAGTTTTCCTGTCGTAACCTAATCAGTGGTCCTCATTTCAGTTGGTCCCGTGCTACAACAAATTAGGCCAATTTTACATGTTATGGTGTCGTTTGGTTAGGGATTTGGAAAAATAAAAGAAAAAAATGTTCCTTTTTTGCTGCTAAACTTTGATTACAATTTACAAGGTACAAACCATCGTGACCAAGTTCATTTAAGAATTTCCATTGGCTGGATAGGTTGAAATCAAACTAATAGAAAAACATAACAGACGATTTGCAGATTCGCAGGTTTGAGGGTCTTTGATTTAAGGGATTCAGAAGTGAAGGTAGAAAATAAAATTTTACAAATATATAAATTTATAATAATCACATAATGTAGTAACGGTTGGAATTAATGGTGTTGATAGGAAATGTTTTAGGTAACCTTGATGTCATTTCCAAAAATAGAGAAGTGTTTAGAAGATCTGTTGGACTTGATCTTAGTGTAAGCCAAGCATATAACGTGAAGAGTCCAGAAATTTCAGGACGATTTAGTTGACTATTTTGTAGAAGTCACTATGTTTAAACATACTGGATGTTAACAGAATCAGAAACCAATCAACAGTCATTGTGTTGAAGTACAGCTCATGAGCGATCAAAGAAAATATTCGAAGATATTCAATTCCGATCTAATTAGATTAGGAATATATATATATTAGAGTTGTATTCACTACTACAAAATTGTGGCATTTAAGGCGGTTGGTCTTTTATGTTTCAAGGCAGAAGACAAATGCCTTCTCTGGTATTGCCTTAAAACCTAAAATAGGTTTAAGGCGGTTCCTCTTCCGCCTTAAAGGTTTTCAGTTTTAAGGCGTTTCTTCCGCCTTAAAAGCAGAGGCCTTCCGCCTTAAACACGTCTTGCGAGTTCGCATGAAAGCTCATTGTGTTAAAAAAACCCTAGCAAGCAGAACAACTTGCGAAGTCTCAAGTCAATTCTATTATAGCAAGCTGGACAGCTTGCGATGTCTCAAGTCCATTCTGCTCGGTAAGAAAAATGAGCTCTCCGATCCAAATGGACCAGAGAACTCCATATACCTGAATAAATACTTTTCACCTCAAAAATAACTATATTGTGGAATTCTTTCTATTAAAAAATACAACAAAATCATTGTACAAATCTAACGCAATTTATTACACTTTTGTATTAAAACAACCGAAATCTCTGCACAAACCTAACACAATAGTAGGCCTAAGAAACTGCAAAACCTTTGGATCAAGATCGGAGATGGCAAGAACCTCAAAACCCAGCCATTCATCGAGCGAAACACTAAGCCTTGCATCAACATAAAGTTAATGATCCAATCCAGCCTTGCATCGAGCTCTCTGATCCAACCCAGCCTTGCATCTAAGCCTTCAACTCCATACATGTTTTCTGATGTTATGACATTATCATCAAACAGGCGACAGAAAGTGTTCGACATTGCTAACACAATATCCATGAGGCCTTGCAACTCTCAGAAAAAAGAAGCTAAACAATTATCAAATGATATAAACCTCGCAACAAACTATAACTCAAACCAGATAACTAACCTTTCCTTTTCTCCATCCATTCAAGACTATCAACAGACAGTTGCATCCTAGTACAAGAAGCAAGCGATTCCACTATTTGACCGAAGCAATTATGCACTAGATAAGATGAAACAATGTTGCGGACATCACTTTCCTTCATCACCTGTCAACAAAGCATGAACACACACATAAGCAAAACTGCAAACTTTAACTCATTCAGTTGCATAACTTTCAGGGCCAAACTAACTAATGACCTTATCTAACAGAGAACTTCATGCAATCTTGTTTTCTTTCATAAAAAAAATCACAAGATAACACCCTAGATCCACATGTTTGACTTACTGACTCGCAATTCATAAGCACCCATAGATGTGAAGCAGATTCGCAAACTTATATTAAATGGCTCTCAGTACTACAGTCATTCAAACATATTTTATCTGGTTCAGTTCTTAGTTAAATTAGCAAAAATTTTACTCTAAATCATACTTCATATTTCAAATATTACATTAGTTCAGAAATTAGTCAAAAAGGAGTTACGGTTATCAAGTTATGAATTTTTGAGGTAGCAATCAGATTGCTAACGGAAAAAAAGTATCAGAATAAAATTCAGATGTTTAAAGTGCTATTTCTTGCCCAATTCTTAACCAAATGAATCCATTCTTGTTTCTAAATTGTAGGTCAGAGTTCTAAGGTTACTAAAGTGCAAAATTTGGCCAAAAACGATTCATGGTTGTTAAGTTATGAATTTTTAAAGTATGTTCCAGCTGCTGCCAAGAACAAATTACATTTTGAAATTGCAGTTTTCATTGTTTTACTTGTGTACAAAACTAATCCTAACTTGATCTAAAATCATAGTTTAAGGTTCAGAGCTGAAACTAATGCAAACAACTAAACATCACGTGAATAAAAGCCATCATACTCACAATCTTCTTAAAAATGCAGTAGCTTTACAATCACTTTTTTTACTGTTTTTCTCATAACAATTACTGAATTACAACAATCATTCAAGGATTCCTTCTCCACAATCACATGCATGTCATTTTGTGTGAGAAATTCTTAATCAAAGCATGTGAATTTAACTGCACATTAGTACAAAGATTATAACTTTCTAATTGCTACTGAAATCATAAACTGAATCCATGTTCTACCATCATTTATTCAAAAATCATCATAAAGAGAACATTTTGACAGCAAATTTCGATCAACTTCTCAGAAACACATTAGACTAGCGAATTCTTTCACTTTTATGAAAAGTTAATGTTATAAAACACAACTTTCACTGAGAAGACATTCTGTAAAGTAAACACTGGGATGAGGGAGGCATGAACTTACACAAACGAAACCAATCCAGACAACACAATTTTCACTAAGAAAACATTCTGTAAAGTAAACACTGGGATGAGGGGGCATGAATGTTCACAAACAAAACCAATTCAGACAATCAAATCAGCAGAAAAACAACATTATCAGAGAGGGGGGTAAAAATCAAACCTGTTTGCGGGCTTCAATCCGTTTTCGCCTCTCAACTACTTGCTGCTGCTGCAGGGCTTCTTTTTCCTCTTCTTCTTCCTCTTGTGAAACCCAGTTACGTAATTACTTCATAACAAGCACAACAATCAGTCAGCACAAAACAAAAACATCAAGAATCAAGGAATTAAAGAGACCAGAAACAAAGGCTTTACTTGAGGTTCTTTTCATCGAAAGAAACAGAGAGGGCTTTGTTTTTTTACAGAATGTCTTCTCAGAAACACATTAGACTAACAACTTCTTTCACTTTTATGAAAAGTTAATGATAAAAACCACAACTTTAATTCAAGCATTGAACTGTAAATACACTCTGAACATTCTCATCAAAGAAACAACCCTGACATCAAATTAAATAATCCAATGGGTTCGGATTTACAACTTATCAGACAAGAGCAGGTTCAAATTGGGATTTTTTGAAAATCAAATCCATACGGAAGTTTATAGAGATCAAAGAAACATTACCTAAACTGAACCCACTCCTGAGAATGGTGATTGTAGAAAGGGTTTTACAGATTTGTAGAGATATGAGCCTATTTATCCTCGGTAGGGAAACCCGATAATTCAACACCAAACATTTAAATAAACAAAAAACGGGCTCAGTGATTGTAGGCAATAATCTAGACTGTGTGTGTGAGAGAGTGAGAGAAGAGAGCTGCGGAAACTGACCATTTTGAACTAAGGAACCGGATCGATCAACCTTTATTCGCTCCTATACGCACGCAGGGAAAGGGAATGGAGAGTGATGGATGGCCTTATCTGTCCCGAGTAGTGTTGGGTCGGGCACGGCGGAGCTGCTTCCGTGGACGGGAACGATGCTGGTGGATAAGCCGATTTGTAGATTGAAGATGAGATGATTTTTGGGAAAAAGTTTATTGTGGGTGTTATTTATTTTTGGAAGGCATGCGATTAGGAACTCATTAATTTTATAGTCGAAGGCACGTACGAGTTCGTAAGTGATGTCTATTTACGTCAGATACATGTTCCGCCTTAAACATGATCTTTTACGCCTTTTACATTTTTAATTAGAGGAACGATTGTAAGTTGCGAATTTGCAAGTTACTAGCAAGGCGGATGACCGACACAATCAAGCAAACGCCTTAAACTTGTGTCTTAGATGACAGCCTTTGGAGTAGTGATTTTAGTTAGAGACTAGAGCTGAGATGACGAGGTGGGATCGGCGTTTATGGAATTCCATGGGTGACTGGTCCTGCAGAACGTCAGTCTGGATGTCGGTCTGACCGGTGGCCCCTCCGGCGGTGTCTCTAGAATCTGCCAAAACAAAAAAGCGCAAAAGGGAAAGAGTTAGCAGAACAACGTCACCAGAAAGGGAAAAAGGCTAGGAGAACAAGAATGCAAGACGACCTTCCATACCCTCGGTGGTGGACACGACGGGACGGACCGGGACGGTGACGGAAGTGTCGAACTCGCAGTAAGAGAGGTCACACTCGCTCAGTAGGCGCTCGAAGTTAACCTCAGTCCACAACATAGCCCCCCGTTTCAATCGGCAGAAATCCGGATCCAGCACGGCCATCTCTGTTGCTGGGCCGATGACCTCGGGTCATCGGGTCACCAATCGGATAATCGACCCGATTGGCAAGCGGCCCCCACACCATCTCGTCGGCCACGTACACAAATTTCGACCTCCAGCCGGATCTTTTAGGTAACTTCTGAACTATGGATTTGTCGGCGGCCGGTCGAAACTTAAGGTGACAGTAGCCATTATCGACGCACGGGAAGGTGAATACCCGGATTATGGGCTTGACCATCCAGTCAACGATCCAAACGACCGTCTAGACTTGGCCCAAGAGGCCCGTAAGAGCCGAGGAGGAGTGGGCACAATGTATGGGAGGATAAGCCCAAGCTAGGTCCACCAACATGGGTTGGGACTCGCTCATTCGGGATAAAAGGAGAGAAAGAGAACGGACAGAAGGTAAGCTCTCGACACTACTGTTCAGACCAAAAAACTAAACCTCATACAGTGCTAACTTAGGCATCAGAGCGGGAACGACATTCGTCATCCCCGCGCTGACCAAGCCGTGTGTGCTTATCTTGACAGGTCGTCGACGAGAGCAAAGACGGAGTAGAAGTCCAAATCTACCGCCGTAACAGAATCTATGATAAAACTCCTCCCAATTCTCTCATTCCTTGCGCAAGACATTTCCCATGTCACCCATTGATCGGGTGAAATTATTCTTTTGGAAGAATGCTGATAGGAGAAACTTACCGAAACATCTGTAGGAGAACAGACTTTCAGGAGAGGTCTTGCTGAACAAGTCTTGAACAAGCTAGGAACTATCTTGCAGACTTCAAGCTCATGGAAGTCACAAGATAGCATGGTTTTGAGAAATACCGAGAGGAACTCTCGGGGTTCACTGGTTCCATCGTACGTTGGAAGGTGATCAGGTACCTTTTTTGAGCTGTCACGAGGGAGGTTCATGATGTGCATAGCGAGAAGGAAGATCAGGCAGTTTGTCCCTGTGGTCCGAGGAGACGATCCAGTTCCTTTTTAATCTCGTCCCGATCCCTGGTCTGGTGTGCCATTGGGTAGTCTGCAGGCTGGTATGCATCGGGATTCTGTTGCCTATTGGCTCGATTACGTTCCCTTTGCTGCTGAACTATTAGATCCTGGTTGCGCTGGATGTGCAACCTTTGGCGCTCTCATGTGCTCATGCGTCTCTCATCATTGCCATGAGTCCATGGAGGCTGGTATGGCGGTGGTTGTTGTTGCCGTTGTGAGCGGGGTATCTTGAAACGGAGGCAACTGTTGTGAGTGGGACAACCCTTCTAGGAACTGTTGTGAGTGGGACAACCCTTCTAGGAACTGTTGTCCTTGTGATGGCTTTCCCTGGTGGGCATAAGGTGACATTTGAAGCGGTATGCTTCCAAGTCCCACGTTGGAGGTGGGCGGTTGGTGTGTCCTCGTGTGAGGGACCCCTGGATTTGGTTCCAAGAGTGATCCAGAAACGTGGTTGATTGCCCTCTGATGTTTAGAAATCACAGGGTCGTACATGAGTGTGTTGGGAATACTCATTTGAGCTGACGCCTCGTGCATCAGAGCATAAAGTCGCCGAAAGGGATCAGGTTGAAGATTTGCAATTAAATGGGGATAATGAGCTTGGAGGGCCTGCATCAGACTTAACACGGTATAAGTGACGTCGGTCACTGGTGGGCCCGAGGCAAGTCCTGTCTCGGGTGGGATCGAGCTCGAACTCTCAAAGAGAGGTTGAGAAGCAGTTAGTTCTACTGGGGGGTCGAGATGCAGTGGGACCCACTAGGAGGGGTCGAGATGCAGTCAGACCAGCTGTCGGGGGTTGAGAGAAAACTTGGGTTCTCTCTCTTCTTGGTGGCTGTTGCCGCCTTTCCATTTCACATGCTAGTTGTCGGGCATAGGCCTCGTCGGCCCTCATCCTTATCTCTTCAAGTAGAGGGATCGGGTCTTCTGTTTCGTCTCCACTTTTCCAGACGGTGGAGTTTCCATCTCAGGAATCGACTTCTCCCTGGTAGTTGAAGTCAGACTGCAGCTGGATTCGCGAACGAGGATCACTAACGGGCGAGCCCACCTGGGAAGGACTAGGATCCGTGGTAAACACTATCATCGTAGCGGGCCAGTAGATCTCAAAGTGATCGGTCCCGCGCTGGTAGTTCCTGGAACGTCGAAGTTTCTAGTGTTGACGGTCGAGGTTTATGGAGGCTCGGAAGTGGAATGCCGTGAGCCACGTGGTCTTCCTTGACCTCGAGACTCGTCCTGCACCGAGTCCCTGCCTGCCCCCGGAGTTCTCCCCTGGATGCGACTGCTCCAGCGAACGTGGCGTTGTTACATGGTGTTGTTACTCCAGAGAGGCCATCGTAAAGATCAGATCTGAGCAAGGGATCTGTTTGATCAAGATGAACACATGAATCCCATTAGGCGTGCCAAATTGATGGATGTTTGGAACCCGCACTTAATCTCGTTTCGAGCGCACAAACTAATCTGCAAGACAAAGTCGCGGGGTGGCCGGGGGTAGACACTCTGATAATTAAGTCAGTGACAGTTTTGAGAAGCTTATAAGCGTAAGGCGTAGTGTGTGTAGGATAATGAATGGAGAGGTCTACCAAACCTTTGTATTTATAGTGTTCCAATCCGTAGATCGGCAGGGTTTGTAACTAGAGTAAGAATAAAACTCTTACGATAATAACAGTTGTATTCCCATAATTAGAGGAATTGTATTTCTTGTAGGTCATTCAAAATATACGCGTTCCTTATAAGGATTTGGACCAATGGACCCGTAAGTCCATCTCCAGCGTATCTTAAGCCCGTGACCCTTCTCGGGCCTGGTCCGAGTCTGAACAAAGCCCTAGAGTGCGAACCATGGACTTATCAGATCCTCCTTTTCAAGCACTAACAATAGCTGAATTATGTGCCGATAAACTCTATTATCTGACCATCATATGGTTAAACAGAGTCCCTCGAAAATTTTGCATATTTATATGGAGACTGTACAATGTATTACTCCCATTTGATGGCATACTTAGCAAGTTTGGATTCAATTCGCCATCTAAATGCCATTTCTGCCCTACTTTAGACTCTATCAACCATTGCTTTAATGAATGTGTATCAAATATTGAGATTATAAGCGATATGCATAGTCTGCTAGCCATGCTAGTCCCCACTTTTGCCTCTTTTAGGCATATGCTCAATGTGGATTATAAAGGAGGCACTAAAGTTTTAACTAGGGTTGCTATAAATACGATTGTCTTAGCCCTCCGGTACATCTGAATTTGCAGAAATAACCTCCTATATAATAACATAAAATAGGATAGCTTCAGGGTATTTGAACAGATCATTAAACATGTCGACTTGGTTTTCAGTGCTTTCCCACTGGTTGGAAATGCAAGGAAATACCAAGAAATTGCTAACATAGGGCTAGTCTTTCCTGAAGAAAAAGAAGCCAAAAACTATTAGACTAATAAGGTGGAAGCTCCCTGAAATAGGATTAAAAATTAATGTTGATGCTTCCTTCTTATCAGCACAAACTATTGGCCTGGGCTAATAATTAGAGATGATTATGGTATTGTTGTTTCTATGAGTATGAAACTTGTCTCTGCTTTATCCCCTTTACATGCTGAGCTTTTAGCTATTCAACTAGGTTACAACGCAGGTCTAGAATTGAATGCTCCATTTATAATAGAAACGGATAGCCAATTAGCAGTAAAAGAGATCTTTACTCCAAACTCTGCTGATTGGAAATGTTGCAGCATATGTGATGATTTAAATAGACAGGGCATAGGACAAAGAGTGCAACATATTTTAGAGAAGCCAATGGTGCTGCCGATTTTTTGGCAAATCACGGCTCGAAATTTAAAAGTTCTGGCAATTTGTCAGTGAATGATGCACCACCTCTTTTAAGAGGAATAATTACAGTTGAGAATATGAATGTTCCTAATTTTATATTTCATTAGATGAGTACTGCTGCTTTGCCTCTCTCTGAAACATGTTCAAGGCCTACATCTTTTTAGGTGGAAAAGGAGAGGAGAAAGACACAATAGCTGGAGAATCCATGCATCAAAATACTGGAATAAACATGTGCTAGAAGGACTTCACTACTTCACTAGATAACAAAATACTTGGAGGCAATTTCATTAGCCCCCTTTGTTTTTGCCAAAAATTTGTGGTATATAATGGCTATTCAGATGCTTGGTTGGAAGAGTTGAGATTCGTTTTTTCGATCACTAAAATGCTTGCCAAATGTTTTTTGGAAGACAATGTTTTTTGTCTCTTACAATAAATCTTTTTGTAAATGAATAGGTAGTATAGATAGTTCTATTCTTTTCATTCTTTTAGAAGTTTGATGCTTTAAACCCCTTGGTTGAAGGAGTTTACTCATGTACAAACTGGGTTGATCCCAGTTTTGATGCTTGATATGAATTGGGGATTCAAATATATCTCTCCCACCACCATGTGTGATTTATTTATTTTCTAAAAAATGACAGAACATGAATTGGGTTATTAAGAAAAAATGTACTCTACAAGTACAATGATCTAATGTAATAGGTTATTTAGCCGTTTTTTAAAGGTTTGAGGAGGGTAATAAACTTAGTTCCGACGGGTTTAATTTTTTTAAAAAACTAATAAAGAATGTGAAAAAGAAGGGCGGTACTATTCCTGATCTTACTGCCACGTGTCATAAATGTGATGGAGCAGTGGAATTTGAATTGGGCAGTGCCAAAGGCAAGTGATCCATTCCACCATAACACAGAGAGACAGAGAAGAGAAGGCGGTGGCAAGTGATGGCCCTGAGAGCTTCTGCCACCGCTAGACAAGCAGTTCCCAATATCTCTAGTCCCGTCGTCAAACTCCCACCAAAGCCAAATCACCTGCAACTCGCACTCCCTGCTTCCACCACTCTCTCTCTACTCTCTCTCTTCCTAGTTCCAAATGATTCCAGAGCCATCGCACTTCCCAAGGACCAAATTGTCTCATCGCTCAATCAGGTGAATTTACCACTTTTTGATTTGTATAACTGTATATGCAGTGCTAATTTCAGTGTTCAAAATTATTCAGAAATTAATCCAATGGACTTGTCATCTCTTGAACTCGCTTTCTTTAATTGATAAATCAGGTGGAGTCTACGATAGATCAAGTTCAAGATATGAGCTCAAGTATTTTCAGCATTGCTGGACAAGTGATTGGAACTGTGGTTGAAGTTGTGAAGCCGGGAATCAATGTTGCATTGCCTGTTCTAAAGCAGGCCGGGGAGCAGGCTTTGAAGATTGCTTCTCCTGCAATATCAGAGGCCTCTAGGAAAGCTCAAGAAGCAATTCAGAGCTCTGGATTTGATACACAGCCTGTTATAACAGCAGCAAAGGTTTGTTTCTTTGTTCGTTATCCTTTATTGCCGCAATCTTATAATATGTTTATGGTGGTGGATATAAGTGCTTCGCAAGCACTAAGCTTCACCAGAAATTAATCATGATTTACAGGAAGTCAAGTTAAAGCTATATATTTGGTAGTTATATTTTGAGAAAATTAGAATTGTTGCCTTCTGTGTTCTGAAAATTGTATGATATGCTTGCAATTATGCTGAAGATTGACATGTAAGGAACCAAAACAGATGGTATGGATAAAACATTTGTCAGTATGAGTTACTTGTGCTCATTGATCCTTTGAACCTAGTGCTTATATGTTGAATTTGCTATGCAATAAAAGTTTTATCATATTTTGCAATTAGCATTCTACAGGTGCATTTTCCTTTGTTTTTAAATGTCAACCAAGTAGAGGCTGTTTCTTCTTAAGTAAGTTCATAACTTTGTTTCAATTTTCTTTGGAAATATCCTGTTTACTCAGTTAAAGATGCACGAAAGCATCAGTTCCTTGTAGTTTCAACTTTCTTTGACAGGAGGATGATACTTCCGTTTTTAGAGCTGTGGGTGTACTGAAGATTTTACTGGAACTTGTGAAGTGTTTGAAGTATTGATCTAAGACTGAATCAGAAATGTTGAAAAATTGGTTTATAAAATATAGGTATCCATTTAGGCTCAGCTGATTAAAATTTGATGGGGCCAAAAACAATGTATAGAGCTAGGCCCTTTATCTGTTCTTGTTTGATTTTGGATTAATTGATTATGTTCGTCTTAAAAGTATCTATTAAAAACAATCAGTGTGGTTCTTAGATTATACTGATGTCCCACTTGACTACTGCTAGTTGTTGTGGATGGTTACTGATAAAAATTGCTTCCCTTTATTGTGGCTGCAGACACTTTCTAGTGTAGCACAACAAACCAGCAAGGTGATTGTAGATGCTAAGCCTATTGCTTCTTCAACAGTTGAGACAATCTCAGCTGCTGAGCCTCTTACACTTGTAGGGGCTGGGGGTGCACTCTTCCTTGCATATCTGCTTTTTCCACCTGTACTTGCAGCAATCTCTTTCAGTCTTCGAGGATACAAGGGTAATTCAATTACTATTAACCACTACTGCTTTCTTTTTTTACAGACAATCAATTGCAATGTTCACTTCGTGACATAAATTAAAAACAATGATACTAAAACACAGCCAAAATCTAAGCTTATATTTTTAGCTTTGCCTTTGAGAATTTTATCTTTTTCCTCCTAGCCTAATATCTATGTAGTCTCCTGAATCCCGATTATTTGATTTCTAGCTTGATATGAACTATAAGTAGTTCAGTCTATTTACAGATAACCCTTGTCTATCAAAGTTTCTGATTCTTAACCTTATTAATTAGGAGATCTGACTCCTGCACAGACATTGGATCTAATGTCTACAAAGAATTACGTCTTGATTGACATTAGATCGGAGAAGGACAAAGATAAAGCTGGAATTCCCCGCCTTCCATCTAATGCCAAAAACCAAATGGTTGCAATTCCGTGAGTAAGCCTTGAGTTATTACTCATTCATTTCTGTTTTTATTAAAGACTACCTTCCTGCCTCTCTTTGTGAAATCCATATATCCAAGAAACAAAATACCCCTTTTAGTTTACTGTACTTCTTCTTCTACCAAACCTTATTGCTGATACAGTTTATTTGGTAGAAAGGTATCTTCTTCTTTTACCAAATCTTATTCCTTAATCCATTATGATTTGAATTAAATCATTCTGTGAACTGTATCAGATTGGAAGAACTGCCCAGCAAGCTAAAAGGACTTGTGAGAAATGTAAAGAACGTAGAGGGTGAATTGGCCGCTTTAAAGATTTCTTATCTGAAGCGGATCAATAAAGGCTCTAACATTGTGATCATGGGCACGTAAGATCACTATCTTGCTAAAACACTTTATCCATGGATAATTATATAATCACAAATTGATTCATTTTCAGGTACTCGGATACGGCTAAGATAGTTGCAAGAACCCTGACAAATCTTGGGTTCAAGAATAGCTGGATCATAGCAGATGGTTTCTCTGGAAGCAAAGGGTGGTTTCAGAGTCGGCTAGGAACAAATTCATACAGGACATCTTTTGCTGAAGTGCTGTCACCCTCCAGAATCATCCCTGCTTCAGGTAGACGGTTTGGCACAATAGGCTCAACAAAATTATTGCCTGGAAGCTTTGATTAGTTGTCATTTGTGGTGATTTTTCTGTTGATAGCATGTAGTTATTCTCAGTTTTAATGTGCTTGTATCAAATTCTGTTTTTTGTTATAATTATTTCTGGTAATGACACGATACGTTTCAACGTATTGTAATCCATGCAGGGTAATATTCTGTTTTGGATAAATTGCTGATTGTAATTGACTGAATTTCAAAAAATGGACCTAACATTGATTAAAATGTCAATTTTAGGACCCAGCATTTAAAAGTGTCAAATATTCGGTACCCAACATTCTGAAAATGTCAATTTTATGACCCAACATTCAAAATGGTCAATATTTGGTACCCAAAATTCTGAAAATGTACAATTTTTGGACTTTCATAAAATTCACTTGTTAGATCTATTAATTTCAAGGGCATTTTGGTAATTTTCCTCTACAGAATATCCAAGAGTATATCAATGTCCAAAATGTACACCACCATTGGCGCATCTTATAGTCAGACGAGACCTAAATTCATAGATTTGAATTTATGGCAAACGTTTCATTTTCGTCTTGATGGATAGCATAAAGATTTGGGTAAATTTGGTACTGTTACTAGG
This sequence comes from Sherardia arvensis, assembly GCA_948330725.1. NCBI lineage: Eukaryota > Viridiplantae > Streptophyta > Magnoliopsida > Gentianales > Rubiaceae > Sherardia > Sherardia arvensis. Next base: position 22,855,446 of record OX415240.1, on the reverse strand, counting down.
CTCCGGTAGTGACGAGGTAATGCGGGCACATGGCTAGCGGTTGAGTTACAAAGAGAGTTAGCCGAAATGTCAATTGGGATTTTTGGGGAAGATGAGAGGGTGATTTTGGTGGATTTATAAATTTTAATCTTTAATTTTAATGAAAATTACCAAAATACCCTTGAAACTAATAGATCTAACAGGTGAATTTTATGAAAGTCCAAAAATTGTACATTTTCAGAATGTTGGGTACCAAATATTGACCATTTTGAATGTTGGATCCTAAAATTTACATTTTCAGAATGTTGGGTACCAAATATTGACACTTTTGAATGTTGGGTCCTAAAATTGACATTTCAATCAATGTTAGGTCCATTTTTTGAAATTTAGTCATTGTAATTCATGCAGGGTTAAACTCAGTTGTATGTGATTAGCAAAACAATATCGAGTTACCTTCTCATAATCAAAAGAGTATCTCTAATGGTATGGGTTGAGATTTGAGAGTGAACTTGTAAATTCTAGTTAGGTTTGAGAACAAATTCTAGGTACACTTGTCAATTTTTGTTAGGTCTGAGAGCAAAATCCAGATATAAAAAAACTATATGAAGTTATTTTCTCAGAATGTATCCAATGTTAAGCGGTCGAGAGTAAAATGCAGGTACACTAAGGTGTTATTGAATTCTCTTTTTACAGATTGTTTTTTTTAAATCATCATATGTGATGGAGGGAATTGATAAGTCTGTAGTTCATGCCCGTGGGCTTCGTTCGGACCCGGTCTAAGAACTGAAAGGTTCTAGGCTCGGTATACGTGGAAAGTGGCCTTGCGGCTACATCGACCTAGCCTATATATGCCTTACATATATTCCGAATTAAATTCTTTTAATTATGAGAATACAATTGTTATTGTCATAAGAGTTATAATTATACTCGAAATACAAACCCTGTTTATTTGAGGATTAGGGTGTTATAAATATAAAAGGTTTGGTACGTCTCTCTAGCTATCTTACATACACTACTCTTATCCTTTTTACTTCTTTAAACTATCACTGACTTAAGCATCAGAGTGTCTGCCCTTGACCACCCCGGGGTCTGTTTTGCATATCAGTTCGTAAGTTCAGTCGAGATCAACCGCAAGTCCTAGACATCCATCAGTTTGGTATGTCCAGTGGGACTTGCGTTTCCCGTTAATCATTCGAACCATGTCTGATCCCAGTGAGAATCCTCAGGAGCCAGCAAATCCGTACTCAAGCCCCGACCGAAGGCGGGAACGCCGATACTAGGCCTCCCCGCGTAATGCTAGGACCGCTCGAGCGACTTCCGCGCCTCCTCGGACCTCGACCGTGAACTCTCGAGTGCTGACGCATCCCGAGCCGGCACCTCGAGTCTCAGCAAGACCCTCCTCTAGACCAACACGATGAGTTGAAATTCAGTCTGATTTTGCCTACTCCTCCCAACAAAATCAGCAAGATGGGTAGTTTACCAACACAGAAGATGATGGTAGGGAGCCGCTCAGCTGTGCCTGTCACCCCTTTCACTTCCCCATTGATCCAGAGGCTAGGTGGATTGCCAACAACGCCTATGCGCAAAACGTGGCTGGATTTTCAGAACCTCAATAATTTCTCGACCCAGTGTTGAACGATCAAGTACAAGGAACTCAAGCCCCGATCCAGTCAGGTGCGGGAGACCAAATCTCAAGTCAGCAAGCTGGAGCAAATCCCGGTCCGAGTGGACATGGACAACATTCAGCGGTCATTCAACAGGCTTTAAGTTTGATAAACTCTCTTCAAGCTATAGTTTGAAACCAGCAGGCCAGCCTGCTTCATAGCTCTTTAGCTATGGTACATATGGCGCACACTCACCCAAGTGTCCCTGACGTAGGGACACCTACATATGATCCTGTGATTCCTACTCACCTGAAGGTAGATGTTCATAATTTCGAGATTTCCTCTCGAGGGAGTTTCGCGATGTTTTTTTTACTCGGGGGTAAACAAGGAACTCGAGGAATGTGGCTCGGAGCGGTGACTCGGGGCATCCTCTCGGATTGACCGCTCGAGTTGACTCTTCTGAATATCTATCTTCAAGTTGTTTCGCATTCCATCTGGACACATAGACGGCTGAGTTTAATCTCTTTTCCAATTTGAAACTGAATACACATCTCGCCTATTTATTCGGTGATGATGGCGGTTTGTTCCACACCTTTCCACTTACTTGCATCGATACACGAATCAAGATAATTACCCGCTTAAATGCTGTTTAATTTTGGGTTATATCTCCCAAATATTTGCTTGTCTTTCTCACTTCCAACTTTTCATCAAATTTGTGCAGAAGACGCTCTCTTCAACGGCTTATTTTTCAGAAGCCCCAAATCCCTATTATGCTTTAATCAATAAGTAATAGAATTTTTTCTCCTATTACTCTCTGTTTTTTGTTCTACTTTTCCCATAGTTCCCCTCATCCTCTCTGTGATCATGTTGATTACTAGCTCTAATTACGAACCGACATCCAGCCCATTGCTTGATGACAGAGTGGATGACAATGTTGCGGCTGAGGAGATTAGCTCCAATGATCGTCGCCGGGCTGAAATTGCCCATGGGAAACATCCAGTTGAGATATCAGCACATAAGGGGAGAGGAAAACATATGGGTTTACTATTAGCATCACTACAACCCCATATAGAGAGAGAGATGCAACCTCCTCGCTATGTCCTCCTAAAACGGTGTATCCATTGCAGAGCATAGAGAGCTCCAGCAAGGTTTTGGCAGAGGATCAGAAGGCTCAAGATAAGGCCCGAGAGTTCGTCACGGACTGCCGATATTATTTTCTAGTCAGATTGTGACCTTATATATGTTGATGATGCCGTAGAGACCAGGGATTTGGTCAGTCCGAATAGGGGAGTAATTTACTGAAGGTTTATAAAGTATGGTCTCGCCTTCCCTTTTCCCCCTTTAATTACGAGGATTTTAAACCATTATTGGGTTCATCCAGGGCAAGTACAGTCAAATGTGGTGGTGGTAATCATGGCCTTAATCATCTGGTGTGCCCAAGAGGATATAGAGTCGAGTTTTGAGTTGTTCCGAAGTTTATACAAGACGGCGTATACCCGGGGGTCGGTAACCGTGACACCCCGAGATAAGAAACCCTTTAATCGGACCAAACATCGGGTGCCTCAGTGGAACTCGAACGTTAGGAACGAGACCATGAATGAGTTCGAGGTTTCCTCCTATTTGGTCGGTGTAGTGTCAAAACTCCTCGAGAATGTATCAAAGTCCAAGAGGGCATATGGGTTTCGGGGAACCACCAATCGGGCTAGATATGACCCATTGAAACTTTTAGGTGGTTAGAGGAAGTCTGCGGTCGAACCCTCGATAATTGCAGCTACTTGAAAGCAGGGTATTTCGATAAGGCCAAAAACATGTTGTTGCATGGCATGAGGTGACATTGCTCAACAGGGAGGACCCCGAATCTGCCCTTGAGCCGCTCGAGACTTGAAGGCCGCGGAGAAGCGGGAATCTCATTGCAAGGACCTCTTACTTTCCAAGAGGTCCTTGGTGGCCTCAAATGGAAAGGAGCATGCGCTTATGGTAGATGCCTAAAAATCCTTTAAGAGGTTAAAGTGAGATCCTAGAGAACCCACCCCCTTTATTGAACTAACAATGCATGATCCATCTGAGGAGGATGAAGGAGATATTTCTTTGATTAAGGCCCCGAGATGGAGGAAAGAGATACCCATATCTTCAACTGACGAGGAAGACGTCTTTGTAGACGAAAGCCCCTCTCATATATATACATGTACTGCATTTGCATTTTTGTTTCATGACTATCCATAATATCTTAACTTTTTTATTTTTCTTGTAGTGTCTTCTCCCATCCCTAATGATAAGGACGTGGCCCATGGTGTCTCTGAGGCAGCCGTGAAGCGCCAAAAAAGAAAAAGGAAGCGAGAAAAGGAGGAGGCCTTAAAGAGGTCTCAAGAAGTTGCGGGGAAGTCTTCCGCATCGCTCGATGCAAACTCAGCTGACTCCAAGAAGGCAAGGTCGAATTCGGGCCTCTGCCTGACTTCGAGGAGCATGTGTCATAGCCCACAGGCACAAACTTGTTGCTTAGCGGGGTCGAGGAGCTCGGCAAGTTCCCCGAGAAAGTTGAGTATGTACCATCTTATACGCGTCTGTCCTTTGATATAAATGTGAGCTCCCAATAATCAGTTATTTGGCCTTTGGTGTAGGTCCTGGAAAATTCAACTAGCTCGGCCATGACTGTAGCGGGTCGGTTGGTCCGCGTGTATAACTCAAACAAGGAGCTCCATGACCGATGCCATGCTCTTGAAGGAGTACGAGAAGTTGAAGAGGCAGTTGGTTGAGAAGCCTAAACAATCACCCTTGATGGTAGGCCACTTTAAGTCAGAGGTTGCGCGGCTAATTGGGGAGGTAGAGGCTGCTTCGGGAACCTAGAAGATTGCTGAGGCCGGATTGAGATCCCAGAAGGCAACCATTCTGGAGATGGGTCGAGAAATGGCAGGACTCAAGCAAGAACGGGATCTGTATGCTAATCATGAAAAGCAGCGATATTTGCTCGCTTGTGGTCCGAGTTAGTGCCAAAAGCCCCGAGATGGTTGAGCTGAGGAATACTTATGGTCTTCTGTACCATCATGCCAAACTTCACGAGCTATAGGGCCCTATCTTGGAGAGCGAGAATGATACTGAAAAAAGATGTTATGGCTTGGCCTAATGCTGCACAAGAGTTGGAGGAGCTGAAAACCAAGCTTCATCAGCAAGGGAGTTTCCAGGTTGAGCTGTTGAGTAGCATGGAGTCGGTGGCCAGAATGGTGAGTTTGGAGGATCTCCGGAGGATAATCACCACCCCCCTCTACCCCGGCCGAAGTCATCAGAACTAGGGGGACTAGAGTTCATCTTTTAATCATGTAATTCCCTAGAGCCTTAACTTGTAGGGGATTCTTATAATTTTTTGTCATTTCAGGATTTCTTTGTAATTCAAATTCTAATCAATTCTTCATTATATTGACAATAGTTTTTACTACTTTTAGCACACCTCTTTGGCCTGTATTTACCCATCCGCCATCGATCCTTTCTCCCTCAAACTTTAACCGGAGCTTCCAGGAGCTGACTAATAAGGTAAACTGGTGGGAGGAGGACTCTGTTTGCTGGCAGTATAGGTATAGTCCTCAAAATGGAGTGTGATGAACTGAGAGATAATACGGATTATCATTCTCGAGAACAAGCTCACCTTGCTGATGATAACGTTATCTTGGGTGAAATTATTCATGAGTTTAGGATGGATAGGGATTTTCACCGTCAGCAGGTTCAAATGTAAAAGGAAAGGATGAACCAACTCAGGACCCAGCTAGAGGAACTTCAGTATAGGCTTGATACCTTGAGAGATGATTATAGGGGCCGTCCTGAGGGTGAGTTTTCCCAATGCAATGAGGCATATAGGCATTTTCCTACAATCGAGGATTGTTTACAAGAAGCCTTTAAGTGTAGATCTCAGGTCTGAAATTGTGAAATTGAGAGAGGCTCATGAGGCTTTTCTCGGAAGCTTGATAAAACAATTGCTGATTACAAAAAAGCTAATCTCCAGAACAAGAGAGTGGTTTGAAGATGAGTCAGCTCAGGGATCATGGAATTCAAACTGCCTAGAAGTTGAATTATGTTGAAGATGATTTGGCATTTTGTAGGGAGCAGTGTGCTGCTTGTGCCACGCAACATCAAGAATTGCATAATCAAGGGGTGTTTTCTTTTCCACCTCCTTCGGGTTCTACCTCGAGGACATTGCCCAGGGAAAAGAGAGGTGGGTCTTCTTCTGCTCCGAGCTCGAGACAAATAATTGATTCCAACTCTTGAGGTTATAACCACCGAGGTGCTCGAGGTCACACCTCTTCTTCTTCCTCCCAAAGTCGAGGACAAGGATTGAGATTCCTGGGCATCTTTAGGTAGGGTAATGTTTTGATGTAATAACATCTAGTGTTATGGTGTAGTAACACCTTCTTAGTATTTTGTAGACCTTTATTCATTGTCCTCTAGATGATTGATATCCAAACTTTTGTAGTCTGAATTACTATATAAGCTTCAATCATGCACTTTGTTAAGTATATTATCTCGGGACCTTTGTTTGCGCTCGAGAGGATTTATATTCAAACTTTTATAGTCTGATAGCCTATTTTATATAAGCATCAATCATATACTTTTTCAAGTATATTATCTCGAGTTGGTTTATTTTTTGCCTAAGATGATTTATATTCGAACGTGTCGGCCGAGTAACTTATTTTAAATAAGTATCAATCATATACTTTTTTAAACATATTGTCTTAGGTAGCAATCGTACTTATACTTTGTCAAGCATAATATCTCTTTTGTTAGAGTAATATCGACTGCTCAAAAATAAAAGAAGAATGTTATAGAATAAGAAAATGATTCTTCGAGCTCGTGGCTCGGTAAAATAAAAACATAATATGTCCTCAAGTCTAGTATTTGGCTGAAAATAAACTTAGCAATGGGGATTTATTTAAGTAGTCTTTCCTATGAGGATAGAACAGACTTGGTTATTTTAAACTCCAAGATACCTGCGAAGGTAGATCGCCATTACCACTGTGGGTAGATTGTCTTTACGAGTATTTAGGAGGTAGTATATCCCTGGAAGGGATCTTGAGATCTGATAAGGTCCTTTTGGTTTTGACTCTAGGCTCCCTGCAGCTTCTCTTTGACTCCTGAGGCATATTGGCATCACTAGGTCCCCTTCTTTAAAAGTGTGAGAGCGCCTTCTTGAGAGTTGCATTATCCATGCCGTTTCTTCAGCATCAAAGTGGGGAATATGAGTTTCTAGAGTTCAAGCCTCGTGATAAGTGATTATTGGGTCCGCGTTTATGGCGGAAACGTTAGACCTCGCCTAACATCTCTAATTGTTGTGATCATGATCATGCCATCCTCTGATCACCTCTTATAACTGCTGACGGTGAAAACAAAAAACAAAAAAATCTTTCCAAAATATCTTAACTAAAAGAATGTAGAACACTAAATATATTTTAATTAATCAAGGTGAGAATAATTAATATGTTATATATACTATATATATGTATTTATAAAAATATATATATATATTATGGAATTCTTTATACATTGTTAAAGGTACGTGTTTGTGTATATATATGTATTTATATATGTATTATGAAATCCTTTATACATTGTTAAAGGTACGTATATATTAGATAATATGTTAAAATGAACATAACTATATTAATACTTTGGTTAATTAAAAATATTTTTTCGTTACAAATTTCTCAATTAGTTAATTGGATTTATCATTCAAATTCACGATTCAAAGTAGAGTGATGTTTTAATAAAAATACTAAACATGCACAGTTACTATTCACTTTAAAATAAAATAAATTATTTTCAAGAATTTAATTAGCATTGTCAATCAAATAAGATCACATGATATCTTGTTCAATTCATTCGAATGTTTATTTTCACAATATCAACACTTAATTATACACGATTATACATAAATAAAAATAAAAATTGGTAAGAAATAGTTTTGATAATTTGAAAAGTCATGTATTTTTTGTTTAGATAAAATAGTACATTTTACATTATCAAACTGTTTCTAACACACTATATGCGCGATCCATCATGTTAGTTTCAAATAGAATTTTAATCAATTTTTTCGCCATGATTCGAATTAACCTTGCTAGTTATAACAAAAATAAAATAAAATAAAAAATCCCTTTTTTAGTAAGTAGTAAGTATCATCGATTTTTTGTTTTATTAGCGAGGTTAAAGGGTGAGGGTATATCAATAGTAACCGAAGCGGAGAAGAAGATAGAAGTCTCCGATCAGGGGAAGAGAAGGGCTTCTCTCTATCTTATATCGGAGAAGAAGGTACTAATCGGGTCAAGGAAGGTTGCGCCATGGCGGCAGCTATGTCTCTCGCTAGCCCTACTGTAACTTCTCCGTTTCTCGGCCGGAAAATGTAAGTTTCTCGATTTGACGCAGATACCCTCGGCTGAGGTGGTATTCCTTCGTAGTTAACGTAGAATTTTATATTTCTGCAGTTCAATTCAAAGGGGAAGCTCGTTGCCTGTTCCTGGAAAGTTGAATTCAACAGCTCTAAGATGTTCCTTTGAAGGTTAGCTGACTTTCTCTGGTGATGAACGTTTTTTTGTACATAATTTCATGCAAAACCCCTTTGAATATGTGTATGCAGTTTTCAAGATGGGCCTGCATAAATACATAAATAATTTGAGAGAATAGAGCTATTTCTGTTGCGGTGGTGTCAATTACTATGTGGGGCGTTTGGTATACGGGTAGCAGAATAGGGAATCATAAGATGGTATTACGCATTTGTAACCAGATCCCTGAATGAATCCCAGATTTTCAAGGACTTTTAGACCTACTTTTCTTATGTTTTTGGTTCTAATTCAGGCCTGGTACAGATTTCAATTACATTTCTCAAGGCGGACCCTAATATTTGAATTTATACGACCTCCGTGATTTAGAAGAAGGCTTACTGTTTACTATCCTTAAATTTGTTTGTCGATGTCTGGATTTAATGGTGAGTTTTGAAGGTTGTATTGACTTAAGAATGTTGGGCTACCGTGCAGGTGGCACCCAAGTGTTTCCTAGACTCCGCGTTTGGGATCCTTACAAGCGACTTGGGATAACTAGTGATGCTTCTGAAGATGAAGTATGGAGCTCACGCAACTTTCTGGTGGATCAGTATGCAGGTCATGAGCAAAGTTATGAATCAATTGAGGCTGCTTTTGAGAAAATCTTGATGGCCAGCTATAGGCATAGGAAGAAGACCAAAATCAACTTGAAAACTCAGCTCAAGAAGAAAGTGGAAGAATCCCCGCCCTGGATTAAGAACCTGCTCAGTTTTGTCGAATTTCCACCTGGTGTAATCATCCTAAGGAGATTCTTCTTGTTTGGATTTATGGCTTGCTGGAGTGTGATGAACTCTGCTCAAGCTGGGCCTGCTTTCCAGGTACATGATTTTATTTCACAATGGACAGATATTTCTTGCTAAATTTAAATACAAAAGATGTTCTTATAATGCAGTTTATGGATCCTTCAGTGTCATAATGACTTTTATATGAAACTCTTGTTAAGTGTATGTGTTTGGTTGCTGATGGGTTATATTTCACTTGATATATTAGTTTTTTGTGCCCAATTGGTTCGAGAAAATGTGAATAACTCTAAAATACTAGATTCTGTTTCATAAGTATGTTTAATGCACAGAAGGAACCTGTCATGGCCATACATGTACGTCTTTTGGTAGCACTCCTTCAGTCTCTATTAAAGATTCAACAAAGATTTTGTTTAAAAAAGTTTAGGTAGTTTTACCAAATATCTGTATAGCTAATAATATTGTTAATAATTAGATTAGATGAACAAAAGTTGTGCCTTTAAATTATAACCGAAAGCATAGGACCAGGCAATACTCCTCTCTGTTCCATAACCAGGGGAAGAGAGCGGCTTCTGAGAAGTTTCTCTGAAGAGCACTCAATAATGAACAACTAAATATCAGTGTGAACATCTTTCGAAGTCTGGGGCTGTTGATGAGTGATACACACCTGGCTTTAGTTTTATCTCGTGTTGTGTTTGATTGATTTGAGGAAAAGTAGAAAAAATAAGTGGATTAAGTTAATCTGAATCATTAAAGGGCTTAGAACCTTAGAGAGTTCAGCTGTAAACTAGTATGATACAAGGTACTCCCTCCTTCCGTTTCATTTTGTCCTTGTTTGACCACCAATATTTTCATACTATATTTAGCTAATAATAATTTTAATTATACTTATTATTAATGTATAGAATTTACATACTTAAAAAGTACGTCATACTCTAACTATATCTAATGTGATGATATTGTTATTTATTTAAATAAATTTATAAACAGTCAAACATTGTATGAAAAAATTTAACTGAAAAGTAGGACAAAATGAAAAGGACAGGAGGGAGTGAGTCTTTACTGATAGCTCTAGGAAGACTTCTACTGAAGGTCATTGGAATGTGTCAAGTAGGTTGGGTGAGTTTTTTTCTTCTTCAATAATTTACTTTCCATGGGATATACAAGGCACAGTTTGAGCCTCTCTTTTTTTACTTTTGAAAAGGACAGTGGGACTCATCTCATTAATAACAATTAGAGGCATTACCATCAGTTTCCTAGGATCTGACCGCGTGTGCGGGTAGCCTGAAACAACTATTAAGAAGAACCTAGCTAAAAATGATATGCCTCCCTAAAAACATAACGAAACTCGACACTAGGCTCACACACGGTGGGGTGAGCCTCCCACAGTGAAACATGAAACCATACTCATACACACAACTACTAACCTATCCGTGAACCTATCAATCCAGCCTTTGAATCAATGGTCACATGCCATACAACACCCTACTACTTGACCCTAATATCAATCTTGTTTGAGCCTTTTTAATGGTCCCTTTCACTATTAATGCGCTTTGTATGTGAGAACCTTATTAGTGGAATGGTTAGTGTTCTTTTAACTTTACTTTCTGGGGTTAAGATGGACCTGGGTATTTATGTAGACATTATTTTTCTGTTAAAAGAGTTCACAACCAGTTGGAAACAAGATTATGTCGAATTGCAGACACATCATAACAGTCATGTTTGATACACAGGAGCCCGCCTCTATTGGGACTTTACATACATGAAGAATGTCTTTTGGGAGCTGCTATAAATAAATAGGATATGGGACTGTTAGATAATTTGCATTAAATTTTATGAAATTACGACAAATGGACTGGTTTTTTTGCAATTAGGTAGAAGTTACTTGCTTAAGTGGAGAACAGAGTGATACATATTAACATGAACTGTATACTGTGGTAGTTGTGGTTTCTCTGATACCTTCAGTTCATAAACTAAATGTGAAAAATAATTTACTCCCATGCTTTATACAGGTGGCAATATCTTTAGCAGCATGCATATACTTCCTCAATGACAAGATGAAGAACGTGCCTCGATCTGCCATTACCGGGTAAGTTTACTGGATGCGTTAAGCCAGTACCCAGTTCGCAACTTCTTTAAATCGAGCACTAAAAGATTGTGATGTATATATGGATTGCAGATTTCTAGCTCTTGTTGCAGGCTGGATTGGTGGTTCTCTACTAGTACCTCTGATTCCTACTTCTGTGCTACCAGCAGCTTGCACACTGGAACTCCTGACTTCGATGGTGGTTTATGTGTTCTTGTTCTTGGCTTGTACCTTCCTTAAGTAAATCTCTTTTGTAGACCATTTATAAATATGAAAGGAATACATGCGGTTGAATTTTGGTTTGACGGACTATTTGATCTCATATCACAAGCAAAGAATTATAGGCAGCCTTGTAATGAATTCAATTTTACATTACCAAATAGTTTCCGTGGATTCACCTACGCGAGCCACAGCGCTAAATAGGATAACTTCCCAGTATAGGCCCAAGAATCGCATTGTATTCAGGTACATACTCTCTTTCAGATCATTCTCTTGAGGACCTGCTCTTTGTTGCTACAAATAAATGCTTGTCTAAATATCCAATGCTTGGATCACTGACATCCTAAAACAAAAGACTCCAACCTCTTTTGATAAGCATCTCCTGTTATCAGACCGTTTATGTAAATAAAAAACATGTCAGACGAGATAATCCATCTTCAGGAGATGATTGCGAGTCGAGGGCCAAAATCTGGGAGACGTTAGCAACCAACAAAGTTTTGTATAGCCAAATTGCATGAAACTTGTAATGAATATGGATTAGATTTAAATAGACTTTGATATTGGCAGTATGGGTACAGCATGAAGATTAGCGCTTGAAGAAGTAGCCGCGGTTGCGGTTGCGGTTTCGGTTGCTGCGGAGAGCACAGCAGCCGACTGAGTAGACAAAGACGACGAAGCAGAGGAGGCAAGCGTTGGTAATAGCCACGGTTTTCCACTCCCTCTTGATGTTATACAGAAACGTTGATTTGCATGATTTGCAATCCAAGCAGAGGTGCGTTTGGACGTTGCTGAATGTGGTGCAATCGGTGTCTGGCACCGCCGGCCCTGATTTCGGCATCTCCCAGAAGGTCCCGTTTTTGGGCTCCATTCCACAGTAGGTTGGAGGTTTGCAGCAAGCCGACTGGAGAAGAGGCAAGTCTTGCTTGTAAAACTCAGGGGCGAGACCCGGGGGAATCTGGTGACAGAATTGGACCTCAACCAAACAGCTCTTAATCTCCTCCCAGTTTTCATCATTCACCACGTATCTCTGCAACCATTTGGAATAATCCCCGAAGCGGTGGTCATCGTCCACCAAACCGCCGCCGTTGGAGAGTGCCTTCCCGGCGCCGTGGTTGGTAACGATGAATGCAAAAAAAGTGAAGCAAATCAAGGCGATGATGGTGAGAAAGAGGACGGCCAGATAAATCCAGAGGAAGCAGGAGATTCTGCAGCAGGAACCGATGAGGCCAATGACAGAGATGAGCAGGAGGGCCAATCCCGTGTAGAGCAGGGGGTGGTGGAGGACCCTCTGGCACAGCGAACCGTCGTTGAATTTGAACCACATCGAAACGCCGATCGCCAAAACGGCCACGGCGAAGATGAGCACGTTCAGGATCGCCACAACGAAGTTGCTTACCCGGGCCATTCTCTCTCTTTTTTTTATATTTAATCAATCAATCTTTCCTCCTTATTAGTAATCTATCGGAGAAATGGATTGCTAATAAGGATTCTTGTTGTTTGTCCAACAGTGAGAGAGAAGAGAAATGGTGTGTGAATGAATGGGAAGGCCAAAATGGACCAAGACTCCGCCCTTCGTGCTTCTAACTGCTCTTATTCTGCTCATTTCTACAACTGTTCAAATATACATACATTTGTCATTCAATTTTCATACAATTATTGGTATTTTCAATTTCATATTCACTTTTTATAAGCTTAATTACCATGGAACCAAATCTCAATCACCCACACCAAACTTCAATTGGTATTTTGGTAGATTGTCTCAATTTTACATTAGAGCATCAGTCTGATTGTCAAGGTTATAAATATTGATTGACACGTCATTATGATAGACTTTTTATACAAAATCATGTCTCTAATGCAGCCCTCATTTATTACTGTCACCTAAAAATTGTTCTATAATATCGTGACATTTGTCACCTAAAAATATGGATGACATCTTTAGCATTGGAGATGCTGTTACTGACATTTTTGTGTTGAATTATTTTCTATTAATAGATAGTGCAAATTTAATTTAGCTTATAGTCTTTTTTAATTATTAAATCACACTACATACAAAATGCCTACATACATTTATCTGGTCAGTGAACCAATATAATGGACGTGCTTAATTTTTTATCGTGGATTTTACGTGCAGGGACACTTTAATTTTGCAGGTCTGATATTGACTTGAAATACCTCTGGTTTGCTGATGCAGGTCTAGGTAATAGTGTAAAAATGAGGGTAATTTTATCTTTTTCAGACCTGCAAAATCAAATTGTCCCTGCACCTAAGACTGGCCTTTTTTATTCATGTCTTAAATTAAAATATTAGCCAAATTTACGTGGCAATATAAATGATGTTATGAGAGAGTGGGAGAGTCGTACCTATTTCAAACTGGTCTTTGCTTGGTTTGAGATAGAAAGCATAAGATGGAGGGGAATTACAAATCCTTGGATATGATCACCGTTTCCGACATAACTTGTTGTGGGATAGGGCCGGAATCAGGGCAGCAGCTTCACCAGAAGCTCACTGAGATCATCGGTTTATACGGGGCAGCCACGCCTCAGACATGGCAACACATATCCAACCACCTTCTGGACCCGACCCTCCCCTTCTCTTTTCACCAGATGATGTACCATGGATGCTACAAGGATTCCGGGCCCGACCCCCCTTCCTGGCTGCCTTCCTTGTATCTAACTCTTTTCTTCATCTCTTTGATTCCATTTTCATCATGTCTTTTGTTTTTGAACTTCAATTTCTCGTCTTGTTTCCTTTCTCACTTCTCAGGGAGAGTGCTAAGTTAACCAATCTTGGAAAACTACTAGAAAGGCGTGGAAAACAGTTCCTGGGATCCATGTATAAAGATCCAATTTCCAGTTTCAGTTGCTTTCACGAGTTTTCAGTGTCTAGTCCAGAGGTGTGCTTCTTTTGATTCACATGCTTCGGTGCTCCTCCTCATTATTATTATTTATGATCATGGACTTCTTCTCCACAGGTTTACTGGAAGATTGTTTTCGATGAAATGGATGTATGTTTCTCGGTTGATCCTGATTGCATCTTGAGGGAGGATAAGTCTTATCCTGGAGGACATTGGCTACCGGGTGCGTATCTCAATCCGGCAAAACTATGCCTAAATGTCAATCCAAAGAGGACTCTGGGTGATGTAGTTTTATTGTGGCGTGATGAAGTAGACAATAACTTGCCTCTACAGAAGATGACTCTCAAGGAGCTACGATCTGCAGTTTGGTAGGCTTTCTTGATGGTATTATTTGTATATGAACGTTGAAAACTTTCAACATGCTTAACAAATGACACTTTTTAACCTTTAGTTCCAGATTGAAGTTCTGAAATTTGGTACTTAAGTAGAGCAATGATTGTTTATGAGGTTTTTTAGTATAATTCTCCAAGACTGCCAATTTCAACTAGCTTCGTTGCTGACGTTAATTTTCTCCAGTTCCAACAAACTAATTTTCTGAAGTTTAAAACATGATTGAAGTTTTAGAATTGGAATGATCTAATATTATGCTATGAATGTCATGTAATAAAAATTATTCTGATCTATCAATAAAGAGGTTGTTATCTCATTTTAGCTTTTTTGTAGGGAAGTTGCACATGCACTTGACACTCTGGCGTTGGATAAAGGATCCGCAATTGCTATAGATATGCCAATGGATGTGAATGCTGTGGTGATCTACCTTGCCATTGTTCTTGCAGGTTACATAGTTGTATCAATTGCTGATAGTTTTGCCCCTACTGAGATATCTACAAGGCTCAATTTATCCAATGCCAAAGCAATTTTTACTCAGGTGAGCATGTATTTGTTTCTTTGTGTGGTTGAATTCCTTGAAAAATTGATTCTTACTCAGCATTGAATGTGCTACTTGGAATAGTTTAATGTACTATTGTTGATCCTGGAAATTTATAATTATGAGTTTTCTTAAAGTTCAAAAGATGGTCTCTTTAGTTTTGAATTAATATTAGTTTTGTGATCATGGTGACACTGGGAGAGGGGAATTTTACTAGAATCTCGCAACATGAACAATAATATGAACACTAAATTTTTAGAGACTTCATAATGCTATCTGGGTTTAGTTTATGATTAATTAATTTCAAGCTTTTACCTTTTCTTTCAAAAACAAACTTTGATCGAAATTCAGGTTAACTTTATGGTGTTATTGCTTTTTGCTTACTGTTTCCTGGATTTCATCGTTGCCTGCATAAGTTAATCTTGTACACGACACTTCCCAGGATTTGATTGTTCGTGGTGGTAGAAAAATACCATTATACAGGTCAGCTACCTCTTTCTCTTTTGTAGTTTTTCTTAATTATTATGTTACTTACGTGTGTATTTGACTTTTCAGCCGAGTAGTCGATGCGCAATCTCCCCTGGCAATTGTAGTTCCTACCCAAGGTTCTACTTTCAGCATTAAACTACGTGAAGGTGACATTTCATGGCAGGATTTTCTAAGGAGGGCAGAGGACTCAAAGTAAGCAACTTTTATCTGGTGTAATTAGGATTAGTCAATGTTGTGCCCGTTCAGTCTTTCACTGTAGATTTCTATTTGAATGCGATTTGGTGCTGTTTGTGAAATTTCATTGAGATACTATTTCAATTTGCCATTAGTGATTGGTCTGGGCTGAAAAGTAAAACAAACTTTACAAAGTCTTGGGTGAGATCGTCTCACCATAAGCTTATGGTAGGATTCTTTAAGTTCTCATATGTTTATGAGTTCTCAAACATTACCCTGGTAAACTAACATGTTTTCATTAGTATAGAAACACATTGAAATGTGTGTTTAAATATGAATTTTGTAGTGTGGTAAGATCCTGTGATTTTTCATTTCGAACTCATTAATGGAAACTAGAGACTGGTCAGATTAGTTTCATGTTCCTTTAGCTACTACCTGTGCAAGGTAAAAGTGTTAAGCACTCCGTATTAACATTGTATCTTGATGGCAACTTGTATATTTCAACTTAAACAAAGGTTTGAAGTTCCTTAATTGTGATTACTTATGTACCAATCGCAGGGAAGTTGAATATACTGCCATTGAGCAGCCAGTTGAAGCATTTACTAATATTCTCTTCTCTTCTGGGACAACAGGTAGATGAATAATTAATTTCCATCTGATATAGATTAATAATTGATATCTATCTGATCTCGGATAGCTAATTCAGTGATGGACTTTAATTTCAAGTGTATGATGAATAAATTAGAACATGACGTAAGATGAAAGTGAATGGAAAGAAGGGATACAAAAGGCAATGGGAGATTAGGAGGTCTAGAGACTTATGCATCTGAGCTCACCTCCTTCATCATTTCATTTTCATGTCAATTATCTCAAGTCTCTTAGTCAAGTTGGAGATGCCCTCCACAAAACCTAGTCTTTCAGTGTATGTGCCAGTATTTAATTATTATTTTCTGTAATTTAGATCAAACAAAATAGCTCCCTGCTTAAAATGCAGAAACCTTCTCCACGCCCACCATTGCACATCTGCAACCCAGTTAATTAAATGAACTGTTTTTTAATCTTAATAGCGCCATCTGTAGCAGAAAATTAGTTACAAATGGGATAGATAAAAACCTTGATTTATGTAGGATGATCGGTAAATACCATTTTGGATATGAGTGCACTGTCACACAGTTCTACTGTTTGCAATTGTGACATAAACGAAGATCCTGTGTTGGGTGCTCAAAAAAGAAAATGAAAATGATGTTTCTGTAGTTCTGTTACGGCCTGTGGTTAGATAATAAACTAAACCTCCTGTTTCTGCTTTATAATATGTGTTTCATTTGCTGTAGTGTTGTCAAATGTAGCTATAAAACCTCACCTTCAATCGTGTTCTATGACAAAATCTAATGAAAAATGTCACATAAAAATGTGTTAAATTGCGTAACGACTTCATTCCGGTTTAGGTGATCCAAAGGCAATTCCATGGACGGTGGGAACACCTTTGAAAGCTGCTGCTGATGGATGGGCCCACTTAGATATTCAGAGGGGCGATGTTGTTGCCTGGCCCACGAATCTTGGGTGGATGATGGGTCCTTGGCTGGTTTATGCTTCCCTATTGAATAGTGCTTCCATGGCTTTATATAATGGGTCTCCCCTTGGCTCTGGGTTTTCAAAGTTTGTTCAGGTACTCTCTAATTAAGTTTTTTCTACTTGCCCTAGCATGTATTAATTAAATTCATGCTAACTATTTTTTTTTCTTTCCACAAATTAATAATATTGCTTTTTTGGTTAGATAGACCTTTGGTTCCTGTCATTTGTGACTTGTAATCTAAAGATCTTCGTTGACTTTCAAACCTTCAAGTGGTCCCTGGACTTGGCTAAGTTGCATACAAGAAAACTGAAGCAGTATTGTTTTGTTTCATGATTGTGTTTGTTTGAGGAAAGGGTGAGACTAGAAATCAAAAAAAGTGTGTACTGATTTAGAATAACCTATGACTATGTGCAAAGACACAATCATCTAGTGAATCCTTTTATCCTACTGTAACTCAAGTCAAATACTTGATTTTTTAAATGATGTTCCAAAAACAATTCTCATTATATTTGCAGGATGCTAAAGTTACCATGCTAGGTGTGATCCCAAGTATTGTGCGAGCGTGGAAGACTACAAATTCAACAGTTGGATATGATTGGTCAACCATCCGGTAGGTCTAGGTACCAATTCTTGTTTCACTAATTTTTCACATGCAAAACCATGCAGCAACTTTCTTGTGGTTTTGGCATAGTTAGTTATTACATTAGATTGCTAAATCCTTGTAGCTGTTTTGGCTCTACTGGGGAGGCGTCAAGTGTGGATGAATACCTGTGGCTGATGGGAAGAGCACTTTATAAACCAGTTATTGAATATTGTGGTGGTACAGAGATCGGGGGTGGATTCATTACTGGTTCACTGGTTCAGCCTCAGTCTCTGGCAGCTTTTAGCACTCCAGCGATGGGTTGCTCCTTGTTTATTCTTGGTGATGACGGTTGCCCACTGGTAAGCTTGTTTCAACCCTGGGTTATAAACTAAGCTTTGGTTGGCAAAGATGGAGGAGTAGAGAATATATGTGTGTAAAGGCTACTATTTACCTATGGAACGTGTCCTACCTTGATACCTCTTCAGTAATATAAGAAGGAATTTTGTGTTATTCAATATGATTAGTGTTTACAAGGATATAAGCCTTAAGTTTTGGACATCATCTGAGCAGTGTTGATAATTTATTTTATGATCACCATTCCTTGCAGCCACCGACAGTTGCAGGAATGGGAGAACTGGCGCTTGGTCCAACCATGTTTGGGGCTTCAGTTACACTTCTTAATGCAGAACATGATGTGATATACTTTAAGGGAATGCCTGTGTGGAATGGGAAGGTAAGTAATTAACCAACTCCTATTCCTTCACTCTGCGGCTGACTAGCTTTTAATCTATACTTTTCTGTCTTGTTGCATACAGGTCTTAAGAAGGCACGGCGACGTATTTGAACGCACGACCAATGGGTACTATCGCGCACATGGCCGCGCTGATGATACAATGAATATCGGTGGTATCAAGGTCATCCTTAATTCGGCTTCCTCAGTTGTACACTACATGTTTCTGGAAAAGTTTGTTCATTAAAGAACATCAAGTTTTTCATCGATCAACATTTCAATTTTTTGTAGGCTTCTGTGGCCTTACAAAAACTTTTCTGCAAAAAAAATTTCCAGGTGAGCTCAGTAGAGATCGAGCGCATTTGTAATGCAGTGGACAGTGATATTCTGGAGACCGCAGCTGTGGGAGTGCCACCACCTGGTGGTGGGCCTGAGAGGTTGACCGTTGCTGTTGTTTTTAAGGATCCTCCAGGTACTGAGACGGATACAACTGAGCTGATGAAGTCTTTCAATTCAGCACTTCAGAAGAAGCTTAATCCTCTATTCAAGGTGAGGTCACCCTACAAAATAATATTATGTAGATCATCTGAATCTTCTTGTAAATATAATAGAATGCTATGGTTAAAACATATTATTCCTGATTTTTCGCAGGTTTACAATATTGTTCCCCTGCCGTCTCTTCCAAGAACTGCAACAAACAAGGTGATGCGAAGAGTTTTACGGCAGCAGCTCACACAAGGCGAGAATTCAAGATTGTGATGCATTTGGAGAAATGTTTCATTCATCAAACTTCACTTATTGATGTTCGTTACTTCATCATTTGCTTGTGCCAAGGTTCATTTTACAGCAGTTTAAACTCCGATAATGCAATGAATAAGCTTCTTGAACAAGCTGCTCTAGTAAAATAGCCCAAAGAGGAGAGCTAGGGGTTTTACTTGAACTGCTGAACAAATCATGCCCAGAGAGAGCCGCACAAAAGATTCACTGTTTTGAACAACACACTTTCAATAAACTACTCGACATTTTTTAATCTTCTTCTTTACTTTGTTATTAATACTAAATAATCATTCTCTTCTTTTTTTTTTTTTTTTCCAAATTTTGGTTCAATTTTTTGGTTTAATGTTTCGTCTTATATTTTTAACTTTTGAGTTTAATTAATTTGGTTTTGATTATAATTCTACTTCTTCGCTTTTGTATTTTAACTATGATTTGGTTTACCCTATTTGATTTATCCCTATATACTCTTGTTTTAAAAACAATTAGAATTATTTCAGTTCAGTTTATTACGTTTATATTTTTTAAATTCAATCCAGTTTAGTTAAATATATATTTATATTTTTAAGTTCAATTCAATAAATTTTTATAGTTCAGTTTAGCAAAAATATTTGAAATATAATCAATAATTAAAATTAGAAAATTTTAAAATAGGAGAAGATGACGTGTCATTTTATGGTGAAGTGAGAAATTTTTCAAAAATCTAAGAAAAAGACATGCAAGCAAACATCATTCTGTTTTAAATGTATCTATATATAGATTTCCGTTGCATTTACACATATAATCCATATTTCCGCTTATGCCTTTTATATATGAGAAAATCTACTGAACTCCCAACTTTCTTGACTTTCCATGAGTCTCTATACGTTTTAACTTATATAGTATACCTTTTAATTTGAACTGTATATTTTATTACTTATAATTTTTAATCTTTACATAAAATTTCTTGAATTTCGCATCAAAACATGTTTTACTATATGTTTACTTTAAGGGTGATTCTATTTACACCACCCTAATTGCTATTTGCACCACCCTACCCCACTTTACTCAAATCAACGTGCACATTAATTAGTTAGACTATTTTCATTCTTATTTTATTGGTCAACTTAAACTTTTTCCTTTTAACATTATTATTTCTTGACATTTTAATTTATAGATTAAATATATTTGTTCAAAAATAAAAATTTTATGCAGTTTCTATTTATGATTTTTTTTAAATGGATATAAATAAAAAGATACCATATTAAATGATAGAGAGGGTTCACCCAAAAACCCTTACCAATTATATCTAGAAGTTAACAAGTAATAAATATGAATTTTATAAGTTGAGTAAGTGATACACGTTAATTTAGACAAAAGTGGGTCAAGTGGGTGTATTTAGCAATTGGGGTGGTGTAAATAGAATCACCCTAATTGCTAAATACACCCACCTGACCCACTTTTGTCTAAATTAACGTGTATCACTTACTCAACTTATAAAATTTATATTTATTACTTGTTAACTTCTAGACATAATTGGTAAGGGTTTTTGGGTGAACCCTCTCTATCATTTAATATGGTATCTTTTTATTTATATCCATTTTAAAAAAGTCATAATACACATTTTCAGAAATATTTTAATTAGAATAGAAATAAATAACATCTAAATTACTATTCAATTATTTAAAACATTGATTTATATCGGAATAAAATATAAGAAAAATATTTATTTTCACTCCAATATTAACCTGACCATCTTATTTTATAATTTAACTTTCATATCGCTGATATTTCCAATAAATTTGAACACAAATTTCTATTTTACGTCAAAACAAACCAATCTAACCATATTTCAAAATATTGACCTAGTTATTCTATAATTTTTGATATTGAATGTGAGTTGGACCTGGTTGGGTGATACTAACCATTTTTTTATAAATGTTTTATCAATATAATGTTAATATATATTTTTATTAATTTTCTATATTAACGTGATTTAAAATGTGGTATCAAATAAAACTTTTTAAAAAATATTCAAGAATACATAATTTACCAGATATAATAATAATTTACCTAATACCATAATACCCTAATCAAATACAATTAAGTAGGACACATTTTGCTATACACGTAATAAATACGGTAGGTGCAAATAGCATTTTATTCTATTTAAACCATATGGTCCATCAACTTTTTATGATATCGAGGTTATTTTCACCATTAGGGTGGTGTAAATAGCAACACCCTTACTTTAAAATGATGAATATTTTAACACAAAATTGTATCACTTGAATTTAAATACATAGCGGTAGTTACATATTAGTTAGGAAAGTTGGACTTTCAAGAGAATTTGCATTTATATACCATATTCTATATTATTTTTTAGTAATCCCTCCTCGGACTACTCTACCTTTTTGGCACACTATTTAATATTAAATAATGATCATGTATTAAATAGATATAATCATTAATATTATCATTTGATAATATTATATTTATCGTAACTTATGATATTCAAATATCAATTACTTGCCGATAATATAAGTAAATAAAGATACTGTTGGTCAAAATTGTATGTTGAATAGTGTGAAAAGTTACCTGTGAAAAAAAAAATTGAGACATACTATAGTAACAATTCAGAAGATAAAATTTTAAATATACGAATTTCACATTTACAAAATTAGTATATATTTATTCCTGATTTTTTTTCAAAAAGAAAAAGTGAAACAATTGTTATGCATCGAGTTTTATCATTTACGCCTTAAAACCCAATGAACATATTGTCAGATAATTTTAAAAACATTATATTTGGTGGCAAAATTGCACCATTAACGACATGCTAACATAGATCAACATGCAACATGATCTCAGATGCTAAGACTTAGCTATTGTCAACAAATATATTAAGAATACGAAGTCCATTCTTATATATGCAGTCCTGCCATGTTACTCCACCATACAACATGTTCCATTGAAACATGAATCAACAAATTGCAACATGGAAATTATGAATAACAGATCACTGGGGGGGCGTGATTTAGAGCACGAAATTCCTACAACCATAACAGTATAACAGAGCACAATTATAAATGAGAAATCAGTTTCAGTATAGGTCATGGGGGCTTGATTTAGAAGGTCGTGGGAAATTGGGTCTCACAACTGGAATATCCAAAACAAAAAAAGAACAGAACAAATTAGTTGAATTAAAACCACAAGCTGACAATTTAATTGACCAGAGCGCATATCAAACTGCTTGGGTACCATAATCACAGGAGGTAAAGCTCTTCTTGTTAAATAAGTACTCCATAGTCAAACTAGCCATTGATTTTTTTAAAAACAAAACAAGATAAACGCAAATTCGGAAGGCACCAAATTTTGATCTAAATGTCAGGCCACATTGTCATATAGACGAGCTAGGAGAGCGGGCTCCTCGAGCATTCGGATAGTTTAATTCTAGTCTACCAGGCATGTCTCCTACGAACTTCAAAATGTACATTACTTCAAACCATAATCTTTCACAACTCTAGGATACTTGGCCGAAAATACAAGCTCTTTAGTTGAACCTTTTCCTGAAAAGTTATGGCAAACACTAGGTTAGGTTAAGTAAATATAGCAGACATTAGATCAACAATATAACACGTGCACATAACAAAACACACAAAAGCTACCAATGAACTATACCTTAATGTTACGACCAATGTACCGAACTGTGAAAATGCATCTACAGCCTCGCACATCATGTACCTTTCTGTTGATACTTGAAATTTGAACTTCAAAATACTTTGCATCAGTTTTTTTTTCCTGAAGTTAAAAGCAAGAAATTTGGTAACTTAATTTGCTATATTGCATAAAAGAAAAAACCATGAGATTTTGCTAAAAAGGTGATGGAGAAGTAAACATTACTTTGCTTCCTATTTCATTACAAACATGCCACGCTTTATCCATGTATATAAATATAAGAGCTGTACCTTGTAGTACAGAGCGGTTTTTCCAACCTTCACCAGGTGACATTCACAAGGCTCCAATGGAATTGAGCGTTGACGTACTGCATTGCTGACCTTAACCCATTCATCTTCATCTTTCTCAAACCCATCAAATCTGACAAGTACTTCCTGCATAAGATTGAAGTGCCATCACATGGCAGCCAAATTGAATGTAGGGTCTCATGAAATATAAGAAAGACCAGCTTAAAGCCTAAGGTTAAAGAGCATGTAAAATCGGATTACTGAATGTATGTAACAATTAAACAATTAATAAATGAATACAGCATGCAAATCAAACTTTAAGACGCTACAGACAAGAACTAGGATATGTGATGTAGCAAATCAATTATAACGCTTGGCATGATCGAGTAAAGAATACAAGCCATGGTATGATCAAGTAAAGAACTTACCGCATCTAGTGAATCTGAATCCAACAGCCTGTTTCCTACAAACTTGTCAACATCATACCTGTTAACCATAAAGCAAGTCAAAGTAACAAAATCAAATTATCAGTCCCAAAAAAATACACTGCACAAGATCATCAGGAAAATGCATACAATAGACAGCGTACATTTAAGATTCCGGTATACATTTATAAAATCAAGTTTGCTGGGCAAATAAAACAAGCAGTTATATAAACGGCTGACATGTGTGCATGATTGACCCAAGTATGCTTTATAATTTATGTGCAAAATACAAAAGCAAAAGTAACTACAGTAGTAAGTTGCATAAGACATCTAATATCTAGTCAAAAGAGACAAGGTAACAAGACATGCTCAAGTTATATTACCATGCATTGTCTTTGGCTGACTTGGCTTCAAATTCCCACTTTAGCAGCTTCGGAGCATTTTTTCCTGCAATATGCAACACTGTGAAAATGTGTACTATTTGCTAATGTTAAATTATATCAAAGCATATTCAACAATAAGTATCACCAGGTCAGTAGTACCAAAGCCATTTTCAACAATCAGTACAAACTCTAGTGGGTGATGCAGTAGTATTTTTGACCTAATGAATGAAAATTTAATTTTCTGTAGAGCGTGTATGTAAAAAAGAGCATCTACACATTTATTGTTGTGCTTTCGCATTCCTGCAATAAGAGTATATACATCCCTCTTCTCGATTAAGAGCCAAGTTAGTGCGTCATTAACATGTATATACATAACAACACACAAGCATCACACACAAGTAAACACAAGCTCTGACAATGCAATTAGCATATTAAGTCTGACTGGAAGAAAAATCCTGGAAATTCCATTTTCCATAGAACAAGCACAAGCATTATGTATAATGAGAAATAGTTTACTATCGTAAACATATCTATTGTTTTTAATGCAACTTTACCCTTCCCACGGCCACCCCTCTTTGTTGAGCATGCCTCCTTTACAGCACGAAATAGTTGTTCAGTCTCAGGTTTTCTATCTTGAGCATTGACAGCTCTCTCTTCAGCACCATTAGGTTCCCTATTCTGGAACCAGTTGTGGACCTGATAATAAATGACAAGCCATTGATTCAAATGAAATGTCAACGCACTTTCTAATCTTATAGGAAACAAGAAGGATACCTCAGTCCACTTCACCAGGGGTTTTCCTAAACGGCCATTAGATGTGCTGCAATTTAAATATGATAACAAGGTTACCCAACCACATAATATACACAGAGTAATGACCTATCAACTAAAATTACAAGAGAGAGGTTACATACTTAAATGCCCTGGCTAGTTTCTTACAGACATCGGGATGTACGAACTGCTCACCATTCTTCTGAAGCAAAAGCTCCATTTTTTGGACCTATTATAAAATATAGGTTATAGGACATTATATAAATCAAATACAGGAAATTAGATCCAGCGACAGAACAAGACACTATAGCATGCGCATCATCAGAAACAAGAAAAGCAATAGACTATCGTACGGAGCAACACATAAACACGCGTGTAAGCTGAAAATCAACACATCCACGCAAGGAAATAGAGCATTCAATTTAGTCAAAGTGCGAATTGTTGATCACCAGCTATTCCCATACAAAAACAAAACGTGCATAGACTCGCGACTCCAAGTTATGATAGATCAATTAAACTATGATGAAAAAATACAGAGAACAGCAGGTAAATAAACCTCTCCACTGGTGAATCCGGAAAACGGAGACCGATTCCTGCCACGAAGTTCCATGGCGGCTGCGCTGAAACCCTAGCGGTACGGAGAGGGCGGTTCGGTTCAGATATTTTCGCTTAACAGATGAAATGACAGTGTGGCACTGTGGCAGCTTCTAGAGAGGATATTTATGCATAAGCCTACAAGGCAAATAATAGGAGATGGATCGAGGATCCATCGTCATCATCTTATCCAATCTAAATATTGTTATTGGGCTTATATCTAAATTCTAGGCCCATTTGTTATGATCAAGGGGCTGGATTCCAAATAAGAAGAACTAAGGTCAACAATCAAAGCTTGGTCTTAGCTGGGAGACTAGTTTTGGCGGGAAAGAGAGCTAGGACACTTGTCCTTGTCATCTACCATTGCATTGTAGAGTGGGAAATTAATTTTTTTTGGTTGACCGTGCACAATTTCGTAAATAAAATTTTTTAGAGGGTATTTTTGGAGATTTTGGTTTGGACTCATGATTAGGGGTGGCAATCGGGTCGGGTTGGCGGGTTGGCGGGTTCGTGTCGGCGGGTTGGCGGGTTGGAAATGACCCAAACCCAACCCAATAATATTTCGGGTCACAAAAACTTGACCCAAACCCGACCCAGTAAAAATCCGGGTTACCCAAACCCAACCCACGAAACCCATTTATCAATAACGGGACTGAATATGAGACTAAATTTTAAAATTTATGCAGCTCAAATAATCATGTCATATGAAAACTAAATCAAGAATTACAAAATTAACTCTCAATTTCATCATAAATTAGTAGGATAATCTCAATGGTTTTGGAATTAGAGGATTTGTTTGCATTTATAAAGGCAATTTCAATCATTTGCACAATTACACCTTAAATATATGGGTCGAACGGGTTACCCATTTAACCCACGGGTTTGACCTGAACCTAACCCATTTATTTTCGGTCACTCGTGTCTAACCCAATATAGACCCATGCCGTGTTTCGTGTCAACCCAAACCCGCTAAAGTCGTGTTCGGTTCAGGTCGGATTTTCGTGTCGTGTTCCAAATTGCCAGCCCTACTCATGATACATTTAGAATTCAATCAATATCATGAGAAAATATATTATCCATTATTAGTATTTTATTAATAAAGTGAAAAATATTAATGATATTTTGATTGTTAATTATATGGTGATTTTTTCATTTCCTTAGATAATCAATCACCGTAAAAGTATAATACTATAAAATTACGTAGTTTTAGTTAAAAATTTATCAAAAAAATATTAAATCTGCCGCCAAGTTGTGATACTTAATGTATACATAGAGTAATATATAATAAAACATAAGATTTCGGAAAAATACATACTTCACATATATGTTATAAATAATTTACACATTGAAAAATACTACGAATGATATAAAATAACATTACTAGAAATAATTAATAAATCTCAATAAATCATCTGAATACATTGAAATAAATAGATTTGTCTTCTTAAATATTTTTTATGAAAAATCACATACCGGGCGAAACCCGGTTGATTCCGCTAGTTTCGAGAAAGAGGGAGAATGGTATATATTGGGAAGCGACCAGAGAAGGCATCCAAGGTGGATCAAATTGATGGCTAGATAGCTAGTGTTTAATGTTGATATTAGCTAGGGTTCGTTATTCGTTTTTCTCCCAAATTTGTATTGTGCTATTTTGTAATTTTCTAAAAATCTGAAGCTAGATCATCACAAGGTGGTATTATAATAGTCAATCCACTGATCGCCATGACCGGGAACAGCCGTCCGACGAAGAGTTTCGAGCTCCGGTTGGATCAGAAGCTCGCGACGCTCGATGCGCAGATGAAAGCGAAACTCGCCGCTAAAATCACTAATCTCCAATTTGATCTACAGTTAGAGTTGCTTAAGCAAACTGATGATGTTTGTCAACAGATCTGCGAATTAAATCTCCTGCTGGAGCGTCACGACACGAAACTCGCCGCCGAGAGCGACCGGGATCGGATTTGGTTTCAAGCTACTCAACACCTCCTGCAACAGTTGTTGATGAAGGAGAATTATTGTCGAATCATAGCCGTCCGGCGACACCACGTCGACCGAACTCTTTACCGGTGCGAGGTAATTCTGGACCTTTTGATCCACACAAAGATAATTTTAATTATGTGCATCCAAGAAATATTCTTGCTCATGTCCATCATGCAATGCAAAATCATTTGAACCACTCTAATTTGCACTGAGTTGGATTATAATGAATTCAGAGGTTCTAAAATCAGCCGTAGAGATTGGGATCAGAAGCAACTGCCTCCTAAACTGGATCAAGATATAAGGAATTTGAGATTGCGTGAGGTTGATGCTGGTTTTCAGCATGGGAAAGGTACCAGTTAGAGAGAATCTACTTAGATGAGGATGGCATGGATGATTGGAGAAGTAGACTGGAAAGGGGGTAGAACCACAGTGGAAAGGGGGTAGAACCACAACAGGCTAATATTGCTCTCACTAGTTTAAGTGGAGATGATGCTAGGGAGTGGTTGAGAAGCTGTAAGACCTTCTTCAACTACTACAAAATCTCAGACTACCAAAGCACTAAAGCAGTTGAAATATATATGACTGGTAGAGTTAAAGTGTGGTATCAGTTTTCCATTCCTGGGAAAGGTGACATAAGTTGGGAGAGTTTTTGTGAGCTGCTGTTACAGAGATTCACAACATTGACTCTAAGAGATGATATAGCTGAGTTTAATAAACTGGAGCAAATAACGGCAGTGAGTGCCTATGTGGATGAGTTTGAGGAGCTTAGAACAATGATCTCTAATATATTCTTTCATCCCACTGAACAATACATCATCTCCATTTTCCTTAGTGGATTGAAAGAGGAATTGCAACATGATGTTAGGATGTTGTGCCCAGATTCTCTCTCAAAAGCCATAGAACTAGCTATGTGGTAGGAGAGGAAGATAGAATTTGCTGGTAAAAAAAAGGGTAGGTTATACTTTCCATCAACCTCCCCATCTAATAGTACCTCAATCTAAGCATGTATATGACAACTTGGCATGGAAAAATGATAACAAGGAAGCTAGTGGCAAAGAGTGGCAACTACACTAGATTGTCTCCACAACTATTTTAATATAGAAGAGAGAACGGGATGTGTTTTAAGTGTGAGGGCAAATTTGGAGCAGTGCACATATGAAGAATGAAACAAGTCAATGTTATGAATACTAAGAATGAAGATGAACCTGGATCTATATTGGTTTTAGATGCAGATGATGAACTGGCTGAGATCTTCAGGGACTTGGGAGCAGTGGCGGAGCTAAGTACAGAGTTACGGCAATTGACCCCACTTAATCTTTACCGTGTAACTGTAGTGTAAATTTATGAATATTTTAATGGTTGAAGTTAAATTGACCCCAATAAAATTTATTAGTAATGGGGTCAAACAAATTTTCGAGTTTAGTTATTAATTTCACTACTTTTTTTTAGTATCTACTTTTTTTTCTATGTCAATTAATACGATCGTTGGATAAATTTAATGATAGAAACTCACCAGTCATAAATTTAATAATGGAAACTCAACAGGTATCTGCATTCTTCTTTTTATGGTTTCTTTTTCGTCCATAACCTCCTCTTACACGTAATATTTCTATCTTTCACATGTATATTTACTCCAACCTCCCCTCTCCCATATATACCTGACTAAATGAACATTTAACAAAGGGTGGACTTGGAAATGGTATAACATTATATTTATATCAATCATATTTTGGTAAATTTATAGTTTAAATATATACTATGTTTTTTAATTGGTTCTCTCCTCACCAAGACGTCTGGATGAACACATTCTTATATTGTTGTAGGTTTGTGACTTGTATATAGTAGCTTTTTGTAGGTGAGTGTATCCATAACCAAATCAAATTATTTTGTGGAGCAAAATCAACAAATCTCATATAAGCATTTGTATATTTTTTCAAACAAATTATTCGTATATAATTATTTTAATAATTTAATAATCGCATTATAAGATTTAAAATTTATTAGTTTTATAATTTTATTTTCATATACAATACCTTTTTAAAATGCACCCACTAACCTACTATCCTGGCTCCGCCACTGCTTGGGAGAGGAAGACAATATTCTCTTGAATTTTGTGGGGAGGACTTCTATTGAAGCTGAGCTCAAAATTACTATGGTGTTCAATGGTTTTCTATATGGCCATATGGTAAGCATTTTACTGGATACATGAGCTTCTGCTAGTTTTATTGACCCTGCCATCATTGAAGGGTGGGACTAAGAACCATGGATACTTATAAATCATATTTGGTAAACATATATAGCTAATGAGAAACTGGTCAATGGAGCTACTCTATGCCCAAGAGTAGTATGGGAACTAAAGGACCATGCATTTGTCTTTGATCTCAAAGTAATGCCCTTGGGATGAACTGACATCATCTGTGGAGTGGACTGGCTTTCAATGTTTGATCATGTGATCTTCAACTGGAGGAGACAGGTGGTGCATATCCATCATGACGGATACTTTTGGGCTCTAAGAAGCAGTACAGATGTGTTCATGAACAAGATTAGAGAGAAAATTTATGGCAAAAGAAAGGCTAGCCTCATGGAAATTTCTGGAGAACTAGAGTCTGAAATGGATGGACTGGAGGTTACTTCTACGCTAAAACAAGACAAAGAGTGCCCAGAGTATAAGAAGCTGCACCCGATTAAGGAAATCAATGCACTGAACACCACTACCTCCATGAAGGTTATACACAAATTCTTTGATGTTTTTTTCATTTCCACTTAGTTACTTCATGTGAGGGGCATAGACCATAAGATTATCTTGAAAGCATATTCTTCCTTTTAAGATCAAACCTTACAAGTATCCTCACTGAAGAGTCCAGAAAACTCAGCATTAATAGATTGGCAATTTTGTAGAAGTTGACTATGTTTAAACATGTTCTCATGTTTAAACACTTGCTCGCGAAGATCAGAAACTGAGAAACAGTCTTTGATGTGAAGTACAACTCAGATACGATCAAACAAGATATTCGAAAGAATCAAGATGATACTTGAAGAATGATTCGGTTCTGATTTAATTAGATCAAGAATATATTTGTGAGTTGTATTTTATTTAGAATTAGTCTTAAATAAGGAAAGAATATATTTCTTATCCTAGAGCTATAGAAGTAGAATATAGCTAGAAGACTAAGTATTACTGTAATGTGCTGGACGATAGGATCAGCCTTGCCGTGATTGAAGGATCGAGAAGACTAAACACGGAAGCACATTTTCGAACTATAAGTAGAGAAGAAAGCTGCATCAACAACTATCCATCTTACAAGAAAGTATTATGCCGATCAGAATAGCTTTACAGTTGGAGCAGCTTATTGAAGGGAGTTCAATAGGTCTTTGCCGAACGCCAGCAGTCTGAAATCAACAGCCTTAATACTTCAGGGGAAGTGGTCAAGACAGCAACGAGGAGTTGCTGACCGGCAGTGAGGGGATCTCACAAATCCATACAAGAGATAAGTCATAGATAGTTAATTGTTGTGTGAAACTTTGTAACGTATCTTGATTATCTAGTGGATGATTTTCAGACTGGGCAAGGCCCCGCAGATGTAGGTGTTCATCACCGAACTGCGTAAACAATTTGCGTGTTCTGTCTTTTTATGTTTAAACTCTGTAGTGTGTTTAGTAAAATAGTTAAAAACTATTTGAAACTGATCGATAGTAAATTTCATTTGGTATCAGAGCTAGTCCACTGAGTTGTGCCTTTAACAAGGCCAGTGGAGATCCCTATCGATCATGGCGAACCAAGAGAAGGATGGTTCAATATACACGCGTGCACCCATGCTGGATAAAAATAACTATGGTTATTGGAAGGCAAGGATGAGGCATTACATTGATGCTCTAGATGAAGAAGCATGGTATTGGGTTGAGAACGAGTGGTCACCAGCCAGACATCCACCTACAGCAGGGGCAGTCGAAGGTGTTCAGAAAAACAGAGAAGAGCTGACAACTCAAGAGAGGAAGGATAAGCGACTAAACAGCAAAACACTCAACTGCATCAACTCGTGTGTTGATCAAGAAGCGTTTCGGTTGATTTCAACTTGCTGCACTGCTAAGGATGCATGGGAGAAACTAAAAGCAAGCTATGAAGGAGATGCAAAAATGAAACGACAAAAAATGCATACAGTGAAGACAGCTTTTGATACTTTGATTATGAAGGATAATGAGACGATTACTGAATATAATGCAAAAATCAGGGATCTTGTCAACACAGCATATTAGTTGGGAAAACCATTTGTTGAAGATGATATTGTTCAGAAGATTTTGAGGTCTCTTCCACCAAGGTTCAAAGGAAAAACTATTGCAATGGAGGAATTACATGATACATCTGAGATGACGGTTGATGAAGTCATGGGAGCACTTTCAGCCTTTGAAATGAAGGAGTTAGCAACAGTCAGGCAGAGTGATATGGCATTTACTGCTGCTGCTCATAAAACAGCTGAACAAAATTCAGTGTCTAAACATAATCCCATGTCTAAACACTCCACCAGAAACAGCAATGAAGAAATGGACGAGGATGAGCTTGCTCACATATCAAGGAGCTTTGCAAAAGTTCTGAGAAAATCTCAAAATAGGAGAAATGAAGGAAGGGAGCAGAGTTCAAGTATGAGTAGAAGAGCAAATAATGATCAAGCAGAACCGAAGCCGGCATTTAAACATGCTGGAAAAATTCAATGTCGAGAATGTGAAGGGTACGGGCATATTCAATCACAATGTCCAAGTGGATCAGCAAACAAAAAGAGTAAAGCCTACAATGCTACATTTAGTGATGCAGAAGATTCTGATGAAGAGCATGTCAGCAATCATGTGGCATTTGGAGCAATCACTGTCCAAAGCGATGAAGAAAGTGAAGAAGAGAACTCTGTTATGTTTGGTGCTGTTATTCCAGAGAATGAAAGTTTAGACTCTGAGGTGGTTCGTGAATCTTACGACAAACTTCATGAACGCTGGATCAGTGTGACTGAACAGAATAAAGCACTACAAAAAGTCAACAATAGTTTGAATGAAGAAATTGAGCAACAACAGATAACTATTGAGGCAATGAGAAAGGAGCTGAAGATAGCTCTCATTCGAGCAGAGGTAGCAGAAGGAACCATCACCAAACTAAACAAAGGAACAGCTGCTCTGGATGAAATTCTTGGTATGGGAAAAATTGCTGGAAATCGACATGGATTAGGGTATGATGGAATAAAAGTGGCTAACAAGAAAGTGATGCAACCGAGTTCAAGTAAAGTAAGGAGAGAGCAACCTGTTAGAGCTTCAAACAACTCTACCAATGTTCCAAAGTTTGGTTTAGGATATAAACCTATCTATCATCGTCAGCAAAACATGTTCCAACCATGGTGGGAGGCAAGGTGCAATTATTGTCGACGACCAGAACACTACAAAAGACGTTGCTTTCGTCTTTTACAAGATCTGATGCAAGAATCAACAAATGGAGCAGGTTACAACACAGGAGTTGGTTATAACACAGGTGCAAGTTACAACACTGAAGCAGGTTACAACACAGTACAATCAGAAAAGTCTCCGTACACTAAAAAGGTATGGGTTCCAAAAACAAATCACTGCTATGCTGTTCATACATGTTATAGCTCATATGCCAGAGACTCTTGGTACTTCGATAGTGGTTGTTCTAGACATATGACAGGTACTTCTGAGTTGTTGAGCAATATTGTTCCATGGACTGGAACTGTCAGATTTGGAGATGGGAAGAAATGCAGAATTACTGGAAAGGGGGAGTTACAAGTCAAAACTTTCCAGTATTTCAAGATGTACTCTTGGTGGATGGACTAAAGGCAAATTTGCTCAGCATTAGTCATCTATGTGACAACAAACTAACAGTTTTATTTGATGATAAAATATGCATAGTCAGGAAGGATGAACGGGGTGTTCTTATTGGCACTAGATCATCAGATAACTGCTATATTCTGGATGAGTCAGTTAGTTGTCTCAAAGTAAGTGTGGATGATACTCTTCTGTGGCACAAGAAGCTTGGTCATGCAAATCTGAAAACACTGGCTAAGGTAACAAAACTTGAAGCAATAAGAGGAGTACCATTACTCTCTTATACAAAGGAGTTGAACTGTCCACCATGTCATGAAGGTAAACAGGTTAGGTCTCCACACTCTAAACTTCATGAAATCACTACTTCCCATGGTCTTGAACTACTACATATGGATTTGATGGGGCCAATCAGTCCAGCTAATATTTCGGGAAAGAAATATATCTTTGTATGTGTAGATGATTTTTCCAGGTTTACTTGGGTGAAATTTTTGAAAGAAAAATCTGAGGCTGTGGGAATAATTATTGAGCTCATTACACAAGTTAATACTGAAAGATCACATGACGGTCTTCAAGTGGTTCAAGTAAGGAGTGATCATGGATGTGAGTTTGCAAACTCTACTATGATGGATTTTTGTGCAAAACTTGGAATCAAGCATGAGTTTTCTGCTCCAATCACACCTCAGCAAAATGGTATTTTTGAACGCAAGAACAGGACAATCATCAACATGTCAAGGGCTATGATGGCAGAGAATGATACTTCAAAGAAATGGTGGGCTGAGGCAGTCCATACTGCATGTCATACAATAAATAGAGTCTATCTTCGACCTTTTACTCAGAAAACGGCCTATGAACTTTGGAAAGAGAGGAAGCCAAATGTTTCTTACTTCCATATATTTGAGAGTGCATGCTACATCCTCAGAGATCGTGAACCTCTTGGTAAGTTTGATAAACGAGCTGATGTTGGTATTTTTCTTGGTTATTCTCCAAGTAGCAGGGCTTACAGGGTGTTCAATAATCGCACAAATGTCATGATGGAGTCCAAAATTGTGGTTATTAAAGATCTGAAGGATATCAGTAGCGGAATCCTACTCGAAGATGAACCTGAGCAACCAATCAGTTCAGATGCTGATGTTACAACACTGTCGGATGTTATGACACTGCCTGATGTTACAACAACTTCTGATGATCCTGACAGTAACACAGTATCTGAAGCTACAACATCTGATCCAGCTACATCTGATCCAGCTCCTCCTAACATGTACAATCTGAGGCAAACAGAACGGAAAGACTACGCCAAAATGAATGCTGGAATGCATGTGTTGCAATGCTTTCTCTCCTCCATAGAACCCAATAATCATAAGGAAGCATTAACTGATGAGTATTGGATTTCTGCCATGCAAGAGGAACTGGAGAAATTCACAAGAAGTGATGTATGGTATCTTGTTCCACGACCTCCAGGAGTAAATGTTATAGGCACTAAGTGGATTTTCAAGAACAAGTCTGATGGAGATGGCAATATCACCAGAAACAAGGCTAGACTGGTAGCTCAAGGTTATACTCAAGTTGAAGGTGTTGATTTTGATGCAACCTTTGCTCCGGTTGCAAGGTTAGAATCTGTTCGTTTTTTGCTTGCTATGTCATGTATTATGAAGTTTAAATTGTTTCAGATGGATGTCAAGAGTGCATTCCTGAATGGCATTGTCAAGGAAGAAGTATATGTTGAACAACCCAAGGGCTTTGAAGATCCGTATCTTCCTGATCATGTTTACAGACTGAAGAAGGCGTTATATGGTCTTAAGCAAGCTCCCAGGGCTTGGTATGACCGTCTCACCCAATTTCTTTTGCAGAAAGGCTATCGACGAGGGGGAGTAGACCGAACGCTCTTTGTGTTTAAACATGCAAAACATATTCTACTTGCTCAAAATCTATGTAGATGATATTGTCTTTGGGTCAACATCGCAAAGGCTGGTGGATAACTTTATAGAGATGATGAAGAGCGAGTTTGAAATGAGCATGGTTGGTGAACTGACATATTTTCTAGGGCTTCAAGTCAAACAACACAAGGAAGGTATCTTCATCAATCAAACCAAGTACACCTTAAACTTGATTAAGAGATTTGGTATGGATGATTCTAAGAGTATGCGAACATCAATGGCATCTACAGAGAAACTAACTTATGACAAGTATGGAGTGAAGGTATATATCAAGTTATACAGAAGTATAATTGGGAGCTTACTGTATCTCACTGCAAGTAGGCCAGATATTTGTTTGAGTGTTGGACTATGTGCAAGATTTCAATCTGATCCCAAGGAGTGTCATCTATCTGCGGTCAAGAGGATCATCAGATATGTACATGGAACTGCTGGTTATGGTCTCTGGTATTCTAGAGGAAGTCAGGCTGAGATTATTGGTTACAGTGATTCCGATTGGGCTGGGAATTCAGAAGACAGGAAAAGTACTACTGGAGGATGCTATCATGTAGGAGGGAATCTAGTGTCATGGTATAGCAAGAAGCAGAATTCTATCTCACTATCTACCACTGAATCTGAGTATCTAGCTGCTGGAAGCTGTTGCCAGCAACTACTATGGATGAAGCAGATGTTGAAAGACTATGGATTCAAGCAGGATACTCTAATTATAAAATGTGATAATAAGGGAGCCATTGATCTTTCCCATGATCCTGTTGATCATAAGAAGACAAAGCACATAGACATCAAGCATCACTTCATCAGAGACTTGGTGGAAAAGAGGGAACTAACAATTGAATTTGTCCCTAGTGCTGAACAGTATGCAGATATATTCACTAAACCACTGGATTCTGCAACATTTGAGACACTAAGACAACACTTAGGTGTTTGTCGAATTTGAGGTACCTCTGATCGCCTCTTATTTGTTGTATATTAGTGTTTACTGTTTTGTGTCTTTTAATGTTTGTTGAAAAAGAAAAATACAAAAAGAAGTCGGTGTCAAGTATGTTTAAACACTGTCAATCAGTGTGTTTAAACACTGAAGAGTTAGCCAAAAATGAAGTGAATAGTGTGTTGGGCCAGACTAGTCAACTTCTTGTAAATGGGCTGAAAGGATCGACATCAGAGGGATGATATCTCCATCTGGGCTCAAAGAAAGAGATTTGGGCTCATATTTATTTTATGAAGGGAAATCAGAAATTATTGAAGAATGGAGGGACTAAAATATAAATAGAAACTAATTTCTATTTTGGACTCGGATTTGAATCTTGGAAAAGTCGAAAATATAAGAGGGAAAAAGAAGTTTTTTTTCTGCAGAATATTGCTCTCCGTCGTTCCAAATTCCAGCAAGCAGAAATCGTACTCAGCTTCAGCTCTGCTTTCCGATCTCCGATCAAAGCAATCTCGGTCAACTGGCTCAAGGGGTCTCAGTGTTCGCATTGCAGAACTACAATCACAGAGTTTCCACCCCTCTTTTGCCGATAAAGCAGACCGATTGCATGCACAAGGTAAACCCTCGATCTGTGTTCAAGATCTGATTTTTCTTGAGTGATTGAAGTATAGGAAGGTGTTTACAAGTTACACTGTGTTAGTTTCTGCCATATTCAATTTGGTGTTGTGATTGAACCTGAGGCAGTGTTTAGACAACAATGGGTAGCTCTAAGTCTGATTCTTTTGCAAATTTGGGAATTAATGATGATGAGGTTGGGGTTGTAGAGAGTTTACTGAGTCTTCAGGGGTACTTAAGTGATGATTCTGCCCCAAAATCCCCAATTTGTGTGCATGAGAGGGATGAGGTTGAAGCCACGGGTAATCAAACTCTAGAACAGATTCCCTCAGTGCCTGTGCTAGTTACTTTTGAAGAGGTGTCTTTACTGGAGTCTGATAAAAGGGATGTTGCATCAGGACAAGAGAAGGAACTTAAAGGGCCGAGTATTAAGAAGGTATATCAGAAAAGAAAGGGAAAGAAAGGATTGGAGATTGGGTGTGATAATGTCAACAATGCTGTTGCAGATCAACCTCCTGGTCAGCAGAAGGTGTTCAACTAGACTTGGGAAGCTGAAAAAATGTCAGAGAATGAGGATGATGTGTTTCTATCTGATCTTAAACCTAGGAAGAGAAAGCAGAAGAAGGCTAAGAAAAGGCAGCAGAGAAAGAAGAAGAGCTTGGATGATCTGCCACCAATCATTGATGTGTTTTCTGCAGAATCCAAGAAGAGGAAGAGAGCAGCAGCTGTTGAGGTAATCAAGAAGGGTGTTACTGAAGAATTTCCAGTTTCTGACAGAAAGGAGGAGGAGTTAATCAAGCCTTCTGATAATGATGAGAAGAGAAGTGATGAATCTGTACACTCAGATTCTACCAGGAGCAGTGATAAGGTGAAGACAGGAGGAATTAGGTCCAAGCTGAGAGTAGGAGATGATGATCCTTTGTTGCTTAGTGCTTTTAATGAGAAGTTCTATTCTCAGAAAATAATTCAGAAGCATGGAGAGATGGTGCAGAAGACATTAAATGTGGAGAAAAGATTGACTGAGCAGTTCAAGATTCCAGCTTTTGTGACTTTCATGAAGAATATTCATATGTTTAAACCTGCCAACTCTTGTGTCAATGCCAACAAGGACTTGTTTTATGAGTTCTATTCCAATCTGAGGAAAGGGAATAGTGATCCTGAATCTCCTTGGTTTCGCAAGGTCTATGTCAGAGGCAAGTTGTACAGGTTTGATCCATTCATCATCAATCTGTATCTTGGACTAGATCAAAGGAGGTGTCCATCTAGTGCTTATCCTGAAGGGTTTACTGTAAACTATGATGTGGTGGCATTGGAGTTATCAGGTGGTAGTTTGGCTGAATGGGGTGATTCACCAACCATTCTGGCATCTTCTCTTACCCAAAAGTACTTCTGTCTGTACAGGGTAGTGGCTAATATGTGGACAATGTCCAAGAATGTTTCCAGAGTCACTGAAGAGATGGCAAGGGTAATTTATTGCATTGGCACCAGGAAGCCCTTCAATCTGGGATGGTTTTTATTTGAAAGAATTCACTTCGTTGCCAGGAATCTGAAGTCTGATGAATATATTATATATCCAGCACTTATCACTGGGATTCTGAGGCATGCTGGTGTTCAGGATTCAGAGGATGATACCTTAATTCAGTGCTCAGAGGTTCGGGTTAATCAGACAGTGCTGGCCAAGAGAAATGATCTCACAGATCCTATTGAAGATGATTCTGATCAGCCACCTGAAGAAGAAAATTATGCCAAGGTCAGAATTGCAGAGATCAAGGCTCAGCTTAAAGCTCATCGTCTCAAGATTATTGATCTAAAGGAAGAATTTGAAGCTTTGGTTGAATCTGATGATAGTGGCATTGGTTCTTCTTAGTTCTGAGATTTTAAGTTTTTTTTCTCTCTTTTGCACTCTTCTTAATTGGTTGAATATTGGGTCATTGCCTTTGGGAGTGTAGGTTCTGCTTTGGATTTTTTTTTTGTGTGCGGCTTTGGCACTTTTATGTTCCCAAGGGGGAGAATATTTTGATGATATTTTGGTTGGCCATTTATTTAGGATGTTAAGGAAGTTTTTGGTGTGTCCAATTTAGTTTTGGAACATAGTTTGACTGTTAGCGTGAATGACTGTTTCTATCTACGTCTGGTGAGTAGGGGGAGCTTAGTTGATATTACACGCTGTTTCTGATACTTGATGCTCATGTGAATAAAGATTGGATTTCTAAAGAAAGGGGGAGTTATGCATCAAAACAAGGGTTTGGTTCCACAAAATGCCAAAGGGGGAGATTGAAGAGTCCAGAAGACTCAGCATTAATAGATTGGCAATTTTGTAGAAGTTGACTATGTTTAAACATGTTCTCATGTTTAAACACTTGCTCGCGAAGATCAGAAACTGAGAAACAGTCTTTGATGTGAAGTACAACTCAGATACGATCAAACAAGATATTCGAAAGAATCAAGATGATACTTGAAGAATGATTCGGTTCTGATTTAATTAGATCAAGAATATATTTGTGAGTTGTATTTTATTTAGAATTAGTCTTAAATAAGGAAAGAATATATTTCTTATCCTAGAGCTATAGAAGTAGAATATAGCTAGAAGACTAAGTATTACTGTAATGTGCTGGACGA
Source organism: Sherardia arvensis (assembly GCA_948330725.1). Taxonomy (NCBI): domain Eukaryota; kingdom Viridiplantae; phylum Streptophyta; class Magnoliopsida; order Gentianales; family Rubiaceae; genus Sherardia; species Sherardia arvensis. Next base: position 22,816,131 of record OX415240.1, on the reverse strand, counting down.
TAGGATCAGCCTTGCCGTGATTGAAGGATCGAGAAGACTAAACACGGAAGCACATTTTCGAACTATAAGTAGAGAAGAAAGCTGCATCAACAACTATCCATCTTACAAGAAAGTATTATGCCGATCAGAATAGCTTTACAGTTGGAGCAGCTTATTGAAGGGAGTTCAATAGGTCTTTGCCGAACGCCAGCAGTCTGAAATCAACAGCCTTAATACTTCAGGGGAAGTGGTCAAGACAGCAACGAGGAGTTGCTGACCGGCAGTGAGGGGATCTCACAAATCCATACAAGAGATAAGTCATAGATAGTTAATTGTTGTGTGAAACTTTGTAACGTATCTTGATTATCTAGTGGATGATTTTCAGACTGGGCAAGGCCCCGCAGATGTAGGTGTTCATCACCGAACTGCGTAAACAATTTGCGTGTTCTGTCTTTTTATGTTTAAACTCTGTAGTGTGTTTAAACATACATGTTAGTTTAGTAAAATAGTTAAAAACTATTTGAAACTGATCGATAGTAAATTTCACTCACAGTCACAAGGATGAGATAGAAGAGCAAGTGGAAGAAATGTTGAAGAACAAGATAATTAGACCTAGTAGCAGTCCATTTGATTCTCTTTTAATTTTGGTTAAGAAAAAAGACTCTACCTGGAGATTATGTATTGATCGCAGGAGGTTGAATGATTTAATTTTTAAAGACAAATTCCCTATTCCAGTAATTGATGAACTACTTGATGAACATGAGCGATGAATTTTTCAGTGTGCTTCAACTAAATGCAGCTTACTTCAACAAACTTCGGCTGACTGCAGCTTGCTTCAGCTAACTTCATCTAAATTCCGCGTAGTTCAGCGTAATTCAGCTGAACTTGACAGAGCGTTCTACTTTCCTTGTGTCCTAAACTACTAAAAATGGTAGGGTAGAAAACTGAAGAATCACACCGAAAGGGTATAAAATGGAAGAATTCGTGATGTGAATTAAAGTTCTGATGGCACGAATTAAAACTGTAGAATTATTTTATATAAATTAAATTTCTTTTACTCCCTTCGATTTTAGAAAACCCATAGTAGGTATATTTTTTCTTCAATTTCTTTCTTCCTATCACATATTGTTCCGGTCATGTGACCACTTGAGCGGCAGGTTTTAGTGTGGCAGCCTAAAATCAATGGAAACGTTTATATTGATGGAATCTACGAGGTTCACGGGTTTGATTCTAATTTCAGGTATGCTTCTTTTCAGGTATATTGAGAAGTTGAATGACACGAGATTACATTTTTAGTCATATTCTTAACATTGACAACAAGAAGTAAGTGGTTCATTTTTATCCTAATTTTTTTTATCGTGTTAACTTATCGTCTATTGTCTCAGAATTTTAAAAACATCACTTGCTCAACTAATAGTAAGCTCTTTTTTTAATATTCAATGTTACCTTCACTTGAATAGAAATAACTTGCAGAAGTTCAGTTTCGAAAACTTGCGGAGTGAGGTTTGGAACATGAGCAATTAGAATCTAGTATAAGAATTAATTATGCTCTGCAAATTTTTCTATGTTTGGGTTTCACGTTATTCATTTTTAGAAAGTTTTGTATCAAGTACTCAGTTTCTACTTTTAAATGTGTTTGGTGCAAAACAACCTCAATTTGTAATAGTAACTTTAAATAATACTTAGCATTCACATCCATTACTAACATTCTCTTCCTCATCAATTTATTAAATTATTTTCAAATTTTATGCAATTTGATGTTTTATAAAAATATTTTACAGCGGTGTATTCATTTTTAAGTTAAATTATCAATAATATTTATGCAATTTGATATTTTTAAATTAATTTACAAAGAAGTGTGGTGATACAAGGCCCAGGCCCAACTACTCGGCAGTAGTGTGGGCTCGGCCCATGATGAGGTAAGCTAATGTGGAAGCATCCGTGATAGTACAACTCAGATAAGGACGGGTACACTAGAAGCCACAGAGAGCATGGACCACATGGAGAGCATGGGTCACTATATAAATAGTGCTCCTCAGCACTATTCCAAGTAAGTATCTTCTGATTATTCTAGTGAATACCCCTTTTCTCTCACGCCATCTTTCATCATCACGCCGGAGGGTCTACCCTCGGGTACCTCCCGGGGCTCTGTCTTGCAGGGCCAGGTTATTAGATCAGAGGAAGGGGACTGTCCGGACCGACCAGGCGGGCAACATCAAGTTGGCACGCCCGGTGGGACACGATCTTTGTTCTCAAAATACACTGAGATGCCACCCCGAGGTCGGCCGCCGCGAAGAGGCATGGGAGGATTCTCTCATGTAACAACACGGTCTGGAGGAAGGAGGGCCGAAGCAGCTGAGGAGGATCTCACCCTATGTCAGATGAGGGATAGGATACAGAAGGGGAAGGGTCCGGCGCAACCGGACCCCGAAACCTCGGAGGAGGAGGAAGTGCCAGAAGACAGGAGGGAGTCGGAGATAACTCAAGATGAACGAGACATGATGGAGTTTGTCGCAACACAGGAAGGGGAGTATCGTCACTGGTTAGCGGCAAAGCAGGGAGTAGGTCCGGAGGGGCAACCGTCTAGGGAGGGACCATCTAACCCTCCGGCGGCCGAGGCCCAAGCACCTCCGGTTCAGCCAACGATAGGATCCCAACCGACTCCGATGGCTCCGGGGCCAGGGTCTTCCTCCGGGCTCTCATCCGGGCTAGGCACTCAAGGAACTGTGTTGCATCCTCTAGCGGCGGAGGTAGTTAGCCGGGGACCTCCTGCTAACCCGGGGCAAGAGAACCTTCGTCCTCCACCATAGGTTATAGATGTAGAACAGCCTGAAGGAAAGACGGGCCAGCAAATCGGTGATGGACCCGGGTATGGCCCAGGAGTGGGGCACCAGGGTTATGGACCTCATTTTGGGATGTCGCAGGCCGGGTATCAACGGTACCACATGTACCCCCCGGCACCAATGACCGGTTATGCAGAGATGCGACCCGGAGGGTATTATGCCCAACCTACTGAAGGCCCGGGGGGCTGGGCTCCAGGAGGGGGAATCCAGGGGCCGGTATGGATGGTAAACCAAGTGCCGATGGTGGGGTATGCCATGGCTCAACCAGTTCCGGCCGCAGGAACCTACGGGATGTATCTGGTGGTGGTTGATAGGCCTCCCGGGGCACCGAATTCAGTGGAAGAAAGGTTAGACAGGCTTATAGGCAGGAATGGAGGTAGACCCACTTCACCATGGATAAGCTACATCAGCACCTTCCCCTGGCTAGTAGGAACGAGGGTCCCAGAAGGTGTGCCGACCTATAACGGAGAGACGGACCCGGAGGAGTTTGTCCGGACCTACCAGAATGTTATGGGGACGCGCGACATCCGAGAAGAACTTCAGTGCAAGCTAGTGAGCTCGTATCTGAGGGGTAGTTTTCTGTCGTGGTTTGAATCTCAGCCTCCAGAGAGCTTCAGGGATTATTATGATTTCTCAAGGGCTTTGATGCATAGATACCAAGCCAGACGGAAGAAGTATCTGCCTCTGGCTGAGGTAGCTCACAGCCGGCAGGTACCAAAGGAGGATGTCAGGGGATTCCATAGGAGGTACATGGACAATTACATGAAGGTGGTGGATAGAGAGATTCAGGTGAAGGCCCTGATTGCAGGGTTCATAGCAGGATTGAGGGACGAGGTGTTATGGGCAAAGCTTATGGAGAATATTCCGACTACTTTCCATCAGTTGGATCTGGAGGTGGAGATGTACTGCTCGTTGTTGGATGGGAGTAAGAAGGGGAAGGAGGAAGGGTTTTTTGAAGATAAAGGGATTGGAAAGGGTGATAAGACTCGGGTTGTGGATCCAGGTAGGAGGGATGCAGTCCAGGCGCCGGTTAGACCGAGGGTTGACCCCCCTTGGGCTGAAACATTTACTCCTCTGACCAAGACCCGGTCGGAGTAACTGACCATTCACAGGAACCTGTTTCAAGACCCGACCCCCATACCGGGAAATCCAACACCAGCTAACGCGACCAAATATTGTGCGTTCCACAAGTCCAACGGACACACAATAGTAGGCTGCCGGAGTTTGAGGGTGGAGATCGAGAAGTTACTTGAGAGGGGACAGTTGAGGGATTGTGTGACGCAGTGCACCAGCGTCCGGCCACGGGCAGGGGCAGCAAGCCGAGGTTGGGAGGAAGAAGAATTGGAGGAACATGCCTCAGAATGACAACCAGCGAGGGCCCCTACACCGGCAGTCCAGCCCGGAACGGTAGCCCTGGTCATGGCCCCGGAGCCAGTTAATCAGGCTCCTCCCCGTATGATAAATGTAATACACGCCGAAGTAGGCAACGGGCCTCAGTCACATGCAGCGGCCAAGGCCCGGAGCAGGTATGTACCGGCAAGAGAAGATAGAGAGAAGAGGTTACGTCCCACGGAAGTCATCACATTCTCGGACGAGGATCCGGTGCCCAGTCTGACGCCCCACACAGATCCAATGGTGATTACGGCCGAGATTGAAGGGTTCACGGTCAAAAGAGTGTTCATCAATGATAGGAGTAGTGTATGGATCATGTTTGCAGCTTGCTTTGACCAGCTGGGGATTGGGCGCCACAACCTCCACCCGAGCACATCCCCGTTGTCAGGGTTCACTGGCCGAACTGAGTACCCCTTAGGAGTTGTGTCTTTGACAGTGACAGTAGTTGATGATCTTGACAGAAACAAGAAGACCTCGGTCCTCTGTCACTTTGCGGTCATTGACGCTCCTTCCTCCTACAACATCATCATCGGCCGTCTGTGGATGGCTCAGGCTAGAGCCATTTGCTCAACCTACCACCTGACCATGAAGTTCCCAACGGAGCACGGTGTGGCAACGGTCAGAGAAAGCCAGTCTACAGCCCGAAGTTGCATGCTCACAGCCCTCCAGGATGCAAGGAAGGCTCCGATCGGGGCAGTGCAGGGAGAGGTAGGGTCAGGAGATGTGGAAGATATGCAGGTCGGGTGCCGAGGTACAATCAAGGTTGGGAAGAAGATGCCAGAGGACATAAAGGAGCAGCTGTGAGGATTGTTGTCTAAGTATGAAGATGTGTTCGCATGGGAAGAAAAAGACTTCACAGGGGTACCCCCAGAGTTAGCTCTCCATAAGCTGAACGTATACCCGGATTTGAAAATCATCCGGCAGAAGAAGAGGGTCTTGGCAGGAGATAGGGCCGAAGTAGTGAAGAAGGAAGTGTAGAAGCTGCTGGAGGCTGGAGTGGTGGAAGAGATCATATACCCGGAGTGGTTGGCTGCTCCGGTGCTAGTAAAGAAACAGAATGGGTCGTGGAGAATGTGCATTGACTTCACTGACTTGAACAAGTGTTGCCCGAAGGGCAGCTACCCTCTTCCCTCGGTCGACCGGTTAGTGGAAGCCATCACTGGTTATGATGCCCTGGCTTTCTTCGATGCGTATCGGGGATACCACCAGATTCAAATGTCAGAACAGGATAAGCCGAAGACAGCCTTTATCACGGACTTCGGAACCTACTGTTACAGAAGGATGCCCTTCGGCTTGAATAATGCAGGAGCGACGGATCAGCGCATGGCAGACGCTCTCTTTCAAGACCAGCTAGGAAGGAACATGGAGCTCTATGTCGATGACATGGTGGTGAAGAGCAGAAGCTACCAAGGTTTCTTAGAAGACCTGGAAGATGTGTTCGGCATTTTGAGAAGAGTTAACCTGAAATTGAACCCGGAGAAGAGCGTGGTAGGGGTGAGTGCCGGGAAGTTTCTCGGCTATATGGTATCTAGCCGGGGAATCGATGTTAATCCGGAGAAGGTGGAGGCTATAAGCCGGATGCAGTCACCGAGGAATGTTAAAGAAGTGTAGAAGCTGATGGATTCCCTGGCAGCCCTAAGCCGCTTCCTGTCATAGGGGGCGGAGAGGTAACTCCCTTTCTTTAACATCCTAAGAAAGGCCAAGAAGTTTGAGTGGACCGAAGAGTGCAAGCAAGCGTTGGGAGATCTGAAGGAACACTTGGGACGGGTCCCGACCCTTTCAAAGCCAAAAGAGGGGGAGGAATTGCTGTTGTATCTATCCGCATCAGCATCGGCAGTTAGTGCAGTGCTAGTCCAGGAGGAGGGAGGCAAGTAGTGCCCCGTCTACTTTGTGAGCCGGGCGTTGCAGGATCCAGAGACAGGGTACACAAGTTTGGAACAGCTGGTACTAGCGCTGGTATATGCGGCAAAGCACTTACGTCCATATTTTCAAGCTCATCCGATGGTGGTCCTAACCAACCACCCGATGAAGGAAGTGATGCTCAAGCCTGAGGCGTCAGGGCGGCTAATGAAGTGGGCTATAGAGTTAGGTGAGCATGAGATAACCTATCAGCCGAAGAAAGCCATCAAGGGCCAGGCGATGGTTGACTTCCTGACAGAAATGGTAGGACGGGTCGAGCCAGTCGATGAACCTCCGAATCCGAAGTGGACACTGCACGTCGACGGGTCGGTCCATGCTGGAGACAGCGGAGCCGGGGTGCTGTTAACATCCCCGGAAGGAGAGGAGTATCACTATGCCCTGCATTTTGATTTCAAAACTACGAACAACGAGACGGAATACGAGGCACTAGTGGCAGGACTTTTGTCCGAGAGCTGAAGATAGGGTCGATCCGGGCCTTCAGTGACTCTCAAATTGTAGTGCAGCAGATGAATGGAGAATACGAAGCCAAGGAGCGGAGCTTACAGAGGTACCTGGAATTTGTTCGGGCTGTGATTCGGTAGTTTGATAGTTTCAGTCTGGAAAAGGTGTCGAGGGAGCAGAATGAAAAAGCGGATGCTTTTAGTAAGTTGGCATCCTCCAAGCTAAGACCGGGTCAAAAGGCTCCTCTCAAAAGGGAGACCCTCAGCAGGAGGAGCTACGAGCAGGGCGATGAGGGCCCGATAGTAGCGACAGTGCAGGAAGACTCCTGGATGATCCCGATCCGAGCTTACCTTCTGACTAGGGATGTCCCGGTTGACCGAATAGTAGCAAGAAAAATCCGGGTCAAAGCGCCCAAGTATACGTTACATGAGGGAGTCTTGTACAAAAGAGGGTATCTCCAGCCGCTGCTGAAGTGTGTGGAACGTCAGGAGGGAAAATACCTGGTCAGGGAAGTACATGAGGATCCAAATGGCAGTCACCAGGGAGCGAGGAAAGTGGCTAAAAAGATTCTAAGGATGGGGTATTACTAGCCTACCATGTTTGAAGATTCACAGGACAGGGTTCGTTCATGTCTACAGTGCCAGAAGTTCGCGCCACTGGTGCACATCCCAAGGGAGGAGATGATGGGGATAACAGGTGCTTGGCCCTTTAGTAGATTGGGACTGGATTTGGTTGGGCCCTTCCCTACTGCCCCTGGTAGCTTGAAATACTTGATGGTTGCTATTGACTACTTTACCAAATGGGTAGAGGCCGAGCCCTTGACGAACATCCGGGGAGCTACATGTGTGAAGTTCTGCTGGAGGAATATTGTTTGTCGGTTCGGGGTGCCGAGGGCCATAGTGACTGACAATGGTGCGCAGTTTGAAAATGACCCTTTCAAGTCCTGGTGTGTGAAGTATGGGATAAGTCAGAAGCTCACGTCAGTATACCACTCGCAGGCTAATGGGCAGGTGGAGGTGACTAACCGGACAATAGTGAATGGGCTAAAAGTTCGGCTCCAAGGAGCGAAAGGGAACTGGGTACACGAGCTGCCGAGTGTACAATGGGCCCACCGAACCACAGAAAGTTCGGCGACTGGAGAGTCTCCCTACAGTTTGACCAGTGGCTCAAAGGCAGTGATCCCGGCCGAAGTTGGCATCCCGAGTCTTCGGACAGCCGAACCAGTTGCCGAGGATGTGAACGAGGAAGAATGCAGGACGAACTTAGACTTGCTAGAAGAGAGGAGGGAAAAGGCGGCCCTACATGAGGCCAAAGTTAAAGAGAAGGTGAAGAAATACCATGACATAAGAGTAAGGAAGGATTTATTCAAGGTAGGAGACAAAGTGATGAGGAGAAATGACAAGAGTAGTCAGGAGCAGGAGGGAAAGCTGGCACCCAACTAGGAAGGACCGTTCCGGATGGTAGAAGCCCACCCGGGCGGAAGTTACGTGCTAGAAGACTCAAAGGGAAAGGGGATCCCCCGGAGATGGAAAGTAGCGAACCTTAGGCGGTTCTACGGATAGCCTCAGGCACCAGATGCCTAGGTAGAATAGCCTCTGGCACTAGATGCCTAGGTAGGATAGCCTCTGGCACTAGATGCCTATGTAAGAATAGCTGCAGGCGGCAGATGTCCGGGAGAATATCCCTGAGGTCGGATGACCGAGGGGTAGGTAGGAGAGCCCTCTGGCGCTGGACGCTTAGGGAAATTTTGTAACAGGAACATGCTTTATGGCCGATTTTAATAAAAAGAAATTATGCAACTACAATGAGTTCGGAATGGAGAGATGATAGATATAAAATGTAAATTTTTATACATAAATCAAAACCTTTACAAATACAGAAGTGATATACAGCAAGGAGCTCTATCCTATTTCGGGGCCCCACAGGTAGAGGCCTCACCGGGGGGAATTCTCCTGGTCTCATGCCTGCTCCTTCGAACAGCCTGCTCTAACATCCTTTGCTCCTCGTCCTGGTTACGAGGGACATCTGGATGATCACTTGGTTCACCTTCCGGCTCGTGCGTAGAAACATGAATCCTGCTAGTAGCGGCAGGACTTCCTATACGGACGGGAGGTTGTCTTGAAGAAACCCTTCGTCAGATCGGGGCTCCACCGATTCGATGGCCTTTTGCTTCCCCTTTCGATCGTTTCGGGCCGGGTGGGAAGAAGCCGCGGGAGGCAGGGATCCAGCCAGAGGAGGAGAACCGGGTTGCCGACGGATTGCGGGCGTTCTCTCTCGAGTAGGATACCGAGCGCGGAATCTAGCGGCCACCATTCGAAGTCTGGCCAGGCGTCGCTCAGAAGCCTCCAGGTCCAAAAGCTGAGGGGCATGTTTGTAGCGTTCATAGGCCAAGTCGATGTCTTTAAGGGGAGGAATTTGGGACATAGAGGTTGGAATGACGTTGCGGCTTAGAATGTTTTGCCTCCAGCCCACCGCCGCTTGATAGGCAGGGGTCCAGATGCCGGATGTCCTTTTGGAACTCTCCATCCAAGCGATGAGGTCATCAACTGCTCGGGGAACGTCGGTCAGCACAGGAATGTCGACTTCCCCCTGGCGAAGTCCCAGCAGGTGATAGGAGAGATGAACTATTACGAGTTGATGTTGCAGGGTCCGGTTCCTAGTCGCCAACTTCTCGTTCTCCGTTTCGAGTTCGGTGACTTGTTTCCGGAGCTCGGTCTTGTTCTACATGCGCATACACTTGTTATAGTAAAACCGAACATCATGCCATACCTCGTCCAACTCCTTTTGGATCCGGACTTGGAAGTTATAGTGCTGAGCTTCTTGTTCCGTCATGACTCGGTCGAACTCTAGGATTTGGTCAATGCTCTCGAAGGCCAATCTATAACACTTCGGCAAGGACCCGAAGTCTTCTTGAATCTGGAGCAGGCAAGTGAGCAGACAATCGGCGTCAGGAAACTCTGAGATCAGGGGACCGAGTCCTCCCTCAGATAAAAGATCCGTCAGACTCGGACAGCCAGTTCCAGCTTGTCTCGGGGAAGGATTAAATTCTTCGACAAGAACAGCTCCTGGTCACGACAAGAACAGGGTCCGAGGCAAGAACAGGGTCAAGGTGACAATTTACAAAAGAAAAGAAATAGGTAACTATGAGTAAAAGGAAACGGAGCAGGAGCAACACAGAAGACGAATTTAACAAACATAAATTCTTCATTCATAAAAATCTGGGTAGCGAGATACAAAGGGGGATAAAAGCAAAAAAGAGAGAGGAAAATCTAACTAACATGTTTAAGGGCTCCCTTCCCCTGGTCATCACCATCATCACTGCTGTCATCCTCGGAATCTTCTCCAGAGTCATCGAAATTTAGATCAGGAGAAGGGGGCATATCAGCGACCCTGGAGACGTCAGCACCGGGGTTGGGAGAGGGAGTGTCTCCGGTTTCCAGATCCTTCGGGTCGAACAGCCCCCGGTAGTAGCCATACATGGTGTAGTATGGGGTAAAGTTATCATCCTCGGGCAAATCAGATCCGTAGAGCGGAGCAGGAGGTAGAGAACCCGGTAGCCGAACCACATCTATCGACCAGCTCCAGACTTCTTCGGTCGAAAGACGGTTTTCTCGCAAAGTCTCCCATAGCTTAGAAGATAAGCCCTTCATTCCACCCTTTTGGAGTGTGTCCACAAGATGCAGTTGCTGAGCTTCGGAGTTGGGATTGAACCACTGCTTCTTGAACGAGGCTCTGATCGATGGAGGAAACCAACCCCGGACCTCCATATAGGTGTTGTGGCACTGATGAGCACTGGCGGCGAGATTGAGGTCGGTCAGACGACGAGACAGGGTCTGACTTGCCAAGACCTTGTCGACAACGGCCTCGGCGAACTCCAGGCGCTCTTTGTAGTTCACCTCCCGGGCGGCATCAAGCTCCTTCTCCAGATCACTCAGTCTCGCCCGAAGTTGAGCCGGCGCTTCCTTCTCCGCTCGAAGTTCTTCTTCTTTCCCCTCCAGTTGACGAGAAAGGAAGGAGGAGAGGGCGGCTTGGAAGTCGGGAGAATTGGCAAACTCAGAGCTTAGGAGCCGAACCTGTGGGAAGAGATGTTAAAAAAAACAACCTTATATAAGAAGAGAAGAGGGTTAAGGGTACCGGCTGATTGGAGGAAGAGACGGGAATGGCACTGGTGTTGGACAGAGGCGGGGTCTGAGACTCTCTGGTCCGAGACTTCTTCCTGTCTTTCTCGAAATTCTCCCCCTTCCGCTTCGTAGCCGAAAAGGGAGGTGGGGGGGGGGAATGGCAGGGGCAGATATGGTGGTATATTTGGAGGCCGGGGACCTCCCATCCCCGGACGACGACCGGAAGTTAAACACACGCCCAAATAATCCCTCTTGGCGGGGAGGATCCTGGTTAATTCCCGAAGCGATAGGGTTCCAGGAAGTTTCTGGTGGATTCTTGGTATTGGCAGGGTCCTGAACGGTCTCCTGCTGAGCCGCTATCTCGAGGATAGGATCCTTCTCTTGAACCTCATGGACGATGGGGGATTCCACATTGATCACCTCGACTGAAATCGGGCCCAGATCAGGAGGTGGTTCCTGGGTGTTAGGAGCAGAGGTTTCAGCGGGGTCCGAGATTTTTTTATCCACCTGCTGTTTAAAGAGGTTTGAAATCGGAGGAGTGTTGTTCGGCTTGACGGGTTTCTTCTTCCTCACCGTCTTGGCCGCCTCGGACTCAGCCACCTCCGTAATGACCTTCCTGGTTTTCTTTTTCGGGACCGGGACCTCAGGGTTATTGGCCACGGTTGGAACTGCGAAGAGAGAATAAAATCAGGTAGAGTTTTTAATAATAAAAGAAAAATAAAAGGGAAAAGGAATCAAAGTGCATACCTTGCACTGGCCAGGTGACAACCCAGCGGCTGTCCATAAAGGCCTCGCCCGGGTATATCTGCCGGGGGAAGAGGTAGTTGGAATTGCCGGCCAGCCAGTTCTGATCCAGGTTAAGGGGCTCGGCGGACAGGGTCGTGTGGTTTGCCCGGTGCTTGTCCGGAAGGAAAGCTTCCCGAACGTCCACGACAACATTGTCATTCCAGCCGGGGACCCCATATAGCTCGGTGTTGACTTTGACGTATCCCTTTAGCTGCCAATTCTTGGCAGAGTCCTTCTTGCCAAGGATGAACACCTGAACACCTGAACTCCCGGGCGCGCCTAGACAGTTTAAATCATCTCCTTGCCGGGGCACTTGATGAGCATGTAGAAGGACCTCCAAAGGTTGAAGGAGGGGATAATCCCGCAGCGGGAGCACCGTACAAGAAAACCCATCATCACAGCAACGACGTTCGGTAAATCTGGGCCGGGGAGATACTATAGTACTCCAGGAACCGGGAGTACAGCCGAGGGAAGGGAAGACTCAATCCCCACATAAAGTGAATCCGGGGAATACACCGGACGGCCTTCACGGACTCCTCTAATGAGACGGAGGCAATCTGAGCGTCCAAAGGTACCGGGACCCCCATGCCGCTGAGGCACTTCTTAGTCCAGACGTCACCTTGAAGCGAAGAGGCCCGAGCGGTGTCTATAACCCTTTTTTCCCTGTTCTTGGAACACTTGAATTTGGGGTTGGAAGGAGTGACATTGCTGGAGAGGTAAATCGGCTTGAAGGATGCCGATGAGTCAACAGATTGGGAGGCGGAAGCCTCGTGAGAAGTACTCTCATGAGAATAGGTGATGATGACCTCGGACTAAGCGGTGGACTGGACGTTAGTAGCGGCCATTGCTTTCAAGAGGAGAGAGAATATGAGTGTTTTAAACAAAGAGGGGAAGAATGATTGTTGAGATTTGATAGCGATGGATGGAATGGCCTATTTATAGAGAAAGGGAAACGAGAGCGAGAGACAATGATTAAATGGGCTCGAGAAGCGAGGAAATAATAATGATAGTCATTAGTTGCCCTCGAGAAATGCGCATCCACGTCTCATCATTGTCGGGCAGGGAACGAAATTCTGAAAGCCAATCCTTCCGCCCTCGGATCAGGAGAGTTCTCATCCTCGACCGCAAGAACCGGCTTCCGAGGGGCTAGTGGTGATACCAGGCCCAGGCCCAACTACCCGACAATAGTGTGGGCTCGGCCCATGATGAGGTAAGCTAATGTGAAAGCATCCGAGATAGTACAACTCAGATAAGGTCGGGTACACTAGAAGCCATAGAGAGCATGGACCACATGAAGAGCATGGGTCACTGTATAAATAGTGCTCCTCAGCACTATTCCAAGTAAGTATCTTCTGATTATTCTAGTGAATACCCCTTTTCTCTCCCGGGATCCATCCTTTATCATCACGCCGGAGGGTCTACCCTCGGGTACCTCCCGGGGCTCTGTCTTGCAAGGCCAGGTTATTGGATCAGAGGAAGGGGACCGTCCGGACCGACCAGGCGGGCAGCATCAAGGTGTATTTATTTAAAAATAAAAATAAGTAAATGTATTTATATTTTACAAAATAAATTAGTAAATTTTAATTTATACATAACATATTAAATTTATTATAATTTATATTAACAAACACCCGTACATCGGCACGGAAATTATGCTAATGCACGGAAATTATGCTAATAATATTTGAAGACTAAACTTTCAAGATATTGACGGGTTTGATATTTCAGGTAAAGGAAAAGTGATTGATTCTCTCTTGTTGATTGGTTATAAAATATGGAATTTGCAATTATGACATTTCCTCTAATTCCGCTTTTTGTTAAACACAACCACAACCATCACTCTAGTCGACACCACCAACTATGTAAAAAAATAAATATGATTTTGTTATCTAATTTGGACATAAAAAATGCATTCCTCTCATTCCTTTATATTCCGGCATTACTATATTTCGCCCTGTATTGTACTTGTTACACCCTGTATTTTATACATATTTGTATTTATTATGTGTTTTGAATTACTTTAAAACAGAAAAGAATATGCTTAAATTTTTAGAAAAAAGCTACCGTTTTTACTGTTCATTCCAAGAATTCCTACCATTGATTTTGGTCTCCGAAATCATGCATTCAAATAAACTGAACTTTGTGACCTTGTTGATCTCGGCCATCAACCACAATCTGAACTTAGAGATTATTGGTGACACATAAATCTAAATAGAAGCACGGTTTTAGATCTGGGCAGGCTAGGCTTGTTCTTGAAGTTCCGGTGATGATTTTTTCTTCTTCTTGAAGATGAGAGGGAGGACCAATGAAGATTGACCTGTCAATGGAGACCATTGAGGTTATATTGTGCAAGTCTAATGCATAATTTTTATATGTTTAATGTGTATTTAGTCAATGGATATTATTAGATGCAATCCAATATTTACTTGTGCAGTCTGTATTTTGTTTGAATTGAAGTAAATACCCTTATATCATTTGTGGTTCTTATCATTTTGAGAGAGAATGTAAACACATCGAATGAAGCCCCTAATATTAGTGATTATTATCATTTATATAAGCTGCCACGTTCTTCATGAAAAATAACACATTTGAATTTTGCAGATGATACTGTTGTTTTTCTTAAAGCTAACAGAACTAGTCTCAACAATTTGAAATTTTTTGTTACACTTATGAAAAGGCTACTGGTCAAAAAAATAAATTTGGAAAAGTCTGCGTATTATATAACTTACCATGCTTCTGCAGACACCAAATTAATGGTTGACCGGGTTTCAAATATCAGTGAGGGACATTTTCCTTTCATATATATGGGTTGCCGAGTATATATTGGGGAACTAAAAATTCATACTTTCAATCCTTATATAATAAAATAGGAGCTAGGCTTACTCTCGGGCAAAAAAGATTGCTTAATCAAGCAGGCAGATTGGTGTTAATCAAGCATGTACTTTCTTCTATTCCATTGCACATACTTACTGTTATTAAACAAACAAAAGGGGTGGTAGATAAGTTATATATATTATTCTCCAAATTTTTGTGGGGTTCTTCTGATTTTGGACATAAAAGAATATGGAGATCAAGGTTAAGGATTTGCTACCCATTAATGGCATGGGAGAGAAAGATCTCCACATATCAATCAAGAGTTTCTCACTTAAAATCTGGTGGAAGCTGCAACAAGGGAACATCCTATGGGAAAAATTTATGTGGTCATTACTTGATAACAAAAAATATCAAAAACATGGAAGAGGATCAATGAAGTAGAAGAGGTGGCATCACCGAATATCACTATACAAGTAGGCAAATGTGGGATTTCTTTTGGGAACTTCCAATGGCTATCTGAAATACCTCTTATTGATGTATGGGATGAGAATTTGGAATTGCCTCACTCTGAACTAATAGTTGCAGAGTTTGTGGCACATCAAGAATTCTATGTTAATGAGCTAAAACATGGATTCCCAGAAAATTATGTTATTATGATTTCAAAAGATTTCCCTCTTTCTGAAAATTATAATGATGTAATGATCTGTAAACCAAATACAGGAGGAAAATTTCCAGTTGCTCCTGCTTATGAGGTATTAAGACCTAAGAGCATCACTGTACCATCCTTTAAGCATACATGGTCTAATTTTTTGCCAAAAAAATGTCATTTTCTTGGAGATTGGAAAATAGACTAATTCCTACAGCTGATATTCTTGAAGATATGAACATACATCAACCATCAGTATGTTTTTTTTGCTATGCTAATGGGGATGATTTGAATCATAATTTTAACAGCTATGTGAATGTTTCATGGATATGGAAAGTTGTTAGTCTGAAATATGATATTTTGCATCATTCTTTTGAATCATTGTGTAATATACTCTATTATACTGGAATGTAAATGTTTCTTCTTTGTTCAAGAAAAACATTTGTAGATTGATCCCAGTAGTGAATATATGGTTCATATGGTGTGCTACAGTTTTGTATATCTATGAAGGTACCAGGCCTAATAGGGAAATAATAGCAAAACAAGTTATCTCTATGATTGATGGTATAATTCAAGCTCATCACAAAGCGTTGATTAAGTTCAAACCACCTGAATACTATGGTATAAGAGGTGCATTTGCTGTGAGGGTAGATCCTGTGAGAATCATTAGTTGGTCATTGCATGCACATGATTTTCATAAGCTCAATACTGATGGGCTCATACTTGAAAAAGCAGCAGACACAACACTACGCAGATTGTGATTAACCAATTCAAAGTGAGGTTCAGTTGGGTGAATACCTTTCACCGGCGGGGGTGACGATCGGCTCGGTCCAGCGACAACAGTTCCCTGCGCCGGTGCGATCATACAGTCATTTAGCAATGACATCATCACCATCTTCAACTGAAACTTCTGATTCAGGTCACCCTCGAACTTGTTCATCGATTTTGAGTAATACTCACGCATCACCTACAGTTCGCGAGTGAAATTCCCTCGATCTTGAGTGTTGATGTCGCGAATTGCTTGGAGCACCGACTCGATTTTGTCATGCGCTTCACGCGTATATTTGACCATCTGATCCTTTAGATCCTTGAGACTTCGATCCATACAATTGATTGATTCCCAAATAATCATGAATTCTAACTATGTGTCTCATATTTATCACAATGAAGTTAATCCCAAGTGTTGCTGTTGAGATTCTGTCAACCTCATCTTAGCTCAACAGCTAGTCAACACCTTGACTGAGCTTTGACTGCTGACTTTATTTCCAACTCCCCTGAAGTTACTATTTATTGCATTAAGGCCCAAGTTGACTTACTCAATTAGCAATTCAGTCCTCTGATGCTAACAATTTTATAGCCTATCTCCTAAAGCTATTGTTAAGAGCAAGCCCAACAGTTACTCTAAAACTAACTCTATAATAGAATAGCAAATTCCAAAAACTTCATAATTATTTTGCTTCTATCCAACATTTGCTCTATTTTACCATTCCATGAATTTATTGCCATAAATAATAATAACTATTTTTAATTTTGTTTGAGATAATCAAGAGCACACGATTAATTTATTTTCAAATTTATGTTTTTAATATTTTTATGTGTGTGAAGATATGAATAATTAAGAAAGTATAGGATAAAAAAGGAAAGAAAAAGTAAGAATCAATGATGACAATAAATTTTAGAGTATGAAACAGGTGTAACTCATATGCCTTTTCAATCTTCCAATTTTACCATATCACTACTTTAGAGTATGGAATAGAGTAACTGTTGGAAATCATAATATAGCTACTACAAATGGCAAATTTAGCTAAAAACTCTATTATAGAGTAACTGTTGGGCATGCTCTAACTCACTAACATTCTGGGGTATAATTGTAAATTTATGGCCATCGTCGTCTTCTTTCACGCTCCAGAAGTTGTACATCTGTTCTGCAACTCATTCTTAACAAGTGGGTCAAAACGGATAATGGGTTAGACTACATAAACTAAAGAGAGGGTCCAAAAACTAATTATTCGCTCGTGGTTGTGCTCCATCACCAACATCCAAGGTCTGCTTAGTTGACGGAATCTCCACCCCTCATCGCCTATAGACCAGCTACCACCTCATGATATCCAAGTGACGTGGTCATTCTCCATTTACGAATGATGGGTTCCCCTTCCCCGCGTTGAATCGGGATCAAATTTCCTCATTAGCATCGACAAATGACGATAAAACATTACATCAGCTTGTGCTCTTTTACGGATGATCGAAAATTTGGACATGAAGATTTTGGTCCTAAAAAAATTTACCAGAAGAACTCACATGATATATTTAAGGATTCTTCCCCTAAATTTGACAAGTTTGGTAATAGTATTTGCAAGAAAACAAGCAAATCATTTGCAGTTCTCAGCTTGTTAGTTGATAGTATTAGTCCTGTGAACAAGCTATTCTTTATTCTTTTTTTTAATGATAATCCACCATGGAGGTGGAGAGCTTATATTAGGCGCTCTAAACCTTGAAAAAATATAAAAGTGAGTTACAAGTTTCAAAAGATAGGAAAGGAGGCCTAAGCCCTATACCTAGCCTAGGTACTGTAGACCAGTACCTACAAAAATAGAGGTGACAAGCCACCCTCATTGTCAAATTTTTTACTATTACCAAGTTATACTTATAGAATCCTGTTAGCCAACGTCGAAACGAAGATCAAATCGGACGCCCAAGTAAACTAGCAAGCCAAAAATTGCAATGGCATATACAAAAACTGATAAAAAATAGGGAGCAGTGAGAGTGCACTAGGTAGTATGGCTTAAGTTTCATGGATTCTGAGGGATGGGGTGCTTAGTGAGTCCAAAATGATGAGCCCTTTAACCTTTTGAGGTAGAGTCAGCCAGGTGAAAGATCAGTTGTGCTTGAGGGCCTTGATAAATTTTGATAATTCATCAGCTGGTTGATTGGCTTGCCTATGGTCTTGCATCATGGAAGCTATGTGATCAGCTTGATTAAAGAATTTCCATTGTCTCTTTTCTGGGCAGTTGATCATCTGTACAGCAATCAAGCAATCAGATTCCAAGGTGAAAATAGAATTGAGGTGTCTACCTTTGGATGCACCAACCTGAATAGCAAACATTTCAGCAGCAAGGGGTGACTCAGCAGTGATGAAAGAGCCATCAGCCTCAACTAGAGCTCCACTAGAATTTCTGACAATAATAGCAATGCCAGCCTTGCCATTCTCCCATGCAGCATCAACATTAATCTTCAGTCCTTGTGAAGGGCAGGTCCAAGTGACTCTGGAGATACAAGGTTTGGGGGGCTTTTTTGTAGGAGGTATATAGCCAGAGCCAGAGAGTTCATAGTCAATAGGCTTGGACAGGTGTAAAGGGTGAGCCAGCAGAGAGAGGTAGATCATGTCCTTTAGTGATTTAGCCAGAAGGGTGGGACATGGATCAACATCCTCATATAGTTTCTTGTTTCTGGCATTCCAGAGGAGGCAACAGACATATATTGGGGCAGTATGGTTTATGGTGGTGTGAATGGCTGAGAAACCTTTGAAGTCCCAGCATGTGGCCAATCTATCCCAGAGAGAGTCAAACTGGACATATAAGGAGGCACAGATTAGATGCATATGTTTCCAGAGTGTAAAAGATAGGATGCAGCTGTTGAAAAAGTGTTGTAGAGTGTGTTCATTGTGGCAAAAGCAGCATTTGGAGGGAAGGTTGAAGCCAAACTGAGCCAACACATCATCAAAGGGTAATATAGCATTTAGGAGTCTCCACATAAACACTGAGAATTTTTTCTGCACTGATTTGGCCCAAATCTTAGAGAGGATAGGGAATATCTGTTTTGGGGGTCTGAGTTTCAGATATGTAGATTTAAAGGAGAAATGGCCCAGTATTTCAGGTTTCCAAATCAATGTGTCTGGTCTGTGTGGGAAGATTGTTGCTGACTGAAGAAAGGAAATGATATGGGAAGGGAAGATGAGTGCCAGAAGGGGGATAAGTTCATTTTCCTTTCAATAAATTGGGCAACTGTCAGCTGCAAGTGAAAATTGGATATTGGCTTATAAATGTCTATAAGAGGACCATAGTCTGTCCAGTTAGATTCCCAAAAATTGCACAAGCCTTGTCCATGTATGACCTTAGAATTGGATTCAGCAAAAGAATTAATTTTGCAGATCCTTTTCCATGTCATTGAATTCTTTTTTGAAACAGGTAAAGAGGCCAGGAAATGAGTCCATGGTGCTTTACCTATCTGATATTTCATTTTCATGCAAATTATGGTGGAAAGGGATCTCAGACCTAATCCATTCTGGGGAGTTGGATAGCAAATAGAATCCCATTTCCTCCAGGATTTTTTAGGTTTTGTTTCTGTCCTGCCCCAGAAAAAGATAGAGAATTTTCTCTCAATCTTTTTGATTACCTGTTTGGTGGGAGCCATGACAGCCCAGATGTGCTGAGGGAGAGCATATAAACAAGATTGTATTAATGTTAGCTTACCACCGGTACATTTTTCCAATTTTGTATTTTCCTTTCTATCATTTCCATAACAGGTTGAAAATGAATATTTAAGGATCTCCCTGTGAATATCTGTACTCCTAGGTATTTGAAAGGTAGATTACCTTGTTTCATCCCCATTATATTTTTTATCTGTCTGATCTTGTGAACTGAAGCAAATCTACTCACATAGAAGTCACTCTTCTCAAAATTTATTTTCTGGCCAGTGGTTGATTCAAAAATGACAAGGAAAGCTTTTATTCTGGTCACATTAAGCTTTGAGGCTCTAAGGAAAATGACTGTGTCATCAGCGTAGCTTAAATGGGAAATGTTCACTGTATTTGGAGGGATGCTAAAATACTGCAATTTACCAGTTTGGAAAATATAGGCAAGGCTTCTGGTGAAGGCTTCAGAGAAGAGGTTGAAGAGGAAAGGAGATCCTCTTGAATCAGTAAAAAAGCCAACTGGTTTCCCATTTATGAGTATAGAGAACCAAGCATCAGACAGATATTTGAGGATGCAATTAACAAATCTACAGTCAAATCCCATTTTAAGGAGAATTTTTTGTAGAAAGGACCAACTGACTCTATCAAAAGCTTTCATTAGGTCAAGCTTGAAAATGCAGTTAGGATCTCTTCCTTTTTTATTGAGGAATCTGAACATTTCTTTCAGATAAATAACATTATCAGATATGTCTCTATTCTGAAGAAAAGCTGTCTGGTGAGGGGAAATTAATTTTGGCATCAAAGGTTTTAGCCTCTCCATTAATAGTTTAGAAAATATTTTATTAGAAACATTGGAGAGGCTAATGGGCCTGTAATCACTGAAACTAATGGGAACTTCTTTTTTTTGGGATAATTGTTATCCAAGTACTGGAAATTCCCCTATGTATGTGTGATCTAGTTAAAAAATCATTTGATGCCTCTATTAAATCTTGACAGATAATATGCCATGTCTTAATAAAAAATACAGCAGTGTAGCCATCAGGCCCTGGAGTGCTAGCTTTATTAAGGCCAAAGACAATCTGTTTCAGTTCCTCTACTGTGACTGGTTTTAGGAGGGACTCATTTTCTTCCTCAGAAACAAGGTGGGGAATCTGGGAGAGGAAATGGTCAGAGAAAAAATCATTTTCATTTTGAGGTTGATGTGACAGAAGGTTCTGATAATATTGAACAGCTTCCTGTTCAATGTCATCAGCTTTGTCAAGCCACACTCCCTCAGAATTCTTGATTTTTGTGATGTGTAATCTACATCTTTTTTCCATCACAAAATGATGGAAAAATTTTGTATTTTCATCACCCTCCTTTAGCCACTTTACACCTGCCTTTTGTTTCCAGAAATGCCTTTGCTCAGTTAAATATTTTGTTAAAAGAGCCTTGGCTTCATTTAGCTTCACTAGTTCATCAGTTGAACCATGAAGTTCAAAATTTATTTCCTGGAGTCTTACTTTTTCTTCTGCTTTTGTAACATTTTCATTAATATTCCCAAAAACCTCCTTATTCCAATTTTTCAGTTATTTTTTGAGGTTATTGAGTTTATGAAAAAGTTTGTACATACCCCTGTTCCAGTGGAGATTGATTAGCTCCATCAGTTCAGGCCTTTTTAACCAAGTGTTTATAAATCTAAAAGGCCTAGGAGCAGAAGATAAGTTACTACCAATTCTAAGTAGTAGGGGGCTATGGTCTGAGGACAATTTACTGAGGACCTGGATGGAGGAGTGTGGAAATGCATCTAACCAGTTAGCTGAACAGAGGCCCCTATCTAATCTTTCTAGAGTTAAGTATCTACCCCCTTCTTTATTTCTACCATTAGACCAAGTAAAATGATTCCCCACAGTATGAATATCATATAGTGCATTATTGCATATAAAGGTATTGAAATCACTTATACTACCAAGACCAGGACCTGCTTTACCTTTGTACTCAGAAACACTTCTCATCGCATTAAAATCACCAATGTATAGGGCAGAATTTAAGCATGGCATTTTTAAATCAGACCATAAGTCTTTTCTTTCTTTCCCGGATCTAAGCCCATGTACAAAAAATGAGTCAAAAGTCTCATCCATGATTTGGCTATAGATCTATACTAAAAAGAATTGATTATGATCTAAAATAGGTGTCACATTAATTTGAGCATTCCAGAACAACCAGATACGACAGTTGACAGCAGGCATACAAAACTGGAAATGAAGTTTCCTTCTATAAATGTCACATTCAGAGTTGTCATGTTGTGGTTCAATTATACATAGAAAGTCAAGTTTATGGATTCTAATAAGCTTTTCAAGTCTAAGCATAGAAGTTTCCATTCCCCTGATATTCCAAACCATAACATTTAATCCAATATTTTTGTCAATCATTTTTTACGGGATTTTATACTCTTTGTGGCAGTTCTAGTGATGACTCTATTGATCTGAGTAAAGTAAGAAGAAACCTTATTTTGCTCAGGAACTAGAAATGTTGGCAACAGCATTCTGGCTATTATGATCTACTGGACAGGTAGGAGTTACCTGGGAGGAAGTTGTATCATTTTCTTCTTCCTGAATCTCTTCTTTATCAGGTTGCTCATCCACTTCTTGAATGAGTGGTAAGAATCTATTTCCACTTGCCCTAGGCTGAGAATAGAAAGAAACTTTGTGAGTATTAAAAGGGTCATTAGGAGAGAGAGTGTTACCTGACATCATGTGTATGCCATCAGCTGCATAGGTTCTTGGCTTTTTTGGAGTAAGCCATTGAGCAGCTGGGGAAACTGGAATGGAGGGGGCTTGGGAGGCATCTGGAAATGGATGAAAAGGAGGGGTAGAAACTGGAGAGATTGGTTCTGGTTCAGGTGTGGATTTATCAGATTGGCTATCAAGGATAGGCTCATATATCATGGTAGTGACAAGGCTTGCATTGTTGTCCATTTCCAGCATATTTTTGGGTGGAGAGGGGCAGTGATCAGTGTCTGGAGAGGCTGGGGCTTTTCCTTTTAGCTTTTGGGAAACCGGAGCCATGTCATCATCAACTGAGATAGGTTCAGTGACCTGGTTAGAACCAGCATTGTGGAGGTCTTCAACTTGGATGATTTCTATCACCTTTTTTGGCACATAAATCTTATCAGGTACCATGGTGGAGCATTTTTCCAGTGGAGTGGATTGTTGAGCTATTCATATCTACAATGAAAGAATACAAAACTTTTTCCATTAAATAGCCGAACTAATTATTTATATACACAAATTAGTTTAATTTAGTTAATTTAACATTAAAGGTCTGTAGACACGAGCTAAATTTACCAACAAACTTTTAGGGAAAAAAATTCCACCAAAACTAATAGTCATTCAGTCAGCTATTCAGACTAGTTAATTACTAAATCAACAACGCAAATTACCAGCTAAAGAACAGAAGCAAGTTGTCTGTACCTCCGCAACCTTGTAGAATTTGTGAAGGTCCTGAACACATTCACATTAGTCACATCTTCAGCATGCCTAACCCACAGCTCCTCCTTGATTCTACACAACCCGGAGTCTTGCTTCTAGCAGTGAGAGAGGATGCTGAGGCCTTCTGTTTTCAAGATGATTATTTGCCCGAATTGTCTGAACCTACACATTTGTTGTTGTTTTTGGCCTATGGTCAGCACTAGTCCTGATATGACACATGCAGAAATTAAGTCAACATAACTGGGCAAGTAAACTCCATCTTACAAAAAAGACAACTAAGATATATAAATATTCAGTAAACACATTCCTACCCTTCTTGTGGTATTCATAGTCGACGAGAATAGGTTCGAACCACCACTGATGACCCCAGGCCTTAGCTTTGTGAGGCAATACTTGAGGCCAGTCATTAATTACCTGAATTGTATTAGACGATGATAAGGTTAGACCAATTTATAATTAAAAAATGCTGAGTACCAATGACAAATTTAGAACCAATTAGAACAGTTAGTACATAGATGTCTTAATTTCACCATTTCCACAATTTTGCCAGTTTATGGCTTGATTTCCCGAGGGAGTCTCTGTAGCTATTTTCTTATTTGCTTCCCTGCGAAAGGGAAAGGGAAAGAGATGCATTAGAAGTGGGTTCTGAAGAGCTGGTGACAAAAATATGAAACTAAAATAAACATAACAAAACCGTGTTTAATAGCCTTTGTCACACGGTGATTGTTGAGCCTCGTATTATGACTTAAATGCTGAAATTTTTTATTCATCTTAGCATCAGTCAATTGTAGAGGTGAGGTTCATGCCCTTTAGGTATGCTTAGTGGTGCTGGCAATCTTTATACCTCAGTACATCATTTTCATTTCTTTTACCTGCAATAACAGGTTGCATTTTTGTTTAGTTTCTAAGTTACCTACAGTATATAACGCCATGCATTGGCGCCTGAAGATTGAATTCCTTTATTTCTATCAGAGGAATACGTGGTTTTTCTGGGAGTTGAATGGGATCCCAGCAATTTCCAGAACAAAAACATTACTTATCTGAGTGTTTGCAAAGAGAGGACTCAAACACACATTGACCATAATGACGTTATACTTACTCTACCGTACACTTCTAATGAAAACTCTCATTCGGGCTTCTTCCATTTCCTTTTGCCGCCTACAGGAAATGCACACATTAGTAAATGAATAAAAGCAAAGAATTCTTACAATAGAGCTTTTGGGATCCTCTTCCCACTCTTTCTCCAAAACACACTGAGAATTCCTGGAAATGTAGCCTCTTTTCTTTATGCCTGGTCAATGCAGGCTTTGGCTTCCTCTCTACAGTCCTGTAAGTTAACAAGGTTTATGTAGGAGAATATATAACTTGATTCCCAAACAAAGGCAGCTAAGATAAATAACAAGTAAACACATTCCTATCCTCCTTGCTGGGTTCAGTAGTCGATGATCTTAGGTTTAAACAGCCACTGTTGAGGCTAGCCTTAGTTTTGTGAGGCAATACTTGAGGCTTTAAGTACTTGAACTGTACCAGACGATGATAAGGTCAGACAAAAGTTTAAAATAAAAGCAATTGTTCAAATGCTGAGTACCGATTGGAATAGTCAGTACACTTGCCTTGATTTCACCACTTCCCATTTTTGCCCGCTTTATGGCTTGATGTTTCTGAGCAAACTTGGGAATTTCTGCAGCTATTTTTCTGCCTCCAAGAAAGGGGAAAAATTGAAAAATATAAGGATTTGGTACTGAAATGACCATGATATGAAAATGAAAACGAAAATCATAACAAAACAGGTGTTTTAAAAGACTTTGTCACACTGTGATCGCTGGACTTCAATGCTGAAGGATTTATGAGAAAACTGACAATCCTATTGGCTGTCTGCAGCTTCATAGCATCAGTCTGCTGTAGAAGATCGGTGGTGCTGGAGTACAAACTTCATCTTTCCTGAGGAGACCTCTCTGTACCTGTAATCACCAGTTGCATTTTTTAGTTTCTAATAAAGGACATTCCCTCTTTTTATCAAATTGAGCCCAGTCAAAATAGCATAATTTGGTACCTGAAGATTGAATTCCGGAATTTCGGTCAAAGGTATGGCGGTCTCTGGCTGGGAGTGGAATGGGATCGCTAGAAGCTGCGCATAGAAGTCCTAGCTAGCCAGAATCTGGAGCCATATTGATCAACTGAAACTGCTTTCTCCCCTGTTTCTCTGATAGATGGCTGCTCTGGAAAGAACTCTTAGCACCCAGGCAGATAAACAGATACAAATTAACGTTTTTGACTAAAACTGAACGCAGTAATCATAAGAAAGACACATGAAAATTATGAAAGGCATCCAAACCATTAAAGAAGAAATTATGTAAAATACACATAGGAGTATTTAAAAAGAAAATTAGTTTTAAGGTGTCAATGGGCATGATAAGAATTCGAAGCTTTATATAATAAAATTTATGACATCCAACTATGGATCAAGTTTCAAACAAGGATGCATTATAACCATTACCTGAATGAAAGGTACTCTGACAGAGAGTTACATTAATCATGAACGTGCTTCATAGGATAGTTTTCACCCTGTAAGAGGCTTTCCGATATGACTCTGCAAAAAGAAACAAGTGGCATGCACTTATAAGTAGAGGGTGCAGTTCTCTCAAAAAGTTTTGTAAGCAAGACAATGCAGCAGCAATGGATGCTTCTGGAGTCTTGCTTGTTGTAAGGGCTGGAAGACCAGATCAATTTATGTGACAGAGCAAGAGGAGAAAAGGTATAATGGGGCATCTGAAAAAGAGAAAGCAAAAGATATGCGAGAATTGGTCTAGAGTCCATACCTTACCTGAATCTTATGTATGGATTCCATTATTGTAGTGTCATTGCCTCCCTCAATATGTGAAATGCACCGAATTTGAGTGTCAAGATCTGTAGATCTCCGAAGATGTGAGATACCCTTTTCTCGCATATTGGCCAGAACTTACTCAGCAACTGCCCAGTTTCAACATGAATCTGCACTTAAAATTGAATTGAACAATCGAAAGTTAGAGAGTGAATATATGAGCAATACAATATTCGTAAATGGACCCAGAGTAAATACACAACGGCTGAAACTGTTCCAAATGAACATTTAGTTATCGTCTTTTCTAGTGATTCAATAGATCCCCCAAAGAAACACACATGCAAACATAATACATCCGTCACCCCACCCCTGGATTAAATGTAGTCAAATAATAATTATGAAATGATGATTGGTAGACTAACTATACTTTGACTCTTTCTATCCCACCAATAACCTCCCTACATGTTTCAGAACTGTCTTCTTTTGAGCAAAAATTAACTCCACGGACGATTTCGTATTACTTTTAGCCTCTGCACTATGTAAAATTGAAGAAACAATTAAAAAAAAACTGATAAAAATAGCCCATAAATCAATTTCAAAAAAGTTAAATAAAATAAGTTACCTATCATCAAATGCAGCAGGTGGGAGTGGATCAAACTCCATTGCAAGGACATGACCATCCTCCATTTGTGCTTCCAAAAATGCAAAGCTCAGACATAGCTTGGGGAGGCTCGTAAAACCTGCACCCCCTCGATTTACAAGGAATCAGACACACATTAGTCAGACGCTATACTTAATCTTTCAATATAAGCTGAGCCTTGAAAACTCTCATTTGGGTTTCCTCCAATTCCTTCTGTCTTCCATTTCCCACTGTAATTCCTCCTCATGCTTAGCCTCTCCAATTCATAAGGTTCCTGTTTTGTGCATGGCTTAGGCTCTGGTTTCGGTTGGACCTGCTCAACGAAACACTCACATAAATGAAAGAATAAACGCAAAGGACTAACGCAATCTCGTGTACTTTAAAGTAAAGATCACACCTCTTTGGAATGATAGTTTGTGGTGAAAGGACATGGGTGACCATTCCAAATCCTAGCAGATTCCTCTTCCCACTCTTATTGCAAAACTTCATTAGTCCATTCCCTCACCTTCACCTTCCTCTTTCCTGCCAATTTAAAGCCATGATATAATATCATTAATTAGGATTTGAATATGAACTTTAATTGCATCCTTGTCACAGTTCAATACGTAATCAAACCTTAGCGTGCAACTGGAAAGGCTGAGGAGTGGCGCCTCTTGGAATAGGTTTCTCGCATTCAGCATCTGATCTAATTGACAGCTGATATACAAATAAGCATGGTTTATATGAACATACTTAGAATATTCATCTAAATTGGACAGCACATTGTTGTATAGCAGGTCCTTACCTTATCAAACATGTCAGCATATTTGTTGGAGGTGGGATCCGCTCATCTATAGCAATATGGAATTCTTTAAGTACAGTATTCTTCCTTTTCTTGTTGCAGTATATCCCCAGATCATCCTTGCTCTCAAATATATGTTCATTTCAGGAGAGTTAGAAGGGAGCACAAGGATGTAGAACTTGAATAAGAGACCATAGGTGTGAGAAGGTACCTTTTTGTTCTTCCTTTTCCAGTTGGGAGCTTTTAATGCTGGGAGGTGAAATGATTTGGCTTCCATTTTTGACTCTGTGATCATATGTCGAAAATTTCTTCAGATTTCAGAAGACTATTTATGTAAAAATAAAAATAAAAACCCATGTTGCTAGCTAATACCTGAGACAATTCAACCAATGCTACAGTAGAGGTTTCTGAATTCTGATTGGCCGCCCTTGGCATTGTTTCAAGGTGGAACTTCTGTAATAAATACAATTAAATTGAAGTCTGCACCTGAGTCCTAGATAGAAAATTCCTCCCACTGCAGCTCTTAAAATATTTCTTGCTTACCTAAAACTCGGTAGTTGGTGTATTTTTTCTGGGCAATGCAGGCAAATTTGGAGTCCTGGCATGGAAGGGAAGGTAAGGCATAATATAACAAAAACTTGACATTTATTAACAATGAAAATCAAGATTCTCAATCAATGGCCAAGTCTTAAACTTAGGGATTGCAACCATCATTTCTTCCTCTAGCTCAGCGGAACTCTTCATTTTCACTGATCATGCCTTTTGATCTGTTTCAAAATCTGGCCTTTAGGCCTGGTCAATGTAAGCTTGGGCTTCCTCTGCATTGTTCCAGCCGCTCCATCCTGGAGTTAGCAATGTATATTCAAAAGTTACCTGGATGCACAGAAAGAAGAGCAATGGTAAAGAGAGACGAAAGTATCATTGGCTTACATGTGAAATTGAATTGTTCACATGAGACAAGTCCCTTGTGTTAGACTGAAACATCCTCGCCAGTTCAGCCATAAAAAAGATGGAGTAGCAGAAGTTTCTCTAACATAGAGCTGAAAACAAGAACATAATTTTAAGTGAGAACATAAGTTGATACCCAAATAAAGGTGACTAAAAAGAAGGAAAAAAAAAACCTTTCTGCCTTGCGGTTTTCAGTACTAGATGATAATAAGTTTGTGGGCCAGCCTTAGTTTTGTGAGGCAGTACTTGATACTTGATAATAAGTATCTGAATTGTGCCAGACAATGACAAGGCTGGACAAATTTGTTCCGCTTTATGGCTTTGATTTTCCTGAGCAAAGTTCAGAAATTTTGCAGCTATTTTCTTATTTGCTTTCCTGCATGTCGAAACAAGTATAAAAGGGAGATACATAAGAATTTGGTAATATGAGGTATTGTTGTTGAGCCTGTCACTTCAATACTAGTCTTTTTCTGTGATAATTTTCCATCCAATAATGAACAGGTTTTTAATTTTAGAAAAAAACAAATACTCTGTTAATCAAATATAACAAGCATTATAGTCTTCATCCACTCATTCATGTTTTAATATTTGTTTTGAAACAAAGACTGAACTTGCCTTAACTACATCAAGTGACCACCCTTAAACAAATCAACAATTATAAGTGGACTGACCATCTAAACTATATTCAACATGTAAACAGTAGGAAAGTTTTTCAGTTTAACAATTACCATATCTTCAACCTTTCGTAATACTATTCTCATCATTCTGTTCACCCATAACACAAAATTGCACAAAAATAGATAATCATGCCTAAATGGAGAAGTGTTATAAGCCGTTCAAAGGACAATCAACTCACTCTCAATTAATTCGAAGTGCCAGAAATTAGACTTTAAAAGGGCAAGTCACCTCGAAATTACAACATACTCTATAGCTTTCCATCCCAGCCCCCTTTGGGTACTCAAATGATAACTTATCCATATTCAAAAATATTGTACTATAATATGGGAACCATTCTGACAGAATGACACACTGATGCATCCTCTAGTCATTCATCGAATTGGATTTTCATATTCAAATAAATATTTAATACTCAGACTCAGAGTTTCATTTTTTTTTTGCAGACTCATAGTTTCAGAGAAATACCTAGTGAGACTAACTCGAGAGCCAACTAGCACAAAGAAAGAAATTAAATAAGATAAATTTCAGTAGAAATACATGCTTCAAAATATTCCAACTACTATAACAACTGTAGCTGATATCAAGCACATTAATTAAGCTGTCAAGATTCAATTACAAGATCAAAAACTAATCTGCATGAAGACCAGTACTGATAATGCCATAAACTGTGCAAAACATGTGGCCTCACCTAAAAAACCAGACAGTAATCAGAATCATACGAAAGATGCAAACAAAAAAACCATAGCACAACACGTTGTACAAATGTTCACCCACCAATTTATATGAAAACGGAATTTCAACCATTTAAGCCCTACTACATAACATGCTGAAACAGAGCACATAATTTTGTTTACCAATAAGAACTAAATTGTGAAAAAGGGCTACTCTACTTTTTTTTAAGTAAAGATGAATAATGATGATCCATATTGCCCTGTAGTAGTAAGTGGATCACGACTAAAATTTAATTTAAGAAAAATTTATGACCGTAACTGAAACTATTTGTGAGAACAGACACATGCCAAGAAGTAAAATTGCACTGAAACTCGAAACAGTGACATTTCAATAATAAATTTTATTTATGTATAAATTATGCATCACCTGTGCTTGCTACAGATCGTGAAATTTAAATATATCAAACTTCTTGTAACAATTGATTTAATACATTGGAGGATATAAATTTTCCATGAGACGTGTCTTTGAATATTCAATTGAATAAAAAGAACCGAATATAAAATTTGACAGATAATGTGTGAACTTTTTTTTTCATTGCAGGTTTACATAATCTAGAGTCATGAGTTGTAATATAAGATCCATTCATATCGATCATTAAAGAATTAACATGTAAACATTATAAGTAACTAGTCAGACGTTTTACCAGTAGCAGAAAGGTGAGCCATGAGTTTCTATGCGTAACATGAAGTGTTAAGATTCATCATCAACCCTGCATGCTAAACATGGGTATTCGTAAGTACAATATCCAAGACATAATTAAATGAATACTTTTAAAAGAAAATATGCACAACAAAACAAAATGTTGGAAGTGACCTGTTTATGTATATTCTTGCCTGTAGTGAAAAGAATAACATAAAAATGAGTGATCATCATATTTGCCTTCCACAAAAGGATATACTTTGTTCCAATAATTTATTTTTGTACATGTTATCATCTAGATGGCAGTATCAGTAATGGTCTTCAGCGGCATTATCCGTCTGCGAGATCACCTAGATGGATGATAACCCCAGTTATGTTCAGAAACAATCTCCCTCTAGGAAAAAGAGAACCCATGCAAAAGTGCTGCATGGTGCAGTGCCCCAAATCAAACTAAGGAAACAAAACGTGCAATTTTTCATTACATAAATAAAAGATCGTTCGTTTTTACAGGAAGAACACAAACAAGGAGGAAATGTTCTCTTTTTACCTGTTGATAATTTGATTACTTTCCTGCTAAAACCATATCACATACATGATAATGGAGGAACCTAATACTATAAAGACAAAACATGATCCCAGATTTTTTAAAATTTGAATAATGAAAGATGCAACAATTGTTACCTTGATTGATTGCAGCTCCGATGACCTTGCAAACACAAATCTAATTTTGAAAATTATCATTCCATAGCTTCTTTAGTGTGTCTTAACATTAAAAGGTAGTGCTTGTGGGTTCAGTCAGCTAGCTATCAGAGCTACCCTTGTTTTATAGGCTGGGAATGCATTAAGACTACTTCATTACAAAATCAATAATGAAAATTACAAGCTAAAGAACAGAAGCAATTTGTCCGTACCTCGGCAACCTGGTAGAATTTGTAAAGGTCCTGAGCATATTCAGTGAACACCACCACATTAGTCACATCTTCAGCATGCCTAACCCACACGCTCCTCCTTGATTCTGCAAAACACCGAGGTGTTTCTTCTAGCAGTGAGGGTGGATGTTGAGGGCCTTCTGTTTGCTAGATGATTGCCCAAATGGGCTGAACCTACACATACCTTGATTATAGCAGTGAGAGTGAATGTAAGAATTGAGGCCTTCTTTTTGCAAAATTCTTCATCCGAATTATCTGAACACACACATTTATTGTTGTTTTTGGCCTATGGTCAGCGTTGGTCCTGATAATTCAACACAACTAGGCAAGTAAACTCCATCTTACAAAAAAGGTAACTAAGATGAATAAATAATAAGTAAATACATTCCTACCCTCCTTGTGGTGTTCAGTAGTCGACGAGCATAGGTTCGAACCACCACTGATGATCCCAGCCTTAGCTTTGTGAGGCAGAGGCTGTCATTAAGTACCTGAATTAAGTTAGACGATCATAAAGTTAGACAAATATTAATCAACAGAAAATGCTGGGTAGCGAGTACCAATGACAACTTTAAAACCACTTAGAACAGTTAGTACACACATTCCTTAATTTCACCAATTCCAATTTTACCACTTTATGGCTTAATTTTCCTGAGGAATCTCTGCATATATTTTCTAATTTTCTTCCCTGCAAGAAAGGGAAAGGGGAAGAGATACATTTGAAGTGGATTCTGAAGATGTGGTGACAACAATATGAAACTAAAAAAACCATAACAAACCGTGTTAAATAGCCTTTGTCACACTGTGATTATTGAGCCTCCTATTTTGACTTCAATGCTGAAAGATTTTCTTCTTAGCATCTGTCAGCTGTAGAGGTGAGGTTCATGCCCTTCAGGTTTGCCTAGTGGTGCTGACAATCTTTATACCTCAGTACTTCATTTCTTTTCTTTTACCTGTAATCACAAGTTGCATTTTATTTTTAGTTTCTAAGTAAGTTCCCGACAGTATATAGTGCCATGCATTGGCACCTGAAGACTGAATTCCTGGTTTTTCTGGGAGTTGAATGGGATCCTTGCAATTTCCAGAACAAAAACATTACTTATCTGAGTACTCAAACACAGAGAGGACTCAAACACACACCTGAAATACTCTACTGTTCTTCCAATGAAAACTCTAATTTGGGCTTCTTCCAATTCCTTCTGCCGCCTATCCCTCTGGTACTTCCTGATAAGAAGAAATGCAATTCGATAGTTTCTGGTTTTATGCATGGCTTAGGGCTCTGGTTTTGGTGGGACCTGCCTACAGGAAATGCACACATTAGTAAACGAATAAAAGCAAAGGGTGCTTAAAATCTACAATATAGCTTTTGGAATCCTCTTCCCACTCTTTCTCCAAAATACATAGAGAATTCCTGGAAATATAGCCTCTTATGCCTGGTCGATGTAGGCTTTGGCTTCCTCTGCTACAGTCCTGAAGTTAAAAGGTTTATTCAGGTGAATATATAACTTGATTCCCAAGCAAAGGCAGCTATAACTAACCAGTAGACACATTCCTATCCTCCTTGATGGGTTCAGTAGCCGATGAGCATAGGTTTAAACAGGCACAGTTGAGGCCAGCCTTAGTTGTGTGAGGCAATACTTCAGGCTTGTCATTAAGTACCTGAATTGTACCATGCGGTGATAAGGTTAGACAAAAGTTTATAATAAAAGCAATTGTTCAAATGTTGAGTACCAATGACAAGTTTAAAACCTATTGGAACAGTCAACATGCCTCTTTATGGCTTGATGTTTCTGAGCAAACTTGGGAGTTTCTGTAGCTATTTTTTTGCCTGCAAGAAAGGTAAACAATTTGGAAAGGATATATAAGGATTTGGTACAGAAGTGACAATGAGATAAAAATTTTAAAAAAATCATAACAAAATAGGTGTTATAATAGACTTTATCACACTGTGAATGTTGGACTTCAATGCTAAAGGATTTCTGAGAAAAATGACAATCTTTATTGTGTTTTAACATTAAAAGGTAGTGATCGACTAATGTTAATAGGCAGGTAGAGTGTCTCCTAGCTGAACTCAAGCTTGCGGTGAGCTTCAGTCAGCTAGCTATCACAACTGCCCTTGTTTTATAGGCTGGAAAAGATTAGTTAATTACTAAATCAAAAATTCAAATTACAAGCTAAAGAACAGAAGCAAGTTGTCCATACCTCGGCAACCTTGTAGAATTTGTAAAGGTCCTGAACACATTCAGCATGCCTAACCCACACGCTCCTCCTTGAATCTACACAACCTTGAGTCTTGCTTCTAGCAGTGAGAGTGGATGTTGAGGTCTTCTGTTTGCAAGATGATTATGTGCCCGAATTGTCTGAACCTGCACATTTGTTGTTGTTTTTGGCCTATGGTCAGCATTGGTCCTGATATGACACATGTTGGCAGAAATTAAGTCAACGGAACTCGGAAAGTAAACTCTATCTTACAAAAAAGGCAACTAAGATAAATAAATAATTAGTAAATACATTCTACCCTCCTTGTGGTGTTTAGTAGTCGACGAGCATAGGTTCTAACCACCACTGATGACCCCCGGCCTTAGCTTTGTGAGGCAAATACTTGAGGCCTGTCATGAAGTACCTGAATTGTATCAGACGATGATAAGGTTAGACAAATGTTTAATCAAAACAAATGCTGAGTTGCGAGTACCAATGACAAATTTAAAACCAGTTAGAACAGTTAGTACATACATGCCTTAATTTCACCAATCCCAAATTTTGCCACTTTATGGTTTGATTTTCCTGAGGGAGTCTCTGCAGCTACTTTGTTATTTTCTTCCCTGCAAGAAAGGGAAAGAGAAAGAGATACATTAGAAGTGGGTTCTGAAGAGCTGGTGACAACAATATGAAACTAAAATAAACATAACAAAACCGTGTTTAATAGCCTTTGTCACACTGTGATTGTTGAGCCTTGTATTACGACTTCAATGCTGAAAGATTTTCTTCATCTTAGCATCTGTCTGCTGTAGAGGTCAGGTTCATGCCCTTCAGGTTTGCCTAGTGGTGCTGACAATCTTTATACCTCAGGTCCTCAGTACATCATTTTCATTTCTGTAATAACATGCATTGGCACCTGAAGACTGAATTCCTGATTTTGATAAGAGGAATACGTGGTTTTTCTGGGAGTTGAATGGGATCCCTGCAATTTCCAGAACAAAACATTACTTATCTGAGTGTTTGCAAAGAGAGGACTCAAACACACATGACCATAATCACGTTATACTTACTCTACTGTTCTTCCAATTAAAACTCTCATTTGGGCTTCTTCCAATTCCTTCTGCCGCCTTTCCCTCTGGTACTTTCTGATAAGAAGACATGCAATTTGATAGTTTCTGGTTTTATGTATGGCTTAGGGCCCTGGATGCCTCTGGAGTCTTGTTTATTGTAAGGGCTGGAAGACCATATCATATCATATGACAGAGCAAGAGGATAAAAGGTATAATGAGGCAGCTGAAAAAGAAAAAGAAAAAGATATGCGAGTATTGGTCTAGAGATTAGACCTTACCTGAATCTTATCTACGGCTACCATTATTGTGGTGCTCTCGCCTCCCTCAAACAGTGAAATGCAGCGAATTTGACTGTTCCAGGTATTAAGTGGTACCTAGATCTCCAGAGATTCGAGATACCACTTTCTCGCATTTTGGCAATAACTTTCTCAGGAGCAGCTCCAGTTTTACCATGAAATTGCATTCAGCTTTGACATCAACCATCAAAGGTAGGGAATGAATATATGAGCAGTACGAAATTTGCAAATGGTTGAGGGTAGATATATAAGTTGTGTGAAATTTGCAAATGGTAGAGAGTGAATATATGATTATATACACGGTGGCTGAAACAAGTCCACATCCTTCACACCCTGGATTAAATATACTCTGGTACTAATAATGAAATTATTGATAGACTTAACTTTGACTGTTCCTATCCCAACAATAACCTACTATATGTTTCAGTTTACGTCTTCTCTTCAGCACAAATTTACTCCTCTAAACCATGTGAAATTGGTGAAACAATCAAACTAAAAAAACCAACTAACAGAAACTCACAAATCAATTTCAAAAAAGTTGAATATAATAAGTTACCTATCATCAAATGCACCAGGTGGGAGTGAATCAAACTCCATTCCAAGGATAGGAGCATCCTCTCTTTGGGCTTCCACAAACACAATTGCTCAAACTCAGACAGTGGTTGGTGAGGTTTATAAAACCTATATCCTTTTAATATACAAGGATTCAGACATGCATTGCAGGCGAAGTTAGATATAATCAGATCTACTTACCTGCATTGCTCTCCATATAGAGCTGCTTTCCCGTGTAACTGTATAAATGATGTTACATAACGTATGAAAAAAATTCATATTGAAGTGCATGATTTTGTTCACGAATAATATTTTACTGTCCTTATTTTACTGACTACTCTCTGCACCCTTGCAAATAATATGCTTGTAGGACAAACAATATACATCAGTTTTCTTCAAATACAACAAAGAATAATAGAATATAAAATTTTGTTACTATGTATAAAAAATGTGGATGCTTGCCCTTCTGATGAATAAAAGAAGACTTTTTAAAATTCAGGACATAATAGTCTCCAGCATCATATGTTGAATTACATGTTCACCATAACAAACAAACAAACATTCATAACATATGATCAAACAAACAAACAAATACGTACTTAATTTGTTGCATACAAGAACTTTACCTCCATCTGCAGCCACCAAATGGATCAACGCAGCAAAACAAAGAAAAATCAGTCAGTGATATGGTACACACAATCAATCAAATAACTTGCATACAGTCAACGAAGGATCAGAAAACTCAAACTATAAGTACCTCTCTGAATTTAGTTAAGTAAACCTTGAGCGGGTCGATATAGTCTTCAACCCCGAGGGTCGCCCATTGCCCACAGCAGATCATCTCCATTCATAGTCTTTCTCTTCTCCCTCTGGCACTTATCACTAGCCCTAACATTCCAATCCAAACACACAAATTCATAAACACTTCCTCAAAATTCAAACACACTAAAACAGTATTCACACAAAATTAAATTCCGCATTTTTGAACATACTCGCTAGTGACGAAGCTGATGAACCCGGAGATGCATTCCTGAACAGTCTCCTTAGCATGCTTAGCAATCTTTCCGTTGGCCGGAAGCCCCTTCTTCATGATCCGGCCTATGTTAGCTATCGGAGAAACCTGTCCTGCTCCCTAACACCTCTCGGGCTATCTCCACCGCTCTCATGGCTGCCACCAGGACTCCCCGGCGCCGGGGACGATACCGCCACTCCTACCCACACAAAACATATGATCATCTTGTACTTGTTCACCAGATTGTTCTTGCAGAAGATAATTAAATTAGTAAGGGTAAAACTAAAAGAATAAAAACAAATCAACTAAAATACATGATAAAAATATGATAAATTATTAGAAAATAACATATATATATAATAAGAAACGAGTACGTACACCGAAGTTAGCATGCAGTTTTGTCTTTATTTTTGATTTTATGACTGTATATTGATAATAACAAGTGCATAAATAAATTTAGGATGCGTATATGATCCAACATATGATGACAACACCGTACTTGGATCTTCAACAAGTCCTTCTACATTGAATTACAAACAATATTTACTCCCTGTTACTTCATTCTGCAATTTAATCTCTTTAAATAGTTTTAAAAGAAAGTTATTACCTCAACGTATGCTTCTGGCTGAGCACTACTAAGTTCTGTTTAGGTGAGCAATCTCTGGACAGTTTCTGCATGAAGCCTCAAGTCCCACAACAATAGTCAATTTGCTTCATTGACAGCAAACTTAGTCCTTCATCCAATTTAGCAATACAGGTAAGTAGATCTGATTATAACTAACTTCGCCTGCAATGCGTGTCTCATAACTAACTCTTATAATATTTCTTAGAGGTTTACCTTTAACTCAGGAACTGGCATTGCAGGCGAAGTTGGAGTCTCCAGAATCTGCAATGGAAGGGAAGGCATAATATAACAAATACACAACATTTATGAACAAACAAATCAAGATAATAGCTTCTTATTCAATGGCCGAGCCTTAAACTCAGTGATTTAGCCATCATATTTTCCTTTATCTCAGCGGAACTCTTTATATTCCCAGATCGTGCCCTTTAAGCTGCTTCAAACTCAGGCCATTTAGGCCTGGCAGTAAGCCTGGACTTCCTCTGCATTGTTCCAGGTGTTCCATCCTGGAGTTAACAATGTGTACAATAAACGCAAATCAGAGCGAAAATCAGAAATCACAATTCCAAATCGAAAAAATCATAAGCAAAGGGGCAGGGGTTAGAACGGGCATACGAGAATGTGCAAGAAATGTGCATGAAGCTCTTGTCGGTGTGCCTGACTCCAGTTCTCTCGTCTGTTCATCTGAGCGAAAATCAGAGAATCTTGGAGGCGTAATAACACATTGTCGGAGTCAATTTGGTGACGAAAAAGAGGATATTTCAGATGATAAACGAACATCAGAAGAAATTTTAGATCAATTAAAGAAAACCCATGAAATTGGATCCCCCCAATCACAAAATTATACTACGCAAAGGGGTTAGAGCGGACATACCAGATTGTGCAAGAAGCTCTTGTCGGTGTGCCTGGCTCCGATTCTGGTTTCCGGCGGCCGGATGGAGGAGGCTGCGGTGGTGAAGGACTGCGATTACGCCGGAACTCGTCGCTGGCGGTCGTGATCGACGGTGATCGGAGGAGGCGGGTACAATCTCGCCACCTGGGACCGCATTTTTCTCACTCAACTCGTCTGTTTATCTTATGTAAGACATCAAAGAATCTTGGGGCATCGGTGCCGGTTTTATCTTCTTCGTAAAGCAGTTAACTAAGGATTGGCGAGGTTTCCTGGAATGTGTGCAAATGGGGAAGAGCATTCTGGCATGGGTAACGGCTCTATTGACGCTCCTCCTGTTAGATTATGTTTTTACCAGACATCACCTGGATGATGTGATATTAAAAATAAATTTAAAACTTAATTATCTTTCCTTTTTCGTCAAGAGCCCAATTTAAAATTTCTTCCTTGATTGATTTAAACTTTAAGAGTAGTCCTAAATTCCCAAAATATATATGAACTAAACTGAAAAAAAATATTCGTTTAACTGAACTGAAAAAATATAAATATATTGAGCTTATCTGAACTGAAAAAAATAATTATATTTATTTGAACTGAATTGAAAAACATTAAATATAGTCAAAAAAATTTATTATTGACAAATAAAATGAGCTTGATTGTACATAATTGAATAGAAATGGAACAAAATAAAGTGTAATGTATTGAAATAATGATTTAATGCAACTATATTTTATCAAATCACATGTACTTATAACTAGATTGAATTAAACTGAAGTAAAGTTTAATGTATTCAAGACAATAACAGTATGACTAAATTAAACTGAAATTGATCAATATACACTTGTACATGTTTGAAATAGACTTAATTTTAATTTTAATTAAATTAAAATGAACTGATTCAAAAAATATTAAAAATACAAGCGTGAGGTCGCCGCGCTTGCGTGGTATGTTTAAAACAGTTATTATATTGTTAATAAGATGTTAACATTTTATAAATTTCAATTGAAATAAAAGATGAAGTCACTAAAAAATCTAACTTTTTTATGAACCTCTGTTATTCACCTGAATAAGTAGGCGTAGCTGACCGTTACCCTAACTGAAATGCACACATGGTGATTGTTCAATACAATTTAGAAAAGTTGGACTTTCAATAAATTTTGCTTTTAAAAATTACTTTACACTTAAATATGTGTTTTAATATTTTTTAAAATCAATTGTTATTTTAGTGCGAAATGCTATTATCAGTAAATTGTTTCTAATTTCATAATATATTTATCTCAATCAATTAAATATTTGCTAAATATATAAGATACAAAATATTAGTGTCATTCAAAAAACAGATGATGATATTTACTGTATACAGACTAGCGTGAGTGGACCGCGCGTAGCGCGGTTTGCTTAAATATTTATTAATAAAATATATCAAAAGATAATTTTGTATTAAAAAAAGAGAATAACATTCATCCGGATGATCCTGATATATGCCTTATCAGGCACCAATAAAATAATGACACGTGTACAATTGTAATGTTTTAATTGGTTAAGATATTTTTAGTAAAGTTCTAAAACCCTAATTTAGAATGCCTAAACCCGTTTGGGTAATGATTGAACACGTGGCTCGATCATAAATTACTTAAAGATGATGTGTCGTTATTTAATTGGTTCCTGATATTGCCAATATCAGGATGATCCTGATATATATTAAACTGTAAAAAATAATGAATATATTACAAATTATTAATACATTTCATGTTATATTTCATATTTAAGAAATTAAAAGGTACATATCAAATAATGAGTAACTATACTTTTTGTTTAAGTTATTTCGTTGTAATTGCTTTTTTTAATAAAAAGAATTACAATTAGTGTTGACAAAGGATGTTATTCTATCAAAATAATTTGAACAATTTTTTTAATACATATCAACAGAATTCTTGACACATAATATTGGCTTATAGATGTATGCCAAACAATTATTAAGTTTACTTGAGTTTTGTTTTTTTTGAGCAGAAAAGAACTGAACTGAACTGAATTAAATTCAAGTATACTGAACAGAAAATATATAAGTATATTTAATTGTTTTGTAAATCATTATGTGTTTGACATATAATAATATTTAGACAATTTAATATAATACATATTAAATTGGAGAATATTCATTCTAATTTTCTTTAGGATAATTTAATGAGTTGAAATAAAATTTTTATTTTTGAAAAATAATGAGTTGAAATAAATCGAAATATAATCTATACTGAACTAAACTAAACTAAAATAATAATAATATATTTGAACTGCAGAAAAACTCATAAGAACAGGTCCTAAATCTTCTTCTACCAATAAAATTATATAGTTAAAAGGTAAGAAATTAAAATATTCAATCCAACTATTTTGAAATATAATATCATTTATCTATCTTAATGAAGAAAGATATCAATTAAAAATATGCTCAATATTCAAGCAATATACTCCATTTTAGCATAATGAGGAAACCTAGAAACAACTATTTTTGATACATTTGAATCCTAAACCAACCACTTTAGCATCAGGAAGATGGAATAAAAAAATAATATTCATATTACAATTTTAATTCAAATTGAAAAATGAGATAGCCCTCTTGATAACATTAATTTTTCACGATGATACGAATCAAACTTTAAAATTTTCATTATAATGTAGTTTTAATGGTTTTGTTACATATTTCATGATTTTGAAACTTTTACTTTTGGTAAGTTAAAGCTTGAGGTTCTGATTTTGGTTTTTGCGGTGCATCTTAAAGAAAGAAAAAATTGTTTAGCATCCCTTTTGTCATACGGATTATATCAATATAGGAATTGATAGGTGCAGTCCAACATTACATTTGCAGAGTCCGTATTATATTTAAAGTACCTGATATACTCTCATTTATGAGAACCACATTTACTTTTAAGTAACTACTGAGGATATTAATGTCAATTCATGAATAAATACGGACTGCATAACTATACACTGGAGTACATATAATAATGTCTGGTTTTTGGTTCCTAGTCTTATTTTATTAGTATCCATGATTGGGGCTATAGTACTTACTATGCATAGGACTATTAAGGTGAAAAGACAGGACTCCCCCATTCTCTCTTAAATAAATAAAGCTCGCCCTCAAGTCCTGGACCGGAACCTAAGTTAGGATTGTCGAGACTGGTGGATAGGAACCTAAGTTTGATAATATGAACGCATGGTGAAAACGGCACGGTAACAAAACAATAAAATTTGATAATTCCCGTAACCTTTTCAAGCCACCATAACTAATAACCGTGAAAGATAGATTCTAGCTCTCCAAACTTCAAAAACCTATTCAATGGACAGTTCA
Organism: Sherardia arvensis; assembly: GCA_948330725.1. Classification (NCBI taxonomy): domain Eukaryota; kingdom Viridiplantae; phylum Streptophyta; class Magnoliopsida; order Gentianales; family Rubiaceae; genus Sherardia; species Sherardia arvensis. The sequence continues at coordinate 22,775,157 of OX415240.1, read as the reverse complement.
TTAGAAGCAGAGATATAAGAATGATACTGAAATGGATGGAACTTTAAGGTTCAAAGTTACTTGCTTAAACCCTAATGGAATATGGTATTTAAATCTGCTAATCACACCGACCAAATTCCGATCAACGAATAAGTCGTGAGCAAACCAGCCAATATAGAAATATATGCACCCATCGATTGTTACACAAGTTTACTCTTAGACCAGAATCTGTTGCGGAGTAGTCGGGAATTAGGCAATGCTGTGATGAATGATCTTTCCCAACGTTTTCATCTCTGCTCTGAATTCACGGAAGCCCTAAAACATATCGGCGGCGAGTTTCTTCACTGGCTTCAATGGAGACCTTCAGAATTCAAACCCTGACGCGGAGAAAATCAGTTTCAAACATACTGAAATCATTGCGGTTCGATGATTTCAGAAGTAACCTTCTCCATATGATCCTCATATGAAAATTGTATGATAATACGAAAGAGAAGTTTTGGGGAATCTTGAGGGAGACCTTACGGCGTTTGAAGTATCATGGCAATCAAGTAAAATATATTATTAACATAAATACATTGTATAGAATATTTTCAAAAGGAAAAAGTGTAGGAGTCACAAGGTAAAGGAATTTGAAGGCAATCAAGTAAAATATATTAATAATATAAATACATGAATGGAATATTTTTAAAAGAAAAATGTGTTGAGTCAAGGTAAAGGTATTTTGAAGTAAAATTTTAAAAAAATTTGAAAACACAGCAACGTATAAAAGGGAAAAACGGGGCCAAACATGAAAGGGAAGAATACAGTGACGCAAAAACATATTTATCATATATATATGGCCCTGTCAAGTTCAGATTATTGAAAAATAATTTAATTTAAATTAATCTCAGTTCAGTTAATTTAATCTCAGTTCAGTTAAATTAATCTCAGTTAAACTAAACAAATTTCAGTTCAATTAAATTAATCTCAGTTCAGTTAAATTAATCTCAGTTCAACTGGAATAAACTGAGATTAATTTGATTCAATAAAATAATTACTTTAACTTTATTTCAATTGGATACAAAACATAACGATTTAGGCATGTTTGCCGGAGTTAATAAGAGCAGTTTAGTCCAGTTCAGTTCAATTCAACTCATCCCAGTTTAATTCAATTAATTTCAGTTCAATTCAATCAAAATATAATTTGATAAAATTCAGGTAAATTTAGACATGCTGATTTTATTTTTCAATACATTAAATTTTTACTTCAGTTCAATTAAGTCCAACTCAATTCAGTTCAGTTTAATTCAGTTCAGTTCAGTTCAATCAATATATAATTTGATAAAACTCAAGTAAATTTAGACATACTGATTATATTTTTAATACATTAATTTCCACTTATGTTCAATTCAGTCCAGTTCAATTAAATTCAGTTTAGTTCAATTTAGTGAAAATATATTTTGAACAAATTCAAGTAAAATTAGACATACTGATTCTATTATTAATACATTAATTTTCACTTTAGTAAAATTCAGTTCAACATGAAATAAGTTCGGGAAAACATGCCCTTATTTTATACATAATATTCTCTTTTCAGTTAAATTAATCTCAGTTCAGTTAAATTAATCTCAGTTCAACCAGAAAAATCTCAGTTCAGTTAAATTAATCTCAGTTAATTTAAATTAATCTCAATTAAACTAAACAAATCTCAATTAAATTAAATTAATCTCAATTAAATTAATTTCAACCCAAGTTAAAAGCAAATTAATTTCACGTATAAAATAAAAGGAAATTGTAAAAAAAAAAAAAAGTAAATTAGGCAAATTGATTAACGCGGAGGATATATATAAACGGCCATAATATAACTAAAGGAACCAATCATTATAAATTGATTTCAGACAATATATTTCTACGTTATAAATCGATTAACGCGGAGGAAAAAACGGTCAAACATTAAAAAGGCAGTTTAATATATATCAGGATCATCCTGATATTGGTAATATCAGGTACCAATTAAATAACGACACGTCATCTTTAACTAATTTATGATTGGGCCACGTGTTCAATCATTACCCAGACGGGTTTAGGCATTCTAAATTAGGATTTTAGAACTTTACTAAAAATATCTTAACCAATTAAAACATTACAATTGTACACGTGTCATTATCTTATTGGTGCCTGATAAGGCCTATATCAGGATCATCCGGATGAATGTTTTTCTCTTAAAAAGGAAGAAAACAGATTTGTTAAACAGATTTGCGGATGCCTATCTTTCGGCAAAAATAATGAAATTTAAAAAAACTAGTCAAAACTACGTAATTTCATCCTTTTTAATATTTTTTATTAATTTATTTATTGATCGGAGTAATAACTCTTCTAATTTCCTACCTTTCTGAATAGAATATGCTGAAATCAATCTCTTTATTATATACCTTTTACGCGACTATTTTTATCTAATTGTATAAAAAATAATACTTCAAAAACATTTCGAGTTAATAATAAATAGGTTCAGTTTTTCTTCTAGGTATTGAGAAAGAACATTTCACAAATATCGTACAATGAAATTATAATAAGAGAAGAGGTGGTATTTCCATTATTTTTAACGAGATATTTAAATAATTAATAAAGAAAATATGATTATTCCAATCATTATTAATTATATGGTAGGTTATTTTAAATAATTAATAAAGAAAATATGATTATTTCAATCATTATTAATTATATGGTAGGTTATCTATTTTAAGTGGCAGGCATATATGCACACAATTGATATTATCTATAAGTATAGTAGTTTATTAATAAGAAAAAATCTTAATTATGATGGTCTCACCCTAATCTTAGAGTAGTTATTAATTCTGATTTTTAAATACTTAGTAGATATGTCTACCATTTTAATTTTTTACAAACAATGAATAATTATGCTGCAGTTAGCTTTGAGCTGGAGTCATTCTATCTGTCATAAATTTATAATAAGACGGTCTCACTTAAAATTTTGTAATATTTTAATTAAAAAAATATATTGATTGAGGTTAAGTGGTAGTTACATAACCCTTTAGACTTTCTTAAAACTTGACTAAAAGATTTATGATAGTAAAATAATGATATTTTATTTCTTGAAAGAAACATAAAAAACTAAATGTTCCATTGATAGTAACGATGAGATATATTTTTATCATAATAAATACAATAAAATATTCTTCATAATAAATACAAATTAGCTCAATGCTATTTCTACGGATACAAAATTAAATATTCTCATAATACTAATCATCCAATTTAAGGTAAGTGAAGCAAATTTCAGTAAAAAGCTACGCAAACTTCTAAAATTATGTTCACTTAATGATCACTTCATTTGGATTAGGATTTGTTTCGCATAATTGGAGGAATCAAATAAGGGTTTTTGACTTTTTTTTTTATCACAAAGAATATAGGACAATATCCCAAACATATAAATTATGAATAGTGATCACAACATGACACACTGACTCTTCAACTCTATCTGCTTGAGTTTATAAGTAGATCAGTTCATTTTAATTAAGTTCAATTCAATTCAGTTCAAAAAAAAAATATATGATTAAATTTAGGTAAATGTTGATTCTATTTTTCAATACATTAACTTTAAGTTAAGTTAAATTCAATTCAATTCAGTATAGACCAGTAAGAAACAAGTTCAGGCAAACCAACCCTTCCAATACTATAACATTAAAGAACATGATTTTTACATGACCATCGAATATAGAAATATATGCACCCTTTGATCACAAAAGCGTACTCGGATTTAGGCAATGTTGTGGTGATAAATTATCTTTCCATCTCTGCTCTTAATTTACGGAAGCCCTAAAACATGTCGGCGACGAGCTTCTTCATTGGCTTCAGTGGAGAGATTTGCTCTGTTATACACCATCCCAAACCTGCCGTCACCGACAAACTCCGGCAAGAAATTTGCGGTGTGAGAAACTACTCATTGAGACCTTATCAATTCAAACCCTGATTCGGATAATAGCATCCCAGGAACTGCTAGGGCCGTTTAAACACATTGAAGCCATTGCGGTGTCGATGGTTTCAGGAGCAGCCTTCTCCACTACCGATTTGACAGTGTTTATATGGATGGTATAACTGGTGGCTGGATGATCAAATGTAAAGTTATAATTTGCTATAAAATCTAGTTTCGGTTATAAAGAAACCAAATAAACCTCTATACGATCCTTCCTCGTATGAAAATTTTATGATAATCCGAAAGAGAAGTCGAAGTTGGGAAATCTTGAGGGAGACGTACGGTGATGAGTGAGAATGAGAAATATATATAATTCGTTTTATGCCGTCGGTAATCAAGTAAAATATATTAATGTAAATACATTGTATGAAATATTTTTAAAAGGAAAATGTGTTAAGTCAAACTAAAGGTATTTTGAAATAAAACTAGTATAATAACTCGTGCCGATGCACGGAAATTTAATTTTAAAATATTATAATTTAGTAAAAAATAATATAATGTAAGTTAAATAATTTTGACCACATATTATTTTGTAAAAGTTAAGTAATATAATGTGATAGCTTTTTGGTAAAAAAGAATTGGTCGCTAAAGCATTATTACGCTTTCAAAAATCTAAGAAACTAAGAAATTGCTTAACCTTAGTATCGTAACTTTTGAAACACTTCCTTGTAAACTATATTAACGGTATTATAGATCGTTTTATCATTCTTGTCACCAATAAAAATTATTCAATTCCTTTCTACTTTTAACTCTAAAGATAACAACTTATAGTTGTCCATGAGTGAAAACGGGTTTTGGGATGCAGTGATTTTCATTGATATTTGTCCGATGTAGGAGTAACTTTGAGACATGCTGCGTGATTCATCAAAAATATGTATAAATCAATATCAATTATATACATCAGTCATATATATGTGGTGGAAAAGGCAAACCATGATAGCTTGTCCAAGAAGAAATATAGATTCAAAGCTGGTAGATGTTTAAAGGGGATGATTGTGATGGTTGTTTCCTTTTGAGTGAAAGTATATATATATAATAGTTTCCTAGACGAATCATAATTTCATACATTTATTACAGACTATAAAGAAGAAACGGTGCATGAATTACCGTTACAAAAGTAATAAAGAATCTGTGAGGATGATTAAGGGCCGGTTTAGTACAACTTATTTGAATATTTTTCAATTCAGTTCAGTATTTTTCAGTTCAGTTCAGTTCAGTTCAATATTTTTCAGTTCAGTTCAGTATTTTTTAGTTCAGTGTTTTCAGTTCAGTTCAGTTAAGTGCATTATATATTTGATTTTTTAAAACAAATTATATGTTAAATATTCAGTTCAATTTAACCAAATTCAGAGAAAATAGAATGTAATTTATTTCTGTTCAGTGAAAATATAATTCAATGATTTTAAATTTATATTGAAAATTCAGTTGACCGTTATGTGTAGTTCAATCCAATTCATTTCAGTTGACCGTAATTCAATTCAGTTCGATTTTCTATCAGTTTCTCTACCATTGGGTAGAGATTGCCAAATTTTTGTTTTTATATTCATTTGATTTGGTTGCATTATTCATTCGATTTCTAACAATGCATTGATTTGTTTCTTCAATTTATTTTAGTTCAATTAAGTTTATTTCAATATATTTTAGTTCAATTAAGTTCAGTTCAATGTGATTCAGTTCAGTTTAGTTTAATAAGCTGGGTCCAATTGGTTAAGTTCATAACTGATGAAATATGATTTGGTAAAAAAAATTAATTTTATCACATCAATGCATACTTTTGTAAGTTCAGCTTAAATAAGTTTGGTTTAGTTCAATTCAGTTTGCTTCAGTTCTTTTCAGTTTTTCAATCTAGGTTTGATTTATAAAGTTTGGTGCTGATGAAATATGATTTGATAAAATATAGCATAATTTGGTTATATCAATACATTGATTTTTGTTTCATCAATTCAGTTCAATAAAGTCCAGTTCAGTATACTTCATCTCAATTTTGTTAAATATCTAGGATAATTATATTAAGTTCGGTTCTTGAATTATAATTTGATAAACTTTAGCTAATATAGTTATATCAATGCAGTGATTTGTTTCTTCTAAGATGTTTTGTTCAGTTAAGTTCAATTAAATATATATTTCAATGTCTTGTTTTGTAATCAAAACTTTGAACACAAAATTTATTTTATAAAAAAAACAAATGAATTTTAGTTCAGTTCAGTTCAGTTCAATATTTTCAGTCCAGTTCAGTTCAGGCGTATTAAACAGGCCCTTAAGTATGAGAATGCAATGGAAAGGAATTTATAGATAGTGAATTTTAACCTAAAAATGGTTTTAAAAAACAGCTAAGATTGATGAGTGAATACTTTATCAGTTTAATATATATCAGGATCATCCTGATATTGGCAATATCAGGCACCAATTAAATAACGACACATCATCTTTAACTAATTTATGATTGGGCCACGTGTTCAATCATTACCCAGACGGGTTTAGGTATTCTAAATTAGGGTTTTAGAACTTTACTAAAATTATCTTAACCAATTAAAACATTACAATTGTACACGTGTCATTATCTTATTGGTGCCTGATAAGGCCTATATCAGGATCATCCGGATGAATGTTTTTCTCATACTTTATAAGTAACTAGGCTAACCGGACCGCGCGTTGCGCGGTTTTATGATGTAATTTTAAAATAATATAATGAGTATGTCAATGCAAAGTAAACATTTAATGCAAATAGTATTGCAAATAATGAATTATGTAAATTGAATAGATTTTGTATTATAAATACCCTGAAAAATAAAATAATTGAAAAGAACTAAATTACAATAATTAAGGTTCAGTTCTCTATGTTTGACCTCTTGTTTATATCAAAGTCGACTTCAGTATATTATTGTATTTGAGTATCCGCAGTTTTTGTGTTTTTGTTTGTTCGTAGTTGCATTATTGTAATTTCATCTTCATCATGCTAAGGTAAGTGTGCCATTATATTCACCTGTTGCAAATAAACCACTAAATATCTAATAAAGTAAGGAGATGTAAATGTAAATTGGTATTTTGTCATTGTAAATTTATAGTTCGTATTGTTCCATTGTCATCTGTTAAATTTGTATGGACCATACACCTAAATATTTGGGAAATCATTCATATTATGAATGAAAGAAAAACAATTTTTAAAAATGATGCAGAAAAACATATCTATACACACACTCACACATATAATCATCTAAAAAACAACCACACATTATTTCAAATGTAGTGTTTTTATTTTATTATTCATTGTAGTGTTTTTGAATTTTTATTTGATATTATATGTTTTGGAATTTTGTTTACATATATTGTAAGTATAACCTTTTATACATAATTGATTTTAAAACTTATAAAAATCAGCTCTATCTTTTCATTTTCATAGCTCCTTCCCAAGTAATGCACAAACAAAATTTAATATAAAACCTCGGGCGGTTTTTCAATCGTAGCCCTTAGGTAAGACTGTGAGAGCGACTTACCAAAACCTCAGGCGATTCTGTGTGTTATAGTTAACATTTCGGGGCGGCATTTTATTTAATATTTATCTTTATGAAGAAAAATCATAGGATAACTATACGTTTAGTTCTAAACCCTAAATCTCTATAGCACTTCAACCATGATCTATTAAGTGTTTTTCTAACTGCATGCTCTATTAGAATTAATTTTCATATAATCCTACAAAACAAAAACCCAACATAAATTTTCAGTGTTGGTTAAAGAAAATCGAACATAAATAATCGCATACTAATATTATGCTCTTTTTGTCTCATTAATACTGATAATGTAAACAAATATAAGCACAACGAAGTAATGTAGGACCAAACTAACCTAAATCTAGTGTGGCGTAGAAATAAAAAACCGCATACTTGAAATTTGGTTACATATTTCTAAATCTATTGTGATCATTGCCTTGCTTGGCCTATCTGGATGCTTCAAAACAAAACAAAAACACATCAATTTTCTAAATCAAATAAAAAAACAAAACATAAAGGAACTCCCAATTATCATTTAGTTTTTTTTCACAATCTTACATCTCCCTTTTATTTGTACAATTTAATCAATATTGTGAAGTTTTGGAGTTCTATATTGAATTTCCCCATTTTAACTAACAATTATCTTAAAAGAACTCAATTTAAATTGAATCAACATCTTGAGTGGATGTTATCTAAATGCAATCTAAAAATTCCATTAGAATTGTAGCTATGAATGGGTGGTTTTCTTTTGTTAATATAACAGACACTTTTAGAGCTTAAAGGGCTGGATTTGATCCGTACTATTATATGTTGTATTCATTTATTTCAAGTTTATATTATTTGTGTTATTTGGATATTATTTGTCTTATTTGCACATTATATTAAGAAATTGCAAAGTTGTTAATTCACTTTAATTAAGACTACAAAAGTTATTCCTATAGTTAATTGATACTTAAGATTTTCATAAACATAAATATTTAATTCTATAACAGTCAGATTATGTGAGCTTATTTCTAGTTGAACTGTAATGTATTGAATTAAAATAAAGTAAAAATCAATTAATGTATTGACTAATACAATTAGTACGTCTAAATTCATCAAATTATATTATAATGGAATGAATTAAATTGATTGAATTGAATTAACTGAGTTATTAAATAAACTGAACTGATCTACTTAATATTAATTTCAAATTTGTTTAACAATCGGTCTCGATCGAGATACTTTTTCTAAAATTATCAACTCCATTATATGAGGTCTTTAAATCATGCATTTACGTAACATTTATTAGATTCCGCTTTAGGATTTTTAAGAAATTTTAAAATTCCACTTATTCCAGTTTAGGGTTTTTACTGAATTTAGATTCCGCTCATTTTGATTTAGGGTTTTTACTGATTTCGGATTCCGAATATTCTAATTAGGATTTTTACTAAATTTTAGATTCCGCTCATTCCGATGTAGGGTTTTGGTTCTTTTTATTTAATTTAGAGAAAAATTATGAAAAACTTAGCCATCATATTACGGATCAAGCGGCAATTTTGCTGGTTATAATGTTACGATGAATATTTACATATGCACGAAATTATTATATATTCTATAATTGATACACAAAATATGAATATTTAGTATAGTTTATTGATGCTGAAGATTTCCTTAATATGAATATTTAATTCTATAAATGCAACACAAATTTTATTGTAATTGTAAATATAAAAAATTAATCTCCATAAACATGAAAAATTCATTAAGGAAAATTGAATACCCTAATTTCAGTAAGAGTCATTCTAAACAATAAAAAAAAGAATATGACTAAACGAAAAGTATTTTAGAAAAAGTATTTATTTAAAAGCTATATGTTGCGTCTCACATTTGTACATTTGTTAATTCACAGAAGACGAATCTTATACTAATAATGTATCAAACCGACATTCATGATTATTATCATAATTATTTGTATTAATGAGCAATTATATAAAGGAGTATTAATTTGAATACTTATTTATGAAGGTGGGAGTGAATTGAAGTGTGTATATGATCAACAATATGTAGTGTGTATAATTTTGATAAACTCTTGAAGAAAGGAATGATAATACCCAGATATTGTGATATCCAGAATATCACGATTTTGATTTACATTTAAAAATACCCATATATTAGCCAGATTATTACATAATTTGTTCTTATAATAATAAAATAACTCGATAATCTAAAAGTAGAATGATTAAGAAAACTAAAATATGGCAAAAAAACACGAAATTAGATATTCTCATCATCAAAATAAATACAAATGTAGATATTCTCTTTGATGAATGTGGTATTGAGGTTCTGTTTATTTTGAAAAGAGGTCCGTCTTAGGGGTCGAATGGTTGAATTGAATACACGTTTTCTCTTTAATCCAATCTAATTTACTGAGCTTATTTTAGAATAGAGCGGGTAAAGGACCAAGTTTTTTTGTAAAAGAGACAAATGTTTAAACATACCGAAATTAAGGGGAGTTTGTGAACAAAAATAAAGGAAGAAATACTTAACACATTGATTGATATATATATATATATATATATATATATATATATATCAATGGGTGATTAAAAATGAAACACGCCAAATCTTTAAAAAAAACATGTTAATGCTCACAATTGTCAAAATATGCTTTTAAAAAGATTAAATGGTAAGAATCAAATCATGATAAGAGCAACAATATAACCATTAAGATTATGTCATAAAAAACTTATAAATGATAAAATGTTACAAAATTAAGAAAAACTAAAGGAGTGTGCCTTCCTATACAATAATACAAAAATATCAAACCTCAACGTCAATGGTTACACAGAGTCTCCATTCCGCCACCTTCCGTTTGGTTCACTCATTCCGGATCACTGTTGCTACATGACCAACAAAAACGAAAACGGTAAAAACTAAGAGTCAATTAAAATATATTATTTTATTGAGAACCTGAATATAAAAATTTCTCTGTTACCCCTTAATATAAAACCCTTATAACTAAAAAACGATATCAACCGTAGCATCTCATAATTATGCCCTGATTAAGGCATCGCAAAGAATCATGCAGGATAGTAAACATGAAAAAAAAACTTCTGATTAAACTTTTCTAACCTTTTCGTCTCCTCCTCAATTTCTTCTCATCTCAAAACTAATACCCAAAATGCCCGAATTCTTGAACATTCTGAACCCGCTGTATGTACAAATTCCAGTCCGTCTCCATTAAAAATAACACCCAATTTTCTCTTTTTGGTGGATAATACCTAAAGCACATATATGCCTCTTTAGGAAGCAAAACATATCTGCAATGGTGAAAGAAACGATCAAGATCATTCTGCAATTTAAGTTTTTGAACATTTTTTTCTTGGAGAAGCTCGTCAGCTTAAGGATAATGCTTATCGATTCATCGAACTTGAAGACTATTCGCAGTAGCTTTCTGTTAGAAAAGTACAAGAGAACATATATGAAGTTATTAAAGAATGCAAGAATTGAGGAATCCTAAACAAACTCAAGAAAATTCTTCTCGCACATCCGAGAACCACGCACGTCCTTATTGAACCCTAAATTGTTTCAAGGACGTCCTTTTAACCCTAAACAAATCAAAGAATACAAACTAATACAGTTATGATGAATTTGGCGGAATACGAATTCAATGACTATTGCATACATGTATTGACTATTGTGGAGTGACACACACGAAACAGACCAGTTAGATTCTGGGTGTAGATCGTGAGGTTGTGGTGATACTATCGTTATTCATCAATATTCACTAAAATGAATATATATATATATATATATATATATATATGTGTGTGTGTGTGTGTATTATACCAAGTTAAACGATGCTAAATAATATAATAATGCCATAAAAGAAATTCGACACATAATTAGATATTTATACAGACCGATACATGTATAGTTTAACTTTCCATATTCTTATCATAATATTACTAAAATAATCACAAATTACATTAATTGTGGCGAAGGGAATGATATATTACCAAAGAAAAATTGTACAAATATGGGAAGACATTGATACGGCTATAATTATGGCAAGCAGGCTATAATTATATGTAATCCGGCTATAATTATGCACAATCCGGCTATAATCAGGGTCTTTAATTATATATAATTATGGTAAGAAAGCTATAATATATGATTTAGAATATATGGTAAGCATGCTTTAATTATGGACTGTGCTGCCGAAAATTTCTATCTTTATTAAAATGCAATTACGGAAATATATAGCAGCGGCCGGTGGAAAGGTCACACGAAACGCAATTCATTGCGTCGTTTCCTATAGTAACAAAGAGGTTGGAGCGGCTAACCAAGGGCGGCAAAAATATATTTATGCCGTCACTTTCTGCTTTTTAATATATACCTAGTAAAAAGATAATCTTAAGTGGACTGAAGTTTTTTTTAATGAAACACGAAAATTGTTCAAAACTAAAGAAAAGAAATGCGTTATCTACCATATATAAGAAGACAGTCACTTTTAACAAAACATTCCTTTCTGCCTGACATGTGGCATGCCACCTCATCTGCCATGTCAAGTCCACATAAAATTCTGGCCCACCCATTAATATCCTACCATTGTTTTAGCCTTACCATTTTTAATTTTATTAAATTCCGCTTTTCTTAACCCTATCAACTTCCACAACTCCTCTCTTTAAACCGCCTTTTCCAATTCTCTACCGCTTCCACATTCAATCTCACCTCTTCTTCTCCTCCTCCTCCAACCGGCCGCCGCCTGTCTCCCCGCCACCTCGCCCATCACCAACCATACTCCGGCCGTCGTCGCTCTCCGCCATCTCGACTCCGGTTGACCACACTCCAGCCGCCGGTTACCCCTCCACCTCACCCCTTCCAATTCTCTACGACCCCTCTTCTCCTCACCTTACTGGTTTCTGTTTTGATGGCAATATTACTCCTATGTCCATTAGCCTACTCTTCATGTTCAATGCCATTGATTCTCAGACTCTTCTTCTTCTTCATTAATTTGTCATTCAACCTTCACAATAGGTATAAATCTCCCACATCCATTCGATAGGATTGGGTGGCAATACCTAAACTCGAATACGTCGTCGGGGCTCACCGCTGCCATTATCAACCATTTCGCTGCTTCCCAAAACAATAGTGATAGTCTTTCACCATCTGTATAGATTAGGTCGCTTTGAAGACTTATAAGGTTAGGTTTTGTGGTGATTAATTTTCCTCTGACATTCCCTCTGCCTTGTGATATTTTATTACATGTCCTCTTGCTAATTGCTATTATTGTAACCACCTTGCTTTGGTTTGAGAATTTGTTTACTAATCTGGGCATGCGTTTGTATTGTTCGCTTCGCCATGTTTCAGTTTCCACCGTTCCTGAAGGTACGAGTAAATACTACAAAACTGCAGAAGCGACAATATCCCTCCGGTGATTCAATTCTCCATATCTCGCCGAACTTGCGCCTAGACTATGGAGCCTTCAACAAATTAAACTCCGGTCTCTCGGCGTCGATGCGGTTGGAACTTGTGACGGGAACTATCGGTCGAAAGCAATGGACGGTTCTACTATTTTAGGGAGTCTTTTAAACTGCACTTTTAATATATAATGGTTCACTACTTTTAAATTATTACATAACATTATAATGGTTCAATAAATATTAGCACGTAGAATTTATAATTAGTCTTGGAAGTGATAGTGACGGGGTTTATATGCAAAAAAGTTTGAGACAGGGTTTTTCTGCAATTTATGCAAATTGCATTCACGCGCGGGGGTTATTCTGCAATTTATGTAAATTGCATTCAGCATGCTTGATTTTCACACTTGAATGCTGGTTTTTTAGACCAAACAGGTTGTTCTTTAGAACATTCTTGCATTTCACACTTAACAGGTTGTTTTTTAGAGAATGCTTGCATTTCACAGTTAATAGGTTGCTTTTTAGAGTTCATGTGTTTTGAAGCAAAAAAAAAGAAGGTTTTATAGAGCATGCTTGAATTTCACCCTTGAATGCTTGTTTTTTAGAACATGCTTGTATTTCACGCTTAACGGGTTGTTTTTTAGAATAAAATGCTTGTTTTTTAGATTATGTGGATATGTTTGCTAACGTCTATTTTTATACTAATATGCTTGTTTTTTGGACTGAATGAACAGTGCGTGTAAGTGAATAGTGCATTTTTGTCAAAATTGCAAATTAGGACCTCCTTCCTTCCATATTTCAATATAGTCCTTCGTCACTATATAGTGACCGTCACTCAAGAGACCAACTCTAGAATTTAATATAATCTATTTTTAATCAATTTTTAAATGTTTAAATTAATGATACTTCACACCTAGGTTCTCGATTAATTAATACCTTTTTTTTGAAAGGTCTATTTAATTAAAACCCTAGAACAATGGATATTATTACTCAATTCATTATTTTTAAAATAATTTATCCAACCAAATGAGAAGTCTAGCCATCAATTAATTAAATTTTAACTTTTTGCCATATAAACTTTGATTAATATTCAGTTTTACCTTAAAATTGAGCCCCATTATCTATATTCAATAATTACTGCCATCATAATATCTTAAAATTTAACCATTGCAGAATGTACCTTTCTTTTATTTGAGTTCTTACAGGAATTAATATATTAATGTTGCCATTTTGTTAGCTATCAATAATTTTTACATGATTTGCAATGGATATTGTGCGATGATGAGAATTGAGCAATTAGCAACCTCGTAATTTGTTATGGAAACCATTTATACCTTCAAACAACTGAAATAGGTGATGACCTAGCCACCTTTAGATTGACGGGGCATGTTTTACAAAAATAATAAAAACAAAATACATCAAAGAGGGCAAACAATTTCATGCCTGCAAATGTAACTTATGCATTTATTTACTAAACTAGACAATTTTTTACTAAACAATGAACGATTATTTCTACTATATATATATTATATTAACATTTTCTTATACAGATGTATACAATTAATTTACCTATTAATTGGGTCTTGGGCGCGCCTTGCGTGGCCTTCCATGCTAGTAAAAAAACAAAAAGAAGGCATAGTGCAGAACAAATTAATATGACTAAAGAAATAAACGACTCATTAATTCCCAATTTTTATCTCCGGAATTGGTTGCATGAATTAAATGTGGATTAATACACCAAATTAAATATCCATTTAAACGGAATATATAATGAAATTAGCTAACATCCCGGTAATTCTATAAATTCAATACAGAATAAATCTTAACAACAAAAATTGAGGGAAAATAAATTGTATTCATTACTCCATAAATAGGAGCAATGAGTTACACCTCTTTAATGTTTAAAATGTTTCATCACCATAACGTTTTTAACATTTAAACGTTTTATGAAATTGATGACTAATCATTAGTTCCCTTCTAAATTAAAAAAAGGATATATTTACATAATTTTTTCTCAATAGTTTTTAAAACTTAGTCTAAATGTTATTAATCCAATTCTGAATTCATGAAATTTAACTATATTTTTATAATTTTTAATACATTCATTTTTATTTTTATTCAACATAATTTATTTTATTATTTTTGAAATTAGTTCAGAAAAAATAAGCTGATCGACGGAGCTCCCCGATCGATAAAAACATGCATGAATTACCGTTATGAAAATAACAAAGAATTTGTGAGGATGATTAAGTGAAGTTGTGAAATTTAAGAGAACGTTACGATTCAGGTTCTAAAATTAAGTTTTACCGTTACAAAAGTAATATAATTTGTGACGATCATTAAGTGCAGTTTTTATTTCAGTAAATGTTACGATGCAGGTTTCGAAATTAATTTTGAATAATTTTTAATGAAATAATTGCAGGCTATAATTAAAGTAGAAATAATGCATGAATTACCGATACGAAAATAAGAAAGAATGTGTAAGGATTATTCAGTGTAGTTTTTATTTTAGGGAACATTATGATGCATGTTTTAAAATTTAGTTTTACCATTACAAAAATAATAAAGAACTTGTGAGGATGATTAAGTGCAGTATTTATTTCGGAGAACGTTATGTTGCATGGTAAGTTTTAATAATCCTTGATGAAATAATTGCAGGTTATAAAAAAAAAAAAAAAGGTGACTAAATGCACAAATCAAATACCAATAATTAACCAGCACCATAACTATTTGAACTATTTTGTGGCCATCCGTATGACGTCAAGATGAACCATAATCATGAACTACTCTGCCTCAAAAAGTACAAAATCAAACCCTTAAACTGCGTGTCATCTCCATCATACAAAAAAGAGTATAATTTATAACACATTATGCTTCACAATAAAATCTAATCCCTCGTTACAAAATAGAAAACAAAAGTTAGTTGTGATGCACAGTGCGTTGTGTTGATAATCGTGCCCCGAATATTTAATTTAATAATATAATACTATTATTATTATATATTAGTTTAGGAAACCATTTTTTTATTCATCAATAAAAATCTATATACAAATTTTGTAGTATTTGAAAAATTATTAAAATTTTGATGATTTAATTATAAAATATCTACTAAATAATGTCAGTGTTTTTAAAAATCTGACTTTATTGATAATATTGTAGTACATTATAGTAATTTTTGTTGTATATGTAATGTTTTTATATAATGAATACTAACATTTAAACCGTATCTATATGTTTTATTAATAACTAGCATAATAGGATCGCTCGTTGCACGATATATTTGAAATACTTTTGAGTTTTTGAGTGTAGTGCTTATTGGGGTTGTTATTTAAACACAAACTCTACTTAGACAATGAACGTGATAGAATGAAGAGAGAAAATTGCAATAAAATAAGTTAATTAAATTTAAAGTTTCAATAAACACTTTAGACATTTTAATTTAAAATATACCTACTTATTTTTATAATATGAATTAGAAAATCTCAAACAAAATTTTAAGACTTGAATTTATTTTAATGATTAAATAAATGATAAATTGATTTTTATAAGTGACAGTACATCATGATTTATTATGTATGGAATACATGTGTATGAAAATTATGAAAATATTTACATATCATTTATAATTTGTGCATGCATGAAATTATACCGGATTAAAGCAAACAAGAAATTGTGGTGGGTAAAATGAACTAATTCATTTGGCAATTATACTTGGAGCAATTTTATTCATAAATAGTGAAACAAATTTAAAAAAACACATGTTTTGAATTTAAATTTAATATCATCTTAGCACATGTTTTGATATGTTGTGCAATAAATAGCATAAAATATTTTTTAAAAAAACGAATGAAAGAAATATATTACATCGATCAAATGTATATGCGAGTTTAAAATTTGACTAACATCTCCTATTTTTTAGATTCATGTGAATTTTCATTAATTCCGGTGTTTGTTTTTCACCTTTTAAAGTATTAAAATGTGTTCAATTGTGTTAATTTATTTTAAGATAATGCAGTAAAAAATGGGGATGAGGCAATTAAAAAAAACGTAAAATACATAATTATCTGAAAAAGACAAGATTTGGGAATTATCAAATATATATGCGCATCTAAATGAAATATCCCACATGGCAGTTAAGTATATAGTTTACCTGAATTATTTTTTTTAGGAGTTGCTTGAATATATTGAATCATACGTAACTTCGGTGGTGGAACCAAAAAATGATTGATGCATGTGTATATATTGAATCGTAAGTATTAGGTAAATAACTTATATAGTTTAAGTAAGGTAATGTTTATTTCAATCATTTTAATTATAGTAATGAGAAAGAAATCAATTGAATATAATATTGTCAAGAATATTATTGATCAATTGATAGCTTTATTTTATTTTAGTTGAATTCAATTCACTTTAGTTAAAATATGTTTAATTAAATTAACATTATTATAAATTGTATTAATAAATTCACAAATTATTACTTAATTTAGTTAAAATTAGCTCAATTCAATTCAGTGCACCAAAAAATAAACTCATTACAAAATTTTATATCGAAAATGTTGATACTCTTTCCACCTCTCCATGTAAATGTGTACAATCCCTTTGTATAATTTTAGTTCGAGGTGATTTTTTTACTCTTTTTTCGTTATATTATATACAAATTTGCATTTGTTGATAATATGTAATATAATATCATAACTTCAAGTAAAATATTTAATTGAATGGCAGAATACAATGAAATCAATTAAAAAGGAAAATCTATAAATGAAAGATTACAACGAAAAATTACTGTTTCAAAATCAAAAGTGAAAGATGACAATTGTACATTTATATTCCAACGTGTGAGTATTTTAAGCATTTTGGGTAGCATTCCAACATTTGTACATTAAGCATTTTGAATGCCTTCACAATGTGTGAGTGTTATTTTAAACAATAACAATTTTGAGTAACATTCCAACATTGTACATTAAGTATTTTGAGTGCCTTCACAACGTGTGAGTGTTATTTTAGACAATAATATAAACTCGCATAAGATTATTATCATTGATTAATTACTATGATCAATTAAGATTCTATCTATTTTTGCTACTGATAGGATATCTTTTTTCATTCTTATTATTATGTTAAAAAAATCATTACAATGATAAATGAAATTTTATATGGTATTATTATTGGGCAATTCTCCACATCTTGAATGAAAATCTTTACATAAATAGATTTAGATAGTAAATATAAATACCTTATATATATTTACAAAAATAGATATATATATATAGTAAATATAAATACCTTATATTTTCTAATGTATATATTGTGTTTGGTCTATATTTCCTTTTCAAAAAAAAGGAGCAAATTATAATTGGGGTTTTTTTAGTGTTGTTTTAAGGACGTGGATTTTGATCAAAGAAAAGAATTTAGATTTGTGTGATCCAAACTAAAACTTGATTACCTAAAGGGGGTCGGAACTTAACAATTTAAAATAGATAGTATAATAATATAAAATATGACAATTCATTGAAATGTCAAAAAAGTGAAACATTAGAAACAAACATGGCTAGATAAAAATTAATGATTTTAGCATCAGAATCTTTTGTTGATCTTAAAATACTCTCCCTCAGAACTCTACACTCCACCAACAAAATACTGTCCCGCAACTTAGCACATAATTCACCCGCGCACTCCTACAGTCAAACATCAATTGGAACTCTTTACGAAGTACATCAATTCAGAATATATATCATCTTCCATAATTAGTCCTTTTAAAAATCAATGAAAATTCAAGGCATCACAATTTGCATAGTCCGTGGGTTGCTCTACACACCACCTTTTGGTATTCGATGATTGGTGAAGATAATTCTAGACCGGTCAACTTCTATTTTGTATAAAATGTTGCTCAGTTACAATCGTCCTATACTAAGATACTTGGAGGAATTGAAGCATGCTGAAACCTGAGTCCGCCGACATTAATATTACACCTAACAGAACTGAAAAAAAAAATATGTGGGTAAAAAAAAATCAATCGGAATCACAAACTTACTTAGTAAATAGCCGTGGCGAATCCATCATTGAAAGCAGAGAGATTATGTATTGAGATTAAAAAAAAAACACGGTAATGCTACTAATTAATAAGTAGTCAGACATGAAACTATATCTTCAATTGGTATTGAGAGATTACCTAAAGTCGAGTATGAAGGTCAACAAAATCATAAATCACACTTTTGGAAGTATCAAGGTTAATAAAAAGCATAGCAAGTGCAAGGCTGCCGATGACCTGAAAATCATAACCATCAATCAAGAAATTAACAAAAAGAAATAGTACAAGGAATTCCAAAAGACTGTGTTTGCTGGAATCAGCGAACTACAGGTGCTTGAAGCTAGAAGGTCAGCAGGACAATCGTAAGGATAGCTACACAATTTGCATTTGCACAATAATGTTAGAAGGGAGAAGTTTGTGTGAATATTTGCATAGAGAATGAGATTATATAATATATTTTTATCATCAAAGTATAATATATGCTTACCATAATTATACTACTATATTGTGGAAAAGAACATAGTATGCGTGTGAGATGAATATATGTGTATAATAAAACGGAAATCATATCCATTACCCTGCATGAGTTATGCCAATTTAAATGGAGGCGCCAACTATTGATATTGGAAAAGAAAACGGTTTTATAGATGATGATGCGGCGCCGGAAAATTAACACAAAAAGAAAAATAATTTAATTACGGTAATGTTGCGGTGGTTATGTGGTGGTGTTCAGTCAACACTATGTAGTTTCATCCTTTTAAATGCTTTTTATTAATTTATTTATTGACCAAAGCAATAACTCTTCTAGTTCCCTTTAGGATAAATAGTCTTTTTAAATTGAGGAACAAACATCGACAATAAAAAAAGTCTTTTATATTATTTACATATAGTGTGTCATGCATATTGTAAAATCCAGCATCTTCCATATATATTATAATTTTTCTTGATTTGATAATATCTTCCATTTTTGGTATCTATTTATCGTGTGGAAAACAAAAAATTGTAACAAATAGGTGAACAAATTTCTATAAATATAGGGATGTATCTAATCAAACCCTTAGGCATTGGTTCATTCAAGTTAATTGAGGGAACAATTACTAACATTGACATAAATAAATATTAAATGAGAGCTAAACACGTGTCATACTAAATGGAATCTGAACTGCATTCAAATACTCCCAGAGAAAAGTACTTGGCATTTTCAGAGAAAAGTATTGCGCAATTTCTTCTCCCATTCTTTCCACTGTTTTATATATGTTCCTTTGGTTGAATCCTGCTTCTGATGTTTTTCTTTGTGGCGCTTGTATAAGCTTATTCCTTCCTCCAGGATAGATTTCACAAAACGGGTAAAGGAGACCTCTCAGGCTTGAGTAAAGGCATCTTCACAAGTGAACTAAATTGAACTTTTAACTCATCCTCAAACACATAACGACCCTTGTGTAGGTGATAAAACAGTAGCAACACCAACCAATCCAACATTCGGACAGTTCTTGTCAAGCTTCCCTGGATGATTAACTCTGTGCAGTACTCGAGGCACTCGATGTGTTCATAGCTCAAGGGAAAATGGATTTGTTTCAGCTCCTTCTGTTTCACATATGATTGGAATTGCATCCTTGTCTGCAAGCATTATCGAACGTGGTTTTCTCTTACGTGCATGAGCAACCTTTCGCCAATATTTACCTGCTCAATTTGATGCACATTAGATTAGATATAAAATTTGAGTGCTGAGAAAATGTGCAAAAGTTAATTTGGATTCTTTATGTATCAAAAGGGATGCTTCTTTAAGAATTTGGAAAGATCATATTCTCATGTATAACATGTACAGCAACAAAAAACTTCATTTTTTATGAAAATTTTAGCATATACCTCAGTAATAATTCTCATCTAATTTGTGCCTGCAACAATCCCATGTAAGCTTATAAACACACATCATGTTCCCTTGATTCAACTGCAAAGCAGGATTCTTAAAAGTTAACTACATATTCAAAGACATAATTTAATCATTAACAGCAAAATAAGATTAGAAAAGTTACAAAGTACCTGAATTTAGCACCTCATAGTAACACTGGGCTTTTGCAATCAAACACCAACAGACACTACCCTCCTAAATCCCTATCATTCAATCGAAAAACACAATAAAAGTCCACATCAAAAATGTAAATCAATTCAGCTCTCACTTGCTTACGTAAGTGTTCATTGGCAGCAAATCCCTAACGAAGGCGGAGCCACCATTTTTCTTCTTACTCTTGGGGCTGAACTCCAGATCATCATCACCACTCTTGATACTCTTGTGACAAAAGGGGGGCTGACCAGCGACTGCGTGATCCTTCCACCCTCAGGGGTCACCCTTATCCCACTCTCAGCCAGCGCCCTCATCATGGCAGCAAACTCCCTCTTCATCCCTGGCCTCACTGAAGAAGACTCCAAATTCTCCCCACTCATCATTGCTGACCCTTCCTCAATCACCTAAAAGGCACCCAAAATCAGATTCAAGCATGCGAAATCCTTGTTTTTTAACATATTTTGCAAATTGAGAAGCATAGTAGTAATTTGCACTTTTGGACCATTCTGAAACAATGAATACTTTGTCAATCACAGTAGGTCAAGAGTATAACACGGGGATGTTTCCGACCGGGATGGTGCAGCTCCACACCATCAAATTGGCTGTCCCGTCGGCACTGGTCTCCGACTTTGCAAAACCCTGCAATAAACAAAAGCCACACCCGAAATTCAAAAGCATAGGAGGGGATTGTGATTGGTAGGATAATAACCTGCCGATCCAAAAGGAGAGGGACGCCCCGAGGATCTTAGTGCAGAAGACGCAGAGGAGGCGGGCCCGAATCTGAACAGAAGCGAGGCGCAGAGGGAGAGGGTGAGGGTATTCAGAATCTGCACCACCACCAATTCGGAGAAGACCAGAACAACCACTTCAGACGGAGGCGGCGGCTGCTCGGAGAAGACCAGGAGAAATGGTAGTGGTCAACGACCTATCCCCATACCTAAAAGTAAACAGAAACGGCAATTATAAGAAGCTTGCCGGAACCCCCACGTGTGAATCCTTCAGAAACCATCGCCGAGAACGGAATATTCTCGAAAAACGTCACTATCTCACAAACCGTCTCAGCCATCCAAGCGCCGTCTCTTTGTCCCACCACCCACTCCCTCCTCCTCCTCTCAAGCCATTCAAGCAGACGAGGATAATCACATTGAAAGTTGCTGATTTCTATCAAAAACGGATAGGAATAATGGTCCATGGAGTAAATGGGGAGGGGAAGAGATGCCAAAGGAAAATTTCAGAAAGCACGAGATTTAGAAAAAGAATAAAAATAATTAATTAAGGGTATGCTGTTGTGTCAATTTGTGGTGAGTTATAAAAATAATTCAAAAAGTTGAGAAAATTCTAATCTTTCATCTTTTAAAGTATAGTATAGATTCGGTAATCAAGTAAAATATATTAATAACATAAATACATTGTATGGAATAATTTTTAAAAGGAAAAAATGTGTTGGAGTCAAGCTAAAGGCATTTTGATTGAGATAAAATTTAAAAAATAAAAACACATGCAACATAAGAAAGAAAAAATACGGTCAAACAGAGATAAACGTGTATACATCATTAAAAATGCATTAAAAAAAAGGAAAAGAGCTAAAAGTATAGACGTATGTATTTTACATTAGGAAGGAAAACAATGTACAAAAAAAAGGGAAAAAACGGCATCACAAACGGGTGAAGCCAATAATAAAAGAAAAAATGGGTAAAGAAATAAGTTTAAGGGCGGCAGATGGTGGTGTTACGGTGGTACACAATCAAAACGACGTAGTTTGATGTAATTTTTATCATATATAAAAAGACAATCATTTTTAAGAAAGCCTACCTCCATATCTGACATGTGGCATGACATATCATCTGCCACCTCATCTCCACCTCAGTTTTTTGGCTCTAATCAATTATTTCTAGACCTCTTATCTACTGAAATAGTTTTTTAGTTGAAACTCCTCATTTTCATTTAAAAAAAAAACATCTCTAATTAATCGATTTTCTAATTTCTTATTATTAATCATATTTTCTTATCCCTCTTCTTCAGTTTCTTTTCCTTTCTTTCTATTTAATTATTTCTCCTTTCATTCATCAAGTTGCACTGGGCTGCAATCTGAGTGAGTATAACCAATTTTTGTGTTCACGACACTGAGTTTGTATTAAATAGTAGCAACTTTTTTTTTTTTTGTATTTTCTAATATACTATCTTTATTTTTTATCTCAACGCCTTTTAATTTTCTAAATGAATCACTCACCTCCTCGGCTCCCTCCTCTTCTATCTTCTTCTATTCAATAAATTTCATTATTAATCCTTTTGATTTCGAAGCTGGATAGTACTCTTTCGGCTTCTTCCAGTTTCATATCAATTACTATTAAAAATCACACTCTAATTGGTCAATTACTGCCTAAAATACTGACATGTGGCATGGCAACTCACCTTACACATTATTTACATGTCATCATATTGTTCCAACTCATTAACTCCTATAATTTCTTTGTATCAAAAACCATTTTATTTTCTAACCTGATGAACATAAGCATACAAAACACATCTGCACCCCTACTTCTTCTACTACTTTCACTTTCCTTTGCTTCATTATTAATCTCATTATTTTCCCATCATTATTCTCATATTTACTTCTTCAGTTTCTATGGTTCATCTTCCAATTTTTTAAATTTTATTAGTCTCTTTTTCTTCCCTTTTCAATTTATTTGATGCTATAAAGCCCCACACAACTCTTCTTGAAAATTGGCACAAGAGGTTATCAATTTTGAGTTTCATGCCTCCTTTCTTTTTGATATTTCTTTATAAATCAACAATTTTTGTTCATTTCATCAATTAGATGACGCTTCATGCTACTGATTTGTTATTTTCCCTCTACGAGTACTTAATGTGCAGGATCATGATTTCGTTCATAGATGGTTGTTTCATTTTCCAATTTTTATAGTGTTAAAGGCCACTAGTATAATGTCATGTGCCGATGCACGGCAATTAAATTTTAAAATATTATAAATTAGTAAAAAATAATGTAATATTAGTTAAATAATTTTGACCAAGTATTATTTTGTGAAAATTAAGTAATATAATGTGATAGCCTTTTAGTTTACAAAAAATTCACTGCTAAAGCATTGTTGTATTTTCAAGAATTTAATAAACAAAAAAATTACATAACTTTATTACCCTAACTTCATAAACACTTCCTTATAAACTACATTAACGGTACTATGGATCGGTTTATCATTCTTATCACAAATCAAAATCTTCAATCTCTTTCTACTTTTAACTCTAGAGACAACAACGTATAGTTGTCCATGAGTGAAAGCAGGCTTTGGGATGCAGTATTTTTCATTGATGGTTGTCTGACTGCTCAAAATAGTTACAAATCAATCATATACTCACATATATGTGGTGGAAAAGGCAGACCTTGATAGCTTGTTCAAGAAGAAATATGGATTCAAATATAGATTCATACATTCATTGCAGGCTATAAAGAAGAAACAGTGCATGAATTACTGTTACAAAAATAATAAAGAATCTGTGAAGATGATTAAATGCATTTTTTATTTCAGGGAATGTCACGATGCAAGTTTTAAAATTAAGTTTTAGCGTTACAAAAATAACAAAGAATTATTGATGATCATTAAGTGTAGTTTTTATTTCATGGAACGTTATGATGTAGGTTAAGTTTTATCAATTTTTAATGAAATAAATGCATGCTAAGAAATGATGCATGAATTACTGTTACAAAAATAATAAAGAATATGTGAGAATGATTAAGCATATTTTTTATTTCAGGAAACATTACATGCAACTTTTTAAAATTAAGTTATACCATTACAAAAAGAGAATGACATTCATCTGGATGATCCTGATATATCCCTTATCAGACACCAATAAGATAATGACACGTGTACAATTGTAATGTTTTAATTGGTTAAGATATTTTTAGTAAATTTCTAAAACCCTAATCTAGAAGACTTAAATCTGTTCGGGTAATAATTGAATACGTGGCCCAATCATAAATTAGTTAAAGATGATGTGCCGCTATTTAATTGGTGCCTAATATTGCCTATATCAGGATGATCTTGATATATATTAAAATGTTACAAAAATAACAAATAATTTGTGACAATGATTAAGTGCAATTTTTATTTCCGGGAATGTTATGATGGTTTCAAAATTAAGTTTTAATCATTTTAATGAAATAATTACAAGTTATAAATAAGAAAGGGTGCATGAATTACCGTTACGAAAATAACAAAGAATTTGCGAGGATGATTAAGTGCGACACTTTTTATAAAATTTGAAGCTCATTGATCTCTATAATTCAATATAAAATAAATTTTAAAAATCCAAATTGAGGGAAAATGAATTGTATTTATTAATCCATAAATAGGAGCGATGAGTTACAACTTTTTAATGTTCAAAATGTTTGATCACCTTAAAAATGTTTTTAACATTCAAATGTATTGTAAAATTGATGACTAATCATTAATTCCCTTCAAAATAACATGTCATATAATCATTAGATAAAAAATATTACTTAAATAATTGAATAAGTTAAATGATTTATTCCATGTTTTAATTAATTGATAAACGTTTCTCATAATGATTGCTAGTAGTGTCATATAATGATGAGATAACAAATATAACTTAAATAATTGAGTAAGTTAATAATTTATTCCACGTCTTAATTAATTGATAAACATTTCTTATCAATGATTGCTAGTAGAGACGAAGATTCTCTAATCTAAGTAGAAGAAATTACGTGTAATGAATTTACTAAAATAATTATTCATACTCAATGAGTGAGAGTATGGTTCAATAAAAATAATTAGTGGGAAAAATATAGTATAATAGCATGATAGTATCATATATTATTAGATAACATGGGGAAAATGATGAAATTCACAAATATAAGTTATATTCTAATAATTTGTATGGGTAGTTATATTCTAATATAAGTACCATGGAACCCTGTTTCTTCTGTTTGCCCCTCTTCATGTGCAGTTGTACTCTGCAAAAGCCACAGTCTTGTCAGCACTTGCCAGTTGAGGGCATATGGTTGCATTAAACTCACAGGAAGCATACTTGAAGAAGGAGAACCCCATACTCTTCTGCTATACAAAATAATACAAAATATTGTAGTAAGGATCTTTCTAGGTTTCTTACCCCTTTCCGACCAGTGAGATCAGCAATCGGACCACTGGTAATCGCGCCAAATGTCAGAATCGAGCCAAACAGAGAATACTGCAAGAAAGATTCAAACTTTATCCATATATATGAACTCCAAAGAACATGTTAAACTTGTCTGAACATAGAAAGAACCTCTGGAATGGAAAGATTCAGATCATCTCCGATAGCAGCTTGTGTAGGAGATGAATATCCTGCCTGAAAAAGGTTTCATTTTATTACATGAAGATTTCGAAATCAATGGTGCTGGCGGCTTAAGGGTGGCGGAAAGCGGAGCCGTAACAATCCAGTGGGAGAGACGCTTTCCTCGAAATTCCGATCGAATTCGTCACTCCGACGTCGATCAACGCGCCAACGTCCTCTCCGATGGGGATGGGGTTTCGATGCAGAGAGCTCTCGATTCCGGCGAGAGGAACCCTCGGAGACCAGATCCTGGAACACGGAGGAGTATGGCGGATGAAGCTCCGGACTATTCTTCCAAGGCGGCGTCGCTCTGCTGGATCGGAGTTTCGGATTCGGACGGTGATCGGATAAAACAGAAAAGCTGAATCATTTATGCTACCTCAATTGTGGTTTAATTCTGATTGGTAACGTAAAAGGAAAAGGGGAAGAAACGGCAATTCAGAAAGAATAAAACAAAAATAATTCTGATTAGTAGGTTTAGGGTAGGCTGATGTGTCAATTTGTAGTAATTTTAAAAATAATTCAAGAATCTCACAAAATTCTAAATCCTTGTCTTTTAAAGTATAGTATAGATGTTTGTGATTATGGTGTTCAATCAATTCCATGGGGAAAAGGAAGAAACCGTGTGTTGAAGAAGTTTTCTTTCCAGAAGGAAGTTCTACAGTGGTAAACAAGAAAGCAAAGGTTTGCGAGGAATCTACTGATGTGGATGCTGCTTTTGTTTCGGTTACCAACTTTACTCAGGCAGAGACTAGCATGGAGTCCCAGTCCTGCCAACATCCATGAGTATCCTAAGTTGGAACTGTCGGGGAGGGTTGAGGGAACCCCGACAAGTTCAGGAATTGCGTAATGTTTTGCGCCTGAAGTCCCGTCTTATTTTATTTTTGTGTGAGACCAAGTGTTCATCTTCTGTTATTGATAGTTTGAAGAGTCAGTTCAATATGTTTGGTGTGTGTGTGGATGCTCAAGGCCATTCAGGTGGCCTAGCATTATTGTGGAACAAAAATACTTCAGTTAATTGGAGATCTTTTTCTGGTTACTATATTGATGTGCATGCTTCCATTTTTGGGAAAGATTTGCGTATTACGGGTGTCTATTGTGAACCTAATGTGGCAAGAAGGAGACAGGCTTGGATTCATTTCAGAACTTTGGGACATGGTCATGATCATAACCTTCCTTGGCTTTGTCTAGGGGATTTTAATGAAGTCCTAGCACAAGAGGAGTTCGCAGGTACCAGACCAAGGGCTGAATGGCAGATACAATGCTTTCAAGAAGCTCTTGACCATTGTAATTTGTTTGATTTTAACTATGAAGGTTCCAGGTTCACATGGTGTCGGATTTTTAATGATGGAAGATCTCAGCGAGGAAGGTTGGACCGTGCGGTATGTAACCAAAAGTTCCTGGATATTTTTCATTGGTCTTGTTATACATCTGTTCCGATGCCTACTTCAGACCATGCTTGTCTTCATGTTATGTTGCGAGAAAGGGACCCTTTTTCGAACAGACATAGAAAAAGAAGGAAAAGGTTCCGTTTCGAAACTTTTTGGGTTAAGGCTGAAGATTGTGATCGTATGGTGAAGGATTCTTGGCCCACTATTGATATTCCTTTGCCAGCGAAGCTTGAACAGTGTTCTCTCGGTCTGATGTCTTGGAGTCGCGACAAATTTCCGTTGGTATCAAAGCGGATTTCTCAGCTCAAGAAGCTTATACATGACAAAGAAAGTGGGGATATCTCATCAGATACAGTGGCCGAGCTATTGGAGCTTCGGAAAGAGTATGAGTTCTTACAAGAGGCTGAAGGAGTCAAATGGAGGCAACGAGCGAAGCAGCACTGGTATAAGGAAGGTGACAAAAATACCAGATTTTTCCATCGCTTTGCTTCTAAAAGGAGAGCTGTGAATCGAATTGAGGGGCTCAGGGACAACAATCAGGTACTTCAGACTGAACCAGACAAAGTTGGGAGTATTATTGTGGATTATTTTGGCAGCCTGTTCTCTTCCTCTCATCCGAACGTGGAGCAGATGGAGAATGTACTGAGTCGTATGCAGAAGAAGGTCACGGAGACTATGGGAGCAGATTTAATAAAGACTTGCACTGGTGAGGAGGTCACTAAAGCTGTGCGTCAAATGCATCCTTTGAAGTCACCTGGCCCGGATGGTATGAGTCCTATCTTTTACCAAAAATTCTGGCATATTGTTCGTAATGATATTACAAAGTTTGTGCTGGATTTTTTGAATCATGGTGTGTTTAACCCTTCTGTGAATTACACCCATCTTGTCCTCCTGCCAAAGGTGGATAAGCCAGAGCTTATTACACAATTCAGGCCGATCAGTCTCTGCAATGTGATTTATCGGATTGCCTCGAAGGTGGTTGCTAATAGAATGCGTTCTATTATTCCGAATATTATATCGGAATCTCAGTCTGCTTTTGTTCCGGGAAGGCTAATTACTGATAATGTTCTAGTAGCTCATGAGATCCATCATACCATGCGCAAGAGGAGGACCCAATCTACATGTCATATGAGTATCAAGCTTGATATGAGTAAGGCTTTTGATAGGGTGGAATGGATTTTTGTACTGAAGACCTTAACTGCGATGGGATTTCCAGCTCCTTTTGTTGATCTTATAAAGCTTTGTCTCTCTACTGCTCATTTTTCTTTCATTATTAATGGGGAAGAAATGGGCAATTTGCAGCCGACACGGGGCATTCGACAAGGTGATCCTTTATCCCCCTATCTCTTTATTATATGCTCGGAAGTATTTTCGATGTTGCTGTCTGATCTGTCAATTGCTGGAAGTTTACATGGTATTGGAGCATCACCAAGGGGTCCAAGATTGACTCATCTGTTTTTTGCGGATGATACTTTGCTGTTTGGAGAGGCTTCTTTGGAGGAGATTAATACAATTAAATGGGCTCTCTCTTTATTTGAGGAGATCTCGGGACAGCGGGTGAATTTGGAGAAATCGGGGATTGTTTTTAGTCCTAATACTCCACTTTTCCTGAGGCCGTCAATTTGTGCTACTTTGGGTATTCCGGAAGTTCAGACTCATGAGAAATATCTGGGTTTACCGTCTATTGTTGGTAGGAGGAAAGCTGAAGTTTTTGGTTTCATCAAAGACAAGATCAGGAGGAAGATTGATGGTTGGACTGAGCGGAACCTTTCTAAGGCTGGAAAAGAGGTGCTGATAAAATCTGTGTTACAAGCGATTCCAAGCTATGCCATGGGTTGTTTTAAACTTCCGGATAATCTGATTTCAGAAATACAGAGCCTAATTAGTAACTTCTGGTGGGGAGATGGAGTATCGAATCGTAAGATTCATTGGGCTTCTTGGCAAAAGATGTGTAGATCTAAATCTGTTGGTGGGATTGGCTTCCGTGATTTAAAAGCTTTTAATGTGGCGTTGTTGGGGAAGCAAGCTTGGAGAATATTGACGCAACCTCACTCTCTTTTATCACGAGTTTACAAGGCAAAATACTTTCAGAGTGGTGATCTGTTCAGCTCTTGTCTTGGGCTCAATCCATCACATGCTTGGCGGAGTATCTTTGAAGGTATAGAGTTGTTGGGTCTGGGTTGTAGAAAGGTTATCAATACAGGGGAAAATACTAGCATTTGCTATGATCCTTGGTTGCCACGTTCTGAAGATTTTTATGTGCAAAATCCTTCCTCTTTACCTTCGAATTTATCCAAAGTGTCGAACCTCATAGATCATGATACCTCTTGGTGGAACCTCTCTCTCATTCAGGAATATTTTACTGAAACCGATGCTCAAATTATAAAGAAAATTCCTTTAACCAGATTGCATGGTTCGGGGGTAGACCGTTGGTGCTGGCATTATGCAAAGTCTGGTGTCTACTCTGTGAAGTCTGCTTATCATTTAGCTACTGACCACTCTGCCTCTCCATTGCGCCATAATGTTGCTGAGACAAGGATTATAGAGGGCCAAAAATATTGGAAGAGTCTTTGGTCTTTCAAGGTTCCTAACCGGGTTCTTCATTTTGCTTGGAGGATGTCGACGGATTCTCTTCCCACAGCAGAAAATTTGAGGAGGCGTACCTTGGCTATTCAATCAGGCTGTCCCCTTTGTACCTCATCTGATGATAGCACATCTCATCTCTTTTTCGAGTGTGAGTTTGCCAGGAAGGCTTGGTCTGATACAGGGCTGCTACACATTATTCAACAATATGGGAATGTTTCTCGAGGTGAATTGCACTTCAGAAATATTATCAAACAAAATGATGCCGCTGTGGTTGAACTTTTCCTCATGATTTGCGACGCCATTTGGTTTCAACGCAACCAAGCTATATTCCAAGGAACTCATAGGCGTCCGGAGGAGATGGCCGCGGCGACGGTGAATAACTTGCACTCTTTTCAGTCAGCCAATTTCAGGACAGATATGCCTTCACCAGCTTTACTTCCGAGTCATTTACAGAGGCCTCCGGATCGCATCCCACGAATACATTTTGATGCTGGGATCACGCAGGATGCAGTTACAGCAGGCGTGGTAGCTTGGAGCGCGAACGGAGAGTTTCTAAAAGCTGTTTCAAGGCGCTACATAAATGTTCATGACCCGGTCCTTGCTGAAACTTTGGCACTTGAAGAAGCAATATTATTGGCTAATGAGCTCAATTTAAGCAATGTGGGAATTTTTGGTGATGCACTTATGGTTCTTAATATGGTTCACAACCATGCTGCGCCTTTTCTGGACTGCTATGAGCCTGTCCGTCGCATTCAGCAGCTGATCAATCATTCTCATCTTTCGGGTTTATTTTGGGTTTCTAGAAACCATAATATTGTTGCTCATGCTTTTGCTAACTTTGCTAAGTCGAGTGCCTTGGTATTTAATTCCTGGACATCTCCTCCTACCTTTATGTCAAACGATTCTGGACGTTTTCCAGAACCATGAAAAGAAATAGTTCCATTTCAAAAAAAAAAAAAAAAATCAATTCCATGACCCATATTTTGGGTGTATCAAGAAATTATTAGAGATTACTATATTTTTGCTTTGATAATGATGTACAACAATTCATCCAAATTTTTAAGAGGTACATATTCCCCTCAATTTTTAGAGACGTGTTAGTTGTAAAGTTTATATATTATATTTATTTAGGTAAACTATTTGTATATTGATGTTACGAGCCACGAGATCGGAGTGTATGATTGTAGAAGAAATTGAAAAATAAAATATTGTGTGTAAGGATAGTGAATTCTTCTCAAGGCTACATATATAATTTATTCTAAGCTTAAACATCTCTGGAAGTAAATCAATATTGTATGTATTGTTTATTGATAGATCTTCTTGATCAACATCCACCCGTTTAGTAATTTAATTAGTAATATAGCAAAAACAAAAGTACCACTTTTTGCCATCTTTTATTAATAATCTAAGTAAATCGAGAATACACAATTTTTATACTTTGTTAATGTATCATATTCTGCACTTTTATGAGATATAAACATGTTTAACATGATTTGTTATGCCTAGGAAAAGAACTAGAATATTGAAGGAAAAATAATAATTTTAATTTTAATACAATGGTATAACTAATACAATATATAAAAGAAGTTGAAGCGTGCCTTATTGATATAGATGTCTAAAATGATTTTACTTTGTTAAAAATACGCCGAAATTATCCTTTTTCTTTCTTATTTTCTAAGCAAAATCGATGTTCCATGGTAGGGTGATTTATTGAGCTCACCTCACACTTGTATATTGGCTAAATAGCCATATTATCCATATAAACCCTCAAAGTTGGCCATCTAAATTATCTTTATTATTTTAACAAATCTAAATTGTTTTTGTTAATGGATTAGTATGGAAATTTAAAGAATCACATGTTATATATATATATATAATTTTTATTTAAATTTTATTGCCTATTTTTATGATAAATGATAACGAGTGAAGACACACTCAATTAGTTACAACACTTTTAAAACATAATTGAACTCTAAAAGTAAAATATGTTTCAATAAATAAAAACAAGTTCAAAATTTTATCATATTTTTTTTCAATTAAATGAAAATTATTATCAATGAAACTTTTTTTGAGCCTACTATACCGAACTTTGTAACCATATTGTCTATAAATAGCAATTTGGCAATGTCGCGCCTTGCGCGACCTGCCATGCTAGTAATATTCATATATTGACCGGAGTAATAACTCTTCTAATTCCCTTTAGAATTAGTTTTTCTATTTCTTAATAAATATACACTTTTACCATAATTAATGGTAAATCAATTTATTATTTTAGTGAGAAATGCAGTTATTAGTAAACTATTTCTAATTTCGTACATAGTATATTTATCTCGATCAATTGAATATTTGCTAATATATAAGATGCAAAATATTAGGGTCATTCAGCATATGTAGTTGATATTTACAATGTATAAAATATGTTGAAATCATATCTCAATTTTCTCAGAAAAAAATATTATATAAATACATTTTTTCAACTATGAGGACACGAGAAATATTGTAAATAAGATTTTCTCTGTATATGAGTGTGTTTGTTTGGAAAATGAATATTATTTTATTTATATGTCATATAAACTTTACTAATTTGAACTATCATTTACACAATTAAATTGGGATATATATAATTTAAACGTAAGAAAATATTTATTTTCAAGAGGATATATAACATCTATACAATTACACTCACTGTGGCCCCCATGACATAAGAAAGAAATGTTATGTTTACTTAATCAATCCTAAACGGTGTCTTTTTCAATTCAAATACTGGAAATCACAGCTTCATTCCTAATCATGCAAATAAGTTACATATAAGTATAATCATCTTCACTTTGTTAAAATATCAAATTAAACTCGCCTTCTTTTCACAAATTGATGTTGCTATATGAAATCCTACATATTTCCATCGATATCTACTTTTTGCCTATCAATTCTTTTTATCCTTCTATTCCCATATTCAAGTGACCACCAATTTTTATTCAGCTTCTCAAAGTGTAATCTCCTCATGTATTTTTTGAGGAGACCCTTTCTGAAAAGAAAGAAAAGAGCGTTACTATATCTCGCCATGTATTTTACTTGTTACACACTGTATTTTATACATATTTGTATTTATTATGTATTTTGAATTATTTTAAAACAAAAAAATGCTTAAATTTTTAGAAAAAAGCTACCGTCTTTACTGCTCATTCCAAGAATTCCGATCATTAATTTTGGTCTCCGAAATCTTACATTCAAATAAATTGAACTTTGTGACCTTGTTGATCTCGGCCATCAATCACAATCTGAATTTGGACATATTGGTGACACATAAATCTAAAAATAGAAGCACGATTTTAGATCACGGCATACTAGGCTTGTTCTTGAAGTTCTAGTGATGATTTCTTCTTCTTCTTGAAGATGAGAAGGAGGACCAATGAAGATTGACCTGTCAATGGAAAGTTCTATAAATAAATACATTTGGATTGGCTGCTCTCGCACCTTTATAATCTGACTAAATCCGGCAGGTTCGGTAGTGTGGCGGTCCAATTGTTTGGTGGGTTGTTAGAAATTATGTTAAAACTTGGGTTGCTAGAGGATGATCGATGGCTGATTTGCTAGAAGGGGATTTGGGATTGGCTTGCTAGTATAGCAGCAGTGGCGAGCATGCTAGCAGAAAAGTGGTGGCTTGTCTGCCAGCAACCGAGTGGTGGCGGAGATGCTAGCAACACCATTTAAAGACGTTTTTTTTTTCTGAAAACGAAAAAAATTGTGACATTTTATTGAAAGATTTTAACTAATCCAAAGAAACCAGGTCTAATAGGGAAATAATAGCAAAATAGATTATCTCTATAAATATCCATATGATTGATAGTATAATTCAAGCTCATCACAAAGTGTGGATTAAGTTCAAACCACCTGAACACTATGGATTTAGTTCAAACCACCAGTATTTGGGTCAATTCATCGCCCAAATCGATCGCCACACGAGTAGATTTTGGATCCAAAATTTTCTAATGAATGAAGATTTTTGGGTTTCGACTTGTGGTGTGATTTATTAAGATGTATTGAACCATCAAAGAAATCGAATCAGTATATCATCCAAATCTGAAGTTTTTCTTTTCTAAATTAGTTTGCCAAATTTTCTTTTCCAATCGGAAGTTATCAGAAAGAAATTAGGGCTTAATTTTCAGTTTCGAAATTTGTTTTTGAATTATTTTTATAATTAGTGCATAGTTATATAAGTATTGTACATATTAAGGCGTAACAAGTAAAATATATAGCGAAATATAGCAATTCACAGCATGCCAAACAGTTACTCTATAATAGAGTTTTTAGCTAGATTTGCCCTTTTTGAGTTTATTATTGCTTCCAACAGATGCTCTATCCCATACTCTAAAATAGAGATATGGTAAAATTAGAAGAATGAAAGGGCATATGGGCTACTCTTCTTTCATACTCCAAAATTTAATACTATCATTGATTCTTACTTTTTCCTTCCTTTTTAATCATATACTTTCTTAATCATTCACATCTTCACACACATAAAAATATTGAAAACATAAATTTGCAAATAAAATTAAAGCCATGTTTGCCAGAAAATATAATTCAATTAAAATACCAAAAATAAAATTAACTTCATTCTAATTCAATTCAGTTTAGTAAAATATAATTTGATCAAATTCAAGTAAATTTAGAAATTCTGATTCTATTTTTCAATAGAAAAATTTCACTTCAATTCAATTTAGTTCAGTAAAATATAATTTGATTAAATTCAAGTAAATTTAGACATTTTGATTCTATTTTTCAATACATAAATTTCACTTTAATTCAGTTTAAATTAGTAAGAAATAAGTCCAGACAAACATGCGCTAATTGTGTGCTCTTGGGAGTATCAAATAAAATTAAGTATAACTATTATTATTTATTATGGCAATAAATTTATGGAATGGTAAAATGAAGCAACTGTTGGATGAAGTCTAAATAATTATAGAGTTTTTGGAATTTAGTACTCTATTATAGAGAATGTTTTAGAGTAGCTGTTGGGCTTGCTCTTGTATTCACTTTATTAACTTTTATATTTTGCCAGTGTCAACAGTCAACCAAACAGGGCTGAGTAACTTGATTGTGGTTTTTGTTAGAAAAGGAAAAAAGATTATGGATTTTGGGCCCAAGAGAAAAGTGTTCAAAACCAAGACCAAAACACATTAATCTTCAGCCCAAACGCATTTTCATCCTTTGCTGGCAGAGTCTCTTCCACGGGATCATACAGCCGCCGCCGCCGCTGTTGCCGTACTTTTCGCCACTTTCTCCCCATCGGCGTCGCCGAATTGAGCATCTCCTTCATCCCTAAGCCTACAGCCCTGCTCTAAATAGGCTAGGTATCAATTTTAGAGTGTTTGTGCGCCTGTGTCGAATGGGTATTTCGATTAGTAGATGTGAAATTGTTGGATTCGACATGCAAGTTTGGAGTTATGAGTCTGAGTCAAAATCATGGGATTTTTCTGGCATTACTACAAGTAACCAGCTAATTTCTGTTTTGTTTGATAAATTCATCGTCTCAGGAATCAATTTAGGATACAATGTCTTTGATAAGGGCGATGGGTAGGAAGCTTTTTGCTGCGGCTAGGATGGAAACGTCAGCATCTGCTGCGGCTAGTCACAACCCTCTGGAGGACTTCTTTGTGCCCCCCAGGATGGATGAAGATGATAAACCTGCTGTCTATGGTTTGAACCTGCCTCTTCCACATCTTTTGTTTTATTTGCTAGTTTTCTTGATCGGCTTCTTTTACTATTTAGTTGTGAAAATGGCTAACCATCACTTGAGCATGTTTTTTGTTACATAAAATCAGTATCAGGTGTAGTATCTGGCTAGAGGTCTCTGCTCTGTGTATTTTGTAAAAAGTATTTTCATTTTTATCTTTGACCGTAAGGCTAGAATTGGATGGTTTTTGGGCTTTCAATCCTAAAATTTTACTTATTCTACTAGGCTATGCACACGGTTTTTAACTGTGTTCTAATCTTGATGATTTGTGTAAAAATTGAACTGTTCTTGTAATCATTTGCATCAAAGTTTTTGGAGCATCAAGCATGCAGTCGTATTAAATGCTTACTATATCTCATCTAGGTAGGGGATGGAAGGCTTCTGAATTGCGCCTCAAATCATGGGATGATCTTCACAAGCTATGGTATGTGCTGTTGAAGGAGAGAAACATGTTAATGAGCCAACGGCAGATGCTTCATGCTCAGAACTTACGATTTCCAAATCCAGAACGGGTCTCCAAGGTCTATTTTTATTCTTTTCAGCTCTTAATCCCTGTCTGCTCTTTTCTGTTCTATGAGCCTAATCCATCATTTTCAAAGAACAGAGTCAGAATTTTAATCAATCTCATAATGTGGTGAAGCTTTTGCTTTGCATGTCATGATTCTTCTGAAATCTTCAACCAAGATAAGTCTGTCTATTCAACTTGCCAATCATACTTGATGAGACCACTTTAATTTTTGCTGTATGGGGTATTTTAATTATCTTTAGCAGCAATTACTGGGTTATTTTACATGGTAGTACCAGTCCAATCGTTCTCTAGAGTGACACTGTCTGAAATTTCTTGTGGTCTTTCTGGCAATTTTTTTTTAAAAATAATTGGCTACATTTTGTCATTTTGTAGGTGAAGAAGTCAATGTGCCGCATCAAGCATGTACTAACTGAGAGAGCAATCGAAGAGCCCGATCCAAGGCGATCTGCTGAGATGAAAAGGATGATAAATTCTTTGTAAAAGCTCCCTTTTGTGCTCTCCTGAGTTACTCTTTTATTGGAATAAGCTGAACTGTGATGTGAGTTTTTGCCACATTATTAGAAATGGTGGGTATGCATCTCCCTAAAGTGTATTCCAAGAATGTATTAACCTTTTCATATTCAGCCCAAACAAATACTCTCTATGAAGTTGGCTTGAATGCAAATGGATGCGCTACAATTTTTGTGATTGATTACATTTATTGGTATCATCAGGTACTTTTATTCTACTTCTTGAAATGTGAAAGGAGCACATTCACTTAAATTAGTCTGTTTAGTAAGAGAAGGCTGTGTATATTTTTGTATCCAAATAATTTTGTACATAACTCATTAAACCTTAATATTTGTCAAAGATTTCAATCAATTTCATCCTCTCTCATATCTACTGGTTTTATTTTTCATTAAATTTTCCACTATTTTCTTCCACGCATTGTTAACTTTAGCTAGTCTTTGAGGCCTAAAACATCGCATCACATCACATATACTAGCCTTCCAAAAGGGGAGAAAAATTACCATCAAAATGGGGACTTGAAAGTTGTGACGGTGATGTCAGAAATTCTGTTTGATTAACTTCTGTAGAGCTGCTAGAAACAACATATATCCTAGTACAAACCTCTTGAAATTACAGTAATGAGCTGCATCTTCAGGAAAAATGTTTCTTAACTATAACACTACAGAGTCTGAATGGGCGGACCAGCATATGTTCCAGATCGCATGTGAAGATTTTCTGGCGTGCTTATCTCTGCAAGCCACGCATACTCCCCCTCCCCCTGTCCATTAGCAGCCACATCACTGTCTGCCGTAGCTGCAGCAACAGAGTCTCAAATGTTATGGTTGTTCCTGAAGAGAACTTTGTCTCTACAGATTGCAATCATATACGTTCAGAACTTACAGAATGAGGAATATGGAAAGTCATGGTAGTATGTGCATTTTCTGCCTGCTGATTCCAAGTACGGAGGAGCCAGAATGTCAAGAACTGCACAAGGAGTAATTGCAGTAAAACAGTGCAGATTCCCTCCAGTCTTGGGGTACAATACAGATGTGTTGCAAGGTGCGGCCAGAACTTTATCAACCACCAACTTGGCCAATCTCACTGCCAAAAAAGGGGAACTCTTCAGAAAAATCATGGAAACACATGCAGTCTGGTTTGGCACAAAAACCTAAAATTCATCAACGATTCACTAGTGAACTCAATGTGGAAAACTAAAAAATTATGAAATTAGATGTTCCAACTCAGTTCTCTTTACATCCACTTTTTATGGTTAATATCAACTAAGTGTTTAGATCAAAATACTTCAATACTAGTAACATGCTTTAACGTAGCACATATTACACAAATTTTCGGCTCTGGAGTTTTACAATCAGTTATAAAGATGATTTCTTGGCTAAATGAATGTCCATAAACTATGATTACAGTAAGCATGCAGACCAAGTAAGAGCTGCCTCAGGGTGGCCAATTAAACATATACACAGAGAAATGTAAGGATTCTTTGTAAGAATATATTAATAAAATTTTTACACGTTTCTTGATTACCTAAGTTTGCACTCGGATTTGAAAAATCAATTTATTTTTTTCATGGTTTGCAGTGCGTCCGGCTAACATAGAAGCTTACCAAAAAAAAGCGCACTCAGCTATTTGAAAATTGTTTTCTTTAAGACCCATGCCTCCTAATTTTTCATTAAAATTTTTAAAACAAACTCACTTGGGAAGCTGACATTAGGGAAAAGGAATTTAAAGCCATAACTTACACCCACTATTTCATGAATTGTTGCAGTAGATACAGAGTCAATTCAAACCTGTTGGATGACCTAATTGATTGCTTTTCTGAATCTGCGCAGGTTCAACCCAGTCATAAGCTTTTACATGCAATGAGCCAAAGAGAAGTTTGCTGAAAACAGTCATTTCCGGATGGTCATGCAATGGAATAATCGAGGAGGTGGGAAAACAAAACATACACATCTGCAGCAAACATCAACTTCATATATTACTTTTGCCTAAAATACAATTTAAAACTGAGAGACAACACAAATTGGTATGCGATGTCATATCACTGAAAAAATAAATTATGGTGAGTAATATACAATAAATAGTCTACAAGTGGCGGATG
Organism: Sherardia arvensis; assembly: GCA_948330725.1. NCBI lineage: Eukaryota > Viridiplantae > Streptophyta > Magnoliopsida > Gentianales > Rubiaceae > Sherardia > Sherardia arvensis. The sequence continues at coordinate 22,736,019 of OX415240.1, read as the reverse complement.
ACAGTTTCCAGAAAGGAATAGAGATTATGCTGTCATTATTTGTAACCATTATACGATGACTTTTATTTCTGCAACATTGTTTACGAATTTATTTAGAGAGACTCTGATGCAACGAAATATGTGTTAACAGAATATAGGTATTCTGTGTTTGCAATTGTAGAGAAATGAAGCATTGAGTGAGAAAAAGGGAAACAGGAGAGAAATGAGAATAAAAAAGAGAGGAATTGTTACCGTAAAATCATTTCCCTCGTAAATATCCACATAAGTTATTGGTTGAACCCATCGATTTACCCTACTAAACACATTAAGTCCAAGGAAACCATGGCCTCTATCATCCTCCAGGTTTTCGTTTGTGAGGCCAACATCATCAGGACCAATTTTGTCTGCAATAACAACAAACACAGGAATAAAGCTTCACACTTGATAACCACAGGTAAGGGAAGAGAGAGAAGAAAAGGAATTACCCAGTAGAGAGCAGAGTGGCCGGGGAGATGGTGGAAGTGGGGTTCCAGAGGGCGAGAAGGTCTTTTTACAGAGATCGTACACTGCCTGAATGGAGGATTTCCTGGTCATGGTGGAGAGCCTACGATTGCAGATGCTGTTTCATACACCCCCAGCCGTCGTTTCCGCCGATTTTCACTCTATCTTCCTCGATCAGAATGCAGCTCCGGTGATTGGGAATCAGATTCAAAGGGAAATGGCGGTTATTTCTTTGCCCATTTCTTATCGGACACAAAGTTTTGGGCCAGACCTTTCAGATAAGCTTACAAAATTGTGCTTTCATTTTTGGAAGTGTCTTGGAGAATTGTGTCAGAAAATTACAATATTGCTCCCTCCCTCTGTTTCTATTTAAATTGCACTTTAAATAACACAAACGATTTTTTTGGCCCAAGTTTGAACATCGTTAATTTAGTTACATAAATTAATCTGCTCTAAAATTTTAATATCTAAAAAATAGATAATACGGGAAATATGTAGTACAACAATATTATTATTGATAGGTGTTTGCTAGATGCAGTTCCAGTTTACTTATACATGTCCAATGGAAGTGGAAATTACCATAATTATCTTTCATTCGTTTATTAGTTTTTACGAATAAACTTCTAAAATCCTAATCTTAATTGCATAAATCCGTCTATGTAATGATTGAACACGTGCCCAAATTATAAATTATTTTTTCGTGAATTATAATACCTCATCCGTCTCAACCTAATGTGCACTCTGACTTTTTGACACTATTTACTTTTAAAATTTGACCGCTTATTTAAATAGATATATAATTTATGAATATTATCATATTTGGTATCGTTAGATTAATCGCAACATAGAGTATTCAAATATCAAATTTTTATTTTTCGATAATATAAGTAAATGAACATACGGTTGGTCAAACATGTGTGTTGGATAATGTAAAAAGTCAACTGTGCTGATTGGGTGAGACAGAGGTAGTTCATATTTAAGAAGGAAATTATTGTCATTTCAAATTTAATTTTGACCTATAGAAATAAAGTAGACCTGAATATAGAACCATAAATATTAGTATAAATTAATGGTCAAAAAAATTGCCCAAATCAAAGTGTCATCCATGCAGAAATGGAGGACAGATCGTATTCTTGGCAATGGATGCAACCTTATACTATTTCTTTCCTTGGCTACCTGTCATGAATTAACTACTCTTTGATGGCTACTTTAATATATTTTGTAAATATTTGAAGACCTAACTTGGTGCATGTCTTGTGTAGATGGTGGGAGCTAAGAAACATGACAGAAGACCATGACCAAAGATCAAATAATAAATGTTGGGACGAGTAGTACGACCAGAACAACAACTGATACAATCCAAGTTCCTTTGGTTGAATGTGGGAAATGAATTTTATAGGAAGATGAAATTCCTACACCATTTTAAATTCCCATGATTTAGAAAATATTGTTTGGTTGGGATGTGGGAGAAAGAAATTCCCATGAATTTCTAGTTACCTAGGTGGACCAAGGTAAGGAAATTCCACCATTATGTGGGAATTTGGAACTCCTAGTAAGATGAAATTCTCACATTTTTTGCCAATCAAACAACTTGTGGGATATTAATTCATGAGATTTTCAAATTCCTACATATCTCAACTCCAACCAAACGACCTCCAGTAATAGTTCCCAAACGGAGCCTAAGGAAGTCTACAACGGCGTCGTTTCTAAAAGAAGCAAATACTATTAGGATGGCCGGGAGTTCAAATTTTGATTTCAAAATTCAGATTAAACTAATTTTTGCTTTTTGAAGGTGAGGGTAAAGAAGAAAGAAAACCCGACCCGGGTGGTGAGAAGAGAAGAGGGGAGGGAGAATGGAAGTGAGCGAAAGTGAAGCGGTTTTTGATTCGCTGAATCTGAATCCGCAGCTCTTCATCAACGAGGCTCTCAATTGCGTCGACGATTTGGTGGAGGATGCCTTTACTTTCTTCAACCAGTAAGTTCCTGCTCCAATTCTACTTACTTTGCGTTTTCTGCTGCTCCATTTCCTTCGTAATCTCGATTTTATCGTTACTTAGGCGAGCATCTCAGGTTCTGAAAACCGACGCGAATCGGTCTGAGGAGCTCAGCAAGGTATTCCGACATTTAGAGTTGGGGTTTATTCGAAAAATTACTGAATGTGGACTGCTCTTGCTTTCTCGTAGGGCGTGGAGCTCATTCAGAATATAGTTAAGTCGAATTTGGATAAAAGGCTGAATGTTTGGGACAAGTATTGCTTTCACCGCTGCTTCGTAGTTCCTCAAGGATTTTCTTTGCCTAAACCTGTAAGGTTTTCCTATTAATTTGCTTGTTACCTATATTAGATGTATGTATTTTGAAAAGTTGTATGAGTGGGATATCTTACCCAACTTCTGACTGTTTGGTTTGTATATGAAGCTAACATGTTTCTGTGTTTCATCAAGGATGAGATATCTGGCAGTGCTTCATTGGACATTGATGCTCTTGGTAGTTCAGATATGGATTTGCAGCTAGATTCATTAAGGGAAAAGCTCTCTTTGGTGTGTAAGATTGTTTGAGTTACAAAACTGATTTTCCTTTTTAAACTACAGCTCTGAAATAATTGATTTTTAAATCTTTCACTCGACCAACAGTTCAATATATTTCTCCAGGTTGGACAAGAGTGTGCAGAGCTTAGCAGTGAAATCCAGAGATTAGAGAATGAATATGCTTCAACCAATCACTCTGCTGCTTCAATTGAGGAAGCATTACAGCCATACGAGAAACACTCAACTCATGAGATGTTCCAAGGTACTCACGTTTCAATTTTTCTGAATGAAATATAAGGGTATGCAGATGCATGTGTTGAAGCAATTAGTTCATTGGACAACATGGTTCCATGCCTATGATCTTGTAGCTTATAAAAACTGACGGTGACCATGTTTTGGGGATATTCACATTTTCTGTTGTCAAAGTCAAATATCTAGAATTTTGGAGGATGAGAATGTGCGATAAAGTAGGATTTTAATATGGTGTGCAGTGTCAGGTGAAAACTATGAAGGCTCTGAATCAAGTCAGAAAATGATAGATTTCATAGTGCAAGTAGTAAAAGTTTAATATGCAAGGTGAATAAATTCATCAGGAAGGCAGCTGTTTGGTAATTTAGCACTGTTGATAGTTGTCAGGATATTAAGAAAATATGGCATAGCTGTTGTAAGGGCTTTTCAGGGATTGTAATATTCTGTGTTGCATATTGAGAAATAGCAAGAGCAATGAGACCTATTTGAAGATTTAAATGGATGTCTTTGGATAACTAGATTTGTATGGAGCGCTCTAGAGTCTTCATTAAAAGTAAGAGCAATCAGTCTTCGGCTGACATGCCCATTGAACTGTTGAACACTAACATTGTATTTGCAAAGTTTATTCTTGAAAATCTGATAGACGTTGGTTTTCATGTCCACTGTGCTCCTTATACATTTCATTGAACAGAATTTTTTTTTGTAGTTGATCGATGAAAGCAAATGAGGATTTCTCTTTTAGTTGTTGAATTTATCACTTTGTTATTCCTCCAAATCTCATACCAACCTATGGTTTCAACAGTGTTAATCAACATTGCGTTGTGCCTTGTCATTATAATACTTCAAGGTTACTAAATGCTAATTTGTTTGAATAGCTTATTAATATTTGCATTTGCTCAGATTGATCATCTTGCTTTTAGTAATATACTATTATTAGAAGGCAGTCTTAGTTTGTCAATGTAACTGCAAGCACTATTATGTCCTGAGAGAAGTTTGCATGACCTGAAATGTGAGAATCACGAATTCTTCTGCAGCTGATCCGTCCAATAATTAGGATACTGGTTCAGTAAACCAAAATCTTTTGCCATCTTGCAGAATTGATTGAATTGGCATCTGAATTTCGTTCAAAGGTGGAGAAGCTGAAGCCCAGTAAGATAGATAAAGTTGAATTTGGTAGAGCAGGGAGAGCGAACATGCAGAACGGACAGTTAGTGGAACATAATGATGGAATGGGTAAGTGCTGATGCTTTTTAGAAGCTTTTCCCGTTTCAACATTCAATGCCAAAAATGAAATATATTTTTTGAAATGTTTCTGCTTGTTTACTACAGGCATTTCCAGTGCTGAATTTGAAGAACTTCAAGAAATGCTGGATATCATTAAAGCCTAGCAGACCTTTACCTCTAGCTTAAAAGTAACTGTTTCTGCTTCTGGCTAGTCTTTTTAAAAGAGGTATTAGCCACAACAGAATTGCGAATTATATTGCTCTTTGTTGATGAAGTCTCTGATATTTTCATTCTAGATTTTCTTTTGAGTGATTCTGATGCTTAAATTACATTTGCATTTGGGTTGAGAAATAGTATACCTGTGACAAGTTAGAATGATGTGTACTGGGTAGTTGGTTCTATTCAACAGTTTATTGGCGACTAGATATGGGAGTACTAAAATTTTCTTTTCCCCTACTGTCCCAAAGTAAGTTCTTTCGCATGACTTTTGTTTGTAGGCGTTGTGTTTCCTTTCATCTTCGTTTTAAACCTGTGTTGAGTGCCAGTTAGAGGCCCAAGATGGCTAACTGGCTATCTCAGAGATGAAATATTCATCAACTAACTTGCCACTGTCATGCCCTGTTGTTCCATATAGTAATTCCAAGAACAATCTTCAAATATATATTGTTATGCATAAATTTAAATTAGCTTATAAGTTATATACCCTGATTCCTTTTAGTGTTTTAAATATATACGTTACCAAAGTAATTGGTGGCCCACTATAAAGCTGAATGAAAAATGTGAAGTTTGAAATGGGAAAGAGGGTTATTAATATTTGTGTTATTATAATAAAATTCATGAAAGTCATAAAAAGAGGTAGGTTTTAGCTGGGACATTGATAAGAAAGGCAATGTACTCTGCCAATAACTAGTTAGGATGAAAAGAAGTAAGAGAATAGAATTATCAACTATGGAAGTATGTCATATATCCCAATATGTGTAAAATTAATGCCAGCAACAAATAACTGCAGGCCCTGTTGCATGACCATGTTAACACGCTGCTGGTATTCCTTACTTAGATCCAGGGTTGCCAGAATTTTCCCCAATGGACTGAACTTGATAGCTTGGGGTTTTAACCCGCCATTCTGTTTTTTTATATTGAAAGCAACCCAAAAATTTCCTTCACTATTCCTCTTAATCTTGCTTGGCCCTCCTTGAAAGGTATGAAACATTTCGGTCTTGCCAGCCTTTTTCCCCTTGAGAAAATACTTTTGCATCCTGTTTTTATTGCTCTCTGATACCAGCAAGAAGGAGGCATCTGCACTTGAGGCCACCCCAGCCGCTCTCCCGAAACGTTGTCCATTTTTTGGTTGCTGGATTGAATTGCAACAACCTCCCTGTAGAGTCACCAGTCTGCAGAGAGATATCTGATTCCCTGAACGAAAAGTGAAATTGGTTTTAGACTCTTAGTTGTATGTTACCAAATAATTGCTTCAAGTGATCACTAACATTGCACTATAAACTGCACTCGTGTCGACAAAATATATCTTGCCATCGGCTGCAGCATCGATACTGTTAGGGTAGCGGAAGGGAGGGACTGCGTCTAGATTACGCAGGAGAGTGGTAGCTTCTCCTCCAAATAAGCCTAAGCAATTGTTAATTACACATTTATCGAACCTTATCATCGTCTGGTACAATTCAGTACAAGCTCAAGTATTACCTAACAAAACAAAGGCTGGTGGCGCAAACTTATGCTCATCGACTACTGAACCTGCAAGGAGGATAGAAATGTGTTTACTGGTTTGTTACTTCTCTTAGTTGTCTTTATTTGGAATCGGATTATATGCCCGCTTGATTTATTTTATCAATTCCAGGATAGAGCGGCTGGCAGTGGAAGCCAAAGCAAACATTTTAGCGGCCTACATTTTAGGAATTCTCAATGGGACAAGTGGGATTTTGGACCTCTTATGGTAAAACAGGGGAGCTTGTGATATAGTGAGGATTGGAAGTTGGAAAGAAAAGGTAAACTCGTAGAATAGAATGCTCAGCTTCTTCGGTGAATTTGATGTGAATGTGAATGTGACATGATAAGAATTTATTATTTTTCACTCGTTTCCTCTCTTCAAATTGTAGAATATTTACAGTGTTTTACTGAATCAGTAGGCGGCCTTCTGAAATTAGCACATTTTGTTGTGCAGTCGATGGAGTTGCTGAAAGAGGCGCTTTGAGATATTGTTCATGCTCACTTTGTGGCTCAGGGAAAACAACTTGTTGATGTTATTCTTTTGTTTATTCTCTTGGTTTCAGTTGTTTCTGCGCTCAACTGTTGGCCAATGCTATAAGGCAGAAAATCTGTGGTAAGTGTTGAGAACATCATGAAACCAGCCAGAGAAATCTGTGAAGCTAAAACCTGAGGTGATTGAAATAAGTGCAGATCTTACATCTTCCACCCTCCACTGTCACTGCTAGAAGCAAGGCTGATATTGGATACTTGTCGATGTGGTTGATATAGACATTTGTTGATGACACCTCTACAGATTCTACAAGATTGCTGAGGTATGAAAAATATAACATGTTTTTGTGACTCTGTAATTAACTAATTCTACTCTTTATGATCATGTATACAGAACGAGATACAGAATTGATGATTACATGGATTAGCATCCAAAGATGAAGTAGAAAATGAGGGCGATTCTGATAGACTGGCTGAATGAGAGCTTAGCCCGGAGGCGCTCTACTTGAGCTGATCGACCACACAAAGTAAGGAACTGTGCATGTATGATGAACATATGATCTTTAATACTAATTGCTGATTTTTTTTAAGAACTAATTGCTGATTTCTTATCCTTTGAAGCTATATGTGATTTCAGTTAGTTAAATCCCGGAGTTGGTCAATTTATTACTTTTGCTTGATTCTTATTAACTGACTGAGTTTTGCTCATCTCTTTTTCATTAGTTAGGTGGTGGAGAGTTTCCAGCTTATGCCAGCATCGATACTAGTCTTCGTGAGGAGTCTTGTCTTGAAAACTTTCATAGTATTAATTCATTATGCCCGGAAAGACATAAAAGTTCAAATACTTTGGTTTCACTCAAGATCATAAACTAAATATCATCACCATAAATAACAAAACAGTAAACCTTATATTCAATTTATTAAACCTTTATAAAATATATATATTTGCAAACTCTCTAGAAAGTCCGACTTTCCTAAGTGTTATGGAACTACCACTATATATTTAAGGTCAAGTGATACTATTTTGTGTTAAAACATTGATAGTATCAAAGTGAACATATAGTAAAATATGTTTTAATGCAAAAATTCATGAATTTACATTAAAACATTTATAAAATTCAAATAACAAATTTTACAGTTCAAATTAAAAGGTACACTGTATAAGTTAAAACGTATAAAAACTCTTATGGAAAGTCAGGAAAGTTGGACTTTCAGGAAACTTTCTCATATATATTAGATACGGCACTGATCATTAATTAATACAATTTTATATCCACCGATTAAGAGGATAAAGTAAAGTTTTTATAATTTACCGGTTATGTGGTAGGTTGAGTTAAACTAAATGAATTAATATACTTTAATTAAATATGAATAATATTATTATCTCAAGTTTAACTCAATATCATTCATCCCTTACTACACCCTAATCTTAAAGGGAAGTAGAAGAGTTATTGCTCCGATCAATAAATAAATTAATAAAAATATTAAAAAGGATGAAACTACGTAGTTTTGACTTAAGCCGCCACATACCATTTTATATATTCCTTTCTTTATTTCTTTTAATTTTATTATTTCATTCTTCATCGATGATGATACAATAGCTTTTGCCTTCTATTTGTTTTACAAATACAACTCATTCCACCTATAAATTCCTAATTTACACGCTAATTTACACGGTAATTTCAGTTCATAATGCTAATTAACACGTCTGTGAAAGAAAAATATGAATGTGCGATATATGAAATATGCGTGAAAATATTCTGTATTACTACAAGATCACCATATTCCGACACCTATAATTTTCATATATTACTTTGTGGTTTCTTTTTAGCATGAGTGCGTGTGATCAATTTAGAAATTACACACATCAACATTTTTTCCTTAAAATATGTACTTATTAAAATATTTATCTATTAACTTAATATTAAATAAATTTCTTACAATTTGATCTTAATATATATTATTTTATAATAATTACCTTTGATGAATAACCTGACAATTATGATATATATTGACAATTTCATAATTTTTTTAATCGGGGCTCTCTCTCTAAAAACCCATTTTCTCTCCCTTCTCTCTAACTTTCACCAAACTGCCTAACTTTCTGTGCACATTTGACCGTTACAACGGACAGATCTGCCACACAACCGCCGTGAACGGCTCTTTCGCCGCCACTGCTCCGCCGTAATGGCGGAGCCTTCACCCTCCTCGGGTCAGAAATCTTTTCTCTCTGCCTTACAATCCAAAGCCCCTCCTTTATCATCGTCACATCCAACGAATCCCGAAATTAAAGCCACATCAGAATTCAAAAGGGAACTCGCTTGCATCTACACGCCTGAACAGATTGAAGTACTCAGTCGCCCCTACCGTAATGCTCTCATCGGAAAGTTCAGTCGAGGTAGACCTGCCATGATCGGAGTTGAAGCAGCTTTCAAGGCAGCGGACTTTGCCGGCCAATATCAACTCGGTGCAATTGACCACCGACACATACTAATCCGCTTCGCCAAAAAAGAGGACTTTCAGCGTTGTTGGATGAAGTCGAGCTGGTCGATTGAAGGATATCCTATGAGGGTGCTCAGATGGACACCTGAATTCTCAACAGAAACAGAATCCTCCATTGTACCAGTTTGGGTAACACTTTTTAACCCTCCTGTTTACTACTACAATGAATCTGTGCTAGAAGACTTAGGCAACCACATTGGCACTTTCATTAAGGTAGATGCTGCTACACAACTTATCACTAGGCCCTCTGCCATAAAACTATGTGTAGAAATTGATCTCCTCCAGCCTATTCCCACACACATTAGACTTGGCTCTACTGTTAATAGTTCCAAAATTAGGCTGGAATATGATCACTTGCCTAGTTATTGTGGTCACTGCAGGAAAGTTGGACATGATGCCAATAACTGTAGGAACTTGCACCCTGCTACAAACCATAAGCCCCTCCAATCTGAACCACAAAAACAACAGAAACAGACCAACAATACTCCCCAAACCCAAGCACCAGCTGACACTCCAAATGATGATATATCTACCAATAAGACTCCAGCTGTTGTTAGCTCCTCCTCCCAACCTCAGCAATCTAGGTCTCACAAGGAAAGCATCAACCATGTTATGTCCTTTGCTAGTAGGAAGCTGCACAGATTTAAAAGGGCTAGAGCCATAAAGAAAAAACACATTCTCACTGCTTCTGTTCAAGACCATCTAGCTACCAATACAAACCTGGAAATTACCTCTCTCCCAGCTGACAACACTACACAACCCTCTACACATAAATCCACCATATCACCACCTCCCTCAAAAATCTCCTTGTCAAACCTCACATCCAATCTACCAAAAACACTCCACCACACTCAATCCTATACACTGCCTCTCACCACAATCCCACATATCAACACACCTTCCTGCAGTTCCTCCTCCTCACAGGCAAAACAGACTTTCCCCTCAATCAAATTCAGAAAAGAAACTCTTGAGCATAAGGAAGTCAGGACTGCTGAGGATTCTTTCACTATGGTAACATCCAAGCCAAAGCTGAGGAAAACATATGCCAGGGATGATACAGCCATTCAGTCAGGTATGCATAATATCTCCCCCCCTCAGTTTAGAGCTAACAATCTTATTTTTCTTTCCCAAGATAGGAACAGGAACAGGTTCTCTCCACTTATTGGTAACACAGAAGATAGACATGAGAACTTTGCATCAGATACTGAATCTGATAAAGACAATCCAGAGGAGAAGGAGGTTAGTTCTTCAAAACTACCTAAGCTTGCTTCTGCACAAAAAATTAAACTGAGGAGTTTCTTCACTTAGTTTAATAAAACAATTTCTTTCTCAAAGTCCTTGTCAAAAAGCCCCCCTAAAAAATCTTTTTAATGTTAGTACATCATCATAAAGTTAAGATTTTGGTCTGGAATATTCAAGGGATGGAAACAGCCCTAGATAGACTTTCAGCACTCATCATAGACAATCATATAGAAATGCTATGCTTGATAGAACCCTGGCATCCAAACACTAAAATTGATCATTACAAAAATTTGCTACATTTCCATCACTGCATTTTTTCACAGGATGCAAAAATATGGATTTTTTTGGAAAGACTCAATTATTGTGACTCTGCTGCATGAAAACCTTCAATTTCTAAGTGTCATAATTAAAAAACCTAATTTAAATATTGCTATTAATGGTATATTTATCTATGGGGAAAGATCCAGAAAGGGAAGACAGGCTTTGTGGAAAGATCTACAAGCTTTGCCAGTTTCTGATACATTTTACATTGGAGATTTCAACTCCATGCTGTCAATTTCTGACTATAGTGGTCCCAAATTGGGAAGTATGAGAGACTTCCAGAAATTCATTGACAGAATGGATTTGATACATGTGCACACAGTGGGGAATGACTTCACCTGGACCAACAGAAGACTTAAACCTACTCTAGAGAGGTTGGATAGGGCACTGAGCAGCCATTCTTGGCATGCTAAGTATCCAAATTCCTCAGTCTTGGTCTTCAATAGGGAGAACTCAGACCACTCACCACTTTATTTTCAAATAGATACACAAATGCCTTCTGTTCCTAAATCTTTTAGATTTATTAGTACATGGTATAAAAGAACTGAATTCCAACCTTTTGTTCAATCTAACTGGAATGAATATCTTCCAGAGAAAGGCATGCTCAGATTTTTTCTGAAATTGCAAAGATTGAAAAAAGGACTCAAAATATGGAATAAGGAGGTTTTTGGCAATGTACACAATAATGTTGAAGTGGCAGAGGAACAATTGAGAGTACAGGAAATTAGGTATGATCATAATCAATGTGATTCAGAACTAATTACTCTCAAACTCAAAAAAGCCCTTCTCAAAAAAGCTCTTAAAGAACAGAAGCATTTTTGGAAGTATAAGACACAATTAAAATGGATCAAGGAAGGGGATGTAAATTCCAAATTCTTCCATAATTCCCTCAAGGAAAAAAGGTCCAAATTGTGCATTTCCAAGATTAGGAACACTGCAGGGATCTGGTTGGATGATGAGCATGAAATTGAAACTGAGGCTATTAAATACTACTCATCACTCCTATCCAGTGAGCAGACACATGCAGACTTACACTTTGCCTCACATTTTCTGTCCAAAGTTCCCTCCTGCATATCCAATGAGCAAAATTCAGTTCTGCTCAGACAAGTGGATGCAGAAGAACTTAGGACTGTGGTATTCTCACTCAATAAAAACAGTACACCAGGGCCAGATGGCTTTTCTGCCTGTTTTTTCATTAAGTCTTGGGATATCATATCCAGTGATTTAATTGAAGCAGTGAATGATTTTCTGAGTGGTTCTGCAATACCTAGGGGTATTGCTGCCACTTGGATTACATTAATACCAAAAAAAGACACACCTATATCTTTTGATGACTACAGACCTATAAGTCTGTCCAATGTCATTAACAAGATATGCTCAAAGGTGATTATGCTGAGAATGAACCCTCTAATGAATGAGATCATCTCTCCTAATCAGGCAGCATTCTTAAAAGGAAGGGACATTTCTGATAATGTACTCTACCTACAAGAGCTGGTCAGACACATAAATAAAAAAGCTAGAGAGGCTAACTGTATTTTTAAGTTAGACTTGAGGAAAGATTTTGACAGAGTCAGTTGGCCTTTCCTTAAAAATGATTCTGCTTAAGATTGGCTTCCACAAAAATCTGGTAACATGCATAATGAACAACCTTGCTCAGGCATGGTTCTCTGTGCTTATAAATGGAAAACCAGTTGGATTCTTTCAATCTTCAAGGGGCATTAAACAAGGGGATCCTTTATCCCCTTTACTGTTTAATGTATTCACAGAATCTTTTTCAAGGAGTTTGGCACACATTTTCATGACAGGGAAACTGGCACACTATAATCTACCCAGAAATGTAGTTCCAGTCTCCCACCTATCTTATGCTGATGATACAGTCATATTTATCTCAGTCAATAAGACAACACTCATCAATCTTAAAGCTTTTTTGGCAACTTTTGAAAGGGTCACTGGTCAAAAAATCAATTTTGACAAAAGTGACTTTTACATCAGTACTCATGCCTCTTTAGCAAAGAAAAATATGATCAGTGATATTTTGGGTATGAAGGAAGGTACTTTCCCTTTCAAATACCTAGGCTGTCAAATCTATCAAGGGAAACTGCTCAATGCATTTTTTAACCCACTGATAGAACAGATAAGCAAAAAATTGAGTTACTGGAGGTTTAAGTGGCTATCTACTGGGGGTAAAATCACCCTACTCCAGTCAGTTCTCTATGCTATTCCACAGCATGTCTTTACTGTAATGGCTCCAACAGTACACATTGTGGAAACATTGGAAAAAATGTTTGCAACTTTTCTCTGGGGATCAACCCCTGTCAAAGCAAACAAAAAATGGAGGAAATGGTCAAAATTGTGTTATCCTGTTAATCAGAATGGTCTTGGTTTCAGGTACATTCCTCACATAGTCCAAGCTTGCTCACTTAAACTCTGGTGGAAGTACCAGAATGCAACAGCCCTTTGGACACATTTCATACATTCTCTACCCAAATCCTCTAGAAATTCACAAACCTGGAGGAGAATCTGCCAGGTGAACTATATAGGAGAGAATAACAGCCTTGTCATTCATGGTAAGGGGCTTTGCAACTTCTGGAAATCCAACTGGACTGGAAAGGGGCCCCTTGAAGACCATTTTCTACCAAGCCTCACCAATATTCCAACCACATGCTCAGTAGCTGAATTTATCAACAACAGAACTTCATTTTTACCTCAGTTACAGGGAGCTGTTCCAGTGACATTTTTGAGAGTCTCTCATCTTCAGCTATTTACCCTCATAGAGAGGACAGATTGGTGTGGAAACCCTCACTCAATGGCTCATTTTCTTTTAAAAGTGCATATCAGATTTTTCAGAGCCACAGAACACCTTCCCCCTCCCTGGCAAGACTATGGAGCATTAAGGTACCAAAAAAGATCATTTTCTTCTGTTGGAGGTTGTTTAACTGTTTGTTACCATTTGATGAAGTGCTTCTGCACTATGGTTTTACCCTGGCATCCAAATGCCCCTTTTGTAGCAGCTCAGATACAATAGACCATTTTTTCAACTCATGTGGTATGGCTTTGTCAATCTGGACCAATATGCTGGCTACTATAGGTGTAAGAGATATTCAGTTTGACACTATATTGGACAGACTATCCTATTATCTTACATATACAGGCCTATCATGTTTTCAAGCTAAACTGATAAGGATGTTATGCACTATAATAGTTTGGTGTCTCTGGAAAGCAAGAAATAGGTTCATTTTTGAGGAGATCAAACCTTGCACATCCCTTATTACCAGAGAGATCAAACACCTTCTGCATCTCTCCCTGGCTGCCCATACCATCAGCATTTCACAACAATTTGACATGCAGTTAGCCTCACAGGCACACTTTCCTTATACTATTAAACCTTCCAGACCAAGACCTAGACTAGTCTCATGGTCCAGACCTGTTGCTGGCTTTAAATTGAATGTTGATGCTGCCTTTAGAGACCATTTTTGTGGTCTTGGTTTTGTGCTCAGGGACTCAGAAGGGAATTTTATAGCAGCAGGTAATACTTTCTCAACTGCCTCATCACCACTAGAAGCAGAGATTAAAGCAATCAAGGCTGGCTATCAATTTGGTGCCTTTTATGGTCACAGTTGCATCTGTATTGAATCAGATTCTCTGAATGGCATATCTATGGTGCTAAATCCCATTACTGCCCACTGGAAACTGTTCCAGCTTGCTGACTCAGTTCATCAGTTGATCAAAGTTCCAATCATCCATACACTCAGACAAGGCAATCAACTGGCTGATGCACTCTCAAAGGAGGCTCTAGTTCAGAAGACAACTTCAGTGTTCAACTGGGACAATCTCCCACCAGACATCAAAGCCATCTGCCTTTTGGATAGGGCAGGGCTTCCCTCCATCAGGATATGATTCAGAAGCTGCTACTCATCTACTTACAGGGCTGACTATCTTACAAGTTTGTTCATTTTCATAGTACTAATATGCCTAGACTGTAACTTACTATGGTGCTGCCTTGAGTTTTGTTCTACAATTCTCTAATAAGTTTCATGGTATTTTCAGTTTTTAGGTCAACATAGCATAGGTTGTAACCTATTTTTGGAAGCACTGATGTGCTGATGTGCTTTAGCACTGATGTAATTTTGGCAGTTATTCAGACTGCCCTCATTTTTTGGCCATTTATGGCAAAAGTTTGGGAAGCCTAATAATATTTCCCCCACCATTGGTGGATTATTTTTTTAAAAAAAAATTTCATAATCTTTTGAACTTTTTTTGCCACTCTAATTTTGTTAATTATCTTAAAGAGTTTTTCTTTAAACACACTTCATCCTCGTCTTCATAAGTTTGTTCATGATATTTACATAAAAAAATATTAAATATATCGTGCAACGCACGATGATCTTTACCTAGTAAGAATAATAAGAATTCAATGTTTCGTAGTTAGCAAGTAATTAGTGGTTTATTTTGTAATTATAATTATAATTATTATTATTTGGAACTTTTTTCTCCCAATCATACCATAATTTTATTCTTTTACTATCTTTAATTACAGTTTAACATATATCAGGATCATCCTGATATTCAGGCACCAATTAAATAACGACACATCATCTTTAATTAATTTATGATTGGGCCACGTGTTCAATCATTACCCAGACGGGTTTAGGCATTCTAAATTAGGGTTTTAGAAATTTACTAAAAATATATTAACCAATTAAAACATTACAATTGTACACGTGTCATTATCTTATTGGTGCCTGATAAGGCTTATATCAGGATCATCCGGATGAATGTTATTCTCATTTAGTTATATTATTCTACTATTTTGTTTGATTCTACATGTATTAACTGTTTCTGTAATTCTTTCCTGATATATTTCATATGTTGAGTAGCTATATATAACTCGTTTCCCTTATTCTCCGTCACTAAAATTACCAAAAGCACTCTACGAGATAAGTTGTAGAATTTTGATTCTTCATCAAGTTGATGAAGAGCACACAATTTAAATTTTATCGCACTGGTAATATGAGTTCTTACATAATTAATTCGTCTGCGTTGAATTTCTATTTCTTCCATCTCGTGCACTGAATAAATATAATTAGAATTCCTTCACATAGGCATATGACATATTTGGGTATCAATTCCAACAGCCTAACAAATCATCTAAATATGGATGAGTCATATTCGAAACAAAAACAATTTACGTTTCTTTATATTTTCTTTCTTAATAAAGTGGGTAAATTCTAATTACAACATCTTAATAAAAATATAAATATACAATAGTTCGTAGTGTATTTAATCGTAGGTTTTCCGGTACAAACTCATCTCCACTAGGTATGTATAACTGAATTTTGTAGTATTACTTTTCTGACACCTTTTTGCTTTTTTTGGCACATATAGTGTCGATCATTAATTTAGCCATCTCCGATCATGTCGGGTTACACTTGAGCAGCCTCCACCTTAGTGTACATCCGAATAAGACACCTTATTTAGGCCTCCGATGACTCCGCCAAATCTGTACTGTACTTCTGGTCGAGAGAGCAGTTCGTACGTCGTCAAACAGTTATTAACTTCGAATAAACACTGCCGCTGAACCGTGAACCTTGAAGTAGGGCTTAGAACACACTCCTCTCTATTCAGTTTGATTTCTATTATATTATATTTTGTCTTTAGATTATGTTTGTTTATATGAAGATGATATGTAACTCTTCAATTTTTAACCATTCCTTATGTCCTTTTGAGTTTTATACCGCCAACCTCCAAGCAACCTTACAAAAAAATTATAAACATTAGTTTACAGAGATCTTATAAATATTAGTTTAATTTCATACCTGAAACGTATTTTCGTTTAAAACTCGTTATCGCAGCGCTTATAGGACATGAAAATCGCTTAATAACGGTCAACCAATTAACTGAAATCACGAACAACTGTCCCTGGGCGACTCAACTGAATCTTGAAATTGAACAACTGTCAATTAGTTCGGAAAACCTACTTTTTCTTTATAACAAATCTCTCAATAACCTCAAATAAAATCACAATTCTAACATTAATTTAGAAATAATATATTTTATAATTATTATGGAAAATAACTAGTATCTAATTAGGATTAAAACACAATTTTTTATAGAAATTTTGTTGGTAGGAGAATAGTTACTAATTTACATACTTTTCCATTTAAACTTGTATCAATACCTGAAAAAGAAAAGACATAATAAACATGTGAAACTCATTTATTGGACATCACCAATCCTGGGATATAAAATAATTGTAGGTGCATCATATATTGACCGTAGAGCTGGTTTGGGAGTTGTTGTAAGAGATAACAGGAGTCAACTCTAGTAGCAAACGGCAACAGATATTTCGGGATACATATCTTTACTATTTGTTTGGTTTGTTTTCCGTATCTGTACGTCACCAGATAACCGCGATGCATATAGTCTACATTGTTCTCACAAGTGCGTGTTGTCCACCAGTTACCTGCAATACACGCACGGGTTGTCCACACGTGCATGTTGTCACCACCACGATCGAACATATCTTGAATATATTTGATTTGATTCTATATTTGTCGTAACATATCATAGGACTCTAAATTAGTATAGGATTTTGTATTACATGTATATATACACATGTGACCAAAACTAATGAAATCAAGTCGTCAGACTCAATTCTTTCGCATCACATATCAATTTTATATGATATCATAGCGATATATTTTCTAAACATTCCTATCAGTCATGTCAGGAACGCCAACGGAATAAATCAATTCTTCTGAAATTCAAGTTGAGAATAACTTAGTTAAATCTCAATTTGAAACTCGTGATGATACTCCTAAATCATCTTTATCAGTCAATGATCCTTACTTCATTCACCCGTCCGATAATCGTACGACGGTGCTTTTCTCTCCTTTGCTTCAAGGTGACAACTACCCGACATGGGTACGTGGAATTTCAAAAGCTTTGAATGCAAAGAACAAGTTTGGATTCGTGGATGGTTCTATCCCACGTCCAACTGATCATGTGCTTCAAGCAGGCTGGAAACGATGCGATGATTTAGTAGGGATGTGGATCACAAATTCAGTCCACACCAACATCCGTTCGAGCTTGATGTATGCTGATTCTTCTCATGCGATTTGGCAAGATCTGAAGTTAAGGTTCACACACTCAAATGCTCCAAAGTTGTTTCAACCGCGAACAACTATCTCTAATCTCAAGCAAGACGACCTTTCTGTTACAGCATATCACACCAAACTCAAGACACTCTGGGATGAATTTGATTCTCTTAATCCCCTTGAGCCATGTATTTGTGGTGCTAGAAAGAGCTTTCTTGAATGTCATGAAAGAGGGCGTACCATGAAATTCTTGCAAGGACTCCATGATCGTTTCGCAAGCCTTCGCAGTCAAATCCTGTTGATTGAACCGCTGCCTTCTGCTCAGTGAATTTTCAACCTCGTCAAGCAAGAAGAGGAACAACAATTCATTAATGCTACTGCACATCCAAGTGTTGATGCTGCTTCCCTTAATGTCAACAAGTATGACCCTTCTCGTCCGCGGCAGAATAACAACACCAACAAAAGACATCGCCCATACTATGATCACTGTACCAGATATGGACATACTCGCCAGACTTGCTATCAAATCCATGGCTATCCTAACATCAAACCAAAAGGAAACACACATCCTTCTGCGTTTGCTGCAACCTTATCTAGTGAGCAACTCCTCCCATCACTTTCAGCTGATCAATACAGTCGCCTCATTGCAATGTTGTCCACTCCAACCGCTGATCCAGACACATCACCTAAAGTGAATCTCACAGGTAATATGACTAATTCTCATCCTATTTGTTATGTTGATAGTGGTGCGACGCATCACGTTTGCACTAATTTGTCTTTATTTAGCAAATATTATTCTCCTTCAAAGCATATTGATGTTGAATTACCAGATGGGACTCTTGTCACTGTACATCATATTGGTGAAATAATATTCTCACCAACATTGAGATTATCACATGTTTATCATATTCCTGCATTTAAATTCAATCTTATCTCTGTATCTCAGTTGACTAAATCTCTACAGTGCAAAGCTGAATTTCTTGATTCTTCATGCACTTTTCAGGACCTTCGCTCGAATCGGACGATTGGTCAGGCTGATCTGGTTTCTGGTCTTTATCAACTCCGCCATCATTCGGCTGCTTGTTTTTCTTCCATTTCTTCATGTAATAAGACGCCAATAGATCTTTGGCATTGCCGGTTAGGTCATCCAAGCTTAAACCGTTTTAAATTTTTATGTAAGACAGTAGATTTCATTCATTCTAATTTCTCTTCAGAATGTAATGTTTGCCCTCGAGCAAAACAAACTCGTTTATCATTTAATAAATTAGTTACTTCATCTTCTCGTTGCTTTGAACTCATTCATTGTGACATATGGGCTCTTTTTCTATCCCATCTAATGATGGCGTTAAATACTTTCTTACTATCGTTGATGATTACTCAAGATGTACTTGGGTCTACCTTATGTGTTCTAAATCTGTCACTCTTAAGTACATTAAATATTTCTATCAATTTGTCATTACACAATATTCACAAAGGATCAATTCCATTTCGACGGGATCCCCCTCAATTTTTTTACCTCAATTACAAAAGTTTCTTTTCGATAATGGGACAGAATTTTTGTCAAAAGACACTCAATCATTGTTTCAATCTCATGGTATACACCATCAACAAAGTTGTGTTTATACTCCTCAACAAAATGAGGTTGTTGAAAGAAAACATCGCCATCTCCTCTCGGTAGCAAGAGCTTTACCATTTCAATCAAATATATCTATTGAATATTGGGGTGAATGTGTTCTTACCGCTGCATATTTAATCAATAAAATTCCAACTCCGATATTGTCCAACAAATCCCCACACGAAATTCTCCTCCATTCTCCGCCGAAATATGACCATCTTCGAATTTTCAGTTGTCTTTGTTTTGCTCGGAATACATCAGTCCGAACAAAATTTGATCCTCGTGCCAAGCCAGGCATTTTCCTAGGCCATCCATTTAACCATAAAGGGTATATAATCCTTGACATCGAATCCAAACAAAATATGTTTCTCGCGATGTTGTGTTCAAGGAACATATATTCCCATTCCATGATTCCATGCCTCCTGTAAGCGAAATTTTTTCGCATACAGAGACATCACCATTATATTGTGATGATGATGATGCTTTATTTAATTTACAGTTTTCACAGAGAGATAATTCTCACACTACTGCGAACACATCGTCTAGTCCACTCTCACCTCATTCCACATCAACTCATCTCTTGGACTCCCTTCCGTGTCCACAACCTCCATTAAGTCCTACTCATTCTAATTCAAATTCTCCTCCAAACTCCCCTGCATGTCCTTCGTCTTCTGGTTCACAAAATCGTCAGGAACTATCGAGTGATTCTATCATAAATGAATCAGAAATTCCAGTCCGTCATTCCACTCGTGATCGCCAAGAACCTTTTTGGATGAAGGATTATATATGCAATAATATTTCACATACTACTAATTCTCCTCATCCACTCACTCATCATTTGTCATTTGACAAATTCAGCCCCACCCATAAGGCTTTACTTACTTCTATCATTACAACCCATGAGCCAAGAAACTTTACTGAGGCCATGAAACACGCTGAATGGCGTGAAACTATGTCCAAAGAGATCACAGCTTTAGAAGCTCATAACACGTGGACATTAATTTCTTTACCACCGGGTAAATCCGTTGTTGGTTGCAAGAGGGTTTAAAACTAAATTCAAATCTGATGGCACTATTGAGCGCCGAAAAGCTAGACTTGTTGCGAAAGGATATACCCAACAAGAAGGTATTGACTATCATGATACTTTTGCACCAGTTGCTAAATTAGTCACAGTTCGCGTCCTATTATCCTTGGCTGCAATCCGAGGTTGATCTCTACACCAACTTGATGTTAATAATGCATTTTTACAGGGATGCCTTAATGAAGAGGTTTACATGCAGATTCCCCCGGGTTTTCATAAGAAAGGAGATAATCGTGTTTGTCGCTTGAATAAGTCTCTTTATGATCTTAAACAATCATCTCGTCAATGGTTTTCAAAATTTTCCTCAACCCTCATTGATGAAGGTTTCACTCAATCGCGTGCAGATTATTCACTTTTCTTTTCTCATAAGAACAACACCTCTATATTTGTGTTGGTTTATATCGATGATATTATCATCACTGGCAAATGATACATCTGCCATCGCTTCTCTCAAATCTCGACTTGAATCAAAATTCTCTATCAAAGATCTAGGAAAATTACAATATTTCCTTGGCATAGAAGTATCAAGGTCCACTCATGGACTATTCTTATGCCAACGCAAATATATACTTGATATTCTTTAAGATTCTGGCCTTACTGGCGCCAAAACTTCAGCTTTCCCCATGGATCAACATTTCAAACTTCGTCCTACATCCGGGGAATTACTGCCTGATCCAAGCATTTTTCGACGTTTAATTGGTCGTTTACTCTATCTCACAGTAACTAGATCAGATATAGTCTATGCTGTCAATTATCTCAGTCAATTCATGCAACAACCTCGGTCTGCCCATTTAGAGGCTGCTTTACGTATTGTAAGATATCTTAAAGGTACTCTCTCTCATGGACTCCTTCTTTCTTCGTCCAATTCACTAAATCTTCAAGGGTATATAGATTCTGATTGGGCAGGTTGCCCGGTAACTCGCCGCTCAACAACTAGTTATTTTACTATGCTTGGTACTAGTCCGCTTTCTTGGAAGTCAAAGAAGCAACCAACTGTATCTAGATCTTTAGCCGAACCCGAATATAAGGCTTTGGCCAATCTAACTGTTGAATTACAATGGCTTTCATTTTTATTCATAGATCTTGGCATTCAAATACTGAAACCAATATCAATGTATTGTGATAATCAAGCAGCCATTCACATTGATGAAAATCCAGTTTTTCATGAACGTACAAAACATATTGAACTTGATTGTTATTTTGTTCATGATTTATATCAATTTTATAGATTTATATGTTCATGAAAGTTGTGCAGGCTAATTCACCCCTTCATGCGAAACTTTTGGCTATTGAACTTGGTTTTAAAATTGGTGCTGATCTGCAGCACATTTTTATCATTGAAAGTGAAAGCCTACTCGCTGTTAAAGGGATTTCAAATCTCTCGTCCATACTGTGGAACTGCTTTAGCGTTTGTGCGGACATTAAAATTAAGGGATACATACATGTGCTTATCATTTTTTTACTAGATATTTTATATTAAAAAGTAAGAAAGTGATGGCATAAATAAAAATAAAAATAAAACGCCTCCATCGGAAATTCGAAACAAAACACCAAACGACAACATCAGTCGCGTTTAACAATTTAGTCTGCCGCCGAATATGATAATTACCATATTTGTATCAAAAAACATGAACCCCATTTAATTAATTCATTTTGTATTACCATACATAGGCTTAGCTAAAAAAATGAAAACCCCACGTTTAGTTAATACTTTTTGCGTAAAATATTTAGTTTACCATACATACATATATATTCCAATATGAAATCGTTTACTTAAAATTCATGCCATGCGTTTACTTAATTCCGTCTACATTATATACTAATTAATTTACCAAATCAAAAATTAAATAATTTCTTATATATTAATAAATCACTATATATTGTTTTCTTTAATTATGTATTCGTTAAATTAATTTGGACATAAAATTAAATTATTCCTACAGGTAGAATATTATATATAATATATATTATTTTCCCTTATATTTTACCATATCAAATCAAATATATTAATTAACCAAGTTTGCTATACTTACAATGTTAATGCATAGTTAATTTCGATTGAATTAATTTACCAAATAAAAATCAAATCAAACCAAATATATTAATTTACTATTTCAAAATCCAAACCTTTTATAAAAACCATGCTCGAAAATACCCTACATACATATGAATAGGTTAGGGTTTCACGTTTCCACCGATCAAACCATAGTCTACGTGACATTAGAAGAAACCATGCATGACCTCCATCGGAGGGAGTTCGAAGAAGTTGAAACCCCCCAACCTTTATCATCACTGCCAGCAAAACGATTTCGACTGCTGTGATTACTCAGTGAAAATTTGTGATTGATTTTTGTCCTCTGATGCTGTGATGGATAGTAATGATAGGGTTTCAGTTAAGGGTGATGTTGACGATGGGAGCGTGAAAAGGTCTATCACTAATTTTTATGTGCGGAGGAACAAGGCCGGGGAGAGGGTTGACTCTAAGAGGCATGAGTCTGAGAGAGAAAGAAAGGGGATTTAGGGGACTGCATGGAAAATGAGTCTGAAAAATCCGACGAGGAGGAGAGTGGTGAATTGGAAGGAACAATCAAAAAAGAAGAAAACTTGAGTTCAGATAAGATTGAGCGAGAATGAGGGGTCTTTCCAGATGGATCTGGTACGCTATCATAATGCTATGACTTGTGACTTTTCCATGTTCAGGTTAAAATCTGATGTTGTAGATCCGAATACATTTATCGGGTTGCGATGCAAGAATATTACCAGTGATTTTAGAGTATTATGTGATTGTAGGCATATATGTAGAATTATTCTATCTTTTGAAAGATACTATTTTGTACACGTTATATGGCACGTTTTTTGGCCTTTGCATCATGGGTACTCTGGTATGATTTTTGCATATGATGATGAGACAGGAAGACACCATGAGATAATGCGGCTTTGGATTTTGTGTGTGAAGAATTAGTGAAAGTTAAATCCTTCTTTTGATTGTGTTATATATAATTAAAGATGCGGAGATGATAGTAGATTTATAAAAGGTTTTGATGATGATTTTTTTGAGTTTTTTTTTTTTTTGGTAATTGCCGGAAGGAAAGTGACAAGCTCGAGCACGGACCTTATGCCAGTTTGGGATACTAATCAGAGCAATAATATTATTAAGACATTTTATATAGATTTTTCTTTATACATGGATGTGTTCTGTAAAAGTTAAATGTTTGGAAATTTTATATTTTGACACATGTGTTGTAAAATTAATTGTTAGGTTAACTATCAACAATATTAATAAATGATTATACCCGTTGTGTACGGTTTATTTTTACTAAGCTCAATTCACTAAATTGAATTAAAAAAATATTGATATGTGTTGTAAATAGGTTCTTAAGGCACGTTCTTTATGATTTTTGTTGAACTGAACTGAAAGAATATTGAACTAGACTAAAAATACTAAATATTCTAAAAACAATAAGGGTATAAGTAAATTAAGCCCTTCCTTAAAAAAAGGTAAATTAAGCCAAACAAGTTTAATGAGTGAGGTTATATATTTTTCACTTTACAGTTAGTATGTTCCAAAACCATTTTTATCGTTAAAGGACAACATCGGTGTATGTATTGACAAGTAAATTAAGATTTAACCTTATTAGAATTAAATAAATTGAAGTTTAAAATAAAAATAATTAATTAAGGTTGATTGGAAATAATAAATTAAGGGGTAAAGTTGTGTTGAAACTAATTAAATTCATTGAGTAGGAATATTAGAAGTTTTATGTGTTGAAGTAGGAATTACAACTCTCATTACGCGTTTCTTAGCAATTTTCTCATAAAACTAAAAGTGTTTTTATAAAATTAAATTCTCTTTGTAAGATTATATAGGGTTACATATATACTTTTTTTTCTTGAGCATAACAACTTCAATTTCATAATAAAATTCTTAGTTACATAATTGAATGATTATTTCATTTTGAACTAAAAGCTTTTAAAAGTACATCAAGAAATCACGCAACGCGCGATCCGGTTAGGCTAGTATTTATAGAAAAGCAAACTGTTTAGCGGATCTCATTGATAGAAATAGCTACCATTTTCATGACTTGTCTACCATTTTTTTTTTGTTCATGCAACTTTCAGTCATAAACAATAATATCTCATGTAATTTTCATAAAGCTTTCCAGTTTCAAGGATTGAGTTTCCTAAACTGGAAGCATGATTTAATGGCTATTTGATTTTTAGAGTGTGATGAGATTAATAAAGTCACTTGTACGTGGTTCAATGGGAAAAAAAATCATCAAAAGTTGGTGGACATGTATTTTAACAAGAATTGAAGAAGAATAATTTTAGGAATACATGAATTTAGGGTGGAAATCTAAATCCTCCAACGGTAGCCATAAAAGCCGATGAAGTTAGCTTGAGGGAGAGGGGAGGCGATGTAAAGCTTCCTGTAATGTTCATTGACTTCGCTAACCATTGTGCCGTTGTAGCGGACGGTGAAATCGAGGGACTCCAAGATCCTTCCGAAGCCGTTGAACTTGATCCCCAGAGAGGAAACCGTCTGCAGCGGGGAGGGCTGCTGCACCGTCACGGCGACCCAGAAGTCTCCGGTGATGGTCCTCTTTATGTTGTCTGGGCTCCCCGGAAGCTTGACCAGCGTGTCGGCCTGGTACATCCTGGGACCCCTCAGCCATATCCTCCTGATTCTGTTCTTTATGAACTCCGACACCACCAGGTAGCTCCCGTCCCTGCTCACCGCCAGCCCCGTCGGCCCCGCCATCCTGCTGTGGATCTCCATCAGCCGAGCTGTCTTGATGTTGTACTTGAATACCCGCCCTGTCTGGTCTCTGCTCTTCAGGATGGCCGTCAGGTTCCTATATATAGAATGAATCAATCAATATACATATGCATATACATATTAAGGCTTACGGGTTATCCCTGAATTGGGCTTACGGATTTAGAAAGATGGCCCCGGCATCAGTGAAGTACACGGTCTGGGTCGGCTGGTCAATGTCCAGTGCATCCGAGAAGGCGAACTTGGTCCCGTTAAACGCCGTCGCAAGTTGTATCCCCTGGCCGCCGGTGGGCGCCACCACCTGGAATCCGAAGTAGTTATCCACTACGTAGAGGTCGCCGGTGAAGTAATTGAACGCCATTCCGGCCGGCCTCCCGCAGGTTGCCCCGTCCGCCACGCCACTCGGGTTATCACACGTATCCCTATTCCTGCATAATCCATTATTCATTCAATCAAGACAAGAAGAAGATAGATGTATCATGCATGTGTATGTATGAGCTAGAGTCGAAGAAGAAAGAGGTTTGTAAGGTACCGGCCGGGGGCGGTGGTGGCGTAGGGGACGAAGCCGACCTCGTGCCCCTCGTACTTGAGGACTCTGCCGTCGAGAACTCCGACGTAGGGGCCCTCGCCGGCGGGGTCGAACGTCATGGATTCGGCGCCGGTGGCGTTTGCGCGGCGTAATGTGATCTTGGTGAGTGCTGGCCAGTGGTTGCACTCGGCGAAGTGGACAGCGGTTACAAATATGGTGATGCATATCCAAACTAGGGCGTTCGGATTCGCCATATATGGATGGAAGTACGTATGTTCTCTGCTCTACTGCTACTGCTTCAGCTTCTTCTGCTGCTGTTTAACTGTATCACCTAACAAGCTTTCGTGTTGGAATTTAAGTAAATGATCTTCTGTGGGGAGAGGGCTTGAAAATCTCTCCACTACTTTAAAGCCTCTACTTCCCCTCACGCTCTTTCACTCTTTTCTTTAATCTATTTTCCTATTTTTAAGGTACCGGGATATTACCTAAGTATTACTTGAAATTCTACTGAACCCCTTTTTCCCCTATTCATAAAACATCAGGACCGCTACTTTAATGCCTCTATTTACCCCCCCACACTCTTTTTACATTTTCTTGCTATTCTTTAGGAACCAGGAAATTACCTAAGTCCTACTTGAAATTCCTCTAAAACCACTCCCTTAATTGGACGGAATACAAATGCTTAAACCAATCACACACATGCATCATAATCCTCACATACATAATTAGTTTCTTATTAACTTCATTGAATGATTTTTGAAGTATATATGTATATATATATCCTTTTTCGTGTATGAATAATATATTGTGTGACATCTTACAATAATGGCATTGCTAGTAATATTCTTGTCGATGCACGGATGTCTATTAAAAACTTATTACCATATAAACATATGAATTTAGTAAAATAAAAATAAATTGTTTCATATGACCCAAAATATTTAGGGAAAATTCTCACAAAAGTCGTAATAAGAGTTGAAATTCCTACTTAGGGCATAAAACTTTTAATATTCCTATTAAGGGCATTCAATTACATTTAAGACAAATTTACCCCTTTTATTCTTTTTTAAAATTTAGTTTTACTTAATTTTATCATGTAAATTATCAAGAATTATCTTAAAGGGAACTAGAAGAATTATTGTGTTATAAATCAGGGACCTAATGGCAAATTCAGTAAACTTAGATTCTTCATTAATTGGCCATTAGTCCAATTAATGCTATATTAGTAATTTTGTACCCAATGATTGGTTTATGACTTTTGTAAATTGATTTCTGCAATTTTATTCAATTTTCTGCTCACTGATCTTCTGCAAGCTCAACACTTGGTATCAGAGCCACTGGTCCTCTGACCATGGCGAAGAACACGCGCAACGAGGCCTTGGATGGTCGTGTGACTGAGATGGAGGGACAATCGGTGGAATTCCGGCAGCGTTTGGAAGCCAGTCAACTGCATCTCGAGCATCACCAAGCTGAGATGGTGAAGATGGTGACGGCCATGGCAGATCTGCGATCCGAGCAAACCAGAAACAACGCCGAACTGAGGGCGGAGCAATTCCGTGCCAACACGGAGCTCGATCGGAAGATCAAGGAGTTATTTGACAACTTGCTGGCCAGAAATGTAGAGGTGGATCGGCGTATGAATGAAATTCTAACCGCGGTCAAAGGGAAAGCTCCGGCAACTGATGGTGGCAACCACAACTTGACTGAGAAGGATACAACTCCGATCTGTTCTCCCAGCCACAAACCAGTAATCGAGGTGAATTCTAGCCCTAGACTTGAGCATTTTCAGCAAGCTAATACATCATTTCCTGCTAAAATGACTGTGATGGATGAGTTGTTAGTCAAGAATAATCCCTTGTGTGATGAGATCTATATAGGTCAAGGGAAAATTCCAATACCTACTACCCCTAGTGTCAACAGATTTAACAGTAGGGAGGACTTAACTTTGGAATTGGGCAAAAAAGGAACCTCATATAGAAATTACAATCCCTTACACCCTAGAATGGAGCTGGCATTGTTTAATGGAGATAATCTGAAGGAATGGCTTAGGAGGTGTAATAGGTACTTTAACTATCATCAGTATAGTGATTTGGAGAGGTTGGAGACTGTTGTGTTGTATCTAGATGGCAGGGCTGAGATATGGTATCAATCAGAAAGGTATTATAGACATTTTGAGAATTGGACTGAGTTACAGTTAGCTATGTTAAAGAGATTTTCTGGAAGAGGTGGGGAGGATGTGATAGAGGAGTTTAACAAATTGTATCAAAAGAAAGGAGTACTGGAATATGTAGAGGAATTTGAGGAACTTAAATCAATGGTTTTGTTATCCCACCCTCATCTGAAAGAACAATATTTCTTATCAAGTTTTTTGAGTGGTCTCAAGGTGGAGCTTAAACCTCTTGTTAAATCTAGAAGGCCTGGTAATCTACATGAAGCAGTAGAGATAGCTATGTGTCAAGAGGAATATTTGGAAGCTTTAAATAAAAAGGGTAAACAAGTCTTCAATTCTCAGTGGACAGGGAATTATAGAAGAGAGCATCAAGGTGAAATGGGAAAAGGAAAAGCTCATGACAATAAGGTGATTGAGGGTGAAAAGAAAAATGAAGGGTTTAAGAGGATAACTCCACAGGAACAGCAATATCGAAGAGAAAATCATTTGTGTTATAAATGTGGTGAGAAGTATACTCCTAGGCACACATGTAAATATCAAAGAGTGCACTTGATTTCTAGAATGGAAGATGAGGAAGATCAGGATTTGTTGGTAATTCAAGAGGGCAGTGAAGAAATCAAGCAGTTAGAGCAGGATCCAGAGGAATTTGAACTGAAAACCATTGGTGATGGCAGTACCAAATCCAATACAATATCATTGATAGGAACTATGGAAGGACAGACAGTAAGGATGTTGTTGGATACTGGGAGTTTCACCAGCTTTATTGACCCTGAAACTGTAAAGAGGCTTAAGTTGGAGGAAGTAATGACAAGGCCTTTCAAAGTTACTATTGCAGATGGTAGTCTGGTAGGAGGCATTTCAAAATGTCCTCAGGTGCAGCGGGGAGTTCAGAATCATTTGTTCAAATTTCATTTCAGGGTAATGAAGTTAGGAGGAATTGATATGATTCTTGGTGCTGATTGGATGGCTCTTTTGAGTCCTATTTCTTTTGATCTAGCTACTGATGAGGTGTTCATAACCAGTAAGGGGGCTCAGTGGTGTCTACAAGGAAATGGTAAAGATCCACAGTTTCATTTGATGAGGGGTGAGGAAGCTAAGGAGTTGGCTAAGCTGAGAAGAAGGAGAGGTTATTTAGCAATGACAGCTGAGTTGCAGCCTGAAGGGTTCCATAATACTGACATGGTATGGCAGGGAAGAAGTGCATTACCTCCTAGCTATGGGGGATGTTTTCTGAAAATAGATAGAGCCACTGATCCTATGGTTGGAGAGGAGTATCAAGCCA
This sequence comes from Sherardia arvensis, assembly GCA_948330725.1. Lineage (NCBI taxonomy): Eukaryota > Viridiplantae > Streptophyta > Magnoliopsida > Gentianales > Rubiaceae > Sherardia > Sherardia arvensis. The sequence goes on along the minus strand of OX415240.1, from coordinate 22,706,717 downwards.
GCAGGAGGGCCTATTTTGATATCATGGATGGAAGGGTTTACACCATTTCACAAGTTACTGAATCAGAAGCAGTAGATGAACAATATTTGAGTCCAGCCATCCAGTCTGTACTTAGTGATTTTAGTGAACTATTTCAGGAACCTCAAACCCTACCTCCTAAAAGGGCAATTGACCACCAGATCAATTTGAAAATGGAAGCAGAACCCTTTAAGGTAAGACCTTACAGATACCCTCACTTTCACAAGTCTGAAATTGAGTCTCAAGTTCAGAAGTTGGTGGAAAACAAGGTAGTACAGGTCAGTACTAGTCCTTATGCATCACATGTACTATTAGTGAAAAAGAAAGATGGAGCTTGGAGGTTATGTGTGGATTACAGAAAGTTAAATGATCAGACAATCAAAGACAAATTTCCCATACCTGTGATTGATGAGCTGTTAGATGAGCTATACAATGCTAAGATATTTAGTAAATTGGATCTTAGATCTGGATACCATCAAATAAGAGTCAGGGATCAGGATGTGCACAAGACAGCTTTTGCTACCCATAATGGCCATTTTGAGTTCTTAGTCATGCCATTTGGTCTGACAAATGCTCCTGCAACATTTCAGGCTCTTATGAATTCTGTGTTTCAGCCTTTTTTGAGGAAATTTGTTCTGGTGTTTTTTGATGACATATTAATTTACAGTAAAACTTTGGAGGAGCATTCTAAGCATCTTCAGATGGTGTTGCAGTTGATGAAGGATCACAAGTTGTTTGCAAAAAAATCCAAATGTGTATTTGCAGTGGACAGGGTGGAGTGGTTGGGACACATTGTGACTGGAAATGGTGTAGAGATGGATGCCAGAAAAGTGGAGTGTGTGTTGAAGTGGTCTCAACCTACTAATGTTAAGGAGCTTAGGGGTTTCTTGGGGCTGTCTGGATATTACAGAAGGTTTATAGCTGGATATGGAGTTATTTGCAGACCTCTGCATGACCTGTTGAAGAAAGATTCATTTAAATGGAGTGAGGCAGCACATCAGGCTTTTGATAAGTTAAAATTGGTTATCACTCAGGCTCCAGTGCTGAGAATGCCAAATTTCAATCTTCCATTTATAGTGGACGCTGATGCATGTGGTAAAGGAATGGGTGCACTACTGATGCACGAGGGAGGACCAATTGCATTTCTGAGTAAAGCTTTCTGCCAGAAAAATATGGGACTGTCAACATATGAGAAGGAGATTTTGGCTTTAGTAATGGCAGTGGAGAAATGGAGACATTATTTGGTTGGAAATAGATTCATTATCAAGACTGATCATCACAGCTTGAAATTTTTATTGGAGCAGAAATTGCACACAGCAGTGCAACATAAATGGATTACCAAATTGTTGGGATTGGATTTTGAGATACAGTTTAAGAGTGGGAAGTCAAATGTTGCTGCTGATGCCTTGTCAAGAATACCAGCTAGCATGATAACAGACTCTGAGCCAATTGAAATGGAGGTTTTGACAGCTTGTAACATGGTGAATTCTTCTACTTTGGTGCCAGAATGGATCACTCAGTTAGAGGAGAGTTATTTAGGAGATGATGAAGCTCAGAAACTCATTGCAGAAGCAGTAATCACTCAACAGACAGTGGGAGAATATTCTTATGCCAATGGGATCTTAAAGAAAGGTAACAAGATTTATGTAGGCAAATCTGGAAATATTAGAAATGAAATCTTGGCTACCATGCATGCTTCAGCCATTGGAGGTCACTCAGGGTAAAATGCTACTATGAAGAGAGTGATGAGCACTTTTATTTGGCCTAAGTTGAGGCAAGAAGTGATTGAATTTATCAAGGCATGTGTGCCTTGTCAGAAAAACAAGTCTGAGCCTTGTTTACCTCCTGGCCTTCTTCAGCCACTGCCTATACCTAATTCTGCCTGGAAACATGTTACTATAGATTTTGTGGAGCAATTGCCAGTCTCAAAGGGCTTTGACACTATACTAGTAGTAGTGGACATGTACTCTAAGTACAGCCATTTTTTGGCTCTTTCTCATCCATTTACAGCCAAGCAGGTGGCTCAACTTTTCTTGGATGAGATTCATAGATTGCATGGCTTGCCAGACTCTATCATTTCTGACAGAGATAAAAATTTTGTCAGTCTCTTCTGGAATGAGTTGTTTGGTAAATTGGGAGTGAAGCTTAAATACAGCACTACTTTTCATCCAGAGACTGATGGTCAGACTGAGAGAGTCAATCAAGTAATTGGAAATTTTCTGAGATGTTTCTGTGGGAATTTTCCTCATAACTGGAAGGATTGGCTTGCTGCTGCTGAATGGTGGTATAATACTAGCCATCATACCAGCTTGCAGATGACACCTTATGAGGCACTATATGGGGTTAAACCTTTAACTTTGCCTCTTGGCATGGTTACTGATTCCTTATTTCCAGCAGCACAGGACTTATTGCAACAAAGAGCTGCAGTGCATCAGAAACTTCAGGAGCAGCTCAAGTTAGCTCAAGTTAGAATGAAAACTTATGCTGATGCCAAGAGATCAGAGAGAACATTTGCAGTGGGGGACTGGGTGCTTTTGAAGAGGAACAAGTACAAACAGCAATCTCTTCAAGCAGCTGTGGAATCTAAGCTATCAGCTAAGTATCATGGACCTTTTCAGGTGGAAAAGAGGGTGGGAGAGGTTGCCTATAAATTGAAAATGCCTGTGGATAGCAAGGTACATCCAGTCTTTCATGTTTCTTTGCTTAAACTGTTTGTGGGAGATCCTACTACCACTGTCAGCTCTTATCCAAATGTTAGTCTGGAGCAACTGGAATCTCTTTGTCCATTGAAAGTGTTGCAACGCAGAATTGTGATGAAAGGTACAGAACAGGTGGTGCAGTGGTTGATTTTGTGGAAAAATTTGAATGCTGATGAAGCCTCATGGGAATATGCTGATTTTATCAAGAACCAGTTTCCCAGTTTTGTTGTATGAAGCTTGAGGACAAGCTTATTTTGAAGAGGAGGGCATTGTTATAAATCAGGGACCTAATGGCAAATTCAGTAAACTTAGATTCTTCATTAATTGGCCATTAGTCCAATTAATGCTATATTAGTAATTTTGTACCCAATGATTGGTTTATGACTTTTGTAAATTGATTTCTGCAATTTTATTCAATTTTCTGCTCACTGAGCTTCTGCAAGCTCAACATATTGCTCCGGTCAATAAATAAATTAATAAAAAACATTAAAAATGATTAAACCACGTAATTTTGACCAAAACCACCACAAAACCACCGCAAGTTCACCATATTCCGGCGACTACAATTTTTATATATTTCTTTCTAGTTTCTTTCTTTATTAAAATAATCATCCAACGGCCATAATATCTATATATTCCTTTTTGATTTATTTCATTCAATAAATACATAGAATTATTTTCCTTTTTTTCTCAATAAATATTATTTGTTTGCCGTCATTTTCCATTTTATTTTGCCATGAGTTAATTATTTGATATCCATGTGCAGCAAAGCATTTTAGAAAAGTTTTGGCTTTCATAATATTCCTTCGCAAAAACACGATGTATACATATTTATATTTTGCCAAAGATTTTTTTTTTCTTTTTATACCTTTGCAAACGAAATCATGTACAATATTTCTCCTTCTATTTTTGTGTATTATGTATATAAGGTAGTAGTTTGTATGTCTTTTTCCTTTTATAATTAATACACAACTCACATAACACGACACAATATATTTCGTAATATAGTATAATTATGGTATTGGTATATTATATTTTGATGTCAAAATTATGATCATATAATCTTAGTCTCCCATTCTTCTCGCAATATTAATAAAAAACTGCTATGTCTCATGAAACAAACTATACTATATATACCCGCGGGAACGCAATATTGATGATCGGAGGAATATTCAACGTCCCGTTTTTTTTCGAGTTTGTCTTTGGTTTTAGGTTGCTTTATAGGGTAATGAATTCATGTACAGGTTGGGAGTAGATAAGGGCACCAGGTTTTTCTACAGATGGATGTAGCTTATAAAGCTGATGACGGTGGTTCTGCTTATAATTAAAGCATGGACAGTGATTCTCTACTTGAAATCAGCTTATAAAACTGATGCCGGTGGTGCAATGCTCGAATACCAGGCTCATGCAGCTTCTTTTATTCTATTAAGCTCAAGTCAGTGCTCTTCATTTGGTGAGATCAAGGAATCCAACATAACAGATTCATGACGTTCAATCACATAGGTGGTGCAATCTTGGCCTTGAAGGAGCTGAACAAGAACATCAACAAGAGACCCTTACGCAGCTTGTTACTGCGGAGAAATTCAGGCAATTCGAAATCAAAATTAAGGTTGGTTGTTTTTTTTGGTTAGAGAAAGAATTGTCGGGATATTGTACTGCATGTCTGAGTCTATGATGATACTTGGTTTCCATTACAATTGAAATCAACAACAGTTTAAAAACTTTGTGATGATGAAGATTTGACCGTCAGACATCCTTACTAGGGAATTAATGGTCTCCAATCATATTGGGGTTTCAATAATCTTAGAAATATCGCGATCTTATGAGTAAAAGAGTTTGAGTTACATAATGTACATGTTTATCTTTTTCAGGATGGGATTTGTCATGCTGTTTTTAAGAATATATATGACTCATGAGTTATGGCTTCGTTTGTCACGCTGATTATCGATTTCCAATTGCTGTTGTTTAGTCAAATATTTTTCTGCTTTATTTAGCTGATTTCTACTCTATATCAAAAATGGATAGAATTTGTTTATAATTTTCAACATTTATAATTATTATTTTTTATCCACGGAAAATGAACTTAGTAATAATAATAATTATCTAACATAAAGTTCTGATGTATATTATTATTATTTTATTCCTTTTAATTGATAATGAATCACCTAAGTTTAAATAATATATATCCACTGAAAGATCATGTTTATACTTTTGTGATTATTAAAAGAAAATCTTTTGTGATTAAGAATGGGTTACCATATCAAATTACTTTTGATAAATAAAATATTATATCATCATTAATTGTAATTTTTCTTTATATTACTAGCTAAACGTCATCGCGCTTTGCGCGATTAACTTAAGTATTTAATCTGTCATATTTGAAGGTTTATTTTTTATATACAAAATTAATGATGCGTGGAAATTAAGAATTCTACCATTGTTGATTATTGCTCCTTGCTTAGATTTCAACAAAATTAGTGATATTAAATTTAAGGAGTGCTTAAAAATTAAAAATGATAAAAAATTAATTTAAAAAGTGACAATAAAATATTCCATTGGAGATGCCCAAGGAAAAAATGTAGAGATTTTGGTGTTGTGGCTCAATCACTAACCATACTTAAATAATAAATTGAATAGGATAAACGGGAAATTCTAATAAAATAAGTTTATATTAGGGTGCCATTAATTTAGTTGAATTTATTTGATTCATTTTAGTTTAAATTAAAGTATACAACATAGTATAAACAATAAATCATAAAAATTGAAAAAGAGTGAAGTTTTTAATTAGGCTAGAAAGCGAAGCATACTTGCATGGAAAAGCGTATAGATAGTACAAAGAATAAAAATTTATGGAATAAATTCAAAAAATGATCGGAAAATAATATGGTTCGTTCATCACAAATAATTTATGCTAATTAAAAAATTATTAAACCAAACTGAACTGAACTGAATTGGAATGACTAATAATAGATCTGAATTAAACTAAATTTCATTAAAACTGAACCGAAAAATATTGAAAATAAATCAAATAAAATATACTAAACAGGACTAAGTAAATAAACCACAAGCCCATAATTATCATAGAAAAATACTGTCTGGAAATCATTAATTACCATTCAAATGAATATTTTCTATGAAAATTTGCTACACATACTACTCCTAGTATCTCATTCATATACCATTTGAAACATTTTATGATACTACAAATTTATTTTGACATATTTCAAATTTCATTAAATAGCAAAATTTAATTGCATTATATTATTTTAAAGGATGAATAAAAAGACTTTGTTGTCAATTAAAAATATGTCTACATTATTGAAATATTATAAATAACTAATTTTCAATTTTAGATGGCAAACAAATATTTTATTCCAATTAAAACCACATATCCTTTTGATAAATAGATATCCTTTAAATTTGATAAAATCGTATGGATGTGTAGATGTTCCGGATCATTAAACAATCTGATTCATTGGATCTGCATTAGTAGGATTTAAACTCATTGCATATGAGTTAGTAGGATTTGAAATTTGATTCATTGGATCTGCATTAGTAGGATTTGAACTCATTGCATCTGAGTTAGTAGGATTTGAACGCATTGGATAAAATTAATTGGATGTTAATCTTTTGAAATTCCAATCGCTTATAAGCTGACCAGTAAAATGAAATAAATAATTAATTAAACTAAACTAAATAAAATGACTAAATAAATTAAAAGAGCAATCCCTTACGCCAGTGCGTTTTTCTTCATTGATCTGATTGTATATACAATAATGTACTATTATAATTTAAATTCGTTGATTTTTATAAAATTAGAACATTCGACTCCTAATTAAAATTATTTTAAAAAATGTATTTTACATGGTTTATTGGATATGCATTAGTAAATTTATTAATGAACTCCAATCAGAACGCATACGAATGCTTTAAACAGTCGACTCCCACTTATATTCAATTATAAGTATTAAGTCATTTTTTAAAATTAAGTTTGCTATCATATTATATTATATAGTAAACAATATACTCTATTGCATAAAATGGGTTAAAAAAGGGGAAAAAAAAGAAATATACAGTAAGATTAAGCTTAACACAAATACATGTATATAAATATAAGGGTATTAAAATATATTAATACCATATAAATAAAGTAATGTATAATATACATTTCCTAAATATGTACATGAAAACGTGTGTAGCCATTAGTCATGCATAAAATAAACAACACGTAAATATATATGTATAAGATATATATAAAAGTATATAATGGCAAGAAAAATATATATTGCGGGGCTTAACAAATAGAAAATGAAAATTAGTATGATGGACCGAAATTAGCGTGTAAATTAGGATTTTATAGGTGGAAATATACCAAAAATATCGAAGAGGTTAAGCTAACTAACAAAATTACTTATATATATCTCCAACTTTCTAAAAAGAGACTTGTTTACAAAAAAGAGAGGTTTAGAGAGGCTTTCAATTTCTGGCAGCAAACATCAAATTAAAGGAATTAAAATGATCAAAGGCAAAACAAAACAAAAGAAACTTATTGGTAGGTTTTACACCAAACTTGAATTCCAAGAGGTCGGTCAAATCCTTGATGCATAATACTGCAACTATTTTCAGTAACAATAAAGCCTCTAAATAAGTTCTCTTTTTAAAACACCAATTAATTAATCCAAAAATTAGTTCCTTTTTTTCCTATAGAGCAAATAAAAGTCAGGAAATTACATGTATCAATTTTCCACAATCCAAGCAAATATTCCAATCCAAGAAAAAGAATAACAGAAGAAAAAAGATGGCCAAGGACAGAAGGGTTGGGGTGACGATGGATTTCTCAAAGAGCAGCAAAACCGCCCTCCAATGGGCCATCAACAATCTCGCCGACAAAGGAGACACCTTCTACATCGTCCACACCCTGTCTCACTCCCACAGGTTCAACCTCTGGGCTTCATCTGGATCTCGTACGTTAATTTCTGCGTTTATTGAGTGACATCTGGTTGGATCTGATTCCGATCTGAGATCTTTTATGATGTTTGACGTTTTACGCTTGGCCTAAATCAACACTAAACCAGTAATACTACTCCCCAACCCCAAATAATCACACATTTGTTTTCATAATGAACATACATTGTAAAGAAATATTGGAATATGAGAACTAAAAACATTATGGAACGTACCTGATGAGAGAAGGGATTTTCACTTTGCGATCTGAGACGATGGCAACTGAACTGCTTCCGCCCAACTTAAGGAGAGGCGGATTGTTAGAAGATTCCAGTGAACTCTATCTCGTACGTCAACATCACCAGAAATCTGATCCCTGTAAATCAGATCGACGTTAATACTTTCGACATGGATACCTCAGTCGTATCTAAGTCATCATCCACCCTATTTTACAATATCTCCTCAGTGGTTGCGTTCTTCTTCTCTTTGCGGCATATTGGACTCAATTTCGAATAAACAACGGGGCAAGAGGTTATACTCCTGAAGATCTGATCTTTGAAATACTACTTCGCATTGAAAACGTGAAATCGATTGGACGATTCAGATTAGTTACGAAAGCCATATGGAGATCTCTATTATCCATCCCTGTGAACTGCAACAACGGTCCGGGTTCTGGGAATCAACACAAACCCTGACCTATTTATATATATAAGTAATAATAAATTAATAGATTTGATTTGATTAATATAAATTTATGGTAATAGTATATTAGTAATAAACGATGGACGTTAATTAATATATATTATTTTTGTATATGGCGATGTAATATTAATTAATTAAAATTACTATGCTAAAAAATTACTAACTAAAATTACTACGATAGAAAATTAATAACTAAATACACGTTTAAGATACAAGAATATATTAATACCATACATATATAATAAAAATATATAAACGAAACGCGAAATAGGCATATGCGAGGTGATATGCGCAGAACGAAAGAGTAACGAAAAAGAGTAATGAAAAATACCATACACGTTTATTATCCGTAGTAAAGAAAATATACCCCAGAATATCATGCGTATATTCCATTTATAAAAAGAAACAACAAATGGAATTTATAAAATTGGTTGGCGCCGGAATATGGTGATCTTGTGGCGGTTATGTGGTGTTTTAGTCAAAACTACGTAGTTTTATCATTTTTAATATTTTTATTAATTTATTTATTGACCGGAGCAATAACTCTTCTAGTTCCCTTTATGAAGAAGATAAGATAACCGATTACAAACACAATATTGTTCCTTTTTTTAATAATTATTATCATTAATAATTGTAATCTTTATATCCTAACTATCTATATATCATTTATGCTTTATTAAATTAAAAATTCATCTACGCGCATCGAAGGTGTATAAAATTTCTTAAATTTTTGTATCAAAGCGAGCTGTATTATATGTTTACTTTAATATGATCAATGTTTAAATGCAAAAAATGTACCATTTGAGTTTAAATATATAGTGGTAGTTCCAAAACGTGTAGGTTAGTTGGTCTTTCAAGATACTTTACCAATTTGTATTACCAAGTATTAATCATAAAAAATCAAAATTATTATGAAATATTTTTATCAAATTATCATAATAAAATTATAAATTTCAATTTATTTTTTGTTACTTATCATCAAAATTTTACCTTAAACTTATTTCACCCACATCTTCATAAAGTTGTTTAATAAATGATCAAATATACCGTGCAACGCACGGTAACATTACGCTAGTCAAGAATAAGAATTATCATGGAAAGTTTATCATGTAAATTATCAAGAATAAGAATTTCACAGCAAACAATAATATAAAATATAATATTATCATGTAAATTTACATTATATATTAATTAAAATTTGACTAATATGACCAACTCTCCGATGAAATTGTATCACAGTAACATCCTGCAAGTTTGTATATCGAATTAACCAATTACAATGATATGGAGATGAAAAATAAAATTTAATACATGGAGAGAAGTCCATGATAAAAAAATTTATACATGATAATTTACATGATAAAGTTAAGTAAAACTAAATTTAGGAAAAATAAAATAAAAGGGGTAAATTTGTCTTAAAAGTAATTGAATGCCCTTAGTAGGAATATTAAAAGTTTTACACTCTAAGTATGAATTTCAACTTTTATTACGCCCTTTGTGAGAATTTAAAAGATATTGTGTATGACCCCACAGTTCGATCATAAGTTTATGTAAGACTGCTCTTTATTTCACAATTTTTATGAGATTAGTTTATGGCCATGTCAAGTTCAACGTAAATTCTGCATATTTCAGTTAAGTTAAGCAGATTTCAGCAGACGTCAGCGGACTTCAGCAGACTTCAGCGGATTTCGGCAGACTTCAGCAGATTTCAGCTAACTTCAAAAACATTTCCTGTTTTAACTAAATTGTTTTAAATAATTTCCTAAAATTTTAAAAATGTCAATGAAATACTTTTGTTTCGATTTATCAAATGAAATTACTTTGTGAACAAATATTATTTCAATTTATTTTGTTTTAATTTATCAAATAAAGTTACTTTTAATAGTTCTAGTTTATACTCGAAATTAACAAATTCAACAATAAGGGTCTGTTTAGTACAACTTATCTGAATATTTTCAGTTCAGTTCAGTATTTTTCAGTTCAGTTCAGTCCAGTTCAGCTCAGTGTATTATACTTTAATTAAAATTTAAACAAAATATATGTTAATGATTCAGTCCAGTTCAATACAATTCAGAGAAGTTGTAATTTATTTCGATTCATTTCCCCGAAATATAATTTGACGATTTCAAGTTTATATTGAAAATTCAGTTCATTTTAGTTAAGTTTAGTTCAATTCAGTTCCTTTCAGTTAAGTGTAGTTTCAATTCAGTTAAGTGTAGTTCAATTCAGTTCTATTTTATGTTCTTGAATTTCTGTTTCTCTACCATTAGATAGAGATTTCCATTTGATTTGGTTGCAATATCCATTCGATTCAGTTCAGACGTATTAAACAGACCCTGATTCTGAATATGTCCATTAACAAAAAAAATAATAATTGTGAAATATTTATTATTTGATCAAATAATTACTACGAAACAAAATATTTCATCTTTTTGATTTGTAATGATATGTGTAATTTTTGAAAAATCATTGTACAAATAAAATAGTAACTTTAAAATCTTTATTATTTGATCAAATTTGAAATTGAATGTTTGAACTCAAATTATCCTAAAGGGAACTAGAAGAGTTATTGCTCCGGTCAATAAATAAATTAATAAAAAGCATTAAAAAAGATGAAACTACGTAGTTTTAACTAAAGCCGCCACATAACCACCGCAAGTTCACCATATTCCGGTGCCTACCATTTTTATATATTCCTTATTTTTTGTTTCTTTTAATTTTATTATTTCATTCTTCATCGATGATGATACAATAGCTTTCGCCTTCTATTTTTACAAATACAACTCATTCCACCTATAAAATCCTAATTTACACACTAATTTATACGGTAATTTCAGTCCATCATGCTAATTAACACGTATGCGAAAGGAAAACATGAATGTGCGATATATGTAATATGCATGGAAATATTCTGTATTACTACAAGATCACCATATTCCGGCACCTATAATTTTCATATATTACTTTTTGGTTTCTTTTTAGCATGAGTACGTATGATCAATTTAGAAATTACACACATCAACATTTTTTCCTTTAAAATGCGTACTTATAAAAATATCTATCTATTAACTTAATATTAAATAAATTTCTTAAATTTTGATCTTAATATATATTATTTTATAATAATTACCTTTGATGAATAACCTGGCAATTACGATATATATTAACAATTTCATAATCTTTTGAAATTTGCCACTATAATTTTGTTAATTATCTTAAAGAGTTTTTCTTTAAACACAATTCATCCTCATCTCCATAAGTTTGTTCATAATATTTACATAAAAAAGTTAAATATATCGTGCAACGCACGATGATATTTAGCTAGTAGTAATAATAATAATATTATCATTATTACTAGCTTGATCTTCACCGCACGGTGCGCGGTATGTTAAAGTTACTTTTGAACTTTTTACAGTATTAAGGCCTTGTTTGCTAGAGTTTATTTCTCGCTAAACTGAACTGAAAACATTAAAAAATACTGAACTGAACTAAAAAAAATACTGAACTGAACTGAAAAAATATAAAAATACTGAATTGAACTGAAAAATACTTAAAATATATTGAACTGAACTGAACTGGTTACTATCGACATTCTTCTCTACGAAATACTGTGAAAATGTCATTTGGCAACTTGAATAATAGATGACGCATACTTAAGGTGATGCCTCAAATGAAGGAGGAGTGACAAATGACCATAATGGTAGCAACAGTCACGCTATATAATTATACCTGTTGTAGAACATGACGATAATGTTCAAGGAACGGCGGATAAGAAATTGTCCAGCCCTCAAAGGAAGGAAGAAATGAATCAAATTTGACTGAATATAGCAACAAGAATTTTGCAGTATATGCCCTCATGATGAGATACTGAATTGAAATAAATATCATTATTTTGAATTGATTTGACATGGTTTGAAACTGAGTGGATTTGAATTATAATTAAATGTATGACAAAAGAGTAATATTACTTATGAATTACTTTGATCGAACAAGGTTCATTGATTTAGACATACTTAAATACTAATAGTACACCTACATTAGGTTGAATATCATCAACCATTTAAAAAACTGATTTCAATTGCTATGAACTGAACATAAAGTAAATATACTGAAAATAGTATGACTAAATTATTTTGGATTGCATCAACATTCTTATTATATTTTTGAGCAGTCGATATTACTTCTAAATGAAGAGATATTATGCTTGACAAAAGTATAAATACGATTGCTACTTAAGATAATATACTTCAAAAAATTGTATGATTGACACTTATATAAAATATAAGTTATTTGGACGTACGTTTGAATGCCAATCGTCTTGGGCCAAAAATAAAATAAAAAGACTCAAGATAATATACTTCAAAAAGTATATGATTGATACTTATATAAAATAAGTCATTTTAACGACATGTTAAAATATCAATCATCTTGAGTACATAAAGGCCTCGGGATAGTATGCCTGAAAAGGTATGGGTATGATGCTGATATAAAATATGTAATTTGAGCTATAAAAGTTTGAACTTCAATCATCTCGAGGATATCAAATAAAGGTCTATAATAGACTGAAAATGTTTTATTACGTCAAAATGAAAGATGTTATTATATCTAAGTACTATTCTATCAAAGAAAGTCAAAGACTCTTGATTCTCGTCCTTGACCTCTAGAAGAAGACGAAGGGGTCCGACCTCGAGTACTTCTGAGATTACTAGCTCGAGAGTTGGGATCGACTATTCTCCTCGAATTGGGGGCCGAAGAGGACTCACTTCTTTGCTCCTCGAGTAATGCCTTCGAGCGAGAATCCAAATGAAGAGGAGCAAAAAGTACCCCTTGATCATACAGTTCTTGAAGTTGAAGGGCGTAACCAGCACATTGCTCTTTACAAAGCGCTAGCTCCTCTTCGACATAAGACAACCGATGAGCGGTTTGGATCCCCTAGTTCATGAGCTGACTCATCTTCACACAATTTTCTTGAATACGAAGGTTGGCTTCCTTATGATCGGCAGCTGACCTCTCGAGCTTCTGAAAAAGGGCCTCATAAGCCTATTCCATCTTTCTCATCTCGGACCAGAGATCTTTACACTTTAAGGCCTGTTGTAAGCAATCCTTAATGGTACGAAAATTCTTATATGCCTCATTACACTGAAAGAGCTCCTCCTGAGGATGACTTCCAGCATAATCAGCTCCCAAGGTATCATACATGTGCTGAAATTCCTCTAACTCAGACTTAAACTGGTTTCTCCTTTCCTTGTACATCTGGACTTGTGCAAGATGCTGGTCCCTATCCATCTTTAACTGGTGAATGGCCTTCCCAAAGGTTTCATTCTCCTCACCTAGACGAGCACATTCTTGAAAATAGAAATCCCTACTGGTTTTCAGTGTGCTACACTCCATAGAGAAGGCACTATGCTGCCAGAAGATAGAATCCTCCTCCCACCAGTCTACTTTATTTGTCAGCTCCTAGAAACTACGACCAACCTCTTTATGGAAAAGGTAAAGTTTGAAGGAGAAAGGGTTGATTGCACAAGGATAAATACAAGTCAGAGTGGTACACTGAAAATAATAAAAGGAAAAAAGATTGTCAATACATTGAATGATTGATAAAAAAAAATCGGATTACAAAAGAAGCCTAAACGGCAAAAAACACTAGGAATACCCTATGAGTTAAGGCTCAAGGGAATTACTTGAGTATTTGGAGACAAATTATGGTCGTTGGATCCTGATGCCTTTGCCTCCGTTGAGATTATCTCCCTTGACTCGTCTACTTCGAGTGACTCCCTAAGAAAGGATAACTCGGGGTACATGGATGTGATCGTCCTCTTAAGGTCCTCCAAACTCACCATCTTGGTAGCAGACCCCATTCTATCCAGCAGCTTAACTTTGAAATCCCCTTGCGGTTGGAGCTTGGCCTTCAGCTCATCCAATTCTTGAGCTGCAGTAGGGCGACTAAAAATTCGAGCCAGGGAAGATCTCTCATCCTTGTCCTTGCATAACTTCGAGACATGCTCCCACAACTCATGGAGTTTTGCACGATGGTATAGACGACCGTAAGTATCCCTAAGGTTGACCTTCTCGGGGTAGTTAGTGCAGAATTCTGACCACAGGGCGAGCAAGTGTCGCTCCTTCTCGAGATTACCATACAACTCCCGCTCATGCTTGAGTTCTGCTATTTCTTGGCTCATCTTTAGGATGGTCACCTTCTCGGATATTGACCCAGCCTCAGCAGCATCTGGGCTCGCACAGCGGCCTCCACTCCCTCCGTTAGCCTCGTAACCTCTACTTTGAGGCCGCTAACAACCAAGGGTGACTACTTGGGCTTCTCGGCCACATGGACCTTAAGTTTCTCATTCTCCACTAAGAGAGAATCTCTATCAGTGGCAACTTCTTCAAGAGCCCAAAAGCGGGCATGCAACTCCTTGGTCGAGCGGTACATACGAACCAGCCGAGCCGCTACAGTCATGGCCAAGCTAGTCCCATTTGCCAGCACCTGCATTAAGCATCCTTAGTTAGAAATTGGTGAATCACTCATCAAACTTAGCATGCAAAAATGTTATGTACCTCAACAATCTCGGGGCACTCATCAAACTCCTCGGTCCCGTGAAGCATCAAGTTCATGCCCCTGGGCTATGCAACGTACTCTCCCAGATCGTGCAAAGGTCTGAGGTCGACCTTCCTTTTTTAGAGTTCGCATAATTTCCATCGGCGGACACAGAGAGCCCTTCTCCAATCTCTAGAGACTTCTTTGAAGCCTCCTCCTCTTCTCGCTGCCTTTTCATTGCCCAACGCATCGCAAGTGTAGTTAGGACACCCTCGGTGTCATCTATACCATCGTGGCTGGGAGTTTCACTTTCAACTTTTCAAGTTTTTGCGGACTAACATTTTGCACTACTCAGAGTTAGAGGTGATAACGAGCCGATACGATCACGATCATCACTATGTTCATGATCGGATCGTTTAAAATTTGAGGTGATCACGATCGATCGTGATCGAAGCGATCAAAATGATTCATGATCGTGATTGGCTCGTTTAAAAATCACAATGATCGTGATCGGCTCGTTATCGACTCGTTATAGATAATCGATCAAACGATCAATGATCGATAACGATCGATCTTGATCGATCATTTGATCAACTTAAAAGTTAATTTTAAAAAAGTCAAAAATACACAAATTATCAAATTAATAAAAATACACAACAAACTATAGACACACATATTAAAATTAAAATCTTTCTCCATTATTATTAATGTATATAATTATATTATTTTATTTTTATCGATCGATCTCGATCACCTTATTGATCGATCATCTTAACGATCTGTTCACGCTCATGATCGATTTTTTATGTTTATGATCGTTGATCGTTTATGAATTTTGATCATGATCGGTTCATTTATTAAATGAACGATCTCAATCCGATATTGATTTTTTTAACGAATGTTCGTGATCGTTCTCACCCCTACTCAGAGTGTAATCTCACTAATAAGGGTCGGATTTTTGTGTTCGGTTTGAGTCGGGTTTTCGTGGATAAGATTATGAGAGATAGATAGGAGTGTTCCCAGACAGAGAGTGACGCTGGTACGGGTTTTGGGTATTCCCCCTATTTTGGCTTCAAAGTTCAAAATTCAAAAGACAGCGCATCAAGTAGAGTAGTACCAGTACAAGTCTACTTGTTCCCTATAAAAAACGCACGCAGTCACACACAGGCATCGCTTTAATTTTAGGATGTCAGGGAGAGGAGGCGGACGGGGTGGGAATGTGGCGGAGTTGGAGAAGAAGGTCGCGGCGATAGAGATCGGGCCGCCGTCGTCATCGAAGGCGGTCAGGCCTCCGCTGAGGCCTGGATTCGGAAGCATCGGGATGAAAACCGTGGTGAAGGCCAATCACTTTCTCGTCAAAGTAGCGGCCACAGACGTACATCATTACGATGTAAGCAGTATGAACTGGACACTCATTTCTCACAATTCTTCTTATTATCATTACCTGTTCTTGTTTGCTTCTGGGTATCTAGGTGTCCATTGCTCCGGAGGTGAGATCTAAGAAGGTGAACAGAGACATTATTAAACTGCTGCAAGAGAACTACAGAGCCTCGCATATGGGAGATAGAATGATGGCATATGATGGGGTCAAGAGTGCTTACACCGCTGGTGCCCTGCCTTTCAACTCCAGGGAGTTTGTGGTAAAGCTCCCCGACCCAAGGTGGGGCTGCTTTCCTTTGCCTAATAATTGAAATATTATTAAACTACCAGTCTCATCTTAATTTGCAAATGCAGGAGGGACAGAGAGTTCAAGGTCACTCTGAAATTTGCGGCCAAGGTTGATGTATCTCATCTTCGGATGTTTATTGAGAGGAGAACACTTGATAGCCCGCAAGAAGTCATCCAGGCACTGGATGTCGTGCTTAGGGAAACCCCATCCAACATGTAATCTCTTCATCATTTTCATTTCTTAATCACTAACTAGTGTGCCATTTTTTGCTGATATGGATATCTGGGGGTTTTATTTGCAGTTATGAAGTTGTTGGAAGGTCATTCTTCCATCCCTCTTTAGGTCAACAAGGTGTTCTGGGAAATGGCGTGGAGTTCTGGAGGGGTTATTATCAGAGCATTCGTCCCACTCAGATGGGACTCTCTTTGAACATTGGTACATTTGCATTCAGAGCGTTTGTCCCATTGGTATATTCTGTTCCATAATTCATTCATGGTTTGCTTTTGCAGACATATCAGCCACTGGCTTCTATGAACCCATCAAAGTCACAGACTTTGTGGCCCAACACTTGAACATTAGGGACCTTAGGAGGGGTTTATCCGATCAAGATAGGATCAAGGTAATCCATCCGCTTGTGTTGTGTTGCTGAGCATTTTATATGTTCTCTGTAGGTAATATATCCATTTTGATACATTTGTGATGCTCTCTGTAGTTGAAGAAGGCTCTGAGAAATGTTAGGGTTGAGGTTACCCACACTGACACCGGTAGGCGCTACAAGATCACTAATATCACTACCCAGCCCATCAACCAATTATCGTGAGTTTGCACTATGCACTCTGTGCTGTATGTATGTTATAAGATGTGGGGATACATTGTAACCAAGTGGTTAGATGGATTCTTACTGCCAAATAAACTCAAAACTACATCGTTAAACTTGACAATAGGCTTTGATAATTAGTACCCCTTGATTTATATATTTTTCCGTGTCACACGTGCTATCCTAAATCAGGCTGTTAGCTATTTTAGTTTTCTTACATTTCCCATCTTTATTAATCAACAAGACTACTACCCATCTTGCAATGTTATTAGTACCCTGCTAATTGTTATTATCATCATCAACCATACCACACCTGGTGGGTGTTTTAACCTTCTCATTTGGAGAAAATCCACATGCTTGACTCACATCTTGCATTTCTTAATACACTTGTTTCCAGACATAGTTTTCTTTCATCATGGGTGAAAATTTTTATGCTCTAGCCTTTCCCAATCTCTCTGTTGTTGAATGTTTTCATAAACATGAAGTACCTTTTTGTAGGAGTAAATTTTAAATGTGCAGCCAACCATTTAAATTATTCTGACTTGATAGGTTCTCCATCAATGGAACTGACACAACCATTGTACGATACTTTAATGAAACCTATGGTTATCGGCTTCAGTTTACATCTTTGCCTGCTCTTGTGGCTGGGACTGCTGAGAAACCAATTCACTTGCCAATGGAGGTTTGTTATTTACTTACACTTTTGATTATGTCACTTGATTATGTTGCTTTATTCATATTTAAGACCAAGACGATGTTATTAATTTATGTCAAATCATAGGTATGTAAAATTGTCAAAGGGCAAAAGTATTTAAAAAAGCTGAATGAAAGGCAAGTAACTGCACTGTTGGATGCATGCTGTCAAAGACCAATAGACAGGGAGAATGGAATCAAGAATGTGCGTATGCTAAAATTTTTAATTCGAATTTTATGTGTTGCATATGGATTCAACTAAATCTGAAATTTCTTACAGATGGTCAAGGGTAGAAATTACAGCAATGATACGCTTTTGACTCGTGATTTTGGGTTCCAAATTAGTACTGAACTTACATCCGTTAATGCACGCGTTATTGAGCCACCAAAGGTAATATTTCACATTAATCGTCTTCT
Organism: Sherardia arvensis; assembly: GCA_948330725.1. NCBI lineage: Eukaryota > Viridiplantae > Streptophyta > Magnoliopsida > Gentianales > Rubiaceae > Sherardia > Sherardia arvensis. Next base: position 22,688,223 of record OX415240.1, on the reverse strand, counting down.
GATATTTTGACGTTTGATTTAGCTCATTTGTTGATTGTATTTGTTCAGATAAAGTATCACGAGACTGGGAAAGAGCCAATGGCTCAACCAATGGTTGGGCAATGGAATATGATAAATAAGGTTAGCAAATCATATTTGTTACTACTACACAACGTTAGTTAGTTCAGTACCTTCATACTTTTTTAATTACATTACTATGCATAAACTTGTGGTCTGTGGGAGGCATGATTACATTTCAGTAGCTTTGATTTTATTGATTGAGCTAAGGGGAGTTGATTAATTTTTAAGAGTTCTTGTCCTATATTATTTTGGTTTCTTTTCTGTGATCTGGCTCATATACTGCAATGGTTCAGAAAATGGTTAACGGTGGAAGGGTTGATACATGGGGGTGTGTCAACTTCTCGCGGAGGTTTCCTGCAGTCAAGTTCTGTGAAGATTTGATTAGCATGTGCACAGCCAAAGGAATGGTATAATCATCAATATTGAATGCTATTGCAATTTGTTTGGGTTGTTAATTGCTGTTAGGCCATTCACATGTTTTCTTTTTGTCATCAGGTATTCAACAGAGAACCTTTCATTCGTCCTGAAAATGAATCTGCTGGTCCAGTGGAAAAGACCCTCTTTAATATTGGCAAATGGTGCCATGACAACTCTGTACGCCTTCAGCTGTTGATCATAATTCTGCCAGATGTTAGTGGACAATACGGTAAAGTTACTAACCTTCAGTAGCGGTTATGGTAATCTTATACTTGCCTTATCGGGCTATTTTCTCTATCAGGAACAATTAAGCGAATTTGCGAAACAGAGCTGGACATTGTCTCACAATGTTGCAACCCTAATAAAGCATCCAGGTCTAACAATCTACAGTACCTGGAGAATGTTGCCTTGAAGATTAATGTCAAGGTTTGTGCACCTTTTACTGTATTTATGATTGCATATATGTTAAAGAGTCATGCGGTGTACATTAATACAATTATTTGTTCTTCTGAACCAGGTTGGTGGAAGGAATTCTGTTTTACAACAAGCTGTTCAACGAACCTTACCTTTTCTGACTGATCGTGTGACGATCATATTTGGTGCTGATGTCACTCACCCTCAACCAGGGGAGGATTCTGCCCCTTCAATTGCATCTGTATGGTTTTTCAACCATTTTAAACCATCTCTACATCCCTTCCTTTATGCATCCTTGTTCTTAGATAAATCACTTGTAGGTCGTTGCGTCAATGGACTGGCCTGAGGTTACTAAGTATAGGAGTTTAGTTTCTGCCCAGCACCATAGAAAAGAGATCATCGAAGATCTTTTTACAACAGATGAGAGTGGCACTAAGCCAATGGGGATGATTAGGTAGGTTGGATAATTATTTTCTTTCTTAGGCTATAAACAGGGTTCATCTGATTGCTTTAGTTTGGTATGGGTAATGACTTAGCATTAATAATTTCACAGGGATCATCTGATTGCTTTCAGAAAGGCAACAGGGAGGAAGCCTGACAGAATTATTTTCTACAGGTTATTTAGCTGCTATGACTTCATTGCGTTTCCTAGTTTAGTGTATCATCTATTAATTACTTTGACATTGATTGCAACATGCTCATAGAGATGGTGTTAGTGAAGGACAATTCAATGAGGTGTTGTTGCATGAGATAGATTCCATCCGGAAGGTAATTTTTCCATCGTAATTTTTAATCTCTTTGACTTGCCTCTCCTAGTTTTTCTTTGCATGGATGCTTATATTATATAATAATACTACAGGCCTGCGTTTCCTTGGAAGCAAATTATTTGCCCCCAATAACTTTTGTTGTTGTGCAAAAGAGGCACCACACTCGGTTCTTTCCAGTGAACCATGGAGACCGCAGAACAACTGATAAGAGTGGCAACATTTTACCTGGTTTGTTTCAAAATTTTTTTGTTAAATGTTGCAAGACAACCCTCATTCCAACATGGTGAACTTTTTACTTCAACTGATTAAAGTTGTGCTTTCTTTTGTTCAGGAACTGTGGTAGATACTCACATATGCCACCCAACTGAATTCGATTTCTACTTATGTAGTCATGCTGGGATAAAGGTAAAATTCATTTTGCAGTGGCACGTGTACTTTTGGCTTGTTAAGAAACTGACGTTAATTTGTGAACATATGTTAGGGAACTAGCCGTCCGACCCACTACCATGTCTTGTATGATGAGAACAGATTCGATGCTAATAGTTTGCAGAAGCTTACTTATCACCTTTGCTACACGTAACCTTTCTATCTTCGTATGTTGATTGATTTTTTCACTTTGAAATTTTCATCTAAAATTTCTCACCGCTTTCATGTTGTTTTCTTATATTGTAGATATGCAAGGTGCACTAGAGCTGTATCTATAGGTTTGTGTTCTCCTCCCCTGAAACTCTTTTTATTTCTTAAGTGTAGTATCAAGGGGCTTGAATCACCTGATAAAATGCCTTGTGTTTTGCAGTGCCTCCGGCGTATTACGCTCATCTGGCCGCGTTTCGAGCAAGGTATTACGTTGAAGGTGTGTATTCTGACAGCGGATCTCACACTGCTGGTAGAGCTGCCACCAGGGAACACAATATCCAGCCTATGAAACTACCTGCTATCAAAGCCGGTGTCAAGGAAGTCATGTTTTACTGCTGAATTGCTTGCTTGTAGTTTCTGGATAGCATCTTGGACTCGTCGCGCATAATTTGATAAAATGACTAAAAAGATGCCTTGTTAGAAGGAATATATTTGGAAAATGAGTTTTGAATAGAGCTCTGGAAGCATAAGTGTCACATTTGAAACCATCAAATAAATAGGGGGCCTTTGCTGTCAATGATGGAAGCAAACGGCAGATACAAAGATGCAACGTATATAGAGTCTCCAAACTCATGTACCTCAGTGATGAGGGTGCCATTATAAATTCCGCTTCTGCAACAACACTTCCAAATTCGTCGATTTTGACTCCTCCGGGACTTTGGCCGTTAAGATTAGTTGCGATCCAGAACTGACCCGTGGATGTCCTCTTTATGTTTGTTGGTGAAGGAACCCTTAAAACTTGATCAAATTTTGTGGCATTTGGACCTTTCAACCAGACTTGAATATTCTGCCGCTGAAAAATTCCGAGACTAAGGCGAAAGAACCATGTGCACTAACTGCAACGCCACCGGGGCCTTGAAGTTCCTGCATTAGCACACTCACCTCATCCGTTTTGAATTGTATGACATGAATCTTCCGGTTTGGTCTCGAGTTCTAACCACCTCACTTATTTCCCTACAGAAACCAGATCAATCGAGAGTGAAAATAATGACTGATGTGAATTTTTTTGAGTGTTGTACCTGATTGTATACTTGGTGCTGATGTCTGTGAAGTAAACGATTCCAGTGGCGGAATCAACATCTAAAGCATCTAGCCATTTGAAGGAAATGCCGTGCGCAGCCTCCTTCATCAGCTCCAACCCTGCATAACCCAAAGTAAGCATCGGCTATGTAAACATGTTTGGTTTCGTAGTTAAACCCCAGCCCTAATGCTCTTCCACATTTTGGTCCCAGTTCCGGATCCCTAGTGCCATCACACTCTTCTTTAGTCCTGTACAACCAACAGCTTAGTTAATAGATGAACAGATATCTTCTGGATATAATTTAAGAGACAGAACCTGAAAGGAGATGAATGAGCAAAATCGACAAAACCTAGGTGAGGTCCTTTGTACACGAGGATTCTTCCATCAGCAACGCCTGTGTAAGGTCCTTCCCCGTTGAGATCGAAAATCAAAGACTCCGGCCCGGACGCTGGTATTATTGTGAAGCTCTCCATAGCTGCCTTGTAAGCCGAACCTACAACTACGGAAGCTTCTAACCAGAAGCATAAAATGAAAATCAGGTTCATGGTTTATTATTTTGTTTATCTGTGTCATCGAACAAGATGAGCATATATGTAATGCGTAGAGTGTACAGGACAACCTCGTGGCTCACGCGCGCAATACAATTGTTGCTAGCTAGTATATACGTAACCGTTTTGTCTAGTTTTCCATCCATTGTACCTTCTTTTATTATAGTTTACTGTCTTAAAAAATAAAATAAAATAAAATATAGATGCACGAAAATAAGAGTTGGTCTTTTGAGTGGTGGTTTATTTCTATAGACGAAAGATCACGCTGCAAATATAGGAAAAATGACAAAATTTTGCTGGCTGGCCCGACCCATTTTCAGACCTATGAACCCACACGCCATATATAAATGAAACCCCATCAAAACGCATTATCAAAACGCTCCCAAAATTTTGAGACCCAGCACAAACACGTTGCTATGAGATCACAAATCCGTTCGAGATTTGAGCATCTAATCCGTATTATTGATAGATCCGATCGCGATTCAACAGGTGCAAAAATTTCAACACGATTTCATGGAGCAAAAATTTTCAATTGATTCTCAAACGGTATGTTTTTATAATTCGTTCACATTAGCTTAATTTCAGTTGATTGTGAGTTGATTTAGTGTTGAACTGATTAGATTTTATGTTTATGAAACAAGTTGAACAGACTACGAAGGAGAAGTTATTGCAACTGACATCGTTGCAGATCTAGGTACACGTTGTGAATTCATGATAAATTTGTTGTTTTTGACAGCTAGATTAGGATGTTAGATAGATTAGTAAGCTTTTAAACATATTTGCCATGTTTTTATGCTCAATTACGTATAGTTAAGTGTTTCACCCTTTATCGTCTTGGTTTCAATATAAAAAAATAGGTTTTTAGAATGTAAGTTGTGTTTATTTGCAGTTAAAGTGGTTTTGCTTCAGGGAGTCTTCTAGCATGGTAGGCCAGTAATAACCCATTTGTATGAGCCTTCGAGATATGGTTCGCGGGCCTTGGTGGCTGCCGCAAACGCCTTCATGTGCCTCTTGGATGAGGTGTAAAGTATCAGTGGGTCCAACGCATTTGAATAGTGGTTGCAAATATCCTTTCTTGTACAATCTACCTTCATGTATGACATATCTCGGGGTCTTCACCCGAATCTTGCGAGCCAAGTCTTTTTCTTATGGGAGGGTTCCCGTTTGTAGATATTCTGTGTAAGGGTTCATCTAAGTGCCCAAGGTGCTCACAGCCAGGATTATGTTTTCTTCATAGCTCCACTTTTCTAGCGTTTCCATCAGCAATTCCTGAGAAGAGCGGATGTTGAGATCCGAGGAGGCAAGCTTGCTCGATGCGTCTACTTTGTGGTTGCCTTCTAGAGGGATGTGGTTTCAACTCATAATGTTGAAATTGGCTTTTAAAAGAGGTCTAACTATCTCGAGGTATTTTTGCAGTCTATATTCTCGAGTTTCGTAGTCACCTTTAACTTGCTGTACCACAATTTGTGAATCACTAAAGATCTCGAGATCTTTAACTTCAAGGTCCGTTGCTAATTTTAGCCCCGTTATTAGGGCTTCATTAATTGTTTGTGGCTCGAAAGTTGAAGTGGAGGACGTACAGATGGTCTTTTCTCTCGGGGCTAGTTAACAGACACCAGCGCCGCTACCCCTCGAGTTAGAGGATCCGTCAACGTGTAGCAGCACTTTCCTATATTCACATGTGGTTCCGATTGGTCGACCTCCACTAGCTCCACTGACTCCATTATGAAATCTGCCAAGGCTTGGCCCTTGATGGCTGTTCGAGACTTGTATTGTATGTCATGCTTCCCCAACTCGATAGTCCACTTCATCATCCGCCCCGAGGTGTCGGGTTTCTGCAAGATCTGTCTGATCGGGTAGTTGGTTAGGAGCATAAAAATATGTGCCTAAAAGTAGGGACGTGTTTAGAGGCATGCACCAACACTAAGATCAGCCGCTCCAGGGGAGTATATCCGTCTCGGGCCCTTGCAGGACCCTACTTACATAATATATGAAGTGTTGAGAACCCTTTTTTTCTTTTACCAACACAGCGCTAATGGCTAATTTTGAGGCATATATGTATAAGTAGAGAACTTGCCCCTTGTCGGGATTCAATAGTGTGGGCAAATGTCAGAGGTGGTCTTTGAGGGCTTGGAATGCCTCTCCACACTCGTAGATTATGAAGGTTACACTGAAGTAGATTATGAAGATTATGTTTTAATAAGTCAACTGTCAAATAAGAAGAAACTGAATACACCGATAAACTCAACTCAACATTATGAAGATGGCCTCAACACTAGCAACAAAACAATTGACAACACAAATGGACCTTGAATTTCTCAAAAGGAAGAATACACTGAAACTGACTCTGAAGATGATGTTTTAATTAGTCAACATCAAAAGAAGAAGGAGCCTAACCAGGGGCGGATTTTATGGGGGTCCAAAAGGGGCCGGGCCCATCCCATGATTTTGTCCAGAAATAGTATATATATATATACTATTCATTCCTCATTAAATACTATTTTGAAAAAATATTAATTGGTGACCCCTTTTTGTTTAATGTAACAATTAGTTTCAATTACCGATAATTTTTATTTTCAAACACAAATTACTTCAAGTGACCGCGAATCGGGCGATTCACAGTGCTTAGTACTAATGAGCGGAGGCGTAGGGGTATGCACTCAAATCCTGAATGAGTGCATCGAAAGCATTACGGGAAGATCCGCTTTGTTGAACAGCGCAGTCCGCCATGTCCTTGAGCTTCTTGGATCTAGCCCTCATCTCCACAGCTTGTTCCCCAACCATAATACGCTCCACCGCCTCGCATATCTTGTCTCCCTTGATCACATCCATGTCCACCCGGCTCCACCTGCACGCTCCCACCCCAACCCCGACTCTCAGCACATCCCTCACCAGCATCTCGTTCACAAACTGCTCCGCAAACATGGGCCAGGTCACCAGCGGCACACCCGAACACAGCCCTTCCAGCGTCGAGTTCCACCCGCAGTGCGTCAGGAATGCACCCACTGACACGTGGCTCAGGATCACAACCTGGGGGGCCCAACCTTTTATGATCAGTCCCTTGTTTTTGTTTCTCTCCTCGAATCCTTCCGGGAACCACTTGCAGCTGTCCTCTTCGTCTATGCACTCGCGAACAGCCCAGATGAAATCTTGGCCCGAGGATTCGAGCCCCTCGGCAATCTCGTGGAGCTGTTTGCGGGTGAGGTTCGACAGGCTCCCGAAGCACACGTAGACCACCGAGTCCGGGGCTTTCGAATCGAGCCACTCGATGTAGTCCTGCTCGTCTCTCTCAGCTTTTTCATCTTCAATTCCCTTGTTGCAGAGCAGGAACGGGCCCACGTGCCATGCTTTCCTTCCCAATTTGTGGGTGTAGTATTCCACGTACTCCGGCTCCAGTTCGTAGAAGCTATTGACTATCATTCCGTAACAGTTGGTATCCACATCTTTGATCTGCTGCATCAGCTTGCTCCACTCCGTCTCCGTCTCGAACTTGATCCTCTGGAACACCGGGATCTGCGATCTCGTCATTTTCACCTCGTGGGGAAGGTCAGGGACGACGAAGGGCTCGGAGTCCGAAGAAACGGCGTCGTACGGCCTGTTCCGGTGAAGGGACTCGTCGGCGCACATGGAGAAGGTGTTTGTGCCGTGGAAACCGATCCTGGGGATGCTGTACTTGGCGGCTGCATCGGTGGCCCAGGGGAAGAAGACGTCGGCGATGAGGCAGTCGGGGTGGCATTCTGCGAGGAGCTGCTCGACTTGGTCGCGGAGCTTGAGGGTGGCCATGAAGAACACGGGAAGCAGCTCCTCTGACTTTACCTGGTTGAAATCCTCCGTTCCTTCCGGCAACCCGGATTCGACGGCGTGGAAGTCGATGGCGCGAACAGACATGTCCAGGCCTAACGGTCTGCATCTTTCGATGGCGGTCTCGAACATGGGGATGTGGGAATGAGTTGTGACGATGGTGGATTTCACGCCGCGGGAGCTGAACATCTTCGCCATGTCCAGCATCGGCAGCATGTGCCCCTTAGCCAAAAACGGGAAGAAGAATACGTGTAGGCCTTGGGGGGAAACCATTTTTGGAATTATATGCTTTTATGAAAGCTGCAGGTTTTAAATGTTTGGATTAATCTGTGCGTTCATCTAATTTACAAAGCTTGTCATTCTATTCTACCACGCTTATACCTTTATTCTGTGCTACAATCAATCTAGATTGTTGACAAATTCCTTGGACGACTAGTCGTTTAATATCAATTAGTAGTAAAATTGACGTTTGCATGTGTTCAACTATTTTTCATACTAACTATACAATAGAGTCAGTCCTCTCTTAGACTTTCAATAGCCTCGATTTTCAATCTTTCCATATCAAGAAAAGTCCCTGGTTTTGCAAGCACTTGTGTGGAAGATTCTCATGATCTACAACCACCCATATTGGTGATTCTCGTATATACTCAAATGTTATAAATGTTCATATCGTCTAATGTTCAAAAACAGAATGATTAGGATCGTAACAATATAAAAACGTTTTATAAAGGATATTCGTTAGATCCTAGACACTAGATTAAAAAATACAGTATCGGTCCAAGTCATCATTGCCCAATAAAAAAGTAATTCATATTGTCGGACCGGGGCGGAGCGCTTCCCGAACCCCAAGGCCGGGGTGGCTCCGTTCCTAGACCCCCAATTCGCTGACCAGTCTACAAGCTCTAGTGCTAACTCGCATTATCGGCTATTACGACTTTCAAAGCGTACCAACAGTTTCTTACATCAATTAATACTGGATGTTTTCAATAACATGAAGCGAAATTACCATCCTAAAATAAAGCATAAAATAACATGAAGTGAAATTACCATCCTAAAATAAAGCATAAAATTTAAAACTTGTATATTGGACAAATTCAAACTAGTGTTAGGAGAAACTCACCACATCCTTGAGCATGCCCGTCGTTCCATCATGATCGATCGTGTGTTCCACCATCATCTTCGTTGGGTTTTGATCCAAATATTTCATGCAACCGAAGAAATTTTGGGAGGACTGGACATGTGAAATAGTGAAAGCGGTGTAATTTTGATATATAAATTGAACTAGCACACGCGTCCGTGCGTTGGAACAAGTTACATAACATTGCACAATTGGGGTCACCCAATTTATTTTCATGTAGACACCGTTTATAAATGTAGACAGTCTACTTTAAGACTAATTCACTTATAAAAGTGAAAGTATAATTATTATATTTCAAATTTATCTTACTTATCATACAGTTTAACAAGTATTTAGAAATTGTTTAATTGTATACTAATTTCAATTTTGTATTATCACAAATAAGTGATTTTAGACATATTTTAGCATTTTTAGGAATGGATAATGTCGTGTTTAAATTTACAAGAGCATGTTATCATGACGTAATCTTAATATGTGTATATATTATCACTAGTGGACGACCCTAAGCTTCTCGGCGGTTAATTCGTTCATTTCACGGCATTTTGGAAATGCCGTAACGGGTTGTGCCGTCAAATGAAATTTCTTCTCGGCGGTTCAAAAATGCCTTAAAAACGAACGCTGCGCACGGCGGTTCAAAACGCCGTGTGTAGCTGTTAAAAAATGCCATGTATTATTGTTACGAGTTTGCCACCTCAGGTCGCTTGTGTCTTTAAATGTGAGTGCTACGAAATCGCCTCTAGTTTTCGCCTCCAGAGGCGAAATCACTTCTGTCGGTCGCTTGTTTCTAATAATGTAGATGCGAACTCGTAATAAGACTCGATAGGGTGAGGGAGGAGACACCGCTGGCGTATTCGCTGGAAGAAATGGGAATATTAAATTTGAAAAATGTGGAAATGACTATGGACTTACGGTATCGTGTAGTATGTCGCTTGTGGTCGAAAAGGAAAAGCGAAATCGCTTTCTGGGGGTGGTGAAAATGTAAAGCGAACTCGCCAGCTGAAAATGTAGGCAGACCAGAGGGACACAGGCGGGGTGGGATACGAGACCGCCAGAAGAGGCGATTGTTAGGCGACTTCGTGCACATATTTGTTGTAGGGAATTTAACTGGCGATTACGCCTGTTAAATTCGTTTGTTAAGGCGAATATTGGAGGCGAAATCGTTTGAGGCACGCCAGGGGCAACAGAGTCTGGCAAACGATTAGTCAGGCGATGTCGCTTTTGTGGGGAATGCATAGGCGAGGTCGTGTGTATGTCCGCTTGTTATATTGTAGTAGGAGGCGTACCAGGTAGCGATATAGCTTCTGGGTTCAACCTGAAGCGAATCAGCTAGCGATATCGTTTGCGTGCAAGACAGAATGGTGTAATTATTGTAAAAATTGTCCCGTTTCTTTTGAAACATGAATCGGGATACCCGACTCAACATAAACCTGTCAAATTCAAATCCAACGCCCCTATACTAATACTAAAGATGCATAACCTAAGCACACAAGTGCGTTACCAATGTCAAGTCTTACCAAAAAGAGAGACACTACTTTTTCATGCCTTAGGGAGGTTAGGGACCTGTGGCCTTGCAATGGTAAAAGCATGGTTGTGGACCAGATATTTAGCCATTTGGTCTCTTCCGTCGTTAAGTTCTTGCAAGGAGAAAGGAGTGATATCATCCACGAATACCTATGGTTGAAAATAACGCTTATTAGGAAATTTCGACGAATATAAATGAGATTAGACGCTTGTAGGGTACCTTTAGAAGATCTAGCATGTCTTTTTGAACACCATCCACCACCATCAAACCAAAGATCATCGTGTAATAGCCACATTAATAGTTCGATGATTGCTTCCTAGACTACAAAAGTGTTTAAAACATAAAACATTACTATACTTATGGTACTTTAAATACAAATATTGGTTTTTGAAAGGACGTGATAGCATGCGCACAACATCTTACCCGAATGTTTATAAGGTGGAAGTCGAGGAGTGTTTTGTCGTTCACTTGAAGAATTGCATTGTCAAGGAGATCGACGAATGTTCGTGATGGAGGGCGGTGGAGTGGGTCTATCCAATATACTTGCTTTAAAGCGGGTATTATTGCAACAAAACTCCAATGATCACTACAAATCACATGAAAGCATAATGCTCATAAAAAATGAATGTAGAATCATACAGTAAATTTAGCATGAATAATAGAGCAAATTGTGAGGTATACCTCTCGAGATATGGTCCGATCCATATTTTCTTTGATTTGTCGGAGAGAGTAGAATTCAAGTAATCAAGTCTTTGCCTATTGCTCTCCATACTAGCTTGCAAATGCATTGGATGCAAAAATCCAATGAAATGCTTGCTCCAGTGATAGGCATGGTGATGCAAAACCTGTGAATGTAGTAGAAAATAATGACGAGGATGTAATCATATGGTTTGATAATTGGGTATTTTCATAAAACACATACAAATGGCTTACATTTGATTGAGGCAAAGAATGGTGGCGGGAAGTTCAGTGAAATTCCAGAAATATTCAAAATCCCCCTATGGTACGTGGATGTCCTTTGTCATAGTAAAGCACCTTTCATTTCCGAGAAAGGCATAGCATGCATTCTTGTCGTGCGAGGATATCAAATCATAAAAGACTCGGATGAAGGGTGGAAGGGCTTTTATAAACTCCACGAGCATGGGGTCTAATGTTTGTCTAGCTATAGGCAAGGCATGCACAGGTATTTGTGGATTTTGTGGAGTTTGTGGTTTTCTACGGGGTATGGAGGTGGATTTTTCATCAAGCACCAACCATTTTGGCCATAGAACTAGGAAACCTTTAGCCTCCCCAACTCTCACCATCGGTGACTCCTTCACAGGTAGCAATTGTTGTTCTATCAAAACGCCGGTAATGCGAACACTAAAAAATCCCGCGGGGATGTCAACACGATTGTGTTTCACCGCACTAGGGTCGCATGTGCCATTGGCGACATGGAGTGGTTTTGATTTGGTACCTTGCGAAACATATAGCTTGCAAGGGGGGTTCTATCATAAATGAAAGCACAAGAGAAATCATCATCCAACTATTTTTAGAAAGAGATTAGACTATATGGAGTTCTAAATTAGCAACTTTGGTACTAACCTTGTCGACTTGAATGGAATGCGCCGCATTCAACTTGATGGGTGATGAAGGTGGAGTAGGAGGCACTAGTTCCTCGTCCATTTCCACATTCTCACCTTCATCCTCCACAATTTGAGGCAATGCTTAAGAACCCTTTGATGATGGTGGAAGATGTGGTTGTGTACCTCCTAACCTCTCGATGTGGGGATAGTTGGTGTGTTGTGCTATGTCTTTTATCACCTCCCTCAAATCCTTCATTTCCGCCTTTGTCGCCGCCACCTCGCTCAAAACTCGTTGTAGTTGTGATGGTTTAGGATTGCCCCAACCTTGCTTAATCCCAAAAACCTCTTCTTGTGTCGCGTAACCTCCAACACCTAATGCTCTTCCCGGGTGTTCCTTTTTTTTCCCAAGAGCAAAAGCCACATTCAAGACATCCTTCTTCCCACACGGGATAAAGGTACCCTCCTCCTTTTGGCACTCTAGAAGTTCCTATTATCAAATATGTTGTACTAGGTGAAAGTGGTTGTGAAAAATATTAGAATGCAAGAACAAAAATAAATTTGACTACACTAGATAGTAAGATAAGGTAAGATAGACTAACCACCCTCTTTGCACATTTTTCGGCATCATCCGAAGTGAATTTACCATCCGAATCTCTAATTCGACCCAACATGAAGAGTTTTTGTCTAGTATAATCCTCGGCGTCCTTTTCCACTACGACATACCGAGCTTCCGCCTCGTCCATCCCCCCTAATACCAACTCCTTCACTAGTTCCTCCTTCTCCCTAAGCCCCTCCTTCTCACCTACACCCAAATACCCCGACCTACCACCGGTGTATGGCATTGTTATTGATTTCGCCGATGTGACCTTCTTGTCCCATTTCCCCTTTGCACAAGAAGATATGGTATCACATGTCATCATGAATGTAATTAGATAAGAGGAGGTTATGTTATGGAAGTTGTAGTTTGTGACTCACTGAGGTCTTATATTCAAGCGATGCTTGCTTGAAGGTCTCCCATGCATCGGTTGTAATATGATTGTATCGGTCCCTTGGATCTTGACCTAACCTCTTTCCCTTCTCATACAAGTAGTCTTTTCTTAGAGCATGCTTGTGCTCGCGAAAAGTTTTGGAGACGATGTTGAATGCCTTCTTTCTCACCACTTCCATGTCATTAGATTCTATTTCAAAAGGTCGCTACGCAAAAATATGTAGGATGTATTATGTCTACATATTACAAAGAGGTATAATATTGACTAGATAGATCGTTGAAAGGTTAAATGTTACTTACTTGGCATTCTACCCAAACTTCCTCCTTATTTTTTGGTGGGACGTTTCTCCAATTATCCTCCGTTATCTCAATAAACGTTCTTCCAACTCGGCCACACCAACTTGACCATTTTGAACGTTCTTTTATTGGTCGGTTGCATACACCCTTAGCATTAAATCCTATGTGTGTTAGTTCTCCTCTTCTCATTCTTCTTTGTAGAACTCGACAATGTGAGCGGACTTGTAGGCCTTTCTTCGAGTTGCTACCTCGCTTCTTTGGTTGGGCACTTGAAGTGGTTGAAGTGGTCACCATTGCTATCTAAGGATGGATATAAATTGTAACTTAACTAATTAGCACTATTATGACTAGGTAAAACAACAACAAAACCATGTTAAATGAGTTGTAGAAGTAAAATAACACAAGCATGACTAGTTAAAACAATGAAAAAATGGATTTATTGAATTGTATAACCAAAGTGAACCTAAGGTAGGCTAACATGTTTGAATGCCACATGAAAGTAACAAATAAAGGGAGCTATGCCTTCTAAATTTGATTTTAACATAGTCATGAAACACATATGTTATGGATAGGGACTAAGCATGGATAATGTCTACTCAAGCATGTCATTCAAGCAATATATCTCATAAAGTAACTAAATAAGATGGGCATTGAATAATACTTCAAATTTGAGTCTCATACCTTAATTGTAGAAGAAGATATTAGTTGTTTGTTGCTCTTAGCCACACAAAGTAGCAAGTTTTGTAATATTCAACCAAAGTTGAAGGAGATATTGGGGTTTTTGGTGGGTTACAAGCTTTATAGGGTTTAGTTCTTCACACAAAATCTATGTGCTAGATTTGAGAGTGAGTTTGTGGTTGGTTTTGATGAGATTTCACCAAGAAATGAGGCAAGAATGGATTTGGAATGCAAGGATTTGAGATTGAAGTTGAGGGGGGGATAAGGTGAGAGAGAAGGAGGGGTAGATGGGAATGAATGGTGAAAATGGTGAAGAGGTTAGCAAAATCCGGGATAAAAGATATATATAGTATGGTAAAGTTGGACATAACATGCCTGAATAGTATATTTGGTCGGTTACTGTTTAACCAAGTTACGATACCGCAACCTGCATCGGCTAGAGGCGAATACCCCTTGCGGTGTCGCTAGCTAGCAAGTTGATGAACCCATAATAATTATTTTCTGAATATTTGCTACTTTGTTATGCAATGAATATTAACATTGTGTGCTTCATGAGCTTATGTATATTGAAATTGAATATGAAAAGTTATAAATGAAATCATATTTCATCTGCACATAATATTACTTGAGTTGGTTGCAACGATGATGTATGTTATGAACGAGAATTGTTCTGACATGTTATATAGAGTCCTATGAAGAGGTATCTGAAATTGTTGACTGTAATCCATATCCATGTTTATTGTAACGCATTAGGCATAAACTGTTTAGATACGTACATGATGGGACTACAGGTTAATACCATTAGTTCGTTAACCAAATGTTACACAGGTGCAGATACGACAAATAGGAATTTCTACATCAGCCACGTGTTGATCACCATCGAATGTACATGTATTTGACAACTTCTGACTGAAAGTGTAGAAATATTGTTCTTCTGTAATGCTTGTGGTATTACTCGTAGTTTGGATGATGTTATACATATAGGCAACGTCGTTACCCCGTTAAAGAGCCGACTTCGCAATCACACATCTCGGGCGCTAATGAATGAAAAGTATCCAGTTATAGATGAGATTATATAATTGAAGGTTGGTATTCCCAATCTCGATGATAAATGGGTTTGGCTTTTATAGTGTCGGTTGCTGGGCATGGGTTCAGGGCTTGGGTTTAGGGTTTGATGATTGTACAGAAGCGATATCGCTAGTCAATTCGCCTAAAAACGTAATTGAGGCGAGTTCGCCAGTTGGTTGAAGTTACGAGCGAATGAACATGAGATATCGTTTCATAGTTAAATCTACGCGCGACGTTGTTTACACGATTTCGTAACCGGTTTCACCTACAGGCGAATAGAGGAAGCGAGTTCACCAGCGAATATTAATTTTAAATAAATACAAAAACAAGTTTTGCGGGTGGCGATATCAGAACCCCCCAACTTCCACCCGCAAAACCCTAAATCCCCAAATCGGAAAATAACCTGCAACACGATGGGTCGGAGCAAATCAGCCGCTAAAACCCTCAACCCACCAGCCCCCAAGCGCCAGAAGACCACCCCCACTGCTGAACCCGATGCGGAGGCGGCCGGAAGGCGGGAGAAGACCCTCGCCGACATGCAACCTCGCCGGAGACAGGACGATCGGCCGGCCGGTGGATCTACAGGCGGCGGGCACATTTCAGGAAGCTCCCATGGGCGCCAATCCACCACCAGTCCGTCGAGGAACCACCACACCTCCACCAATTCATCCCAGAACCCGCCTGAAATTGGTGGTCCATCCCAGAATCCGGCGGGTAACGCTGCAACTGAGGAAGACGAGGAGACTTCTCTGTTCAACAGTACAAAGGCCGAGACTAGGTATGAACAATTTTCTCATCGCAACTTGTTGAATGCTAGACTTTTTGATGAAGATGAGATAGAGTCGTTAGGGTTCGTTAAAATTGTAGACTATTTTAAGGCGACGCACCTAGAAGGGATGTTGATGTCCAAAGAGCCGGTGTATAAGGATGAGTGTTTACAGTTTTATGCAAATAAGACTTTTGCAAAGGACGCCGAAGAGGCGGAGAAAATGGTTAGGGGAGTAAGGTTTAAGGTTGATAAGTATTTGATTAATGAGGTGATAGGTTGCCCGTATGTGTCGGTTGACCAGTTAAGGTCGTTAGATCCAAACAGTCCTTACGAGTGTTACCACACCCAAAACTTCCCATCTTTGTCTAGTTTGAACCCCCTAGAACCCGTTGCTATGCATAGAAAATTCTTTAAGTCGCGTAGCAAGTTGGAAGGTACTCCGAAGAAGTACAACATTGGCGATCTCACTCAGGAGCAGAAGTTGGTGTTCGAGTTGATATGCTCGAATGTCATGCCATCAGGTGGTCACCCTTGCGAGCCTACTATTGCCAATTTGATGTTGTTCTATTACATCATGGAGGGATTGAAGATCAATCCATGGTACACGATTGTGAAGTACATGCTGAAGCGTGCCAAGGACAAATCTGATGAAACGATCCCTTATGGCCAGCTTATCACGGCGATGATAAAGAAGAAGGGTATTAGACCGGTTAGTCGGCAAGAGCCAGTTATGCACTACACCAAGAAATGGCTGCGTAGCAAGGGATTGGCACTTGGCGCCGATGGGGTCCTAAAGAAGAAGAACGATGGTGCTTCGAGTTCACGTAACCGAGGTGATTTGAGTCCGGGTAAATCGCACCTTAGCAAACTTGGTATTTTATTAGATTTATTTGTTTGCGCCTATACAATATTCTAATGTGTTTTGGCAGGTCGGGAACTTCAGTGGCGTGAGCGAATGGTCGTGATGATGGGACAGCTTTCAGCGGAAATAGAACAGGTGAAGTTGGAACAAGCCAAGGAAACGGAGATGATATTGGAGTTTGGCAGGATGCTAGACTTGGAACCTGAGCTAAGCGACGAGGAAGGGATGCCAGACTTCTCCGTTCAGCCTTTGCCACCAATGGACGCGGAGCCGGATGACCCTGAAAGTGAAGAGGAACTAGAAGAGGAGGGTCAAGAAGAGGAGGAACTAGAACAGGTTCACGAGCCCGATGGTGATAAGGGGACCAAACGAGGAAACAGTGCCGAGGGGTCTTCTACATAACAGCTTGACAATATCAGGATGGTCCCCTTCCTGAATGTGAGCTTGCAGCCACCGAACAAAATTGACACAATGCTTTTCTAGGATCCTCACATCACCGACAGTCCATGCATTTGACACTCTAATATGATCCATGTGTATGTCAACATAAGGGGTCACCGCCTCGTGGTTTCTGAGGATACATAAATGGACAGCATCTATGTCGGCGGCGCTAGGACTAAACAAACTATGATGCTTGAGCCCGTGCCCGTCCACTCTACCATCGTGCCTAGCATTTGGGATCCCCACTGTGGCAACATCTTTCATATAGTTGGTACAGAACTCAATAACCTCTTCTGCGACATAACGTTGAACTATACTAGCATCAGGCCTATATCTGTTCTTCACGAAATGCTTAAAAATCACCATGTACCGCTCAAATGGATACATCCATCTCAAGTAAACTGGGCCACATAATTTTACCTCCCTCACCAAATGGACAATCACGTGGATCATTATGTAAAAAAAGGCCGGGGGAAAGTACATCTCCATCCTACACAAAACTTCCACCACCATTTCCTGCAACTCATCCAGCTTCTGCTTTCTCACTCGTTTACGACATATGCACTTAAAAAAGTAACATAGCTTCGATATCGCCTTCCTCACATGACGAGGCAATGATCCTCGTAGAGAAATTATATTCAGCTCCTGCATAAGATTATGACAGTCGTGCGACTTCAATCCCGCCAGCTTCAGTTCTTTGATATTAACACAATTATGAATGTTCGAAGAGGAACATGTTGGAACCTAAACAGACTTCAAGCATTACAGTAACGCTTCTTCTCCTCTGTCGACATAGTGTAAAAAGATGGAGGTAAATAAGATTTACCTTCTTCCTCTATAGGGGCTAGAGACGATCGGATACCAAGCTGTACAAGATCTTTCCGCGCTTGTAAGCCATCCTTTGTCTTTCCAGGGGTATTCATCAGCGTACCTACAAGTGCTTCACATACGTTCTTCTCAATATGCATCACATCGAGATAGTGACGTACGTCCAAATGCTTCTAGTAATCTAGTTTGAAGAAGATCGAACACTTCTTCCAACTGCTATTCGACGTCTTCTTCTTCTTTCCCTTACCAAATTCATGATCCATACCAGTAACCTTTTCTATAACCTCCTCTCCAGTTAAAGGGATTGGGGAGGGATCATGCTCTTCTCTCCCGTTGAACCAATTCTTCGCTCGCCTCCAAGGATGTCCCGTCGGAAGAAATCTTCTGTGCCCGAGATACACCGGCTTACCACCGTGTTTCAATTGACAATAACTAGTCTTGCTCTCACATATGGGACATACAAAGTGACCTTTCACTGAATAACCGCCCAAGTTACCTAATGCAGGAAAGTCATTTATACTCCACAACAACATTCCTTTCAGTTTAAACTTCTCATCACCTCGACTGCCATCAGGTATCCGGACACCCACATCGAATAACTTCTGCAAATCTTCGATCAAAGGCGCTAGGTACACGTCAATATCGTTACCCGGTTGCTTGGGATCAGATATCATCATGGACAATAACACATACTTACGTTTCATCATCAATCACGATGGCAGATTGTAAATCACAACCATAGCTGGCCAAGAACTATAGGTGCTAGACATGTTACCAAAGGGGTTCATGCCATCAGTGGATAAGCCTAGCCTCACATTCCTGGGCTCAGCAACAAATTCAGGGTACCGCTCATCCATTTTCTTCCACTGATCTCCATCTGAGGCATGTGAAATAATGTCATCATCCTCCCTAGCCCTATCCACATGCCATGTTAGCAACTTTGCATCCTCAGGATTTGCAAACAACCTCTTCAGTCGAGGAACCAGTGGAAGGTAATACACTACTTTAGCCGGCGTTTTACATCTAGACGGTGTCACACTCTCACCGTATACCTCTACGGTCCCCACCTTTGACTTGTACCGAGGTTCATTGCAAACTCGGCATGTATTTTTGTCCTTGTCATCTCCCATGTACAACATACAATCGTTAGGGCATGCATGAATCTTCTGCATCTCCATTCCCATAGGACATAATATCTTCTTTGCAGCATATACTCGATCAGGGCACAAGTTGTCCGTGGGTAGCAACTCTTTCACCAACTCTAACAATTCAGTCATCCCCTTGTCAGATGTTCCATGTCGCGCCTTTAAATTCATCAACAACAACGTAGAACCAAGAACGGAATGTTTGCAACTCTTGTACAATGGTGTCTCTTTATCATTATACATCACCGCTAACATGCTCGGCTTTCCTACCCAATCCATTGCCACGTCTTCCACCATTTCATCAAGACAACCATCATAACGCAATTCCTCCGCCCCATGCTTAACATCAAACTCTGCATCATTATGACTTGCACCTTCTCCATGCCAAACTCATGTTGTATATGTAGGATCAAAACCTCTACAAACCAAATGTTCGCGCACAACGTCTACATCCTCATAAATCGCGTTGTTAAGGCAATCTATGCAAGGACATCTTAGCCTACCCATTCTCTTTTCTACACAATCCTTCCAACCAACATCAATAAACTCTTGAATCAAATCCGTATAACCTTGTGAGAGACGCTGATTCTCCAACATGATTTCACTACGACCCATGCTTAACAAGATACCATCAACAACGGTTTTGCTACAATCACTCAAACATTCCCCAAATTTAGCACCCTAACAAACTCTACAAAACCATATAAACAAGCACACACACTAATCAAAAACAGTTTGCCCATTCCACAACCAATCAACAAAAAAATCAAAACCACATACCTTTGTCTTCTTGGGCGAAATCAAGGCCTGAAAATGTGAGCAAAACTTTAGCCAAAACAAAAGGAGAGTCCTTTTATCTACTTCTTTTATTTTCATTCCCGCAAAAAAATCAACTTTTATATACCCCGCTACGACAATGTTACGATTTCGCTACCTTCTTCGCCCGCTACATTTAAATACAAACGAAATCGTAACATGAAACGCCTCTGGTCATAACTACAGGCGAACTCGCTTGTTCAGTAACGCATACTGGCATCTATAAAGAGCGATTTCGCAACCTCTACGCGTCTTAGCATGTATGGGTGAACAACTTTTCTTTTTTCAGGCGGGTACTGCTGGCGATTTCGTCACCCAACACGCCTGTCAGCGAACACGGTTAAGAATTCGCCTAACATTGACATTTTTAATACACTTTGGAAAACGACGTGTTTTAATTGTGAAACGCCGTGTTTTTTATTTCTGCCCTAGGCGAACGACATGTTACGAGTTCGTAACCTAGTTACTCGGCGGTTCCGCCAAAATCTGGCCAAAACGCCATGAAAATGGTGCCGAGAAGCATATGCTTGTGCACTAGTGTATATATTGAATAGCACAATTCGGTGGTAATTTAAATATTTATTAATACATATCGAATTAAAATTATGTAGTTTTGTAGCGGTGCTATGATGGTTTTGTAACTAAAACTACGTAGTTTTTTAGTATTATGATTTTACTGTGATTGATTATTTAAGGAAAATCATTTATTACATAAGAAAATTAAAAATATAAAGGGGGAAAAAAATCACCATACAGTTTACAATCAGAATACCACTAATATCCTTTCACCTTATTAGTAAAATATTAATGGTGTATACTATATTTTTTATAAATATTGATTACCTCATTGTTAGGTTTATATCATCTGTAAATATATATTGTATTTATATATGAGAGAGTTTTGGGTAGGACGGTCCTATCAAGATTAGGTTTACGACCTCATGTATCGGTCCCGACTCCCGATGGTTCAGCGAAGAAGAGCTCCTTGAAAGCGGAAAATTTTGAATAATATAAAGGCAGTGCTCAACCAATTGAAGGTAAAATCGGAAGTTTTGAAATAGTGTGATGCACAACTTTAAAGGGCACATTACACTTTTGTGGAGAAAGGTAACATTTTTGTCTTGTACATTTTTTTACATATTTTTTAAAATTAAAATAATGAAGCCATACGATTGATTTTTGGTAGCTAATATGTGATGATTTCCATAATGTACATAACTTTAGTTTTTTCCCGCTTTTTATTGCAAAAAACCATGTCTCCTACATGAATATTATAGTCTTCTACTTTTTTAAAAAAATATATAAAACTGTAAAAATAAACTTCCTTATTAAACTCACCATAAAGTTACAATCAAAATGGCATTCACTTATAAACAAATTCAACCATATTATCTCCGCACTCTCTCCCCAATTAAATACTCTCCTCTTTCATCAAACAGTTACCAATTCCGACCATTACCACCTCTTTTTTTGACATAGTTTATCGAGTATTCAGCGTGCCTATCTGCTGTTTTCCTTGTAAATGGATTAGCCGCGCTATGGAAAATCCCCTATGCTTCTAGTCTCTATTATGTTAAAACAACGTAGGAGAAATCAAAGTCAGAATAGTCTTAACGACGTATTTCTGGCGACTCTGTAAGTGGATCTAGACTGGTAGACTTGGTTGACTCTGAATTTATTATTGGGGTTGGTGTAAGTTATTGATGCTTTACCTGCCAGATAGTTAGATGCTTTCGGGCGTTAGATTTTAGGATGTTCAGATATATTTCGTCGCAATTTTTAGATTTGGGAACAGCATGCATATGCGCGTCAGCATGACGATAGAGTTATGGATATGCTGTTACAGGCATTTATAATGGTGTTACCGCCATGAGTACGGAGAAGAGTTAGATTGTTAGATATTTAGAAACTTCTCCAAAACTCAACAAATGTAAGCCTATTTGGCAACTCTTGAGCTGAAATTAGTGGAAAAGGGAGAACACCCTCAAAACCCCGTCTACGAGGGTTTTAATTATATATATTAAAAAAAGACATAACCCCACCAACAACGGTCACAAACGGTCACAATATCGCCGGAACCGCCGCCTAACAGTGGCGGAGCCACCGCAAATAGAAGTTTCCTTCAAGCTTTGAACATGAAACCAGTGCCGCTTTTCATCGCTCTCCCTTCCAATCCCTCAATTAAACATGTCACATAATACTGGAAATATTGCATCCCAGATCTCACCGGAAGAAGTTGCGCAACTTTCATCCCACTACTGCAACGCGCTCATCGGTAAATTTCCAACCATGAAGCCATCCATGGAGTTCCTCAAAGAAACTTTTAAGTCTATGGGCTTCAAAGGAAGATTTTAGCTTGGCTCAATTGATTACAAGCACATCCTTATCCGATTTGAAGATAGGAAGACTTTCAGAGATGCTGGATGAAGTCTCAATGGTCATTCAAAGGCGCTCTGATGAAGGTATTTAAATGGACACCAAATTTATCTCTAAAACAGAAATTTCAGTCCTTCTTGTTTGGATCACTCTGCATAACCTTCCCATTTTCTGGTACAATGCTGCTATGCTAAAAGATAAAGGCAATACCATTGGAATTTGAATATGGAGGATACTACAGCTCAAGAATCCCAGATATTTGAATCTAGCAGTGCTATTGTGCCCTTTCAAATAAAAATAGTGGAGACCATAGCTTACCAAGTAAAGATAAGGAATAGGAATGGAAGACACCAAAAAAACACAAAATCTTCTCAGCAGATGATATACACATTCATTCAAGTATATCCCTCAATCCCCAAATGAGGCTTCCTTTGTATCTAACAAAATTTCCTTATGTTTGCAACCTAGGAACAAAGGGAATAGGTTTTTGCCACTGATTTAATAAGAGGATGAAGCTACTGAAGAAGCAAGTGAGGATGCACCAACATCAAGTGAGCCAGTGGATTCAGATCCTGCACAAATAATTTCTGACCCTGAATCACAACAGGTGAGTACCTCCTATATGGATGTTTGTATAGACAAAGCTGCTAACCTTGTGCCTGATTCTGGAAAAAAAAGGTCAAAACTTATTTCAATCAGATAAACAAAATTATAACAAGGACAATAACAAAAAGCCTCAAAAATAAAAAATAATGTGCTTTTGTAGAATATGAGGGGTATGGACACTTCTATGCTAAGATTAGCTAGACTCATAAGAACACATAGAGTTGATTTGCTGTGTATAATAGATCTCCAACATAATAATTCAGAATGTCAATCCTACATGCTTCAACTTCACTTCCAACACTGTCTATTTTCTAACCTGTGTAAGATTTGGATTATCTGGAACCACCAGGTAGATATTGTTCAAAAACTAACCCATAAATAATTCCTTTCAGTACAACTTTTTAGACATGCACTAAACCTATCAACTGATTTGGTTTTTGTATATGGCCTCAGAACCAGGAAGGAAAGGAAAGTTTTATGGACTGATTTAAAACAATGAGTCTAGAATGATGTTATGTTCATAGGTGATTTTATTGTCATGTCTTCAATTTCTGAGTATAAAGGTCCCTCTTCACCAAGTCTAGGTAGCATTAGGGAGTTTAGCACTTTCATTCATACCCTAGCTCTCTTCCATGTACATAGAGTATGTAACTTTCACATGTTCTAATGGAAGAATAAAGGAAAATGGAATAAGGCTAACTGCTGAGAAATTAGATAGAGAAATTTGCACTCTCAAATAGTTAACCGATTTTCCACAATCCTCTATTCATTTTCTAAACAAGGACACCTCAGACTACTACCCTTTACTTCTTAGAATAGGTAGTTCAATTCCCTTTGTGCCTAGACCGTTCAAGTTCATCAAAATTTAGTTTGAAAGGGAACAGTTCATGGAGGTAATTAATCTCCACTAGACAACTCTTTTGGAAGGCAGGGTATGCTGGAAAAAAAATTCTCAAGTTAAATAGTCTAAAGAAAGTTCTGGAAGTCTGGAACAAGGAAGTATTTGGCAACATTGGTGAGAATATAATAACAGCTGAGGAAAATCTAAGGCTCCGGGAAATTATTTTTGAATCTGACAGCTCAACAAATGAGTTAGTCAAGCTTTAGTCAGTAGAGCTTTAAAAGAAGAAAATAATTTATGGAAACATAAGCGAGGTTAAAATGGCTTAAAGAGGGTGATGAAAATAGTTTTTTCATAACTCTGTTATGGAGAAAAAATGTAGACTTGACATCACTAAGATCAAAAGCTCAGCTGGGGTTGGTTAACAGACAGCTCTGAAATTGAAACTGAATCAATTGATTTCTACCAGAAGCTGTTAACTAATGATCCTCGTCCAGACAAGGATCTATTCAGCTCCCATTTTCTATCCCAAATACCTAATCTTATATTTGGGGAGGAAAATGCTGAGTTGATCAAGCCAATAACGTTATCAGAATTAAAGCATAATATTTTTAACCTTAATAAACCTAGAAGTCCAGGGCCTGATGGCTACACTGCTTTATTTTTTATTAAAGCTTAGAATATTATATGCACGGACCTTTAAGAAGCATCACATGATTTTTTTATCTAGGTCTAATATACACAGAGGCATCTCTAGTACATGTATTACAATTATACCTAAGAAAGAGATCCTTGTCACCTTTAGTGATTATAGACCTTTAAAATGTGACCAATGAACCTATACTTCTTATGGAAAGGTTGAAGCCACTGATGCCAAAATTGATTTTACTTCATCAATCTGCATTTCTTCAAAATAAGGATATTTCAGACATTGTCATCTACTTAAAAGAAATGTTCAGATTTTTAAACAGAAAAAATAGAGATCCCAACTACGTACATAAACTTCTTTAGCGAAAGCATTTAATAGGGTCAGTTGAGTTTTTTTGAAAAAAATTCTCTAAAAGTTTGGTTTTGAAGGCATCTTCATACAGTGCATAATGAAAAATCTGTCTAATGCTTGGTTTTCTATGATGATAAGTGGCAAACCTGTAGGATATTTTCAAGCCACTAGAGGAATAAAAAGAGGTGATCCTCTATCACCATTTCTATTTTATATCTTTTCTGGGGCATTTACAAGAAACTTGGCCTCTGTGTTTTATTTTGGGAATATGAAATACTATAACCTGTCAGAAATTCTTTACCTACCTCCCATTTAAGATATGTTGATGACACAGTAATATTCCTACATGCCTCTAGAATTAACCTCATCAAAAAAAATCTTTTCTTGTTAAATTTGAGTAAACTTCTGGCCAAAAGATCAACCATAAAAAAGAGTGAATTTTATCTCAGCAAAAATGCATCTAAAACCAAGTTTAGACAAGTTAAAGCAATTTTAGGTATGAAAAAAGGATATGTGCCCTTCAAATACTTAGGAGTCCAGATATTCAGTGGTAGGATCCTTAATATGCATTTCCAACCTATTTTGGAACTAACAGACAAAAAGATCAATAACTGGAAAAATAAATGGCTCTACTCAAGAGGCAAGCTGATTTTGATTCAGTCTTGCTTACTATCTCTGCCCCAACATATTTGGGCAGTTATGGATCCTACAAAACAGATGATAAATGCAATTTAGAGGAGGCTGTCCATATTTTTTAGGGGAAGCACGGAAATTGGCCCCAAAAAATCATGGAGGAAATGGGAAAGGATCTGCAAACCATTCACTCAAAATGGTCTTGGAATCAGAGACCTACATGCAACTCTACAAGCCCACTCCTGTAAGCTATGGTGAAAATTTCAAATTGAGGAAGCACCATGGACTGCTCTAGTGGCCTCTCTCCCCACTGTCAGCAAGAAATTCTTAGAATTTGAGGAGAATTTGCAGTATAAATACTATTGCAGAAGCTAACTCTAGGGTTATCCATGGAAATGGTGCTTGCAACTTTTGGACTTCAAATTGGACAGATTTTTGCCCGCTGATAGACCTTTACCAGCCAGAAACTCAGGAGCAAAAATTTACAGTGGCAGAATTCATACCTGACAAGGCTACTCTTTTACCTATGCTGGCACGAGTCCTTCCTACTTCTATTATCCTCTCTTTTTTTTGCAGTCTGCCATCATTTATCCTAATAGATATGATCGATTGATTTGGAAGCCTAGCCTACATGGGAACTTCTCTATCAAATATGCATATTATATCTTCAGACCACCAGGACAAAAATTCCCTTCTCTAACCAAGGGTTCGAGACCTAGTATCCCTTCTATAACTGATCTGAGTGCAAAGTAGAGTGAACTTTGGGTCTTTTCCGGACCTTTTACTACCTGGATGACTCCAATGATCCGGGGGTGTTCAACGTACAGCGTCGCATGGGTGTGAAGGGCTTCTGCTCTAGGAGGAATGACTCCATAAAGTCCAAAAAATGGATGAGGAACTACTTCACCTTTAACCCCAAGTCTTATAAGGTTCCGGGTGGAGTCAAAAAGTGAAAATGGAGAGCAAGTAGGGTCTTTCACCAGCTCTGTTCAATTCCTATGATGATGCACACCAGGTAGGCTCATTGCCGGTGGATCTAAAGTCATTCTTTGTGAAGGGAAATGGAGTCTACCATTTCTCCGATTCGGCGCACTCTAATGATGTCTTCATTGGGTGCTGCTTCCTTGTTGTACGGAAGTTAGTTGGTAAGTTTCTTATCCTATTCTTTTAGTTTTTCCGTGATGGGTCTACTTTGTCTTATTTGCCTCTGTTCGTAAGTTCTACAAAGGTAGACCCAACATTATGTTCTTCGGGGCAGAAGTCCGGGTCTTCTAAGCTATGAGAAAAGAAATTGAAAGCTTCCAACTTTAAGGAGGCGGGGAGGCGAAGAGAAAAAACACCAGTCGATAAGGAGAGAGTGGAGAAGAAAAGTAGTCGTACGGAGGACAAGGATCGTACGACGAAGAAGATTCAGGATGCAAAAATCCCCTTCCCACTTGGTCCGGGGCCGGTACGCAGATGTCCCGTTCGGGAAAGGGTGTTGGAGATCACCCGGTTGATACGCTCAATGCTTCCCCCTAATTCCTAACAAAACTTCACTTCCTCCTCCTGCCAGGGAGAACCGTTGTGCCCTCTTTCACTTCAACAAGTCCAAGTCGAATGACGAAGAATCTTTGAAGACCAAGACGAGGAAGACATCGAGTTCAAGCTTCGGTCGTCGCATAAACGTAACCATGTGGGGCAGAATATCCCTCCAGAAGTGAACCAGACTTCGGTCGCTGGGGAGCATTAGCAAATCTCTGATCTTTAGAGAGAACTTCTTCATCCCGGGGTGCCAACACTCTGACCAACTCCATGGTAATTATCCTTTCGAAGTTTATCCTAAAATTCGCCAAGTATCATAGGTCTTCTCATGCTGTTGTTGTCTTGATGTAGGACTACTCTAACTATCTTTTCAATTACCCTGGGTTTCGTACTGTCGTGAATGAGGCGTATTCTGCCTAGAATGAGAAGATGTCCCAAGATGAGCGGCTGAAGAGTTAGAAGCGTCATATGTCCAAGGAGCTCGCGAGGGCCCAAGCACGGATTGTTGAGCTGTAGAAATAGGTCTATGCCCCCATCACATCGTGACCTCTACGTGGTGTTTGCTGAAAAGGTGCTCTAGAGCCGTGCTTATGAGCAGAAGGTGGCCAATTTGTGCAATTCGTCCAATGAGGTGATACTAACTTTTGGTTACCACAAAGTTCGTGTGTGGCTCCCTAAGGCTACAAATAAGAAGTACCGTGATGCATGGTACCGTCCTAAAACTTCCGAACGGTTCCAATTCAAACTGGAAGAACACTTAAAGTTGTGCCCTCAGATTTTGGTAAGTGGCTCAGCCTCTACCCATTTGCTAAAATAGTCAATTGCTACAATTAAGAACTTCAAACCTCACAGGGCAGGTCCAAACCCCAACCAGTGACAGGTGACGATTTGGTTATCCCCACCATCTCCTCAAGGGGAACATGTATGAAGGGAACAAATCTATGGCACTACAAACAAGAACATACGTGCCTTTGAGCATCTTCAAACATAGTCGCCAATAGTACCCCGTGCACACGAATTTCTAGGCAATCGTCCTGACTCCTTGGTGGCTTCCGTTAGGGCACTCATGCGTCTCTCGCAGCAATTGTTTATCCTCATCCACGTCCACACATTTCAGCCATGGCTGGAGATACCCCCATTCAAAACAGTGTCCCGTCAAAAATGGTATACCGGGGAGCCTTTGCCCAGATTTTTCTTGCCTGCACCTTATCGTCCAAAAATTTCCCATCTTCCAAATACTCGAAAATTGGGCTCATCCAAGAATCTTCTAGTTTCACGATGGCAACCAGCGGAATGTCATAACTCCTAGCAGTGACCATCTCCAACAACAAGTTCTTGTCTGGGCCTAGCTTCAACTTTGAGTAGGCTAACTTACTCAATGCACCTACCTTGCAATTCTATTCGCAGGGAATATATGTCAACATGATATGTACAAATTTTGCCATCACCGGTTATAATGTTTCCAGGTACTTTTGCATGTTTATCTCCTTAGATTCGTATCCCCTATTAACCTACTGCACCACAATCTAGAAATCACTATACATATCAAACTCCTTCGCTCCCACCTCCAGGGCCAATCCTACGCAAGCCAAGAGTGCTTCTAACTCCACTTCGTTTTTGGTGGTTTTGAAATCGAGCTGGAGAGCATACATCCTTGCCCTTTGAACAAGTTAAGAGTACACCGGCTCCACCTCCTTCAGCATGGGATGACTCATCAACGTGCAACTTCCAACCCTCCTAGGATTCCCTGACGCCTATCTCGATATCTTCAGTTTTCGTCATATCTACCAAAATATCGGCCAGCCATTGTCCTTTGATAGTCTTGCGTGGCTGATAGTTGATTTCGTGTTCCCCCAACTCAACAACCCACTTCATCATCCTCATGGATGCCTCCAGTTTTAGCATTACTTGACGTAGTGGCTGGTTGGTCCAAAAGGTAATCAGGTCCTTGGAAATATGGGCGAAGCCTCCACGAAGCCCGAACAATGCCTAGGATGAGCAGTTCCAGTGTTGTGTAGGGAGTCTCCGGACTCTGAAGTGCCCTACTAACAAAGTACACCGGGTTCTGTCTCTTGTTGGAATCCTTGAAGAGCGCAACACTGATTGCATTCCTCGTTGTTGTAATATACAAGAAGAGCTCTTCCTCGTGATCTGGCTTCGTGAGGGTAAGTTATAGGCCCAAATGTGACTTCAACTCCATAAAGGCCTCTCTCATTCGGGTGTGCGTTCAAGCTTCTTAGCTCGGCAAAGTATGTTAAAGAATGGCCCCGTGCCGAAAAATGACTGAGTGCCACAAGTGACCAGTTAAACGATGCACATCCTTGACCGTGCGGAGCGAGGGCATGTTTACAATAGATTCCACTTTCTCCGGGTTAACATCGATTCCCCTGTTCGAGACCATAAAACTCTGAAACTTACTCGCTCCAACCCGATCGTGTTCTTAGCATAGCTAAGCTTTAAGTTCACCGTTCGAGGCACATCAAGCATTTCTCGGAGGTCTTCTAGAAAATACTCGTACGTTCGACTTTTCACCACCATATCGTGAACATATATCTCCACGTTCCGCCCGATCTGGTTCTTGAAAAGGTTATCCACCATACGCCAATACACCGCACCTGCATTTTTCAAACCAATTGGCATATTCTTATAACATACGGTACCAAAGTCAGTACCAAAATATGCTTCCGGCGGATGTCCGCCATTGATGCCGGAGGATCGCCGCTTTGATACCACATGTTAGAAACGTGCTCTTGGCCCAATGGTAGATTGGGCAATTCATGGCTTGCCGGAGCCATGTTCCATTTCCGAGTTGAGATAGCCTGAAAGTACAACTCAAGGAGCTGAGTTCAGATAAAACAAAACAAACTCAATAATTTTTCCATCAATAATTAGCTACCGATTACAGTTCCTTAATTGCTACTTATCCAAATGCAGCTTATCGTAATAAGACCATTTTGCCCTTGTGATTATACTGAATTCACAACACATCTATACTAATAATACTAATAACTAAAGTAACAACAATGAATACACGTATCGCTCTCTCCTTAACTTATTTCCCGCCAAAAGGTTTTTACTAAAATTTTAGAATTTATGTCATTTTACCTATAAATTGTATGTAAATAACTAAGATTACTTCTCAGTTCTCACTAATTGCTTACCTAATTTTTTAATAATTATAGTAAAATTTATTTTCTCAAATATTTTACTAATTATAGTAAAAATATTATTGAGGTGAGATTGTTTATTGAGGGCTCACTTAAATTATTACCCTATTTATTTTTTAAAATATTGTAAAATTTACAAATGTTATACTATATACATCACATTTTTCTAATTGTGAGATAAATAGTCGATGACAAGTTTTGTATATATAACTAAATTATTAGATTTGTAATTATGATCGTTTAGAACATGCAATTATGTTTTTATTAAATTTTAAAAATAAATAAGATGAATTAAATATCAATTAAACCCTCTTTAAGATGGATTGATGATGTTCATCTACTTTAATAATGTGGTCCTACACATAATTTTTTCTATGACCAACTATCACTATTATATATCGATTTGTATTAATAACAAAGTAATAAACACTTACGTCACATGTTGCTTTGCGATTAATTAGAGAATTTTCACTACGAAATTGTTTACTATAATATTTTACTAACTATATATATATATATATATATATATAATTTATTTATTTATATGTATTACTCTATGCATATATGTACTATAGTAATTTACTAACTGTTGAATTTATATTCTATGCATATGTTGTTGAATTTTAGAACATAGATTGCTCATATATACTCATATAGTTGCAATTTATGATTTGATAAAACAAATTTGCATTTTAAATTGATATTTTTAGATGTTTAAATTATTAGTTGAATTTTTAAAAGAGATTATATAATTTTTTCTATGTTATGAATACCATTTGTTGTGATGATATTCTTTGTATTAATACTTTTTATAATAATTTTACATATACAAAGAGAAAACAATTTACGATGTAACTTTTTTAGAATTTTTAACTATAATATCAATCTAAAATCAAATTTTATTAGAATTTATTTAAATTGAATATAATTTACAACCGAGTATATGAGGGGTATTAACTAGTGATTAATAATAAAGAATTAAAAGAAGGAGGACGTCAGATTCTATAGAATTGAATCTGAGAAATCAGTAAACTTGCATTGATCACAGTTTGAATTACAGAAGAAATGGGGATGAGATTGAGAATAGAATACAATAGGATCAAGATCTACTAACAGACTGACTCAGCTGCTATGTAATTCCTCTTGGGCCATGAGTCTGTTCCGAAAAAAAGCGAAGGCCCAAACCATAGTGATATATAATTAACAAGCAAACGTCGTCGTGGCGAGCCATATATGTACTAAACCCTCTGCAGCCAGGGGGCGTAAAACCCTAACATTCCGCCATCCCCCAAGAGAAGAGAAGAGAAGAGAAGAAGATGGCGAAGGCAGAAAGCGACAGCGAAATGGAGAAGTCGGCCCAGAAGGACAAGGATAAGAAGAAGCTGCTGGCCATCGCTCCTATTGCCAAACCCCTCGCCGGGAAAAAGCTCTGCAAGCGCGCCCTCAAGCTCGTCCGCCATGGTAATACAACCTCCCCATCTCCTCTCCTGCTTCCATTCTCTTTTTTATCTATTCTTAATTGCTGCTGCTGCTGGTTTCAGCTGCCGAGCACAAATGCCTGAAAAGGGGAGTCAAGGAGGTCGTCAAGAGCATCCGTCGTGGTAACAAAGGGTATGCTTTCTTCTTCTTCTTTTTGAATGTAATCTTGGAGACTCTAGTTAGTTACATGTGCCTATGGATGGGTAATTGCAGAATCTGTGTTATAGCTGGCAACATATCTCCTATCGATGTTATCACTCATGTACCAGTTCTGTGCGAAGAAGCTGAGATTCCGTATATCTATGTTCCCTCCAAAGAAGTGAGTTTCATTTTTATACATTTATATTGAATGTGTTATGAATGAAAGCACGGGGCATGATCATGCAGTATCACTTGTTCAAGGATGAGTCTGTTGTTCTTTTTATGTCTAGTTGTTTGCACTTGCTCTTTTATCGCATAACTTATAACTGGGCCTGCAAATTTCGAGAAAGATGTAGACTATTTTTTCAAGTGGTTGTTTGTTTATATAGTGTTGCAGTTGGTGTATACATAATGATGCTGCTGCCTGGTAGATGTTAATTCTGTTGGTTTCAGGACCTGGCCAATGCTGGAGCCACCAAGAGGCCAACTTGCTGTGTTCTGGTGCAAACAAAGCCTAGTAAAGGAGAGCTTGGCAAGGAGGAACAGGAGAAGCTCAAGGGAGAGTACGATCAAGTTGCAACTGAAGTTACTGAACTAGCAAACACCATGTTCTAGATTCAGGATGTTTTCATCCTGCCTCTCTACTCTATTGTTCTTGTACCTTCTTTCTCTGACTCTATTAGTATTTATCAAAGACGCGCCTTTTATTTTCTGCAAATTATTATTTCATATTCAAGTAGCTTTCTCGGTTTCTCTCTTGAAATTTCTCACCTCTGCATTCAGTGCATGATGTTCAGGTTGCCAGCTTACCTTGTATACAACATTATAAACTTCAGTGCTTGGAAGAGTCTGTTAGTGATTCTTTTATGCATTTGGTATACAGCATTAAAGATAACAGTTTATTTGGTACACAACATTATATAACCTGTGATTCAGCGTATAACATTACTATGCCAGTTTACTTGCTAGTTGCTACCTACGGAGTCAACAGAGTAACTCCATCAGTGATTTTGATGAGATGATAAAGTCTTGAACAACATAACACCTATGCCTCCAAGTACTAAACTAAGAAGAACAGGAGCACCAACCGACTCCATGTATGTTGTTCTGGCAGTAGCAGCACCATTTGCTCTTCCTTGGCGAGCTTTCTCCCCAAAATAGTCGCGTAATATATTGTTCAGATTGTCTATTTGATGCATGACTTGTCTCTGTCCCCTTGAAATTACAAGCACCTGGGCCACAGCTTCTTATATAAGATTCAAAAATGGAGAGAATATGGAGGAAACACAACAATATTATGCCCAAGTACTATCAAGTAGTAAGCTCAATATAAAATTGTCAAACCTTTAAACTATTGCTAGCAAACAACGGAAACAGTAATAAAATATGTCACCTCTTCCAGTAAAGAGTCTCGTCCCAATTGAGATGATGATGAGGAGTTAGGCAACACTGTTCCCGTCAACGAACCGTTGCCCAAGCCTGCAACAAACATTGAAGTTGGCCCGGTACTATTGTAAGCATCAGCCTGCATGGCCAGATTCTGTTGGCTGGATGTAACTTTAGTGCAGAATATTTTTGAGTTTAGTTCTTCAATTCGAGCAGTGAATTCATCCATTCTCTCATTCAATGTGGATATTTGCTCTGATAGCTGATTAATCATTCCCTGAAATAGAAAATTTTCCACTTGAAATCCTTTGTTGATAAATTATGATTGTACAAAACATATAATGGATATCTAAAATTAGATTCGGCCAACATCAACATACTAAATACAAATTAAAAACACCAGAAACAGAAGTTGCAGCTTGCAGTCTGTAAAAGTATTATCCGAAGAGAATATAGGTTTAGCCAAGTAGTGATACCTGGTTAGCAACTGCTGGTGAATCTGGAGATCTTCCATCGTATCTTCTGTTGTTTATTGAGAGTTTAGTAAGCTTGGATAGATTTTTATCGCGTAGTGTAGCATATGAGTGTGGCAACCCTCTGCACAATATACCACTACAATTAACATCAACAAAAGAATACATACTCTGGAGTAAATTTCATGACACGATTCTTTTGGTTTTCTAAATTTATTTAAATTACTACTAGAATTATGTCCTCTGTGCAACAATTTCAAACACTGGTCATGGAACACTGTTAAGATGATTTTCCATTTATAAAGATTTTAGATTTTAAGCAGGCTGAAAACAGTTCATTTTACCTATTAAGAAACTTAACCCTCCTATCAGCAGAAGCTCTGGACAGGGCTTCTTTAGGGCTTGAGGCCATTTCATCATCAATACTAAGCTTTGTTTTCAGGTCAGCTGGCAGTGTCTATTGGAGGACAGGAAAATAAATTATATCAGGAAAACACAACAATAAATCCATTTGATAGACTTGAACCGGAAGTGTATTACACCTAAACTTTTGATTTACTCATACCATAACATCATTAACAAGCTTCTCCAATTGAATCTGTTCGATGTAAGTGCGAGGAACATATGAACCTTCCAATCCAAGTTCATCACCAACATATTTGACATATAAGCGATCTCTTCCTTGGACCTTCAATCACCATCCACACGATGATTACACACTCAGCTACTAAGCATAAGTAGAGAACCAAAAACATCTATTAAAGTGAAAAAGACAGAAAAAACGCAGATATTAAGCCCGAATTGATGCATCACAGATTCTTTAATATATCAGCAAAGCCTATAAGGACACATAAATCCCTCGGAAATTTTGGTTTTAAGAATGGGTTTTGGACAGTCACATCAGGGATTTTGAAGAAAAGAGGTCCACATCAGTAGTTGATAGATTGAAAAAACCATCGATTTAAGACATGCAGAAATGTGACTCATGGAAGCCAAAGATAATCACACCATCATAGTTTCGTAGCTGAGACTTATTACTTTAAATGTTCACAAGGAACCGAGTTGATATACAATATATGACTTCAAATTAATGCAATGAGAAATAATCTATTTTACACCAGAATCATGAGTCCTGACCTTGGCATAATGGAAAAGTAAAAGGAGTTCAATGCATCCTACCAAACAACCTATATTTAAGTAAAACAATATTATAGTAACAAATTGTGTTAAACTTTCAGTTGGATGAATCTACCTGAACATAACGCCGATTGAGTTGCTCCAACCAATCGATTTTCACTGAAACCTTTTCATCAGAAAAGACATGGCTGCTTCTTTTCAAGATGGAAGCAATTGTATAACCCAAAGCCATCAATCCACCGAGTAGCCGTACACTAACTTCAAAAGTAATTCTTGGCGAAATGATGAAAGGATGATCAGTAACCCACTCCTGGAATTAGTATAACAGGTGCTTAGATACTAACCTTTCCCAATCAAATTACAATGTATATGGACTCTATATATGCAAATGAATTCAAGAGAGCCAAAAGTTTGAGAAGTTAACTGAGGAATCCAATATTGCCTCCAATTTAATGCAAAGTCTCTAGAAAGTCCGACTTTCCTAAGTGTTATGGAACTACCACTATATATTTAAGGTCAAGTGATACTATTTTGTGTTAAAACATTGATAGTATCAAAGTGAACATATAGTAAAATATGTTTTAATGCAAAAATTCATGAATTTACATTAAAACATTAATAAAATTTAAATAACAAATTTTACAGTTCAAATTAAAAGATACACTGTATAAGTTAAAACGTATAAAAACTCTTATGGAAAGTCAGTAAAGTTGGACTTTCAGGAGACTTTCTCCCAATTTAAAGTTACAGGTGTGGATAAACTCTTGCAAGAAATCATCTAGATTTCAAATCTTAAATCACTTCAATTACAGGTTAGTAACAGTCTTGATTATCAATTTTAACTTGTTTTGCATTTAACAGTTTATAATTTCACAAAATAATGAACAGATCCAAACATCCATTAATTGGTTAAGGCTACAACAGACTGTGAGGGGTTCCTCATTTACAGGAAATGAGAAAGATCATCACTTATCACAACAAAATAGGAGCATTTAGAGATTCTCAATTGTAAATCAGGTTGCAAAACCTATAACACCAGATGTAAAGCTTAGGTACTTTCAAATCATCAGCTGAGAAAATATAGAATACCATTTAAACCCAGGAAACCATCTAAAGAGCTTCCACCAATGTTCCACATAAGCAAGGAGCAGAACAAATTAAAGCAAAATAGTTAGCAAATTAAAAAATGTCAATACAATTAACAGCCATCCACAAAGTACAATGCATCAACTAAAACAATATATACTAGTAGATCCCAAATATAGTGACTTTTACTCTAGAAGACAAAAGATGTGTCAGTCCATCCATGTTATTCTGTCAAACTAGATAAAAAATATTTATAGAGGAAGATAAAAGCTGATAGAATCTATCAAATCCAGAAGGTATGGAGTAAAAACAGAATGTAAAGTCCGAACCTCAAACATGAGACTGTACTTCCCATCCCTATTTCTCATCCTCAGATAAGATTGGCATGCTTCGGGATCTTCTCCAGGTGGAAGAAGATAAATATCATAAGTTTCTTCTGTAGTTTCTTTATGATCCTCAGGCATAACAGCCTTGATCTGATCCACAGTAACTGACCTGGTTGACTGCAGTAGGAAAAGGATTCATGCACAAGTGTGAGCACCAAATGGTAACAAGGATGGAACACTTAGAATTATCATACAATGTTAGTTTAAATAAACCTTCAGAACGTAAGTTGGATTCTGAAACCCAGAGAATGGGTTGAAATTATTGGTGATTTTTATATGAGCAGTCTGAAGATCAGGCTCAATAAATGCTTTGTACATGGGGTACACCTGCATTCAAGAATCCAAGAGAATGCATGTTATTGTATATACATATTTCATGAAATGACTAAGAGGTCTTTTGATTGCATGTGGGAGATTAATTCCTTAGGAAGACAATTTTTTCTAGACCATTTTAAATTTCTGTGATTTAAAAATATTGTTTAGTTGAATGTGGGAGAAGGAAATTCATGGGAAATTCTAGTTATCTAGGGAGACCTAGGTAAGAGAATTCTTCCATTGTGTGGGAGTATAAAGTTTCTAGCAAGATTAAAGTCCCACATATTTTGGCAACCAAACAACGTGTGGGATTTAAATTCATGGGATTTTGAAATTCCACCATATTCTACCTCCAACCAAACGAGCTCTAAGACAATCTAGATACAACAATCCAAACTGACATCAAACACAATATAATTGGTACCGTTTCTGAAATCTGATGAATAATTTCTTCAGGTTCCTGTCCAGCACGCTGAATATCCCTTAGTACGCGTTTGACAAGATCAAAGTGCACTCCACCAGTTACAGAAACACGGAGATCCAGGAAAGGACGTAGCTTTTCGCTCAAAGCATATATTCCTTCAATGATCAGAATGCGGGAACTTGGGGCCTCAAGTGTCCTAGTAAAAGCAGTAATTCAAAATATGCCTCTTTTCCATATGACAGACAGTGATATAGCAAAAACCTTATTGGTCCAATGTGGTCATCATCACAATAAAATTCAATGGAGTAGGGAATTACTTGTAGCCTATGCGAGAGCTAGATTTAAAATCATAAATCGGAACTTGAACAGGCATCCCTGATTTCAACCCCTTGATGTTCTCGAGCAGTGTATCATAATCCGTCAAGCGTGGATCTGCATTAAAAAATGATGAATGGGTACAAAACTCTAAAATGAGATCCTCAAGTAATGTCGATGGTGAAACCAAATAAACTACTTCCACTATGAAGACATACTTAA
Source organism: Sherardia arvensis (assembly GCA_948330725.1). Lineage (NCBI taxonomy): Eukaryota > Viridiplantae > Streptophyta > Magnoliopsida > Gentianales > Rubiaceae > Sherardia > Sherardia arvensis. The sequence continues at coordinate 22,650,931 of OX415240.1, read as the reverse complement.
TTTAAACTTGTCTAAGCATTGATATTTTGACATTTCTAAATTTTTGGGGTGCTCACTGCAATACCATTAAATAACTTTGTTCATGAAAGCTAGCATGCATTGAACACTATAGGTATAAACAACTGCAGCAAACATACTTATAAGAAACTGATCAGCATCATGCATTATGATATGAAATGCAATAAATGTAAGATATACCATCGAAATTTCCATCGACTATACGGCTGGCATCATTGTAGTTATCCATGCTAATGACAGCAAGACTAGGCATAAAATTTAGGATCTTCTCTGTAAACACAGTTTTCCCAGCACCAGAGGGTCCTGCTACTCCGACTAATATGATACCATCATTTTGCTGAGCTAACAACTGGCAAGCACGAATGACTATGAAGAAGCCTTTCTCAAATGAAAGATTCTCTGGAATGGGGGCAATCTCATAGCGGTCCGAATCCTTTCGTTTAACCAACAGAACTTGATCTCTCAATAGACCCTGACGCCGCCTCGGTGAATCCACAGTTGCAGCAATATCATGAGCCATTGAACAGTTGGGCAAGTATCTGAAAAAGCACAAAATAAACAGAATTGATAGCAAAACTGTTGTAGAATTCAAATGCAATATTGCAGTAGGAAAGTTTGTAACTTTGAATTCAATCTTTTCTGTACCACTTAATCATCGATCTATCTAAGATTTCAGGAGCAAGAACAATAAGGTGCAGAAGAAGATGGACTCAAATGTTTAAATGAAAGTTTTAATTTGGGTTTCGTTGATATTCTTCCAACTATAAGAAAGAAGGCGATGTATATTCACCAACATGATCAAGTTGTAACTACTAGGGAAACATTATTTAGGATAATTTTATTAATCGAACCCCAAACTCAACAACGAACTGATTACAGAAACAAAACCAGCCAAAATAGAATATGATCAGTGAAATTACCTGAGCAGCTAAGGATATTAGGTGTTCTTATGCGTGATTTTCAGTTGGGAGAAGAAGGGGATAAGTTTATCGGCTCTGAGTACGGTACGGATGGTCCTGTCTCTACTCCTGAGTCCTGACCATCAAGATTGAAGGAATGTAGAAATTTCTTTCTTTCTTCTTCCAACTTGGACTGCTCCCTTTCCTTTTCAAATGTTCCAACTCGAGTTACATACTTCTATTTTATGGTAATGCACTTTTTATTTTCGCCTATTCATTTTACTCAATTTCTTCTCAAATTTAGAATAATATTTAATCTCCATCATTATATTATACTTTTTATTCGACTATAATTTTCTCTCTTGCACTCTTTACTAGGATGGATGGAGTAGTACTAGTAGTGGTATTTCAATTTTCAACTGTATTTTCCTCTCCTTTTAAAAAGAAAAAATTTAACCACTTTTGGTGAAGTCGGGAGAAATTTATAAACTCCCTAAACCTTGAAAATGGCCAATAATGGCAAGTGTGATACACACATTCGTAAAGATGGTGGCATTACAAAAAAAGACAATAGTACTTGAAGTATGATAATGCTTCCAAAATGAGATGAAATCAAAATTAATTACGTAACTCCTATACATAATACCCTGACTATAATTAAGGAACCTATTAGTGAATTGCATAACAAAACACAATGCGGCACTAAGAATAATCAAAGATGATCTACTAAGAGCTTTAGAAGTACAAGCAACTGTTGAGTGATCAATGTTTGGAGGAGGGCAGTAGCTGCCGCTTTTCAGTTCCATGTATGCATATCTTCTGATAACTTCTACATCTGTAGAAAATACATAGTAGCATCTACACTATAATATTCTCAGAGTTGGAATTCCAAAAGAGTCTAGTTTTATCAAATCTTTTGCTCTTTGTGGGAGACCATGATATTGATGAGTTGAGTTAGTCTGAGAATCAAAACCAAATTTTGCCAAGCAGTCTGCTACCATGTTTGCTTGTCTGAGTATGTGTTCCACTTGAACAGGTCTTGGACTGGTGGACGGAATGAGCTAGGTCAAACTGTTGCCAAGGTGCAAGCATTGGGTTGTTGATGGCTCTAACTGCTGGAAGACAACATGATTCTATGATGACAGAATGTTGCAATTGCCCTGCAAATTCTGTTCTCTTCTGTATTGCGAGCATTTCAGCCTGTAAAGGAGAAGAAGCTAGCACGGTACCAGAGAAAGCTAAAAGACAGTGTCCATGGGTATCCCTAAACACCAATTCCAGCCGTATGTGCAGACTACCATGAGGCATCTACATTAATTTTAAATCCAGTAATAGGTGATGTCCATTTAATGAGAGTTATATGGTGATGAGGAGGTCTACGGTGGTGAGGGAGAAAACCTAAATTAGTTAGTTCCCTGTCAAACTCAGAAACAACCATCATAGGTCTGACACTATACATATCAAAAATATAGTTCCTGATGGAGGATTGTAGTACCTCAATATTAGGAATGATGTTTTAAAAAATTAAGGTATTTCTAGTCTTCCATATGAACCAACAAAATATATTTGGTAGAGAATGGATTAGGTTAGTATGTAACTTAGTATGACATGTAACTTAGGTTGTCTTATTAACTTAGTAATAAGACAATGTGTCCCATAGAGAAACTGTAAATCAGCTATGCCAACCATATAATAAAAATATGACCATACGTTTTTAGCTAGTTGACAAGATGCAAAACAGTATTCTATTGTATCTAGATTATCACGGAAGGACATTTTAAAGGCACAGGAAATCCCATCTTTATTAAAACATCGGAGAAAGGTAAAAAAGCATTTATCAATTTCCACATAAAAATTCTAATTTTTTTTCTGAATTCTAGGATGCCATAGCTTTGAGAGTGATTGGAAAGTACCTCTGTGTGCTCTCAGTGCATGATAAGCATATTTGAAAGTGAAGTTTCCACATAGACTAGGTTTCCAGACTAACCTGTCATCCTTGAAATTGTTGCATTGAAATGTCTGCAATGCATTAAGAATGTGAGGTGGCACAATTATAATAGATTGTAAGTACAATGCTTTTCCAGTCATAAATTGCAGCACATACAATCTATGAGGATAGTGGTAAAATCAGAGTTGATGGCATCGCACAAGGGGGGCATATCATGTCCAATTGGCAGTCCAAATACTACAAGATCCCTTGCCCAGTATCACTCTTGACAGTGATTCGGCTTTCAAATTAATCCGAGCAATCCTCTTCCAGTTGGGAGAGGTTTTGTATGAGGGTGGGAGTGCCACAAGAATTTTGACCAAAGGGTTTCTCCCAGTTGAAATGTCCACCAAAGTTTTGCTGAGTATGTTTTGATTATGGTATGTATAATCTTATACCAGTACCATTTTCCTCAGGTTGAAAAGACAGATTATTCCATTTCTTCCATACCTTTTTTGGCCTCAGTTCAGTCTCTCCTCAAAAAATAAAGACAGTAGTTTTTATATCCTTCTGATCATTGTAATAGGAGGTTTTAAAACATTTCAAATGTGACGAGGGATAGAAAAAATACATGAATTTATTAAAGTGATCTTACCCCAAAAGGATAACCACTTGTTCTTCCAGTTTGACAATCTGTTTTCTATCCTTTGCATCAATGACTGGAAATGAGCAATTAGGGCTCTACCTCTAAAAATGGGTTTACTAAGTAAAAGGCATTGAGCCTTGTTTCATACCCATAATGCCTTTTACATGTCTTAGTTTAAAGTTAGATGCATTTCTCCCCAGTAAAAATCACTCATCTCAAATTGATTTTCTGTCCTGTTGTGTGCTCAAAAATGACCAGGAAAACTTTCAATCTAATCAGATTTAGCTTTGATACTTAGAGAAAAAATAATTGTATCATCTACATAGCTCAAATGAGAGATATGAGAAGGGCCTCTAAATATGTCAAAGTAGTCCAGTTTACCGATAGAGTATACACATGCAAGACTCGTAGTAAAACATTCAGAGAAAATATTGAACATAAAAGGGGACGGTGGGTCACCCTGTTTGATCCCTCTGGTTGAACTAAAAAATCCATTTATTTTGCCATTTATCAATACTGAAAAATGAGCATCACTTAGGGTTTATATAACATTATAGACAAATCTATCATGGAACCCAAAGTGCGGCATAATAATATTAAATAGTGCAGTTAACTCTATAAAATGCTTTCATCAGGTCTAGTTTGATAATACAGTTAGTATTCCTATTTTTCCTATCCAAAAACCTAATTAGCTCCATTACATAAATCACATTGTCGAAAATATCTCTATTTAAAAAATACAAATTGTTAGATTAATCACAACATACAGTATACATATATCAAATTTTAATTTTTAAATAATATAAGCAATAAAAAAATACCGATGGTAAAAAAGAGAAAATCTCATGAACTCCCAACTTTAAATAATAGTAATAATGTGTGTTGAATATTGTGAAAAATCAACTGCACATGTTAGACCGAGATATGCTCTACAAATAATTATGAGAACAATGTGAGTGTGCCTCTTCTTTTGAGTAGCGGCAGAGAAAGCAAGATCGTGTGAGGAGAAAGTAGGCATGGATTTGGAAGGGAGTCCATCTGAGCACGGATTTTACATGCCCGCCGAGTGGGAACCTCACTCCCACTGCTGGCTTGGTTGGCCGGTAACCATCTTTCTCTGCATCCCTCTCCTCCTTATATAATTTATTCCGACCGAATATACATCTCATTCCGATAACTGCAGGAGCGTCCCGATAACTGGCGAGATAATGCCAAACATTCTCAGCTTGTCTTCGCCAGTGTGGCCTCTGCCATCTCTAAATTTGTACCTGTTACTGTCTGCGCCACTGCCTCTCAATGGGCACAAGCACGCTCTCTCTTACCACAACATGTCAGGCTTCTTGAGATGAGCATGAACGATTCTTGGTTTCGTGATTCTGGTCCCACGGTGAGCCCCCTTTTGGTTTCCTCATTCTCAAACATTTCTCAGATTTCTCAATTTTCTACTTTGATTTCTTTAGTTTGTTGTGAAGAGGAATGTTCCTGCTTCCGAGAAAGGGCCCAGAATTGCAGGGATAGACTGGACATTCAACAGCTGGGGCGGTAAGGCCTTCTCATTCTCAACTGCTTTACTCATGGATAGCCACTGTAGCATTCATTTAAGTAGCTGTAGGAATTTATGGGTGCGGGTAACTGCTATTGTGATGAGCTGTTTTTGTATGAGGTTGTATCTCTAGTTACCCCTTTAGCTATGCTTCTTCTTTCATTACTAGGTGTTGATGATGGCTGTTATGCTGACTGGAGCCTTGACCTTCTTGTTGCTAGGAAGGTTTGTAAAATTCCAACTATTTCAACAAGCATTTCCTTTTGTGAGTATATTCATTCTGGTTTCCATTCTGTATTTTAGATTCTGGATGTGGAAAGGCTTCCCAGATTTCCACATTCTATGGTACTTGAAGGGGGAAGCATTCATGTTGATGGAGAGGGTAAGCCATGCATATGTCATTCTATCCTCACCTTTAAAAGGAGGATCTGTTTCTTCTGATTTCTATCATCTTCAACCGTTTGTTGGGAAAAGAATAAGTCAATTTTTCATCAACTTACTCTGCCCCAAGTGTTCGATTTACTTTAGTTGCTCTCAAATGCGTCTCAACACTGAAAACAATTGAGTTTCTGAATTAAAAAACCTAATTGCAACTTCTGGATTGACGATGATGAGTATTAACGAAAAACCTTTGATTTGAGATCTGCTAGTAAGCCTTTGTTTTATTTTAGTTCAGCACTGCAAAAGTTTTCATCTGACATTCTTAATCTCCTGATGATTTTGATGTTTCAGGAACGTGCCTTACAACAGAAGAGTGTCTATTGAACAAAAACAGGAACCCTCATATGTCTAAAGAGCAGATAGAAGATGAACTGAAAGCATATCTTGGAGTTAGGAAGATTATCTGGCTTCCTCGGGGGTTATATGGTCTGTCCAGTTTCCTTCCTTTAAAGCCTAATCATATAATCTTTATATTTAGCTGTCAGAACTCTATCATAGGTTTACAGTGGGTCTTCTCACTATATCTGTCTGAATATATATTTTTCTAAATGACTGGGGAATGGGGATCTTCACGTGTTAAGTAAGTGATTGACACATTTTCCTTGTGCTTATCACTAATTTCTGAAACTTTGGTGCTTTTGTTGCTCCAATACATTTTGCCTTTTGTGCCTCTTTGATAAACTAGATATTCCTTCGGCTTTCGATAATACATGTATTAGAAAGTAAAACTGGTCCCAAGAAATTCAGCTATTGTTGCCTTCACGGAGGAGTAAAAAGAACTTGTTAACTCCCGCAGTTTGATATTTTTCAGCCATATTATCTGTTTTCCACTCTTATTATTTACAATCTAAATTGAACTTATGTTCATCTTGATTTTCTTTCTAGCATTTTTGTCTACAATTCTTAATCGACGCACTCAATCAGTCTCTCTTTATTGCAGGTGATGATGATACTAATGGACATATTGACAATATGTGTTGCTTTGCGAAGCCAGGCGTTGTTTTGTTGTCCTGGACCGATGATGAGTCAGATCCCCAGTATGAGAGAGCTGTGGAAGCTCTTTCTGTCCTGAACGGTACTACTGATGCCAATGGACGAAAATTGGAAGTTATTAAACTTCACGTCCCGGGTCCACTCTATATGACTGATGAGGAGGCTAATGGATTGGTCCAAGTAAGTTTTTCATCCACTAATAAAAATATTAAAAAAGAAATCTCTCTTCTGTTGACAAACTAATACAGTATAAAAGGACAAATAATCTAGTATTTTGGAACTGGAAACTGGAAAAGTCGAGGACTGAGGTGCCTTATTAGACATAATTTCCTTGCTTGTTTAACAGAGTGGTGAAGCTAAGCCTAGAGCTGCCAGCACAAGGTTGGCTGCTTCTTATGTGAACTTCTACATTGCGAACAAAGGAATTATAGTTCCACAATTTGGGGATAAAAAGTGGGATGATGAAGCTGTTTGTGTTCTGTCTCGTGCATTTCCTGAACACGAGGTAAGTTTGATCCGTACTCTGGTATATTGCCTAAAGGTTTGTTGAGAAATGAATCCCGTGTGCTTTGGTCAGGTTGTAACAATTGAAGGTGCAAGAGAGATTGTATTGGGTGGTGGGAACATACACTGCATCACGCAACAGCAGCCAGTTGGCCTCTAAGAAACTGAAATTGGGTAACTCTAAATGTGGGAATAATATGTTGAAATCTTCTGAGAAGTGAAGCAGGGCTGCTATCTTTCGTTAAAAAACTGATATATAATAAAATCAGCTGCCTACATCTGCCATCTTTAGTGATGGTGGTAGCCACAACTCTCGTCTCATGTAAGTACCTAATTCACGTCTGTCTGTCTTGCTGGAATTCCTAGAGCACACAACATTTTTTTACCCATCAATTTCAACCCACCCAACATGGAGATGGCCTTGTTGGTTTTCAAGTTATACAGTTGTCCATACACTGAGTTAACGTACTATTCTTTCTGTCCCGGCAAAACTTTCCTGTTTTGACGGATAGGTGAGATAAGTGGTAGCGACGGATTAATAAGTTGAAATATCTAAAAATTTCAATAATTATGAATTACTCCGTAATTTTTATTATGACTCTCTGTGATGCATTAATAAGTCAAAATGACAATATTTCTACAACTTTAATATTTTTCGGCTACTCCATTAATCCAGCCAAACCATATGTGTACATACATCTCTCTTCCATTCCAATCCAAATTACATACTACATCTGTCTCAACCCAATTTGCACAATTAATTTTATACACTATCCAAAAATTTTTTTGCTGAGCTCTTCACTCTCTTTCTAAAAAATTTCCTCTGCCTTCTCTCTAAACCTTAATCTCACGCGCCCCCAATAAAATGCCCCTTCTTCCTTTCATTTGCCAATAACGTATACATTACTGACTGACAACGGTCATTAACAACTCTTTCATGGCGGCACAACCGCCGGAAAATCATTCCTACAAGCTCTCTCAAACAGAAATCCACCCCTCTCCTCCGACCTCCCTACAAATCCAGAAATCAAACCGGCCATTACGTGCCTGAATGAAGACCGGCGTGTCTGTATAACCTGGAATCAGTCAACGTCCTAGCTGCTCACTACGAGAAGGCGCTGATAGGCAAGTTCAGCCGCGGCAAGCCACCAATGGAACAAATCCATGCTGCTTTCAAGAAGATTGATTTCAAATCACAATACCAGGTGGGATTGCTTGATTACCGTCACATTCTCATCAGGTTCAAGGACTCAGAGGACTATCAAAGATTTTGGCTGCAGTCATACTGGACCATCGCCGGAGCAACGATGAAGGTTTTGAAGTGGACCCAGGACTTCAACCCGGATCTTGAATCTTCGATTGTGCCGGTATGGATTTCTGTTCGAGATGTGCCTATTTATTATTACAACAAGTCCCTGATCCAAGATGTAGCATCACAGATTGGAAAGTTCATTAAAATGGACTCCGCCACCTGTGGTGTTACCAGGCCATTGGTGCTCAAAATGTGTGTTGAATTGGACCTCAAAGATGAAAGAATCACATCAATCCCCATTGGTAGAACCGATAATTACAAAGAGTGCCCCATTGAGTACCACCAGCTGCCAAGCTACTGCAAGCATTGTAAAAAGATAGGGCATGATGAGGTTTCATGCATCCACCTGCACCTCGAGTTAAAGAGGTCTTGGAAGAAAAAGGAGGTCTATGCCACCCACCACATGCAGGGTCATCTGGTCTCACTGCAGCAGAGAAGGAGATGGTACCCAAACAGCAACAGCAGGAAGTCAATGGTGGCAAGGACATGGTCATATTCAACACTAATAAAAGCCATCAAATACAAGACCAGACCATTACTTTTGTCCTTGTATCCAACCACTCAGAGAGGCAAAGGAGTTCATCCACTGTATCCTTTATCTCATTAGATGATTTACATGTTAACAGCTTCAAAAATAACCTCAAAAAATCAAAAGGACAAACTCAGTTGCAGATGGTTCCTTACCAATCTCCTATGGAGATATCCAATTCCTTTTCAATATTGCAGGATTCAGAGGATCTCAGTTCAGAAGAGGATGAGGAATCTGATAGCAATCCAGTCAAAAAATCAAAAGGACAAACTCAGTTGAAGATGGTTCCTTACCAATCTCTCAGTTCAGAAGAGGATGAGGAATCTGATAGTAATCCAGTCAGTAAAGACCCTAAACTTGTGGGAATGGAGAAAAACAACTCCACCAAAAGGGACTCAACAGCAGGTCACTCAGGTAAAACATGTAACTTTATGAATGTCACAGCAATAAATGATGTTCACTCTAATACTGAATCTAAACTCATACATTCAGAACCTGATATGCATGTGAATACAGTAGTTGATACTGATTTACACATTTCAAATAGCATGTTATCAAAAGATTTAGCCAATCATGAACACAAGAGGAAGGCAAAAAAAAACTAATGCTGATAGTGTTAGTAGGTCATTAAGACCAAAGCAAAAAGTCAAGTACCTTGTTTAAATGATAAGTCACAAAATCATAGGTAACATGCTAGTATGGAATTTGAGAGGTTTAGGTACATCCATTGATAGACTTCAGGCCTTAATAGTTATTCATAACATATCAATACTATGTGTTATAGAACCTATGCATGACAATGACATGATAAATACATTACAACATGTACTGCACTTCAATAATGCATATGCTGCTGAACATGCTAAAATTTGGCTATTATGGAAAAATAATTTCTGTATAGACATCATCTCACAATCTGATCAATATGTGTTAACTGCAATAACTGACTCCACCACCTATATTAAATGGCATTATGTCTTTGTATATGCTAAAGTTCTAGCTAGACTTAGGAAACAACTTTGGAGTGACTTAATTGCTCTACCTCAAGCCCCCACTATATATATAGGTGACTTTAACACTGTTAGATCCATTTCTGAGAGAAAAGGCAGAACCAAACCCCCTGTAAATAGCATCACTGACTTTAATAGTATGATAGACGGTCTAGCCCTAAGTGAGATTAATACTGTGGGTAATCAGTACACATGGTCAAATAGGAGGGCAGGCAGAGATTTATTGTTGCAGAAATTAGATAGAGGGCTGAGTAATCTTGCATGGAACTCCCTATTTCCACTTCTTCCAAACCCTATTAAATGAGCCACAGGAAGGAGACAATGGTACTTTTCTCAAGGATTTCACCTCTCAAATACCAAGACTGGTTACTGATGAGGAGAATTTAACACTTTTGAAGGAAGTATCCATGGATGAATTGCAGAAGGTGGTGTTTGATCTAAGTAAAGATAGTGCCCCTGGATCAGATGGGTTTTCAGGTGCTTTTTTCAGAGGCCCATGGGAGATTATCAAGGAGGATCTCCTAAATTCAGTTAAGGAATTTATGGGAGGTACAATGATCCCTAAAGCTATATCAAGCACATGGTTAACACTTATCCCAAAAAAACCAAACCTCTGAGTTTAGACCTATAACCTTATCTAACTTCCTCAATTAGGTGTACTCCAAAATTTTGGCAGAAAGGATAAAGCCTTTACTGACAAAATTGATATCTCAAGAACAATCAGCCTTCATTAAGGGCAGGGACTGATAATATAATTCAGATGAAGGAAATGGCTAGATTGCTGTGTAACAATGGGAAGAGTCAAAATTTGATAATAAAATTGGATATGCAGAAAGCATTTGACAGGGTATCCCGGAGCTTTCTAAATTCAATTTTGCTTCATTTTGGCTTCCATGGATCCTTTGTCAATATATTAATGCAGAACCTGGCAGCAGCTAGCTTTTCTGTGCTAATAAATGGTGTGGCCTCAGGGTTCTTCCCCTCCACAAGAGGAATAAAGCAAGGGGATCCAGTTTCCCCATTCCTCTACATACTGGTGACTGAAACTTTTTCCGGATCCCTTAAAAAATTAGTCAGCATCAACCACATAGAGGGATTTCTGATGCCAAGAAGAGTTGATCAGATCACTCACTTGATGTTTGCAGATGATACTGCAATATTTGCCAATTCTAAGCTTAGAAACATGAAAAGAATAAAAGCCTTCCTGGAAGCTTATGAGTGCTCTTCTGGCCAAAAGGTCAACTTTTCCAAATCTGGGTTCTATGCTCACACAGAAACCACTAGGCCTAAAATCAGATCCATAAAGAGGACTTTAGGGATGAAAAGAGGCAGCATGCCTTTTCAGTACCTAGGCATACCAATTTTTGGAGGCAGAAATTTGGTTAGGTATTATCAACCAATACTGGAAAGAATGGAGAGAGCTACTGGGAATTGGAAGAATGTGTGGTTGACTGGGGCTGGTAGAATGATTTTAATTAATCATGTGCTATTGGCCATCCCAGTTCACTATTTCTCTGTGTTGCAGCCCCCAAAAACAGTAATTCAAAAAATGGAAAAAATAGCCAACAGATTTTACTAGGGTGAATCCAATCATGGACAGAGGAAAATATGGAGAAAATGGCAGGGTCTGGCTCTCCCTAAAATGTAAAATGGGATTGGATGCCAGGATCTTGCAGCATTTGTAAAAACCTTTTCCTGTAAGATGTGGTGGAAGTTACAAAAAAATGACAATATATGGACTAAGCATATTTGGTCACTTCCAGTAACACATAAAAAATTCCACACTTGGCAAAGAATTTGTGAAATCACAGAACATTGCAATAGTCAGTCTATGGTCTGTTATGGCATTGGATCCTGCTCATTCTGGAACTCAAACTGGATAGGATCAGGAGTTTTGTTTTACAAATGGACAGCCAAAAGGGAGATCCCATTCCCTGATATATCTGTGGCTGGATTTGTTCAGGACAAGAACACAATTCTGCCACAACTTTTACACTCCTTACCCACTGATATAATTGCTATTTTGCAGGAGGCACAAATTCAACATTCGCATGCTGACAAATTGCTCTGGAAGCCAGCCAGAAATGGAGACTTTTCAGTGAAATCAGCCTACCAAAGCCTCAGAAAAAGGGAAGATGAAGTGAATATCTTAAAGCAGGTATGGAAAATGCCAACTCCCCCTAAAATGTCACATCTATTATGGAGAATCAGGAATAAACTTCTTCCTTTTGATGATATTCTTACCAAATTTGGCTTTAATATTCCATCCAAATGCCCAATGTGTTATAACTGTGATAATATTGAACATTACTTCAATGCTTGCTCAGCCAATCTGGAAAGTTGGAATTTTTTTCATAACATGCTAGCAATCAGACACAGGGAATTTATAGCTTTCAATCAGACATATGTGGGGCTCTCAAAAGTTCACACCACAGTAATTAGGACTACTGCAATGGTGGTGGTCTGGCACCTGTGGAGAAGGAGAAACCAGCTCATATATGATAATAAGAATATCAATTCTCAGACACTCTGTCAGCAAATTATCAGATTTGTTTCCCTTATCTTCACTGCTTCTCCATTAATTGGTAATCCAGCTAGGAACCATTTTATTATAGAAATTGGGTTGGCCCCCTTTCATTAATAGGAAAAGACCAAAACCGGTTAAAATAATAAAGTGGAAACCACCTGACAATGGATTTAAAATTAATGTGGATGCATGTTTTAGAAGTGATGGAGGAACAAACATAGGAATTGTAGTAAGGAATACAGATGGGGATGCTGTTTTGATGCAGATGATTCACACTACTTGTTCATCTGCTACTCATGCTGAATTAATAGCTATTAAACATGCATACCAGGTTGGACTTGATAGGAATTTAGGTAGCTTTCAAGTTGAATCTGATTGCTTAGTTGTTGTTAATGGAATTCACTCAGTAAACTCCATAGATTGGAGATACTATTCACTGTGTTATGAGTTAAACAAATTGTGTGCACTGCATTCCCTGTCTCACATTATGAGAGAAGGTAACACTGCTGCTTATTACATTTTTGAAATGGGGGCTGATCTTATATTATCCTATATAATAACTCCACCCCTAGTACCAAATAAGCTAAGGGCAATTTTACAGCTTGATAAGAGGGGAATCCCTAATATCAGATTTGATCTTTAAACCTTGTGAAAGGATGTGGTACTGCTGATAGCTTTTGATTGCAGGAAATCCAAGGGAATTGGAGATACATGCTCAATAAGAATGGAGACTACAAGCTGGACAGTCTCTCATAACCAAGTCCAACTGCAAATGCCAGACCATTAATTTTGTATAGTAATTTTGTAAACCTAGATTAGCAATTCTTTTGGCAATCTAATCTAGTCCTATGGATATCCATTCTTGCCTTCATAACTAGGGTGGCAAAATTGTGCTTTGACCTTTGCTGGATCAATCACTAACATGTTTCTCTCAGTTTTTGAATCAAGAATGACTCTCTATAAATCCATAGGATTAGAATCCACAAATAGCCAGTGTAGGTTATTCTCTATGTAAAGGCTGAAGCCTTGGCTTCTGTTCTGTAAACTCTTATATGCCAGTAATGGCCTTTTGGACTGGGGAGCCAATGAAAAACCAGCCACCTATGGTGGTTTAACTTAAAAAAAAAGATTTTTTACACTATTCAGCACACATCTTTGACCAACCGTATCTTAATTTGTTCATATTATCGGATAATTAAAATTTGATATTTAAATATTATATATTGTGATTAATCTAATGATATTGAATATGATAATATTAATGATTATATATCTATTTAAATATGCGGTCAAATTTTAATAATAAATAATATCAAATAGTGCAGATTCAATTGAGACGGAGAGGTAATACTCGTACCAGAGAAATGGGTATTGACAGTTTAACTGGGTTTAGAAAAAATGCAAGTAGTCAAAGTCAAAGGGGCCGCTGTATTGAATTACAAAAAAGGAAGGGAAATCACCGAAAATGAAATAAATAAAATTAGTAAGAGCATATTTAGCATCGGCAGGGAGGGAGAGGAGAGTAATAGATCTGGGGTGGGAGTGAGAGGGGTAGAAGAAAGAAAGAGGTCGTGATCAGTCATGGGATGCTCGTTTTCAGGTCTGAACGCTCTGTATGATGCGGTGAACAGCGGCGGAGATGTGTGGATCAATGAGAACCGATTCAGGATCATCAGGCAGCTCGGCGAAGGTGGATTTGCCTTTGTCTTTCTCGTCAAGGAACTCCCTTCCACCGACCCCGCCAATGCCAGCAAGTTCAGCAAATCCCCTCATCTCTCTGGTAATGTCATCCCCCCCTTTATGATTCAATAGTATTTTTTACGGATTCGCTCATGTCCTGTACCGTGTACTTGTAGAGGACGGGACCTACGCCATGAAGAAAGTTCTCATTCAGAACACCGAGCAGCTTGAATTGGTCAAGGACGAGATCCGGGTTTCATCTCTCTTCAATCATCCCAACTTGCTTCCTCTCCTTGATCATGCTATCATCGCAGTCAAGGTAAATACCCAATTTCAAAATTTCTGTTTATCAGTGGTTTTAGATTCAAAATTCCAATCTCTTGCTCTAGGGCACACCCGAACAATCTTGGAAGCATGAAGCATATTTGCTATTTCCAGTCCATATGGATGGCACCTTACTAGACAATGCCAAAGTTATGAAGACTAAAAAGGAATTCTTCTCCACCACCGACGTCCTTGAAATCTTTCGCCAGGTGAATGAAATAGACAAACACTTTCGTTACTTAACTCTCATGAACATCAATTATATCTATCTATGATATCTCCGTATATTCTTGTATTTGATGTTTTCCCTACGCGTTGCAAATGATTACAGTTTTTCAAATCACGATCTGGATTGTAGGATTGAACAATCCCACAACCCAAGTATGCAAAATTCCTAAATCGATCCTTACTTGTACAAAATCATTGTCGGCTCTATTATCTTACTAGGATCTATTCATGTTTATGTTGAATTTTCCCAATGGCATCAACGTATGAATTTTTAAAGACTTTCTTACTTCTGAATAGTTCTTTTTGAATAATGGCAATTCTTTTGATCTTTAAATCAACGTACAGTAGATTTAAACTCAATGTATTACCCTCAAATATTATTTCAACTTTCAGATGCAAATTTTGATTTTGGTTCACTTATGATGATTTTTGTTTATTAGTCAAATTAATTAAGTGTTTCATTCAACTATTATATATCCTTCCAACATGGTTATGTATAGTTTCTTTAAAAATAGAAACATTCACATCACAATCTGAAACAAAATAGAATGATGTTAGAAATACCCTCTCCCTCCCTCTCCCTCTCCCTCTCTCCCCCCTATTTTTTACACGAGTCACAGTTACATCAACCTATACAATTTACCTTCACATTCACGCTTTACCACATATGTAGATAATACTGTATGTAATACATGTGATAAAAATAAGTGCTTGTGCACATCAAATATGTATGATGATCTATTTCTCTTTACTTATGAAGAGCATAATAGTTATGTTGTATCAAGATACAGTCCAGTGTAGGTTTATAATTTCTTGTATTTTTAATTTAGTAAAATTAGATATCTGCAAGAATTGCTGTTTACTCAGAAGGTTGTTGTGCTGCAGCTTTGTGCAGGACTAAAGCATATGCACAATCTTGAACCTGCATATGCTCATAATGACGTTAAGCCGGGAAATGTTCTTCTGACGCATAGAAAAGGACAACCACCAATTGCAATCCTGATGGATTTTGGTAGTGCACGTCCTGCTCGAAAGCAGATTCGTTCCCGTTCTGAGGCTCTTCAATTGCAGGTTAGCTTTTAATTGACTGCGTGTTTTGAACAAGGCTCTATTTTTATGTTGAAATAAAAGTTCGGAGAATTCAACATCTGTTGATCTCCTGAATCCCTGATATGAATGAGTTACTTTTTCTGATCGTGTAGGAATGGGCTGCAGAGCACTGCTCTGCCCCTTTCAGAGCTCCGGAGCTGTGGGATTGTCCCAGCCAGGCAGATGTAGATGAAAGAACTGATATCTGGTCATTGGGCTGCACTCTATATGCTATAATGTGAGTCCACTTTGTCTAATGACATGCAAACATCATAGCCCCCTGTCCTCTAAAAAGAGTCCACTTTGTAATGCTGAAACAGTTATATTAAGAATGGACTCTTTTGATGGTACGGAGGTAGTAGATTTCAGAGTACTTTGAAATCTAGTGCCATACTTTTCCCGTCATTGTTTTTATATTTATTATCATTTCATCCTCGATACCTCCACAGGTATGGTGTGTCCCCATTTGAATATGCACTAGGGGAGTCTGGTGGAAGCTTGCAGTTGGCCATTGTAAATGCTCAGATAAAGTGGCCGTCTGGACCTAATCCTCCATACCCTGATGCCCTTCATCAATTCGTGACATGGATGCTTCAGCCACAGCCTACAATGCGCCCCCGCATTGATGATATCATAATACACGTGGACAAGCTGGTCACAAAGTTCTGCCAGTGAGAAAATTGTAATGAAAATTGGTTATGATATCTCACTTTCTTGGTTGGAATGTGATTAGAGAGAGTTGGTAGCTAAAATGCGCATGTTGGTCAAGCTCTCTATTTCTCCTCCTCTATCTGCATACCATTGTGTAAGTAGCTGGTTATATTGGTGCAACTTTGATGACCGTCATCATTTATAGTGATCACATTACATGATATGTTGATATAAGAATAAGATTTTATCACCCATGCATTCTCTTGGCTTTTGTTTGTCACAAATATACATTGATATAGTTAATTACACTCAAAGAATATATGTAGAAAATGATGTGCTCTTTGCCTAAGTAGTTGTTTTGCATTACATTGAGTTAACAATCCAATGGCTGTGTTAGTTCTGGTGCTGCTCCTCATCTTCAGAATCTAGTAAGGACAGAAGTTACGGTGTCAGATATGCAATTAGTTGTGATTATGTAGATCTAAAAATGTGTATCAGCTCACCCGATCGTGCATCGTTGCCTATCTGCCCTTTTGCTCTGATCTGTGTAGAGACCATCTTAACTAGTATGCTTCCCCAATACAAGTGCAGTCCAAGTAAGCCAAAGAGTAGAGAGTTAAACACAAAATAAAGAGTAGTTTCCTCTGTAGTTTTACTCCCATCATTCCCTAATATCTGATAGAATTCATAGCTGCATGTAGTTAACCACGAAGAAGACTGGTGAGGACTGAGGAGAATAATGAACTAGTTAAAATAGGGAAGGGAGTTGTTACTGACCTCGTGCTCCTGAGCACCCAAAAGGGAAAATATATAATCCTAAGAATCCACCATGAAAGTGCGAAGATTGTGAACAATATGTCAGCAAGCCTTTGAAGGCCACTGTACTTGGACATCTTTGCAGTTTCTAGAAACACGTCACTTCCTTCGTGGAGGGCTAAGATAACCGATCCAACACGACCACACCTGAAAATATTCAATCAAGTTCAGGCTTACTTGGACAGATACAGGGAATATTGGGTGCTGAGAAAATACCTGAATATGTATGATAGCACGATGAGTATTACTGTTCCGACATGGTGAGCAAGCGAGGCAAGGAAATCAGAACGCCTTGCGTCCCAGAAAAGCACCGCAAAGATTGCATAAATGTAGAATCCTCCACAGTACATGTACAGAAGCTTGAGCTTAAACCTGAGAAAGAAGAAATGTGATGAGGCAAATGTTGTGATTTTGAGGAGAGAGGGAGGCTTACTTCATCTTTTGATGTGGCCAAACCTCGTCCCCAGGGCCTGCCCAGTAGTATCTTGTGTTGCTAAACCAGGGCTCATTGTATATCACCAGAATTGCCAAGATTTCAGCTGATAGAGAGTAAACAGTTTTCCAGGCACATTCTTTGAACTTGTCCACCCTTTTCCTCTCTACACTTGTCCTCAACTTATCCACCTTCTTTCCAAGCATCACCCTCGCTGCTAATGTCTGCATCAAAACACTCATCAATATTCATCACAGTACAGTACAGTTATACATTGAACAAGAGCGATTACCTCAAAGATGAAGGTGTCGAGAACAAACCGAAGCATCGGAAAGAAGACTGCAAAGAAGGGGAGGGCAGCAAGATCCTGGTAGCGAGGGTAAGACTCTTGATCCCAACCATCTTTTGGAGAGATGCTCATCTCAAGCCCACAGAAAGATTAGTCCAACACTTTCTTTTTCATCACATTAATATCATTGAGACTGAGAACTTGAAGAAAATTCAACTCTAGTGGCCTTCCTAACTTGTTCTTCTGTCAGCTTCTCATCCGGTAAACTGACCAGGTCGTACACGCTTACGTCATCCCCAAATAGCTTTCAACCCAAGTGTCATTCGATAATTATATGAATATAAAAAAGGTAAATTCAAACAGCCCATGCAAATTAAATATTATCATTCTAGATCCCAGTATAGTAACATCAATTTGCCTCCCTTAATTTTGTGCGATGCATAACGGGCTACTCCCCGGAAAAGCCCGTAGGAAACTTCATCGTTGGGGCTTACTAGTCACCTCATTCCTTCGAACGAGCGTTCTTCGGGCGTCCATCAATCTATCACTCAATCACAAGGTAGCAAGCCCCCACTTCAAGCGCACCTCTGTATCTACATAATCAGTCTAGGGGTCTAGTTGGTGGGATTCACCACCACATCCTTGTATGCAAGGGGAGATCGCTTGATTCTCCGATCCGTCAGACTCGTAATTCACTTATGACCCCGTGTTCGACAGTCCGACCTTAGTGATGTTAATTGTGATTACATTCATAAGTAGTCTGGTCTATCTTTATTTCATAGATGTCCGAGGATTCACATGGCCCTCGATTTATGTATTTATTCATCCATTCCTACTTTTTTATGCCAATGTTCGTGACTTGAGATAACTCTCAACAATTATTCATGGATGGGAGGGAGCATGTCTTGCTTTTATATTTGTTAATTCATTTCTGGTTTACATGACTTCAGGCGGATAAAGCAGCTATAAAAGCTATGCTTGTCAATCGAATAGGTGATTTTGGATTAGCTCCTCGGATTACGGGTTGTTTTACTCTATCTCATACAGTAGACTTTTCAGTCATTTATTGGATTTCTAGTGCCCCCGAAAATATTGGATTTCTTGCAATATGAGATTTAATGCCATAACTCTTATTTGTATTTTACTTCTTATTGGTACTATTGGGAAATCTGCACAAATATGATCGCATACTTGGTTACCCGATGCTATGGAGGGTCCCACTCCAGTATCCGCTTTGATTCATGTAGCTACTATGGTAACAACTGGCGTTTTCATAATAGCAAGGTGCTCCCCTTTATTTGAATACCCACCTACGGCTTTGATTGTTATTACTTTTGCTGGAGCTATGTCGTCATTTCTTGCGGCAGCCATTGGAATATTACAGAACGATCTAAAAAGGGTCATAACTTATTCAACTTGCACTCAGTTAGGATATATGATCTTTGCTTGCGGCATCTCTAACTATTCAGTTAGCGTCTTTCACTTAATGAATCACGCCATTTTCAAAGCATTTTTATTCATGAGTGCATGTTCGGTGATTCATGCCATGTCAGAGAGCAAGACATGCAGATGAGGGGGGGGGGGGGGGGGGGGCTTGCCTCCTCGTTCCACTTTATCTATGCCATGATGCTCATAGGCAGCTTATCTCTAATTGGATTTCCTTTTCTAACTGGATTTTATTCCAAAGATGTGATCTTAGAGCTCGCTTACACTAAGTCTACCATCAGTGCTCGCTTACACTAAGTATACCATCAGTGGGAACTTTTCTTTCTTCCTCGTCCCGAGCATGAAGCACAATTTTAAATAGGATATATGGAGTGTACTATCACGTTCTCCCCACAACTGATTAGTTGGTTGAGCACATATTCCTTGAAGAAGAACTGGCAACTTAACGTCTTTCCCCTTCGTTGGGGTATCCCCTTTCCGCTTCTCCTTCAACAACTTCCCTCATTGGGATTTGTCAAGCTCCTTCACCTATAGGGATATCACCTTTTCTTCATATTTTCAGGTCTTCTTGCCCCTTAGTTCTTCTACCGGTAGTCTAGTTATAGTTTTGAGCGGATTTAATAAAAAAAAATCATAATGAAAAACTAAATGAATAAAGTCAAATTTTTATGCATTGAATGATGAAAAAGTTTGTACACATTCCTTCCAAGAACTTGGTATTAACCCCCATTGCATATTAGTACTTATTGAGTATAGAATAAATCTGCTTAGCTTTGTTCCTACTAACAAAGTTCTTCTATTATTTTATTACCAACTGAATAGAATAAATATTAGTTCTTGTTCGGAAATAATCCACTGAATAAGGGAAGTATATAGGATTACAGTATTTTCCAATGCAATAAAGTTACACAATGTCTATTTTCTTTGACAAAGGGGTATTTCCATGGGTTTGCCTTGGTATCATGTTCATACCGTTGTATTGAATGATCCCGACCGTTTGCTTTAAGTTCATATAATGCATACAACTCTTGTTGCTGGTTGGGCCGGTTCGATGGGCCCTATATGAATTAGCAGGTTTTGATTATTTTGACCCCGTTCTTGATCCAATGTGGAGAAAGTGTATGTTTGTATACCCTTCATGACTCTTTAGGAATTACCAATGCGTACAGGAGGTACTGCAACAAATCAGGGTATTTGGAGTTATGAAGGTTTAGCTGGTGCACATATTATATTTTCTGGTTTATATGCTTTTTGGCATTGGGTATACTGGGATCTAGAAATATTTAGCAATGAACGCACATGAACACTTTCTTTGGATTTGCCCAAAACTTTTGGAGTTCATTTATTTCTTTTAGGAGTGGCTTGTTTTGGTTTTGGTGCATTTCATGTAACAGGCTCGTATGGTCCTGGAATATGGGCGTTAGATCCCTATGGGCTAATGGGAAAAGTACAACCTGTAAATTCGGCATGGGGGGAATATTTAGGGCGGGCTCAATGGATAATGGGGATGGGATAGCTGTTGGATGGCCAAGATACCCCATCTTTCGAGATAAAGAAGGGCATGAGCTTTTTGTACATCGTATGCCTACTTTTTTTCAAACATTTGTGGTTGTTTTAGTAGATGGTGAGGGAATTGTTAGAGAGGATGTTCTTTTTAGAAGAGCGGAATCAAAGTATAATGTAGTGTAACTGTTGAGTTCTACAGTAGTGAACTCAATGGAGTCAGTATAGTGATCCTGCTACTGTAAAAAATATGCTATATATGCTCAATTAGGGGAAAATTTTGAACTAGATCGTGCTACATTGAAATCAGATTTATTTTTCGATTAAAGTACTATGTAAAGTGTAAAATCTTTGGTTTTTCCTCTTCCTGTATCCCTATGGGATAGGTATGGTGTTTAAATCAATAAAGAACCTTTTCTTTTGTATGAATCGATATTTTTTCCATTCCAATTCCTTCCCGATACCTCCCAAGGAAAATCTAGGATTGTCTGTTTCGGTATTCACTCTTGTAAAGGGCAGGAGCTTTTTGTAAAGAAGGGTGGAAGCTTTTTGTACATCGTATGCCTACTTTTGTTTTTGAAACATTTCCGGTTTTTTAGTAGATGGCGAGGGAATTGTTAGAGCGGATGTTCCTTTTAGAAGAGAGGAATCAATGTATAGTGTTGAACAAGTCAATGTAAATGTTGAGTTCTACGGTAGCGAACTCAACGGAGTCAGTTATAGTGGCCCATCTACTGTAAAAAATATGCTATACGCGCTCAATTGGGGGAAATTTTTGAGCTAGATCGTGCTACATTAAAATCAGATTTATTTTTCAACTAAAAGTACTATGTAAAATGTAAAGTCTTCGGTATTTCCTCTTCATATATCCCTATGGGATAGGTATGTTGTTGAATCAACGGAGAACCTTTTCTTCTGTATGAATCAATATGTTTCCATTCCAATTCCTTCCCGATACCTCCCAAGGAAAATTTGGAATTGTCTGTTTCGGTATTCACTCTTGTAAAGGGCCAAACTAAGCTAAAAGTGCCTGGCTTGTCTTCTTAAGATTCCTAACCGACCTGTACATTCAATATAGAAATTCGTTACAGTTACAGAAGATAATTAAGATAACGAGGCTTCGAAGGTTAGACAGTATCCTTATGTCCATCAGTCTTCGAAGCGATTTCTTACTGTTTTGGATTCTATAAAAAAAGTACTAAAAATGATGGGATTTCTACAACTTGTTCCACAAAATCCAACTACTAGAAAGGCTGAAACTTACTCCAAATAGTCAACTACCATCCGTGAGCGGATACCATCGAGTTATCGGCCAACAAGGCTTGATGTAATTGAGCTCGTCATAACGATAGGAATCAGTACAGAAAGAATACATTACCCTGGGGTTTACCTATATCTTTAGCTGATTGCAGCTTGGTAGCCACAAAGAAAGCTCTCGTTGAAAGGTACTAGACGCTTGAAGCTTACTTTCATTTTTCACCAAAGCAAGCTCCTTTAGCCGCATTGATAGAATAATAATAAATGATTAAGGCAAGGAACTACTGATTGATCTACGAATGCCTGGAGGAAGTTGATTGCATTAGTCTCATATTCATGCCCATAATCCGCTGTGAGGGAATTCTCTCTTGTCCCTGGTAAGAGATCTTTGAAAGAGGTTCAGAAACCGGGAACATTCATATCAAAGGTCTTTGCTCTGTGATTCATTGAGCATCTTGGATGAAGGAAGGATCCCTATAGTCATATGACCTTTAGAAAACCAGAAGGAAATTTGTAGACAATAAATTAATACTTTTGCCAAAAAAGTACTTCAATATATCAAAGGAAGCCTATGTTTGGATCTCTTTTCCCCGTTCATAATTTTTCTAGGAATTGGACCAGACAGGCGCAATTAGCTTGATTGGTTTTTCAGGGTGATTCTCGTTCTGGTTCCGGGTGATTGTTTTTTAAGCAGACCACGAGGAGTTGATTAGTGCCCCGCCTGCTCTGGGCGTCGATCGGCTACTCTCCTCCTCCCTCTATCTCCACGTAAGGAAATTCATGGATAGAGCGGGTTTTTGGTGGAACGCCAGGTGACGAGGCCACCTCTAATCCCCCTCAACCGTGGATCAAGTTGGACCATCTTCTCCACCTAAACCAGCACCAGATGCTGCAGTTTTTACTCCGATCGAAATAAAAAATATGGAAAGAGATCTTCCATAAAAGGAGACTCCTTCGAGCCTACATATAAAACTACTCTGAAAAAAAAAGAAAAATATCCTTTTTGATGAGCGCGAACAACAAAAATTGGCAGTCGATCAAAACAATATATGAACCGGAATAAGCATTTATATTACTGATCTCATGGATAAAACCATTCCGTATTGGACAATCGGCTACATCAGATTATGAAGGATATTTCAATGAATAGATTTTCATAACCTCTGGCTATCCACACATTTGATCGGAGATTGCTTGGAGATTGGTGATACCAGGCCCAGGCCCAACTACCTGAATAATAACACGGGCCAGGCCCAAGAAGAGGTCAGCTCCTATGGAGGTACCCAAGGCTGGACCACTCAGATGGAGACGGCTAAGTGCTGAATCACGCTCAGGATGGACCACCCGGAGGCTTAGGGAAGCAGTATAAATAGTGCTACCTACCATTATCCCAATTAAGCTATTTCTATCGCTCACACTAGTGAATTCCCCTTTTCTCTCCAAGGACCTGTCTTTAATCATCACGCCGGAGGTTCTACCCTCGGGTATCCCCGGGGCTCTGTCTTGCAGGACCAGGATAGCGGAGCAGCCGAGCAGGAGAAGGAAACCCTTCAGGCACACCAGACGGGCAACATCATGTTGGCACGTCCGGTGGGACAAGTCATGTTCCTAAAAACTCTCGATGCCGCCTAGAGGTCGACCGCTGCGAAGGGGTGCCAGAGCTTCCTCGCCGATGTCTACCCGGTCTAGGAGTAGGAGGATGGGAACGGGTAGAAAAAATGCCAAAAGGGTGAGATTGTAAAATCAGTAATTTTGTGTTGGCATAATTTGTGAACAACAGATTTGGCATTCAATTGTCTGTTCCGCAGTTCATCAGTACCCAGACATTATAATGTCCAACACATATTTCAGAAAACAAGGACAGTCCAAGTTTACTATGGCTGATTAGATTAATTATGGCAATGTAATTCAGCCGTGTTCTTCTAGATTTTATGTATGGTTTTAGGTCGGTAGGTGAAAAGAAATAGGAAATTGATCTAGCATTGGTAAGATCTTTCCTAGTTAGAATTAGATTAGAATATTGATTTTCCTTCTCTACGTTATTGCAATTATAGGAATCCAGATCAGAAAATGAAAAGTGAGAGTTGGATCCGACCAGAATAAGGATCGCAAACGCTCTATACATGGGCATATCCAAGATTTTACCTAACATGGGCCTGATTAATCACAGACTTTTGAGTTCGAAAGGACTAATGAAATTATAAGAATAAAGGTATAACAAGTAATTTATTTAGAGATATAAAAGTCATAAATATAAAGGACTAACTATTGTTAAAGAAAATATAAATGTTATCTGAATCTCACTTTTATCTTTTTTTTGAAAAGTCACTTTTCTCTCTTTGATCTTCTCAAAAGTGTCGATAATTGAGTCAATGAGAATGGTTTCCGCGATCTCTCTTTCAATATATAGCACCAAAGAATCTCGCAGAAAATCATTTTACGAAAACTTGTTTAACAATTTTCATGGCTGAAAAGACTCATTTAGATGTTGCAGTAGATGCCAAAAGAGTCGAGACAAGGCACAATAGCCTATAAATTAAGGGATACACATTTACCTTTCCCGTAGTCACAAATCCCCGACATAAATCACCAATATTTGACAAATTTGTGTCTATATTCTTAATATTCCATATATTTGTACTAGCTTATAAATATTCAAATCCCAATCGAAATTAAATTAAAAATCAAATCCCAATGGCATAAGTATGACTTATTATTAAAATATTTTATAGGAATAAGAAATATTACTAATAGGATATCCTATAAGGATTAAAAATAAAATAAAAACAAAAAACTTATATAAAACTAACAAAATGCGTGTGGTCCCTACTAATAGTCCACTACTTCAATTAGAATTCTAATTTTAGTAAATTCTTCTGCCCTCCTTATGTGTATATGTTGATTTGTTTTGAAAAGGGGGGCCACCAATTATTTTTTTTTGACAAAATACTATTTAATGAAGAGAGAATAGTATATAAAGCTTCTTCCAAACAAAATCATGGGTGGGCCGGGCCCCTCTTGGCCCACCCGTGGATCCGCCCATGGATTTGTAAAAGCAAGAACCTTATGACATTATTCGACACCGATTCAGGAAGCATCCAAGCAGAAGCAGAAACCGTGGTTGAGGTTTTGCATCAAAGAATCAATGGAGATGCTGAACCAATTTTGAGATTCATGAAGCAAAAGTAAACAACAATCAACATTAAAGGCCGCTCGTGTTTGGAACAGGTTGGTAAGTTGCAATCATAATTCACACACTGAATATAGGGTTAAGTAGCAAAAGAGTTTTGTACAGCTACCGGGCTATTTAGTGAATATTTCAAGTTAGGCTATTTAAATCGAAGTATGTTTTCGATATGTTTTAAAGCAAAATAATTATTAATTTCCTGGGTCACCTCTCTGCGGAGCTTGGCGTCCTGCTCGCTGAGATGGTCTAGCTCAAAGGTTGAGAGCATTCACTAGTTGTATGTTAATCACTTCCACATAATAGACATTTACCTTTCTTTCTCCAACATCTACGTTCATCATGGCCACCCTTTATGACAATAATTACATTGATTTTCACGGCCCTCCATATAGAGTCCCTGGTTGCGGTCGGTACTAGTAGGATTCCTAACAACAGAAGCATTTCTTGTATCTACTGGCACAACACCTAGTCGAGACCATGAACTCCCTTAATGTACATCTATTCTCCCTTGAGGTTACAACAAATTACTCGATCTAACAACTCGATTTTGCACTAGTCTTTGCTCCATTTTAACACGTTCTAGATGCTAAGCATTTTCCACATCAACTATATATGATGGTTGCTCTGCTGAAACTAGACCTTCTTTAAGTTCAAGATTAAGACCTTGAACAAAACGTGCCTCTCTCCATCGGTGCTCACCAATCTGGTACAAACTTGGCTAACTTGTCGTATTTAGTTACATACTAAGAGACGAACTGGTTCCTGTTGTAGTCTCACAAATTTATCAGTGCGAGCCTCTCAAACCAAGGTGGTGAAGTACTTTTTTTTTGAATTCCTTCTCAAAATTCACCTGAGTCTTTGGCGTACATTGTGTTCCCATTTGAAACTTCTACGAGTACCAACCAAGAAGCTACTGCTTCAGTGAATTGAAATTTTGCAAAAGCCACTTTGCATTTATCAGTATAGCAAAGAGATTTGAAGATGTTAGTCATTTCTTCCAACCATGCTTTAGGTGAAGATTTCCGTCAAACTTTGGTGGATGAAATTTCCGGAATCGCTCCAAGGCAACATCCTTCTCATCAGGTCGCCAATTCCATCCCACATTAGCTTGGTTTGTTTGGGACCGACTCTGGAGAAGTTGGGTGATACACTCTAAAGTTGTGGCAACATGGGTGTTATAGTCAGGTATGCCACTCCTCACATGTGGCTCAGGACTGGTTTCATGGGAACCATTTAGCTCCATTTCACTATACATAATATGGACCACGTTAATTGCATAATGAATATCATTCATTTTTTCCAATCAAAACTCCTACAAATTTATACGTATATGTTTTTTTTTTCAATATTAGGTTTTGTTTAAAAGAAAGTAATAACCAGTAATGCAACACATTGACAATTAGCAAATAGAAAATAGAAGGCTACTTTATTTATTCACACAAGAGGTGACACAGTGTGGATGACACATAGACCCTAGTTATGCCCCTCTCCCTTAAAGCTACCTATATAATCAAAAGCGTTTTGGCGTACATCAAAAGATTCTTTTTTTCCTGGTAGCTACACTAGCCTACTTTGCATTTAGCTTTAATAGATTAGCTAGGACAGGGGTGCTCTTAGAATGTCTCTCGACCCTAATGCGAAGGACCAAGGTTATCAGTGAGTAACATTTGGACAACTCTACTCTCCTGGAAATGGAAATGGGAGGGTGTTGAACTACATGATCCTGGTCCAGGTTTTCCATGAAGATTAGCCATTTCATTAAGCATAATATCAAGCAGGTGGTCTAGCTCCTTGAGCATCCCTCCCAGACGAGCCAAATCATGTTGCTGAATCTCATGATTCTGGACTCTTTGAGCAGCCAACTGCTTCTGGAGGCTTCTATTGTCACTGTAGACCTTACAAAACTAAATTGTCAGGTCTTTATTCACTTCAAGCTCTTCATTCAATTATTCTTCCAAGGAACCAATACTATGGATTAAGCCTGCCCCATTATCAACTAGCTCATCTCGCTCCCGTGCAATAACAAGTACTATACGATTGGGATACGAGTTCTTAGACCAACACCCGCAGCTATACCCAGCCCTATAATGCACTAGGCGCCATATTCGAACCTCACGACTCCCAACCTCCACATAGAAGACTGGACGAGCCTGAGGGTTGTATTACCATCCATTCTTTGCTACCTACACAGGAGAACATGATCAACAATAACTCATGGAGTTTTTGTTTTTATTATTATTTTCCAAATTTCATATATTGTATTATTCATTTTATGGACTCTACCCTTAACCTCAGTACCCCAGAAATCTTCAGATTCTAAAACCTAAATCACCTTGTAGAGCTTCCGCTCTGGTACCACTCTGTAATGCCTGAACTGTACTCCATGTCCAATATGGTGAGTACAGTTGAACGTCTACCTGATTCACATTAGGACTTAGAAACAAATCACATGAGTTAACTCATACAAAAGTGATCTTTATTACTTTAGAACTAGTATCCAAGTTTCATATAAAAACAAAACACACCCAAAAACATGTAACTTTGGCTAACTATAGTTGTACCAGTCTCTTATGGTTGTTGCAGCGGACCAACGACATCTACATCAAGTGGACCCAACTCCACATAAGCATAATCCTCCCGACCCCCAACTGTCATGACGCACATAAAACACATAGATGAGCTTTCGTCCAGTGGTATTTTCTCAAAATGCATGCATACATTTTTATCTTTAAGCCTGAAGAAACAATTTCAAAATATCTCCTGCAATCATGTACTAACTTTCAAAGAATCTAAATATACTTAAACAAAGAATGAAGTTACAGTTCTAAAGAAACATCATATAATGGTTTTATATTTAGAAAGTAATTTTTTATTCATTCTCAGAATTATCTATCACTTATAATAGAGCCGAGTAATTACAAGGGAAATAACCCTGCAGATCACATCAAGCAAAAGCAGATATCCCCTACATTAATTATCCCCTGTAGAGTAACACATAAGCATGATAGTTAAAACATATTGGATTTTCCCCCTAAAAGTGAGAATACTCACAGAAGTTTGTAGGATTGATATCGATATGCTCAAGGAAATCTAGTTCATAATTATTCTACCCACGGCTTCACATTCGTCCCCTCTTTCAAGAAATTCCGTCCTCGAAATTTTCGCATGGAGGGAAATAAGTGAGGGTAGCTTTTCTTCATCTCTTCCTCTAGTTTCCAAGTGGCTTCTTCTATCCTATGGTGTTTCTAAAGGACTTTAACAGTTGGTATTTCTTTGGTGTGCAACTGTTTTACTTGGCAATCAAGTATTTGAATAGCTTGTTCTTCAAACACAACCTTATCGTCTAATTCCAACCCGTCATGGCATATCACATGATTTGGGTCTTGGTGGTATTTTCGAAGAAAGGATGCATGAAAAACATCATGCATTTCCGCAAGATATGGAGGTAAAGCGATAGCAACATGCCAATTTGTTGGATTATAACAAATGGTCCAACAAAAAAATGCATAATTGATGATGATGGTTAATTTGATGATCGATTGATGATTTGAAGTTAATGATTGATGATTAATGTCGGTTTTGATGATTGGTGATTTTTGATTGATGATTAATGTCGATTTTGATGATTTTATAATAATTTGATGATTGATAATTTATTATTGATGATAGTGATGATGAATAGGGAGATTAAATGTGTCATATATTTCTTATTGCAAAATGGTCCCTGGATTTTATTAAATTTTCAGTAATGGCACCAAATATTTAATATTTATATTCCAGCCCCAAAATTATTTTGCGCCTCAACCTAACACCCCTTGCCTTATTAGAGAGTTTCTCTTGAAGGTTATCTTTCTTTTTATTAGAACTAATGGTGTGTGGATCTGAATAAACCTTTCATTAGAATTATGATTGCTCCTTAGTTAGATTTCATCAAAAATGGCCATGAAATTTAAGAAACACTCTTTATTCAACTACCATTGGAGATGCTCTTGCACCCTTTGGTCATTAATTTTTTAATTTTTATTTACTTATCTCTTCATTAACTTTTATTTCACTAACTTATGATGAATAAGTAAAATAATTTTATTTGCATACTATTTTTTGACTAAATTGATTTTTTTATTAACCAAATTTTCATTAATAAAACATCAGTCCAAACTTACAAAATAATGGCCTTCTCTCCCAGCCAAAACAACACAAATTTTTTAAACAACAAGAAACTGCTATCGATCAACAATGTAGCTAGATGAACTGTCTCCCTTTGCACTTAGCTATAATCTGAATTACCAGAACAGTGGCTGGCATCATAGAATACTGAAAAATCCTTCTGTTTCTTTCAAGCCAAGTCTCATATAGAGCAGTGAGGTGCAACATCAACTTGCTCCATTTCTTCCTTCTTCTCAATTGCATTAAATATATCTTCACCATCCTCATTCTGTATAGTTGGCAGTTTGAGGGGCTACAACACAGTGTTCAGAAAGTCACAAGAGCATAATAAGTGAACTGCAGTTTCAGCCACTTGATGACATAAGCAGCAAGGAGGTTGTGGTCCCAACACATTGAAACTTTACAATCTATCAACAGTAGCCAATCTTGAGTGTAACAACATCCAGATAAAAAACCTATGCTTAGGTAGCACTTTAGAATGCCAGACCAGCCGAGCTAAGTAGTCCTTTTCACTGCCTCCCTTCTTCAAATTGTAAACTGCCCTGATACTTAACTTACCAGATTTAGCCAAACATTCAGCTCCTCTAGTTAGCATAAGGTCCCTTTCCTGCATCAGAGGTTTCCAACCCCAACTAAATTTACTAAATTCTTCAAGCAACTCACCAGATCCAGTAAAGAAGGAGTGAATAGCTACAGTAAAATCATCACCAATAATTGACCAGGTTTTCTTAAACAAATGACTGGTAAAGCTATCTTGACCTGGACTTTTGCTGGATTTGATGTCCTTCAAACCTGAGTAAATTTCAGGAGCAGTAATATGCTGGATTAACTTGGCTTGTTGAGAACTGTAAGGACATTTTTCTCTCTTCACTATATCATCTTGGATCCCCATGCTGGTTTCATAAGATCTACCTAGGTGTTGTTCAAAAAACTGAGTAAGACGTGCTGCTATTTCTTGTCTGCCTTGTATCATCTTCCCATCATGTTTCAAACAGACAATATGGTTTGAGTACACCTCCTGATTTTCAGAGAAGCATAAAAAGAGCAGTAGGCTTGTCACTTTCCTTCAACCATTTTACTTTTGCTCTTTAGTTCAAAAACCTATATTCAGCCATCTGTAACTGTTCAGCTGTTGTTCTTGCATCAGTTTCAGCATCTTGCAGGGAGGGACTAAATTTATTTTTATGCCCCCAACATAATGCTACCAGCTTCCAGTCCCGGTCCGGATACAGCAGGTGTCACCGGTTCGGATGAGGCTTCGTCCGTGCTCCGCGTGCTCTCACCTAATAGACCTGCAAAACAACGCCCTGGAGTATCCCGAGGATAGCTACTCCGACGTGATGATGAAAGAGGGGCCTTTGAATCGGAGAGAGAATAAGGATATATTGAGAGAGTTTTAGTCTGATAGAACATACCTTTCTCCACAAGTCCAAAGCTATATTTATAGGTGTGAGGTGGTGAAGATCCAACCCAGAGGTAGTGGTCCTGCTTGCTTGTCCTTATCCGGGGACAGGTCATATTCATGTCCTTTCTGTCCCCGGATAGCGCCATTCTAGCTGACGTCATATGGATCGGACCACTGTCTGGGCCGGAGCCTAGATATGAGCCAAAGCCCATATCACCACTAGCCCCCCCGAGACATGGGACCGATCCGGAGGTGTCTGATCCGGAGGAGGGGTCCCGTATCTCACTTTCAAGTTGATGCTCTCCTGTCGAGCATATTATGAAGTCTAAGTTTGTTAATGGGATCCGCCCGGAGGCATGCAATCCGACTCGGAAGTGCGTTCCTGGGCCATTCTCTAGGGTGCGAGTTTGATCGCGCGCTGGGCGTTCAATCTTCTTTTACGCGAGGCGCGTGTTGGTAAGCGCATTTATGAAGCGTGTAATAGCGTCATAAATGTGGTGTTGTCAATCGAGAAATTCTGTTTTCTTTTCAAAATAAATTATGTTCTCTTTTCAAGAAAGAAATCATGTCGCCTTAGGACTCGGCCCCCATCTGCCCATAGGATTTCTATAAATAGGGGTCCTAATCAATCACTTTCAATTTTCATTCTCTCATTTTCAATTTACGTTCTCTCGTTTTCTTCTTCTTCTTTCGTTATATTCTCTCTCCTCTTCATATCTATCCATTCCCAGCCACCATGACTACCCATAACTCTGAGAGAGATCTCGAGGTACCCGTTAACCAAGATCCTAATAACGATCAAAGGGAAGAGTCGTCCGATGATGGGGGTGACGCTGTGTTACGATACCTATTCCTACTCGAGATTGGCATTGGATAACCTACATTAGACATAATACCAAATCTTATTATATTAAGAAGTTATTTACTTTTCCTTTTCTTGTTTAGAAAGTTATTAGTTTTCCCCTTTCTTATTTAGAAAGTTATTCATAGAGAAGTCTATATAAGCTGATGTTTAGACTCCTATTTTATTTAATCAATCAATTCATTCAATAACATTATTTCTTCCGATTCAATAAAGGTTGTTTAGATCACAAAAGTCAAAGATCTTATCTCTATTGAGCCTTGAAGAATCAAGTCTCATCATTTGGTTTTCAGAGCACGGTTACTATATATATAAAAAATCATGAAATTTTTTTCTTCTATTCACCATGACGGTCAAGAGTATGGAAGAAACTGTCAAGCAGCAACAGGAACAACTGGAGTTACTCATCGCGGAAGTTGCAGCAACAAAGAATAGAGTTGATTTCCAATTGGACGAGTTCAAGCAGCACTTGGATGCAAAATCCGATGCCCAATTTGCAAAACTTGTTTCTCTTCTCGAGCAGCATAAGGGTGTCCAGCCTGGATCGTCCAAGTCTGATGATTCGGAGAATTCACGTCCATCTTTCCAACGGTATGGACGTCTCACTTTTCCAAAATTTGAAGGGATTGAACCTGCAAATTGGATCTTTCAAGCCGAACAATACTTTCGTCTAAATGAAATTCCCGACGACAAGCGTGTTGGTCTTGCTTCTCTTTATCTTTGTGGAGATTTTGTATCTTGGTATCGTCACTTTGAACAAACATTGGGAGGCTTAACCTGGACCCAATTCTCGACTTCTTTTTGCCAGCGATTTGGTTCTCTGGAATATAGGGATCCCATGGCTTCTCTGTCGAAGCTTACTCAGGATGGTTCAGTCAAGTCTTATATAAATAAATTTGAGACTTTTTTGAACTTAACCCACAGGTTGGTTGATGATCAGCTTCGCGTGAGTATGTTTTTGTCTGGACTACGACCTGATATTCAGGCAGGAGTTTGACTTTTGCACCCACTCAGTCTCACTCAAGCTTTCAGTATGGCACTGGATCATGAAGATGCGATTATTTCCATAAGACAATACACAGCTTCAATCAAAAATCTTCGTTATTCTTCGAGAATTACTGGACCTACTTTGGGTAATATTAGTCCTCAACCTGTTCCAGCTGATCCACTGATTCCTGCTGGTGTCAAACGTCTCTCTTTAGCCGACCAACAGATTCGCAAGGATAGAGGTCTTTTTTAACTGTGATGAACTTTATAAACCCAGCCATAAATGTGCAGCGCGGTTACTTTTGTTGGATGGTGAGGATATGCAGAATCCCTCTACGGAGCCTACGCAGTCAGACCAGGGCTCGCATGTATCCTATTACGCGTTAACCGGTTCTACAGGGTCTCAACAATTATGTGCTGCAGCTCAGTGCGAGAATTCAACCCTTTCTGTTTTGGTGGATTCTGGTTCCACCCATAATTTCATTACTCCGGCAGCTGTTCGCAAGTGTGGCTTGCATGTTCATTGTCAATCAGGGACGCGTGTGATGGTTGGTGATGGGGGTTTTCTTTCCACATTAGGTGTTTATTCTAATGTGTCTCTCCGCATTCAAGACTATCCTTTTACTGCAGATTTATATATATTGGATGTCAAGGGTTGTGATTTGGTGTTGGGGACTCAATGGCTGCGTTCTTTAGGACCTTTCTGGTCAGATTATGATAAACTTGTCCTTCAATTTGAACGCCTGGGTACTACTTACACCATTTATGGGAATGATTCCACGTTGGCTAATATTCCCGCAACTACTAAGTATAGTGCCGTCACTTCTGGGCCTATTCCCCCAACTATTAAGGCATCACGAGAATTTTTGGGCCTTTCTGGATGTTCTCAAAAGTTTGTGAAGGATTATGGTCTGATCACAGCATCACTGCCTAAATTCAGTGGGAAGGTTCCTCTCAGGATGAGGCTACTTGGGAGGATACTACGAAGTTACTGGGGCGTTTTTCTTTCTTCGAAGCTTGTGGACAAGCCTTCATTCAAGGGCGCGGGGATGTTACGATACCTATTCCTACTCGAGATTGGCATTGGATAACCTACATTAGACATAATACCAAATCTTTTTATATTAGGAAGTTATTTACTTTTCCTTTTCTTGTTTAGAAAGTTATTAGTTTTCCCTTTTCTTATTTAGAAGGTTATTCAATAACATTGTTTCTTCCGATTCAATAAAGGTTGTTTAGATCACAAAAGTCAAAAGATCCTATCTCTATTGAGCCTTGAAGAATCAAGTCTCATCACGCTGCCCCATCGAATGGGGAGGTGAAGATAGGGGTTAATCCTGAACCGGAAAAGGGGGACCCGAAGGAGGGAGATACTGTGGTAATCGATCCTGCTGTGAAGGAGCTCGTCCGGACGATGGTAGTGCCTCTTTCAATCGACTCCGGACTGAAGTTGTTTGAGGGGGATCATACTACAGTGGCGGCCATTCCCCGGAGTCACTTCCTATACGGCCTCACCTTCCATCTTCCCCGTCTCTTTCTATCTATTTTTAAACACTTCGACATTTCTCCTGCCCAACTGCAGCCTAATGGTATTGCTGTTATTCGGGCCTTTCTCCTCAACTGCTACCGGTGCGAGGTGAAGCCTTCACTCAAGCTTTTCCGGGCCTTCCATCATCTGGAAGGTGGTATTTTCACCTTTCAGAAATGGATAAAGGCGAAGGATTATTGCAGGGGTCGTCGTGATAGCTATGCCAATTGGCAGAGGTGTTACTTCACATTCGACACAGTTCGGTATCGTTTCCCAAGTGGAATCACAATGCCAAGAAGGAGGAGAAGACAGTGTATCGCCCGGACGGGCTGGAGGTGAGCATCGCGAAGCTGAGCTATAATCAGCTCGATCTAACCAAGTACTGGAATGGGAAATACATCTTTCCCCTAATGGCGTACGAGTCGGTGGTGTTCACCAAGTGTCGTTTTTATGTTAATCAGGATCCGTCTCGTAAGTACTTATCCTTATTTTTATCCTCTATTAATGGTTCTTTGTTTTCATCTCACCCTTTTCTTGCTCTCGCAAAGTTCCTATTGATTGAGGCTGGCGTCAATCTGCCCTCCGTGTCGGGCAGGACAGGCAAGACGGAGAAACCCAAATCCGGTTCGGGGACCGGCATGAAAACCCCACAAGAGAAGGAAGCGGAGAACGAGAAGAAGAGGAAACATGCGCTGGCCTTGAATGATCAGGAGAAGGCCAAGAAAGAGGCTGCAGCCAAGACAGATGCCACTGGCGGCCAACAGCCTCCTGTGAAGGAGAAGACGGACGCGGTCATGGAGATTGCCGGAAATCGAGCGGCGATCCTTACCATCACGGGCCCTCAGTCTTCCGAGGATGAAGAGGATCCCAATCCTCTCAAGCATCTGAAATTGAAGATACCCCTGGTGTCCCAGAAGTCGAAGCACAGTCAGCACTCCCATGTGGGTGATCCTCATGGGGAGAAAAGGAAGGTTTCGGATGGCCAAGGAGATAAGAAGGTTGACTTGCCAACCAAACGGATAAGGAGACCACTCAAAGTAGCAGTCGGCAAACTGGCAGGTTAAGTGATATTCCTATCCGTGGTTCAGATATGCGATTTTCCTTTTGTTTATCTAATATCTTAACCTTCAGGACTTCGCCGCCTATTTGCTCGCCTCACCGGGTGTCTCAGAGGCCATCAAACAGGCCTATCATACCCAACATACAAGGCTATCCCAAAAGGTCAGTGCGCTGGAGCGGAGCAACGGGAACATGACTCGTGATCTTGCTACGGCGAACATCCGGGCCACCGAGGTGGATGCACGGATTAAGGAACCGGAGGCTCTTGCTTCTCCGTCCGCACATCGGGAGTTGTGTGTGGCCTTTGCCGATAAAGTGCTACAGAGCAAAGCTTTTGAGCAGGAGTTAACGGACCTATGCCTTGCCTCCAACAATCACTCCATCCACCAGGTCTACCAGAAGATGAGGGGCTGGTTTCCGGAGAGTAGCCGGGGTGAGTACGCCGAGCATTACTACCACCCGGATGCTGTCGAGTAGTATAACTACGCCGTGGATCAGTTTTACCGTGGCGGTGTTGAGAAGATGCAGCCCTCCGTGCTAACACTGTTTGAGGATAACCCAATGGAAGATCCGAAACCACTGTCTGCTGCTGCTGTCCGTGCCTTCAACCATAGGTTGGTGAATCTGCGTGTGGAGGTGCCTCCCCCCAAGAAAAGGACCGCTCCGGAGTCGCCCGCCAAGGCCAAGTACATGGAAGTGCTGAAGATGTACGCCTCTCCGATGTCAATGACGATCATCAGAATGAAGAGGGTGAGGACGATGATGGCGGGGATGATGGGGCCAGAGGCGGTGCTGGTGTTGGCCAAGATGACAGCCATAACAGTGAGGAGACTGATGTAGATCTCACTCCTTAGTTTTTATTTTATCATAATCTTTTGTAATCGCTTTCGTGCGACTAGATTTGATATTCTTTTGTTTAGTATAGGAGGGGTGGAAGCGATGAATCTAATGGGGATGACAACCCTCCGGACAATGTAATTCTCTTTTTTCTATGAAATGAATCTTATTTACCTACCTCCTTGTTTCATATATTCACATTCTTTATGCCTTACTATTTTCGTCTTGTTCTTTAGTCCGGAGGCCAAGGTCCCGTGCTCCGGTCCGTAGAGGGAGGAGTGTGCCCTTTCCCAGCTAGCTCTCATTCGACGAGCCCTCCGTGCCCTAGGTGTGTAGAACTAGAGACGTAGTTGTTCGGATGGAGGATGGATGGAGAACGGACTCGCGAGCTGTTTGTCCGGTCTGGAATGGAACCCCTTATGGAGGAATTTCCTGACATCCCTACCTTGGCCGCTTGTCTTAGAGAGATATCTGACGAATTCGGAACTCTGACCCAGTGCCAAGCTTTTACGCGTGAACGGATCAATGCGACCCATGACGTGGATGCCACAATCTCCATGTTTCAAGCTAAACACGAAGATTACAAGGCCAAGCTGAAAACTGAGCTGGATCTAGTTTGGTCCGTGCTTCCGTTCTATTGTGAAAAGCTGAAGTGGTTGGAAAAGAGGACAGAGTTCTTGCGGGACTATCTGAAGCTAGAGGAAGAGAATCGCGATTTGGCTGGCCGGGTCATGATTCTTAATGAAAATCTGATGACCCTGCAGTTGTCATACCATCTTACCGGTCTCTGACTCGGACTTGTATCTCCGCCCGTAATCGCAACTTCCCCCGTGACGTGAGTGCACTGATTGTCTGGATGTTCAAGATGGGTTGGAACGACCAGGAATCCCGCTACCGCCCTGCGTTCGAGGAAGCGGTCGAGTGGTGGAAACAGATACACGCTGGCACTCCTCTCCCTCCTTCACTCATTCTTATCCCTAGCCAGGTTTCGATAGACTTCACTTTTGAGAGGTACACCGGTATCCAGGTTTCTGTTGACCCGGAGGAGTCTGCCCGCCGTGTTGCACGACTTCAGGCGGATGCTGCCATTATTCGTCATTTCATCACTAGAGAGTTAGCCGAATTGGCGAGGCGCCGGCTGGCTCGTATCCAAGGCCGGGGCAGAGGTAGGGGCAGCCGGGGATTCCGGGACGCCCGCCGCGGAAGTAGTCATCGCGGGGGTGGCCGCGACGGAGGTACCCGACAAGCGCGCCGTCCTCAGGTTCCCGTTCGAATTGGTTCTCCATCTCGGATTCCTCGTAGGACCACTCTCCCGTCACGGGGTGCTGGATCTTCTGCTAAGGGCAAGGGGAAGGCGAAAGTTTTCGGAGAGGTGATGCAAACATCCGACTTGGACTCGGCTGGGATCTTTGGATCTGGCCCGGAGGTGCCAGGCCCCTCCTCAGAGCTTCCGGAAATCCCCCCTTTCCATACTTGGGCCAAGTGGGTCAGTCGAGTGGCACCAAGTTCTATAATCTCGATCCTGATACTCCGGAACATAATCCTTCCACGGAGAAGATTCCTGATACCAGCGTGGGCCCTCAAGGTCAGGAGCCTCCTTCTCCGGAGAATGGCGCAATGATATCTTCTCCGGAGCCTCCTACTCCGGAGCCCTCGTCCCCTCCTATTGACTAGGGTAGTATCAATTGGCCCAAGTAGACAGGTCTTTTAGATGTATGTTTGTATATAAGTCCATCCGTACTTATTAGACATTTTATTCGTTGTTTTGTTTCTTCTTGTATACTAGTCCATTCGGACAATTGTATTCCCTTGTACATCTGTCCATCCGGACCGTCATTTATTCAAATGTATCATTTATCCACATGTATTTCTCTTTAAGATTTTGCTTGTTCAAGCGCTTCATCTTATTTTGTTTGATCAAACTGTGTCCGTTCCTTCCTTTCTCACCTCCGTTAGTTTGTTCAAATGAAATAGAGGGAATCAATGCACAAAATTTAAAATAAACAGGTATAAAATTTGCAAGCTCTTCATTCATTCATTAAACCAAGTGGACTCCGCCCGGACATACCCTTTGTCTCTAGGGGTCGGAGCCAAATACATGGTAAATAAAACAAAATGGGGTCCTAGGCATAACCCTAGCCAGAGGACCCAGAGCTACATATTCTACCGGGTTGCATACCTATTCAGGAAGCCCCGTAAAACCTTCGAAGATTGGTAATGTTCCACCTCCTGGGAATGGCTCGTCCGGATTGGTCTGCCAGCTCGTAACTTCTGCCCGGAAATGAGGCTGTGACTTGATACGGTTCTTCCCAGTTTGGTGCTAGCTTGCCGGTGGCCTCATGCATAATTTTGTCGTTCCTCCGCATCACCCAATCTCCGGGGATGAATGACTCCTTCCGGACGCGCCGATCATAGTAACGCTTCACCCGTTCCTTTATCTTAGCTTCGTGCAGTGCTTCTTGTTCCCGCTTTTCCTCCAAGAGGTCCAAGTTTAGCAGCCTGCTTGATCCCAAAGGGGAGCTTCGTCCGGACTGATCATCATCCCAGGTGAGGGTCAGGAGACTAGGGACTCCCACTTCGGCTGGTATCACCGCTTCCGCCCCATAAACTAAGCTATAAGGGGATTCTCCCGTGGCGGATCCTTCGGTTGTCCGGTACGCCCAGAGGACACTTGGAAACTTGTTCACCCAGTTTCCTCGCGCTCCTTGCAGTCGGGTCTTTAATCCATTCACCACCGTGCAGTTTGTTACCTCAACTTGACTGTTGTCCTGCGGGTGGTAAACGGACGTGAGCCGTTGTGTGATACCATATTTTTTGCACCAGGACCGAAATAGGTCGTTCTCAAACTGTGCCCCGTTATCCGTGACAATGTACTTTGGGATTCCGTACCGGCATATGATGTTCTTCCAACAAAATTTGACACAAGTGCTGCCACAGATATTTGTAAGGGGTTCAGCCTCCACCTACTTGCTGAAGTAATCGATCACTACTATCAAGTACTTGAATCCCCCCGGAACGGAGGGGAAAGGTCCGACCAAGTCGATGCCTCATCGGTCAAAGGGCCATAAATCGGTGATCCCTACCCTTTTTTCCTATGGCACATGGATGAGTGGGGCGAACCTTTGGCACTGTACGCAAGATCGGACATATTTCTGTGCATCTTCAAACAGAGCTGGCCAGTAGTAGCCCGTACACATTATCTTCCTAGCGATGGTCCTTGCACCTTGATGGCTGCCATTCGGTCCTTCATGCATTTCTCTTATCAAACGTTCTGCCTCGTCCGAATCCACACATTTTAACCAAGGTTGGAGGTATCCCCATCTGAGCAAGGATCCGTCCAAAATGGTGTATCGTGGTGCCTTATGCCGAATCCTCCGCGCCAATGCCTTGTCCTCCGGGAGCTTGCCGTCTTGCAGGTATTCAAACAGGGGCATCATCCATGACTCCTTT
Organism: Sherardia arvensis; assembly: GCA_948330725.1. Taxonomy (NCBI): domain Eukaryota; kingdom Viridiplantae; phylum Streptophyta; class Magnoliopsida; order Gentianales; family Rubiaceae; genus Sherardia; species Sherardia arvensis. The sequence continues at coordinate 22,611,384 of OX415240.1, read as the reverse complement.
GCTGCTTCTATAGCTGCCACCTGCGGGGTATCATAACCTCGTGCGGACAACGTTTCCATCATCAAGGTTCTCTCTGGGTCGGGCTTGATCTCCGATGAAGCAAGCTTGCTCAAGGCGTCTGCTTTACCATTATCCTCTTGGGGGATCTGTGTCACGGTTATGCTACAGAATCTCATCAATAACGGTTTGACCGCCTCCAACTACCGCTGAAGGCTCCGCTCCTTTGCCTCACACTGCCCGTTCACCTGTTGAACCACTATCTGAGAATCACTGTAGACCTCTACATCCGTGACTCATACCTCCAGCGCCAGTCTGAGTTCGGCCAAAAGTGCCTCATACTCCGCCTCGTTGTTAGTGGCTCTAAAGCTGAACTGGATAGCATACCTATGCTCCGTACCTCTCGGACAAGTGTGCAGCACTCCTGCTCCGCCACCATTAGCGTGTGATGATCCATCCACATGCAACTTCCATCTATCTGGGGGTGGTTCCGACCCGGATGGGTCTCCTGAGGGCTCGGTCATCTCCACCAAGAAATCAGCCAACGCTTGTCCCTTGATGGACTTCCGAGGCTGGTACTTGATCTCATGATCTCCGAGCTCCATTTCCCACTTCATCATTCTGCCTGAAACCTCTGGTTTGAGCATGATCTTCCTTAAAGGGTGGTTTGTCAGGACCGTAACCGGGTGACCTTGAAAATACGGCCGGAGACGCCGGGAGGCGTTAACCAGGGCCAATATCAATCTTTCCAAGGCGGTGTACCTTGTCTCCGGGCCTTGGAGCGCCCTGCTTACAAAGTATACCGGACGTTGAACCTTACCATCATCTCGGACCTGGGCGGAACTGATGGCATGCTCGGTCGCGGTTATGTACAGGAAAAGTCTTCTCCGGGCACCGGCTTGGACAGTATGGGAAGGCTTGCTAGATGAGTTTTCAAATCCGCAAATGCTTGATCACATGCCTCCGTTCACTCGAATGTTTTGGCCTTGCGGAGTATATTGAAGAAGGGGAGCTGCTTCTCAACCCCCCGAGCAAGGAACCGGCTCAACGCGGCCAGCGATCCGATTAACTTCTGCACGTCCTTCACCCCTTTTGGAGGTGGCATCTCCATGAGTACCGATATCTTTTCCGGATTCACGTCGATCCCTCTAGCTGACACCATGAAACCGAGGAACTTCCCTGCTCCAACTCCAATGGTGCTCTTTCCGGGACTGAGCTTGAGGTTTGCCGCTGGAGAACGTCGAACATCTCCCACAGATCTGACAGGAAAGACTCGTACATCCGACTCTTTACCACCATGTCATCCAAGTTTCGTCCCATTTGGTTTCGGAAGAGCTTATCCGCCATCCTCTGGTACGTTGCCCCTGCATTCTTTAGTCCAAAAGGCATTTTCCTGTAACAAAAAGTACCAAAGTCAGTAATAAAAGAAGTTTTGGGGCGGTCATCCTTGGCCATTGTGATATGGTGATACCCTCGGTGCGCATCAAAGAATGCCAACACTTGGTAACCGGTAATGGCCTCGACCAGCTGATCAATGGACGAAAGAAGATAGCTGTCTTTTGGGCAACACTTGTTTAGATCTGTGAAATCAATACACATTCTCCATGAGCCATCGTGTTTTTTCACCAGAAGTGGGTTTGCTATCCACTCCGGGTAGGATATATCCTCCACGATTCTGGCGCTCAGCAATCTTCCTACCTCTGCCCGGACCTCCTCTACGCGTTCCGGAACAAGAGGTATTTTCTTATGCCGTATGGGCTTTAGTTCCGGGAAGACATTGAGACTGTGGACAGGGATCTCCTCCGGAACGCCCGTCAAGTTTTCCGTTCCCCATGAAAAGACGTCCACATATTCAGCCAACAGGTCACGTAAGTCTTTCTTCACATCCTCTGGAAGGTTCTTTCCCACACTTACTACACCTTTTTGGCCCACCATCACGTCTTCCACTTCATACGATGGTGGCTCTCTGTGAATTGCACCGACCAAACTTGCACTGGCCTCCTCCTTCTCCGGCTTGGTCAACTTTGGCCGCCCTCCTCCGGATCGGGCGTCTTTGATGGCTATGAGCATGCAGCTTCGGGCAGTCTGCTGATGCCCCCGGACCGACACGACACCTTTTTCAGTAGGGAACTTCATGATCAGATGGTGTGGTGAGCAGACAGCCCGTGCTTGGGACAACCACGACCTTCCGATGATCATGTTGTAAGGGGACACCGCATCAATGACGGCGAAGTTGCATTCAACCGTTGTCCGCTTCGTTGTGTCCTGGAAATCCGTCATGGTTACCTTCAAAGGGATAACACCGAGTGGATGGACAGTCCGCCCGGTGAACCCTGATAGGGGTGAATGACATGGCTTCAAGTTCTGTCGCCCAATTCCGAGCTGATCAAAGCATCCCGCAAACATTATCTCTACATTGCTACCGTCATCCACGAATACTCGCTTGATCAACACCCCTTCCACTTCTGCTATCACCATTATCGGGTCAGAGTGAGGAATCTGGGGAGGCACCGGGTCTTCGTTCGAAAAGGTGATGGTCTCACTCGCCTTGAATCTCTTCTGCTGTATCTCGCCCGGAGGCACGAATCTGCTCTTAGCCTTGATTGCTGTCATGGAGTTTAGCCCGTCTCCAACTATGCCATTGATCACATTAATCATCCGAGGCGGAGCTGGGGCCTGTGCAGGCGCGGCCTGACGTGGAGCCGAATTAGCTGGGTTGGTTTGGTTTCCACCTCGGGGGCGGTTGTTTCTCCATTTCCTCTTCCTTCCTTGTCCGACCGCTGGAGCCGGAGCCGCTGCTTGGCGCGCATCACCGGCCACACAATCCCTTAGCTGGCCCGTGCCGATCAATCTTTCTATATCCGCACGGAGCGCCCTGCATCCTTCAGTGGCGTGACCATAAGACTTGTGGAAGTCGCACCACTTATCTGCATTCACTGCTGCTGGTACATCGACTATGGGCTGCAGATCTGTGAACAAACCTCGGTGGACCGCAAGGATATCCGTACAGGTCTTGGAGAGAGGGGTATAGGTAGGCCGTGCAACCACAACCGGAGCTTGGGCCGCCGCCGCAGGGGCCGGTACGCGTCTAGCTTGGTCATTCCGACCCAGAGAACGAATAGTCGGGGTCGTCTGGGTTCCCGCTGTCGTGAGGGTCCTCTGCTCAAAGAATCCCACCGTGGTCATCCGTACATAATTAGCATTATGCACCGTACAATGCATCTCCACCACCAATTGGAGGTGATAGTACGATGTTGGCATGTTTTTCATGAGCTCAATGTAGAAAGAATTGTCCCTTAGCCCATTCACGAAGTTGTGGATGATGGCCTTCTCCTGCAAGTGTCTATCCACCACCTTCATCGACGCTGCAATGTACCGGAGGTAGAACTCTCTCGTTGTCTCCGTCTCCAACTGTCTCATTGCTAGGACCGTGGCTAGATACACAAACGTGTGCTTCATTGCTGAATAGCGCCGTACCAGAGCGGTAGCAAAGTCCCAGAAATGCCGGAGGGTTCCGTTCGGAAGACCCTTGAACCAGGCCAAACAGTTCCCCCTTAGATACAAGGGTAACATCTTACACTGTAGCTCCTCCGGAATGTCTCTTGTATACATGATACTTGAGTAAGTGTGAACAAACTCTTTCCGGATCTCCCTCGTCGTTGTAGGTTGGGAGTCCATCCTGAGCCTTGGTTCCGGTCGGCCACTTAAACCTCAACACCTCCGGAACCCAAGGTGACTGAGGTCTAACTCCATTCCGACCGATGAGGCGGTTCATGCGATCTTCAATGGAGTCCGGGCAAAAAGGCGTCTGAAACCCAAAGCCACCAGGAAACCCTCCTACGGGGGACGGCATTCCAAACATCATCTGCTGCTGTGGTCCTCCGGGGGCTGCCATTCGTAAGTCTGCTGGGGTTGTCCTCCCCAGTATGGCGGTACTTCCCGATTCAAGCCGGCTGTCTGCTGGTTGTTCTGTGGCGGGGCTGGGATATTTGGTCCTCCGGGCGGAGGGTTGTACTGTCCGCGCTCTTGCCCAGCCCGGCCCATATCATTCTCCAAGTCAACATATACCCGCGGTCGTCCCGGAGGGGGCATCTCCAGTCCGGCTGGTCCTTGGCGTGATGCCTTCCACGCTTGAAACTGCTGATACTCTGCCATGTTTGTCCTCATGACGCTTCCTCCGGTTCTGGAGTCGTGATGCTCACGCTCTTCTGGACCAACCTTTCGCGCCGATTGACTCCTCTCCGACCGACTCTGAGCGTCATCTTCCTCCGTGTTGTATTCTTCCGGGTTTCCCAGATCCTCTGTCACTTCAAGATCATCCGTATCTCCGTCTGACTCCTCACGGTCTCTGAACTGCTGCTGCTTCTCCGCTTTCTTAGCAGCTCGCAGTCGCTCCTTGTTCTCGCGTTGCATCTCAGCCAACTTCCGTTCCGGAGTCTTTCGCCTTCTCCGACGCCAAGCGCTGCCGTCGACGTTCCTCAGCTGCAGCCCTTACCTCGGCCGCTGCCTCCTTGGCTCGGAGAATACGTTCCTTTTCCGCCGCTATCTTCTTGGCCCCAACTACTGCGGCGGCCCTTCTGGTCTTCGGCCCCCAATCCGCTTCACCTCCGGGCGGAGGAGGGTTCTTCCTTGGTCGTCCGCGTGGCATGGACGCACCTTGTAACTGGGAATGTGAGGTCCCACTAGGCGTGCCAACTGATGCTACCAACTTCCAGTCCCGGTCCGGATACAGCAGGTGTCACCGGTCCGGATGAGGCTTCGTCCGTGCTCCGCGCGCTCTCACCTAATAGACCTGCAAAACAACGCACCAGAGTATCCCGATGATAGCTACTCCGGCGTGATGATGAAAGAGGGGCCTTTGAATAGGAGAGAGAATAAGGATATATTGAGAGAGTTTTAGTCTGATAGAACATACCTTTCTCCAGAAGTCCAAAGCTATATTTATAGGTGTGAGGTGGTGAGGATCCAACCCAGAGGTAGTGGTCATATTCATGTCATATTCATGAATATGACCACTGTCCGGGGGACAGGTCATATTCATGTCCTTTCTGTCCCCGGATAGCGCCATTCTAGCTGACGTCATATGGACCGGACCACTGTCTGGGCCGGAGCCTAAATATGGGCCAAAGCCCATATCACCACAACATATGTCAAAATACCAACTTTTAGTCCTAACATATAAATTTGATCAATTTATAACTCTAAGGGCATCTCCAATGGAGCTCCTTAAGGCAACTTTTCTTAGTAAGGAGTGCTACTTATTCATTTTTTACCATTGTTGATTTTGAAGGAGCAGTCCTTATTAGGTAGCTACTCCTTACTTAAGAAGCACTACTTAATTTAATGTCGAATATTTTGAAGTTTTTTTTTGCTATTATTAGTTAATGATGTGTAGAACTTAAGAATCATACCATTGTTGAATTTGCTCCTTACTTAAATTCTATCAAAAGTGATGATGTAAAATTTAAGAAGCACTTCTTATTTCCTTACTATTGGAGATGCTCTAATTTCATACATGTTTAAAAAATCAACTTTATTCAAGAGTGTTTTAGTAATTTCATATTTATTTTCATTCTCGTTATTCAAAACTTATTAGTATCTAAAAATTTAAATAAACAAAATAAATACTGAAAAAATACAAGGAAAATATGAAAATTTGTTTTATGAAAAATGTATATTTTAAAAGTACATATGTAAAAATATTTAAATGGAATTTGAAAACCAAATGAATATTTCAAGTTATCTTTTTTTTAACAAACAAAATAAATTAAAAAATGCAATTTCGGAAATATATTTCCCAAATTGTTTATGTTTTTTAGATATAATTTTGGAAAAAGAAAATTTAAAATAAATAAGAAATCTCAAAAATTCCCTTACAAATAGTTGTATTATTGGCGCAGGAGCTATAAATTAATAAAATTTATTTGTTGGGTAAAAGTTGCTCTTTTGACATTTTTTGCACCCCATGAAAATCAATCTTGTTTTGAAAAGTAGCTTTCAAATACGATGATTAATTTAATTTTTCATTATCTTAATGAAGGAAAAAACTATAAATTTTAAAGAGAATGTAAAATATTTATAAGTTTTTTAAAAGTTTAACTTTACTTTACAAATACTATCGACAAGAGCAATTGATTAGCCAAATAGCATTGTAGTAAAACTTTCTAATGTGAAAGGACCATGTTACCCTTGATGAAGTGGATGGAAAACTAAACTAACATCTGCATACATCCAAGTGGTGGTTTGGAACTTTTTCAAAATTATAGTGATGTCACTTGCTCTTTTCAAAGTATAGTGATGTCATTTGAGATTTTAATGGACAGTAGCAGCCATTTATAAAATTCTCCATAGAAAAATTCATACCGTTTTTATTTCAAAATAAGCATTTTAAACTTAAATGTACATTGTTTAACTTAAATCGTAGAAATATTTTTCTGAGAGAGCTTAAAAAAGTTGGATGTTCAATATCCCAAATATTAGTAATTACTTCCTCCGTTTTCATTTGTATGGCACACTATTATTCATCATAAAATTTGTTGTAAGTTTGACCAAACAATTAGAGTTATTATATAAGTAGTATTATTATCTGTTAGTATTATTTATAAATAACAATTTAAATATCAAATTTTTAGGTTTAATTAATATACGTAACAAAAGTCATTGATGGTCAAATTTGTCGTCAAATAATATTACTTTTCAAGTGTGATACACAAAAGAAAACAGAGGGAGTATTTTAATGACATTATTCATGACATTAATTCCTTGAAAAGTCAAACACCCCCACCTTACGCCTATCTTTTTTTTGGATTAGTCGCCTGCCTTCTTGGAATAAACAAATCGTCTTCTTGGAATAGTAAAAACAATTAACGTATTCGTAAATAAGACAACTTAATATTTACATACTCACATCATCATTTTTGGTATATTCTTTCTCATTCACGTATTTCCTCTCCTTTTTACCTTGCGCGTGTATTATTTTTTACCGCAGACTTTATAATTCTCCTTTCACATATTCTAATTTTACCGTCCTTCATAAATACAATGTCGACTGTCTTCTTGGAATAACTAAATGGTAGTGATATTGCCAGAGCACTTTTTAGCATTCACAACAAAATTAATTGTTTTTACCTAAATTACCCTTCTTCAGTCAAAGCCTACTTATTTCTCTTTTCTTGTTTTTTTATTGAATTATGTTTCCACAAGTTACGAACCGAATCTCCAACTCCCAATCTTTCAGTTCATGATTTTCTCCCTCCAAAATCTCCCGCTTTTAAACATTTATAGTAAAATGTGGTATCGGGTGAATAAGAAGCTGCAAGGGAGCGATGTGCCTTATTCTCCGGTATATGTTTGCTAGAGCTTGATTCTCCTCATCATTATCGTGGGTTTGGTGAGTGCAGTCTCTGTGCTTGGTATGGTTTTTTTGATTGTGCTGTGAATATTTTTGAAATCCCAAGAAGATCAAATCATGCCAGTTCCGAAGGCCGTGTCGCAATGGCATGATTATAATGTCATTTAGGTCAACAATTTGAAATTACTGGTTAAAAAAAGTCTCGATAGCGATGCTTCTATGACAAGAACCGATTCAAATGAACTGTATAAAAATGGAAGAATACATTACAGTCAGAGAATAAACCTCAATTTTGATTCAGATTTCAAACTACAACCAAATTATCGGAAAATGAATAGAGAGAGAATAAGAGATGGAGTAAAATAGTCTCGATAGTGATGCTTCTATGACAAGAACCGATTCAAATGAACTGTATAAAAATGGAAGAATACATTACAGTCAGAGAATAAACCTCAATTTTGATTCAGATTTCAAACTACAACCAAATTATCGGAAAATGAATAGAGAGAGAATAAGAGATGGAGTAAAATAGTATCAAGTAGATATCCCGCAGGCAGAAGATCATGAACTGAAAGATTGAGAATTGGAGATTCAGTTTGTAACTTGTGGAAAAGTAATTCAATAAAAAAACAAGAAAAAGATAATAAGTAGGCTTTGACTGAAAAAGGATAGTTTAGGTAAAAGCAATTAATTTTGCTCTTGATGCTAAAAAGTGCTCTGACAATATCACCACCCAGGTATTCCATTCCAACTTCAATTCTTGCGATTCCCTATGAAAAAAGAAACAATTAACATAAGGATTTCTTTCAAAAATTGAAAATATAAGGAAAGTTAATAGTCACATCCTCACAGAAGCATTCTATATAAAAGTTTTTGGTATATTCTGAGTTCTCATACAATCCACTCCTTATTTAATTATTTTTCTTCTGCACTACTCTTTTTACAAGGTGATTTTCTTATACGATGAACCCCCTCTCTCTTACAATAATTATGTGTTCTGATGACACTAAACGAATTTGTGGCTATTTCATGTAGCTTTCCAAGCGGTATGGCTGAAGGCTACTCTTATGTTGGAAATATAAAGCAAGTGAAAGAGTCGTGGAAGATCAATGTGAGAGTTATTCGGCTATGGAAGAAACCGGCTTTTTGAAAAACTAATGAGTATAGTGGGATTGAGATGGTGCTATTAGATGAAAAGGTAAAATCTAATCAGTTTGTTGTTTTTCTTATTTTTTCTATAACCTCATCTATCCTAACTTGATATGTTAACTTCCACTATTTCAGACTAGTAGAATTGAAGCAACGATTAATAGAAATAATCTGATAAGCACGTTTTCAAACTAACTTTTAAGGTGGACAAAAACAGTGGTGATTATAGATGTACTACTCATGAATTTAAAATTAGCTTCTCTTCAGTGAAAAGGATTGATACAGTGGCAGTTAAAATTCCATTGTATGGCTTCAAGTTTGCAACTTATGATGCTATTTTATCAAGGGAATATATGATAGCTGCTTAGAAGGAAAAACTCATTTATTATTATTTTATCAAGAACTGTTGATGTATTATGAATTATTTGTCTTATATTATTGAGTTTAGGTCATGATAATTTTATTCAAAATCATGACCCTTCCCTCCCATCTAATCTAACGTAGGGCTGGCAATCGGGTCGGGTTGGCGGGTTGACGGGTTCGTGTCGGCGGGTTGGCAGGTTGGAAATGCTCAACCCAAACCCAAACCAATAATATTTCGGGTCACAAAACCTTGACCCAAACCCGACCCGGTAAAAATTCGGGTTACCCAAACCCAACCCACGAAACCCATTTATTAATAACGATACTGAATATGAGACTAAATTTTAAAATTTATGCAGTTCAAATGATCATGTCATATGGAAACTAAATCAAGAATTATAAAATTAACTCTAAATTTTATCATAAATTAGTAGGATAATTTCAATGGTTTTGGAATTAGAGGATTTGTTTCCATTTATAAAGGCAATTTTAATCATTTGCACAATTACACCTTAAATATATGGGTCAAACAGGTTACCCATTTAACCCACGGGTTTGACCCGAACCTAACCCATTTATTTTCGGGTCATTCGTGTCTAACCCAATATAGACCCATGCCGTGTTTCGTGTCAACCCAAACCCACTAAATTCGTGTTCGGTTCAGATCGGGTTTTCGTGTCGTGTTCCAAATTGCCAGCCCTAATCTAACGGTCTTAATTAATTATATTTTCTAATTTTATTTGGTGATTAATTATTCTCTCATCCTTCTTTACTCATTTTTTTCTCCCCAGTGATTTTCCCTCTTTCTCTTTTTCTTCTTCATCGTCTCCTTAACTTTATAATAGCTGGGTAGACTCTGCATCTTGTTATAAAAGATGCATATGCATCTTTGTTCTGCTTTAATTTTTTTTTCTTTTTTCGAATCAATAAATCGTTAGAATAAAAGGTATAATTTTTGATATGAGCACACTTTTCTCCGGCAACTCATTCATGATTTTATGGTTTAAAATCATAAATACTAGATGATTGCGTAATTAAACTCAATCTCATTCTCTTTCGGCTCTTCAATCGGTGTAGCCATCATCGTTACAAAAAGAAAAAGGTAAGAAAAGGGAACGGAAAATAAATTTTTGCCGGATTCGTTCAGGGAAAGTGGACTCGTGAGAGGAGAAGAAGGGAAAAAAAGGGAAGGGGACAATATCTAAATTGGAAGAAAAAAGGTTTAAAAGGAAATAGTGTTAAATAATCATTAAAAGAAAATTAGAAAAAGTGACTTAATTTAGACCGTTAGATTAGATGGAGGGAATGGTCATGATTTTAAGTAAAATAATGAGTAAAATAAGAGAGTGAATGGAACCCCTCCCATCTTATCTAACGGTCTTAATTAATTACCTTTTCTAACATTATTTGGTGATTAATAATTTGGTAATTATATATATATATATATATAGGGATAAAGTAGATCCAACAAACTCAGTGCAATGTTTACATACCTTCAAAGTTTTGATAATTCAACCTTCGTAGGGAGGTATCACAGCAGCAAATGGCCTCGCCTATTCAGCTACGGCGGTGCCACTACAACATTTATCTGAATGCAATAATTCACATGCTGCTGGCTGCAACAAAGGATTCCAATATTCAATCCACATGCACCATCAAGTTTCTAGACCAAAACAGGAAGAAGGCAAACATTTCATATTGAGTAGTATCACTAAACTGAGGCTTCTTATGTCCTTATTTCCCTCTGTTGATATTTATATGACAAATATATCTCAATTTGGTCAAATCATCTTGATTGCCCAAATAAAATATAAAGGAAGAAAATAGAAAGACCCTGTTCAATATGCAATACATCTTGACTATTCTTATGAATTCAAACTTAAAAATCATTCTCTAGAAATAAAATCACATATGGAAAAGAAGAAAGGAGAACTGAAATTGACCTTTTGGCCACATATTTTTTCTCTTTCTAAAATTTCTCCTCTCCCTTCTCTCTAACTTATAACCGTTACTATTTACTGTTCCGACAACCAACGGGCAAAAAACGACTTTTTCGTGGCGGCACCACCACCCATTCCGGGCGGGGGAGTTGCCGGAAAAACGTTTGCTGCAGCGTTAGCCCCCAAATCCCAGCCATTATTCAATTCCTAGCCACAGAACCCAGAAATATGCCCAATATCCAGAAGAGTCAATGGGAAGATTGCGTGTATCTACTCCCACGAAGCGGTGCAGACTTTTGCCTCGCACTACCAGAATGCCCTCGTTGGAAAATTCACCAACGGAAAGCTATCTATGGAGTAGATCGGGAATTTTTTCTAGGCACAAGGCTTCACCGGCAACTTTCAGATCGGGTCCATGGATTTCAGACACATTATGATTCTTTTCCAATTGAAGGAAGACACCAGAGTTTCTGGATCCGGTCAATCTGCACTATGCAGGGAGCAACTATGAAGATTCTTAAATGGTCTCCCGACTTCTCGACAAGACAAGAATCTTCACTGGTTTCTGTCTGGGCGACAATACACAGAGTGCCAATTCAGTTCTACAACCGTACGGCAATAGAGGACTTTGGGAACGAGATATGGGTCTTCATCAAGATGGATGCGGCCACTAATGCACTAACTCGTCCCTCTGCCATTAAGGTCAGTGTGGAGGTCAATCTCATGGAGGAGAGACATCAGACAATCACTATTGGAACCCCAGAAGCCACAACAGAGTATGATATTGAGTATCACAACCTACCTTCATACTGTTCTCATTGCAGAAGAATTGGTCATTGTGATGATGAGTGTGGGATCCTACACCCAGAGTTGAAGAAACTGTACCTAGCCAGAAAGAAAGAAAATAGAACAGCTCAGTTTAGAAAGAGGCCACAACAAATTCCATCTGAGCCCCAGCAATGGAAACCTATAGCTTCATCTTCTGGTCTTACAGTTGCTGAAAAGAACTGTGATGTCTGTGAACGAATCTCCCCACCACTAGAGGCCATCACTCAGCAACAGTTTGGTGGCATGTTACAAGACACTGCTAATCCAGTCCCAAACAATGTAGTTGTCCAGCACATTGAATCAGTACCAGAAACATCCTTCCTCCAAGCCATACACAAGCCAATTGCCCTACCTTTTTACGTTCGCCTTTCGAAAGAGAGTGCATTTTCTCGGCCTAATCTAATTATTGGCCTCCACATGGTGATGATGGATGGATGCATCAATATCCCATCTTTAGGTCTCTTATTCAAGCGTTTGAATTGGTCCCCAAAAGAAGAAGCAGTTTGAATGCGGGTTTTGTGTTCTAAGGCGGGCGGGTTTGATCACCAGATTGAAGAAACAGAGGCTGCAAAAGATTTTGAGACAAATTCATCCCCGTACATATTGAAGAAATCGCCATTGCTTTTTTGTTTTAGTCTCTATTCAATTCTTCTAAAACAATACAAACAAAATCTTTCATAAAGAAGAAACAATACATGTTAGGAATTTCACCAAACCTTCATATGAAAATAAATACGACAGCATCAAAGAATAATGATAAAATCAAATGAAATTTGAAGCCAAAGAAGCATTTAAAAGATCCATACCCTTGGTTTTGGCCTCAACAAATATGAGAAAATAATTTTGACGAATAGATTGATTGTTTTCTGATATGTTTGGTGACATGTTGCATTGACTAGGAGAAGGATTTACAAAAATATGGTCCCAGTACATCAAAAGTTTCCTCAAGAGAGTCCAATGTAATGTTTCATATTGAGTAATCTCTCTCGGTCCATCTATTATTTTGTTAGTCAATATTTATTAGATTTTTTGTATAATATATTTGTAAATATTAGTGACTTTACATAATGTTTTATATTTTAATATTAAGAAAACTAACTTATATGACATTATTTTGATGAAATAAATGAAGTTTATAATTTTTTCCATAAATTATCAAACTAATTTTCCTTAAATCTGTAAAATAAATATTTGACACATTACCCTTCCATAGTAATTATTTTTACTAAATTAATATATATATAATAATAATTTTTGAATACACACCTGTGCATCGGCACATGGATCATACTAGTATTTCCTAAGTAGATGGTGCATTATATTCCATATATGAACTAAGAAAATATGGAAGCTAATGTATTACATTGTCATGTCATTCTGACTGATGGATGTCTGGAACCCGTACTTGATCATGAACCCGGCTCACGAATTGACCTGCAAGACAAGGCCCCGGTTGTCCTGGAGGTAGACACTTCGACGATCAAGTTAGTATGTGCGTAAGGCATATTGTATGTAAGATCATAGATAGAGAGGTTTACCAAACCTTTGGTATTTATAAGGCTACAATCTGTAGATCGCCAAGATATGTAATTATGGTATGAACACAACTCTTATGGAGATAACAGTTGTATTACCATGTATAGGAGAAGTATATTTCGGTCATGGTTGTAGTACCATGTTTAGGAGGAAGTGTATTCCTTGTAGAACATTCAGAATACACGCCTTCTTATAAGGATTTAGATTGATGGACCCGTATCTTCATCCTCCGCGTAACTCGAACCCACGACCCTTCTCGGGCTCTGGTCCGAGACTGAACGAAGTCCGAGAATACGAACCATAGACTTATCAGTAGCCCAAAGGTAGATCTTCAGAATTTAAAGGGCTCCGATCTCGAAGGCTGGATGAGAGGCTTTGCTTCTCGAGGTAAGGCCAACAACTCGAGGGAAAGTAACTCGGGGCATTAAGCTCGGGGTGTCCTTCTAGGACTAACCTCTCGGGCTGACCCTTCTGAATATCTATCTTCAAGTTGTTTCGTATTCCATCAGGACACGTGGACGGTCGGATTTGAATCCATCCTTTTAATTCTGAGGTAGCTGACACGTGGCGTCTACTCATTGTATTTTCTGGCAGTGAGAAAGACCTACCTTCCAATTGCATGCATCCTTTCGTGAGTCGAGGTAATTACTCGCTTAATGCGTGCTAATTACTGGTTATATATCCCAAGTAATTTTTCTTTGTGTTCATCATCATTCTTCATTCTGATTTGCATTTTCAATCTCAGAAAAACTCTTCTTCTTCACATAATTTCTTGTTCTTCTTCACATAATTTCTTCCCCCCATTCTCTATATTGCCATGTCGACTTCAAACTCCAGCATTCCCCCTGGAAATAAAGAGAATGCTACACCGAGGAATGTCAAGCGGAATGTAAGACAGTGGTGGCTGAGCAATGTCGAGCGGCGGCGTAGGGTGGCGCCACCGAGGCAGAGTACCAGCTAATAGAAGGGTCTGAAGAAGGGGCATGCGTTCCTTACAGCTTCCAAAAGTCTGCCCTTTTAATTTACAGCTCAAATTTTATTTTTAAGTAAACCATTTTGTTTGTATGCGGTTTTGAATATGTGCACGTATTGTTTATGTGCTCTGTTTGTTGAATCTGTTGGAATTTGAAGTTTGCTTGTTGTTTAGCTTGATTCATATATAGATTGATGTTCACGTGTTCATGTGGTTTTAGTTTCTCTTGAGTCGGAGCGTTCTTCTCTGCATTAGAAGCTCTGTTGGTGATTCATGCCTATTTTGATTCATAGCTTATTAGCTACATTATGCTCTACTTTTTGGTGATTATAGATTGAAGTATGAGATTTGTTCACTCTATGGATGGTCATTTCCTTCCTGGATGGTGTTTTTCTTGTTATGCTGATTTGGTTGAAACTTTGTTCAAGTTATGAAATATTGTGCTCAGTTCATGTAGATGATTTGTTGTTCTGATTCATGTTTAATGGGTGTTTTGAAATAGACCGACGTTTCCGCAAATTTTCAAGAAGATTTTTGGTTAGTGTAGGATGATAAGGATTAGTAATATAGTATTATAACATCAGTGTTACATTATTGATTATTAATATAATTTTTATTTTTAATTCATTTCAGTACTTTTTTATTTAATTGCCCATTTATTTGTTTTATATCAATAAAATAATTCAAAAATTGGGGGTTTTTGAAATTTAAAAATTTGAATTCTCCTTTTAATATTTGAACGTGTAACAACGCTTTTATGATCCGCTGAAAGAGTTTGGTGAACCATGGTGGCTGTAGAATAAGTGGAATGTCGAGTCACCATTGCCAAGTCACCATTGTCACATGTACATAGCGGGTCCCTCCATTTGGCCTTTCAGCGCCTCTTATCATAACGTTTCACCCGGTCACATGGACAGTGCTACCTTATCATAAGAAAGCGCTGAAATATGCATAATACTGCTGAAAGAAGGGGTCAACTGATAGTGGGTGAAGAACACGGAAGAATGTAGCCTGTGATTATTTTTAAATATACTTTCTCCATAAAATTATAAATGTCACGCTTTTATGAACATTTTTTCATCCATCTTTGAACATAAATTTATTATGATACCTAAATAATAACATTATCATGCATGTAACATGTAATTACTTTCTTAATATGATAAAATTAATACACATGATATCTGCATTTAAACTTTTTTACAGTCAAACTTAGGGTGAATTTTAGAGAAAGTAAAGTGACAACATTTGGTGATCAAAGTTGGGAAACTTTAAATGGAAACATTTTGACATAGACACTTAATCTCTATGTCCAATCAAATCATTTTTTTAACTTTTAAAGTTAATCAATCAATATCATTTTTCTATCATTAATTGAAATGTTTAATAAAAAAATTAAATTTAGATCATGGCGAGGATTTATTTGATACCCAAGCCAATTAAAAATACATGGTTAATAAGTAAGACAATTATTTGTAATGTATTTGTAAGTTGACAATTCATCATGTATTGCATCGTAGTATTGGTGGATCGTGTGCCTAGAATTATATTGTTTGTTGTTGCATTTCTATGATGTACGATGTACGTGGTTGCATGTTATATTATGGTTTTGGACTGATCAGTTTCTAGAGTTTCGAATATTGTTTATCGTTGCTATGCGTCAGAGTATTTGGTTTCTCAAGTATATTGTGCATAGAATATAAAACCAAAAGCATCAGGATGAGGATGGATGGCGTGGAGTGAAAGGTTAATTACTTCCAGTCGCACCCATTGACAGTTACCCCTCCATCAACGGCGACAACTTGGCCGGTGATGTAAGAAGCAGCCGGCAAACAGAGGAAGGCAACCAGCGATGATACTTCTTCCGGGTCGGCAACGCGCCCCATTGGAGTTATGGCTACAACTTTCTTCATATTATTTGGGTCGCTCAGAAAAGGTTGAGCTAGTTGGGTCCGAGTGAACCCTGGTGCGACGCAATTAACTCGGATATTGTCCTTAGCCCATTCACAAGCCAGGTTTTTTGTGAGCTGGTTCATCGCACCCTTTGTGGCAGAATAAACGCAAGTATTAGCGAAGCTCACAAGTCCTGCAATGGAGGAGATGAACACAATGTTTCCTGCATCAGATGACTTCTTCAGAAGAGGATAAGCAAGCTGGGAGAAATGGAAACAAGATTCAAGGTTTGTAGACATCTGGAAAGAATAGTCTTCCGCTGTAAAATCAGTTGGCGCCTTCCCCATACACGTTCCGACGTTGTTGATGAGGATGTCTAGCTTGGAGTCCAAGGCCGAACACACCTTTTCCATGAGCCGAGTCCTGTCCTCTCTCGACGATGCATCGCAGACCGAGCCGCTAACCTTGAAACCTTTAGCTTTCCAGTCCCCCAGGGCTTGGTTCAGCTCACCTTCGTTTCTCGATATGGTGTAAACCGTGGCCCCGAGTTGAGCCAATTCCTCAACTATTGCTCGCCCGATTCCTCGGCTTCCACCCGTGACCAAAGCCGTCTTTCCTAAGAGGCGCCATCTTGAAGACGTTGCTACTGCGGTTTCCATGGATCCAGCGATATTGCATATGCAGAATATATGGAGGCCAGGAAGAATAATGATGACTATATATATATATATATACACACACACATGTAAGTTGGTAATTTTGCAAAGATCGAGACCTACAGATCAGACGTTCATGATAACGAGTCTATCCGATCACGATTATCACTATGTTCTTGATCGGATCGTTTAAATATCCCGAGCCGGCGTTAGTTTTAATTTGGGGGAATCGGACGCACAACAATTTAAAGGTGCATAATACAATTCAAGTTTTTTAGGTCCCTTTCGTGCGCGCCAAACAATGACAAGTCTTGGGATGTCCGGCCGTGGAATATAAGTTAATCTGCAAAGATTTCAATGATTTCCTATTCATAGTATGATCTAATTATTATTTTGTTCCAACTTTATTTACTTTTCAAAAGTTAATATACATTGATATTTTATCTCACACACATATATATATATATCTATGCGAGGGTTTTAGGTGAATAGACATTTTAATTTTGCAGATCTGAGATTAACATGACTAGGTTATAGTACTGTAATAATGAAGAGTAATTTTGTTTTTCCCACTATTAGGATATTTTGTTATGATTTGATAATATTCTATTGTATATAAATTAGGAAGTTACAGCTGTGTGTCTAGCAAGATTATGACTGTGTATTAGTGTGTATAGATATACATACTTAGTTTATCTTTGTACTCTACCTATAAAGGTTGTACCTTCGTATCAATACAAATGATAACATTCTACACTATTATTATTTTTACATGGTATCACATATTTTTCCTGGACCTATACTATCGATTTCATAATATTGCATAAACCCTAAACTTGGCCGTCGTACCGCCGCCGTCGTACCACCGCCCGTTACTTTGATTCACATCGACCGATTGATTGCCGATTGATACCGAACACGAAGCTTCAGCCGACTACTCCACCGCTGTTCTGAATCTCTACCGCCGCTCTAAAGCTCGACTGTCTCGCCTCTGTTCTGAATCTCCAGCCGCGACGAGATCCACTCGCCAGTCAGGCGCGTGCGAACACACGCCCAGATTTAAACCAGCCTCACGCTCGCGCGTGCTGTCAACTCGCGCGCCTGCTTTCTCCCAGTTCTTGTTCTGCCCGTGTCACCACGCGCCTTGCTTTCTGCCACCCTTTTAGCTTTGTGCGTGTCATCACGCGCTCAGGGATTTTGCCTCCTTTCTCTTGCGCGTGAAGCCACCTGATTCGTAAAAAAAAGAAGAAGAAGAGTATTCGTTGTTTTTGCAATGCATAAGATGATTGTTAATTCGAACCAGCTGCCTCCTACGAACATGCTTCACCGCCTGCCACTGGGGACGCCGTACGCTGGCTCAGCCACTGCACCATCGATCATTCCACCACCACCAGGATTTGTTTCAACCGCCATTCCTTCTGGTTTTGATCGATCATCTATTGGTTATTGTTTGACTGATGAGCAATGGAGTATGACCTTAAAGCTTTTTACTAATATGAATAATTCTTCAGCCAATATATCTGGTAAGATTGTTTTACCTTGGATACTAGATTCGGGAGCTTCCTATCACATGACTGGTGTTAAGGGTGCTCTATCTGATATAGTTACTGTTGATAATACTGTTCATGTTGCCTTACCTGATGGAACGATTTCTTTTGCTATTGAATATGAAACTCTTACTTTTGGTGGAATTCAGCTTCCCCATGTACTTTATATACCTGAATTACGTTGCAATTTATTATCTTGTTCTAGATTGCTTGACTCATTAAAATGTCTTGTTTTGCTCACGGAAGATTTTTGCATAATACAGAAAATCAGTTCGAGGACAGTGATTGGTGTGGTGAGTAGTATGGTGGGGTTTATTGGCTTCGCACATTGGATGATGGGGATGAACCGTCCATGACCAATAGTATATGTGCATTGTTGTTGGAGCCGAATCGTGCCGCTGCTGTGTCTGCTACTTCCAATCGTTGGCATCAACGTTTTGGACATCCATTCTCCACAGTTTTATCTTCTCTCTTTCCTTCTGATAATAATAAAGTGAGTGCTCCCTGTACCGTTTGTCATAGAGCAAAGTAGACCAGACATAGTTTTCTTATGAGTTCTTCAAGAGCTCATGAATGTTTTGACTTGATACACTGTGATGTTTGAGGGCCTTATAGCTCTCCTTCTACTAGTGGTGCTTATTATGTTTTAACCATCGTCGATGATTATTCTAGAGTTGTTTGGGTTCACTTGATTGCTGTGAAATCCGAAGTGGCTTCTTGGTTTAAACATTTTTGTGCTCTAGTAAGTACCCAGTTTAGTCGACATGTTCGTCGTGTTCGATCTGATAATGGAACTGAGTTTTTACCTCTGCGGTCCTACTTTGCTGAATCTGGCATCCTGTTTGAGACTTCCTGCGTTGACACACCACAACAGAATGGACGAGTGGAGCGCAAGTATAGACACTTGTTAAATGTTGCCCGTGCTCTTTTGTTTCAAGCTAATTTACCAATCAACTTTTGGGGTGAAAGTGTTGAAACAGCCGCTTATTTGATCAACCGCACACCAACACCACTTCTTGATGGTCGTACACCCTTTGAGCTACTACATGGTAGTGTTCCGGATTTCAAGTCTCTCCGCGTGTTTGGATGTCTCTACTTTGCCTCTCAAGTTTCGCGAATTTGAGATAAGTTTGCACCAAGAAGTCGTCGATGTGTCTTTTTAGGATATGCTTCTAGGAAGAAAGGATACCACTTGTGTGACTTGGAAACAGATATGTTCTTTGATAGTAGAGATGTTGTGTTCTACGAAGACCAGTTTCCATTTGCTGAGCCAACTCCCTCATCTTTGACTGATGCCTCCCCAACAAATCCACCCCCTGCCATTTATAATGATCCACTAGTTATGCTACCTGCGACAACCTACTCATCAGCCTTGGACTCTCTCGCCCCTTCCTCTGGGCAAGAAGGCTATTGGTTCGAAATGAGTTTTTAGAACCAAGTATAAATCTGATGGCTCCATTAAACGATACAAAGTTAGGCTGGTTGCGCTTGGTAATCGTCAGATTGAGGGTGAGGACTTCACTGAGACATTTGCACCGGTTGCCAAAATGGCTTCTGTTAATTTGTTTCTCTCTGTTGCTGTTATTAAGGGTTGGGAAGTTCATCAGATGGACGTCCATAACGCTTTTCTCCACGGTGATCTTGAGGAGGAGGTTTATATGCGTCCACCCCAGGGATATCCTGTTCCTTCTGGTATTGTTTGTAAGCTCCAGAAGTCATTATACGGTTTGAGGCAAGCTCCTCGGAATTGATTTGCTAAATTGGCTTCGACTTTGCGAGTTTTTGGATTTTTTCAGAGTAAGGCTGATTACTCTCTTTTTACATATATCTGTGGGGCTCTTACATTACATGCTCTTGTTTATGTGGATGATCTGATCATTGTTGGAAGCTCGAAGACCTTGTTGACCGAGTTCAAGACTTATTTGAGCTCTTGTTTTCATATGAAAGATCTTGGTCCTTTGAAATATTTTCTTGGGATCGAGATAGCTAGAAGCACTGAAGGTATGTTCTTTTCCCAGCGGAAGTATGCACTCGATATTCTTTCCGACACGGGATTATTAGCTTCCAAACCTACTAATTTTCAGATGGAGCAACATCATGACTTGGCACGTGTTGAAGGTCCGTTGTATGAAAATCCTGAGCAGTATCGACGTCTTGTTGGTCGTTTGATTTACCTGACCATAACTCTTTCTGAGATTAGTTATACTATTCATACCCTGGCTCAGCTTATGAAGGCGCCGTGTGTTCCTCACTGGCAGGCTGCTGTTCGTGTTCTGCATTACCTGAAGAGTCATCCTGGGCAGGGTTTGTTTCTGTCTACTCGTAGTTCTCTACAATTGACAGCTTATTGTGATTCGGATTGGGCAGCTTGTCCGCTTACTCATCGTTCATTGTCTGGATATTTTGTTATACTTGGTGATTCACCAGTTTCTTGAAAAACGAAGAAACAACCGACTGTTTCTCATTCATCTGCTGAAGCGGAGTATCGAGCAATGACTGCTGTTTGTTGTGAACTTATATGGCTCAAGTCTTTTATGTCCTCTTTAGGAATCACACATTCTGCTCCTATGCGGCTTTTCTGTGATAGTCAAGCTGCCATTCACATTGCAGCGAATCCGGTGTTTCATGAGAGGACAAAACATATTGAAGTGGATTGCCACTTTGTTCGAGATCTTGTTCAGTCAGGCGCTGTTGCTATGTATCATATTCGTACCTTGGACCAGCGTGCAGACATTTTCGCTAAACCTCTTGGCAAACATCAGTTTCAACAATTACTTGGCAAGTTGGGCGTTCTGAATCTTCACGCTCCAACTTGAGAAGGAGTATTAGGATATTATGTTATAATTTGATAATATTCTATTGTATATAAATTAGGAAGTTACAGCTGTGTGTCTAGCAGGATTATGACTGTGTATTAGTGTATAGATATACATAGGGGGTGTTTGGGAATTAGCTGTTAGCTGTTAACTGATTGCATTAGCTGGTTTGACTAGTTGATTGTATTGGCTGATTTGACTGGCTGATTTGACTAGTTGATTGTATAAATGTGTTTGGTAAAATTAGCTGATAGATATAGCTGTTTATGGACAAAATGACATTTATGGACATGAATATATTTTACTACTTATTCACTTATTAAATGTACATAATTTATCAATTGCTATTTTTTTATTACAAATGAAACATAAGAATTATAATAAATTAAATTGAATTATTATATAATCCACATTTTCATAAAAAAATAAAATAATAATCCACATTTTCATGATATTCTTTTAAAACTATACATTATAAATTTGTTTTAGAAACTTTTTCAAACCTTTCTCTTGTTTCATGTTGATGGATGTAAGGGAAAAAATTTATTTCCGAGTAATTTTGATGAAATGTTATTGATATTATAGTGGAAAAATGAGAAAAACCAACCAATAATATTATAATAAAATCTAATGAACATAACATCCATAATATAATCATAATAATGCAACCCAAAATACTAATTGAACAATTAGAATGATACATACTTATTTTGAACACTTGAATTTTCCTACAAAAAATCAAATTCAACAATATGTATTCTGTCTTTTTGCATAATTAGTATAGAAGAGAAAGGGCAAAAAAGTATTTAATTGAGCATTTGAGTAGAAAATGCTACTTTTTTTAACCTTATGAAAATTAGCCTATTGAGTCCAAAAACCACTTTTTCAAACTCATTCACCAAACACTTCGAAGTGCTGTTTGACGGTCAAATCACCACTTTTTAGTCAAATCAGCACTTTTTAACCCAAAACACTTTACCAAACACCTCCTACTTAGTTTATTTTTCTACTCTACCTATAAAGGTTGTACACTCGTATCAATACAATGATAACATTCTACACTATTATTATTTTAATTTACACCCACTCTTGCAAAATCAAATTGTATTTGTACCTAACGATGACCCTTTATTTAAGCATGTGTAAATTTTTATTATGAAAATTTTGCCTTATTTTATTGTCTCTTACTCACACCATAATACGAATACATTATATATATTGTTTCATAGTGTATTTAATTGTGCGTTTAATTAGTGACTTATTTTTTAATTTAGTTCTAATTCTATTTATTTGAAATATTTTCCCCAATCATATCATAATAATTTATTTTCTTATTTTTAATTATGATATTTTAATATCCTGTTTGGTTCTGTAACTTTCATTCTTGTTATTTTAAATCGGGTTTCTTACATGTTTTCTGATTTTCAATAAATATATTTACTTTTTAAAAATATTGATGAACCCATATATTAATTAAAAACAACAACTAGTACATATTTTAGGCTATACTCAAGCCTTGAACAAAAACGGTAAGTTACAACCTATACAAGGCAAAAAAAAAAAACTAAGGGCCTGTTTGCAAGAGTTTTACTGTAAATCAGTTCAGTTCAGTACTTTTTATTTTTTTCAGTTCAGTTCAGTATTTTTAAATATTTTTTAATTCAGTTCAATATTTTTTATTTTTTTCAGTTCAGTTCAGTATTTTTAAATATTTTTCAGTTCAGTTTAGTATTTTTTTATATTTTTCAGTTCAGTTAAATATTTTTTTTGTTTTTTCAGTTCAGTTCAGTATTTTTTGTTTTTTTCAGTTCAGTTCAGTTCAGTTAAATATTTTTTTTATTTTTTCAGTTCAGATAAATATTTTTATATTTCATTTCATTTCAGTAATTTTCATATATATATATATATTTATCTTTATTATAGCTCTCTACTATTTTTTCGATTCAGTTCAGTTTATATTCAGTTGAATTCAGATCAGATCAGAAAATTAATTTTTTCAAAATATGATTTAATTTAGTCATACTATTTTTCTTATATTTACTTTTTGTTTATTTCATAACAATGCAGATCGGTTTTTTTTTAATTTGTTGATTTTATTCAGCCTAATGTAGGTGTACTATTGTATTTAAGTATGTCTAAATTAATAACATTCAAAAGTAATATTACTCTTTTGTCATGCATTTAATTTTAATTCAAATCAACTCAGTTTCAAACCACGTCAAATCAATTCAAAATAACGACATTTAGTTCACTTCAGTATCTTCATCATGAGGGCATCGACTGCAAAATTCTTGTTGCTATATTCAGTCGAACTTGATTCATTTCTTCCTTCCTTTGAGGGCCGAGCAGTTCCTTATCCGCCGTTTCTTGAATATTATCGTCATGCTCTACAACAGGTATCCCAAGCTATTCCATTCATATATAGTTATGAAGCGTGATAGTTGCTACTATTATGGCCATTTGCCACTCCTCCTTCATTTGAGGCATCGACTTAAGCGTGCGCCATCTATTCTTCTAGTTGCCAAATGACCTTTGCACAATTTTTTGTGGATAAGAATGTGATAGTTAAATTGCTCCAAAATTCCTCTAAATTTTCTATTTCTTTGAAAATCCGGTATGGTACCTAGCATTTGGATCCATAAAAGGTGCCAAATATCCTTTTGTAATTTTTTTCAGTTCAGTTCAGTTTTTTTTTGTTTTTTTTCCAGTTCAGTTCAATATTTCTTTTATTTTTTTCAGTTCAGTATTTTTATTTTTTCAGTTCAGTTCAGTATTTTTTTTCAGTTCAGTTCAGTATTTTTTTTTCAGTTT
Organism: Sherardia arvensis; assembly: GCA_948330725.1. NCBI lineage: Eukaryota > Viridiplantae > Streptophyta > Magnoliopsida > Gentianales > Rubiaceae > Sherardia > Sherardia arvensis. Next base: position 22,587,524 of record OX415240.1, on the reverse strand, counting down.
AGTTCAATTCAGTATTTTTAAATATTTTTCAGTTTAGTTCAATTCAGTATTTTTTTTATTTTTTTCAGTTCAGTTCAGTATTTTTAAATATATTTCAGTTCAATTCAATATTTTTTTATTTTTTTCAGTTCAGTTCAGTATTTTTAAATATATTTCAGTTCAATTCAATATTTTTTTATTTTTTTCAGTTCAGTTCAGTATTATTAAATATTTTTCAGTTCAATTCAGTATTACTTTATTTTTCAGTTCAGTTCAGTTCAGCAAGAAATAAACTCGGGCAAACAGGGCCTAAGCCATTACTCCTTGCAACCAGCCGTACTTAGATTCAATTCTTTTACCCAAACATTAGGCAGTTTTGATTTCTGCTGAAAGATTCTTAAATTTCTCTACCCTCAAGTGTGATATAAGGTGAACACATAGAGCACTAACTTTTTAGTCTGACTAGTGATCCTCCAAAACACAAGCATTTTCCTCATCCTCCTCAATGAACTTGTTGGTTGCGGTCTTATGGATTGCAGAACTTCAAGAATAAATTTGCATCTGAAGAAAAGATGAGCATCATCCTCAGCAGACTGTCCACAAAGACAGCAATTGGGATGTTGTCCCAAACTTTAAAATCTCTGCAACCTATCAATAGTGGCAAGTCTGCTCCTAAGTAACAACCATAGAATGAACTTGTATTTAGGTAAAAGCTTGGTGTACTAGATCATTTTTGCCCGAGTGTCTTCTGTGCCCTTCATTTAAGTAGATTATAAGCTGTTGTGATTGAAAAATGTCATTTCTTTGAGACACACTTAGGCAGCCTTTCAAACACCCTATCTTTCAGTCTAACAACATGATGAAACTGCTCAGTCCATCTTGTGCACTGGACCAGTGGTCCAACTGTAAATAAGTAGTTACTTGGTAACTGTTTCGTCAGTTAGCTCAGTTAATTTATGTTAGCTTATTTTGTTAGTTAGCTTAGCCAGCTTAGTCAGCTCATTCTTAGCTGTACAAATATCCACTTTCCCTGTATGATTCATTGAGATAATTGAATAATACAGACTGTATATTTTTCTGCCCCTTTCCATGAATTGCTCCATTTGGAGTTTTTGATCTGCTTCCGCTTATTCAATACAACGGAATCCAAATCCAGCTATGAAAGCTTTTTGAGCTATATATAGTATCTGCAACTTTCACCATGCAAGTCGAAAGCTTGTCCAAATGATATCATTCTTCTGCTGGATGTCCCATAGTTGCTTGTAGAGAGAGGCAAGATTCCATAAGGTTAGGTTCGTTTAGACCAACACGCTCACCGTAGCTTTCATCCCTCTGGTGGCGGCGGCCGTAGGCCTAACTCCATCCTCCGAAGCCCTCTTCCGACGACCACCGCTTTCTGCATCATCACCACCGCCGACGACCACCGCTTTCTGCTCCAATCGCGCAGGCACGCCATCGTGTCCCCGACACTGACGTCGTCGAACACCCCTGAGTCGGTAGCGTCACCACCAAATCCGACTCCAATCTCGATCATGAAGATTTGGGGATGAACATGGCGGTTGAGATTTGGGGATGAACATGCGGTTTGATTTGCAATTTGGGGGAGAAATCGCAAATATGGACCCAAATATGCGAAAATACTGTATATATATATGCTCTGACTCACGCGCCCTCGCGTGAAAGCAATTTACACAAAATGCAGAAAATACTCGTCCTACGCTTTTTTATATATAGACCCGTCACTATATATATAGTGACCGTCACTTCCAAAACTTTGTATTATAGTAATTTATATATATAGAAATTTATTTTTATTCAAATATATTTAACTTATAAATAAAAATAAGTATTAAAAGATAATGATGTTAAATGAAAAAAGTTCAACTTGACTAATAAAAGATAATAAAAATAACCTAATTAATTATTGATGCACATTGATCTACGTAAAGTCGGGTAGAGTGGTGCAAAATGAAATAAATATAATTACAAAAAAAAGGGCGGGTGGGGAATTAAAAAGTATTTTAAAATACGATAAAAGGCGAGGACAAATTATCAGAGAAGTTATCAGAAATTAACTAGGTTAGGTGGTGGCAGCAAAAGCAGCCTTCATACACTATAAAATGAAGCAGAGGCTCTTGCACTGACAGAAGAGCTAAGTATAGCTTATTCTGAAGGAATTGAAGAACTTGAAGTGGAGGTGGATTCCCTAGTACTTCTCAAAATGATCATAAGAGAATACAGAGTACCATGGAAGTTGCAACAAATCATCAGATCTATTTGGCATCTACAAAAGTGAATTTACTATATTCTTATCTTTTACGCATATACATATAAAGAAGCAAACTCAGTAGCAGACTCATTAGCAGGACTGACCAGTTAAGGAAAAACAATATTTTGTATTTGATCAAATGAACATTCCTAGAGAAATCAAATTAATGGTTATATTGGACAGTAGAGAAATGCCACATTTAAGACTGTGATATGATGAAATACATGTTACTTCTGATATTTTCTTTGTTTGTCAGGCGCAAGGCCAGTCCCAGAAGCAGAGGAAGAATGACTCAAATGAACACATTGGAACCAGTACAATATCAGAGCACAAATGCTAAAGGACCAAAATCACATAGAGCTATGACACTGTTCTATTAGAGCATCTCCAATGGTTGCATTTTTGGACTTGCATGGCAATTTTTATAAAATATTTAGCCCTAACTTACCATTGTTTTACCCTTTACAAGCACTACCTTCACAAGCAACTAACCTTGGCAAGCAACTAGCTTGAGTATAGGCCCCACATCAACAATTCAATGTATTTAGATGTGTATTAGAAATGAATGGAATCATACAAGCTAATTTATGAAATTAATAACCATTGGAGATACTTGTAATTTGATAGCTAATTAGTTTGAATTATTGTAGCTTACCGTTGAACATGCTCTTATACTCTCAATTTTGATACTCTCCATTTATTGAAGTGACAATCCGTACTTGTCGGCAGAGTTTGGCTTTGCCTTGGCAATCCCTAAATGCTTGCAAGTATTGAGTCTTCCCATCGGTAGAATTGGGTTTCGCATTTACGATCTCTAAATTGCCTGTGTGAATTGACATGGTTGTACACTAGAAACGTTACAATGGTTGATGTGTACTACAAAACAAAATTGTATGAACTATTTACCTTTTTAAGGCTTTTTGAGATTTGTTGAGCCAAATATGTCACCCCACTATTAAGTGGTTTAAATAAAAAAAAATTATCGGAGGAGTTAATTTAACCCAAGCAGGCCGGTGACATATTATTAAATACAAGTGCATGAACTTTGTAATGACGTGTTTGTCTTAACAAACATGGATTATTTTAGAACATGAGAACATGATAATGCATGTTGTAGAACTTCTAAAACATCCTTTATTCATGCATAAATTAAAAACAGAAAATTAATATTACCTCTAAACCAACAAGACCAAAGCAGCACCAACAAAATTACAAATTAATATTCCTTTTTCTTAAATTCAGGGATACTAAATAACCCTGCAAAATACCTAACTAAATTGATATGGCTAGTGGCTCTTGAAGGTTGCTAGATGAAGCAAACATTAATCAAGAACTCCTGATCATTAAGCCTTCTGATTTTTCGTTACCTTTGCCGACCCATTTTCAACTGCAGCAACCTGAAGATCACGAGGGTTTTGACCATCCTTCCGACGATCATCTTGACGGTTCTGTTTGTTCTTCCTCGCCACAGCAGCGCCCTTGTTTTCCTTTTGTCGAATACTCGGCCCCGAAGAAGCATCAGAAGCCATGGAATCATCACTGTCATTTGCATCCACGACGAGATCATCACGATCACGGTTCTTGTTAAAGCTTGTTTCCCAGTATTCTGCATGATCATCAGCTCCATATTCATCAGCAGGAGATCCAATGTACATTGTCCACCCCGATTCACTGCTGTGACATTCTTCTTCTGGACCCCCATGAACATTCGACAAATCCATCCTCTTCATATATATATATATATAGAACAGAAGAGAAGAGGGAACACTAAAGCGATTGAGCTAGAAGAGGAAGAGGGAGAACTTATAAATACACACCCACATGTTCTTTTTCCCTTTTCCTCTCTGACCGATACAGCTCTATCATGGAGAACAGACATGCATCTTATACTTTTGAGTGACTCCCTTTTAAAAACAGTATATATTTATTCAAATTTATATTAGCTGGAATATATCAATATTAACTTTCCTGACTTCACATCACTAATTCACTATTCATCAGTGCCTAGAGTAGCTGCAAAAATATTTAAGAGAAGAAAAATCTATTAAAAGTACATACAAAATCAGCCTACTTTGAATTTGAAAAGACAGGTTTTTTTCGGAGATGAAGCCTTACTGTTGATGTCATAATTAAAAGTTGCGGACATTAATGCACAATTAATCAGATGCTTCAGAATATATATACATACGTGATGAGTTGTTCGAGTTGGTTGGAGAGGGATCTTTAATTTATTTATGACCTTCTCCTACTATTACTGCTGGACATCGTTTCTGTGTCATGTCTAATGAATAAAACAAAACGCCATATGATGAATGTTCCTTGGAAAGAATCCATGTCCACCTTCTCTATTCCTCTAACGGAAAGAGGATGTTTGGTAGTTTCATTTTTAAATGATGTTTGGTTGACTTCCAGTGATTAACTTATCATTTCATTTATAAATTAATAAACTTGCATTCTATTGCTCTTCCGATCTCACTGTCATTAAAATTGACGTCTAAACACCATTAAAAAGTTGTTATAAACTAATGACCTTCTATTGCTGCTTATACAGTATAATCTCGATAAATGAATAAACTAGTTTAATGAATAAATTTCTTTGGTCTCAACTTGGCTAATGGGTTTATATAACGAATAATCTCGTTTAATACATTAATGAGTAAATATAAATAAAATCTTTATAACCCTAAGTAAATATAAATGAATAATTACTATATTAATCCAAATGAAAATTTTTATGTATATAATATATCATGAATACATTCCAATGACTGATTTTAAAACATAGGAATAAGTCATATTTTTTTTCGAAAAAGGCCTCCAAGGTTGATTGGTATGAGGTATTGATTAGACATCTTAACTCTAACTGTTATGCATGTACATAGCACAATATTGGATTGTGTACTTAAATATGTTTGCTATATGCAGGTCCAGTTTACTTCTGCAGGTCCAATGAAAGTGGGAAAGTACTATAATTATCCTTCATTCGTTTATTAATTTTTATAAATAAATAAATTTCTAAAACCCTAAACTTGAATGCATAAACCCGTCTATATAATGATTGAAAACGCGTCCAAATTTAAATTACTTTTTTCGTGAATTATAATACATATTTAAGAATGACATATTATCACTTCAGATTTAATTTGGACATGCATAAGTAAAGTGGACCTGCATATAGAACCATCCATACATGCATGTACAACTAATATAGAACTCTAAAAATATGAATGTAATTACAGCTTGGATAAAAGTTACAACTATCTATTCCATAATATAAACAAAATTACATAATTGCAAAAAAAGTTTAAAATATCATCTAAATGAATTATTATTCAGGCACGATAATAATATTATATTCATTAATTGATTAATAAATAATTTCGCCAATTAAATAGTTTTATTTGGTCTCAAATGTATTCAGTTATTGAGGTTCTACTGTAATTAAGTTAGAATATCAATGCACAAGGGGGGAAATGTGAAACTGACGTGAATGGGAACTAGCTGAAATTTGAGAATTTTGTACACGTGTGTCAACACTCATCAAAACATACAGTACTTTATGTCACTTTTTAATATAGCGCATAATAATAATTTTTACTATTATGATGATGATGACGAAAAACTCTCTAGTAAGCCGCGGTCTTATCTAAGGTAATGGATGTCAAGACAAGGTAAAATAACTTTAGGGGCTAGAATATAAATATATTTTCTTTGGTGCCATCAATAAAAATGTTCACAAATTACAAGGATCATTTTGCTATAATAAGCATACAACACATTTCTTCTCCTAGTTCATCCCCACCATCATCATTCCATGAATAAAAATTTATTTATTATTAAATTTTCATAAAATCATCAATTATCAATAAAAAAATCAACAATCGAAACATCAAAAGCGACAATAATCATCAACATCAAATCATCAATCTGATCATCAAATCCACCGTCATTGCCATCATCAATCATAAACATCAAATCATCATATAAAAAGGACACATAATCAAATCGTCAAATTTGATTCTCGAGGATACTAATTAACTCGGATCATCAAACTGACCTCGTTTTCATCATCCTTGTATATGGTCACCAACATCAATCACCATCGTTATCAATCTGATCATCAAATTCGTTCGATCATCAATGAAAAATTTTCGATCATCAAATCACCGGCAACAATCATCATTGTTATCATCACCGTAAATCATCATCATCACCATTAGAAATGATTTTCTCATCATTATCATAAGCATACATCATAATCAGCATCATCATTAAATCGCCACTACTCCACCACCAACCACCATCATAATGAAAATCACCGCACCATCATCATAATCAGTAACGCTGGGAGAATCATCAAATATGTCGATCATCACGGGCAAATCCATGGATTCACTGCCGACATCAATGCCTACAACCCATCATCAATGCGGTGAATCAAATGCTGCGAGTCACCAAAATCGTACAGTGCCTCTGACACCCACCACTGGACTCGACACTTACTATGAAACCTTCAAATCATCATCCGAACTCGGAGCTGAGGAGCCGAACCTGTAGAAAGATGATTTTAAAAAAAATGAAAAAAGAAAGGGAGAGAAAAAGAGCAGGAACTAGAGATCACCTGCGGGTTGGAAAATGAGACAGGAGGGGTATCGGCGCGGGAAGAAGATGGGGTCCGGGAATCGCCGGTCCGAAGTTTTTTCCCGCCCTGCTCAGAATTTTCTCCCTTCCGCTTGGTCGGGTAAAAAAGAGGCGGGGGAGGAATCTCAGGGGCAGATATGGTGGTGTATCGGGATGCCGGGGATATCCCATCCCTGGTCGGAGACCACATAGGCATCCTACGACCGAGCGACAACCCCAGACGATTAGCATCCTGAATGGGCGTCGAAGTTACAGGAGGCTGGAGTGGATTGAAAGGATTGTTGGCATTAGTAGGATTCCGAATGGTCTCCTGCTGAGTCACCACTTCGGGGATAAAACCCTTCTGATCCTTCTGCATGACCTAGGGCTCGAAGGTTAAATCTATAATCTCAATGGGGCCAAGATCAGGAGCCCCCGAAAGAAGAGGAGGGTTCTGAACGGTCTCCTCCGTCTTGCTCTTATCCTGTTGACGCTCCTGCTGCGAGTCTGGATCGTCAGTCTTGTTCTTGTCCTGCTGACGCTCCTGCTTCGGGTGAGGATCGACCAGTTGGTCCTGCTGCTGCTGCAGGTCAAGGATATTCTTATCCTGTTGGTTCCCCTGCTTTTGCTGGTTCTGGGAAGTCCTTCTCCTCCTGTCCCCTTTGCCTGCCTCAGAATCGGTCCCGGCCCCAGTCGTAGCGGCTTTCTTGACCTTCTTCTTTGGGATCGGGACCTCAGATCGTTATCCACGGTGGGAGCTACAGGGAAATGACAGTTAAGCAAAGTTATTAATAAAAAAATCATCATCCGAAATTGACTACGACATCCCCAGTTCACCGCACCAGCGAGCCAACATCAACGAATGGAACACTGACGAACGTTTCTGCGTTCATTGCTCGCTTCTAATAACCGTCTTTGGCGGGTGAATCGACAAACTGGGCAGCATCGATTGGAATGGCATGTTGAAAGGTTCTGATTTGGGGATAAAGTTTTGGACTTTACAATATAGTCACTGATGTTACGCGCTATTTACTATGACACCAAAAAGAATGATTAGTTGTACGCCCCAAAACTTACGAAAATGGGGTTTTTCTTGCCCTCTGCCTTATCTAATTGATTGTCTATGGAGAAAGCTTGTAATTATAGCTAGTTATGTCACCTATGTCTATTGTTGTTTAGATTGACGTGGTTTCTTATTTGTTTTGCAGTACAATGTAATATCATCAAGACATAGATTAAAATACAACATAAAATTTTCTAGTTTTTAAGTTTGACGCGGTCTTAAAATGACCGATGAAATGCCCCGATGAAAAGTTACTTCGTGTTTTTTATCTATTCAAGTATTAGCTATTGAAAAACTATATTACAGATTTTGTATTTTCTTTAATGCATATTTGTTGGTGATCACTTAGTTTTAAATAAAAATCTCCTAGATTTGTTGGTGACCTCTTGGCATGTTTTGAAATGCACTTTTTTTATAATGTTGATTTACTTATGGTGTTGCTCGTTTGGTTTGTACAACTATTATGTTGTTGCACTTTTTTGTCGATTTTCTTATGGTTTGAACGAGACTACTTCTTAATCATTCTTTTCTGACATTCAATTTTGATGCTTGGTTTTATGTTGATTCTTTGTTCTTTCTTCTATTGAAATTCAGGTTTTTTAGGGCGTTCGGAATTCAGGTTTTGCGTCCAGTCTTTTGTTTTTAATCACAAGTCGATACCTTAAAAAATAAGATTTTATGTCAGTTTAAAAATAAATAAGAAAAATGTAACCTGGTTAATCCGTAAAAGAAATAAGAAATAGGTAATGAGTAGGTTTTGACTGAGGAAGGACAATCTCGGCAAAAACAATGAATTTTGCTCTAGATGCTAAAAAGTGCTCTGGCGATATCACCTCCCTTTTATTTATAATGATGTGAGTAAATGTATTTGGTGGTGATATGGGCCTCGGCCCAGGAATGAAGGTGGAAGGAAGAAGAAGTGAGTCCAGCCCATGAGTGGTCCTTCCATGACATCAGCTATGTTGGCAGGACCCGGGGACAGAAAGGACATGATAATGACCTTGCACCCCCAAGTACGCGACAATGGAATGACCACTCGGCTGAACCCCCTCTCTTCTCTGCCACTATAAATAGAGGAGAGCTCAACAGTAAAATGTATGTTCTATCAGACTTAGATACTCTTTGTATTTATTCATATTCTCTCTCCTCTGCATAAAGCCCAATCTTCGTCATCACGCCGGAGCGTCTATCCTCGGGAGATCCCGGGGGCTTTGTCTTGCAGGACCTAGGTGAGAGATCCACCGCGGGCTAAGATTCCAGCTCACCCGGGATCATTTACACCGGAGCTGGTATCCAGGAGCAGACTGGTAGCATTAGTTGGCACGCCCAGTGGGACTCATTTTGCTTCGTTATGCCACGCGGTAGGCCTAGAAAGACCGGGGGAGAACCCCCCGAAGATCAATCAAGCAGAGGGCGGTCCCAAGACAAAAAGGGCCGCAGCTGCTGTTGCGGCACGTAAGGCTGTCGAGGAGAAGGAACGGGCGCGCAAGGAGACTGCCCATTTAGCTGCGGAGAAGCGTAAGGGAAAGAAGACAGTGCCGGAGCGCACCCTTAGGGAGATGCAAAAAGAGCAGAGGGAAAAGGCCCGGCAGGAGAAGGAAAGGCAAAATCAGGAGACGTTTGGAGACGGCGAGGGATCTGAGCCGGAGTATTCGGAATCCGGGGACGAATCCCCAGGGGAAGAGGAGCAGGGAGGGCCAGAAACCATCCACACCAATGCTGCGGAATTTGGGGAATTTTGAGCATGGAAGGCGGCCCAGGCGGCTGCTCCTACCAGGGCACCCGAGGTGGTGGACTTGGAAAAGGACGTGAGAGACAAAGCGGGAGAAGGTGGAGGCCATCAGATGCCCCCAGGCCAGAAGACATACCCGGGTCCGGAAATGTTCCCGGGCCAACAGGTATTCCAAGGTGGCTTAAACCCGCATGCCCAACCTTATTACGGCGGCCAACAGACGGTCGCGTACCCTACCAGATATAACACCCCGTTCAACAATGGTTCGATTGAGGAGCATTTGAGTAGGCGGATTGGAAGCCGGGGGATGCGTCCCAATTCCCTGTGGGTCCCGGAGGTTTTGAACTATAAGTGGCCGGCTGGCACCAAGGCCCTGGATGGAGTTCCAACATACAACGGGGATGGAGACCCAGAGGAGTTTGTCCACACCTACCTCTGCGTCATGGGGGCCCGGGATATTGATGAGCCATTACAGTGCAAGTTGTTGCCTTTCTACCTCCGGGGTAACTGCTTGAGTTGGTTTAAGAGCTCCCCAGGGATCACTGAAGACTTTCTGGGACTTCACAACTGTCCTGATTCATCGGTATGCAGCTATGAAGACAAAATTTGTGAGTTTGGCAACGGTTTTAGCAATGCGTCAGTTGGAAACAGAGTCTACCTGGAAGTACTATGACCGGTATATTGCCGAGTCCATGAAGGTGCGGGATAGGCACTTGCACGAGAAGGCGCTGATTGGCAACTTCGTGAACAGGTTACGGGATGAGATGTTCTACATTGAGTTGATGAAGAACATGCCGGGAACCTTCCATCACCTTCAGTTGACAGTGGAGATGCATTGCACCATTCATGAGGCCAATCATACCCGGATGAACACCGTCAGTTTCTTCGAACAAAGGGTGGTCACAGCCACAACTACTCAGACTACCACGCTCCAGGCGACTCCCCCACCAGGGTGCCCGCCAGGATCCTATGAAACGTCAACCGGCCCAGGGGCAGCACCTGCACCGGGGGGATAGACTCTGGTGATAAGACCGACGTACAATCCTTTGTCCAAAATGAAGACGGAGATTTTGGCCATTCACCATGGATTGTTCACAAATTCCCCAGTTATACAAGGGGTACCAGCACCGGCTAACACACATAAATGGTGTGAGTTTCACAAGTCGTACGGTCACCAGGGTGCCCGCCAGGATCCTATGAAACGTCAACCGGCCCAGGGGCCAGCACCTGCACCGGGGGGACAAACTCTGGTGGCAAGACCGACGTACACTCCTTTGTCCAAAACGAAGACGGAGATTTTGGCCATTCACCGTGGATTGTTCACACAGATCCCCCAGTTATACAAGGGGTACCGGCACCGGCTAACGCACAGAAATGGTGTGAGTTTCACAAGTCGTACGGTCACACCACGGAGGGGTGTAGGGTCTTCACACGGACATTCAGAAGCTGGTGGAGCGGGGTCAGCTCCACGACTGTGTGGCGGGAGAGGCACACCCGGCAGGGCATGGAAAGAAGTGGAATTGGAGGAACAACCGAGGCCGGGGCGGCAACCAGCCGGCGGAAGCTAACCCCGCCCCACAGGCCTAGAGACCTGGCGCTCCGGGACCCGGGGCACCACGTACGATAAACGTGATCAATGGAGTAGTAGTAGACAGGGCTCAGACACTTTCAGCAGTAAAGGCAAAGAGTAGATATGTCCCCCAGGGGAGATCCAGGGGAAGAGATTCAAACACAGTGAGACAATTACGTTCTCGGACGAAGACGCAGTCCCGGCTCAGGTACCACACTCCGATCCCATGGTGGTTTCAGCAGAGGTAGAAGGAGTGGTGATAAAACGAGTCTTTGTGGACGATGGGAGCAGTGTTGAGATCATGTTTGCTGATTGCTTTGATCAGTTACACATCGGCCGGCAGAACTTGAAGCCGTGCTTGTCCCTGTTATCTGGCTTTACGGGTTGGACAGTCCATCCCCTGAGTATCATTCCACTCCGGGTAACTCTTGTCGATCACCTGGATATCAACAAGAGGTGTACGGTTTTGTGTAACTTCGCGGTGATAAATGCGTCCTCCCCGTACAACGTGATAGTAGGCCGTCCATGGTTGACGCAGGCGCGTGCAATATGCTCACCTTACCACTTAACCATGAAATTTCCAACAGATCAGGGAATTGCTTCAGTTATTGGTAACCAAACGACAGCCCGCAGCTGCATGTTAACTGTAATAAAGGACGCCAAGGCTGGGGAAGCAGGGAGAGTGCATGCTTCAAAACCCGGGGAAGGCTCCGGGGGAAAGGATACAGTGGGAGCGGTGCATGGTGACCCGGCGTCCTTTGAGGTGGAAGACATTTTGAGGTGGAAGACATGGAAGTAGGTTCCCGGGGAAAGGTGAGTGTAGGGAAGCATCTCCTGGGGAACGTGAAGGAAGAGCTCCAGGTATTGCTCAAGGAGTATGAAGATGTATTCTCGTGGGGGATGGAAGATCTAACGGGGATACCGGAATAGTTTGCGATACACCGGCTGAATGTTTACCCGGATTTGAAGCCTATCAGGCAAAAGAAAATAGCCATGGCTGCAGATCGGGTGGAGTTCGTCCGGTCAGAAGTAAAAAGGATGTTGGATGCTGGCATGGTTGAAGAGATCACCTACTTGGAATGGATTGCCAACCCGGTCCTAGTGAAGAAACATGACGGATCTTGGAGAATGTGCATAGATTTCACAGACTTGAACAAATGTTGTCCCAAAGATAGTTACCCGCGGCCGTCCATCGACCAGTTGGTGGAAGCAATAACGGGATATCAGCTCTTGGCTTTCTTTGACGCACACTGGGGATACCACCAGATTGTCATGGCCCCGGAAGACCGGCCGAAAACCTCTTTTATTACTGCCTTTGGTACTTTTTGTTACACGAAAATGCCATTCGGACTTAAAAATGCAGGAGCCACATACCAGCGCATGGTAGAACGGGTGTTCAAGGACCAGCTCGGGAGAAACATGGAGGTTTACGTAGATGACATGGTGATCAAAAGAAGGACACACGACTTTTTCTTGGAGGATCTCCGGGAGCTGTTCACCGTCCTAAGGAAAGTCAACTTGAAGCTAAGCCCCGAGAAGAGAACCATCGGAGTAGCAGCAGGCAAGTTCTTGGGGTTCATGGTGTCAAGCCGGGGGATTGATGTAAACCCGAAGAAGGTTGATGCAATCCTTAGTATGCCCTCCCCGAGTAAGGTAAAGGATGTGCAGCGTTTAACAGGGTCTTTGGCGGCTTTGAGCAGAAATCTGGCACAGGGGGCGGTGAAGGAGCTACCTTTCTTCAATATCCTGAGGAGGGCGAAAAATTTTGAGTGGACCACAAAGTGTGAGCAAGCGTTCCAGGAGTTGAATAAGCATCTGGCGAATCTCCCTACATTATCTAAGCCGGTTCCGGGGGAGGAGTTGTTCTTGTACCTCGCGGCAACCGAGCATGCGATAAGTGCCGCCTTGGTCCGGGGGTCCGGGAGAGCACAAACCCTGGTATACTTTGTGAGCTGGGCTCTTCAAGGACCGGAGACGCGTTACTCCTTGTTAGAACGGCTACTCTTAGCCCTGGTACACGCGTCTCAAAGATTTCGCCCGTACTTTCAAGGGCATCCCATCACGGTCTTGACCAATCAACCACTCCGACAAGTCATGTTAAAGCCGGAAGCATCAGGCCGGATGATGAAGTGGGCGATCGAGTTGGGGGAGCACAAGATCACCTACCAAGCCAGGAAGTCCATCAAAGGTCAAGCCCTGGCCGACTTCTTGGTAGAAATGGTAGACAATGCTAAGAAGGTCCCGGTGGAGGATCATCCGGGGTGGAAACTACATGTGGATGGCTCTTCCCATGCCGAGGGAAGTGGAGCCGGGGTTGTGCTGGTCAGTCCCAGAGGGAAATAGTATCGATACGCCCTACAGTTTGACTTCAAGACCACCAACAACGAAGCCGAGTATGAAGTCCTCATAGCCGGGTTGCGCTTGGCCCGGGAGTTGGGCGCGAAAGTGGTGGATGCCTACAGTGATTCGGCCATTGTGGTGCAGAAAGTGAACGGGGAGTATGAAGCTAAGGAGAGAAGCCTGCAACGGTTCTTGGAAGCGGTAAAGACAGCAATACAGGGTTTCCTCCGGGTTTCCCTCACACAGATTCCTCGGGAGGAGAATTGTAAGGCAGATGCGCTGAGTAAGCTAGCTTCGTTGGAGCTTAAGCCGGACCAAGACCGGAGTTTGTTCATGGAGATGGTGACTGTCCGGGGTTACGAGCAGCCTGGGAAAGTAGCAATGGTACGGAAGTCGGAGTCGTGGATCACGCTAATCCTTGAGTATATTGGGATCGTTGCCGGAAGACAAAGTCAAAGCACAGAAGACGCGCCTCCAGGGTGCCATAGGAAATTGGGTGCATGAACTCCCAAGTGTTCTATGGGCTTGCAGAACTACAGAAAGCTCTGCCACGGGGGAGTCACCTTACAATTTGGTCTATGGGGCAGAAGCAGTAATCCCGGCAGAAGTGGGAGTTTCTAGCTTTCGCACGATGGCCCCGAACGAAAATGGGAACCACGAAAACCGTCTGCTAGACTTGGACAATCCCCGGGACCCTGGTCTCGGGGGACTGGTGGTGATATGGGCCTCGGCCCAGGAATGAAGGTGGAAGGAAGAAGAAGTGAATCCAGCCCAATGACCCGGGGACAGAAAGGACATGATAATGACCTTGCACCCCCAGGTACGCGACAATGGAAGGACCACTCGGCTGAAACCCCTCTCTTCTATGCCACTATAAATAGAGGAGAGCTCGACAGTAAAAGGTATGTTTTATCAGACTTAGATACTCTTTGTATTTATTCATATTCTCTCTCCTCTGCATAAAGCCCAATCTTCATCATCACGTCGGAGCGTCTACCCTCAGGAGACCCTGGAGGCTTTGTCTTGCAGGACCTAGGTGAGAGATCTACCACGGGCTAAGATTCCAGCTCACCCCGGGATCATTTACACTGGAGCTGGTATCCAGGAGCGGACTGGTAGCATCAGTATTCAGGAGAAATCACAATATCAATCACTTTTAAATTTATTTTAATGTATGTATTCTGATATTAACTGTATTTTTGAACGATATTATCATTAATCCTCAAATTTATAATTTTTATATCTTTAACCATTTTTCAAATCATATGAAATTCGTGTAGATATATATTGTGTTATATATTGATGAATGAAAAATATTACTCTTTACTAAACTAATTTTGCATATAATAATTAATTTTAAATAAATATATGTGCATCGGCACAGGAAATTATACTAGTGTATATGCACGGGTCCTTTAATTATGTGATCTTCCTAATTTACCAATATTTTAAACCCTAATTGTATTATATATTAAAATCCTAATTTATCAAATAACCTATATTCGACATAGCACCTAAATGGCCTAAAGAAAATTCGATATACCTCCTAAAGAGTCATGGTTGAAGGCTACTCCCATATCGGACAATTATCATTGAAGAGCACTGCAACGAAAATTAATGTTAGGGGTGTTCTTTTTTTTTTAATTTAAAACCACGCAAGGTGGGGTGAAATTTATTAGGTTCACCAAGCCTAAAAACCCCACAGGGAAAAGTTAAAAACATTTCTTACAATAGAATGTATCAAATAGAGATGTGTAAAATAAATTATATACCCATGTCAACTCCCACAAGCAATTTAGAGATCGCTATGCGAAGCTCAATTCTGCCGATGGGAGGACTCACTACTTGCAAGCATGTTAGGGATCGCTATGCGATGCCCAAATCTACCGACAAGCATGGGGGTCAATAATTTATTTTCTACGCTGTGAAACTTGAGTCACCATACAAATAGCATCTGAAATGTGATCAGTAGGTGTTGGTCTGCTTCTGTTGGATCAGCTTGTAATGTGTCAGCAACCTTCAGTGTTATCAGCTCTTGATACTCATTATTGATCTTTGTGTGTCCTTAATCAGGCCTGGCGCCTGCAATAAAAGCAACAAAAATATGAGCAGACACTGAACTCAATAAAAATCAAGCCCTTATACAAGGTACTTCTCTACTGTCCAAAATTACTAATCCTTTAATGTGATTAGGTAAATTCATATTTGTAAATATTGAATTCTTTCTCTCTTTACTAGCAAGATTAGCTAATGCATCATCAACTGAGTTAGCTTCTCTCTATATATGTATAAAGGATATGGAGGAAAACTCACTTGTAAGTGCTAAGATTGCTCTGATGTATGGTTCAATTTTCCAAGGAATTTTGAAATCTTTTCTTATCATCATCAGTAGCACTTGAGAATCTATCTCAACTTGTAAATGCTCTATTCTTTCAAAGTATGCCATCTGTAATCCTTCCAGCAGAGCTAAGGTTTCTGCTTCCAGACTATTTCTTTGTTGCAGATAAATGAATTTTGCCTTGTGCACTTGACTTGTTTCTGATCTGATCACCATACCAGTCCCAGCATGTCCTGGATTCCCTAATGATGAACCATCATTATTCAGTTTGAAAGGAGCTATTGGTAGTCTCCATTTCACTAACTGTAACTGTTTGAACTGGTGATACCAGGCCCAGGCCCAACTACTCGGCAGTAGCATGGGCTCGGCCCACTATTAGGTAAGCACAACTTGACAGTATCCGGGTTCGTACAACTCGGATAGGTACAAGCACACTAGAAGACACCCAGAGCATGGATCACAGGGAGAGCATGGGTTACTGTATAAATAGTGCTCCTCAGCACTATTCCAAGTAAGTATCTTCTCATTAGTCTAGTGATTACCCCTTTTCTCTCCCGAGATCCATCTTTCATCATCACGCCGGAGGGTATACCCTCGGGTACCTCCCGGGGCTCTGTCTTGCGGGCTAGGTATTGGATCAGGGACAAGGGGACTAACCGGACTGACCAGGCGGGCATCATCAAGTTGGCACGCCTGGTGGGACATGTTCTTTGTTCACAAAACGCACTAAGATGCCGCCCCGAGGTCGGACGTCACGAAGAGGCAGGGGAGGATCCTCTCCTGTATCCACTCGGTCTGGAGGAAGAAGGGCCGAAGCAGCCGAGGAGGATCTCACCTTGCGCCAGATGAGGGATCGATCACGCAAAGGAAAGGCTCCAGCGCACCCGGATCCGGAAGCCTCGGAGGGAGAGGAAGGACCGGAGGAAGGGGGGAGCCGGAGATGACTTAGGACGAGCGTGACAGGATGGAGTTTGCTGCTACGCAGGAGGAGGAGTATCGTCGCTGGTTGGCGGCAAAGTAAGGATTGGGACCGGGAACGCAACCGACCGGGGATGGACCGTCAAACCCTCCGACGACCGAAGCCCAAGTACCCCCGGTTCAGTCAGGGTCAGGACCCCATCCGACCCCGTTGGTACCTCCCACTGGTTTACCTCCTCTGGCTGCGGAGGTAGTCAGCCGGGGACCTCCTGTCGTTCCTGGGCAGGAGAACCCTCGGCCTCCAGTGGTGGTTATAGATGTGGAGAAGCATGCAGGGAGCACGGGCCAGCAAACTGGTGCAGGACCTGGGTACGGCCAAGGAGGGGGCCACCCCGGGTACGGAGCACCTGGGTACGGGATGTCGCAAGCCGGGTATCAAGGATATCAGGGGTATCCCCCAGCACCTGGGGGATTTATGCTCAACCTGCTGGAGTCCGTAGGGCTGGGCTCCTGGGATCCAGGGCCCGGTGTGGGTGCAGAACTAAGTACCGATGACAGGAACTTATGGGATGTATCCGGTGGTGGTGGATAGGCCCCCGGGGGCACCGAATTCAGTGGAGGAGAGATTGGACAGGCTGATAGGCAGGAACGGAGGAAGGCCTACCTTCCCATGGATATGTTACATCAGCACTTTCCCCTGGCCAGAAGCTCGGGAGCATGTTCGTAACGCTCATAGGCCAGATCAACATCTTCCAGCGGAGGTATCTAGGACATAAAGGGGGGAACTACGATCCGATTCAGAATGTTTTTCCTCCAGCCCACAACCGCTTGATAGGCTGCTGCCCAAACGCCGGATGTCCTCTCGGAACTTTCTATCCAGGCGATGAGGTCATCAACTGCCCGGGGAACATTGGTCAGCAAGGGAATGTCGACTGTCCCCTGGCGCAGCCCTGGCAGATGATAGGACAGATGGACTAGTACCAGTTGCTGCTGCAGGGTCCGGTTTCTAGTTGACAGCTTCTCGTTTTCTACTTCGAGTTCGGTAGCATGTTTTCGAAGCTCGGTTTGATTCTGCATCCGCATACACTTGTTATAGTATAGCCGAACATCATGCCACACCTCGTCCAACTCCTTTTAGATCCGGAGTTGGAAGTTGCGGTGTTGAGCCTCCTGCTCGGACAGGATTTGGTCGAACTTGAGAACTCGGTCGATGCTCTCAAAGGCAAGTCTATAGCACTTAGGCAGGGACCCGAAGTCTTCTTGGATTTGGAGCAGGCAGGTGATCATGCAGTCGGCATCAGGAAACTCAGAAATAAGAGGTACGAGTCCTCCCTTGGAGAGAAGATCAGTCAGGCTCGGACAACTGTTTCCAGCTCGTTCCGGGGAAGGAACAGGGGGGCTAAGGGCCCGAGATAGTTCCTGGAAATGGCAGAATCAAGTTAGGATGAAAGTTTAAAGATAAAAATACATGAAGTGAAGAAACGAGAAGGAAAATGGAGCAGGAGCAGTGGTGAAAGCAAGTGCAGCAAAAGAGTCCTTTATTGATAAAATCGAGGTCCGGGTAACAAGATACAAAAAAGATGAAAACAAAAAGAGAAAAATCTAACTAACATGCTGGAGGGATCTTTCTCCTTGATTGTCCCCGTCGCCGCTGCTGTCACCATCAGAGTCATCCCCGGAACCGTCAAAGACTAGAGCAGGAGAAAGGGGCAAGTCAGCAGTCCAGGGGGTCTCGGGGCCGACCTTCGGGGCGGAAGAGGTCTCAGCCTCCAGGTCCTTCGGGTTGAACAGGCCCCGGTAGTACCCGTACATGGTGCAGTACTGGGTAAAATTCTCGTCCTCGGGCAAGTCAGATCCGGAGACGGGAGCAGGAGGAAGAAGACCCAGCAGCTGAACCACATCAGTCGACCAGCTTCGGACTTCTTCTGTCGACATCTGTTTCTCCCGCAGAGCCTCCCACAACTTGGGAGATAGGCCCTTCATACCACCCTTCTGAAGAGTGTTCACCAGGTGCACCTGCTGGTCCTCGGCATTCAGGTTAAACCATTGCTTCTTGAACGAAGCCCTGATTGTGGGAGAAAACCAACCCCAGACCTGCATATAGGTGTTGTGGCACTGATGGGCACTAGCGACGAGGTTAAGATCGGTCAGACGGAGCGACAGGGTTTGGCTTGCCAGGACCTTGTCAACAACAGTTTCGGCGAACTCCAGACGCTCTTTGTAGTTCGCCCCACGAGCAGCCTCCAGCTCCTTCTCCAGATCGCTCACCTTCGCTCGAAGCTGAGCCGATGCTTCTCTCTCGGCCCGGAGTTCTTCCTCCTTCTCGGCTCGAAACTCTTCTTCTTTTCCCTCTAAGTGGCGACCAAGAAAGGAAGAAAGGGCGGCTTGGAAGTCAGGGGAATTGGCGAACTCGGAGCTGAGGAGCCGAACCTGTAGAAAGATGATTTTTAAAAAAAAATGAAAAAAGAAAGGGAGAGAAAAAGAGCAGGAACTGGAGATCACCTGCGGGTTGGAAAATGAGACAGGAGGGGTATCGGCGCGGGAAGAAGATGGGGTCCGGGAATCGCCGGTCCGAAGTTTTTTCCCGCCCTGCTCAGAACTTTCTCCCTTCCGCTTGGTCGGGTAAAAAGGAGGCGGGGGAGGAATCTCAGGGGCAGATATGGTGGTGTATCGGGATGCCGGGGATATCCCATCCCTGGTCGGAGACCACATAGGCATCCCACGACCGAGCGACAACCCCAGACGATTAGCATCCGGAATGGGCGTCGAAGTGACAGGAGGCTGGAGTGGATTGAAAGGATTGTTGGCATTAGTAGGATTCCGAATGGTCTCCTGCTGAGTCACCACTTCGGGGATAAAACCCTTCTGATCCTTCTGCATGACCTCGGGCTCGAAGGTTAAATCTATAATCTCAATGGGGACAAGATCAGGAGCCCCCGAAAGAAGAGGAGGGTTCTGAATGGTCTCCTCCGTCTTGCTCTTATCCTGTTGACGCTCCTGCTGCGAGTCTGGATCGTCAGTCTTGTTCTTGTCCTGGTGACGCTCCTGCTTCGGGTTAGGATCGACCAGTTGGTCCTGCTGCTGCTGCAGGTCAAGGATATTCTTATCCTGTTGGTTCCCCTGCTTTTGCTGGTTCTGGGAAGTCTTTCTCCTCCTGTCCCCTTTGCCTGCCTCAGAATCGATCCCGGCCCCAATAGTAGCGGCTTTCTTGACCTTCTTCTTTGGGATCGGGACCTCAGGATCGTTATCCACGGAGAGAACTACAGGGAAAGGACAGTTAAGCAAAGTTATTAATAAAAAAACAAACAAAGATGCTGAAGTAAGAGGGAATGAAGATGCATACCTCGAATCGGCCAGGTAACAACCCAGCGGCTGTCCAGGAAGGCGGCATCCGGGTATATCGCCCGGGGAAAGAGGTAGATAGAATTACCGGCCAGCCAATACTGGTCCAGATTCAAGGCCTCGGAGGACAGAGTTGTGTGATTGACCCGTTGCGTATCAGGAAGGAAGGCCTCCCGGACGTCGACAACAACTTGGTCATTCCACTTGGGGACCCCGTATAGCTTGGGGTTGACCGTCACATAGCCCTTCGCCTGCCAGTTCTTGGTCGAGTCCTTCTTGCCAATGATAAAGTCTTGAACACCAGGACGCGCCTGGACGGTGTATATCATCTCCTTACCCGGGCATTTGATGAGCATGTAGAAAGACCTCCACGGATTGAAGGCAGGGTCAATCCCACAACGGAAGCTCCTCACAAGAAAACCCATCATCACAACGATAACATTCGGGTGCATCTGGGCTGGCGAGATGTTGTAGAACTCCAGGAACCGAGAGTACAATAGAGGGAAGGGAAGGCTTAACCCCCACATGAAGTGGATCCGGGGGATGCACCGGACCAACATCACGGACTCTTCGGCCGAGACAGCGGCCATCTGGGCATCCAAAGGCACCCGGACCCCCATACCGCTGAGACACTTGGCAGTCCAGACATCGGCTTAAAGCGAGGGGGCTCGGGCGGTGTCTATCTCCCTCTGTTCCCGGTTCTTGGAGCGCTTGAATCTTGGACCAGAGGGGGTCACGTTGCTACAGAGGTGAATCGGCTTGTAAGACGCCGATGAGCCAACAGAGGTCGAAGCGGAGGGAGCAGTGGTGCTTTGGAGAGAGTAGGTGACGACATCCGGGTGCTGGGCATCGGATTGAGCAGTACTGGTCGCCATGGAATTGAAGAAGATTCGAAAATATGGAGATTCGAAAATAGAGAATTGAAAGATTTTGAGATCTGAAAGCGATTAGTGAAAGCGATTGATGGAAGACCCTATTTATAGAAGACGAGAAAAGAAGGTGAAAATGCAATGATTAAATGAGATGGGGAAGCGAGAAGCTAATAATGACAGTAATTAATTATCCTCGAGAAGGGCGCGCCCGTCCCATCGTTGTCGGGCAGGGAAGGAATATAGAAAGCCAGTCCTTCCGCCCTCGGATCAGGAAAGTCCCTAGCCTCGGCCGAAAGAACCGGCTTCCGGGGGGCTAGTGGTGATACTAGGCCCAGGCCCAACTACTCGGTAGTAGCATGGGCTCGGCCCACTATTAGGTAAGCACAGCTTGGCAGTATCCGGGTTCGTACAACTCGGATAGGGACAAACACACTAGAAGACACCCAGAGCATGGACCACAGAGAGAGCATGGGTTACTGTATAAATAGTGCTCCTCAGCACTATTCCAAGTAAGTATCTTCTCATTATTCTAGTGATTGCCCCTTTTCTCTCCCGAGATCCATCTTTCATCATCACGCCGGAGGGTATACCCTCGGGTACCTCCCGGGGCTCTGTCTTGCAGGGCTAGGTATTGGATCAGGGACAAGGGGACTAACCGGACTGACTAGGCGGGCAGCATCAAATCATGGGAGTCACTGGAGTTAGCTAGAGCAGCTCAATGTGTAGATTGCTTGCCTTTGAGCTTTTCCACTTCATGTTGTTGATCTTGATGATGCTTTGTAACAGAAATAACACCTTTTATTTCATCCTCTGTACACTTAGAAGTACATTATCATATGAGTATATTGTTCTACTGCACCATATCACCCAGTTAATAATAAAAGGCAGAATTCTAACAATTATCCTGTGAAACTCATATTTCATATGAATAGTCCAATAGTGCAGACATCTATCTCATAGACTACTAAGAGTCTCAGGTGCTAGATCTAGCATATCATGAAAATATATCCATAAACCTTGTATTACTGGGAAATCATGGAACACATGATCCATATCATCAGATGAATTTTTACAGAAACAACACATAGACATTATACATATATGTTGTTCATGCAAGATGTCAGAAACTGGCAGTAGCCTGTTTAAACTTAGGGTTGTTCTCATGTTGAAGAAGAGTTCTTCTTCTGCACATATATTATTGGCATAGGTTTGGTACTCTTTGATATCAAATGATAGTTTTCTCAAAGCAATCAAAACTTTTTTGAAATATTTACTGATGGTAGCTACCGAATGTTTAAAAGTATTAGCAGTATCACAGAAGAATGCTCCCTTAGCCAATAAGTATATACATATCCCAAGTTGTTCAGCCACGACCATAAATCTGTTATCTGAAAGAATTCTTCTCTCGATCATCAAGTCAACAAGTTTCACATACATAGCCCTATCGAGTCTTAGTTGTTCCTTACACAAGTTTGGATGAGCATTCAACAACCTGTGTATATATTCAGCACCATTTTCTGCTCCAAATCTAATCGGTAACCTTTGCGGCGTAGGTTGTAACAACTTCCTCAACTCCAATAATATAGTAATCTTACAAGAACGGTTGACATTCTCATTTATTCTACAAAACAAAGATAATAAAAATTATTTGAATTATACTTCAACAATTAAGTACACCAATCCTTAAAGTGAAATCATTGATCCGACAACCACCTTCTATTGAACAAAAAATATACTCTATGCATGCCACATATATAAAAAGCATAGAGAACATAATGCATGTGCATAACAATCAACAATAAAATAAGAAGTAAGATACATCACCTTGTGGCTACTCTCATAATCGATCAACAACATGCACTTGTAAGTTCAATCAGCACAGAACCTAAGAGAATACCATATACATAATGTATTACTCATGATCTAGATTCAATCTCATAATCATAATAAATAGGTACATCAACTTACTATTTTACTGCTCGGAGAAGAGTTATGCAATGGAGTTTTTTTATTACTATGCGATGGAATTGATGCGATTGTTATATATACAGATGGGGATGTGATTCGCTATTGTATTACACTAAAAAAAATATCTCATGAATATGGGAGAAAATTAAGCACCAAATAATTTCCTACTTATCAACTCCTACCAAATTTCACGTTTTACTTTTCGGAAAATTTTCCATACACCCTATTCACGCCTTTTTTTCCCGGGTACTCTCGCTTAATATTTCCAAAACCTAGCAGTTGTTTGTTATGCCTCATAGTGATTGGCGCCAATAAAATGGCTTTGATGACCAAGGTAATGACATCAAAATCCCGAAAAGTAGATTTAAAAGTAAGGTAGATTTTTTACCACATAAAATTGGAGTTTCCCTTCGCTACTCCGTCGTTGCAGATATTCAATAGTTTCAGGGTTCTGTACTTGTCCCATAATGAATCCCCATTGTCTGTACAAATTTGTAGCACACAATCAATAAAAAGTACCGCCTTCACAATTGGGATTGAAACAAATAATTTATTAAAAGAAAAAAAACAGTTGAATATAACACATATTTCAAAGCTACCCTTTGTTGAACAATATGAAAAAAAATGACATGGAAATAGTGGTAACAATATCGCAATCGGCTCCATCACCAAAAATATACAACTTCCAACAACTATGAACATGAACATGCATCAAAATATACACTAAAAGGGTTTCATTCAGCCTTAAAAGAAATACAACACGATGGTCTATATATATGTGTGTGTATATAATATATATATATATATATATATATATATATATATATATATATATGGGAGGGGATCCATTCACTCACTTAAGTTTACTCTTTTTTTAACTAAAAATCAAGGCCCTTCATTTCAATCTAATCTAATGGTTAGAATTAATTACATTTTTAAACTTTATTTTGTTGATTAAATATTATTTCTTTCCTTTTTATAATCCTCTTGAGATATTTTTATCCCCTATCTTTTTTCTTCTTCGACTCCAATTAACCCTATCGCCATTCAAGTATCTGCAGATCCTGACCTCCTTCAAGATATCTGCATTTTTTATCTCACTGGCAAGCCCAAGGTGAATGATACATCTGCAAGGAGATACAGCCAACGACTTCTTCACCGCCACCATCGCCACTCCGAAACAAACCAACAACTCTCCGATCACCGACGCCAACGTGATGAGCACACTAGTGGAAAACAGGACGGAACACGGCAGTTTCGTCCCGGTTGGACGGCGGTTTTGACCGCCGTCCTTGGTGGCGCCGTCCAATTGGCGCCACCGTTACTCGGCGGTTGAAACCGCCGAGTAAAGTTTACGAGTTCGGAAACCTACCCGGATGGGTACATTTCCGAACTCGTAAACACCCGCCGATAGCAGGAGGCTACACCGGCCATTACGGGCCGGACGGTAAGCCGGAGATAGGGTTTTGCGCTCCCGGATGATAAGCCGGGACATTTTCCGGCGGCGGCAGTAATCCGGCCACCGTGAAACGGTGGCGGAAATTATTAAGTTCCGGATTGTGTTTACGCTACCGGAAAGTTAGCCGGACAGAACAGTTTACTTAATCGGACGCGTTCCAGGGAAACGTTCGGGAAAATGGGTGAAAAGAAGCCAATTTCGTCCGGCCAGAATTCCGAAACCGGAAACCTAGCCGGAAGTATTTTGAACTGTCCGGCCAGGATTTCAGAACTCGTAAAGGTGGCCCAGATAATTATTAAAAATCTGAATTTTATTTATTTCGGCTTTTGAATACAAAATAGAAAGTATTTAAAAGGCGCTAGTGAAGAATTATATGTTTCAAATGGTTGTGATGTATTACGAATGAATGTATAATGTAATAAATCACTTGAATGCGCTAAATACAACAACAATTGCCAATAACACATAATGTGTCAATTTTTAACTAGAGCATATGCATGCGAAGTTACGACAATTGATGCAATACTACTCCTCGGTCGATTCAGGTCTTCGGGTGAGTAGGGGCTTGTATCCTCTTCGAAAATCTGTGCATTAGCATACACAATTCAATATATGACGCAAACATATGAATATGTGTAAGGTAGATGCCCTTATAGATTTGGAACTTACGGACTCAAGGTCGTTGTCGAATTCGTTAAGTCCCGCTACCAATTTGAGCTCATACAACATAACATAGTACCCGCATTCCCAGCTGCTAACTTGTCTCTTGTACTTTAACACAAAAGGAAGATCACATTGTTAAATACAATCGATCGATGTCGATAATACTAGTGTTATTAATGATGGAGAAACGTGTAGAGTACCTTGATCTCAGTCATTCCAAACTCTCTCCTAGAGGGATTGACATGATACAAAGCTTGTCTAAGGAGGTGTTCGAAAGACGGGATTGGCGGACGATGGAGAGGATCTATCCAATAAACTTGTTTGGTTTTTTTGTGGATCAATACCAAACTCTAATGTTTACTAAATAAAAAATGCATATCCATTTGTCAATAATGACAACATAAAAGTTAACATGAGATAATAATGTATAGAATTAGTTAATATGAAATGCTTACCCGGAAATGAGTGGTGCTAGGAAGAATAATTTGTCCTCCACACCGAGAGCCTCTCTCATGTAACTTAATCGCTCTGCATCAGTATGACCTAATTCTTGGATTCGCTCAGGGCATAGGAAGCCTATCCATGGCTTCAACCGTTTTTGAACTAGTTGATTCAAGAAACTTAAGAAAAAAAAAGATGAATGGTTAAAACAACGGGGAGAACGGTGGTTGAAAACACACAAGATAATATAGTCTCGACATTAAAATTACTTACAGTTGGAATAAGGACATTAGGGGCTCGGTTGCCTTGTCACCCTTCCATAGATCTTCAAAATCACCCCAACACATTACAATTTGCCTTCCAATACCACCAAATAATTCCGTTGGAGCCGGAAATTCGTAGTATCCAAATTTTCAATGTGTAGACAATTTATCGTACAACACCTTCATAGGCGGTGTCATAGTTTTAACTACAACATCTTTTGGGGCGGTCAAGGGTTGGGGAATTTTTTTTGTTATTTTTGGCTCGACCTTGCGTGCAACGCTCATAATTGGGTTGTATAGGCTAGCGGGTTGAGTCTCTCCTAAACTCTCGACAATAATTAGCCTACGAGGCCAAAGTAAATACATACCTTCCGCCGGTCCAACAACCTTACACGGGCCTTTGGGTATGGGAATTCGAGCGGTTGAAACCAAAGCTTTTTTCAAGCAAACCTCCCCCAAACCGGTTGCAATTTTATCGTCACCATGCATCTTCGCCGACTCATTGAAAATTCCATTTGCAACATGCATAGTAGGCTTCCTCACTCCACCATCGATATATAATTTGCATGGATATGTGACATCGACCTTGACCTAATTAAAATAGTAGATTCCATTTTTAAAGTAAGGCGAGGTAAACATGCTAAGACTATTAAGAGAACGAATAGAGAATTTGAATAAGAATGCGATCGAAAAGTGAGTTAGTGTGTTTACCTTTTTTGGTCGGTTTAAGTTATCATCACATATGTTTGGTTGTGGCGATGGTGGATTGCCTTGCACCTCACAAACATCGGGTGAGTGACGTGAACCACATGAAGGAGGTTCCCAATCGTCGTTTAGATCATTCAAATTTGGTGGGAGAATTGCGCCCGTTTGCTTGGCTATTATGTGGAGAGCTATGTCCCTTTTCATCATATTCTTCACGGCCTCATCAAGCTCCTTCTTGGTATCACCGAGCTCTTTTTTTGTATCTCCAAGTTCCTCTTGCAACTTGTTGTACTTGGTATGTCTTGGTGGTTTAGAAGATTTTGGTTTGCCGATGAGATCTCTCTTCACCACATGTGATGCATATCCACGAACTCTACCGGGGTGTTCCTTCCGTTCCGTCGCCTTACAAAGGATATCATCGTCTTGTGTGGGAACGAATTCTCCCGAAGCAATTTTCTCTTTGACATCATCCTATCATTTAATAGAAAAAAAATATATGGTAGAAAGAAAAATAGATAGGAATAATATTTGTAATAATATTAGCTCAAAATATTCAAAGAAACAACTTACAATATCTTTTATCAACTTCTTGTTTCCCTCGTGTGTGTATTCGCCTTTGCTATCTTGTCGACCAATCAAGAAGCTAGTGAGTTTATCGAACTCTTTAGGATTAACCACCTCGGTGCTCTCCCGCGCTTCCTCTTCCATCATCCCACTATCCATTTTCTCTTGCACCTCATCTTCTTGTTTTTTGTATGCATGTTTCATTAGTCTTATAGTATAGCCCTCCCTACTCATTGTGTGAGGTGTCGTATTAGCTTTCGCATTGGTGCTATTCGTCAACCTCACACCCTAACACATAAATGAATTTAAGTTATGTGAACGAATGAGTAATAATAGAATGGTAGGAATTAATCTTACTAATCGGTCATTCTCCAAGGTGCGTGCTTTGAATATTTTCCAACTTTCTTGTAGAATATCGGTGTAGGCCACCCAACGGTCCTCATCCTTAAAATCTCCATAAATGTAATGTTTAGAAAACATTGCTCTATGATCCCGTGCCTCCTTACTCAAGCGAAACATGGTTGTGTCAAAAAGTTTCTCCATATTTGGGGCAACAATTTTGAATGGTACCTACATAAGGTTATAAGAAAAGTTGGATAAAATCTCATTCATGTGTACAAAAATGAAAATACCTTAAATGAAGGTAGAGACTTACCAAACACTCCTCCCATAATTTAGTCTTCTCCTTGTCGGGGACCTCATCCCAAGATTCATACTTTATATCCACACGAGTTCGACCAATTTTACCAACCCAACTCTTCCATAAATAATACTCTTCCGATATTGGTTCCTCACCATCGTTGAACGTCATGTCCGTCAAAATCCCCTTCTTCATCCTTTTTTGTAAGACGGCACAATATGTCCTAGGACGCCTCACCCCCTTTTTTTTAACACCTCCGCGGTGCTAGGGGTTTTAGGGCTTTTGGGGATTCCTACTACCTTCTTCTTAGGTGGTGCCATAACTCCTCTACAAAAAATAGTTTACATATATTAAATAACCTCACTATCAAGAAAGAATAATTATATGCTAAATTAATGGTAAGTAGTCACTTTAATAATCCTATTATTATCCTATTAGACTAATGGTAAGTAGGGTTTAATTAGGATCCTATTAGACTAATATAAATTTCCTATCACATGCTTCACCCTTAATTCTTTGTAATTAAATTAGTGCATACATATATGACATACTTAACCCTAGATTAGTAGTAACATAACTAGTGACCATCATCAAGACTAATCAAGAATATAGCCCATAATCCCAATTGATTAATCAAGAATGTAGCCCATAAAACAAAGCTAGTTTGTAGTAATAATTAAGCAAAGCCCATGAACAAATAAGACAAATTAGGCAATAAACAACATTGATTATACAATTGAAGCAAAGTGCCAAGAAATACCTTTTCAAGTAGAATAAAAACCCTAATAGTATGGACAAAGAAGCTACTTTCTTGTTCTAGAACTCAAGAAATGGGGCCAATGTGAGTAATGGTGTTCTTGGTGGTTGGAGAAGAAGATTTTGTTGGTGGAAGAGAGTAAATGTGTGGGAGGAAAGTGAAATTTTCGGAACTAATGTTGAGAATGGGTAGAGGACTAGCTAAGAAAATAGCTAAGTGTTACTTATTCTGATTTTTTGTACTGTCCGGCTACGTTTCCGAAACCGTAAAGTTAGCCGGATAAGCCAAAATAAAATTAAACTTGCCCGGCTATGTTTCCGAGTTCGTAAAACCTAGCCGGAAGTTTTAATTATAAAAGGGGCAGACGGGTTTTTTTTCCCAAATCTGCAAACCCTCCCCAGGTTCATCCCCAAACCAGTCCGCCCCTCTCCAAATTTTTCAGTCCAATCTCTCACCATGGTTAGGACTAAAAATCCTTCCACAGGCAAGCAAGTTGCGGAAATCCAACGACAACAAGAGGTGCAATACGAGTCCTCTTCCGAGGAGGAAGGAGAGTCACCTCCAAGAGCCGAAGAACACGTGGGTGGGAGCCGATTAAGCAAGGCCAAATCGAGGAAGACAAAGCGGCAAAGAGGCCATGATAGGCCCCCTGAAGCATCGGCAAGTCGGAATTTCTTCAATCGTAGGGCGGAGGCCAACTATGTCGAATGGTGTGGGCGGAAAACACACACCACCAAGGTGATTAGCCCTACCTCTATTGACACTTTGCATATGGGGTATTTGGTTGCTCATTTTCAGCCTAGTTATTTAGATAAATTGCTCTTGCTTGAATCCTCATGCCATCAAGATGAGGTTGTGCAATTTTATGCAAATTTAGGAGAGTATGAGTCGAATAACATGTGCACTAAGGTGAATGGTAAACTGATTAATGTCACTAAGTTTCATATAAATGAGGTCCTAGGCTGCCCTTATGTTGATAACTCATACTTGCGCCCTAATCACCCAGAAGGCCCTTATGAGATTTATAATTTCAACAAGTTTCCTGAAACCGGGAAAACCAACCCTTAGACCTTGAAGCAATGGGACGTAAGTACTTCAAAACTACTTGTCAGGGGGCGGGTAGTTGTCCAGGTGATTTTAATGTTGAGGAGCTTACGGTTGAGCAGAGGATTGTATTTGACTGGGTTTGTCAGAATGTGTATCCATCGGGGGGTCATAGTTGTGAACCTAGTTGTGGACGTGTTCTGCTCTTCTATTACTTGATGGAAGGGTTGAAAATAAATTCTGGACACTCGATAGTTGAATACATGTTCAAGGTGGGGAGAGGGTCGAGGCAATGGTTTCCATATGCCGGACTTGTCACTGAGCTGATTAAGAAGCAAGGTGGAGGTGTTGTTGATCGTCCTGAGCCTCTAGAGTACTACGATGGCGATTGGTTTGATCATAAGGGTTTTGCACTGGATATAGAAACTCAAAGGTACGTCTTGAAGGCCTTAGCTCCGGGCGCAGCAGGAAGAGTTGCTAGGCGAAGAAAACTAGAAGCCAGAGGTGCGAGTTCATCGGGTACAAGTAACTGAATATATATTTTCCCTTTATTGTTTAGTTTCGCAGGTGAAAATATGTTTGTTTTCGAAAGCTAATCATTTGTTTGTTTTGTAGGTGAGGAGGGCCGGTGGATGCGTAAGCTCTCAAAAATGTGGGAATGCTTCACCGGACAAGTCGACAAGGCTAAAGAAGAAGTAGCAATGCTCCGTGCCGAACAAAGGGCTTACATTGATCGGAAGGGACTTGATCTCCAACTTAGCCCGGAATTGAATGAGCCGGATTTTGGTCATCTGCCATCCTCAAGTGAAGAAGATGCGGCCGGGGGACCATCCAGCAGTAGGGCGCAAACCTCACATCCTGGAGAGTAGGGCTTTGTTTCTAGTTAATAATTTGTTCTTTTCTAGTTAAACATCGAATTTGTTCAAGTTAAACATCGAATTTGTTCTTTTCGTTTGTGAAACTAATCTATTCTAGTACCTTATTCATATGGATGTAAACTTGGTCGATTTTACAGATTTGAGTGCTTCAATCTATTTTCATTTATTTTGTACATGCATTTTGTTTACATAAAGAGGCAAATATGATGGTGAAAATCTGTTTATGTGTAGTTCCGGATAGATTTCCGAGTTCTGAAACACTATCCGGATAGTGTAACATGTTTTTCCGAACTCGGAAAGCTAGCCGGATGGGTAATTTACTTATCCGGATGGCTATCAGGGAAACCTTCGGGAAAATTGACCAAAAAATGAGAATTTTAATTAAATAGTTCCGGCTAGACTTTCAGACACCGTAAACTTATCCGGATAAGCTTAATTTTCCGTCCTGCTAGGTTTCCGAGTTTGGAAACGGGTTTATATATATGGGTGATTGACTTTTTTCAGATCACAACTCACAAACTTCCCCCACATCCCCCAATTCAGAGTTTGGAAATCCCGTCTCCTACCCGGACGAAACTCTCTATCAGTTCCACCACAACCAATTCCCGATCAACCCATGGCACCGAGAAGCAAGATCGCGGCGAGGAAGCCGAATCCAAACTGGTATGATGCTAACAAGTTTATTAGTCTCGATGCTTATAAGTATTATGGTATTCTTGTTAACAATGCTACAGTACTAGACTCATATGTGTTGGATAGAGATCGGGTTGAGGCACTAGGTTTAGGCCCTATGGTTGAGAAGTTTGCTATTCAAACTTGTGATGCCTTGTTGTTCGATGTTAGTGATCCCACCTATAAGGATGAGGTGTTGCAATTTTATGCTAATTTTGATGAACCTAGTGATGGTAAGTACACTACCATGGTTAATGGGAAAAGGTTTGAGTTTGATTGTTGGGTGATGAATGAGTTGTTGGGGATTCCTATCAAATCCGATGAGGACCTTTATCCCAAGCTCAAGAATGGTCCACTTGATATCTTCTATGCTAATGCGTGGCCGGGAACGCATATGATTAAACTCCCGTACTTGAATTATCTGAATTTAGGACATCACTATTTTGGTCGGGACACATATGATGAAAGTTCAGCCGATGGGTGCAAAATGGCGTTCTGCCCCATTGATGATCACATTTTGTACGAGTGGGTGCATAGAAGTTTCATCCCCACAGGAGGAAATGTCGGCGAGCCTAATGTTACCACGGTTATGACATTTTACTATGTCGTGAAGGAGGTTCCTATCAATCCCGGGTATGCAATATGTAATTGGATGAGAACTGCGTGGGCTAACGAGCGA
The DNA here is from genome assembly GCA_948330725.1 of Sherardia arvensis. Lineage (NCBI taxonomy): Eukaryota > Viridiplantae > Streptophyta > Magnoliopsida > Gentianales > Rubiaceae > Sherardia > Sherardia arvensis. The sequence continues at coordinate 22,555,748 of OX415240.1, read as the reverse complement.
CATAAGAAAAACCTACCCTACGGGAGCCTAATCACTAAGTTGCTCTTGAAATTGGACCCTAATTTCCGATTTGAAGACGATCCCACCCCTTGCAAGCCATACGACTACCACTACTTTGAAAACCATAGGCCGAAATGGACTTTAGCCGATGGAAAATGGATTGTGGCGCCTCCACAACAAAAGGCTAAGCGGGCTAGGGCATCAAGAAGTAAGTCATCTTCACCTCCTTATTCACAATTTATGCTACTTTTTATCATAGTTTAATTCAAATATGAATTTTCATTTTTTAGGTAGGGAGGTGCCCGATGGAGAGCCTTCGGGAAATGTTTCCAACATGAAAGCTATGTACGCTAGCATGAAATATAAGGTGCTCACATTGATTGGCGTTAGGAAGGACGCTTACGCGGCAAGGAAGGAGTTGAGAGCCCTCAAGCGTGCAGAAGGATTTTCCACAAGTGGGGACGCCTCGCAGTGACATGGTGGCGGTGATCATGACACCGACTATGACATGGGGCCTTGATTTAGTGTAATTTGTTTTGAATTTTTAGTTAAGTATTGATTTGCCTTATCGAATAATATTACATTTTAACTGTATTTCAGTAACGTTTGAATGCTACGGATTTTGATCAAATGTTTGTGCATTTACAATTCCTACAATTGTTTGCAGTATCAATTTTATATAACTACTGATTAGTGAGTGCGCGCTAGTTTTCGCCTAAAAATAACACTTCCGGTTAGATTTACGAACTCGGAATTCTAGCCGGATAAGTCATTTTATCATTACTAAACCGGATGACAACCAGGGAACCCGTCTGGAAGTTGAATAAAATGCCTTGCCAAAACAAAAAACTTCCAGGTAACTATTTTCCGAACTCGGAAATCTAGCCGGACAGGCTTGTTCAACATTTGCTTATCCGGATGGTTAACCGGAAGTAGGTAAACCCTAATTTTACACTATCCGGGTAATGTTTCAGATACCGTAAAACTACCCGGATAGGTTAAAAATTGAGATTTGTCGACTTTCTTTTATTCTATTGGATAGATCAAACAAAGGTGCAACCAAATGTTTACATGAATTACATATTCAAACTAAGTTTGGACTAGTTGTATTATGAATAGCTGATAACACAAAAAGATCAACGACTAACGCCTCAACTTAGTCTTCGGCTTAACTTTGAAAATCAACTTCCTCTTCCGTTTGTTTCCTTTGCTGTCTATCACTATGCGTTCGGCGTGATCGGATCTTGCGCGATATATTGACATGTTTTCCTCTGTTTCCTCCATATTAATCGCGTCTTTCTTCGTTGGCACAAAAATGTGAGCAGCTCGTTTGTCATACTCCTCGAATAGCTCATCACCACACACCATTTGTTTCCCATCAAGAACAATCTCGTAGTGCCGATCAGAAGGATCCTGAACATAGTAAACTTGGTCACCTTCGCCAGCAAGTATGAACGCATCCGACTTTGATCCCACTTTCTTCCTATCAACCAATTGAAACCCTAAAGGATCGGTCTTAGTTCCTGTCTTTTGATCAACCCACTGACACTTGAATACAACCACCTTCAATGCCACATAGTTTAACTCCCAGATCTGAACAATGGTACCGAAATACCTATCAAATGAGTAGGATCCTTCTGGATTTTTCTTCCGCGACACAGCGATTGATTCGGAAAATGTAGTCACACCGCTATTCTTCGAAACACCTTTAGCATCGCTCTGTTTGGTCCCGTACGAGTAACCCTTCACATCATAGCCGCTGTAGCTGATAACCGTCGTAAGCGGCCGTCTGGATAGCCATTTCACCTCCTCGGGATGGTCACCAATCTCTACAGTGTCCCTTAACCACTCACAAAAGGTTCTAATATGCTCATCATGTAGTTGGAAAGGCTTTAGGGTTGGGTATAGACTTCTCAATTCCTCCATATGAATGTCAACGTAAGGGCGAACCGATTCATGGTTTCGCATCACATACAGATGAGCAGCCTGCAAATCGACCGCTGGCGGGTTATGCAGCGTGCCTCTAGTTCCATGCCCGTTGAAACGAAAATCATGCCTCGAGGTGTGTAGTCCAACCGTGTCAACCTCATCTAAGTAAGCCGTACAAAATTCAATCGCCTCCTCCGCGACATATCTAGATACAATGCTTGCGTCAGGCCTGTACCTATTCTGCGAAAAGAATTTAAATATCTTCATGTATCTCTCGAAAGGATACATCCACCGGAGGAACACCGGATCACACTCCTTGATCTCCCGCACAAGATGGACAATCAAATGCACCATTATATCAAATAAAGAAGGGGGGAAATACATCTCCAATTGGCACAATACTTCAACTACCATTGTCTGCAGCTTATCTAGCTTACGACGGCTAACTGTTTTCTGGCAAATTCCCTTAAAAAATAAGCAGAGCTTGCTGATGCACATCCTAACGTGGCTTGGAAGAGAACCACAAATGGCAATTATGTTCAAGTCTTGCATCAAAGTGTGACAATCATGTGATTTTAACCCTATCAATTTTTGATCCTTAACATTGACACAGTTACCAATGTTTGAGGAAAAATTAGAGGGTACCTTCAAATCTTTCAGGCACTGCAAATATTTTGTCTTCTCAGCTGACGACATATTGTAGCAAGCTGGAGGAAAGAAAGTGTTCCCATCCTCAATTACAGGAGCCAGTTCCTTTCTAATACCCATTTTGTCCAAGTCTTTACGTGCTTGAAGTCCATCTTTGCTTTTTCCAGGAATATTCAGCAGCGTACCAAGCAAACTATCGCGGACATTCTTCTCAATGTGCATTACATCTAAACAATGTCTGACAGCCAAGTGCTTCCAATATTGTAAGTCAAAGAAAATGGATCGTTTCTTCCAAGGGCCGGGGATGGGCATCTTCCTACGGTTTTTCCCAAAATCATTTTCAATATCCTTGATTTTCTCGAATACCTCCTCGCCACTGATAGGAGGGGGGGCGGTGCATTCTCTTCCTTCCCATTAAACCAGTTCTTAGCCTTACGGAACTCGTGACTGCATGGTAAGAAACGACGATGTCCTTGATAAACAGTTTTTCTCCCGTGTTTTAATTGAGAGAAACTAGTATTCTCCTCACAAACAGGACAAGCTAGATGACCTTTGACTGAATAACCAGCTAGATTACCAAGTGCAGGGAAATCGTTCACAGTACAGAACAACATTCCTTTCAACTTAAACCATTCCTGCCGATATTCATCCCACGTCCAATTCTCTTCGAACCACAGTTTCTGAAGGTCGTCAACTAAAGGTTCTAGGAACACATCAATGTCATTACCAGGCTGCTTTGGCCCTGCTATCATCAACGACAACATAACATATTTCCTCTTCATGGTCAACCACGATGGTAGATTGTAAATAACAACCATCACAGGCCAAGAACTGTGTGTACTACTCAAATCTCCATACGGATTCATACCATCAGTGGATAAACCCAACCTTACATTCCGAGCTTCCTTCCCAAATTCAGGATACAATTCATCAATTTTCTTCCACTGATCACCATCTGAATAGTGTGCAATCACATCATCATCTTCAACCTTCTCTCTATCTGCATGCCATGTCAAGTTCTTAGCTTCTTCCTTGTTAGCAAACAACCTTTGAAGCCTAGGTATAATGGGGAGATACCACATGACCTTCGCGGGAACACGTTTGTTGGTTTCCTTAACAACATCTCCTCCCACATCCACTTTTTGTTTCACAGCTTTGTATCGTGACTCGCCACAAACGCTACAATTTTCCAATTTCATCTCATCTTCCCCTCTAAACAACATACAATCATTAGGACAAACATGAATTTTCTCAAGTTCCATACCCATTGGACATAGTACCCTCTTGGCAGCATATGCCCTATCAGGCAATAAATTATCAGTGGGAAGCAGCTGTCTAATCAACTCCAGCGCCTCTGTTAATGCCTTATCTGAAAGCCCATGCTTGGCTTTTAAATTCATCAACAATAAGGTCGCGCTTAAAATAGTGTGGATTGACCCATCATACAAAGGGGTCTGCTTATTGTTATACATCGCTTCAAGCGCCTCTGGTTTTCCAAAAAAATGCATGGCAACATCATCTACCAAGTCATCCAATTTATCGTCATAATTACAAACCATTTCGTTTTCTCCTACAACCTCCATTGGTTCATTAACAACAATAGTGCTACGTTCTTCCCCATGCCATACCCACGTGGTATAGGAATTTTGGAAACCCCTAACAATCAAATGTTCACGCAAACCTTCAACTCCTAAATACACATCGTTAGTGCAATCCTTACAAGGGCACCGCATGGCCGACTGATTTTCTACTCTTGCATTATCAGAAGCAACATCAATGAAATATTCAACCAGTCCCATATACTCTGATGAGGTCCGACGATTCTCCCTAATAATCCTACTACGTTCCATAACACTTGTGTACCTATTTTCATAAATTTAAGCAAATATTAATGAATTCATTCATCTACATCGTGCTACTTGACAACATATCAAATACAATATGGTTTCATAAACACTAATAACTAGGAATCAACACGCAAGTTCATATATTATCAAGGAAATTAGGGACACACATACATATTCATGCTTGAAAAAAACAAACATCCGCCCATCAATACTAAATTTAGCGGGAGATTACCTCATCGCGGCCTAGGATTCAGCGAGCCCAAATATTAGGAGATTCTCTGCGTCCTTCAACCCAAAACAAAGATGGAATAGAGTAGATAGAACAAAAGGATCCGTTTCTCGTTTTATAAGATTCTATTTTAGCTCATCCGGGGACGTTTCCGAAATCGTAAATCCTGCCCGGTCATTTTTCCCTCTATCCGGACAAGTTTACGGTACCGTAAACTTACCCGGATGACTTTTTGACTTGACTCCACCGACATCAGAACTTTGCCCCGTCGACTTGACCGTCAAAGTCAAGCCGGTCAACGGGGAAAGTTCCGGCTAGCCATTTCCGGTGTCGGAAATGTAGGCTGGTCGGCGGTTAAACGCAACCGCCGATCAAAAATGGCAGTTACACGGCGGTTGCATCACAACCGCCGTGTAACAAGCCATCCGGCTAGACAAACTAGATTTACGAGTTCGTAAATCTAGAAGGACGGCGGTTTCCTTATTTTCCCGCGGAACCGCCGTCCTCCGGCGCCGTTTTCCAGCCTCTTTCTACTAGTGGCATCCCCGGCCTGAACACCCTCGGCGTCTCGATGGCACGTATCGACTACGCTCTGGAAGGCCTCAACCCGTCCCACACCCACCCGAGAGCCACCGAGATCGTCTTCGTCCTCGACGGCGAGCTCAACGTTGGTTTCATCACCACAGAATGAAAGCCCTTTGCCAAGACGATTAAGAAGGGCGAGGTTTTCGCGTTCTCACGCAGGCTCTTCCACTTCCAGAAGATCAACGGCAAGGTTCCGACGGCCGTGGTGGCCGGATTCAACAACTAGCTTTCGAGAACTCAGCAGGCTGCGTCGCTCTTCGACGCTATTCCTCTGGTGCCGAATAATTTCCTGACCAAGGCGTTTCTGATCGGCACTAAGGAGGTGGAGAAGATCAAGTCCAGATTTTAAAATATGACATGTATAAACCCTGCTTTATTTTTATGATGATTGATTCATTATTGATGTTCTTTCATACTTCATGAAATATTTCATACGGAGTTGCAAATGGAGATAAATCCAGTGTACTTTTATCTTCTTTCCGTATGTATTTGTATTTTTTTTACAGGACATAAATTCTGATCGGAAGAAAAAGTTTTAAAAAAGTATTTAATTCTAACCCTTAGATTAGATGGAAAGGTAGGGCCTTGATTTTGAGTTAAAAAATGAGTAAAATTAAGTGAGTGAATGGATCCTCTCTCTCTCTTTGTGCATACTACATATGTAAAGCATAGAGAACATAACACATATGTATAACAATCAAACAAGAAAAAGAAATATCAATACTTTTTGTTTAAGTTCAGAATTATTAGAAATACAAATAGAAATAATAATATTAAAACTACCTATTTCACTGCTTGAATAGATGAGTTATGTGATGAGGTTGATGATATGATCAAGTTACATCTATATATAGAGAAGTAGGATTGCTAGTATATATTAACATAGTATCTCATGAATCAAGGAGAAAATCATGAACCAAATTATTTCCTTCAACAACCAAATTATTTCCTTCCACCAAATCAGCCTCCAAAAAACTTCCCGCCTTTTATATTCGGAATTTTTTGTTAAAATTTATAATACCCTAGCCTTTGTTTGTTCAGCCTCGTTCAACCTTTCATAACTGGAGCGTTTGGCGCATTATATGAGCTTGAGCAGGATAATGACACCTCTCATTTGACATAAAATCTCCTACTTACCAATATGGCCATTTTATAGCTTTAATGACTTGATTATTTTTATTCCCTATCGCGAAACAAAAAAAAAACTAGTGGTGAGAGTTGACCGGTTATGCGAATTTTATATTTAAATAAATTATATTTCAATTGAATTCAATTTAATTTACTAAGATCAATTTAGTTATAAAGTTTGAACAAGATAAAATATAGTTTGATAAGTTTAGATAAGTTTAATGGAGTTAAGTTAAATATACTTCAGTTATATTTAGTTTATTAAACTAGATTCAGTTTATTAATTCATCTTTTTACTATGTATATATTAAAAAGCAGAAAGTGGCGGCATAAATAAAAATAATAAAAAACACCGCCGCCCGGAATTACAAAACTATAAAAACGACGTTAAGGTATGCGTTTTGGAGTAAAGCGGCCGCCTCCGGTCATTATTTATTATGGAAGTTAGGCAGATCCAAGCATGCATATTCATTCCTTCTATTTTAATCTCCTTCTCTAATTCCATAGATTACCTATTCCATAATTTACCTATCTTTCCAGGATTTGTATGCTTCTTTTTCCATATATTTGATTTTAATATATCTTCATATTTAATATATTTGATTTGATAGCAATTTTCCATATACAAAAATTAATATATGTTAAATTAACGTCTGTCGTTTATTAGCGAGATATAATGACGGCCGATTTCCATATATAAAAAAATTTATATGTTAATTAACGTCTTTCATTTATTTTCAAGATACTATTACCATAAATTTATAATTACAAATATACTATTACCATAATTTTATATTAATCAAATTAAATCAAATATATTAATTTACTATTACCTATATATATATATAAATAGGTCAGGGTTTGTATTGAATCAACTCGCCCAGAATTAAATTTGCATGAATCTCAGGTCGTGGCATGAATAGAAGTGAGTATATACATATAAATAGACCAGGATTTGTGTTGAATCATTGCCCAGAACTAAATTTGCATGAATCTCATGTCGTGGCATGAATAGAAGTGAGTGTATGTATATAGAGAGAGTATGAAGAGAAACACCAAAAATCCCCGATTCATGGTTATATAGTTTTATGGTTGGGATTAAACAATTATTCCATATTAGCTCCCAGCAATGTGGTTGAATTCTTGCCATGCATACCATACATCGTGGCATTATTTGGATTAATCAAATTATCCACGTTAGCTCCAGACAAACTATTATTCTTTGCCATGCATGCAACTCACTGTATCTTCCACTAAAATCACTTCATTCTCCACCGTCTCTATTGTTCTTCTCCAGACAGCTTTCCCACAAAAGGAGAAGGAGAGAATGTGATAAAAGGAGAGATTGATCCCATGTATACTTTGACTAACTGGGAACTGGCAGCAGAGTTTTGCCGAAATAAAGGAAGAAGCTATAATGTGGTGAATACTAGGAACCTTTGACGAAGTTCCTCCAACACACTGAATTGGGATAAGTAACCGAAGAACGAAGAGAGAGAGATCAATAGTTGAAAATCTGAGATGGGGTCACTTTTGATGCTTAAAAGATGCATTATTTTAGGGGTTTTGAGGTGATTAATGTTGTGAGTTTTGCTTGCTGAGCTGGAAAAAATTGAATCTTGAACAAATTTAGAATCTGGTTGGCAATTTTTCGGGGTTTGTAGAATGTGGAGGTCTGTTTATGTGAAAGGATTAATTTTGTTTTGCTTTCTTTTTTTAGTTGTGACTTGATTATATTTGCTATGAATATGGTCCTCTTTTGCTTGCCAACATATTATCAAAGAAATTTTATGAATATGAACAATAAGTTAATTACAAAGATAACATTATTAATCTTGGTAGATCCCTACAAAAATAACACCATAACCAATAATGTTCTTCATGGGTTATAAAACTGGAAAAGGGTGTAACAGAACACTGAAGTTGTGATTGTGAAAGTTAAAGTGATCAGACACGATATATTGGCTTGATATATTCATATTCATAATTAATTAGTTAATTAATTATTATCTTGTGAAACAATTGATTTTTATATTTGCTATTTTGTATTACCCATAGTCATCATTTATATTTTGTAATTATAAATGAACCACATATTTTTTAAATTTAACGATGTCCATAGATAAAATTAACATATTGATAATGTGATAAAAAAATTTGGATTACTCTACTTGCCCTAAAACACAATCAGGAACTCCCTTTTACCGTGGAACGACCGCAACGTGATTGAGGGGTACAAGTAGAGAGTCTTTATTTTAATAGATATGGCTGTTTTTGCACTGTTAACTTTGTTTTAGGGGGTGAAGTTTTTGGAGCCCTAGAATGCTGTACATTGGTGAAGAGTCTAGATTCAGTGGAGGAAGGAAAATCTGTTTGTTTTTTAATAAGTTGCCCTGGTTTTAGTACTGGTAGTTTAAGACAGAAGATTTAGAATAGTTGTATGTTTAGAAACTTCTCTGATCTCACATATCACCTTCACTTGTGGAGAGTCGCACTGGTTGCCTCCTTTTTGGGAGTTATCTGTATTTTATTTGTCATTTCACGGTCTAGGGATGCCTAATAAAAGTTCCCTCCACTGATTTCTTGGTGGTTTAACTTAAAAAAAATAAAATAAAATTTGAATATTGATATCTGATATTAATAAATTAGTGTTTCCTCATATTTTTTGCCCCATTGATTTATGGTGCTGCAAGTTAAAAAAAATAAAAACTTTACAATATCATAAACCAATCTTTGTTACAAATAATTATTTCTATGAATAATTATTTTTCTTAAACATTAGTAAATATTTAATCTCATATTAATGAAATTAATATAAAACATGACATTTAAATGATCACTGCATTCAAACTAAATGTATTTTAAAGTTTTGGGTGTTGCTATTTACACCACCCTGGTGGTGAAAATAATCTCGGTAGAATAAAAAGTTGGTGGACCATGTGGTGTAGATAGAATAAAATGCTATTTACACCCACAATATTTATTACATGTATAGTAAAATGTGTCCTACTTATTGCATTTGATTAGGGTATGATGATACTAGATAAATTATTATTATTATATCAAGTAAATTATGTATTCTTGGATAATTTTTTTAAAATTTTATTTGATACCACATTTTAAATCATGTTAATATAGAAAATTAATAAAAATATATGTTAATATATTGATAAAAAATTTTACAAAAAATGGTTAGTATTACCCAACCAACTCCAACTCACATTCAATATCAAATATTATAGAATAATTAGGTCAATATTTTGAAGAATGGTTAGATTGGTTTGTTTTGACGTAAAATAGAAATTTGTGTTCAAATTTATTGGAAATATCAGCGATATGAAAGTTAAATTATAAAATAAGTCGGTTAGGTCAATATTAGTACACTAACAACATTGGTTGTTTTGAACGGTAAAAAATGAGAATTGTGTTCAAAGTTGTTGGTAATATCAGTAGTAATTAATCCATTAATTAATCCATTGAAATTACAGGTGAAAGATCTTCTATATAAGAAGGAAGAAGTTCACTTCTAAATGCATATTACACAACATAGTCAGATAATCCATTCCAGATAAGATAGATTAATATTTTAAATAATTGAGTAGTAATTTAGATATTATTTATCCTATTCTAATTAAAATATTTCTGAAAATGTGTATTATGGTTTTTTTTAAATGAATATAAAGAAGAAGATACCATATTAAATGAAGAGGGTTTACCGAAAATCCCTTACCATTTATGTCTAGAAGTTAACGAGTAATAAATATCAACTTTACAAGTTGAGTAAGTAATACACATTAATTTAGACAAAAGTGGGCCAGGTGGGTGTATTTAGTAATGAGAAAGTCTCCTGAAAGCCCAGCTTTCTTGACTTTCCATAAGAGTCTTTATACGTTTTAACTTATACAGTGTACTTTTTAATTTGAACTGTAAAATTTGTTATTTGAATTTTATTAATGTTTTAATGTAAATTCATGAATTTTTGCATTAAAACATATTTTACTATATGTTCACTTTGATACCATCAATGTTTTAACACAAAATAGTATCACTTGACCTTAAATATATAGTGGTAGTTCCATAACAATTAGGAAAGTCGGACTTTCTAGAGACTTTGCATTTAGTAATTGGGGTGGTGTAAATAGAATCACCCATTTTAAACTACTTAAAAAATTATTTTTTAAATACTTCAAAAACCGTGCAACGCGCGGTCCGGTTAGCCTAGTTTCATTAAAAAATAGTTTCCTCAGTTATATCAACGCATTGATTTTTTCCCCTTAATTTAGTTCAGTTCAGTTTAGTCCAACATGATTCAATTCAATTCAGTTTAATAAGCCACATCAAATTTCTTAAATTCAGTTCTGATGAAAAAATGATTTGATAAAATATAACTTAACTTGGTCATCAAAATACATTAATTCACCCTAAATTCAGTCATGCTCATTTTAAATCGGTTCAGGTTTAGTTTAACTCATTTTTGTTCAGTTAAGTTTATTTAAGTTACGTTCAATATGCTTCAAAACTGTTTAGTTTATTAAGCTACTAGGTTGAGCTTATTAATTCATATATGATGATGAAATATGATGTTCTAAAATATAGCTTCATCTGTTATATCAATGCATTGATTCCCCCCCCCCCCCCCTCAATTCAGTTCAATTAAGTTCAGTTCAATTCAATTCAACATGATTCAGTTCAATTCAATTTAATAAGCCACATCCAATTTCTGTAAAGCCTCCCCAAAATCAATGGAAGGTGTGAGGAACAGTTTGAAAATCTTTAAAGACACTACTGGACTGGCAGTGAATGACCTCAAATCTCAAGTATATTTTTCCAGAATGGATGCTACTGATCAGCTTCTGTTATCTCACATGCTTAACATTGCCAAAGGAGAATTCCCTATTCACTATCTAGGGCTACCTCTCAGTCTTTTCAGATGGGAACAAGGGGCTAGTGAGCAGGTTCTGGAAAAAATGACAAGAAAGTTGAAGATTTGGCAATCCAGACAGTTAACATATGCTGGTAGAGTACAATTGGTTAATACTGTTTTGTTGAGTATTTCCAGTTATTGGACTAATGTCTTTAAGTTGCCAGAAAACTTATTGAAGAAGATAGTGGGACTATGTAGAGATTATATCTGGGACAGGAAGAAAGGTGAGAGAGGTTTCACACCTGTGGCATGGGACTCTATGTGTTTTTCTAAAAAGTCTGGTGGATGGGGACTCAGGGATCCTTCTATATGGAATGATGTTTGTTTTGAGTAGGCTTTTATGGGATCTTTGCAATAAAAAGGATGTTCTTTGGGTGCAGTTGATGCATGCCTATTACTTGAGAGGTAAGTCACAGGCTCAGTGTAAGGCTATTGCTAGTCATAGTTGGGGATGGAAGACAATGATGGCTGAAAAGGAAACTATGCTTGCTAAACTTCAAACTTGTTTAGTAAAGCATGGAGGTTTCAATATTAGGAAAGCCTATGATAGGAAGAAGGGAGGAGTGGAAAAGGATCATTTAGCTCAACTGATTTGGCATCCTCAACTTTTGCCAAAACACAGAACCTTCTTATGGATGTTGTTGCACTCAAGGTTAGCTACAGTGGATAGATTGGTGAGCTTCAAGATTTTAGGACCTCAGCCCCCTTGTTGCTTATGTCACCAAGCAGCAGAGACAGCTCTCCATTTATTCTGCAAATGTGAGTTTATCAGTTCAGTGATGAAGATGGTACAGTTGCAAACATTTCAGAATCTGAGACAGCTTAGGAAGATGTTGATACAATGGAAGAAAAGGAAGAACTGGAAAAGATTGGCTCTATACATCACTGTCCTACATGGTGCCTGGCTAGCGAGGAATAGCAGAATTTTTCAAAAAGGATGCAAACCAGAAGGTACACTTGCTGCATTGGTGTCAGCTGAAGTTATTTGCAGATTCTAAAGTCTCATTGTAAACTTGAAATTGACCTCTTCTGTCTTGATTTTATAACATCTTTTCTGTCTAGCTATTTAGAGTAATCCCTTATGGGAATGCTCACAAACGATGGCCAAAGATAGAAAGTTTAAATCAAGGGAGATAGGTTAATTTTCAAGTAATTGTTTTTGTAGAATTGTGGAGTAGTTAGTTATGGCTAGGAGTGAAGGCCAAAATACTGGAATGTTTTGATTTTATTGCTAAATGAAATGGTTCATCAAAAAAAAGTTATGTTCAATATGCTTCAAAACTATATATGATGACATATGATTTGGTGAAATATAGCTTCATTAGTTATATCAATGCATTGATTTTTTTTTTCTTTCTTCAATTCAGCTTAATTAAGTTCAGTTTAATTCAGCATGATTTAGTTCAATTCAGTTTAATTTTTGATAAAAATTAGCTAATTTAGTTCATTTCAGTTCAGTTCTAGTAAGTTCAATTCAACATAAATTTAGTATCAATGGATTGTGTAATCAAAATTTTGAATATAAATGTATTTTTATCAAATATTAAAATGAATTTAAGTTTAGTTTAGTTCAGTTCAGTTCAGTAATTTTCAGTTTAGTTCAGTATTTTCAGCTCGGCTCAGTTCAGTTCAATATTTACATTTCTAGTTTATATATATATATATAAACATATTTCTGAATGGTTCTAAAGCAGCCTCCAATGTTAGGCAACATTGGGAATTCAAATTCTAAATCATAAATTATTGCTCCTCCAATGTTAGCCTCCAATGCTTTACCAAAATTAAAATACTACAACAATTGTTTTTTTTAATGAAGCCTTATGAGATGGGGCAAATATATTGGCTTCCCAAACCTAAAATGAAAACAAAAGTCATAATTTTACAATGTGCATAAGCACAAGGGACAAAAGCCCCTAGATGCATTGAGATACCTCTCAAAAATGCTAACTACTAAAGGCCTTCTATTTATACCACCCCAAGTCTATTAGTGAATTGTCAAGACAAAACACAAGGCGATTTAAGGCATGAAAATAGATAAAAACCTAATAAACAAAATATGACATCAGTTGTTGCGGAGAGAAGTGAGGTGTAGAGCTTGTTAACACCATTCACTGACTTCTGAGTGTGGTTGGGGGCCATCATTGAGTCTGTCTAAATTTGCACAAGTTTTTAAGTATCCATTGATCATCAGTACCTGCACATGGTAGAAACACATACATTAGCAGTATCAGTTGATTAAACCAGAGATCCTGATAGCAGGAAACTCTGCCACATCAAGCAGTATAAGGCTCTTTACTTCAGAAGGCAAGGAAATTCCAGTTAAATATCTGAGATGAGCCAGTAGTATTGCACATTTTTTAGAGGAAATCAGCAGGCTGATTAGCCTCTCTAAAAATGTGTCTAAAATTATAAAATTGAATGACCTCAGATATAAGGTATAAAATGCCATAAAGTTTCCAATGCCATGCAGATGTATTGCCAATCATGTCAATTGTTTACTTGCAATCTGATTCAATTTCAACTGGATAAAGGTCTAACATTTTAGCACAGTTAATTCCAGCTAAAATTGCCTTTAGTTCTGCTTCAAAAGGGGAAGCAGCCTCACAAAAAATTGTCTGGGCAAAAAGAACCTCTCCAAAATTATTTCTAACAATCAGAGCAATCCCCACCTTGCCAAGCTTCCATGAAGCATCCACACTGATTTTAAACCCAAGATTAGGTTTAGACCAGTATATAGGAGTGATATTTGGTTTTGGGGGGATATCTAGCGTGGGAATGCATTTGTGAGAGGCAAGGTCCTTATCTATTTCATTTAGAAGGTAAATTGGTTTTTTTAAGAGTGAGAAGTAGATGAGGTTCTGAAGCTCCAGAGACATATGTTGTAAATCAGGAGGGGAATTTTCAAAATTGAATGGCTTTCCACAGAATCCAACAAACAAAAATTGGGGCTGTGTGATTTAATCTGTTGTATAGCTTTGAAAGTCCAGAAAAAAGACCAACAGGTGGCTAGTTTATCCCATTAATTGGAGCAATTAAAAAACACAGTGCCACATATGATATGCATTTGTTTCCATAAAAGTACTGCTATATTGCAATCATTAAAAAAATGATGTAAAGAATCTGTGTGGGAACAAAAGCATCATTTAGAAACATTTTGGAAACCAAACCGACAGAGAATATCATGAAAGGGGACTAAACAATTTAGGAGCTTCCACATAAAGATAGAAATATTTTTTTGGATAGATGAATTCCATAGTTTGGATAATACAGGGAAGTTACCTGATTGCACCTTCAATTTTTGATAAGCTGACTTGATGGAGAAATTGCCTTGATTAGTCAAAGACCATATCAGTTTATACTGGCTCCCTTGAGTAATTTCAGCCTCCTGTATTGTATTAATAACATCTTGTGGGAGCACCTGAGACAGAAAAGGAAGTAAGGCAGATTTGTTTGGCACAAAATTTGCCACAGTACATTGGAGGTGTGCAGGATCATGTGGCTCAAACAGCTTAATAAGTGGACCATGCTTGGTCCAATTTGACTCCCAAAAATTGCACTGGCCTTCACCATGTATAACTCTTGTATGTGCTGATGCAAAAGAGTCAATCTTGCAGATCCTCTTCCATATCTGAGATTTCCTGAGTGAGAGGGGGATTGAAGCTACAAACTGAGTCCAGGGGGCTGCTCCAAACTAATATTTCCACCAAAGTTTACAGGAGTAAGCCTTGAGTGTGGTAGCCATATCTCTAATTCCAATCCCATTCTATGTCACTGGATGACAGAGAGAGCTCCATTTCTTCCACGATTTTTTTGGGCCATTCTATGTGCTTCCCCAGAAAATGATTGCCAACCTTCTCTCAATCTTTTTTCTCATATGTTTTGTTGGCTCCATCACTGCCCAAATATGTTGTGGCATTGACTGCAGGCAAGATTGAATAAGGATCAATTTACCTCCAGCTGAAAGCCATTTATTCTTCCAGTAAAGTGTTTTCCTGTCAATCATTTCCACAATTGTTTGGGAGTGAATGTTTAAGGATTTACCATTGAAAATTTGTACTCCCAAATATTTAAATGGCAGATTACCTTGTTTCATGCCCATTATATTTTTAACCTGTATGAGCTTATTCTCTGTAGCCTTTGAGCTTAGAAAAAATTCACTTTTTTCAAAGTTTATTTTTTGACCTGAGGTTTCTTCAAATGTAACCAGAAAGGCTTTCATTTTGATAAGTTTGGGCTTGGATGCACTGAGAAAAATGAAAGTATCATCAGCACAGCTGAGATGTGAAATTGGGATAGTGTTTCTGGGAAGTGCAAAGCATTTCATTTTTCCAGTGAGAAAAATATGTGAGAGGCTCCTGGTAAAAGATTCAGAGAAAATGTTGAAAAGAAAATGAGACAGTGGGTCACCTTGCTTTATACCTCTTGTAGCAGAGAAAAAACCTACATGCCTACCATTTATTAAAATTGAGAACCAAGCATCAGACAGATTTTTTATAATGCAATCCACAAATCTGTCACAAAAACCAAATTTCAGGAGGATTTTTTAAAGAACTGCCATTTAACCCTATCAAAGGCTTTCATCAAATCCAATTTAAGGATACAGTTTGGTTCTCTGGCCTTCCTATTCAGAAATCTGACCATTTCTTTCAAGTAGATGACATTATCAGAAATGTCTCTATTTTGGAGAAAGGCAGACTGGTTTGGTGAGATTAATTTAGGCATCAAAGGTTTCAATCTTTCCATAAGAATTTTAGAGAAAATCTTATTTGTAACATTGAAAAGACTGATAGGTCTGTAATCACTAAAGGATATTGGTATTTCTTTTTTATGAATGATTGTAATCCAGGTGTTAGAAATACCTCTATGTATGTGCGACCTAGTTAGAAAGTCATTTGATGCCTCAAGTAAATCTAAGCAAATAATGTTCCATGCCTTAATAAAAAATTGAGCAGTATAGCCATCAGGCCCTGGACTGCTTGACTTATTAAGACTAAAAACAATTTGCTTTAGTTCAGGCAGTGACACTGGCTTAGTGAGATCCTCATTTTCTGCATGAGAGATAATAGAAGGTATCTGTGATAGGAAATGGGAGGTAAAGAGATTTTGGTCTGGGTGTGGGGATTCAGTAAGTAAATCTTGATAAAAAGCAATTGCTTCAGTCTCAATCTCATCATTACTATTCAACCACAGTCCCTGGGAACTCTTTATTTTTGTGATTTTGAGTCTACTTCTTTTCTCCATAACTGAGTTATGAAAATATTTAGTATTCTCATCTCCCTCTTTCAGCCATTTCACTTTTGCCTTATATTTCCAGAAGTTGTTTTGCTCAATTAAAACTTTTTTCAACAGAGCTTTGGCATGCTTAAGTTTAATAAGTTCATCTGTTGAACTATCAGACTCAAAAACCATTTCTCTGGACTCTTAGCTTTTCCTCAGCCTTAATTACATTCTCATCTACATTACCAAAAACCTCCTGATTTCATAGTTTAAGGACAGGTTTTAGGTTTTTAAGTTTGAGAAAAAAATTGTACATTCCTTGACCTTCTATATGATTATTCCATTGAAGATTAATTACCTCCATGAAATTTTCTCTTTTAAACCAGGTATTTATAAACCTGAAAGGTCTAGGGACTGAGGGTGCATTACTTCCTATTCTAAGAAATAAAGGACAATGATCTGAGGTGTCTTTGTTGAGCACTTGGATAGAGGACTGTGGAAATTTTAAACTCCAATCATGAGTACACAGTCCCCTATCCAACCTCTCAACAGTTAGCCTCCTTCATTGTTCTCTAATCCTACCATTTGACCAAGTAAAGAAATTACCTACTGTATGTACAGGAAGTAAAGACATGTTATCAATAAAACCACTAAATTCCCTAATACTCCTGAGACTGGTCTTAGAGTGACCCTTATACTCACTGATGGAAGCCATGGCATTAAAGTTAACTATGTACATTGCTTCTGCAACAATTATAACCTTAAGATCAGACCATAAATCCTCTATTTCTTTCCTATTTCTCAAACCATACACAAAAAACATGTCAGTGAACTGTCCTAGTGTATTGAGTGAGACATGTACTTGAATGAACTGATTATGGTCTAAAATTAAAGAGTATCTACCTGAGAATTCCACATAAGCCATATGTTACAAAGAGAAGAATACATTCAATTTTGGAAGTGCAATTTATTTTTATAAGTGTCACATTGTGAATTATCATGCTGAGGTTCAATAATACAGAGCATGTCAATTTTATGAGTCCTAATCAGTCTAGATAACCTTAGCATGGATGTTTCCATCCCTCTAATGTTCTAGAAAAGTACATTTACTCCAATGGTTGTATTAATCATTTACGAGATTTGACGCTCTTAGTAGCTGTCCCAGTTACTATCTTATTGACCTGGGCAAAATAAGTAGGCACTTTATTTATTTCTGAATCAACAGGAATGTCACTGGCAGTGGATGTAACAGCCCCAACATAGGATTGGATACTTACCTGAGGTGGTGAATCTTGGAGTTAAGGGACTACATTAGTATCTGGTGGATCAGAAACTTCTGCGGTGTGAGTTTTTGGAAGCTTAACTTGTTCAGGCTGTTCAGACTGGTCACTCATGCTTGATTCTTCCATTAGTAGAGGAAGGAATCTGTTACTACCTTGCCTGGGCTGAGAGTGAAAAGTAACTTTATTAGAGACATTAAATTTTGAAAGGGCTATGGAATTACATGCATGCAACTGAATATCATCTTTTGCATAATTTTTTGGCTTTTTTGGAGTGCTCCAAACCTCCTCATCTGGAATGGTCTCACTACTGCTTCTGTTTTGTGAAGTGGAAAGTGTTGCCTCAGATGAAAGGCTAACAGAACTTGCTTCATTTAGGTCCATAGCATTGGCATTGATCACAGAGCAGCTCTGTTGATTATTTGTAGGGATAGTGTCCTTTAAGTGCACCTCAGTAGAGGGGAGCACCTCTTATTCTGAGTCTGATGGTACATCAATAGGAGATATTGGGAGGAGTAGTGGAGTGGGGGAATTTGTAGGATGGAGTGGCAATGCAGGAGGGGAGTGAAAAAGGGCTAGGTGAGGGGTTAGGTCTATCATTGGTTCTTTTCCTTTATTTGGAGCAGGCTTCTCAACTGCAACTAGCTTAGCAACATAGACCATAGAATGATTGGAGAGGTGACCTCTACTACAACAATTGTATAATTGTGATTTTGTGCGTTTAATTACCAATAAATAAGAATCATTGCTAACATTATTTCCTTTTTCTTTTTCTTTCTTATTTTTGTAAATAAAACTTTTCTTATATTGGTGATGATGATAACAGTGCTTCGAGAACTATCGAAATGAACCCAAACTAGATAAAATGATTTGCAAAGGAAAACAAGTCTACAATACTGCTTCCAAGTATAAATATAAAGTTGATTCTATACCATGTAAAGGCAGTACACGGTGTCAAGTTATCATCACCATATCTCAGACCGCCATAATTCAAAACTCAAAACAAAATGTTACCACCAGATTAAGTTAATGCGCAAATGAAGAAAAGAGAAACTAAACTCAAACTTAGTGTACAGATAATGATAAAAGCGTACCAATGTGGTATACCTGGCTCTCATATATATACTCAATATTTACATGGAAAAGTCTATACTAACCTTTACCCTAATACAACCCCTCAATCTTTACGGGGTGCAATTACGGAAAGATTGGATCTATATTTACAGAACAAAACACTAGAAAGACCCTTAGTAAATATATTAGCAACCTGCAAACCTGCAACTGTGTCAGAATCGAACGAACTCGGAGACCACCATGGGCAACCATTTCTCGAACAAAATGATAATCAACATCAATATGTTTGCTATGATCATGCTGAACCGGATTGGCAACAAGATATGTCGCAGAAACATTGTCACAATAGAGTGTGACCGGATGACGAAGATAGTACCCAAAGTCTGCAAGGAATTGACGAAGCCAAATAGTTTCCGCCGCAGTGTAAGCGACAACACAATATTCTGCCTCCGTAGAGGACTTCGACATAGTAGGTTGTTTCTTAGAGCGCCAGGAAATCAAATTCCTCCCTAGGAACACAGCATAGCCAGTGGTGGAGCGACGAGTGTCCGGACAACCAGCCCAATCAGCATTGGAATAAGCAATCATCATCTCCGGAGAATTTGCGGCATGGAGAAAAAGACCAAACTCCATAGTGCCCTGCAAATACCTGAAAATCCTCTTCACATCATGAAGGTGAGTAGTGCGGGGAGAATGCATAAACTGAGAAACCATATTAACAGCATAAGCAATATCTGGACGAGTCATAGTCAAATATTGCAATGCACCAACCATACTACAATATTCAGTGGGATTAGCAAGAAGGTCACCATCAACAGATGACAATGTAACTCTAGAAACACTAGGGGTCTGTATAGGTTTAACTGTGTGAAGGTGAAACTTGCGCAACAAATTAGACACATATTTTTGTTGAGACAAAAATAAACCCTAAGGAGTACGAGACACCTGTAAACCCATAAAATAATGAAGATCTCTAAATCCTTCATATCAAACTCAGAAGACAGAACAGAGGAATTTGTGAACCAAGTCATTACTACTACTGGTTAGGACTATATCATCCACATAGAGAAGTAAGATAAGCATGTGACCCTTATATTTAAGAACAAACATAGAAGAATCACAACGTCTACATTTAAAACAAATGGATAATAAGAAATTGCTAAATCTGGAGAACCAAGCTCGAGGAGCTTGTCGTAACCCATAAATGGACTTACGTAACCGACAGATGTGATGAGGACGAGAAGGATCAGCAAAACCTGGTGGTTGACGCATATAAACTTCTTCATTCAAGAAACCATGCAAAAATGCATTTTTAACATCAAGTTGATGGACAGTCCAATTAAGAGAAATAGCAAGAGTGAGAACCAATCGCACAGTAGTAGGTTTAACAACAGAACTGGAAGTTTCAAAATAATACCTGCCTGTTGGTGATTTCTAAAAACAACAAGTCTGGCCTTAAACCGCTCCAATGACCCGTCAAAATTGTATTTAATATTATACACCCATTTACATCCAAACACATTGCGATTGAAGTCGCGATGTACCAACTCCCAAGTATTATTTTTAAGTAATGCATTATACTCATCAAGCATAGCCTATCACCAACGAGAATCTTTGGACGCTTGTTTGAAATTAGAAGGCTCTTATTCTACAATATTTGATTTTAAATTCATTAACCGACGAGGCTTGGAAATACCAGCTTTAAGACGAGTAATCATGGGATGAGCATTGGAAACCAACGACTGTGAGGAAGAGGCAATGGAAGGCAAAATAGGAGAAAAAACACTCGGATGGATGACCGACTGGGAAGGTAAACTAGACGGTGACAGAGAAGGACTGGAGTTAGCAGATCGAAACTCTGGAGACGCAGATACAATCGGACTATGAATCGGGCTAGACGCGGGAGATCGATACGCAGGAGAGACTGACTCAGTATCCGGACTAGACAATGAACTCGACCTATCCACAATTGGTGGCAACACAGGACCCATCATAACCAGAGGTGAGCTAGGAGGTGACGCGGTAGAGGATGAGATAGGATGTGACTCAACAGAACGTACTAGAGACGTGCTAGGAGGAGACAGTGGCACTGGAGTGACGATAATGACGGGAATGTTGACTGAGTAGACGAACTAGATCCCGTACACACAACAGTAGGCGACCAACCCTCAGAAAGATCAAGCGGCGAGGAAAAAGGTATGCTCGGAGAAGGAAGTAGACTACGATAGGGAAATTGTTTTTCATGGAAAAGAACATGACGAATAACATAAACTCGACCAGTGAGAGGATCAAGACACCTATAACCCTTATAATCAGATGCATAACCAATGAAAACACAATGTTTTGATTCTAGGATCATTAGAAGAGGAAAACAAGCACAACCAAAAACTTTAATAAAAATCATAAGATGGAGAACGATGAAACAATTTTTCAAATGGAGACACACCACCTAAGTTCAAGCTTGGTAAACGATTAACAGTAAAAACAGCTTGGCATCAACCCGGAATTGAGCAGGAAGATCTGACTGAACAAGCATTGTGCGTGCCATTTCATTGAGATAGTGATGTTTGCGTTTAGCAACTCCATTCTGAACTTGTGTGCCGGGACATGATTTCCGGAAAATTATTCCACATTCAGTAAAATGTTGGAGAAGAGAAGAATTATCAAATTCACGACCTCCATCACTTTGAAAATCTTAATTTTGCAATTAAAAAGATTCTCAACAATCTTTTTAAATTGTGAGTAAACCTCAGATCTTCTACGTAAAGGATAAACCCATGAGAAACGTGAAAAATCATCAACAAACACAACATAATATCGAAAAGACTGGTTTGATAACACTGGAGATTGCCAAACATCACTATGAATCATATATAAGGGATATGGAGCAGAATGTTGAACTGGTTCAAAAGGCAAACGATGAATTTTTCCCAATTTGCAACAAACACAATCATCATGAAATTTCGAAGTACATGAAATTTTATTACTTGAAATCAAATTCACTATAACTCTAGAAGATGTATGACCCAAACGAGCATGCCAAATATCACCAGACTCCTTAGTGGCTAGAAAAGCAGGTACGGATGATTGAGGACTCACAAAGGCTGGTTGGATTGGCTAGACACCATTCTTACTAGCCCCCTCTAGAAGCAACTCCCCCGTTTCCTTGTCCTTAACCCAAACAGAAGAATCATCAAAACTCATATTACATGCATTTTCTTACACAACTTATTGACAGAGAGGAGATTATGTTTAAGACCAGGAACATGGCAAACAGAGGATAAGCTAAGTGGGCTTGAGGGTGTTTGAATTCTCATTTTACCAACATGTTTAATTGGGAGAGTGTTACCATCGCTAACAACAACAGAACTTGAACCATGATATGGGGTTGTAAAAGAGAGCTTACCTTCATGATGAATCATGTGAGAAGCAGTCCCGGAATCCAGACAGAGTCATTTGCTTCACCACCAACAGATAGAGCAGCGAAGACTCTAGTAACACTATCTTGACCAGGGGGCACAAAATTTGGATTATATCTGTGAGGACAGAACTGTGCGACATGACCTGGAGTAAGACAGAAACAACAAGAATCGGGAGAAGGAGTAGAGCTAAAATTTCCATTGGATGAATTACTTCCTGCTGAGCACGCATTCTTAGGAACACAGTTGGTGTAAGACAATAATGAACATGACAAATCAGAAATATTACTCATACCATTGTTACGATTTATGTTGTTTGCAGCTCCACTGCCTACAGTTGATCCCTCTGAGCGACTTGAATTTTCACGGTTATTGTTACCACGACCTCCTCTGTTGCGATTGTTTTTGTTCTTATTCTTGCCAACCCCTGAATTCTTGGATTCAGTAGACGAGAAACCAGATGACTGCAGTGCCACGAGTGCATGGGAAGAAGACTCAGCAAGATCCTTCGAATGTTTAAGACTTTTCTCATGGAGTAACGACTTGGGACGTAGATCATCGAAACTCAGCTCCAGTAGATAATGAATCAAAGTAGTAACTAAATGAGCATAATCAGGATCCCCTTCCAAACCAAAGAGTGTAGACTGTACCAAGTCATGATTGGGAACAGGACACTTGATAGCAGCAAGAGAGTCAACTAAAATCTTAATATCACGCAAATAGTCATCCATAGACTGAGAATCAGATTTCCTTAGCCTAGATAATCTACCTTTCAACTCCATAGACTTAGCCAAACTAGCTTGCATAAAACGCAACTCCAAACGAACCCAAATATCACGAGAAGTATGCAGTTCATGAACATGAACAAAGACATTCCGAGATATCGTAGCAAATATCCAAGTCTTAACTTGCTGATCAACACGAAGATAATCAGAAAATTGTGGATTGTGTATTATATTTCCATTCATATCATAAGTTAAAGGAGTGGGAAGAGACGTGGTACCATCAACCAATCCAAGCAATTGACGAGACACGACCAAACATGTCATTTGAGTCTTCCACAACAGATAGTCCTCCGGTGAAGAGAGTCGGACAGTCACCAAATTTGATGGGTTCGGAGCAGACAAATTAGCCAGAGACGGCACCTGCAATCCAAATTGGATTGCTGAGGAAGGTTTTTGAACTGAATTCTGTAATGACTGGCTAGTTGGAAGCACTCCTAGAGAAGTTGGTAAACTTGCTTGCTGCTGTCGGAACGGCTGTATTAAATTCTTGGATCAAAGTTCTGGCCACCGAATCCAATAGGATGGTTCAGTGTGGTGAGGTGTGCGAGAATTCAACATCGGGCCAAAACGGAGCAGAAATGGATCCGAAGAAACCTAGCGGAACAGTGTTGGCGCGTGGGGCCTACGCACCTGTGTCAGCGCGTGGGAGACAGAGGCGCCAGGAGGAAGAGAGGTTGGCGACGCGCGTGACTTACACGCGCCATGGTCCGTGCGTGGAAGCCATGCGCCAAAAGAGGCGACAATTGGTTCCACGCGTGTGCTCCACGCGCCTGGATCAGCGTGTGGCAGCCACGTGCCCAAATGTAAGGGCCCTTGTCCCGCGCGTGAGATCCACGCGCCTGCGTCAGCGCGTGGATCCCACACGCCTAAAGATGTGCGAGCAGACGCTGCTGTCTGGACTGAGCGGAGCACCGATTCGTGGATCGGCTGAAATGGCAACAACAACACTCTGATAGACGTTGGATCCTGGCGGCGATGATACTATGGCGTCGCCTGATTTAGGTGGGGTAACGACCGATTGGGACCCCCAATTGAGCGTCGATGAATCGGACATAGGCGATTCCGATTCACGATTTGACGCAGCGGCAGTGGAAAAAGAGAGGCCCGTACCATCTTGGTGGAGAGGGACATCAGCAGGATTTGGGTGGTTTGCCGAAAACCAATTTCTGATCCCGATATCGACGGTGTATGAGCCAACGAAGAAGAGACCCTTTTTTTTCTTTTGTATAGAGAGAAGAAAAACCTAAGCTCTTGATACCATGTACAGATAATGATAAAAGCGTACCAATGTGGTAGCCCTGGCTCTCATATATATACTCAATATTTACATGGAAAAGTTTATACTAGTCTTTACCCTAATACTTAGAAACGAGGGAGAAAAATTCATACCTTAATCTATAATGTAATAACATTCCTCTTTTTTGATAGAAATTCGGCTTATCTCCACAAGAAACCCTATGGGGTGGTTGAACCTGCAGTGACTCTTAAGCACCACACCACCTTTGAAAAAAAAAAAAAGGCCCTTTGATGTCGTAACTTATTTTTTAAAAAAGTTTTCTTGGAGGTTGTCGGTATAAAACTCAGAACGACAGAAGGAATGGTTAAAAATTGAAGAGTTACATATCATCTTCATATAAACAAACATAATCTAAAGACAAAATATAATATAATAGAAATCAAACAGAATAGAGAGGACCGTGTTCTAAAGCCCTACTTCACGGTTCAACCGCAGTGTTTATTCTAATTTAATAACTGTTTGAGGACGTACGAACTGCTCTCTTGACCAGAAGTATAGTACAGATTTGGCGGAGGAAATTCAAAGCCCTAAATAAGGTGTCTTATTCGGATGAACCCTAAGGTGGAGGCTGCTCAAGTGTAACCTGACATGATCGGAGATGGCTAAATTGATGATCTCCAAGCTTGAATCATTGAGATCGACACTACATGTAGCCAAAAAAAGACCAAAAGAAAGAGGTGCCAGAAAAGTAATACTACAAAATTCAGATGATTTGTTAGGCTGTTGGAATAGGAAGTAAAATTAAGACCATGATTGATGCAGCTTATAAATAGAGCAGTTCAGTCTAATTCAATTCAGTTCAATTCAATTCAGTAAAAAATAATTTGATCAAAATTATTTCTGATTCTAATTTTCAAAACATAAATGTCACTTCAGTTCAGTTCAGTTCAAATCAGTAAGAAATAAACTCAGACGAACATACCCTAATTGTGTGCTCTTGGAAGTATCAAATAGAATTAAATATAGCTATTATTATTTATGGCAATAAATTCATGGGATGGTAAAATAGAGCAACTGTTGGATTTAGGCAAAATAATTATGAAGTTTTTGGAATTTGACACTCTATTATAGAGATTGTTTAGAGTAGCTGTTGGGCTTGCTTTAAGGGATAAATGATATTGAGTTAAACTTGAGATTATAATATATTTTTAATTAAAAAATATTAATTCATTTAGTTTAACTCAACCTACCACTTAACCAGTAAATTGTAAAAACTTTACTTTATCCTCTTAACCGGTAAATAGAAAATTGTATTAATTAATGATGAGTGTCGTGTCTAATATTTTTTTTTATAAAAGTTTAACAAATTGAATATAAGGTTTACTTATTTGTTATTTTTGGTGATGATATTTAACTTATGATCTTGAGTGAAACCAAAGTATTTGAACTTTTATGTCTTTCCACGCATAATGAATTAACACTATGAAAGTTTTCAAGATAAAACTCTTCACGAAGACTAGTATCGATGCTGGCATAAGCTGCAAACTCTCCACCACCTAACTAATGAAAAAGAGATCAGCAAAACTCAGTTAGTTAATCAGAATCAGGCAAAAGTAATGAATTGACCAACTCCGGGATTTAATTAATTGAAATCACATAGCTTCAAAGGATAAGAAATCAGCAGTTAGTATTAAAGATCATATGTTCATTATACATGCAGCCAAAGAATAGATGAGACCATTTGACTTGAACCAATGAATTTTCAGCTGACAACCAATTAGGAATGCACCATTAACTTGGCGTTCGTTTCTGTTTGACAAAGGAGCTGCAAGAAAAGTGACAGGGTGATGATGCAGTAATTACCCTAGTCATGGATTTAGAGATGCAGAGGACAGTTTTTTTGGCTTCGAATTCTCTAACTCAGCTGTACTTAAGTTTGCTTAAGGTCCAATTTCTATCGAATCAAATGAGATTTTCAATTTACCTTAGGTGGAGGACAACAGATTGATGCCCACGATCAAGTAAACAGATGGAAATATTTAATTATTTATCAATTAAAGATTACACCAACTGTATCAATGAATCATGCTTTGGTGCTTGGCATGGGTCATAGTGGTAAGAGAGAGAATTCTCTCTTCTTTCTTAGCCAACGTATAGTAATAATGCTGTCAAGAGAGAGGCTTGTGGCAGTCAAACTGCATTCTCCGACGGACCAAGCAGAGGTTGATGCATCTCTATATGGCCCTGTTGTGTCAAATCAAAGAACATATTAAATCAGAAACTTTCAACGTATTAATAATAACTAGATGACTGACTTACTTTGTAATCCATCTCTGCAACTTCTTGCATGACGACGACACCTTTAGACAGGAACGCTCCCTCGTAACCCAACAGAAATGCGTATATTTTCTAGCTTTGTCAAGGCTAGTGCAAACTGATCCAGTAGCTGAATCCTTGAAAAGAATACATACACGATCATTATTAAGAAATTGTAAATGCTGTTGTATTTTTATACATTTAACTATATGAAAGCTGATCTTCAGAAATTGTAAGTGCTGATCTTCACAAGTTTGAGCCAAGGTCATTGACTGCAGGTGCCCATATCTTGACGCCACGAGCATTACACACATCCCAACCAGCTGCAGTTCCTTACTTTGTGTGGTCGATCAGCTCAAGTAGAGCGCCTCCGGGCTATAAGCTCAAACTTGTGGTGAACTTCATTTATTCAGCCAGTCTATCAGAACTGCCCTCATTTTATACTTCATCTTTGGATGCTAATCCATGTAATCATCAATTCTGTATCTCGTTCTGTATACATGATCATAAAGAGTAGAATTAGTTAATTACAGAGTCACAAAAACATGTTATATTTTTCATACCTCAGCAATCTTGTAGAATCTGTAGAGGTGTCATCAACAAACATCTATATCAACCACATCGACAAGTATCCAATATCAGCCTTGCTTCTAGCAGTGGCAGTGGAGGGTGGAAGATGTAAGATCTGCACTTATTTCAATCACCTCAGGTTTTAGCTTCACAGATTTCTCTGGCTGGTTTCATGATGTTCTCAGCACTTACCACAGATTTTCTGCCTTATAGCATTGGCCAACAGTTGAGCGCAGAAACAACTGAAACCAAGAGAATAAACAAAAGAATAACATCAACAAGTTGTTTTCCCTGAGCCACAAAGTGAGCATGAACAATATCTCAAAGCGCCTCTTTCAGCAACTCCATCGACTGCACAACAAAATGTGCTAATTTCAGAAGGCTGCCTACTGATTCAGTAAAACACTGTAAATATTCTACAATTTGAAGAGAGGAAACGAGTGAAAAATAATAAATTCTTATCATGTCACATTCACATTCACATCAAATTCACCGAAGAAGCTGAGCATTCTATTCTACGAGTTTACCTTTTCTTTCCAACTTCCAATCCTCACTATATCACAAGCTCCCCTGTTTTACCATAAGAGGTCCAAAATCCCACTTGTCCCATTGAGAATTCCTAAAATGTAGGCCGCTAAAATGTTTGCTTTGGCTTCCACTGCCAGCCGCTCTATCCTGGAATTGACAAAATAAATCAAGTGGGCATATAATCCGATTCCAAATAAAGGCAACTAAGAGAAGTAACAAACCAGTAAACACACTTCTATCCTCCTTGCAGGTTCAGTAGTCGATGAGCATAAGTTCGCGCCACCAGCCTTTGTTTTGTTAGGTAATACTTGAGCTTGTACCAGAACTGTACCAGACGATGATAAGGTTCGATAAATGTGTAATTAACAATTGCTTAGGACAAATTTAAAACCTATTCCAATAGTTGGTTCACTCATGCCTAGATTTCACCACTTCATGGCTTTGATTTTCCTGAGCGGAGTTAGGAATTTCTGCACCTATTTTCTGTCCTGCAAGAAAGGGGAGCAAGTTTAAAAGGAGATATATAGAATAATCGGGTGCTGAAGAGGTTATTGAACTTTCAAAAAATCACAACAAAAACCCCTTTGTCTATGGTTGTTGAGCCTAGTATTTGAACTCCCTTGGTCTGCTGCTTCTTAGCATCAGCGTTTGGCGGTCGGTCTTGCTGAAGTACAAATTTCATCTTTCACTGCAAAAAAAATTCAATGAAAACATTAATTATTGTATTTTTTAGAGGATCAGTGAGACATGTAAAGGAAACACAGAGCTTCAAACAAACCTACCTTGAACAGATGATGATGATGATGTGGTCCTTTAGCTTACAAACAATGGTAGCTCACCAGAAGCTTAGTATAACCCACACCAATTCTTCAGCCTTGAGCCTACTTATTTAGAAAATTCCTTGCTGCTATTCAGACGATTGTTAACTCTTCATTATACAGAAATTCATAAGGGACAATATAACAGAGAAGAGCCTACCTTGTCCTCCATCTTGCTAGTTGGTTCCAAATAGATTTAAATAATAATTAAAGATCAATCAACTACTTATTCGCACATATGCTCTTGGTTAAGGGAAAAAAAATCTGAATCTATGAATCCTACACTGGTGCCTGGAGGATGTCAACTATATGTTTGGCATGGTTAAGAGCCTGGATCATGGTGATAAGTGTGCATCACCAACATCTAAACCACTTTCCACCCAGGTTCTGCTATCAAAACGGGGTACTGGTTCATGGAACAGCTTTTTAGCTAAGGCGGTCTTTCCAGTGCGGCTTTCCCCTAAAATGCAGATCACTTTAAGTGCTGCGTCTGATTTTAGGTGCTGCTGCAGAGATTCCAACTCCTTTATCCTACCCACCACAGTGGTCTGCGGAACATAACCGACATCAGAACTCATGTTCGGATTATATGCACAATCTAACTCATCAACTATCTCCCGTGTTAACAGGGAAATTGTGGTAAACAGCGGCCTGCAAACTGGAGCTTTTCTGTAAAATAGTTCAGTTCAATTCAGTATTTCAGTTCAGCAAGAAATAAGGTCAGGAGAAAGGGGCCTAAGACAAGAATGACTCACCTTTTGTTGAGCTCCACCATCTTCATAAACATTGGTAGAATAGTCATGCATCTCAATCTGGCACTGCCTGTTAAATCAAAGAGCATATTAAATCAGAAATTTTCAACATTTAAGTCATAATAAACAAAACAAAGAAACTTACATTCAAAATATGCTCTGCTTTCTCTTTCTCATAGTTATAGTAAATCCCTCATTCAAGGAAGGTTCAACAATATAAACGACATCTAAGATAGATAAAACTTTATCAATGAAGGACTACAAATCGCTTACCAACGGAAAATCTGGAGGGCTGAAATGCTATGGACTAACACTATGTTCCCTATTGTTCAATGGCCTTAACCTCGCAGTTACGCCTATTTGCTCTTCCTTTGCTCTGTTACCACTGTTGTAAGGTATTCCATAAATAAATCTGTATTTAGATTTTTTACATTTGACTAAAAGCCTGGCACATAAAAATAAAAGCTAAAGCATATATCTCTCGAAGCATACAGAGTCCACACATCTGTTAGTAAATAAAAACACTCTCATAAGTAGAATGAACATAGGGACAAATTACAGATTTTAACAAATAGGAAAGAAAGAGCCTACCTTGCTAGTTTCTCCCTCTCCCAAGTTGGTTCCATGTAATTGATTCTGGAAGTAAACAGATGAACAATTAATTAAAAAAATAGAATGGAATTAGATCACATCAAATTCACGGAAGAATTGAACATTCTATTATACTGTTTATCTTTTCTATCCAACTTCCCACCCTCACTAAAAATCGCAAACAAGCTCCATCTGCATTTTGCTTTATCATCTGAGGTCCAAAGTCCCTCTTGCCTCGTTGAGAAACCCTGAATTTGTAGCCAAGTATGTAAGCTTTGGTTTCCTCTGCCAACTGCTCCATCCTGGAGTTAACAATATAAAAAATTAATTGACCATGTAATTTTTTTCCCAAATAAAGGCACTAAGAGATATAAGTAATCAGTAAACACATCTATATCGTCCTTGCAGGGTTCAGTAGTCGATGAGCATGATTCGAACCACCAGCCTTAGTTTTGTGAGGCAATACTTGAGGCTTGACATTAAGTATAAGGTTGGACAAATGTGTTTAAAAGCAATTAACAAATGTTGAGTACCAATGACACATTCTAAACCTATTCCAACAGTTAGTTATTTGCTTCCCTGCAAGAAAAGGTAACAAGTTTAAACAATCACAACAAACTCCCTTCGTCCATGGTTGATGAGCCTGGTATTTGGACTCCCTTTGTCTGCTGCTTCTAAGCATCGGTCTTCCGTAGCCCCTTCAGGTTTGGCTGTTTGAGCTGGAGTACAAACTTCAGATATCACTGTAAAATAAGCCAAAAACACATTAATTATAGTATTTTTAAGAGGCAGGTAAAGGAAACATGACCAAACCAACCTTGAATAGATGATGATGTGGTCCTTCAGCTTGTGATCAGCAATTCAACATACATACAATCGTACCTCACCGGAAGCTTAGCACAATCTTCCTGAGTGAAACCAGTGTGCAGCTTCAGAGCTTCATCCCAAAGAGGGAATGTGTAACCATTGGCTGCATCTGAAAGCTTTTCATGCGTAGTTCCGCAAGCCACTCCATCCTGGACCGGTGAGCATTTAATTTGATCCCCAAATAAAGGCAACAAAGAGAGATAACCAGTAAACACATCTGCAGGCACCTCTCTAGACTCTAGAATTCACCACTTCTAATTTGTTCCGCTTCATGGCTTCATTTTACTGAGCAAAGTTGGGAATTTTTGCAAATAATACCTTATTGGCTGTTGGAGCTGTAGTACAAACTTCAGCTTTCACTGTAATATATGTCAAGAAACACATTTTCTTTTCTTAGAGATATTACTGAGTCATGTAAAGGTATCACCTGAGTAATTCTATGAAGGATAGGTCTCATCTAAAATTTTATGGACAGGTAGTGTATGCTTGTTTCATCACTCATCATTCCAAGGGAGCTGCACCATGAACTTGGGTTTGTTTCTGTTTGACAAGGGAGTTGGTGAAAGATAATGAAACAGTAATGAAAAGGGATGCATAAATACCACCCTAGTCATGGAGAAGGCCTGGTAGCTTCTACTGAGCGGAGATGTAGAGAGAAGTTTAAAGGCTTTAAAGCTTGACCCTTGACATGTATCAGCTACCTTCCAAGCTGCAGCCTGAAGGAGGCAAAAGCATTTGATGAAGTATAGCACTTTTAAAACACTAGCGTGAAGATCAGTTCGATGTTGGCATGAACAGTACACACTTTCCACCACCTAACAAAACCCCTTCCAAAAAGGAAAAGAACATCACAAATGCTTCCAAAAAATCAGGCAAAAGATGCAAACACAAAAATAAAATCTTCTCAACTAAGCAAGACAGAGTAAGGTGAAATCACATTTGCAACCAGTAAGCTTCCAGCAATTATTATCACCGATCTTTAGCCAGACCAAATGAAAAAATCAGCAAGTAGTATTAAAAATATTTAGATGAGACCTGTCTTTCATAAATTAATACACCAAAAAGATTGACTTCTGACAAAGAAATTTTCAACTAACAACCAAAGAGCTGCATCATGAAGAAAGTAATACCCTATTCATGGTGAGGGAAGTGTAAAAGTAATGAGAGGGGAGCAGTAAAACTCTGTTCATGGAAGTCTGGTGCTTCCACTAAGAGGAGATGCAGAGGAGATTTCTGTTGGCTTTATGTTATATCTCAGCTGCACTTTAGTTCGACATAATGACGTCCCAATCCCTATTGTCCTCCTTCAAAAGAAGGACTGCAAATGGGCTTGCCAAAGATAAATGTGGAAACTGCGCGGAAGTACGATCATCTACACATTGCCATGCAACATGATCTTTCGCACTATGTTCCCTATACTTCAATGGCCTTAACTTCACAGTTATGCCAATTTTCTGTTCTTCTGCTATGTTACCACTGATGTAAAATGTTCCATAATGAATTGGTATTTAGATTTTCACCTTTGACAAAATATCACAGCACGAAAGCATGTACGTAAAAAATATTTCACCGCAAGGATGCAGAGTCCCCTGTATCTTGAGATCAAGTGTCTTCCCAAACATGTAACCAGCTCGCGGATGCCTGTAAACAAACAAGCTCCTGCAGTATCAGTAAAATGAACATTTGAAGGGAATGAATAACAAGAATGATGATCAAAACAACTATACAACTAGAGGAGATGGTTCTTTCAGTGGTTGTCACCAGCTCGATTGCTTCTTCACATTTGAATTACAAATTCAACTGCCCTACATCATTAGTGTAAAAACCATATCAGTTGGATCACGTTCAGTTTTCCATCTAAATAAAACTGAAGAAGAACGGAAACCTTTGCCATTTCCGAGTTTGGGTCAGCTCAAATATAACCAGCTGCCTTGACAGCATCAATGTCCACCTTGAGAATTCTGGGTGGTGAGAAGTGACCCTCGCAACCTTCAAGGCTGCAGCAGAAAGACCACAGTTAATTCTTGGTACAACCTTGAGCAATTTAATGCTACGTATCCGAACCAATGCTATTATAAAGTACACTCACCTTCACATATCCTGATTAATTTTCTCAAATGCTGATCGTTCTTCAACTAGTTTTCTCAGGTTCAGAGATGTTTATATCCTGAATTCTCTTCAGAGTCTGCAAACAGTAGGAAGTAATGTGAGACTGCAGGCACTATTTAGACTACCATATGTCTCACAGAAACAATACACAGGGAAAAGAACTTACATTCAAAATATGCATATAGATATCATACACTGCTATTATCTATGATTGCGCATATGTTGTTGCTGTAGTAAACATTACACACTGAGAAAAGATGATGATAAATAAATAAAAAGTAGAAAAAAATAAAGGAATGCTCATCATCGATCTGCATTAGAAAGACACATCTTCATTCGTGCAATTATCATATTTAAATGACCAAACTCATGATCTTAACTTTATCTTCTTCATTGTTTTCAAACCATTTTATCTTAAACGAGTAAAGTCGCAACAAAGAAGAACCGAAAATCGCTAACCAAACACAGTTACGATGACTTCTGACTTGTCGAGAAATGGCATGTAAACAATGAAAGCACAAAAGTCGTGTTGCTGCAATTCACACAAGTATAGAACTTTCACAGATAGAGAAGGGGGACCAAACCCTGTGCATCCTGCAATTTTCATCCTGTAATTTCTGGCTCAAATCACCTCTACCTGTGCATGATCCCCTTGGTGCCTCAATTCTTCAATCTCCATTTCCATCTGAGCACAGAAAGAACACCATAAGAATGAATTTCAATATTGGCAAATCATCTTAGCACATCCATATTGGCCTTGCTTCAGGCAGTGAAAGTGGATGTACGAGTTGCTTTGTTTCGAAATGATGATTTCAATCACCTCGGCTTTCTGCATCACCACATATCTCTTCAGGGCTGACAAACATTTACTGCCACACATCTCTGCCACCGCTGTGCTGCCTAAGCATTGGCTCCTGATATTAAACACACCGAACTGAGTCAACAAACCCAGGAAACTAAAAACAAAAGCAGATTAAAACACAAAATCAGTCCTTGTGATTGGCCTAAGCACCACATGAAAAAGAGCCTGGATGACTTGTTGCGGACTTTCAAGTGTTCCCCTCTCAATAAATATCTGTATATGAGATACGTCAACCTTTGCTTAAAACTTCTCCCCCCTGCATTGCATTCAGGAAATTGGATAGATGCACGCAAATTAATCATTAGATAGGTGTTTTAATTGTAAATAACTAGTAGCCTTACTGGAATATATTCAGACAGGGGCATATATTCAGACAACACATATATCCAGGGGTAATTTTTTAGTATTTAACTAATGCTACCACCAAAGCAAAGGATAAGAAATCAGCAATTAGTATGAAGTTCAATGATGATTGTTCATTATTCATGTTCAGCATATACATTTCCAGACGAGACCAATCTTTTATAGAAATATTACCATTGTGCTTTCACTATATTGTAGTCACTAGTTTTGACTCTAACAGCGAGTACGCACAATGAACTTGGGGATTTGCTTTGCTTTGACAAAGGAGCTGCAAGAAAATGAAAAGTAAGGAAAGGGATGCAGTGATACCCTAGTCATGGAGAAGGCTTGGTAGAGAATAGCTTCTACATGTACAAGATCCCTTTGTCACCTCAATTCTCCATCCTTCATTTCCATCTGTGCACATAAAAAACACTCTAAGAATGAATATTCAGATGACTTAAAACATGAAGTTAGTATGAATGTCCGAAGTATGAAGGCAGAGTTGGTTATTATCTGAGCCTGGCAAATCTTCGTTTCTTTCTTGCTTGATGGATCATGCGTGTCTGTTTATAGCCTGACTACTTCCTTTGCCAGTGCTTTACTGGCTAATTTTCAGCAACCACCTGAAAGAAAATACACAGAAGCTTTCTCATTGCAATTCAAGAATAGCGAATGATAATGTTAACGCACCATGTTCACCTGTGCATCTTTTTTCACTTATTTTAACCCATGCCTAAAAGGAGAGTTTTGCGTGTTTGCTCTACCGAACTCAAAGTGCATATGATAGCATTACATGCATTCCCTCCAAGTAAATGCTGCAAAAAAATGAATGGCCCCTTCTGAGAAAATCCCTATAAATCACAGCTATGAAGTTAGAAAGTGATACATGAAGAAAACAAGTAGAAAGTAGATTACCTGATGAAAGAGCATATTAAATCAGAAACTTTGTAATCCATCTCTGCAACTTCTTGCATGACTACACCTTTAGACCATTCTAATGATCTAGGCAATGCTCCCTCGTAACCCAACAGAAATGCGCATATTTTCTAGCTTTGTCAAGTGTCAACGCTAGTGCAAACTGATCCAGTAGCTGAATCCTTGAAAAGAAATAAATACACAATCATTATTAAGAAATTGTAAATGCTGTTGCATTTTATACATTTAACTCTATGAAAGCCTTACTGGAATCCCATGATCTTCAGAAGTTTGAGCCAAGGTCATTGACCGCAGGTGCCCATATCTTGAGTCCACGAGCACTGTCATCTCAGGAGCAGCAGCTTGCAAACTCAGTAAGTGTTAAGTTGTCATGGAGCATTAGGGCAGAGAGCAAGGCATGGTTCAGCATCATGGTCAGTAAAGCAAGTTAATGGAAATATACTAAAAGCAAGTTAATGGAAATATACTAATGGCAGAGATGCTGTTCACTTCCCAGCTTCCTCAGCCATGTATGCTGAGGCTATAGCCTGTTATCATGGATTGCTGGCTGCATTAACCTGTCAATGCACTCAGATTATAATGTGGACAGACTCAGCAAAGCTCCAGCAGTTACTGTCAAATGAGAATCAACAGCCTTCATGGGAATTACAAGTAGAGTGCCTCCGGGCTAAGCTCAAACTTGTGGTGAACTTCATTCTGTCAGCCAGTCTATCAGAATTGCCCTCATTTTCTACTTCATCTTTGGATGCTAATTCATGTATCACCAATTCTAAATCTCGTTCTGTATACATGATCATAAAGAGTAGGATTAGTTAATTACAAAGGCACAAAAACATGTTATATATATTCTTCATACCTCAACAAATCTTGTAGAATCTGTAGAGGTGTCGTCGAGAAATTCTGTAACTGCTAACTCATTTGTCACATTTGCAGCATCAATATCAACCACACTGGGGGGGACTTTTGCTCAGTCCACAGGCAGCCTTGCTTCTAGCAGTGACAGTGGATGTAAGAGCTAAGGTGGAAGATGTTAGATCTGCACTTATTTTCAATCACCACAGGATTTGGCTTCACAGATTTCTCTTTAGGGCTGGCTGGTTTTAATTTTCGATCCATGCATGTGCAAGGGTATCATCTAGTCTTACTATAATAATACATATTTCAATGAACTGTGCAATATTTCTCCCATTTGCACAATTAAAAACATTTTAAAAAGTACATGAAATACACCGCATGGTCCGCTTTGCCTAGTAATAGTAAACATGAGATTGCTTTGCTTAAGGCTGAAAATTTCAAGCTTAATAGTAGAAGCTAACGAAATTTCTTATCTTGACAACCGTTGCTTCAAAACAATGATTAGCTTTTGATATCTTTGAGAAAAACAAACTATATTCCTAACTAGAGGATAATACCCACACTTAAATATGACAATATAAATGAACCATAAACTCTGCTTGATTAAAATATGCAAGAAATTTTACAAAATTAAATACTATTTCTAAAAGCTAAAACGTACTAGCACAACAATGAAGATAATTTTAAAGGGTGTAAAACATAAAATCTCTATATTTAATGGATTTTCACTTTTAAACATATATAAAAATACCATGTTGTGATGCATTTTTTTTTTTTTGAACAAATTTACAAATATGATTTGATGTTGAACTATTTTAATTTTATTTTTAATTCCTTGGTTAAGATGATAATACACGTCTTGCCCGCCAATGAACTGAAAATTCGATCAAATCAATCTCATGACCAAAGGAAAGGGATCCATGTGTAGCCCAATTAAATTCGACGCAAAACTATAAATAGTTCCAGGCAATAAGAAAGACAAATAGTAAAACCAAAAAACTCACCTTCCAGCCGCTGCATCAGTCGACATTGGGCACAGAATGTCCTGACAAAAGAAGCATACATTAAACAAATACAATGTACAACAAAAGAATCAAACAACTTCAGATTGGCCTTTGAGTTAAGCACACACAGATGAAAAACAAAATCAGAATGACCTTAAGAGGGGGGTTTTGCTTGAGCCCAAGCCATAACCAAATATCTGATGTCTCCAACTGCTCGAAAGTTCCTTCCTCCTATACCAGCCACGTTCTTTTGTCAAGCCAGGCCTCCTTAAGCAACTTCGATGTTGGAATCCTCACAATCCTTGCCTGGTGGAAAAATAATTACATGTTTAAATGGTGGGTAGGAAAGAAAATGATGCATCAAGGTATTAAAATGATGATACTAGTTAAAAGGCAAAAGAGGACACGCACATATCAGAAAGCCCTTTTACCATATGGCTGCTAATATTTGATGTGGACAGAAGTGAACTTCAGTGATCTTCAGTGAACTTCTCACACAAAGAGAACTAGAAGTGAACTTCAGTGATCCATGGGAAACACAAAGAGAGTAGTACAAAAGATTTCTTACATTTTGGTCCCCTCAAGAGACTCCCTCAACTTCTCACACAATTCTTAGTGTCCTTTTATTCTGTATTCTTCACAGCAACATTTTGTCCTTTATACCCAATCCACGTCATAAATGATTCTTCAAGGTTTCTGCACACACCAAAACAATCAAATGCAAAGTTATGATGTTTTTGAATAAAAGAATTATGTAGATGAAATAGTAGGTTCATCAAGTCCTGGAATTCTGAGCCAAAAGATGTGGTCACAACCCACAGTAATTAATTCTGCTGCCGACGTTGCTGGGTCGATTACCACCAAAATATATGAACGTATACTGGCCTTCCTCACTATGGTCTTCACAGCATGCAAGGTATGATATGTTACCTACACACGATGGGAGAAGCATTGTTAGTGTATATTATGAGATCATTTAAAAACTTAAGGGGAAATTGGAGGAGCCCTTATTCCTGTTCTTCAACCTCTCAACACTCGTCCCTCAAATACCTACAAACAATGTGAGGGGCATTAGTAGTGTGTATCAGAAAATTTAAAAAAAGAAAAAGAAAAAGGAAAGAGAGTGAGGAGAAACAGGAAGAAGCTACTATACTTCATTTGTGCTGTAAACATGAGCTTCAACAAGCCCAGTATATTGATCGCAGTGAAGTAGAAACATGTTGATCAATGAGCTGCCTTCAGGAGCAGGACCCGTCCCACGCATCACAATCCATCCTTTCAATAACTTTTTTTTTATTAGCTTTCAATAACACTTATAGACAGAGAAGCTTTGTGTTAAGTAATCAAATAGCCCAACTAACGAAACCTAACAAATAGCCACGGATCACCATTCATGTAAACCAGACGTTCTTATTTTCATAGCAAAATTTACATAGCAGATTGCACCAAGAACCCCATATAAATAGCATCCAGACATTCTTATTTAATTTTCAAGAATCCAAGCATGATTCATACAAATCCATAACACAAAGTTTAAGTACCAATATCTAATGGGACTCAAGATTGTCCACAGACCACAAGAACCCAATGTAAAGAGCATCAATTCAAAACACAAGAATGCCAGCATGATTAATAGCACATTAAACACACAAACTACAATAAATTGGGTAACTAAATCTTCTTCGTGGCCCTTTCTAGAAGTAAGCACCAGTGATCTATGGCAAACGAAACATGAGTAGTTAAAAAAATGGAATCTGAAACTTAAGTTAGAGAGGAAAGGACACTGGAAAAGATTGCTTACATTTTAATACCTGCAGGCTGCCTGACAACACACTCCTTCAACTTCTCACACAATTCTTATTTATATACTGTGATTGCAGATCTCTCCAACCTCTGCACTATATAGAAAAATAATAACAGGCACAAAATTAATTCCCAGAAAGATTATCTGGACATTCCCTTGGTAAAAGGTCAGTATAAGATATGTTTGGGTTCCGATTAATATTAATTGCATGTTCAGCATACTTCCTTATTCTTGGTCCTACTGCAGAAGAAACATATTTCAAAACTTACCTTTACATCAGAAATTAGTGGACATCGAGAATCCTTACCTTCCCTCCCACTGCTACACCTTCCCACATGAATGTCCTCAAGGCTGCTTGTTCAGGGCTCTTGCTCTCAGAGGCAGAGCACTAGAAACCATTTGATCACTGAGCTTCCATCTAATATTAATTACACCATTCATAAGTACCAAGGAAATAAAACACACATTATAAACTATTTATGTTATGACATAGTAAATCATATTAATAAAAAATACAAAAAATTTACAATCACTAATTATAAGCTATTTCTAACTCAACCATCATTTTAAGTTGTTTCAAAAACTCCACCTTAAAATCAACTTTCTTTAGAAAAGTGAAATTATTTATTCATTTTAAATTAAACTTAAAAATAAAATTATATAGTGTATTTAATTATAACTAGAATTTTTTATAATAGTAATATTGCTTTGCTTAAGAGTTTCGCAAAAAAGTAAAAATAAATATAGTTATCTTAAATAAACTAAAATTCTTAACAACAAGTAACTGAATGATACCCACACTTAATCATGACTATATAAATGAAAGATAAACACCACTCAGATATGAAAGAAATTTGAAAAAATTTAAAACACATTTTAAAGGCGGTAAAACGTAAGAAAATTTAAAAATCATCTATAAAGTCAAAGTGTACTAGTATTAAGAAGATATTTTTAACAGGACACCAAATATTTATATTTTATGGTTTTTCACCTTCTAACAATTATTAAAGTCGATACGTAACCCGACTGAATTCGGAAAATTTATTTGAGAGCGAACATGAAACTAGAGATTAAATACAGGGACATAAGTCAGATTAAAGTAGGAAATGTGATAGAACATTACGGAAAGCTACAGATATATGAAGATACGGAACTGCCCTCTGTAGTTCAAGAGCTTTGAGTGAAATCCTCAATTATCGAGAACACGACCTCCACCATCAGCAAAAAACGAAGGTTCACTATTTGTGGAACCAATAGACATCCCCAGCAAAACGGAGGATATGTTAAAACGTTCGAACAGATAAAAATCTTACCATCTAGTCATGAAATTCAGAACATACCTCAGCCATTTCCATGTGCTTCTCCATCTTGTTCAGTCCCCCCAAAAAACTATTTTCCTTGTCCTTCCTTCGCAGTTCTAGTTCCTAGCCCCTGCCCATGTTAATAACAAGTTAGAAAGCTTCAATTTTGTAAGTCACAAAATTAATAGCTCAATTCCTTGAAGAAAGAACCTTTGGATTATCATGGTTGTAGAGAATTGCTAGCTGGAGGCCCCTTCTTCATAATCAAAGGATCCATTCCCCTTGAAATGAGCATGCGTCGGCCAGTCTATCAAAATCACCATTCTGTTTCGGTAAACAGCCTCTGTGTGAATAAAATTATCATTTATTATGCTAAAGATCATGCCTTTACAGCCATTTGCTTCTCCGAAATATACAACTTTTCCGAAATATACAAATTTCCCAGTAGGCTTCTTCTTAAAAATCAAATAAACGAGGATGATTTACAAGGATAAAGCTATGTAAGAATGTCACAACCTGGTAGAGGCAAAATTCTCAACCATGCTAGATCCTTGGCAGAGAACAAACGGTTCTCTGCATCATATGTGCATCATATCCATATGTCTCGAGAACTCCTCCTCCAGGAGCCCGCCCTTAGCATCCACCAGACAAAAAACTGCCTCTGAATTAAACTGTCGAACAAAAAAAGCCTCAGTAAACAGTTCTTGTGTCAATAAAATTATAATCTATTATGTTGAAGATCATACCACTACAGGGGATTTATAGCCAGCCAATATTTGTTTCACCAACAATCTCCCCACCAAAAGATCATTAAATAAAGTGAAAACATCTCTACCGATTCCACCATTTGCTTCCAGAGATGCAGTTTCTCAGTTCCAGAGCCTACCTTGCTAGTTCCTCCATCTCCCAAGTTGGTTCCAAAATGTACTTGTTGTTGAAGTTGAATGGCATTAAAAATAAACATTCTATTCTATGGGTTTACATTTTCTTTCCAACTGCCCCAAGCTCCCTCTGCATTTCATTTTACCATAAAGGTCCAAAATACCTCTTTGTCCCGTTGAGAATTCTAGAAATGTAGGCAACTAAATGTACGCTTTGGCTTCCACTGCCAGCCGCTCCATTCTGAAGTTGACAAAATAAATCAAGTGAGCACAATCTGATTCCGAAATAAAGGCTACTAAGAGAAATAACAAACAAGTAAAAACATTTCTATCCTCCTGCAGGTTCAGTAGTCGATGAGCATAAGTTCGAGCCACCAGCCTTAGTTTTGTGAGTTAATCTTACCAGCAATAATCTACGTTCAGTAAGCCTGAACATTTTCATTGGGTAAAGCAGCAACGGTCATGCTCCTTACAGTACCACCTTGCCAGCAACACTTGTAGCACGAGTTGCTCCAAAATTTAGTATGTAATCTGAGAGACAATTCCTATCAATCATATCTATTAAAAGTTAGAAATTGATTCATTCTCCGAGGCAAAATAAATAATCGACAGTACTCTCATATTCCTCCCCGCGAGTGGCTTACCAGGAAGAAGTGAATGAACGGATAAAATGAGGCCTTCGAAGGGATCTTCAGGACATTCATCATCTACCAGCTGTCCAACAACCAAAGGGGCGTATCAGGATAGACTTATGCAGCAAAGAAACTTGATTTACTATCCCAAAAAAATCAATATCCAAAAGCCACAAACCTCGACATTTTAAAAATCCTTGATATCAGGGGCATATCTTCTCGACATCTTAAAAATCCCATTCCTTAATTACTCAAGCTCAATTTTTCAAGCCTTTGAAGCTGATTCAATACCTTGAATGTACAGGTTCATTAAATCATGATTCTACACTTGAATACACTTGATGATGACACAAGAATTATATTACCTTGAGCTCGAGTAGGGTCCCAAAACCCTCCACGTGACTTTTTATGCAAGCATCACAATATACAGCAACCTGCAGAGTAAAGAGAAATTTAGATAAGCAAAACCGCAAGAACTATGACAAGCCAGGTTAATTTTCAAATGGCAGAAAAAAATACTACAGGGCCTGGTTTTTTAAGATCTTTACAGCACCTCCTATGTTTACTTCCTCACATATGTAGTGGTTTTTTAAGATCTTTACAGCACCTCCTATGTTTTCACAGATGTTAGGCACAGAAATTTCCTGACCAAAGAAGCAGAAATTAGATCAGTACAAATGAATTAAAAAAACAAACATCCAGGAGCGATATCATGCAGACAAAGATAGAAAACCAAATCAGACCGGCCTTCGAGAGAGGAGTTTTGCTTGGGCCCCCAAGCAGTAACCACATTTCTGATGCTCACCAGCCAAGTTCTTTTGCCTCACGCCGCCTCCCTTAAGCAAGAATGATGACACCAAGGTTAAATGCGCTCATAAGAGGAAGAAAAATGGGGGAAAAGAAAAGGACCTGATGCATCAAAATATCAGAAACTCGTTTTACCATGTGAATGTTAATGTACATTTGATGTATACTAGGCTGTTTATTAAACAGAACATGTCTCCATCTTCATGGCATCAATGATGTTTAAGCCATCTGTACAGAAATTCCCAAAGCTCCAATTGCAGATCTTTCCAACCACTCTATATCATATAGAAAATAACAAAAGGACAATTAGCGACCCATAAACATATTTATACGCTACTTTAGTAAAAGGGAGTGTAAATGCTCAGGTTCTAATTAATGTTACTCAGCTGCCTCAGATTCCGCCTCTCTTCATAGAAAGATCATATTTCAAAATTTAACTTATCCATCAGAAATAATAAGTGCTCCACTGCAATGGTTATTGAGAATCCTTACCTTTCATCCTACTGCAACACCTTCTAGCACGAATGTCATTAGAAACAACTTGATCAATGAGCTGCCTTCTGCATAAATGGCTAACATCCAAAGTATATTGAAACAGTGCCAGAAAGAGTTATTCTTATATTATTTACGAGGATATATGTACTCAGAAAACATGACGCTTTATGGTTGACTTTCCTGAGTGAAGTTAGGAGTTTCTCCAGCTAATTTCTTATTTTCTTGCCTGCAAGGAAGGGAAAATATTTTGGGGAAAAAAGAAGACATTTATAAGAATTCTGTACCGAAGAGCAGGTGACAACAATATGAAGCTAGAAACATATCATAACAAAACCAGTATTTTAATAACCTTTTTTACACTGGATTTGTTGAGCTCCTCTGAACTTCAACGCAGAGGATTTCTGAGAAAACTGACAATCCTCATGACTGTCTTCTGCTGTAGAAGTTACAAACTCCTGGCTTTTATGATGGAATCATCTCCTTGTCCTTAACCTGTATATATAACCAGTTCCATTTTTTAGTGTCTATGGAAGTTCCAACCAAAGATTTCGATCTGAGCATGCAGATTGAGCTGAGTGCGTGATTTCGTACCTTCTTATCAAATTAACCCCGTCAACAACTCAATCAGGTATACGTGGTTTCCCAGAGAGTGGAATGAGATCCATGGAGGTAGCTGCTATGTACTATGCACAATAGTCCTTGCAAGAATCATGACCATCTATTGAGGAGCCATATTGATTCTCCGGTGTATCTTCTCTGCTAGATGGTTGCTTTGGAAGAAACTGGTACTTGCTTTGGAAGAAACTGTATCTTCTTCCCTTGGCACCCTATAACAAACATTAAACATATAACTTTTAATTTTTTCACTAACACTGAATGCAGCAATCATGAGAAACACATGAAAACTATAAAATAATAGGCATCCAAAGTCCAAACCCTGAAAGAAGACACTATGCAAACAAAATCACTGCAAATTCCCTACTGATCTCTCGATGGCAATCTTACTTACCAATGCCACTCTGAGAAAACAACTGATTTCACGACGATGAATAATCCAATTCTCAAGGAGGATAGAGGGTATGCGCTGGAGAAGTTGGCTTTGGAGGGAGAGATAGGGATGCGATTGCAAATTCTAATTAATTGCAGATATTTCCCTCCACTTT
Organism: Sherardia arvensis; assembly: GCA_948330725.1. Classification (NCBI taxonomy): domain Eukaryota; kingdom Viridiplantae; phylum Streptophyta; class Magnoliopsida; order Gentianales; family Rubiaceae; genus Sherardia; species Sherardia arvensis. Next base: position 22,511,810 of record OX415240.1, on the reverse strand, counting down.
AGCATAATTTTGAACCCATATTTTGTAACTTCTAATTTTATGTATTAGAGAGATGATATGGTCAGGTAATCTCTCTGTTTGTTGCTCTGCTAATAAGGATCCAATTATTGCCAGAAATCAAACTGAGACGACGTCGAGATAATAAAAAAGAGAGAGATACCTTTGAAGTTGATATTAATTCAAAACCAAGCAGCTCCTTCAATATTAGTAGGTCAGGTCATGGCTTCCTATGCCAGTGATCCACCATCCTGGATTTAAAAATGTAAAATCAAGTGAGCATGTGAGCAACATACCACTTAATTAACTATTTCCAGTAAATTAAAAAGGAATACCAACATACATGACCTAGTGAGAGGATCTTTATGCACTCATCAACATACCACTTAATTAACTATTTCCAGTAAATTAAAAAGGAATACCAACATATATGACCTAGTGAGAGGATCTTTATGCACTCATCTATTGGCAAGCTGACAGCCTTCATAACTTCTTCAACCTTGAGGTATAGCTGAGTCCCAGTACTTGATTCTGGAAGCAAACAGATGACAATTAATTAAAGAAAGGCATTACATCCTCAAATTCATGGAAGAAACTGAACGTCCTATTCTACTGATCAGCACAGTTACCTATTCCAACTGCTCTCCCTCACTCAAATCACAGAAGTATCACAGAATGAAAACATTACTTATTTGAGTGGTTTGCAAAAGGAGGGCTCAGACAACAAAAACCATAATGACGCTATACTTACACTTCTTCCAACGTAGGCTGGGTCTCGAAAACTCTCATTTGGGCGTCTTCCAATTCCTTCTGCCGTCTTTCTTCCCTTTCCCTTTGGTACTTCCTCCTCATACCTGATCAGACTTAGGGCTGTATCCAGAAATATAGACACATAAGAGAACAAATAAAAGCAAAAGCTCCTTAAAATCCACAAAAAGCTAAGAGCTTTTGGAATCCAAGCACATCTTTCTTCCATGCTTGGCAAAACTGAATGAGTGTCCATGCTTGGCCCAACTGAATACCACACAAACAAATTCCAGGCAATAAGAAAGACAGTGAATCCAAAAAAACTCACCGTTCAGCCGCTGCATCACCCTACATTGGGCACAGAAAGTCCTGACAAGAGAAGCAATACAGTGTATAAACAAGAATCAAACAACTTCATATTGGCCTCTTCGAGTTTTCAGGTAGAAACGTATGGAAAACAAAATCAGATTGACCTTAAGAGGGGGGTTTTGCTTGAGCCCCAAGCCGTAACCAAACATCAGATGTCTCCAGCGGCACTCTTGTACCAGCGGCACTGTTTTGCCTCACCAGGCCTCCTTAAGCAACTAACTGCAATAAAATGTTCCAATCTCAATTCCTGGCCACCAGAAAATAATCACACAAGTTCAAATGACAGGAGAGGAAAGAAAATTATGCATCAAATTATTAAAATGAAGATACTAGTTTAATTGGAAGAGGACCCGATGCATCAACATATCAGAAATCCCTTTTACCATGTGGCTGCTAAATTTTGACGTGGATAGGGTTGTAATGTATCCTTCTTCTTAACCCTCCTCTCTAGAAGTAAATGTGACTGATCCATGGCAAACACAAAAGGAGTAGTTAATAAAATGGAGTCTGAAACATAAGTTAGAAAGAAAAGCCCACTAGAAAAGATTGCTTACATTTTAATACCAGCAGGCCTGCCTGACTAACACACTACCCCTCAACTTCTCACAATATTATTATGGATTTTCACGATACAATTTTTTTTTTTTTAAATGACAGGTTAGGAAAGAAAATGATGCATCAAGGTAAAATGATGATACTAGTTTAAAAGTCAAAAGAGGACACGATGCATCAACATACTCTTTGTGTTTGCCATGGATCACTAAAGTTTACTTCTAGAAAGGGCCAAGAATGTAATGCTGAGGTAATACCAAGCCAAACTGTTCTAATTTTTAATTTTATGTATTAGATAGATGATATGGTCTGGTAATATCTCTGTTTTATTGCTTTGCTAATAAGGATCCGGTGATTGCCAGAAATCAAACCAAGACGATGTAGAGATAACCATCTAAAAAACAAGGCACGAAAATAACATACCTTTGAAGTTGATATTAATTCAAAACCAAGCAGCTCCTTCATGAAATCCTCTTCTCAGCCTCCTCATGCTTCTAAAAGTAAAATTAATGTGACCCTGAGCTGGATAAATTTGATTTAGAGAAAGCAAACTAAAGTATTCACCTTTATGATATATCTCTCTTTCATCTCCAGAGTGCGATCTACATAAATTCAATCAGCAGTACTAAGCAACGGGAACATGCTAGAATAAAAATATTAGAATAAGTTTGGAAGTAAAATCAATATCTTCAAATGTCAGAGAAGAATATGCAATTTTTGAATTCATATGCTTCATAATGTTATTAAAAGAAATCTTACCCAAAAATTTCCACATCATAACCAAAAGTGTGGCCTGAAGAAGTGTCTCCAGTTATACAGCAGCGGTGGCCCAAAGCAGTCCTTAACATCTAGATGACCAGGGCTTATTCAAAAAACTTCTATGTGCCATAGACCTAGTGAGAGGATCTTTATGTACTCATCTTGTACCAGGCTGAGAGCATTCGTAATTTCTTCAACCTTGAGCCTTCTCTTATTCAGAAAATAATGAATGACCATAGAGAGAAGAGTGCACCATCCCAGTACTTGATTCTGGAATCTAAGAGATGAACAGTTAAGTAAGAAAGGCATTAGATCCTCTAATTCATGGAAGAAACTGAACATCTTATTAACAAACAAGCAAACGAGCACATACAACCCTAAACCCTAAAACTCTAATTCGTGGAAGAAACTGAACATCTTATTATACTGGTCATCACAGTTACCTTTTCCAACTGCTCTCCCTCACTCAAATCACAACAGTAGCAAGCTTCCTCTGCTCTTCATCATAAGAGTCCTAAATCCTTCTTGTCCTCCCAAAAAAGACCCAAACTTGGAGAATCCATTATGAATTCCGGACACAGGACATCAAGTAGCTCGGGTCAATGTAAGCTTTGGCTTCCTCTATATTGTTCAAGCCAGTCCATCCTAGAGTTAACAATGTAAAGCAAGTGAGGATATAAATTTATTCCTGAATAAAGGCAACTAAAAGAAATAAAAATGTATCCATCCTCCAGCCTTAATTTTCTGAGGCAATACTTGAGTTTGCAACATGTACGTCAACCTGTATAAGATCAGTTTGCTACCTCAATTCTCCAATCTCCATTTCCATCTGTGCTCAGGAAGAACATTATAAGAATGAATTATCACACGACTTTGAACAAAAAAGGTAGTATATTTTCAATCACCTCAGGTTTTGGCTTCACAGATTTCTCTTTAGGGCTGGTTGGTTTCGTGAATCATGATGTTCTCAGCACTTACCACAAATTTTCTGCCTCAGCATTGGCCAACAGTTGAGCACAGAAACAACTGAAATCATAATGGAAAAATTAAACCAATAAAACGGAACAATATCTCAAAGCGCTCACTGGGCTGTTCTCTTGCTTCAAAGCGCCTCTTTCAGCAACTCCGTCAACTAATCCATGCATGTAATCCTAATTCTACAATCATCAGTAATTATGACTAGTTAATTACAAAATCAACAGCACATATTACAAACTCGAAAACAGAACAAGTTGTTCGAACCTCGATAATCAGAATTTGTAAAAATCCTCCATGTGCTCAGTGAACGCCGACACTTTAGCTACATCCACAGACATGCTCCTCTGTGATTCTACCGAACCCACAAGTATAATCACAATGTATTTGATCGAATCATCAAATTTATAGTGCTTTGCATATTAATATAAGTAAAACAGACTTAACAGAGAATTTCTTTCAAGAAGAGACATGGTTGTCCTGCCATCCTTGAGAAACTAATTGATAATGTTGACACCTCCCTCTACATCGAACAGAACCTATAATCTCCAAGAACATAGATAGACACTCTTTCATGTACAGCATATACAGCAGTTGGGCACAGAAACACTGATGACAAAAAACACAGATTAGGGGAGTACAAATGGATAATTATTAGAGAAAGATAAACAACATCAAACAGACCAAGGAAATACATACGGAGAAGCCGCTGGACAGAAAACAAGGCACTTTGCGCTTAACTGGTATACTGGGCGGAGATTGAAGACACTGATCGCCGGCGGACTAAAAACCTGAGCGCCATAATTATAGTCTTGTTCAATTCAATTAAACGAAATCATGAAATTTGATAAGTCAGTTCAATTCGATTAAAAAAACGCCACAAAACCCCCAAAACTCTTCGCAAAGATCGGAGATACCGAGCCCCAGGAGGCGGCAATGATCGCCGGGCGGCGGACTGAAAACCTGAGTAAAAGAAATAATATCTTCATCAAATTTACAGACAAATTGAACTTACAATAGATAGATCGTTTCTTAGCCTGCAGCGGTGGCGATCTTGTTCTAACCGCCGTCGCAGTGCGTTGTTGTGTGTGAAAAAAAGGGGAAAAGCGGAACACGCCTTTCCATTCTGGTTCTAGATGCCTATGCGAGTATATTTTTTGTAGTATTTAAAGACGAAAAAGAAGGGACTAGCCGTTACCTGGTCCTACACATGAGTTTTCATAGTACGTAGTTAAACATTATTTGATTTTTAAAAGAGTTTTCATGTGTATGTATATATAATTATATTCCAAAAAATTACTTTTACCAGCTACTTTAATACATTAATAATTAGTTTTGTTATAGACACACTATATAAATAATTAGTCTTGGAAGTGACGGTTACTATATAGTGACGGGGTTTATATGCAAAAAAGTTTGGGACGAGGGTTTTTCTGCAATTTATGCAAATTGCATTCAGCATGCTTGAATTTCACACTTGAATGCTTGTTTTTTAGACCAAACGGGTTGTTTTTTAGAACATGCTTGCATTTCACATTTAACAGGTTGTTTTTTAGAGAATGCTTGCATTTCACAGTTAGCAGGTTGCTTTTTAGAGTTCATGTATTTTGAAGCAAAAAAAGATGGTTTTATATAGCATGCTTGAATTTCACCCTTGAATGCTTGTTTTTTAGACCAAACAGGTAATTTTTTTAGAACATGCTTGTATTTCACGCTTAACGGGTTGTTTTTAGAATAAAATACTTGTTTTTTAGACTGTGTGGATATGTTTGCTAACGTCTATTTTTAGACTAAAATGCTTGTTTTTCACACTGAGTGAACAGTGCGCGTGAGTGAATAGTGCATTTTTATCAAAATTGCAAATAAGGACCTCTTTCCTTCCATATTCCAATATAGTCATTCGTCACTATATAGTGACCGTCGCTCAAGAGACCAACTCCTATATTTATAGACAGGTGGCTGTAATATAATATGAAAATAAGCAACCCTTGTGTACAAAACACGGAAACCCTTTATTGCAATTTCTTAAAATACCAACTTCACGTGCCAAACGCACGCTTGGCGCCTGATTTTTTTCGCCCGTATATTGATGGTCCACTATGCCTCCCACCTGGATGAAGAATTCCCTGGATTCTGCATCCATTTTCTTGTCTTTAGAGCATCTCCAACGCTAGGCTCTTAATTGGGAAAAGTCAAATCCACGTCATATTGATGGTGGCTCAAGTTAAAAAATTCCTCCAATGTAAGAGTCAATTAAAGCATCAATATGACGTGGCTTTCCTTTTTCTTTGAAGCCCCAACTAGACTTGCAAGATATAGAGGCCCAATTTGCCACTTGCAATTCTCTCTCTCATCTATTCATCCAATAAATGAACTCCACATATCAAATTTAATTCACCTCTCTCTCATTCATTCATTCTAATTTACTTTAGTATTGGAGAGGAAAATTTTAGAATGACCCTCTATAAAATTGGTATTGATTACATCATACAGAAGCTCCATTCAAAATGTGCCATGTGGAGCAATTGACACACAAAATTGTGATTTGCATTGGAGATGCTCTTAGTTAATTCCCGCACGATTCCACCTCATTTCTCCTCGTTTAAAAAATTTTTGAATCCTTCTTATCATGCAAAAATTAGGCCTTTAAATTAAAATATTGTAACTTTAACTTAAAATCTTCACCTTTTAGATTAAAAAATATTTATATTTTAATACAAAATATAAAATACTTATGGCAAAAACTATGGATTATAAGTTAAATCATGTGCATTTTAATATGAAATATTTATGGTTAAAAGATAAGTATTTTAAGTTAAAAATATATACATTTTAACATGAAATATTCAGGGTTTAAAAAAAGCATTTTAAGTTAAAATATGTGCATTTTAATATGAAATATTCATGGTTTAAAAAACAAGTATTTTAAGTTAAAATATTTGCATTTTAATATGAAATCTTCATGGTTAAAAAAATAAGTGTTTTAATTTAAAATGTGTGCATTTTAATCTGAAATATTAGCATGGCAGGCCGCGCAAGGCGCGGCCAAGGCCCAATTTATAGGTAAAGTAAATGTACACATCTACCATGCATAAGAAGGTGTTAATATATAGTAGAAATAATCGTTCACGGTATAGTATAAAATTGTTGAATTTTGATGTTCAAATATAGTGAAAAATTTTAATTGCAACAATAAAATAAAAGTATAGGGAATAGATAAAAGGTTGCAATAGATTTTAATATACAGTGTAAAATGAAATAAATGCATAAGTTGCATTTACAGACATGAAATTGTTTACTGCGCTCATTGATATATTTTGTTATTATTTTTGTAAAAATGTCCCGTTAATCTAATGGTAGCTAGGTCATCACCTCTTTCATTTGTTTGAAGGTATATAAATGGTTTCAATAACAAATTACAAGGTTGCTAATTGCTCAATTCTTATCATCGCACAAAATCCATTGCAATGATGTAAAACATTTTGATAGCTAACAAAATGGAAACATTAATATATTAATTCCTGCAAGAACAAAATCTAAATTTGCATTGTTCCAGAACTTGCATCAGGGTTATAATACTGCATGGTTATTGCATTTTTGCTTCACCATTGCCCAATTTTCTAAGTATATTATCAAGGTGAAGTTATAATATGTAAATTAATGATATAGTATATGTATACATTACATTTATAAATAATATTAATCACCTTTTAAGCAGATAATTTTAGATATTTTGTGTTAGAAATAAAGATAATGAACTTATATATTACATAAGAACATACAATCTTTCAAAATTACAAGTACGGTATATATATGAACTAATTGAATGCTCTATGTTCAGATTCCATGATATTGAGACATATGTTGTTGTAGAGATTCTACACAATCTCATGCATTCTAGAGCGTAGATGTATCTTTCTTCATGAAAAAAAACTCTATCCCAATTTTATCACCAAAATTGCAAAATCGGGTGGATAACTTCCTCACATACCATTTCATGCCCCTCACTCTGATAAAGAGAAACTAAACCTTTCATGTCAATCTCAAGTTCAGTACAACTAAACACTAAACACTAAATACTAAATGAAGAGGAGCACAGGTTCTGAATGAAAAACAATTAAAAGGATTAAAATAAAAGTAGGAAATAAAAGTACTATTGAAAAGAATTAGTTTATTTACCTTTGCTAATAAGTGAGGAGAAATGGTGACAATGTTAGTCCTTATTCATAATAAGAATAATGCTAGAATTTAAATAGTTGCTATTAATGTGCAAATTGCATATGACAATAAATTTTATTAATAATGAAATATTTATGGTTAAAAGGTAAGTATTTTAAGTTAAAAATATATACATTTTAACATGAAATATGCAGGGTTTAAAAAATAAGCATTTTAAGTTAAAATATGTACATTTTAATATGAAATATTCATGGTTTAAAAAATAAGTATTTGAAGTTAAAATATTTGCATTTTAATATGAAATCTTCATGGTTAAAAAAACAAGTGTTTTAATTTAAAATGTGTTCATTTTAATGTGAAATACTAGCATGGCAGGCCGCGCAAGGCGCGACCAAGGCCCAATTTATAGGTAAAGTAATTGTACACATCTACCATTTATAAGAAGGTGTTAATTTATAGTAGAAATAATCGTTCACGGTATAGTAAAGAATTGTTGAATTTTAATGTTCAAAAATAGCGAAAAACTTTAATTGAACAATAAAATAAAATTATAGGGAATAGATAAAAGGTTGCAATAGATTTTAATATATACAGTGTAAGATGAAATAAATGCATAAGTTACAACGATCAAACTATGCAGGACTTTACTGTGGGCGATTTCCCCGCCACTATGTGATTTCACTAAACTCCGACACCGCTGTTTCTCTGCCCAGATCTGGTATCGCCTGGTTGCCGCCTATGGGTAAGTCTGGGGAACGAAAACAGAAGCGCCGGAATCAACTTATTCTGCATCACAATGGTTACGAAAGTGACTTTGTCATCTCCGACAAGGAGGTTAGCCTGAAATCGAAGGAAAGTACTCAAAATCTGGATCCAGCACGGGAGACCGAGGTGGCCACACCATCATCATCAATCCAGCCGGCTCAAGCACTGCAGGCTAGCCCATTGAAATCTGTGGGCTGGGGTGAGCAGATGGAGACCGAAGATAGGCCAGATGTCAATTGGAGTAAGAAGCTGTTTGTTGATCAGTCCCATGAGGTGAGGTTTTTTGAGCCAATCACTATGGAGGGGATCAAAATGGCTAAAATACCCAAAGAGGAAGTGGCAGACAGTCTCAAGACTTGGGATAGCACTTTAGTCTGCAAAATTGTGGGAGGTTTTCCTCCATTGCAGATCATGGAGGGCTACTTTAAGAGAATTTGGTCTACCAAGCAGATTCAGAAGGTGTGGCATTTCATGGACGGAATCTTCATGGTCAGATTTGCTACTCAGGAGCACAGGGATGAAGTTCTTGCTAAAGGTATGGTTCTGTTTGATCATAAGCCAGTATTTTTGAAAGCTTGGTCTAAAAATTGGCATGAATTTGAACACAGCAAAGTTCCAGTTTGGATTCAGCTTCCCAAACTACCTCTCCCTTACTGGAAACCTTCAATTTTAAGTAGAATTGTGAGCCCTTTGGGCACTCCACTTAAATTGGATGACAATACTTTGCTACAGGACGGATTGAATTATGCTAGGATACAGGTTGAAATGGATATTAAGGATATTGTCCCCAATTCCATCCCTTATCTAGATGAGAATGAGGTTATTCAACAACATCCAATTGTCTTTGAATGGTCACATGTCTAGTGTTCTGTCTGCAATAAGCTTGGCCATTCTAAAGACTACTGTAGAAAACTGAACCCTGTCCAACCAAAGCCACCTTACCAGAAATGAATTCCCACCTCTAAACCTGCTACCAAACCAAAGGTCCCTACTGCTGGGGTACCTGATCCTTTCCCTACATTACCTAAGCTTCCACAGGCTGCTATCTCAAGGGTACCAGCCAAGACAGCAAAGCCAGTGGAAACTGCTAAGGTTATAGTTAGGGATGATGATGGGTTTGAACAGGTGCTGCACTCCTCCCCTCACAGGGCTGGAAAGAGGCCAATGGAAACTGAGACTGTGGAAGTTGGTAGAAGTTCTGGTGGAAAGTACCCAGCACTTGCTGATCCTCCTTATGAATAGCAACATTATATCATGGAACCTGAGGGGTGTAAATAAAGTGGTAAAGCAGTTGAAGTTTAAGAAATTTTGTACAGTTTTAGGTTTTGGTATGCTTTGTTTTCTGGAAACTAAGGTCAAGAAAGGGAAGGAACAAGCCATATGGGACAGTTTGAATATGGGCTGCAAGTGGATTAGTAACAGTGATATTGCTGGAACTGGTAGAGTTTGATTGGGATGGAACCCAAACAGCTTTGATATTCTCAGTACAGTAAAATCATAGCAGTGGATAGATGCATTGTGTTACAGTAAGGAAATGAAGACAGAGATATATGTCACTCTAGTCTATGGTTTTCACACACAAGAAGCTAGGAAATCCTTATGGCCCCAGCTTACAGCATTAGACCATGGCTCTTCCCATCCATGGCTAGTTATTGGGGATTTCAATGCTCCATTACATATAGAGGACAGACGGGGAGGGACTCCAGTTGACATTACAGAAGTGCAAGATTTCCAGCAGCTATTACAAGACCTAAATCTATTAGAGTTGAAGACATTTGGACCTTCCTCACCTGGGAGAACAGAAGGAAAGTTGGAGAGAGAATTTTTGGCACCATTGATAGAGCACTGGTAAATCAAGCCTGGATCACTCACCTACAGGAATCCCTATGCTTCATCAAACCAGACCATACCTCAAACCACTTCCCGCTGGTGGTCCAGTTGAGGAAACAGGCCAGGAAGAACCCAAAATCCTTTAAGTTCTTTAATATGTGGTCTTCATCCCCACTATTCAAAGATACTGTGAAGGCTTGTTGGGATGATCAAACCATTCACAGCCTGGAGGATTTCTTTCAGGCATTACAGTTCTTACAAGTGCCTCTTCTGAGGCTTAATAGACATGGTTTTTCTGAGATTGGTAAAAGGGCAGCTTTAGCTAAGGAGGAATGGGAGAGGGCTGTGACTGAACTGAACCAAAACCTAGCTTCCTTACCCCACCAAGCTGAAGAGAGAGACAAGAGACTAGCTGCTGAATTTTTTGCTAAAGCTGAATATCAGTTCTTGCAGCAGAGAACTAAGATTAATTGGCTGCAGGAAGGTGACAAGCCAACAAAACTTTTCCACTCTATAATGGCTAACAGACAGTACACAAATCAGATTCTCTGCTTATCTGATGGAGCCAACTTATTGGATGATGCTACTGCTATCAAGAAGCACTTAGTGGAGGTTTTTGCTAGGCAGCTTGGAACTGGTCAACCTCCTACTGTCAAGCTCAACTCTGCCTATATAGAAAGAGGGGAATGTCTCACAGTACTACAGCAGGCAAAACTCATCAGAGAGGTGTCAAGTGATGAAATCTGGGAGGCTCTAAAAAGTATTGGCTCATCTAAAAGTCCTGGCCATGATGAGTATACCAGCCACTGTTTCAAGCAGACTTGGGACATCACTGGTCCAAGTCTTATTAGAGTGGTGAAAGATTTCTTCCATGGAGATCCCATTCCCTCCAATTTCAGTCAGGCAGTGCTTGCACTCATCCCAAAATGTTTCCAGCCACAAACTGCATCTGATTTGAGGCCTATTGCTTGCTGCACTATTCTGTACAAGGTCATTACTAAGGTACTCTGCACCAGACTGGGAGAGTTTATGCCTTCTCTTATAAATTGCAATCAAGGAGCATTTGTAAAGGGCAGACACATTGCACACAACATCATTCTAACACGGGAACTGGTACATAAATATTCTAATCACAGCATGAGACCTAGCTGTGTGATTCAGGTTGATATCAGGAAGGCATTTGACAACTTAAACTGAAATTTCCTGTTTGAATGGCTTTGCAGCTCTCAATTTCCCAGCTCTTTTCATCCATTGGCTAACCAGGTGCATCACCACATCATCTTTCTGCATTTCCATCAATGTGGAGCTTACTGAAACTTTCAAAGGTGGGAAATGAGTGAAACAGGGGGACCCCTTATCTCCATTGCTTTTTGTTCTGGGAATGGAATACCTTACCAGAATGCTGGATCTAAAATTCTCCTCTGTCCTTATTGACTATCATCAAAGGTGTGCTAAGGTAGGCATCACTAGTTTGATGATGATTTGCTCATTTTATGTGGAGCAAGTGCTAGATCTATCAGTGGAGTCAAGGCTTGTTTAGAAGAGTTCCTTCACACTGCTTGCTTGGGGATTAATGAAGGCAAATCACTTATTTTCTTCTCTGTCATGCAGGAACAGGAAAAGGATGTCTTGGCTGCCATCTTGGGAGTGGTGAAGGGGAATTTTCCAATGAAATACTTGGGCCTACCCTTATCCACTTGTAGGTGGGACAAGGAAGCTTGTAATGTGTTGCTGGATAAGATCAGAACTAAAATCTCAGTATGGAATCATAGGCACATCTCCCATGCTGGTAGGTTACACTTAATCAATACTGTATTACTCAGTTTCATGAGTCATTAGTCTAGTGTATTCAAAATCCCAGAGAGTGTTCATGATGCAGTGGAAAAGCTCTGCAGAGCCTTTTTATGGGGAAAGGATGAAAACAGCAGATTTTTCACACCTGCAGCCTGGGATACTTTGTGTAAGCCTAAGAAAGCAGGTGAAATGGGACTTAGGGATCCCTCTTTGTGGAATCAGGCCTCCTTGTGCAAGCACTTGTGGGACATCCAGCAAAAGAAAGACATCCTATGGGTGAGATGGCTGCAAGCTTTCTATCTACATGGCTCAAATTGGTAGTCTTACAGTGCCAAAAACTTCCAAAGCTGGATATGGAATTTTCTGGTTAGATTGAAAGATCAGATGTACAGTAGGCTACCTGAATGTATCACCAAGACAAGTACTTTCTCTATAACAGCAGCTTACAACATTTTAAAAGGATCAGGCAGTGAAGACAACTGGGCAACACTAGTCTGGTACACTAAGTTCTTGCCTAAGCATAAGTTCTTTATCTGGCTCTTAATCAGAAGTAGGCTTGCCACAGTTGATAGGTTACAGAGGTTCAAGATTTTGGGCCATCAGCCACACTGTTGCCTCTGTGGGCAAGCTGCTGAAGATGCTTCTCACCTATTCTCCAAGTGCTCTTATATCCACTCTGTTCTCCAGTCCCTAGGATTGCAGCCAGCTAGCTCCATGAGAAGGTTGAGGAAACTTTTGTTCTTTTGGAGAATCACAGGTCAAACCAAAAAACTGTTGCTTTATGTCTCTACCTTATATCACATTTGGGAGGAAAGGAATGGGAGGATTTTTCAATCTAAATCATCATTGCCTGCTTTGTTAGCCAAGGCCATTGAAGCTGAATTCCACCGGATACAAGGAACTTTACTGTAATTTTGTACCTACAGTTTTCTTGTTTCCTAGTTTTGTGTTTTTGATAGAAATAGGCTAGAGTGAAGGCCTAAATTTTGTACTTGTGGATGTTTTTTATTATAATATATGGGTTCATCAAAAAAAATGCATAAGTTACATTTACAGGCATGAAATTGTTTACTGCGCTCATTGATATATTTTGTTATTATTTTTGTAAAAATGCCCCATTAATCTAATGGTAGCTAGGTCATCACCTCTTTCATTTGTTTGAAGGTATATAAATGGTTTCAATAACAAATTACAAGGTTGCTAATTGCTCAATTCTTATCATCACACAATATCCATTGCAAATGATGTACAAAAGTTTGATAGCTAACAAAATGGCAACATTAATATATTAATTCCTGCAAGAACAAAATCTAAATTTGTATTGTTCCATAACTTGCTTTAGGGTTATAATACTGCATGGTTATTGCATTTTTGCTTCACCATTGCCCAATTTTCTAAGTATATTATCAAGGTGAAGTTATAATATGTAAACTAATGATATAGTATATGTATACATTATATTTATAAATAATATTAATCACCTTTTAAGCAGATAATTTTAGATATTTTGTGTTAGGAATAAAGATAATTGAACTTATATATTACATAAGAACATACAATCTTTCAAAATTACAAGTACGGTATATATATGAACTAATTGAATGCTCTATGTTCAGATTCCATGATATTGAGACATATGTTGTTGTAGAGATTCTACACAATCTCATGCTCTAGATGTATCTTTCTTCAGGAAATAAAACTCTAACCCAATTTTATCACCAAAATTGCAAAATCGGGTGGATAACTTCCTCACGTACCATTTCATGTCCCTCACTCTGATAAAGAGAAACTAAACCTTTCATGTCAATCTCAAGTTCAGTACAACTAAACACTAAACACTAAACACTAAATGAAGAGGAGCACAGGTCCTGAATGAAGAACAATGAAAAGGATTAAAATAAAAGTACTATTGAAAAGAATTAGTTTATTTACCTTTGCTAATGAGTGAGGAGAAATGGTGACCATGTTAATCCTTATTTATAGGGGCATGCTAGATGCAGTCCGTATTTTGCTTATTTTGCAGTCCAAAATAAAAATACGCCTTCGATATATATGATATGGTCAATAATTAAGTATATCAGACATATGCATCATATATACTACTTCTATTGCATACACTTGTAATTCAGTTATATATTAGAATCATTGTATATATAATTATTTAAAAACAATACGGACTGCAAATAAGCAAAATACGGACTGCGTATAGAAGGCCTAATAAGAATAATGCTAGAATTTAAATAGTTGCTATTAATGTGCAAATTGCATATGACAATAAATTGAGGTGATGAATTTTCATTCACCACATAAAAGAAAAAACATCAGCTTTTTTCATCACTTAATTTAATGGATTAAGCGCTTATTTACTCATGGTGTGTTTGATAACGAAATTCTGCATGTCTGAACCAAATAAGTGTCAATAAGTGGCACTGAACCGCACGTATAATTTGGACGACTTGATTAAGTAATCTGCGTCTCACTTATGACTGAATCTGAAGATGCTACACGTTATTTTAAATTTTTAATTTTTCTAAATCTACCTATAAGATAATATTTGTGTTAAAAACCATAATCATATTTATTTAATATTTCTTGTGTATTAATTATTTACTTAGTAAATAATTTAGTAATTGATTTTTAAATAATAATCAATAATTGTATACTCATCATAAAATATTATATTATTAAATTAAATTAGATATAGATATAATATGCATTTAAATTATTGTAATTATCATTCACACTAAAATTTAAAATCCGAATACTTTAATATTGAAATGTATATTATAATATTTTAATAATTAAATAAATAGAATATTAATAAACATTATTTATTAAATTTTGATCATATTCACATTATAATAGTTGATCTTTCTCTTATTGATATTAAATAATACCGGTTCATAAACTATTTTATAATATTCAAACAATCAATTAGGATTTATTCTTCAAATTAACATATTTAATTTTCAGCACTTATCTAAATTTTATCAAACAACTATACGTATTATTATTCAGCACTTATCATATTCAGATTTCAGCTTTCAGACTTCAGATTTCAGTTTTCAGATTTCAGTATTATCAAACAGAGTCTAAATTGGAAGGAGGCTGTTTTGGAAGTTTTTTAAAAGGACTTGAATTCTAAACTTGGACGTTTATAAAATGGGTAAGGTATTAAACGCATTTAATTAATTTAATCAACCCAAGTAAAAGATGGAGAATAAGGAAATGGTCAATTTTTTTCATCAAAAAAAGAAGGAAAGAATAAACTAAATAAAGAATAAACGGTCGATAAAAAAGATTGGATTTTGAAAAAAAGAGAAAAATAACTTATTCTGTATCCACATAAAATATAGGGAAAATATTGATTAAGGGCAGTATAAGTTTCATAATTTGAAAGTGGGGTGTAACTTTTACATAATTTCTAAAAAGGGCGGTGATTTATTAGCTTATATTCTTTTAATTTAATTCTTGTATGAAAGACATTTATACCCTGTTTTGTAGTCTAAATTTTATTATAAATTTAACCCATTTTTGTAGATTCTAAACTTGATTAAAAAGTAATTCATCCCTGATTATAACTTATAATATTTATTGAATTCCAATTTAGTTGAATTTCAATTAAATTACATAGAAAGAATTCAATTCAGTTTAATTTTTCTAAATTCCATGAAGTTCATTTTATTAAAATGTTGGTTAACTTAAATCAAATTGAGTGTTCCATCACAATTTTAATAATTTTGTCAGTTTTATTAAGTTTGTAAAATTCTGATTTAAATTCACTAAAATAATATTTGAATTTTTAAAATTGAATTTGAAAAAACTTAACGAAACTAAAATTATACAAAATAAATTTAATTTAATTTAACTTTACAAAATTCAATGAAATTGAACTGAACTGAATTTAATCTAAAATATTTAGATGTTGTTGAACATAATCTTAATTGAATTAGAGTAAGTTAGTGAGATAAAACCAAACTGAATTGAATAGAATTAAATAAAAATGAATTGAATTGTAACTTCAAAACAGGGATATAAATGTCTTTCATATAAGAATTAAATTAAAAGAATATATGCTAATAAATCACCGCCCTTTTTAGAAATTATGTAAAAGTTACACCCCACTTTCAAATTATGAAACTTATACCGCCCTTAATCAATATTTTCCCAAATATACAAACTATTATTTCTCTATCTTTAGTATCAAATATCCTGAAGTTATTAAGTTTATTGATAATTCTAATCACCCCAAAAAACCAATTAATCTCATTAATTTATATAATACTATGTAATTGGTGGCATCCAAGTAATAAATTAATTAAATTGCATATAATAAATCGCATTAAAATGAAATTAATCTCACTAAAATGATATTATGCTATAATATATGTAAGTGTGTAACGTTTTATTTGTATTGCTAAATTAATCAAATTAAACTCAATTAATCACATTAAATACTATCTGATGTTCTTTAATAAAATATGAATAAAAAATCTCATTTCACAACCATCACCCTTAACAATGTAGGACTTAAATTCCTCAAGCCTCCGGAAATCACCTGAACATGTGAGAGTAGGCAGAGAATAATACAATAATTACAGAGATATTATTATTATTGAGTTTGGCTCATTTAAGTTATATATATTTCATTCGTGAGGTATGTTGTTTTTGTGTGCATGATAAAAAAAAATTGTACTTAAAATAATTTTATTTGTGTAAATTATATTATTATGAACTTTATAAAGATTAGCGTATGTTATTAATTACCCCAATCTTCCTATATACGGTTCACAAGTTAAGCAGCAGAATCAAAGACAATTACAATTACAATCAAAGGCAGAATCAAAGGCAATCACAATTACAATCAAAGGCAGAATCAAAGGCAATCACAATCATTCAGAATCTTTTACATTTAAACTTTATATAACAAAAACCTAAATCTCCGAATATTCACAATCAAAGCAAAATTTCCAAAGACCTTGAGGATTCCTCGTAGATAATCTCCAAATTCCTGCAACTCAAAATCAAGGCCACCATAAATAACATTTGGACCAAACGTCTCAGAGGTTCCAGAAGGAAATCCCAACATTTCCCGAAGCCCCCAAAACCCCCAGACGTGCTGTACGGAGGAATCGGGTCCCCTTTTCGCCGGGGACGGCCGACTCGCCGGACGAATCCCAGAAGTTTCAGAGAAACGGGCGTTCAAGAAACCCCAGAGGGTCCAAGAAATCGAGCAACCGGGATGAAAAGTCGACGCCTTTTCCCTCTCTTCGAAGGTCTCCTATGTTATCTCAGATTGCTAGTGATGAGAAGAGAAGACGAAGGAGTGGTCTGCTGATTCATGCTGATCTCGCGCTCCGGCGATCATAAATCGGAGGCGGAGCGGAGCTGATGAACTCGCCGCCGCAGACAGTTGGTTACCACTTTCAGAAGTTCTTCTAAGCCACACCCCAATCCATCCTGTTGGTTACTCCCCACTTTGTTCAGTTTAAATACAAAAATCAGAGCAGGCGAACGGATTAAAAAAATAATGATATTGAAAACGGGAGGGATGGATGAATCAATACAATTAAAAGTCGAAACTGAAGGCAAAGCGTTAAAGGAATTGTAACAGGCACAGGGCTGAAGGCAGGGCTGAAGGCTTTCAGTTCATGAGCCCAACTCAACTCTTGAGCCCAACTTGACCCAAGCTGATGTGTAATTATCTGGATGCTTCAAAAATTAATTAAAAATTTTGAGAAAATTCTAAATCATTCTCTTTTAAAGTATAAACTAGTATAAATCCCGTGCCGATGCACGGTAAAAAAAATTCATTAAAAAATATCATATATATAAGTAATATTGATGAATGGTATGTTTTTCTTACCATATCGGTTTTCAATTCATTAAATGTAATTTGTTTTATATAAATTCAGTTCAATTTTGATGAAATATAATTTGATAGACCTCAGTTTCATTTAATCGCACTATTATCATTTTCAATACAATAAATTTTAATTTAAGCTAATTATGTTCAATATCATTAATAGCTCAAAATTTAAATCATCAAAATTTTATTTTTTTGTTAATGGTTATGTTCAAGTTATCTTGTTTTCAATTATGTAAAGCTAAACATATATATTTAAAGTAATTATAGATTTGCATAAGAATGAGAGGAATTTAAAAAATTCTCACTTATACTCAGGTTGAGTTTGAAAGTCTTGTTGAATAATCTAGAGATTGGAAAGAGAAACATAAAAAACGAAATTATCGGATATAATGACAATTATGGTGATATATGATGAGGAATATGAATAATTATGATTATTTATGGAAATAAATACAATAAAGAAACAATTGTGGTGATTTAAAGATATAATTAATATGATTAATTTCAATTAAATCAGTTGAAGAATTAAAAAAATGAAAAACAAAAATGCAGGTGTCAATATAGTTTTTTGAAACACAGGTGTCAATATACTTATTGGAGAAATGTTATTGTAGTATTAATAAAACAACACTTCTATAGAAACGGCTATCAAAACCAAGCAGAATTCCTATATTCATGAGAAAGAAACCATTACTGAGGGAAGACATGTTATTCCAATTACAATTTGCTGGGAAGATGTAAAAATCCACAAACATGGTCGAGAAATAAGTAATGGAAAAAAATCGCAGTTCTGAGTAATCTATACTATAAGAGAGATAGATAGAGAGAGCTCCTCATTCCCAGTTATTTGCAACAATTTCAGCCAACTCAACCGCCCTATGTGAGTCCCCATTCATTACCATACCAAGCAATAACCTTCACCATATCATCTACCATCACCATTGTCAACGAAGCATCAACTGTGGATGAAAGATCCGTGCAGCTAAAGTTCTTCCATGCGAGCTAATCTCATACCAAGACCAGGAACTTTGTTGTTGATCTTTAAAATTATGGTTTTATCTGGCTGCAAGCAAAGCACTAATTCATTTAGAACACTCTTTAGTATAGTGCTTTCAAATCCTTCAACGCTTAATGCTACAAAATCTAAGAGTACATTCTTAAGGCATATATGTAGAAGCAAATACATAATCAAATCATATAGTGATGTAGGATTATTCTTACTCTAAATTAGTCCAAAACCATGGTTGTGCCTATTCATTAACTAAAAGAGAACATGTAAATAAACAAAGAGAAAAACATTCATCCGGATGATCCTGATATAGCCCTTATCAGGCACCAATAAGATAATGACACGTGTACAATTGTAATGTTTTAATTGGTTAAGATATTTTAAGTAAAGTTCTAAAACCCTAATTTAGAATGCCTAAACCCGTCTGGGTAATGATTGAACACGTGGCCCAATCATAAATTAGTTAAAGATGATGTGTCGTTATTTAATTGGTGTCTGATATTGCCAATATCAGGATGATCCTGATATATATTAAACTGATAAACAAAACTACTGCTTCCCTACAATATCTAGAGAACTCTATGAATAAAAGCTTCAACAATTAAGCACGAAACACCAGAATCTTAAGGAATACTCTCTAATTTACAGGAAAGCGGGAACTAAAAATACAAACTTTGAAAAGGATCACCATAAAATTCGAAGCAATACTCAAAGTTCGTGCTTCAATGAGTCTCCATAAAATTCTTGAGCTTATTCAACAGAGATATATTGTCACAATCCAAACAGCCAAAAAAGAAATATATCGTCACAATCCAAACAGCCAAAAAAGAGATACATTGTCACAATCTTATTTGTTGAATTCAATCTGATAGAAGAAAAGGATATTGTTATTACCTTAGTCGTTCCTTCTGCCAGTCAGCTCCCAATATAGTTTCTTTCAAGTTCTCAACTTTATAATAGCAGAAAGGAAACGACAGTGGTTCATTAATTTCACTGCACTTAGCAACCGCCATACGAAGCCCCAACAACCAAGATCACCTAGCTCCTTCAATCCCTCCCAAGTCTCAACCAACTGAATCTGAAAATCACACACACACAGAAACACATATACAGATTAAAAAGGCAGCTACTTTCATAAGCTAAAAAGAAACCCTAGCCATACAATCACACCAAATAAAAAATCCATCAAAATTAACAGAAAATAGCAAACCAAACCCAGATTCACACAAAAGAACAGCTTTAGCTACCAACCTACATACTGTTTCCAACAAAAGTCAATCAAAGACACAATTTTTAGACCCAAAAGCTACAGCTTTAGCCTAGGCAGAGCACACAAACCTTGTTTCATCCACATGCTCTTTTGAAACTTTGCTGGAAACAGTGCTAATAATTTCTCCCCTTTTACATCCATTACCTTCCAAATCAGCACACAAGATTTTACAACACCAAAGCCATTGAATCGTTAAAATTACAGAATTAATCAGTCATACCTCAATCGAATTGAAGCCCACAATCCGAGAACTTGCATGATGCTCAATCGAGTTCCTCAGTCGGCGACCACGTCCAGCCCAGCCCAGCCTGCTTCTCGGCTTGTTCTTCGCGAGAAGACGGAGCTCTCCTTTGTATACCCTGTCAAATACACAATAACACAATCAATCACTCCACTCATTATCTTCCAAAACAGCTAAACCTTCTTCATACTAATTTGCAGAAAGTATGTATCTTTGTATACTGCAAACACAACAAATCCAAAATTCACAATCAAAATGGAGATTAGAGGTTTACGATCAGCGGCGGAGGTTTTGAGGAGCTCTAGCGCAGATAAACTGGAGGTTCTAGATTCGATCTTAGAATACGAAAGATATGTACAGTGGAAGCATCTGGGGAACTCGAAGAGAATGTGTGAAGCCAGAAAATTTCAAAATCTTCTTGAATACGAAAGAATGCAGTGAATTGGGAAACCTCGGGAAGGAAGAGCTTTGATTACGGTTTTACTTTTCAAGGTGGGAAGTAGAAGAAGAGTCCAGAAGTCTGAAACGGCAAGGGAGAGCGTGTGAAGGAAACCTTGATTAGGATAAAAGAAAAGGAAAAAAAAAACATGATAGGTGGCAATTTTAGAATGTATTAAAAAGCTGACGTGGTGTCTTTTTAGGAGGGTTCTCAAAGCTGACGTGGCGTAAGGAGGAGAGGTTTGACTTTTCCAAAAGTTGCTGTTTTAATAGTATAGATAGATAGTATAGATTAACTGTTTAGAATGGCCCCTAAAATTCTTAAATACATTGTTTGTGGCCCCTCAAAAAAAAGTGCAGTGTTTATAACCCCTAAATTAAAATTTTATATTCTTCATGGCCCATGGTCATTTTTCTGTTATGGCATTACCGTTAAGCACATTTTTACAGGGAAAAATTGTAAATTCACCCCGCATCTTCTTCTCCACCATTTCTTTTGCTGCAAATATTGTGCCGCCGCCGCCCCACCTCTCTCCCTCCACCCAATTTAAGAACCAATCAAATAAATACCCAGCCCATATCCTTCTAAATTCTCTTTCTTTGATTTCTAAGTTCTAATCAAACATTAATCCACCCCAATCCAATAATTCATTTGTTGGACAAAGGAAGAAAGCTATTGTACATAGAAAGAGATGGGATTGAGGGGCTTGATGGACAGTGATGTGTAATTAGGTGTACATGGATTTTGGAGCTGGATGACTGCTATATCGGCCGTGGCGCAAAACTGCAGATGGGGACGGTGGCGCTGGCACATGCCGACTGGATGGAGACGTAGATGGAGCACGTGATCACGCTTGGCGTTCCCGAGATCAGGAGGGACGAGGTGAAGGTGGAGGTGGACCAGGATAACAAGGTGCTGAAGATCTCCGACGATTAGAAGGCGGAGGTGGAGGATGACATGTGGCACCGGGTGGAACGGATGGCAGGGAAGGTCGTTTGGCGGCAGTTCAAGATGCCGGGGAACGCTGACTGGGATCGGATTCAGGTGGGGCTGGATAACGGGGTTTGAAAGTGGTGGTGCCGAAACTGGCGGGGGAGAAGAAGAAAGGTCGGACTGTGACGGCAGCGTATTGGTCGTGGAAGAGTTGGTGGGGAAGAAGATGAGATATTTAATTACGGTTTTGCCCTGAAAATTGATCTTAACGTTATGGGGCATAACGGAAAAATGATAATGGGCCATGAAGAATACAAGTTTTTAATTTAGGGGCCATAAACACGGCACTTTCTTTTTAGGGGCCACAAACAATATATTTGAGATTTTTAGGGGCCACTAGAAACAGTTAATTCTTTTATATATGGTAGATATATAAATGATGAAAACGAGTTCAATTTGATGATCCGAGTTACGTTTCTACGAGAATCTATTTTCACATTTTTATCGATTTGATTATGTGTGTTTTATTTTATTTTTATGATTGATGATTTTTTATCGATGATCGAACGAATTTATGATCGAACGACGATGATTTGATGATTCGACGATAAACAACGATGATTTGATGATGAACAACGATGATTTGATGATGAACGAGGAAGATTTGATGATTTGATGATGAATGTCGATGATTTGATGATGAGCGTCGAACATTTGACGATTAATAACAATGATTTGACGATGAACGATAAAGATTTGATGATTTGATGATGAACAACGAAGATTTGATGATGAACGACGATGAAGATTTGATGAACAACGATGTTTTGATGATGAGCGACGATGATTTGACGATGAACGACGATGATTTGATGAAGAGGAAGATGATTTGTGTTCGATATAATGAATTGATTTAAAGGTAACTAAAATATAATAATTACGATTTGACCCCAAAAGTTTTGTATGAACCATATAAGATCCATTTGCCTAAACATAAGGCTGCCTTATCATAGAGTATCTCATGATTTGGAGAAAAATTCCAAATAAAAATAATTTAAACTAAAATTTCAAAATTACCCACAAATTAAATTCTAAATTAAGTGACAAATTAAATTATAATTAAATAAATCAATAATTCTTATTAGAGTGTGATGTGATGAGGATGGTTAAGGGAAAATGAAGCCTTTTACTAAAAAAAGAAAAAAAAAGGCCAAACTTTAATTCAGTTGTACTACTGTAAGAGAATGAGTGACGTGGCACTCAAACAGCCACGGTGAGATGGAGAGGTAGAATGTATTTGAGTTTGGTGGATTGGTCCGGGCAGGCAGCAAAGTAATATGTCGTCGGCGTTGCTCCTTGGCCGCTCCGCCGTCATCTCCACCTTCCTGTCAATTTCCACGCCGTCTTATAGTGGTCGTCTTCCTCGGGCTTCTCCCCGGCAGCATAGGCAATTATCGATTAAGGCTGCAAGTGATGAGGCGTACCCGAGCGGAGAATTCGAGTTGCGCCAATTCGGGCTCTGGAAAAGCTTTGCTGTGAAATGCAAGATGCTCTTTGCCTTGCCTTGGCAGCGCGTCCGGAAAGGCAGCGTCTTAACCATGAAACTGCGGGGCCAGATCACGGATCAGTTAAAGAGCCGTTTCTCTTCAGGATTGTCACTGCCTCAGATTTGTGACAACTTTGTTAAAGCTGCCTACGATCCTCGTATCTCTGGCATTTACCTTCACATTGATCCCTTGAATTGTGGGTGGGCAAAAGTAGAGGAAATTCGAAGACACATATTGGATTTTAAAAAATCAGGTTGGAATTTTTCTGCTTTGGTCCTTGTCTATTTGAGACCATAATGCTGTTATTTTGCAGGGAAGTTCATTGTTGCTTTTGTACCTGCTTGCGGAGAGAAAGAATATTACATTGGCTGTGCATGTCAACAACTCTATGCTCCTCCAAGTGCCTACTTTTCGCTCTATGGCTTGACAGTTCAAGCACAATTCCTTGGAGGTCATGACTGTGACTTATCCTCTCTATACTTATCATACTTGAGTTGGGCTAAACTTTGAGAGTAATGAAATATGATTGATTTGAATTTGGAGCAGAATTGTCTCAGGTGTTCTTGAGAAAATTGGAATTGAACCACAAGTGGAAAGGATTGGCAAATATAAGAGCGCTGGAGATCAACTTGTTCGCAAAAATATATCTGAGCCAAATCGAGAGATGCTGAAAGCATTGCTTGACAACATTTATAACAATTGGGTTGATAAAGTTTCCCATACAATAGGTAATTGGGATTTCATAGTAAACAAAGTGGCCTTTTTATTCTCTATTTCTTTCAGTCTCCTGACTCTTTCAAACAGGAAAGAAGAAAGAAGATATAGAAAATTTTATCAATGAAGGTGTATACAGAGTCGAACAACTGAAAGAAGAAGGATGGATAACTGATATAAAATATGATGATGAGGTAAGGTTAATTCTTAGCTAGCACTGGATTTTAATATACATGTTAAATGTTCAGCATAACTTAATTGGATAAGTCTAGTGTTGATCGGTGATGGAGATCATTGTAATGTATGGAATGTGCATTTCTTGCACAATCACAAGAAATTTATGCACATTTATTTGAGTAGTATCTTTTTACACAGTTTTCTGTATCCCTAGATGATTTTTCTATTGTATATATTCTCAAATTTATATGCTAATCCAAAAGACATTGTTCCAGTCAGCTATTAGATTTTACATATGAACTACATAGGTCTGATTGTCAATAAATATGTACAGGTGATGTCAATGCTGAAAGAACGCTTGAAACTTCCCCAGGATAAGAGTCTTCCTACTGTTGATTACAGGTGATTCTTCTTAGCTTCTCCTACTATATCTAACAAGACAGAAATGACAGTCTTCTATCCATGAGTACAAACTTTGGTATCTGCTTCCTCGTCTTCCACACACTTTACTTCAGTCCGATGTTATCAATTCAATCATCCCCAAAAGTGAATAGCTACATCTTCTTGTTGAGTTTTCCTCAAGGACTGGCATAGAGAACAGAAAAAGCAAAGAAACTCTGCGCAACTGTAGTTTTCTTGTTATTGCTGTACAAGAATGACAAATCTTTGGCCTGTCATTACTCACGAGACTGTGGATTCTACTTGTTTGTGGTTTTCATGGATGTTTATTGCCAAATTTGCAGAAAGTACTCTGCAGTTAGGAGATGGACTCTTGGTTTAACGGGGTATACAGATCAGATAGCTGTAATCAGAGCCTCTGGAAGTATTAGTCGTTCACGTAGTCCGTTTAGTGTTGGTGGCTCAGGAATTGTTGCTGAAAATATTATTGAGAAGATTCGTAGTGTCAGGGGTATGTTTTTTTCTAACTCCGTGCTCTGTGTGTGTGACTTCCTCCACAAATCGTTCTAAAACAAAAGCGTTTTCCTATCATTACTCCTTTCTGGACTTCCTAATTTTTACTCTTACTAAGTAGTATTGGTGAGTTAGAATCAGTCTCTTCCCTATTTTATGCTGTTGAAATTTGCAGAATCTAAAAGGTACAAGGCTGCTATTATCCGCATTGACAGTCCTGGAGGGGATGCTCTTGCATCTGATTTGTAAGTCATGTTTCTAAGTCAGAATTCAGTTCAAGGCCGAAGTTCTATGGCTAAGCATGTATTACGGGAATAGGCAACTATTTTCTCTGGTAAAAACTTTTGAAAAGTGATGACCCAAACAGGCTGAAGAAAGAAGTGTTAAAAAAGGAGAGTGTAAGAAAGCTAGAGAATTCTCATTTTCAACTTTTCTTTTCAAATTCGCAACTAACCTATCTTTTTGTTAAAAACCCAAAAATATGGGTGCTTACAACTTCTAGGGCTATTTGGGTGCAAACTATCTACCAAATACATGTTGGCGTTGTTTTATGCTAACAAGGACACTTTACTCTGCAGAATGTGGAGGGAAATCAGACTTTTGGCCGAGTCCAAACCTGTCATTGCATCAATGGGTGATGTGGCAGCTAGTGGAGGATACTATATGGCAATGGGAACTGGGACAATAGTTGCGGAGAATCTCACATTAACTGGTTCAATTGGAGTTGTAACTGGTAACCTTAGCAAACTTCCTTTTTCATCATTTTATTCAATTTTTATGATTATGAACAATGTTGATCTACTGGATGGAAGAGATGTGCATGCTATTATTTCCATGTTTTTGCATTCAGATAGGAATCACGTTGTCCTTATACATCTGGGGATGGATACCGTAATGTGTACTTTAGGCAATCAATATGCTTTTCATTCGAGGTGTAATAGATTCAGTTCTTTCCCCTGGACAAACAATATCTGTTGAAATTGTAGGAAAGTTCAACCTGGGGAAATTGTACGAAAAGATTGGTTTTAACAAGGAGATAATATCCAGGGGAAAGTTTTCCGAGCTTACAGCTGCTGATCAACGTCCATTCAGGTAAATTCCTTGATGCACTTGGGAACAAGAAACCTGATGATTAGGTGGCTCTATGTATCTTGTACCACCTCTACTGCAAGGATTGTTGGTTGCACTTATGAGTTGTGATTTTTTTTCTAGCAATTATGTAGCCAGATTGTTTCCATTCCCACAAATAAATAGAGATTGTTCATGACTTGATGCTCTAAAATGTTTTCTAACTAGAAAGTAATGCAACAGAAGAGACCTTATATGCTATATAAGTTATCACTCTGGTTGCCAATTTAATTGAAATATGATCTTAATGACAGAGCGGATGAGGCAGAACTCTTTGCTAGGTCTGCTCAGAATGCATATAGGCAATTTCGGGATAAGGCTGCTGTTTCAAGATCGATGCCTGTAAGTGCTTAGTCTATATTTACTCAGTAAATATAGACCATCTCTCTCAAGTATCATTTCACGTGGCAGGTAGAGAAGATGGAGGAAGTTGCTCAGGGTAGAGTTTGGACAGGTAATGATGCCGCTTCACGAGGTCTAGTTGATGCCATTGGTGGTTTCCGTAGGTCTGTTGCAATAGCAAAGCAAAAGGCAAATATACCCCAGGATCATGAGGTATTTCCAGTTTTACTCTACCAATAACTGTTGATGCCATTCGTATTCTGCACATTTTGTTTTTATCAAATAAATGGCGTCTTCTCTGTTTTTGTTCTTTAAAAGCTCAGATTATGATGACTTGAACAACAAGATCTTAAAACAAAATTGAAATGAAATATTATCATTGTCAGGGACATATTTCATCAATAAAAAGATATTGCTAAAAGAAATGTTTATTTGCTTCACGATGCAATCATGCAATGATGCAACGTTTATTGTCCTTAAAAGCCACTTTTGGCTTTCTTAAACTGATAGTTGCTCCCATCCAGGTAACCCTTGTTGAGATGGTCAAACCATCGGCATCACTGCCCGAAATTTTAAGTGGAATTGGAAGCTCTCTTGCCGCAGCAGACAGAATCTTAAAACTAGTGGATGAGTTGGGATCTTCAGATGGAATTCAAGCACGCATGGATGGTATCATATTTCAGAATATGGATGGCCAGGAGGGGATTGATTCTTCGAATCCCATTTTGAGATTGATGAAGGATATTCTAGCCTCTCTATGATTTGTATCTTCGTTAAAGTATTAATCATGAATTCCATCCAAATTTAAAACCATGTTTTGCTATCAAATTTACGAATATAATGCAATCACAAAAATACATATTGAGACCTAAAATTCTAATAATAATCACTGCAAGAACATATGCCATCCTTGAAATGATGAAAGCAGTTGGAATCTCTCAATATGATATACCGCTTAAATACCTTGGATATGAACTTCATAGCTGAATGGCAGTCGCGACAAACTCGGAGATTTTTGAATATCCTAATTGGAGCTCCATCTGCTGCATAGAGAAGGCCATAAGCGACTGCTAACTTTTCACTATGATGGGCAAGTCCAAGTTCCTTTGCCTCTTCACTGAGGTCCTGAAGCGCAACATTTATGTCTGGTATGTATCCAGCTTTCTTGATTAAATATACGACACTATGAATCTTGGAGTAAATCTGATCGCTGCAAGGGTGGCTTCTATCTTCGGACATGAAACTGTGTACTTTGCCATTCATTTCCAGCCAACTATACCCAGGTTCCTTGCAGGCTCTGTTTGATTTCATGAGCTTCCTCACAGCCGCAGCATCTTCCCACCTGCCATCTGCAGAGTACATATTTGACAGCATAACATAAGGTACAGCATCTTGAGGTGTCAATTCAGCGAGGACAGATGCAGCCTTCTTTGCTAGCTCCATTTCTCTGTGCTCTCTACAAGCAGCAAGAAATACTTTCCACACGGTGACACCAGGCGCCACGGGCATTTCATGGAGTAGCTTTTCGGCTTCTTGCAGCTTTCCGGCCCGGCCCAATAGATCAATCATGCAAGCGTAATGATCAGGGCCGGGTGTTATTCCATATTTGTTTACCATGATGTTCAAGTATGACCGCCCCTGATCAACAAGACCAGCATGGCTGCAAGCAAATAGTAAGCCTATGAAAGTGATGAAATCAGGCTGAATGCCACTGGCTATCATCTGATTGTACAACTCAAGAGACTGTTTTCCTCTACCATTCTGACCATAGCCAATGATAAGAGCTGTCCACGTCATTACATTTCGAGAAGCCAACAAATGGAACACCTGCTCGGCCTCTTCTAGACAGCCACAGTTTGCATACATGGAAAGAAGAGAATTATGGACAGATAGAGATGACTTGGGAGTGGTTTTTATCACATTTGCATGAACTTGCTGTCCTAATTCGAGCAAAGCCAGCTGCGCACAGCTGCTTAAGATGCTAGAAGAGACAACCTGGTCGGGCTCAACCCCACACTTTCTCATTTCAAAGTAGAGCTTCAGAGCTTCTTCATGGGAGCCATTGTGAGCACAGCCAACGATTAGAGAGGTCCACGAGATCACGTCCTTGTCAAGCATACTGTTAAACAGCTGTAAGGAGAAACCTAGATCTCCCTGCTTCGCGTACATATCAACAAGAGCATTACTTATGAGCTTGTAGTCCTGGAAACCTGTTTTCAACACCAGGCAATGGATTGACTGCCCTGTTTTTCCATAACCTTTGGAAGCAAGACAGTTCATGATAGAAGGGTATGTAAACTCATCGAGAGTCAGGTTTCTTCGATGCATCTCTTTGCACAATGACAATGCCTCCTCTCCAAATCCATTCCTCACATACCCAGCTATCATAGAATTCCAAGAAACGGCATGATCAATTGACATTGTCTTGAGAGAAATATTAGCACTGTCCAAGTCTCCACATTTAGCATACATGTCAACCAAGGCACACTGGACATAAAGGTTATCCTCAAAACCTCCATGAACTATATAGCAATGCACCTGCATCCCGAACTGAAGATCAGAAACTACACTACAGGATGTCAGAATCCCTGGACAGGTATACTGGTTTGCCTCAACTCCTTCACTCCTCATATCCTTAAAACAATGAATTGCCTGAAGTGCATCTCCATTCGATGAGTAGCCGTTTATCATGGCTGTCCAGGTAACATGATTTCTCCCTCCGGGCATCATTTTAAACAGAAACTCTGCTTCCACCACTGACAGGCACTTGGCATACATATCAATGAGGCTCGTAATCACATACATATTTGAATCAAACTCAGACTTGATCACATGGCCATGGATCTCCTTCCCTTGTAAAAGCAAACCCTTTACAGAACAAATCCTAAGAACACTGCCTAATGCAAACCGATTCGGCAAGTAGCCAGCCTGCTGCATTTGCCGAAACAACTGAAAACCTTGGTGTTCATCGCCATATTTGCAATAACCTGATACCAGGGAAGACCAGATGTTAGAACTTCTCTTGGGGCTCGCATCAAACAGTTCCCTTCCTTCATTTAATCTCCCGGAATCGGCATACCCTGTAACCATAATGCCCCAAGAGAAATCATCTCTCTGGGGCATTTGTTCGAACACCTTCCTTGCTTCATCGATTCGCCCAGATTTCACCAGCTTAGTCAGATTTCCATTCGTGTCAAACAGCGAAAGTGCTAAACACGAATACCTAATCGTCTTTATGCTCCAATTACGATGACAGCAACTCTTGTATAAAAGGCGTAGCTTATGCATATCAGATAAGCGTTATCATCCAACACTTAAATTATGTGAACACATGCTTTACCCATCGGCGGACATAATTATACAAACCATTTTGTATACATCGATGCCGCCAAACCATTTTGTTGGAAAGTTTCTTTTATTCATTTTTTTTAAGGGTGGCAAAAAATCTGATTACACATTGGGTCTCAATGGAAAGTTTAAACAGGATGGGAATTTATTGATAAAATGGTAATTTGTGGGATTAAGTTAAGAGTTGGTCTCTTGAATGACGGTCACTATATAGTGACGAATGACTATATTGGAATATGGAAGGAAGGAGGTCCTTATTTGCAATTTTGACAAAAATGCACTATTCACTCACACGCACTGTTCACTCAGTTTATAAAACAAACATTTTAATCTAAAAATAGACGTTAGCAAACATATCCACACAGTCTAAAAAACAAGCATTTTATTCTAAAAAATAACCCGTTAAGCGTGAAATACAAGCATATTCTAAAAAACTATCTGTTTGGTCTAAAAAACACATTCAAGGGTGAAATTCAAGCATGCTCTATAAAACCATCTTTTTTTGCTTCAAAATACATGAACTCTAAAAAGCAACTTGTTAGCTGTGAAATGCAAGCATTCTCTAAAAAACAACCTGTTAAGTGTGAAATGCAAGCATGTTCTAAAAAACAACATGTTTGGTCTAAAAAACAAGCATTTAAGTGTGAAATTTAAGCATGCTGAATGCAATTTGCATAAATTACAGAAAAAATCCTGTCTCAAACTTCTTTGCATATAAACCCCGTCACTATATAGTGACCGTCACTTCCAAGACTAATTATTAAGTTAAATGAGATTATTTGGGAATGAGAAATAATGGGATAGGAATTGAAATCTCAAATTCCCATATTTCCCATTTAATGTAGAAATGATGGAAATGAGATGTGGGATCCCTTATTTTTTCACTATAGGTGATTTTTTAAAATTGATACTTATGTTTATGTTATCCATGATAAATGTCGAGAAATTTTATCGAGTTTACGAACCGATCAAGTTTGACTCAAATTGATCAAGTTCACGAACCGAATTCGAAGTCGAATTTGATCGAGTTTACGAAACGAGTTCGTAATCGAGTTCGAATCGAATTGATCGAGGTTACGAACTGATCTCGAACTCGAATTTTATCGAGATTACGAACTGAGCTCATATTGGAGTTGAGTTCGAATTCGAGTTGAAGAAGCGACTCGAACTCGAGTTGGAATTGAATTTGATCGAGTTTAGTCGGATGCCGTAGATGTTGTTACTGCACGTAAGATTATACAAGGTATTAGTATATTATTCAAGATGATTGTCATGAAACCCGCGAGTTGCTTTGAATATCGCATGACAAATTAGGATATAATAACGAAAATATGTTGATTGTAATTTGCAGAAACCTTTCTTGAATTCAGGGTTTTCGATGCATTATGGAACTCTTATGATCATTTATTAACTCAGTCGCGATTTTTCTTTCATCTAATTTTTCCACTATTGGTAAGAGCATCTCCAATGGTTGCATTTTGTACTTGCTTGGCAATTTTTATAAATTATTAAGCACTAGCTTACCATTGTTTTACTCTACACAAGCACTAGCTTTGTCAAGCAACTAGCCTTGGCAAGCAACTAGCTTGAATCTCATTTAGTAGACCCCACATCAATAATTCAATGTATTTGGTTGTGTATTAGAAATATGTGGGGTCATACAAGCTAATCTATACTATTACTAACCATTGGAGAATTTTGCAACTTGCTAGCAAATTAGCTTGAATTAATATAAGGTACAATGTAGTGTAGCTTACCGTTGAAGATGCTCTAATTCATTCAGCCGCCGACTGAAATTAAATATTCTTCTGATCACCTGTTGTCATGGCTTCATCTTACTTTGATTGGCATAAATTTTAGGGCTGAAAACTGTTGCTCATCTTCTCTCTTTGAGCTTATATATCATACCTTGTTTTTACTATGGAAATTCATATGTATATATGAAAATTGATATGAATAAAATATTATTTTTACTAATCAAAACAATGCATGTGAAATTTCAAATTAATATCCGCACTAGAATATATTTAAACAGAGAAGCAAGGATACGAAATCTGCAAAAGAGGTTTTGAAATTTTGAAGTAGACTACTTCGAACAGTTATGGATGTTATACAAGTCAAGATAATTTCAATGTTTTCGAAACTTGATTCTTAAAATTTTTATAATCATCACTTTTTATTGTTGTTTATTATGACAGTGGCATTAGTGTTACCGTGCCGAATACGGAAAATATTTAGATTTTTTATATCTTTGGAAACTTTTTATAGCCTCAACAAATTATAAGTCTACTTGGATAACTCTTGATCTTATTGGAAAAGCAAGAACAGTCTCAAAATTTCGTCAATGACGGTTTTAGTTTTTAAAAAATGAAATTAGCATTCATAAAAGGTTTTAAAAAGGATGTATTTTTGAAGAAATAAAACTAAAACTGTATAGGTGGAAATAACAAATTACGTGACTTATTATATAGTAAGAAGAGTATTGTTTTTGGAATTAAGGACATCTCCAATGTGAATGTCAATTTGATTAATATTGATTGACATGTCATTATGATTAGGGCTGTACAACCAGGTCAACCCGGCCCGGCCCGAATCTGGAATGACCCGGACCTAGAAATTAGAATATCTAAAAATCTTGGTTCAGGGCCCGGCCCGGTTGGACTGTTTCTTGAACCGAACCCGGTCCGAAATTTTTCCGGGTTTGACCCGGATCGGACCGGTTGACCCGGTTATAATCTCTATTACACTTTCTTTTATGAAAAGAGAATGCTTCCGTTAAGAATTTTACCATAGACCACTGTGTATCGATCTCCTTACCACTAGACCACATTTCTTTTTGTTAATAAATTGTGTGATTAATAAATATATACGGATGTTAAATTTATTTTAAAAACAAAACACTAAAGTTATACTTTTGGTGAGATTTGAACTCTGGTTATTTAATAAAAAAATGACAAGTCTTACCACTAGAACAAGATTAATTATGTATAATAATTGCATATTTATAATATATATAATCAGGCTCCCGGGTTTGACCCGGATCGGCCTGGAATCCGGAATGGACAAAAATGGTGACCCGGGACCCGGCCCGGAATGCAAAAAATCCGGGTCCGGATCACCAATTCCGGTCCCGGGCCGGGCCATTTTTCCGGGTTGACCCGGCTCATGTACAACCCTAATTATGATAGACTTTCCACCCAAAAGATTTCCTCCAAGGCAAGAATCTTTGAAAATAGTCAATCCTACGTGTTAAAATTTTCAAGAGACAATGTCAATAACAAATTTTATTTCTTAACACTTAATTTGACATTGTCTTGTATTAAATGAGGCATTAATTATCAAAAACTAACTTTTCTTGTGAATTTATCCAAATTTAAATTGTTAAAAAACAACATAATTCTAATGTAATAATATTTATTATTAATATATTTTATGTCGTATAGCATACTATTTTGTATAAATTTCAATTTTTATGCATATGTTACTTGAATATTTTAAAATTACCAATTTATTCTAAATAAAATTACAGTAATATTTTCTAATTATATTTTGCTTATAATTTCATATTTTAATTGAAACCGGGTTTCAAATGCTAAAATTTATAATCGCATGTATGTCAATAATATACTGTGTATTTCTATATTGTAATAAATTTTAATTAATATTATAAACCGATCTTACTACTTTCAATTTTATTTAAAATGAGCACTTTAAATAAATGCAGTTAACTGGTTTCCAGTTGGTAAATGGTATCACGTGTGTACGTACCCCGTAATACCCATTTGTAATAAGTAAACTTTTCTATAAATAGTAAATGGTATCATGGGCGTATGATTGTACATTCAAAATCTACTGTAGGTGCATTATATGTGGATAGAATGTGCATAATTAATTAAGTAGAACCTGTTGTTTGTTGTATACTTTAGTGAAAAAAGACATGTACATTTAAAAATATGTGGTTGTGCATTCCAAATTTACTGTATGTACATTACATATGCACTAAAGTTAAAACGAACAAACGTTACTGAGTAACACTAAAAGTTATTTTTATTTACAACTATAGGCGGCGGGGTACGTACACCCGATGTACGGTATAAATTGCGGGTTAATATAATAATTCAACACTACTAAGTCTCCAGAAAGTCCTATTTTCTGGAGCAATTAGGAACTATGGGGTTTTTATGCAAATAATTTTATTTCGGGGTTTTGGTGTAATTTTACCAAAATATGTGTGTATATAAGCTGGCCAGATCCAAAAGGCATTCATATTTTATTCCTTTTCTTTTCTCTTTTCAATGGCGATTTTGGGGGTGCGCTCTCTTTCTTCTCGAACAAACCCCAAATCTTCAATTCGTCCCTAATTCGTCTCTAATACGTTGGAATTCGATCGTATTATTCAAAGGTACGTTTATTTGATCGGAATGAATCTCATCAATTGATTGATTCCTTGCAATTTGACCTATTTACTGTTTTTTGATTTGAATGTTCCATTTGCTTTTTTACTGATAATATGTTCGATTTTGTTCATATTAATGGTGATTAAGAACAAGCTAGCCGCGGGAACAGTTGGAACCGCCGGATCTAAGAGCGACGTTGATCCGCATGCATCTACAGTGTACGAATCTACAGATCTGAATGGTAACGACGATTCGCGCTCTGTTCTTCACTTTCAGGCGTTTTCGATGTTGTTGTTGTTGAACGTGTTATTTTAATGTGTTAGAATGGAAATTTAACTTGATACATTGCGAATATAACATGAAGCTTTCATCACTGTGCTGATATGTGTATCATATTGTTTTAAGATGAAAGATTTGATACATAATATGCATATCAATTTTTGTATTTTACAACATCATTTTAACATGAAAGACAGGACATCTATCATAAAACTTTAGTATAGTGCTTTTATATGTTTCTTTTAAAAATGAAAGATTGGATATGTAGCAATTTTAACATGAAAGATTGGGTATGTAACATGGAAGTTTTCAGCACGTATTTTGTGTGTGAATTCTATTGAACATCCATATACAACATGAGAATCATAGTTTGAAACTATTTTTTGAATTCCTCTGATGTACAGGTGCTGGTGGTGCCAAAAAAATGCTTCCAAACCGAAGAAGGCCGTGAAAAGAGTTTCTGCGAAGAGGAAAGTTGTTGCCA
Source organism: Sherardia arvensis (assembly GCA_948330725.1). Lineage (NCBI taxonomy): Eukaryota > Viridiplantae > Streptophyta > Magnoliopsida > Gentianales > Rubiaceae > Sherardia > Sherardia arvensis. The sequence continues at coordinate 22,476,754 of OX415240.1, read as the reverse complement.
AAATGCAGAAGAGCACAACAAAGAAAGTTACTCTGAAGGTTAAGGTTGGTAATAAAGAAATAGACATTCAACCGAGTTTTCATGAATACTCTACACCTCCTTTAGTGAGTGACGAGGACGAGGAATATTGTGTACCTCCTGAGCTGGGCCAGAATGATCAGCCACCACAAATTCCAGCTCCTAGTGTAAATATGGTCAAGATTAAGCAGCCAGAGGTTGGAGCTGTTGTTGTGAAGAAAAAGAGAGACATGAAAGTAACACGGTTTGTGAAGTTTGTGGACGAAGATTAGGTTTATCTTTAGTTTCAAAGATTTGGTGTACGAGCTTTTGACACGACAAACTTGAATATGTTGAACATTTTTATTAAGATTTTAGTGTTTGCTTTGTTGTTTCATAAACTGTTTTTCACGTCTTTTATGAGTTTGAATATTTAACTTAAAAAGTCTCATTTCTATGGTAAAAGGTGTTTTTCTAACTTGACAGGATATGTTTCAACTTTACAACATTGTGTTTTTAACCTATAAGTTTATGTTCTTAAATTAAAAGATAGTCACAAATGTTAATAAATATAAAGGTTCAAAATATTACAAGATTCAAAGGTCGCCCACATATCACAAATGTAATTTAAAACAACAAATTCTGAGAGACAAAGTTCATGAATAATCGTGTATTTAAGTTACAAGTTCCGGTTCTTGACTTAAAAGGTAGTTTGTTAGCTACTGCGGTCTGCAACATTCTTTATAAACCATTGAAAAATCTCAAGTGTAATGTGACCAAAGTCTTCTTAGTTTATGTTAAAGGTCGCGCACACAGCATGTAAGATCACATTGCTAAACTAAAATAACTTTTATAACAACTGCAACTCAAACAAATATTAAACATTGTATATGTGACTAAACAGATCAATTGTTTAAGCAAAAAGATCATGTTTGTAACCATTCAACCAAATATTCACAGTAACTAAAATTTCTCACAGATTGCATGTTTCTCCTAATGATTACAAAATTCATAATTCAACACCAGTTATGCATAAACACCAATCTCAAAACAATCGTGGCTTTGGTGTTATTGTGTCAATCTTATTTTCGACCTTTCAAACTTCTCAGACACCAACAAGTTTTGCTCTGCTTTCTCCTTTACAGAAGCATGCATAATATTTTTCTACTACTACACCATCCACCACTCTCTGCGTGTGTTTTTTGTAACAAAATCCTAGCGCATTAGCATTCTTCTTGTACAGCATCTCCAATTCAACACGTGTGTCTCTTTCGACTCCTTCTAAGCATTCTTCAACCACAATTCCTGCAATTTCATACCAAATACCAAAACATCATATTCCTATGTTAAAATACCTGCACATTATGTTAATAGATTGTGATTATAGACTGCAAACAAAATTGGGTATTTGTCAATGTAAAATATTGAAGTTATGCGGCATAACTTAAAAGATTATGGTTATACACTAAAACATTACAGCTTATCCACACACCTTAAAAGACTGTTGTTATACACTATACTTCTTTAATTTAAAAGACTGAACATGTAGCAAAAAACATATATGACTTATCACTCTTAAAAACCTACTTATATCATAACATCAAGTAAATAGGTTTATGATAAAACTTACTGCATATATGTTAACTATTTGGAGTTATAAACTGAAACATCACTCATGTTATGGTTTTATATGCATTCAATCACTCAAGTATTTGCAGGTTCGCTGCAACATCAATCAAGTCTTCAAGTTCAAACGTTTGGGGTTATAAACTTTACCTTCAAATAATTGTAGTTGACCTTCTTCTGCTTCAGTCAATTCTTAAATCGGTTCTTTTTCAACAAGGTTTTCAATCTCTTCCTCACCCACAACCTGCAATTTTACCGTTCATGAATGATTACAGTTCGTGAATTGAATGATTACAGTTCGAAGATGAAACTTAAAACGATGATCGATGAAACATACCGGATTTTGATCGCTAGACATCATTATCTTCGATCCGATTGGAAGATTTGGGAAAATAATATTGTGATTCCGAAAAGCAATCGCCTGAGCGACTAGAGGAAGATTTAGGGGAAAATATGGGGTTTTATCATACAGTCACGTGCATCACGCACTACTGGGGTCAATGTTTGTAAAATTTATGAGTGCTGGCCCAATATTTTTTAATATTTCTATTTCGACCCCGTAGTTCCTATTGTCATAGGAAAGTAGGATGTTTAGGAGATCTTCTCATTCAACATTGCCAAAGAGAAGTTTGCATTGGAAAAAAAAAATAGAACGTCAAAATTCAAAAGTCATGTGCTTAGAGCATCTCCAATGTGATTGTCAATTTAATAAATTTTGATTGACACGTCATTATGATAGACTTTCTATACAAAATCATGTCTCCAATGCAATCCCCATTTAATATAGTCAATCCTATGTGTTAAAATTTTCAAGAGACAATGTCAATGAGAGCTTCTACTTCTTGACACTCAACTTGACATTGTCTTATATTAAATTTGACAATAATTATCAAAAACTTTCCTTATTTTATGAATTCGTCCAAATATAAATTGTTCAAAAACCTAATATACTTTATCTCATAAAACATGGTTAGTATAAATTTCACTTTTTATGTATATGCTACTTGAATATAATTGTCAATTTATTCCAAATAAAATTATAGTAACGACTTCTAAATTATAGTAATGACTTCTAAACATATTCTAGTTATATTTTGCTTATAAAATTTTGAATTTAGTTGAAATTGAATTTCAAATGCTAAATTTTAAAATTACTTGGATGTTAATAGTATGTTATAAATATTTTGTAATAGCTGTTAATTAACATTATAAACAAATATCACTACTTTCAATTTTATTTGAAATGAGTGTTTTGAATAAATATAAATTAATGGTTAAAATATTAATTAACATGTCCAAAGAGAAGTTTGCATTGGAGATAAAAAAACTTAGAATGTCAACATTCAAAAATTATGTGCTTATGTTACTTTAAAGTTCTATAATATCACGACATTTGTCACCTAAAAACATGGATGACATTCATAGCATTGGAGATGCTCTTATGTCGCTTTGAAATTTTATAAAAACATTATATTTGTCACCTAAAAATATGGATGACATTTTTGGCATTGGAGATGCTCTAAAGTGCGTAGGTTTGGGAAATAGTTTGACCGTCGTCGTTCCCAGAAAACTTGTCAACTATGGCCTCCAGTATCCCCTAAAAAAAGGAAGCAGCAAACAGACATTGCCACGACCTCAACATGGCTTCTGCATCCAATTCTGAAATTGAGTCCACTCAGCTTCTGGCGCCGCCGCCTAAGGACGAAGAACAGGTTTTGTTCCCCCTTTCCTTTTTTTTTTAATTTTAATTTCTTATTTATGGACTACTTCTGCTTGTACTTATCCCCTCTATCTCTGTGTTCAGCAGCATGTAGCGTCCACATTTCAGGAGCCTAAAACTGAGTCACTTATTGGGTAAATTTCTCTAACTATTGTTTCTCTAGTTTCAGTTTGTATGCTGCACAATCTTTTTTTGGTTGTTTGTATCCATGATTTAGCGTGTTTTTCTCTCTCTTTTAGTTGTGGTCATCTTTCAGTGATATAGTTTCAGGTTTTTCCTTCTTATGGAACTTGAATTATTATTCAATTAATGATTGACGTTATTGTTCAAATTATGAAGTTATTCACCTTTGCAGAATGTGTACTTTTTTTTTTTTTTTTTTGAGGAGCCTTTTGGGGCAAAGGAGATTGATTGGAATAAGCAGATGGTTCTTGTTCTCATCCCAATGTCTGCAATATTATCTAATTATCTTTATCTAATCTTAGCACCCAGCTTATAGATTTTTAATATTTTTTGGTTAAATGATGTTGTTGCCAATTCAAATTACAGATATGTACATCCTTTCCCTGGTTTTAGCTATGTGTATGCATCTTATTTGTAGGGAAAATTCTAACTTTATTTTCTCTCTTTTTAAATAACCAAATTCTGCATTATATAACGAGATTTTCTTATCAGCTATAGATGTAAATGAAAATTCTTAACTCTGGATGATAATAAGTGAACATTTCTTGAAGAAAATTTTCATTTTGGGGTTTGAGGCAAGTATAGAAAAACTGCTAGCATATATGCTCAGAGTACTTGTGAGTTGAATGGCTTCAAGCTTGCTAGCATAAAGGCAGCAATTGCTTCTTTATTTTTTATCCAAATTCTATATCCAATTGTTGTGAGGCGTGCTTGCTATTCCGTTATAACTGCCATTATCCTTTGTGCTTGTGGGCACTAGAGATAGTCTTGGATATGAAAACAATGGGCATCATAAGGGGGCTATAAGACTATAGGAGATAGAATTAACCAATTTGTTGCTGCAAAACACATTGTTTTCATAAAATTATCTTCTCTGGTTTGTCCAAAGACCTAAGCCCACTTTTAAGGTTATAACAACAGTAATTTAGCGGTGGTTATATTGGATCTAGTCATTATGTTCAGTCGTTTTGGCAGAGACGTGTAATCTCTTGATAAGGGAAAAAAGTTTAGGGCTAATTTGCTTGGAGTAAATAAAGGCCACCCTCCTTTCATAGCTGTCTTACTTGCTTAGTAGAAATTATTGAAAGTTTTCTCAAAAATCTCCCCACACAGGCCTTTCTATGTGGTTATTCGTGTATGATGAAACCAGAGTAACTAAGTTTCTATCCGGGGTTGGTTCATATATCACTGTTGCATTCTATCAAATCTTATGAGTTCTGTTTTTCTTTGAGTAATTTTATGTGTCATGTGACCTTTTGCTTTAGTGAAAAAAGTTGGCTAGTGGTCGTGACTTGAGTAGAAAGGGAATATGAAGCCCATAAATTGGACTATTTCAGAAATTAACAGCCCAACATCAGCCAGCAATTATTGGGCTTACCTAGTATTTGTGAACTATGTCTGCGCAGACCTTGACTCAAAAATTGTTATTGGGTTTTTCAGAATAACCCATACATCTTAGGATGGGATTCACCAATTTGCCCATTTATTGGGATACTCAATCTACCTGTATTACTTCCTCATATGCTTATCTCTTTGCTTGTTAGCCCTAATTCTTGATGCTATTTCTCCTCTCAAAGTCTCCATCAAGTAAACAGTGCCTCCTTATTTTTCAGTGATTTTCGACCACTTATAATTCGATTTTTCAGTGATCTATGTACCTATTCTGTATTCACTATGCTTTAATTTTTCTTTGATCTTGTTTCGGATGAAATTCGATTCTTGATGTTACTTGACAATCAACAAGAAATGGAATTTTTCTTCAATCTGTTACTATAGGAGAGTAAATAGGGCTCCTGATCTTTGTGCTCGAGTATAGAGGCGCACACCTTACATTTTGCTAAGACAATAGAGCTGTTAATTCCTTAAGGATTAAAACATAAACTAACATTTTCCGTTACCTGCATAAGATTTTGTAAAATGTTCAGTAGCCTGAATAATGTTCGTGCTACTCTTCATTGCAGCAAGTCTTACAATTCTACTTGAGGCAAATATCTAGCCGAAGTTTTGCATGTAACATTAGCATTTCAGAGCTGATCTTGGTCATAACTATCTTTTTCAATTTTGTAGGGATATGGACAATCGGGAAGAAAAAGAGAAGCTAGAAAGGAATTTTGCTGAAATGAATGACTATATGACGGCCAAGTACTTCTCTGACCAGACTGTTTTTGGAGGTAAGGCCATGAAATGCTGCCGACAGTACCACAATTTTTTTACATATATGTAGCCTGAAAGCATATCTAACTTTCCACCCTTTGCTTGCTTGGTCCCAATATATATATTGGTATATCATTTGTAATATTTGGTATCAGACTATTTGGTTCTCAGCTTATTCTGTTTTTGACTGGTCTCATAACGCTCTCAAGATTTGTTGAACCTTACATCCCTGCACTCTGAAGTTTTAAATTGGAAGGGTGGCCAGGAAATGACTTTAGTGAGATAATCTTTAGGTGTTCCCTTCTTTCATATGCTTTACTAAAGAATCTCAGACTTGTGATCAACTTGTGCTATGTTTAATCTTGTTACTTTCTGATGTGCACTTGGTGTGTCCACTCGATTATGCTATTTTTTAAAATCTTGTGTCATATTCATTTTTTAAAATCTTGTATCATTGAAAAGGTACAATATTGTTTTGTAGTTCTACCAGGTGAAGTGAAATTAAATAATAGCATTTTATTATTGTTGATTTCAACGGCTACTTGGACTGATATTGTGAGATTGGAAATTTTGCTGATTTCATTTACAACTTTTATAGGCAACATTTATGATGTCAAAGTGACTAGTGATGGCGAGACAATGAAGGCAAGCAGATTTCGTCCGTGTGAATCATTTGCAGATCCTGCAAATTTCCTGAATCTGCTAAACAATGTGCTCAAGGCTGAGGAAGGGTGTGCTCCTGAAAGTTCCAATGGGAAGCAGTCTGCTGGCAAGAAGAACTGATGCAGCGTCATTCTCTTGTGAAAAGGGTAAAATGGTGTCATTGCAGCTAAAAGGAGTCATTGCGAACTCTTTTCCTGTATATTAAATATTGTTTTAAGAATCTAATACAGTAGGAAAGGGAAGAGTGGGTTCTAATTCTAACTTGAGCCAGTTCTGTTGGTGTATATTTAGCAACACACATGCATGAACCGCGTATAAATAAAACATAGGCGTACAACTAAAACATCAGCAGCTGGAGAAGCCGATAGGTTAGAACAAATATGTTTTATCAAGATCAATATATGTACATATGCACAAGAAACAATAATAGGAGAAACCTGTGAGATTCTTCATTATCAGTAGGCAACTCAAACCTGCAAACAGGACAAGTATTCCATGATTGCAGGGTAACTTAGCCCACTCCCATCTCATGCTTGCAAACAAACACCACTAATGGTAAATTCTCGACTACACACATGGCAGCCGGTGGAGCGTATCATAATCGACGGTCTCCACTTCACTGAATCCTTCAATGGGCTCGGAAATTGCAACTGAATTCTTCATCAATGAATTCTATCACAGAATTTCATCCAATTTTATCATACATATTCAGATCTTAGCGGCGTTATCAAATATCGCTAAACAGTGTTACAAGTCAGAAGGTGAGCATCAACGTGGTAAGTGGCGTACGGCGGTTGTGGAGTGGCATCTGTCAGAGGGTGTGGAAAAGAGACGTGAAGATTTGGAGACAAGGACCCATAAAGTTTTAGTCAAAAGTCATGGTTTTACGATGACTAATTAATATTCATGGAATAGTATTATAATATTGAACTCTCATTTGTAATATAATAACTGATCTAACATTTAGTTTAATTTTTTTTTTTTATGGAAATAAACTTCATTAAAATCAAAAACGACAAGTACAATATAGGCCTTCATTCTCAAGTCCGATCTAACTATAGGAAATAAAACAGAAATTTAGATCCTATCTAGTCTTCATGTCCAGCCAAAATACTTCTACATAGATCAGCAGCAGGTAGAAATCTGTGCTGAAATATTCTTCCATTCCTTTCGAGCCACAGGTGATAGAGAGCACTCACAATGGAGTACAAAGTTTTCCTCTTAGACCTGCCTGCACAGCACCTGAGCAATTTTTTGAAACTTCTGATATTATCTCCCCGCTTCAATTTCTGAATTTTTTGAACCTCCTTTGAGTAAGGGCATTGGAGGAATAAATGAGAAACAATTTCATTAACCATTCCACACAGACAGCAAATACTGCTTTGATTTTGTAACATCCCTTTAGATTGGAGTCTATCCACAGTAGACAACCTCCTCTTCACCATGATCCAGAGGAAAAATGAATGCTTTGGTTGCAGCCCTGTCTTCCATATCATTTTAGCTACTCCCTCATCTTTCTGTACACCTTTAAAGATATCATAAACTGCTCTTGTGCTAAAGGTACCATTCAACCTTACACAGCTGCTAATCATTGGCTTGATTCTTTCCTTTAGCCTCACCAAGCCCTTCCATCCCCAGCTTAGATGAGCTGAAACATCACAGTAATCCAAGAAATCATGTTGCTTCAGGTAGTATGCCTGAATCCACTTCACCCATAGAACATCTTTTTTACTAGCCAAATCCCAAACCAGTTTACAAAGTGAGGCTACATTCCATATTGAAGGATCTCTCAAACCAGCCCCTTCTCAATTCTTAGCTACACATAAAGTGTCCCATGCTACAGGTATCAACTTCCTCTTGCCTTCCTCTTTTCCCCACAGATAATTCCTGCAACAAGTAATAATTTTGTGATGGATACTCTCAGGGATCTGGAAAGCATTAGCCCAATGGCGTGCCATACTCAGTAGAACATAATTAATGAGTTGATTTTCCTTGTGATCTTATCTACAAGCATATCACAGCTGCTCCTTGACCATCTCCCAGTAGTAATAGGAATCCCCAAATACTTGACTGGAAATTCCCCTAATACCACATTTAGAGTAGTTGTGAGTAGATTCATTTCCATTGCAGACATCCTGGAGAAAAAAACCTCTGACTTGGCTTCATTTATGGCAAGCCCTGTGGTCTTCCTGAAATCATTCAGAACATGTTTTATACCATGCATGGATTTCTGATTTGCCCTGCAAAATATGAGCAAATCATCAGCAAACATAAGGTTGTGAACTCCCACCCTTTGGCATCTCTGATGATAATCCACCTTCTTCATCTTCATAGCAAGCTGAAACTGCCTTGTAAGGTACTCCATGCCTATAAAAAACAGCAATGGTGACATGGGATCACCTTGCTTGACCCCCCTTCTACCATCAAAACAGCCTGTACAGTTTCCATTGAGTGAGATACAGAAGTTTGTATTTATCACACATTTTCTGATCCACTCAATGAAAACAGGAGGAAACTTCAGTGCAGCCAGCCAGCCAAACAAAAAACTCCAGTTTAGTGTATCAAAAGTTTTTTGCATATCAATCTAGACCATGCAACTTGGTACTAGATCCCCTTCCACTTTGTACTTACTTAACAATTCCTGAGTGAGTAAAATGTTATGGATAATGTTTCTCCCCTTCACAAATGCCCCTTGGTTGCTGTTAATCAGAAAGGGAAGTACCTCACCTAGTCTGTTACTTAGGATTTTAGTGACCACCTTGTATATTACAGAGCAACAGGAAATAGGCCTGTAATCCTTAGCTCCCCGTGGCTGGTTAATTTTAGGAATGAGGGTGAGCACTGCCCTATTAAATTCAGAGGGAGGAGTGACTCCATTAAAGAAACTCCTAATTCCAGTGTTGAAATCAGTCCCTATGATTGGCCATGCAGCTTTAAAAAATTGGCTTGTGTAACCATCAAACCCTGGACTCTTGGTTGAACCTATACTGTTAAGAGATCTCCAAATCTCATTGTCTGTAACCCTCTTTAACAATTGTACCTGCATTTCCACTGACAAAACAGGGCCCTGCTGAACTGTGAGGTTATCAATGTTAATTTATGGGGGATAGCTGACTCCCAGTTGCCCCTGGAAGTATGACAGCAGATGCTGCTCCACTTGTTGTTGGCCTGAGATCACTGAATCACCCTCCATCAAGGTAACAATATGATTCTGATATTGTCTCCTCCTCATTGCAGAGTAAAACAACTTGGTAGGTCTGTCCCCCTCTCTCAGCCACCTCTCCTTGGATCTTTGTTGCAAAAACAAAAATTCAGCTTCTTTAAGTGATTCTGCAACTCTCCTTGCTTCCTGCTCCTTTACCTGGGCATCTGTGTTCTTTGGATCCTTATACCACTCCTCATAACACCTCTCCCATGCTACTGTTGCTTCAGCTGACCTCTTACCAATGTCAGAATACTCAACCTTATTCACTTTATTAAGGCTTAATTAAAGAAGCCCTAATACCCTATATAAGTCTGAGATTGTGAGTATTTTGTGTTGTTGCCAAGCTAACCTAACAAGGTTCAGAAACTGTGGAGAGGATGTCCACATGTTATAGAACTTGAAAGGCTTCTTGCTTTTCTTTTCTCCTCTCCTCCATTGCAAAAGAAGGGGCAAGTGATCAGACAATACATGAGGTTTAATTTCATAGTACAAATCAGGCATGCCTATCAACCAATCATCATTCACAAAAGCTCTATCAAGCTTAATGTGAATCAACTCTCCTACCTCTCTCCTGTTACTCCAAGTGTACATAGAACCACTGCATTTCATAGGATGTAGATTAGCCTTCTCCATTGCTCTTCTAAATTTGTAAACCTCTTCTAGCCTCACATCATTCCCTCACATTCTATCCTCCAACTCCAAAGGGCTGTTAAAATCTCCAATTACCAACCAAGGATAGTCCTGATGGTTTGAAGTCTTAATTTGCCTCCAGAGCTTCTTCCTCAAACTTTCATCATTCTGTGCATAAACCACAGTCACATAACACTGCAACCCTCCCTGCTTCACTTTACACAGACAATCTATCCACTGATCCCCAACACTCAGGATACTAATGTCATAGTAATCTGTCCTCCACATTAACCAAATTCTTCCTACCCTTGCCTCCTTACAACTAGTAACTAGTTGCCATTCTAGCCCTAATCCTTCCCACACCTCTTTTTGTCTTTTTTCATTGACTTTGGTTTCAAGTAAACCAGCAAACCCCACATTTTGTTGCATACAATACTGTCTGCACCCAATCTGCTTTTGCTTCTTATTCAAACCCCTGACATTCCATATAAGTATATTACTTCCCATAAGGAGGGTCTGGTGGTTTAGTGAATGTATTTCCACTTTCCATAGCACTTCTGATCCCAGCCATTGCTCTGGTTACTGGTTTTTCCTTCTGAGGAAGAGGTTTTTCCACAAGGGGCTGCTTACCCTCTCTCTGATGACTAGGAGCACTAGTAGTAGCTTGACTAGAAGCACTGGTAGTAGCTGGCATGGGAGACTTTGACTGTTGAGTATTAACAAGGGACTGAGACACTGGAATTGGCACATAATGCCTAGCTACAGGTTTCTTTTCCTTCCCCTTTTTAACTGTTCTTGGTTTCCAAGTACATTCCTCTCCTGAGTGTCCCATGGTATGGCAGTTAGTACAGCTAATACGCTTCCATTCAAAGATAATTTTCTGATACTGCACCACCTCATTCTCATCTATGAATGCCAATTGTTCAGGTATAACTGAACCCACCTTCATCTCAATTAATATCCTTGCAAAATTCATCCTATCAAGTTCCAAAGTAGCCTGATCCAACCTGAGTGGGATCCCCAGGGTACTGACCAATCTACACAGTATACTAGGCTCCCAATACACCATGTCCAGCCCTGGCAACTGTATCCATACTGGAACTGAATCAGGTTCATCAAAATCATAATTCTGCTTCCAATTCTTCACTATCACAGGCTTACTATTTAGAAATAGCATTCCCCTTTCAACTGCACTCACTCTCATGGCCTTATTCAGGAACTTTACCATAAAAATTCTAGGTTTAGCCTGCCACACTTTCTCTACTTGATTCCTCCAATTTCTTCTTAAAAATGCATCAGCAATAATTAAAGGAGGATGGCCTCCTAGGACCTTGCACACCACTACATTTTCCCATTTCCTCATGCTAGTTTCTACTTCTAACTTAGGTATCTTAGCCATCAACACACTCTCAACAAGATCAGGTGGATAGAACTTTACCTCAAGTTGCTTTTCCAGGAACAGATTAGCCCATCTTGCTCCCTGTACTGAAACTTCTTCAAGGTGTTCCATTGGTTCCTTAACCACTTTCTCCAAGCTGGTTTCCACTTTCTGCTGACTCTCCTTTGTCTGGGCCTGTTGGGATTTCAGCACCACTTACTCCGATCTCGGATGTGGACAAAGATCCTTCAACCCAGCCATTTCTGCATCTCTCCGAGCTAGGAAATCATCCCGCTCTATATCAGACTCCGAGAACTGCTCGTCTAAGTTCCGATTTGCCTTCCTCGCAACTACCACTCTCCGACTGGTTGATTGCTTCTTCTTGAGTGACTTCCCCATGGTGGCAGATCTGGATCACCGGATCACCGGTCAATCAATTGGAGATCGCACACAGTAAAAAGTGTAGTCGCACATAGTGGAGACCTTTTGGTAATGATGTTGATCTAACGAGACTCTCATTTTGTTAATTATCTTTAGATAAATTAGATATTACTTTTACTTATTGCCAATGACAATGTTGATTCTTCGGCGGCGTTACACCGACGACAACAAGATGGCTAAAATCAAATGAAAATTGGATGAAAATTGCTCTTCCACTATGGATGATAATATTCCCTAAAATTATGATGAAGAAGACAAATTCTGTCACTTTGCGGAGTTGAAATGTAGACAAGAATTTCCTAAAAAACATGTAGATTGTATAATTTGTAACAAATATATTGTTGGCTTGTAAATAATTCGTACAAAACTACTAAAGGGTATCTTAGTCAAGTATACTCAAATACGGATCTAGCATGTTCCTATTTTTTATCTAGTTCTATTAAAAATATATACCTTTAAAAGTTGGTCTCTTAAGTGACCGTCTATGAATAAGACTGAGACTAAAGTATATAGGCCTATCTATGCAAAACATAGAGGGGCCTTTTTGCTATTTAGGTAAATTTAGTGAATTCAAACTTCTCACGCGCCATCCTCTCCCCTTTAGATCGATCACCATACCTTTCCCAATTTTGGGATCTGATCACCATCCCTTTTCCAGTTTTTCAGTCCCCATTTATCCCCAAATTCAATGACAAATTTCTGTGCAAACTCTCGTCTGATTTCATATCTTGGGAACCTGGCAATCAATTCCAAACCCCAACTTGTATCGGAAACTCGTCGGAGGAGAGATTGTATGAGAAATCCTGATGTTGCCCGTCTGGTGGCTTGAACATGGGATCCTCTTCTGCTCGCACCTACTCGATCATGCAAGATAGAATCACCGGGTACCCGAGGGTAGAACCTCCGGCGTGATGATGAAAAGTAGGTCTTAGAGAGAAAAGGGAATTGACTAGTGATTAGATTGTGATCACTTACTTAGAATAGTATCATTGGGGCACTATTTATGCAATTAGTCTCTCCACGCTCATCACTTGGCTATCCCAATTTTCGGGTGGTCCATCCTCCGGGTCTTTCCACAATAGCTGACGTCACTCGTGGATCTGGGCCTATGGTCTGATAAAGAGAAAGGTAAATATGTTACCTTAGCTACTGGCCACATATTCATCCACTCCTCATTTGCAAAAGCTATGTCCAATCTTTCCACAATTGTATGTGGTCTATCTTGTGAGTTAGTCCAAGTATATCATAGGCCTTCAGAATCCAGCTCTTTTAAGTTGTGCTGTCTGATAAGATTCAGCAAAGCATGCTGGGGAGTTATATGTACAAGTGATCCCCTCTCTTATCAGATTGGGAGAGTACTTGGTTGTAATCTCCAATCATTATGCAAGGAAAAACACTAAAGTAATGCAAACTAGCCATGTAATTTCAAAATGCAGGCCTTTCATGGATAAGGGGAGGGCCATAAACAGCTATTAGGCACCATCTCTTTCCAGAGGCATTTTTAACTAAACTAATGATGCAATTACTAGATGCAAATTCTACTTCTATCTTGCTAGACCAAAAGAAAGCAATGCCACCTGATATTCCAACTGCATCCACCACTTTGTTATTCTTGAAATACATTCCTTCTTACCACCAAACAAAATGACTCTCCATGGCTTTAGTTTCTAGCAGGTAAAGTATGTCAGGCTTATGATGGTGAATTAGCTGGTTGATCATCTTCATTGTAGGAGCGTTGTTGCAGCCCCTACAGTTCCACAAAGTATGTCAGGCTGCTTGGGTGGTTGATTTGGTTCAACCATCGGAAAACCTGATGTCGAAGGCATGTCTGGGACATCCAACTGCAGCATTTAAGCTCTTCTGGAAGACACCTCTTCCTCCCCATCACTGGTATCCACCTCCACTTCTAGTTCTGGTTCCTCTTCTTCTAATTCAGAGCTGCTGACCACCGCCACTTGGTTTCCACCTTGTAGCTCTTCCTTTTGTATTTAGCTTTCAGCTTGATCCTCAGCTATAGAGGGTGATTTCACATCTTTGGTGACTCTGATGACATGATTCAGCACTACCTTCCTTCACTTTTGTGGAGAGAGCATTGGCACACGCAAGATCTCTGAATTGTTGTTGATAGCTGACCTCGTCCTCTTTTCTCCTTGCAACATTGACGTTTGTGTGATCGGCTCCGACGATGCGCGATGTATTCCTCTCACATTCCAGTTGTAGGTCACATCTACCATCTCTTCTGTTGAACAACATTTCTTGGCTCCAAAACTTCCTCATGTTCCTGTTTGCCTTCTTCTTGCACATGTTCCAATCTCGCCTCAGTTCCTTGATGATCTGGTATTAGTGGTGTTCCTGTTGCTGCCCTGGATGACTAGCCTATCTCAAATTGAGGCTGGGATCTAATTCTCCTCAGGGTGAATGGTGTGCATCTCTTCATTGCAGGTCTTATTCTAGGCCTTGCAGGCAACTTAGCCTTTTTCTTCTGTCTATCCCCATTCTCTTCGGGATCTTGTTTGGTTCTCTTCTGTCTTCTCTGCCTACCAATCGCAATTGACGGCCCCCTTGGCGGGTTGTCTCCGCTGCTCTCCTCCTGGCTTGTGGCAGATTCAGAGTCATTGTCATCTGATGACACAATTATCAGGTCTTCCACCCTGGGATCCACAATTGATCTTGTCCATGAATCTGATTCCGGGTCGAGGACATGGGGAGGACTCTATGGAATGGCTCCACCCCACCCGGGTATAGCTCCCGCACCTTGAACTCTTACTCCCAACCTAATCATATCTCTGTCTGAACGGAGTGCAGCCTCCAAAACCAAAGACATAATTCCTTCTGCGACCATGGGATCTCTCAAGACAATTGTCACTGCTCTCATTTTCTCCATCATGGCCCGCTTCATATTCTCCTGTTGTCTCACCCAATCTCCCATGTTTTTCATACTGGAGCCACGCATTTGTGGCGAGAAATTTTCTTGGTCAATTTGCATGTCCATTGGGACCATTTGAACCGGGACTTGTCGTGGAGAGCTTGTTCCTGGCTCAACAGGGATTTCCCGCGGAATTCAAAATACGGATAAAAAATTGACCGCCTTAGCTGAAAAAGGTTCTTTAATTACCTCACCGTTGAATCAATTTACCAAATTGAATCATTCTTTATATATTAATAAATTCCACATTATATATTGTTCCTTAAATTAGGCCATCATTAAATTAATTTACCAAATCAAACCATTGCTTATATATTATTTAACCTCACCTTATATATTGTTTCTTTAAGTACGTATCCGTTGAGTTAATTTGGAAACCGAATCAAATCATTCATGTATATAGAACATTATGTATAGTATATTGTTTTCTCTTGTATAACAAATCAGTATAAAAATTCACAAGCGTGGACTCTTTGACGGGCACGATCTTACAGCCGTTGGGATGGGGACGTCAATTTGTCTATTTCGATTGTTTCCCGCGAGATCATGATGAGAGTATTTGAACATCAGATATAGCCTAATTGCCCATGCTGGCTATGTTGGTGCATTTGAGCTCCCCTGCTCTATGAATTTCTGGGCAGGAATAATATTGGTGCAGAGAACTTGAGCTCCTCTAATTAGCCTAATTATATTATCTCTCTAATTATATTTGGTGCAGAGAACTTGGCATTGGTATTGTTGTGTGTAGTTCTATTGGTAAAGGGTTTTCTGGCTGATTTCAAATTAAGGGATTATCGATTTCATGTAAATTTTGATTGTGAATTCCAGGTTGAGGAGACGTCCGCATTGATGTTCCAGTGCAAGGAGGTCGTCATGCATCTTTTGGGTCGAGCAGCAAATGTACATAGTATCTACTCTCTCAAAATTCCAGGTAATTTATTTCATATATAATCGTGTTTGATTTAAAAATCATAAAAAGATAGAATTTACTTTTACATGTTAGGGTTTGCTTCGTTAAATATTTTGTACTGAGACTTATTACTGCATTGTTTTAAATTTTTTGCCATGCTGCATTGTTTTTTGTGCTTTATTACTTTGGACTGTGTGAAGGAGGAGTACGCGGCAGGGGTTGATGAATATGCTCCGATTTTTGAGAGTTTTGAAGAGGCTAACTCTTAAAAACGCTCATTACTCCCGCTGCATGTGTTCATCTTCGGAATCAACTTATCACCGTGACAAAAATAATTGATTATTTTAGAGATCTACTTTACATGTTTGTGATGCAATGATTGTGCAAAGATGTGACAATAGGTATAGGTTTTATTGAATTAAGTTACTTTTTTCCTTTATTTTAGAATTATACGATGCCCTAAATATATGTCACACAACTGCAGATAAACTCGCAACACAGTTGTCAACGAGAGTTCAATTACATCATGGTGAGTGTAAACGCTTCACTTTTAATCTCTTGAATTTACTCCAAATTCTGGACCCGCTTGACCAATTATATGGATGTTGAATGCGTAGAGTAATTAAGTTTGCTTTGTATTTTCATAAAATTCTATTGTTGGACAACTTTTTTAAAAATATGGTTTGATTATATTTTTCATGAGAAATATTCCAGGCTGTTTAGGTTTTCACATATGGTGAGGTTGATCTATGAAGGGAGAGACGTCGTTTCCACCGTTCTTTACAGCAAGGTGTCTATCACATTAAAAGTAGATATCTTGAGAGTTTTATCCAGAAGACCAGAACTATATTCAGATGCGGTGTATCGGACACCCAAAATAAAATAAAGGAAATATGGTGTCAATTCATGCTAAAATCATTACTCCTGTGTTGTCAGAGCCTTTATATATATGTGGAAAATATTGCAATAGTTTTCATAAAAGGGCATTAGGGCCTGTTTAATTTTTCGAAACTGAAAAATACTGAACTGAACTAAAATAAAAAATATTGAGCTGAACTGAATTAAAATTCAATTGAATTTTTGATAAAAAAGTTTTATATTAAAAAATTTTATTACAAAACAAGTCATTCATAATAAAGTTATATTGAATTGAACTTACCAGAACTGAACTGAATTGAATAAACAAATCACTGCATTAATATAACTAAATAAGCTAAATTTTATCAAATCATATTCATTCAGAACCGGACTTATAATAAACTAAACTTAGATAATAAACAGAATTGAGCTGAAGTACACAAAACATAATCATTAAGTTTTTTCAAATTCAATTATAAAAATTAAAATATTATTTACGTAAATTTATTTTAAAAAATTTAAAATTTTAATAAAACTGAACCGAATTATTAAAATTGGGATGAAACGCAAAATCTAATATAAGTTAACCAACATTTTATTTTAATGAATTTCATGGAATTTAGCAAATGAAAGTGAATTGAATTCTTTAAATGTGAACTAAGGTGAAATGCAACAATATTACAATATTAAACAATGCTAAATTAATTTTTTTATCAAGTTTAGAGTCTACACAACTGAATTAAATTAATAATAAAATTTGACTACAAAACAGGGTATAAATATTTTTAATTTATAAATTTCGTACATATTATTATTTTAAAAGTACATAAAAAATCGCGCAGCGCGCGGTCCGGTTAGCCTAGTTTTTTAAAAACAAGTCCAAGCGGAAAGTTTTTGGAAAAGTGGAATTTGAAAGTTCACCAAATTATATAAAATTCTATTTTTGGTCCCAAAGTCCAGACTTGCAAAATCTTAAAAATTAATCAAAAATTTTGTTTCAGACTTACAAAATCTCAATCCAAACAAACAAAGTTTTTGAAAAACCAGACTTTCAAAAACCGAAATAAAGGGTGTGTTTGGTTGGGCAAGTTTTTGCAAAACTTGGACTATCTAAGTCCAGTTTTGTAAAATCTTGTTTGGTTCACCAAGTTTCTCAAAATCCAGACTTGCAAAATCCTAAAAACCAATCAAAAATTTTGTTTCATACTCACAAAATCCAACCCAACCAAGCAAAGATTTTGCAAAACCAGACTCTCAAAATCCCAAATAAAAATCCAAACTCCCAAAAATCAAAAACAAAAACCAGATTCTCAAAAAGCTGACGAACCAAACACACCCAAAATTCTCACCAACCAAAAATACACCCTTAACTTAAGGGAATAAAAGAAAAACATTTAAAAAGGGAGGTCCTACCGGGAGTCGAACCCAGGTCGCTGGATTCAAAGTCCAGAGTGCTAACCACTACACCATAGAACCGTAATGTCAACTTTTCCAGTAAAAAGCATTATGTCCAATCAAATTTCTTACTTCTATTCTTCCCCTTCTTGGTAAACCAAATAGTTATAAAATGTCACATTTATTCTAAATAAGTTTCTACAATCATACTCTGTTTAACAATAATTATTAGTGATATTTCTCTTTTATCCTCTAAAAAAATTAAAACATAACATAGATAAGTCAAAATCAACTAAGAAACTTTGATTAGGATGAAATGACTAGGGAGTATGCATGACATGGGGATTAAAAACTTAAAATACATTGAATTATTGACGTGAGAATCAATATATCATTACTTCTTCGAAAATATCCAAAGCGAGTAGAGCAGCTAGTTCCAATACAAGCATTTGCTCACAAGAGATAAAAGGCAAAACCTGCAAAGTAATATATATCTAGCCCTAGGCTCACTTTTCAGTCTTGGTTTTTTTTAGAGAGCTGAACAAGGAGGAGCTTTCTTGCGCGTTTGATTTTCTTGCAAATGGATTGGATGGTCGGATAGAAACTATGGGACTCTCTTCTGGCCCCTTCTTCAGCAGACTCATTCTTTCTCTGATATTCTTCAACTCCACAGGCTTATCAGTCGTCACTGGTTCTTTTCCCTTTCCACTCATAGGCTGCCCCTCTTCTTTTACTTTTCTTTTCAAGGATGGTAATGATGATAAGGATGGAGAAACAGTTTCTACTTTTGGACTGGTTTCTGCATAGCTAGGCCTGGTATCAGAGGCTGGAAGAGTAAGATTTTCACTTTTGAGGTTATGATAGGGGACTGTCATACGTCTTGATTCATTCATTATCCTCTCCTGCATGTATGCAAAGTGATAAATCATGATTATCCAATAAAAACAAGATTTATGGGCAACTCAAGGTTTGCTATCAAATCCTAAATGACTTTGGTGTACCTCCAGTATGGTATTAAAGCGCTCAGCCAAGCTTGGCAATTTCAAATCTGTAGCCAACTTTACAGCACCTCTTACTGATTTTTCCATGTAAAGAAGTTTCACGAGTTCAGTAGCTCTCACTAGCTTGTCACCTGATTTTACCAAAATCAATCAGGAAAATATATAAATCGTAGATCCATTAATTTCTAAAGAATTTAATGGGAAACATGTTCCAATCCATTCCAAGCTACCACCCAAAAATTATAACGAGACTAACCAGCGCAGCATGATCCAATAAGCTTCAAGGTGCATCTGTCAAAAGCTACTTCTGTGTTGAATGCTTCATCATCTAGTGACCCAGTGTCCTGACCAATAGCAGCAGCTTCCTCAATTTTTTCCTGAATCTAAACAAAAATATCCAAGGAGCATTTCAGCTTCAACATGGTTTTTCCAACATCACAGGTCATAATAGTAGACAAAACAGAACACATTTTTAACATTTAGTGTTGAATGTTAGGTGATAGCAGTCTACGATTTTGGTACGCCTAGAGCATGCTATTTTGATGGGTGATTACCTGGAATAGATGCATGTTCTTCAGAATAAATTCATTTTCAAGCCTTTCTGCACCAGCGAGATTGGAGGCAGCAAGAGGAAATGAATGATCGAGCAAAGTGAGAAGTGGCTTGGGAGTCACCTGGAATATATTAGGTTGAGTTATTAAAGAAGGTGCAATATTATGAAGTAAATGGAAGTCAACAATACCTGTGGGAATGATAAAGGAGATTTGCAAGCTATGCAAAACACCTTTGCAGCATTGAATCCAACCACCCAGTAATTCTCATCAGACTTCTTCAGTGAACTAGAAGTACAAAACAATTATTGAGTTATTCCAGTAGATATATGACCAAAGAAATAATTATAAATATTCACCTGAAAAGTGGGAACCAAGAACCTCCGTACTGATTTGTAAAAACTCTCAATACACCCTGCAAATTAAAGTACTATTTTACTAAATTTGAACCAACTTAAAGCTTGGAAAATATTGACGCAAGAATCCTAATAAAACACACACCTTAGAATCAAAAGAACCAAGCTGGCCTTCTTCACCAAAACCAAACCAGGATAAACATGAACCTGGAGTAAGAGGAAGATGTCCTCTACTTAACTGGGTTGCACTTGGAACAGCCAAGAGCCTAAACTCAAGCATCTGCAAAAAAAGTATTGGCGTGAAAATGTAGAACCATTTAAGCACCAAATATTGGGGGAAAAGACAGGCTTCCACCTGCTCATTCGTTGGAAGGGATGGAGAAGAATGTGAAACAACAGCAAGTTTATCCTCTAACCCGACCAACGTCACCACTGGTCCATCTAACGAAAGAATATGCCTCTGAATAATTGATAGCAGAAAACACAGTTGTTAAAAGATATATGGTCATGAGAATGTTATTGTTTTGCTCAGTTATAATATGGCGTCGATGGTTATCTCTGGAAAAAAAAACATTCAGAAAGCCACAAGCATTGAGCACAAGGTACACACCTGTAAGCCACCCTCGGTGAAGATACGAAGAAAATTGCAACTAGTAGCAGCAGCTACCCAAGAATTTCCAAGTGCCACTGCCTTTACTTCTTCATCTTCAAACCTCATGGACCACTAACAAAAGGTCACCCCAAAAAACCAAAGGTGAATAGCAATAGAGAGTAAACAAGACTGGGGGTGAAAATGGGATAAAGAACGTTGGTACTGTACACTCTGAATTTTTAGCGTACCTCACTGTTTGTTGCCCAGCAATTGAATGGATTATACATAAGTGTGCTCATATTCTTCTCACCCTTGCATGGATTAGCAAGGACATATCCCTTCTCATTCAAACAAGCCATAGTGCAGCCAAAATAATCAGTGATTGCCTTCACTCGAGGGCCATTACCAGTGTCATGGAAGTCAATCTGTAGCATCACCAAATATCATCATCTACTGACTAATATATGATAAAGTTACACCCTTAGCTAACCAAAAAGAAATTTCAATCAGAGTACCAGAAGAAGAAGAAACTAACGAAAAGGAAACAAAATGTGAAAGTACCTATTCAAATTTGAGTTTGAAAGTACATATGGGGAAAATACATACCTCTATATGGGAAGAGTCTCCATTGTCCATGATGGTTATACTTCCTAACATGTTATAGCACAGAAAACGCCTTTTCCCAGGCTGAACAGGAGTAGCTCCAGGTTGAAAAGGCTCTTGCATTTTTGTCTGGGAGTACAAAACTCTTCCCTTGGACTCGTCCTTCCTATGATCAACACTGTGTTTTTTATCAGTATATATCATTTTCTGGGATTCCACCTTTGGAGCCAAAACCAAATCATCATTTGTATCATCTTCCCAGCTATCAGCAAATGAAGATTTTTTGCATAACCTTTTTCTGTTCAGGGCCTCAGCTTCATCATTGCTTTCCTCACCAGTGTCACTCAGACTTCCAGATGCACCTGGTTCACCATCTTCATCAAAGAACAAGAGCCCATTTGCTCCTACACTAGGAATGTCTTCCGTAGGGGATTTCATTGATGATGGTACAGGTGAATCCCAAACACCATACTTCCCCATTACATCAATTACAGCCAAAGCATTACCCTTAGGCTTCCAAGCCATGCAAGATACCCTCTCACTAAACTTTTGCCTATCTAGATCCTGCTTTTTATCAACATCCCAAATCAATATTTGCTTATCTAAACCAGAAGTTGCCATGTATTTCCCGTTGGGGGACCAAGACAAGAAACAAATAGGCTGTAGATGATCACCTCTGAGGGAAAAGAGCTTTTCAGCCGTGTCTCTATCATACAACACCACGTCATTTTTCAAACCTGGAACAGCTAATGTGTCCCCTTCTGGACTCCAGCTAAGCACATTCATAATGGATTGATTAGAGTAAGTAGCAGGAGCTACGCCCTTGAGAGTGTGAAGTATAGTTCCCGGCTGGAGTTCCCAATGTATAACAGTTCCTGTTGAGTCAACTGAGGCAAAGTACTCACTTTTTGGATCAAAAGCTAACCCAGTTATAGAACCTTTATGGCCTTTAAAAACTCTGGCTATAGAACCATCAATTGTGTTGATAAGTTTGATGCCCTCATCATCGCCAGCAGCTGCCAACATGGTGCCGGATTTATTGAAAGCAAGTGCACGAATGGGCAGCGTAAACCTGGTAATATTAGTCTCAAACTCTCCACCTGATTCACACCAAACAACAGGCAAAATCACTCAGTCCACTGGTTTTACTTTGGTAAAGACTCAAAACTTGATTGATTTTAATGTAAGACTCTAGCAGCCCAATGCACCAATAAACACAAAAACATTGAAGCGAATGAATCAAAAGGGTTACCAGGAAACTTGTAGAGCTTGACCGAATGGTCAATAGATCCAGAGGCGAGGCAGGTCGAATTAGGGCTAAGAACCAGCGCCGTCACGCCATCCCTGTGGTGTTTGAGAGACTTGGGGTTAACCGAAGGGAACTGGACGTCGTGAATCCAGATCGATGGGTCCGAAGACGACGCCGTTATGATGTGCTCCCCTTTCTGGTCCCACAGCACGGAGCAGCTTGACTGCCTCCCATTCTTGTGTGCCTCGCGGAGCT
The DNA here is from genome assembly GCA_948330725.1 of Sherardia arvensis. Lineage (NCBI taxonomy): Eukaryota > Viridiplantae > Streptophyta > Magnoliopsida > Gentianales > Rubiaceae > Sherardia > Sherardia arvensis. The sequence goes on along the minus strand of OX415240.1, from coordinate 22,454,061 downwards.
TGATTGTTCGGATCTTCATTATTTGCTTTCCCGACTGTCTCAAAACTCTATTTATTTTCGCCTCACTGCAGCGGGAAAGCTTTTAGAATTGGCGGGAAACTTTTAGGATTGGCGGGAAAATCAGACATCTATTAGTAAATTTGTTGGATCAGATGTGGTCACACCGTCAAACAACTTTTGTATGAAAACTACATTTAAATTTCGATGAACGAATAACCTCGTTAAATAAATATTTTTTCTCGGTCGATTTGGTCTAAGGATTTAAATGAATAATCTCGCTAAATGCAGTAATGGATAACTTTTTAAAAATCCTTAAAATCCCTATATAAATATAAATGAATAATCACCACAATTCACAAGTTATATATATTAAAAAGATTTTTTTCAATCAATAATGTTCATACAATAAATCATTCTCTTATAAGAAAAAGGTGTCTATAGTTTTTTTACTTTTTTTTTCCACCAAAATTCATCTCATCCATGATTTTTCTTGACGCAAACAAAACTTGAGGAGTATTTTGTCCGTGTTGTAGAAAATATAGACAATAACAGTGTTGGATTTCATGACCGCTCTATATATAAATAATAATTAATTCTTTAATTTCATGACCGCTCTATTTAACCCTCTTTTACTCCTCTCTAAAGTGAAAATCTAGACAATAACAATGGCCAAACTCGAACCACCACAATAACATGTTTTTGGAATTAACATCTACCTGAACTATTTGGGTGGTTTTCATGTAGTTGCATAGAATAGGTTTCATATTGAGGCATGTTCTTGTGCAGATGATTGGAGACTTTGATTAATGAAAATTTTCTGAACTCTTAACCAATTTTTTTTTGAGAAAGTCTCTGATAATGCAGCCTTATGGTAAGGCAGAGAGTATTAGGTTTAGGGGCAAAATACCTTTGGGGCTGGAATATAAATATTTAATTTTTGGTGCCAGTACTGAAAATGTTAATAAAACTCAGGGACCATTTTGCAATAAGAATATATAACACATTTAATCTCCTTATTCATCATTACCATCATCAATCATCAATATTAAATCATCAAACCATCGGCGCTCATCACCAATTCCTCGACGTTTATTACAAATTCATCGACGTTCATCATCAAATCATCATTGTTCATCAAATTATCACCGTTCATCATCAAATCTTCATTGTTCACCATCAAATCATCGTCGTTCATTGTCAAATCTTTGTTGTTCATCATCAAATATTCGTCGTTCATCGTCAAATCTTCATTTTTAACCGTCAAATCTTCGTTGTTTATCGTTAAATCATCGTTGTGCATCATCAAATCATTGTCGTTCATCATCAAATCTTCGTTATTCATCATCAAATCAGTTCAGTCATTGATAAATAATCATCAATTAGAAACATAAAATCATCAACTAAAATATACACATAATCAAATCGATAAAAAATTGTGAAACTAGATTCTCGTAGAAACGTAGCTCGCATCATCAAATTGACCTCGTTTTCATCATATATAATGCCGGTGACCTTATATATACATATATATATATATACCGATACATACACACAAATATACATATTAAAACCCGCAGGAAGTGGTAATTAATTAATCATGCACATTCTATCCACATATAGTGCACCTAGAGTAGATTTGAACTACACATCCATATAATTTTTGATGCACATGTCTTACAATCTATACTCATCTACCAATATCCAACCACCAAACGTTACAATATCATCCGTAGCTAGGGGTGGCAATTGGGAGGGATTGGGAAGTTTTGGGATGGGAAATTTTGGTATGGGAAGTTTTGGGATTGGGAAATTAATTTCCCATTAACATTTGGGATTGGGTGGGATTTGGATTAAATTATATTTGGGAAATTTTAAATCCCAATGGGTCCCAAATGAATTATCCCTTTGGGAATCCATTAAATTAACAAAATTTAAATCATAATATAAACTAATCATTACTTAATAGTATAGCAATAATGTAAACTGATAAAAAATTAGAGTTCACTTAGAGCTCAAACTCGGTCAAATTCGAGTTTGTAAGCTCGATCGAATTCGATTCGAACTCGAGTTCGAGCTCGATTTGTAAGCTCGATCGAATTCGATTCGAACTCGAGTTCGACCTCGGTTCGTAAGCTCGATCGAATTCGATTTGAACTCGAGTTCGAGCTCATTTTGTAAGCTCGATCAAATTTGATTCGAACTCGATTTCGAACTCGGTTCGTAAGCTCGATCAATTCGAGTCAAACTCGAGTCTGAACGGATAAGTTCAGTCGAATTCGATTCGAACTCGAGTTTGAGCTTGTTTCATAAACTCGATCAAATTCGACTTCGAGCTCGGTTCGTAAGCTCGATCAATTTGAGTCAAACTCGAGTTCGAACTCGGTTTGTAAGGTCGATAAAGTTTTTTGACATTTTATCATGAATAACATAAACATAAGTATCAATTTTGAAAAATCACTTTTAAAATAAGACAAGTTCATAGTGGAAAAAATAATGCGAATTATGGGATCCCAAATCCCATTCCCATTATTTCTATATTAAATGGGAAATATGGGAATATGAGATTTCAATCTCAATCCCATTATTTCTCATTCCCAAATAATCCCATTTAACTTAATCCCAAATTACCATTTTATCAATGTATTCCCATCTCATTTAATCTTTTTACTGGGACCCAATGGGTAGTGGGATTTTTTGCCACCCCTATCCGCAACCTACCAAAATCACAAAATTACTAAGGAAAACGACAAAAAACTACATTATTTACGCCGCCAGAATGATTACACGTGAATCAGCAAAATCCTCGTCCTCCATCACTAAACTTGGTATACCTATTAACAATTTAACCTGCCATCAACATAAACAAAAGATTTACCATTAAATCAACACATAATGGTTTTAGTTTTGAATTAACACCGATATGTAAAACTTTACCCACAATAACAGATCATATGCTTCATAACTCTCTTGGTATATCACCTAATCCAATACCATCGCATTTTTGTAAATATAATCTGTTTGATACATCAACCAATTCATTAACAACGGCGTACAGGTGGGTTTAGATTGGTACGTGGATGTGCGGTTCAAATGATATTATCAGCAAACGATGCGGCAGTTACGATTTGGTGGGGAAGTGGTAGTAATTTAACCTCACACGTAACGTATATTTACTATTTATAAAATGTCCACTTATTACACATAGGGGTTTCGGGGCACGTACACCCGTGATAGCATTTACTTGCTGCAATTACAAAACTTCTTCCTCATCATGCATCATCAAATCATCGACACTCATCATAAAATCATTGTCGTTCATCATAAAATCCCCGTCCTCACCATTAGATAAACACCGTTTGACCATTGATTTATCATTCCTTGTTTGTCATTTTTATCAATTTCTAAAGATGGGGTTACTTACTTACTTTGCTCGTGTCTCTTTTCTAAAACTTTAGATGGCCTTGTGAAATCCGAAAATGAAATCTTCATGATGAGAATTTTTTTTCTAGTTCTCTTTGTTTAAAATTTAGAATCTGTACAAGGGCTCGTGGAAAGTTATATATGTCCAATTGAACCAGTGGGAAATTTTTTGGAATTTGCACATTTTCTTGTAACCTTTTTTATGCAAGATGTGTTTTCTTATGTAGTTGTTGGAGTTCTTGTAGGAGGCATTGTGAAGCAAAAAAAGAAAAAGAAAAAGAAAAAGAAGAGCCCATTGCGCATGGAGATATTGGGAATATTGTTTATGCCCGCGTTGTGAAACTGGCCTGCTAGATGTAGTCCGTATAATGTTGTATTGAAGTCCGTATTTAAGTATAGTTGACTAAAATATCCCTCTTTACTTTTACATCCATTAATTGCAAAACTGTCATTTTAGTTATTAAAAATTACATAATACGTCAAAGAATTACTTTGCAGATTTTATGAGGATCACATTGCAAAATTTAATTTTCTAAAACATCTAATGGGATCGATGTCAGTTCTTCATCACGTCTAGGAAGGCAGTGTTCTTCCAATTGGCATCTAAACCATCGGCTTAACATAAATTTCCTCGAAGTTTGAATTTCTCATGATTATATACTTTTGCCTTTTCAATGCGGCGAACTGATCAGATCTCGATGGTTAAATACAAATCCACCGAACCAAACTCATAACTCAGGTCCAGTCGTTTATGAAGCTTATGAGCCACAACCGTCTTAGGATACCAGCGCTGGGGATAAGGCAAGACAGTATCTAGAGTATATATTATTGAGAGGAAGAAGATAAGAGAAGATGGGGGAATTCAAATGGACAAAGTGAGACTCACGTGAGGTAAAAATAGAGAGTTTTTATTGTCACTAAAATAGATTTCAAGTGGGATGGTCTGGCCTTTATGTGTGGTAAAAAATGGAATAGTAAACAAATTCATCAACTCAATGTAGTTATGGACTTTGTAATTAAGGGCATGTTTAGTACGCTTGAACTGAACTGAACTGGTCTAAATTGAATTGAAATTACTGAACTGCAAAATACGGAACTGAATTAAATTGAACTAAATTGAACTAAAAAACACTGAACTGAACTGAAATAAACAATAGAAAAAAGCATTGTGCCTGAATTATTATTTCCGTATTTCATTCATTTAAAATAAATAATATTACCGCGTAATATGCGATCAAATGTTACATTTAGACTTTCTTGAATACTCAACGTTGCAATAAGACTTTAGGATCATATGAAAATTAATCCAAGACTTAATGTTGGGTATTAAACCAAACTTAATTAACATTCTAGATAATTTGATATTGCATGTTTTATTGTATCCGTTTAGGATTAGGAAGTTGGATTCTATTATGGATTAGGATTGATGTAGTCTCTATACAAAGAGACGTAGAGATTGATTTTAGGTGAGAGAGGCAGAGGCAAGATTGAGAGTTAAGGAAAACAAAGAGAGATCGACATTGAGGTCTAGTCTAGGGTTTTAAGTCTAGTAGAACTTACCCTGTTGTACGTACGTCGGGTTTGCGACGTCGTGGTTGTTGTGTGATCGCCTCCTCCAATATAGTTAAGATTAATAAAGAGTTTGTTGTTTGATTTGAGATAGTTTCCGCTGCGTGTTGTTATTGTTGTTATGTAATACATAAGTATATTTTGTGGGTTTCTTAGGATATAAATATTGGGAGAGCTTATATCCTACACTTAACATTACGAGATGACTTTTCTATTTTATAAGTTAAACTTAATTATTATTTTTAAATAGTAAGTCACATATGAGTTGACATTTTGATTGTATTTTTTTAAAAAGAAAAAAAACTAAATTTAATTAGCATAATGGGTTGATTTTTGGATTTGCTATATAATTATTATAAATAATTAAGTTAGTCGTTTACCATTATTTTTTTCCACGTCATTAGCCTTCTTAAGAAAGAGTTACCTTTACAAGCAACTACCTTTATAAGTGTGACCATAATAGTTAATGTTGAAGGTATCTTATCACTAATTTAAACACTAATTTGAAAAGGCACTTGTTTGAAAATATGACGTTTCACCCTAAGTTACAAGTGAATGTGACTTACCGTTGAATATGCTCAACAAGTCAATCATCGGTTGAATATGCTCACTGTTCAATTCAACTTTTTTTTAGTAAAGTTCAATACAACACAACACAATGTTTGTCTTCACAACACAACATATGCGAGAACCACATCACCAATCAACACAATATATTTCAGCACGTTTAAACTTTAGTCAATACCTTTCAATTTAATTCAATTTTAAGAAAAAATAAACATGCATTAAGAAAATGACTCGTTGATTAAGAAAATGAACATAATTTGAATGACAATTGTGCATAATAAATAAAAATGTGCATAATAATTTTGTTAGAGACTTAATTAGATTGTCGAATCCATTGTAATCACTATTACGCGTTACTAAAATTAGATGAAATCAATACAAAATTAGTATTTATTAATCTAATTAACAAGTCATTATAGTCTTAATACAAATTTCAATATGTACTTCCCAACTTATATAAATTTTTCAATTAATTTATATGGATCTAATACAATTTAGGTTTTACTGCATTTAATTTAGGTCCAAATCATTCATTTATTCCATATAACTTTTATTTTAATAAATGACTCGTTGATTTATAAACACATTGTTGTTAGCTCAATCACATAATTACATCGTCCTAATTTACACTGACTAAATTAATTTGTTTACACCATAAAAGGCCAGAAAAGACTATACCCACACATAAATTCTCTCACCCGGCCCCCTCCCCTCACCTCACCTCACCTCACGCCTTTCTCAAGTTGAATAATTGCCTCATCTTCTTATTCTCTCTCATCTTCTTCCCATTCTCATGAATGTCTACAATTTTTATCCTTCTCTGCACCTAGTTTTTCTCTCTATAGTATATAGTGTATATATACTCTTTTCTTTTAAAATTTTGTCGGCAAATACATTGTTGCTTAAACCCAATCCTGCCCAGTTCCCTGTTCGATACATGGATAAAATTTGGATTGTGAATCCGATTAACACAGCCCGATGCTTATGATGAACCCAGTTATTGGTCACCACTTACAAGATGATTAGAAAATTTAACTTTGCAATTTGATCTAAATGTTTCAACGAAATATGTCAAGAATTCTAAAACGTATAATGTAATTTTTAAGAATTGAAGTGGCAGTTTTGCAATTAATAGATACAAAAGTAAAGAGGGGGTATTTAGGTCAACTCTACTTAAATACGGACTGCAATACAGCATTATACGGACTATATGTAGCATGGCCCTTGTGAAAAGGCCACCACTCAATTTGTTTTCCATCATCAATCAATCTGTTATTCTTTTGTTATATTCTTCTAGTTTTATTAATTTGATTTCAGGAGTTTCGAACATAGTCTAAGAACCTCACCATGCACACTGCGTTTAGAGTGGAGGAAGGCTAGCAACTCCCCGTCAGATCCAGCTCCGACATAGTGCCTTGATCAGTGATCACCGAGTTAATCCATTAATTAGTAGTATGAGACGTAAAACAATTGTAATATTAGGTTTATATTCAAAATCAATTTTGGTTGAATTTACATGGAGATACTATGTGCCCTTGATGTAAATGTTATAAATTTAAATAGTACAAGTTGCCACAAATCTTGTAAAAAAATGTCAAGATAGAAATAAGAAATGCGAATTTTGGCTTACATAACCGTAAAAACAACACTATAGATTAATATGTAAATAAAAAGGGGTAAATGATATAATTATGAGATTCAAAGGTTGCCACAAATATTGCAGCAACACCAACACAAAATTAACAATTTCTTTATATGTATGAGCATATGATATATAAGTGAAAACTGCCATGACTTTCATTTAAATACACCATATATATATTTTTCTTAATCAGAATTTTATATAATTTGAGTTCGGAATTGAGTACAAATGGCAACAATTTTGATAACTTATTCTCATTCCACATCCAATACCAAAATTCATATCGTATGAGCTACAAACTGGCAACATAAAATATTCATGTTTTATTAAAAGTATTGTAAAAATCTTATTTGCATTACTGAAACAACGAAAAGTCTTGGTAAAACCGCTGGTTTGTCTAACCGCATACACGTGTCAGCCTCTAAGTAATTTGATTCAATTTGGCCATTATTTTATTGATAGTCAGACCCAATTGTTTGCTCAAGCATAGCAGGTATATTTTAATTTGGGGACAAGCATATTTAATAAGCTAAATGTAAAAATTGTTAAAGGTTGAACCGAAAACATGGGCTAGCAACAGTATTTTTTCTATCAAGTAGTATGAAGTCCTGAATTACATATTAATCTTTAAACTTATACCATGTTTGCTAGAATTTATTTTTGAGTAAAGTTCATATTTGATCATCGAACTTTGTTAAAATTTCACTTCTGATCACTGAACTATATTTTCCCCAATTTTGATCATTGAACTTTACAAATGTTCCAGATTTGATCACTTCCGTTAATTTGAGTGTTAAGTATCTAACGGTTCAACTATTCACAGGGGTAAATTGGTCTTTTCAATAAAAACTAAGGTTTTCTAAAATATTCAATTTGGAAAATTTTATGCGTATTAGGTTGTGGAGGATTAATTTCAAAACAAATGCCATGAGTTGATTTGTTTTTCATATTACATATAATTTTAAAAATAATTTTGCATATGTATTATACATCCTATTATTGAAAAGACCAATTTACCCTTGTGAATAGTTGAACCGTCAGATACTTAACACCCAACTTAACGGAAGTGATCAAATTTGGAACATTTGTAAAGTTCGATGATCAAAATTGGGCAAAAAATAGTTCAGTGATCAAAAGTGAAATTTTAGCTTCGATGATCAATTATGAACTTTAGTCTTTATTTTCGTTGAACTAAACTGGAAAAAATATAAAAATATTTAATTGGACTAAACTGAACTGAAATAAATTTTGATATAGTAAAAAATGACAAATAATTTGAACTGAATTGTACGGATTGAATAGAAATGGAATGTACTAGAGTTTAACGTGTTGATAAAATGACTAAATGCAACTATATTTAATCAAATCAAATTTATTTATAACTAACTTGAATTAAAGTGAGTAAAATTTAATGGATTGAAGACAACAACAATATGACTAAATTAAACTGAAATTGATCAGTTTACATTTGTATGATTGAAGTATAATTTATTATAATTTTTAATTGAATTGAAATGAACTGATTCAAAAAATATTCAGATATACGATTAAACCACTAGCGTACGAATATTGCTCCATTTCGTCGTGTTTACAAATAATAATCTTGCATTAATCTTGTAAACACTAATTGAATCAAATTATAACTAAAGAACACATTAATTATACGACTGAATGAAACTGAAATTCATCAAAACTTAATTGATCTGATTCAAACAAAACTAGATTTCTTTGATCGAACAAGATTTGTGGATTTGGAAATATTAAAATACTAATGGTACACCTACATTAGTTCGTATAGCATCAAAGATTAAAAAGCTGATTTGAACTGTGGTACTAAGATTGAACAAAAAGTATTTAAACTGAAAATGGTATAACTGAATTATTTTGGATTGCAACAAATTACATTAAAAAAAAAATTGACTGATCTGATTTGAATAGAACTGGATATATCTAGATTGAACTGAACTGAAAAAATTGTAGAGAACTGTACTTAAAAATATAGAGGAAACGTACTAAACTGAAATTTTTTTGGAAATATTTATAAGAACTGAAGTGAACTGAAAATATAAAAATATTTATCTTAACTGAACTGAAACAAAAAAAAAAAACTTAACTGGATTGAAATATATAAATATAGTGAATTGAACCGAAAAATATAAACATATCAAACTGAATTGAAAAAAAAAGTATATTGAACTTAACTAAAAAAAAAATATACTGAACTGAACTAAAAAATATATAAATATGTTGAACTGAACTGGAAAAAATATAAATATATTAGAACTGAACTGGAGATAATTTTCGCAGTCTTTATATATTCAGAAAATGGATGAATTGTATATGTGTTTAGACCTAAATCATCATTGCTAATACTTTTTTGAGGGGATCATTGCTAATTTGCTATACTTGAAATCTCGATCCTGTCATCTCCGTAAGAAAACGCTAACTTGTATTTCTTGCTCCATTTTACCTCTAAATTGAGCTCCTTATATATTTTTCCTATTAGACTGAAATTTTACAATAGGCCCGATAATAAATTACAGCACAATTGAGAAGGCAAAAAAACCATATACTGATGTAATGCTTCCCCCTGAAACAAATTACCATCGCTGGAAGAAAGAAAAGCGGCCGCAATCACACCGATAGAGCCGTTAATAGAGCCGTTGTGTTGTCTTTTGTTGAGCCTTACGTATACAAACGAAGAAGATAAAAACCGCTTTTATATTTTTATTTTATATAGAGCATAAGATGACAGACGAATGCCACAACCGCCACAACAATCCTTCTCCGATGGCCGTCTATCAGTTACCGACGAGTTTCCGGCATAATCACCACCCCAACCTCCTCTATTCGGCTGCCGGAACAGACGATGCCACCACCGCCACCACAATCCTTCTCCGATCACAAACCACAGTTACGAGTTCCGGCGTAATCACCACCGCAACCTCCTCTATCCGGCCGCCGGAAAAAAGCGGGAGCAAGGTACACCGACTAGGTCCGCTCTTACCCCTTTGCGAGGTATGCTTTTTTGATTTGGGGGTATTTTAGGGATCCAATTTCTAGGAGTTTCTTCTAATTAATCTAATTAATTTTTATTTTCTTTGACATCTCCTCTTTTTCATCTTCAAATTGAGGGTCTTTTGCTCTTTGATGAACTGCCGAGAGAAGCCCCTGCTTGTATGGACGCAAAGGGATTCAATTGTGCAATGATTTTGGAGGTATGTGTTTTCATGCCCTGCTAAAATGTTTGCAATTTTGTTCTTCCCTCTATGTCTGTGTCTAGGAGACCCCAATACTTGTTATGCTTTGTCCCTGTAAAATTTAGAATGGAAATTCCAAGGAAATAGCCCTTTTGACCAATACCCATACCATAATGTATCATCAACTGCTGTAATACAATAAAGTGATTGGTAACAGAGAATGGAAGCAATGATTATGATTCTTATTATTAATAGCATAGGAGTATGGGAATAGAGTCCATAATATTCTGATTCTCGCGAGAAAGATGAAAAGTGAATGTGCAGCAGGAAGCAAGGGCAATACTTTCAACAAAATTCTCATCTTTACAGACGGTTGATTGCAATGGATAAGAAAACATTATTAGTAAGAGCAGCTGGTGAGTGCTGTTTTAATGTTGATCTGGTTGGCCTAATCCATACATGCACTCTGTATATTGCAGTGGGAAGGAAGGTACATATTCTCTCGATATCCACTGCAATGGAGCACTGAATATCAATGAAACCTCTGAATAATTAGATTTGCTTCAATTTTCCTTTTGGCAGGAATCTTCTAAAGTTCACCTTGATGTGAATTGAATGAATGCTCTGTTTTGCGAGGAGTGTCTATTCCATGATGACAGTGTAACGAAGGTTGCAATTAAAATGCCGGTTTTTATATGATTTGTTTTAGTTTCACATCACTCCCTCTGTAAAAAATTCTTTTATCTCTCTTTTTTTAAACCCAAAACTTGCCCCTTTCTCGCAGGCAAGCAAATAAGAAAACAGATGTAGAAACACCCAACTTCAATCAGGAAAATCAATCCATAAAGCTGCAAAATTTGGAGCTGTACAGAGATGATTCCCTCATAAAAGCCTAGAGTTTGTAACTTCTACAGCAGAGACAGTAATGAGGATTGTCAGTTTTCTCAAAATCCTCTGCATTGAAGTCCAGAGGACCAGGCTCAACAAATCCAGTGTAAAAAGGTTATTAAAATACCGGATTTGTTATGATATGTTTTTAGCTTCATATTGTTGTCACCCGCTCTTCGGTACAGAATTCTTATAAATGTCTTCTTTTTTCCCCAAAATATTTTCCCTTTCTTGCAGGCAAGCAAATAAGAAAATAGCTAGAGAAACTCCCAACTTCACTCAGGAAAGTCAACCATAAAGCGTCATGTTTTCTGTGTTCAAACACTTGTAAATAATATAAGAATAACTCTCTCTGGCACTGTTTCAGTATACTTTGGATGTTAGTCTCATTTGTGCAGAAGGCAGCTCATTGATCAAGTTGTTTCTAATGACATTCGTGCTAGAAGGTGTTGCAGAGTGGGATGAAAGGTAAGGATTCTCGATAACCATTGCAGTGGAGCACTAATTATTTCTGATGGTGGATAAGTTAAATTTTGAAATATGGTCTTTCTATGAAGAGAGGCGGAATCTGAGGCAGCTGAGTAACATTAATTAGAACCTGAGCATTTACACTTCCTTTTACTATTTGTCCTTTTATTTTCTATATGATATAGAGTGGTTGGAAACATCTGCAATTTTAAGCTTTGGGAATTTCTATACAGATGGCTTAAACATCACTGATGCCATGAAGATGGAGACATGTTCTGTTTAATTGACAGCCTAGTACACATCAACTGTATATTAACATCCACATGGTAAAACGACTTTCTGATATGTTGATGCATGAGGTCCTTTTTTTTCCCATTTATCTTCCTCTTATGAGCTCATTTAACCTTGGTGTCATCATTCTTGCTTAAGGAGGCGGGGTGAGGCAAAAGAACTTGGCTGGTGAGCATCGGAAATGTGGTTATTGCTGGGGGCTCAAGCAAAACTCCTCTCTCAAGGGCTGGTCTGATTTGGTTTTTCATCTTTGTCTGCATGATGTCGCTCCTGGTTGTTTTTTTTAATCCATTTGTATTGGTCTAATTTATGTGCCTAACATCTGGCAGAAGCAGCGGACGAATTGAACGTAGGAGGTGCTGTAAAGATCTAAAAAACCAGGCCCTGTAGAACTCTTTTCTGCTATTCGAAAATAACCTGGATTGTCATAGTTCTTGTGGTGTTGCTTATCCGAATTTCTCTTTACTCTGCAGGTTGCTGTATATTGTGATGCTTGCATAAAAAGTCACGTGGAGGGTTATAAATCTTTTTGGGACCCTATTTGAGCTCAAGGTAATATATTCGTGTGTCATCATCAAGTGTATTCAAGTGTAGACTCATGATTTAATGGACCTGACAAACATTCAAGTGTATTGAATCAGCTGCAAAGGCTGGAAAAATCGAGGTTGAGTAATTAAGGAATAGAATATTTAAGATGCCGAGAAGACTGAAGGTTTGTGGCTTTTGGATATTGATTATTTTGGTTTAGTAACTCAAGTTTCTTTGCTGCATAAGTCTATCCTGAGATGCCCCTTTGGTTGTTGGACATCTGGTAGATGATGAATGTCCTGAAGATCTTTTCGAAGGCCTAATTTTATCCTTTCATTCACTTCTTTCTGGTAAGCCACTCGTGGGGAGGAATATGAGGGTACTGTCAATTATTTATTTTTCCTTGGACAATGAATCAATTTCTGACTTTTAATAGCTATTATGATTGATAGTAATCATCTCTCAGATACATACTCAATTTTTGGAGCAACTCGTGATACAAGTGTTGCTGGCAAGGTGGTACTGTAAGGAGCATGACCCTACCGTTGCTACTTTACAAAATGAAGATGTTCAGGCTTACTGAATGTAGATTAATGTTGGTAAGTATTTTAACTCACAAAACTAAGGCTGGTGGCTCGAACTTATGCTCATCGACTACTGAACCCTACAGGAGGATAGAAATGTTTTTACTGGTTTGTTACTTCTCTTAGTAGCCTTTATTTGGGAATCAGATTGTGCTCAATTGATTTATTTTGTCAACTACTGAATCGAGCGGCTGGCAGTGGAAGCCAAAGCGTACATTTGCGTCTAATTGTTGTTTAAGAAGTACAGGTAAGGGGAAAATGAGATGCTGCTTACTGTGGGCGATTTCACACTTCCACTGCAAAGTTTTCCTAATAGATTGAAAACCTAGGTAAGATCGATGGTGTGTGTATTTTTTTAAATATCTTGGTGATTGTTTTTGGCGAGGATGTCATTAATTGGAGGAAGGAACTTAGGAAGTTCCTTGGCTGATTGAAAGCTCACATTTATAGCACAAATGGAGTATGAGAGCTTCTTAAGTCTGGGGGTCGAACTGTATCTGTTGGATCAACCTTTTTATGTTAAAATTACATTCCCCTAATTAAAAAATCTTTCAATTGGATTCTGATTTTTAAATTTCTATTGCACAGGTTGTGGAGAACCAATTATATTTTCACTATCAGTATTTTGAAAATGTTCAAAAAACTTTTGGTTGTGGAAGAATTAAAAGCTTCTAGCATCGGAGGCTTCTATGTATCATGGTGTTGCTTATAAGAAGCCGAGGCATCAAGCCCTATAGCAAAGAAGAAATGCCTCTCATTTGCTGCAGTACTGTCACCAAACATTAAGTCAAAGCCCTGGCAACAGATCATGGAATTGTGGGATGTTTGACACGTCTGCATTATTCCAGGAACAGTTTTACTAGTCAGATGTTTTCCTTCTCAAATTAATTTTCAAGGCCAAGAAAACCTATGCATCTAAAAATCGACTCTTGTGCTTTCAGGTGCTTGAGCTGGAAGCAAATGAAGAAGCGGGATGTGATTTGGAAAATGAGGAGGACGTGAATCCTATCCAGGAGGAGTCACGTGATTTGAGGGCCCCGCATCACCAGGTTGGGTTTTCCTTTCCTAAAAACTAGGGTGAATTATTTTGCCCAAGTATGAAGGAAATCATACAATAGTTAAAGAAACTAAAGAATTAGATGGAGAATATCTTGAAGCTTGTCGCCTAGGTGTGACTTTCCTGTTTTAGAGTACACGGGAACCCTAGTTACGATTTTTCTAATGTTCAGTTAATGGAGAAGAGTTACAATGATATATTTTTTACCAAAATTTTTGGGTTTGTCTAGGTGAATTATGTAAATTGGGTGACGGAATGGATATTGAGCAATCAGCTGAAAGCTCATTTTTATTGGAGCTTTTTGGTCAAGCTAGATCTGTTGGATCAACCAATGCTAATGAGCATAGCAGTCTATCTGTTAGATCACTGTTACTCAAAATATCTATCATGATAAAGTTCTTGAAGTTGACAACAATAGAGTGACTGTTGCAACAATTTGTAGAATTGATTTTCAACCTATTGTTGTTGCTGTTGTTTGCTTATACTAATTGTTGATAAAAGGACTAGGAGCCATGTTCTGGAAATTTTGCAAGGCTTTATACTAAATTAAGTCTTTATCAGCCCCTGCCTCTAAAACAACTACTCCATACAGGTATATATCTCTTTCTCTTCTCAACGCCCTTATACTCTCACCTTCTCTCCTGCAGCTTCCCATTTTTACTGCTTCTTCTTTTCAATCAGGAACTCAAAACTCACCCGTATTCTGTAGAGTTCATTAGTTGCATATGAACGGTTGATTGTTTATGAAATATAATGGACGTAGTTGTTTGACCTGTATATATTATATTTTGTAACCAAAGTAATTCATGAAACTCGGTTCCGTTTGTGGATGTTATGAGTGTTGCAAGAGGTAAAAGGTCATATGTGGAAAGAGAGGTTTTGATGGTAGTATTCTCCACTTACTTCATTGGTGATCTGGTTACGTTATCGCAGGTATCAACACATCCAGAATCAAATGCGTTTGAAAATCCAATGGAACTGACAGACTTTGGAAATGGAGAAATAAACAAGGTGTCTTCTCTTGACTGAAGGAGCATTTGTTCTCCGGTGATTTCTGTATTTTGATGCCTTGAATTTTAATATTCTGTTTTATTCAGTATCAAGGCTGAAGGAGTAAGAGTAATTAATCGTTTTTTATTGCTTTGGTTTCTTTTGAAATAAGGGATCTGTGTTAGATCTGTTCTTTTTCCCTCTCCCATGAGGTATGGTGGCTATGATGATTCCCACAAATCAAATGATTTCGAGTGCTGCAGGAAGGTTGTTTTTATTTTGCTTCTTCCGTATAACTTTGTTGGTGTCTTTATTTTTTTACTTTTCAGTGCGAGTCTCAAGGTATAACTCACATAGGATTGTTGGGTCAATCTTGTTCATTTTAGTGGGCTCTGTAAGGTACCAAAAGAAGTCATTGCTATAAAAGATATCTATTTAGTCCGCAAGGAGTCTTTGTTGCTTGAGGGGTTGAGCACTTGCCTAATTCTGGGGAACTGACTATCAGTTTCGCTGATTTTTTAATTAGGTGGTGGAAAGTATACAGCTTATGCCAACATCGATTGGTCTTCATGCAGATAAGTTTCTGAACTTGAAAACATTATGTATTGTGTTTCTAAAAGTGCCTTCTCGCATGAAGTAACCCATCTGATCACTTGCTCTGCATCAATTCAGGTTTTGACGGTATCTCCAACTTGGTTTATTCATGAAAGAAGCGTTGTCTAATTCGAATTGTTTCAGGTGTATGAGGATGGCAGGACAACTATGTGTCTTCATGAAAGAAAAGCTAGCTAAAAGGAATTATATGGCAAGTCCGTTTTATTAAATATTTAGAGCATTCGAGATGCATTGTGATCACACTTTCAGTGGTGTTGCACCTACATGTGTGTACTGTTTGAATATTTACCTCATTATTCCTTAGTCGACCCCTGCCTTGCCGTCAGAACCACACCGTGGAAGGAACTGCAAGTGGCACGACAGTTGAGATGTTTTTTTTTTATCACCTCTAGGTGGAAAAGTTTTATATTTTGGAGAAGCAGAGGCTGTAAAGGTATGATCATCAGTATGCGGAAGGAGCTGTAAATGGCACGACAGTTGAGATGTAAAGTTGTATATTTTGGAGAAGACAGGCTGCAGAGGTGTAAATTATACTGTTATTTGTTTTTTGCAGTTGCAGGGTTCTATCCAAGCAGAATGGTGATTTTGATAGACTGGCTGACGTATGTTCTTTTCAAGGTTGAGCATAGACACGAGACACTGCCTGAGCATGAACATCATATCGTACCTTGCAGTGAAGACCACACTGAGGAAGGACGGCATACAATCGTGGATTTTGGTGGTAATCAACTCTCCACACAGCAACGTCGGCAGCAGAATAAATTACTGTGGGTTGTGTGCACATCTTTTGGTACAGAATTCTAGGACATGATGAACCTTTGATTTCATCTACACATTTCTTTCATTCTAAAACATCACAAATATGAATTTGTTTATTTTGGTTTGTGCAGAAACCTTGAAGCTGTTGGAAAAGGTAACTGTGTTGTGATAATGCCTTTCTTACTTAACTGTTCATCTGTTAGTTCCAGAATCAAGTACTTGGATGGTCATTCATTATTTTCTAAATAAGGAAGGCTCAAGGTTGAAGAAGTTACGAATGCTCTCAGCCTGTCACAAGATGAGTACATAAAGATCCTCTCACTAGGTCCTGTATGTTGCTATTTCTTTTTTATCTACTGGAAAATTTTAATTAGGTTGTATGTGCTCGTTTGCTCACTTGATTTTACATGGTTATATCCAGGATGGAGCAGCTGGCAGAGGAAGTCAAAGCTTATATTGACCCGACCTTCATTTCAGGAGTTTTTGGATAGTTAGTAGATGATTGTCGTTGCTTTTGCAGAATTTTAGAACCTTATAAATTATGCTTCGGCTGATTACATATATTGACCCTATGGCACATACAAGTTTTTTGAATAAGTCCTGGTCAGCTAGGTTTTAAGGACTGCTTTGGGCCGCCGCTGCTGTATAACTGGAGACACTTCTTCAGGCCAAACTTTTAGTTATGATGTGGAAATTTTTGGGTCAGATTTCTTTTAATAACAATAATGAAAAGCATATGAATACAGAAATTGCAGATTCCTCTGTGACATTTTAAGATATTAATTTTACTTCTGAACTTAGTCTAATAGTTTTTTTTATTTTTTTTTTCTATGCAGGAGGCAGATACTCAAGCATGTTCCCGTTGCTTATTACTGCTGATGGATTTATGGAGATCGCACTCTGGTGGATATGAGAGAGAGAGATATCATAAAGGTGAATACTTTAGTTTAATTTTACTTTGAGATATAATTATGCTTGAGGTGGCTGAGAAGAGGATGTCATGAAGGAGCGCAGGTTTTGAATTAATATCAACTTCAAAGGCATGTTATTTATGTGCCATGTTTTTTAGATGGTTATCTCTACATCGTCTTGGTTTGATTTCTGGCAATCACTGGATCTTTATTAGCGAAGCAATAAAACAGAGTATTACCAGACCATATCATCTATCTAATACATAAAAAAAAAAAATTAACAGTTTGGCTTGGTATTAACTCAACATTACATTTGTACTTTTATTTTTGTCGGAAAGTTTCATAAAGGGGTCATTGTGCATTATCAGAAACTTTGAAGGGGCCATGATTGAAGTATCCACAGACTACCTTGCCATTACTGAGTAAGAAGCTGCAGCACTGGAATCAAATAGTGGAATCAAATGTTTTCACTTTATTTGTTGACCTTCAGGTGAGGAAATTGTTAGTGAAGAAAAACTGGCTGGCTGTAAACCCTTTAAAGGTATGATCTTCCAAAGAATAAACTATAATTTTATTGACATGAGAAGCTGCAGCTCTGGAAGCAAATGGTGGATTCGGTAGAGATGTTTTCACTTTATTTAATGATCTTCAGGTGGGGAGATTGTTGGTGAAGCGAATATTGGCTGGCTGTAAAGCCTGTAAAGGTATGATCTTCTACATGATAGATTATAATTTTATTGACACAGAGAAGTTGCAGCTCTGGAAGCAAATGGTGGAATCGGTAGAGATGTTTTCACTTTATTTAATGATCTACAGGTGGGGAGATTGTTGGTGAAGCGAATATTGGCTGGCTGTAAGTCCTGTAAAGGTATGATCATCAACATAATAGATTATAATTGTATTGACATGATAACTGTTTACTGAGGCCTTTTTTGTTCGACAGTTTTATTCAGAGGCAGTTTTTTGTCCAATGGATGCTAAGGGCTCCTGGGGGAGGAGTTCTTGAGACCTATGCACATGAGCTTGCAGGGAAGAACTTCAAACATGGTGGAGAGAAGCGTTTGTTCTCTGCCAAGGAGCTAGCATGGTCAAAAATTTTGCCTCTACCATGCAGGCCATCGGTAGTGCATTAATTTCTATGTTCCATGTGCATAATCATTTTGTACAAGACCATGATGGTTGACTGCTACGTTACTGTAAGGACCTCACTGAGGATAGAAGCTGCAACAAAGGAATAAATAGGTCTTTTGGATTTATGTGATGACCTTCACGTGGGGCCCAACTGAGGAAGGAGCTGCAGCAAAGGAATATATTCACCTGTTCACTTAAAAGGCACCTGAAGAAGGGGAGTTCTTGATACCTATGCATCTTAGCTTGCACTTTGTAAAGAGAAGGCTCAAGGTTGAAGAAGTTACGGATGCTCTCAGCCTATCACAAGATGTGTACATAAAGATCCTCTCACGAGGTCCTGTATGTTGCTATTTCTTTTTTATCTACTGGAAATTGTTAATTATGTTGTATGTGCTCATTTGCTTACTTGATTTTAAATGGTGATATCCCGGAGGGAGCAGCTGGCAGAGGAAGCCAAAGCTTATATTGACCCGACCTTCATTTCAGGAGTTTTTGGATGATAGTATATGATTGTCGTTGCTTTTGCGGAGTTTTAGAACCTTATAAATTATGTTTATGCTGATTACATATATTGACCCTATGGCACATAGAAGTGTTTTGAAGAAGTCCTGGTCAGCTAGATGTTAAGGACTGCTTTGGGCCAACACTGCTGTATAACTGGAGACACTTCTTCTGGCCACACTTTTGGGTAAGATTTATTTTAATAACATTATCAAAAGCATATGAATAAAGAAATTGCAAATTCTTCTCTGACATTTGAAGATATTGATTTTACTTCTAAACTTTGTTTAATTTTTTTTCTTCTGAGCAGTTGATGGGCATTTATGGAGAGCGCTCCTTAATCTGGTGGATATGAGAGACAGATATATCATAAAGGTAAATACTTTAGTTTTACTTTCTCTATATCAAATTTATCCAGCTCAGGGTCACATTAATTTTACTTTGAGATATAATTACGCTTGAGGAGGCTGAGAAGAGGATGTCATGAAGGAGCTGCTTGGTTTTGAATTAATATCAACTTCAAAGGCATGTTATTTATTTGCCATGTTTTTTAGATGGTTATCTCTACATCGTCTTGGTTTGATTTCTGGCAATCACTGGATCTTTATTAGCGAAGCAATAAAACAGAGTATTACCAGACCATATCATCTATCTAATACATAAAAAAAAAAATATTAACAGTTTGGCTTGGTATTAACTCAACATTACATTTTTACTTTCATTTTTGTTGGAAAGTTTCATAAAGGGGTCATTGTGCATTATCAGAAGCTTTGAAGGGGCCATGATTGAAGTATCCACAGACTACCTTGCCATTACTGAGTAAGAAGCTGCAGCACTGGAATCAAATAGTGGAATCAAATGTTTTCACTTTATTTGTTGACCTTCAGGTGAGGAAATTGTTAGTGAAGAAAAACTGGCTGGCTGTAAAACCTTTAAAGATATGACCTTCCAAAGAATAAACTATAATTTTATTGACACGAGAAGCTGCAGCTCTGGAAGCAAATGGTGGATTCGGTAGAGATGTTTTCACTTTATTTAATGATCTTCAGGTGGGGAGATTGTTGGTGAAGCGAATATTGGTTGGCTGTAAAGCCTGTAAAGGTATGATCTTCTACATAATAGATTATAATTTTATTGACCTGAGAACTGTTTACTGAGGCCTTTTTTGTTCAACAGTTTTATTCACAGGTAAATTTTTTTCCGGTGGATGCTAAGGACTCCTGGAGGAGGAGTTCTCGAGACCTATGCATATGAGCTTGCAGGGAAGAACTTCACATATGATGGAGAGAACCGTTTGTTCTGTCTGCCAAGGAGCTAGTATGGTTGAAAATTTTGCCACTACTAGGTTGTTACATTCTTACCACAGCTTTATCCTTGTAAATCATCCTCCCTGTTTATTTGATGTTTAAGAAGAAGCCTCGTGACAAATTTCATGTACAGGAGCACTGGAATCAGTAGCTTAGGCGATAATCGACCACTACCGTCAGGACCACACTGCTCAAAGCAGCTGCAAATGGCACGACAGTTGAGAGGTTTTTTTATTACCTCTAGGTGGAAAATTTGTATATATTGGAGAAGCAAATGGCTGTATGATCTTCAACGTAATAATTATAATTTTATTGACACAGAGGCTGTTTACTGAAACCTATTTTGTTTGACAGTTTTTTGCAGATGCGGTTTCTATCTTAAGCAGAACAGTGATTTTGATAGACTGGCCATCACATGTTATAGACACGGAAAATGGCCACACTGCGGAAAGCAGCTGCAAATGGCACGACAGTTGAGAGGTTTTTTAATTACCTCTAGGTGGAAAATTTGTATATTTTGGAGAAGCAAATGGCTGTATGATCTTCAACGTAATAATTATAATTTTATTGACACAGAGGCTGTTTACTGAAACCTATTTTGTTTGACAGTTTTTTGCAGATGCGGTTTCTATCTTAAGCAGAACAGTGATTTTGATAGACTGGCCATCACATGTTATAGACACGAGAAACTGCCTGAGCATATAAGGATTGGTGCTGGTAAAGTTTTCCTCAACCAGGTTCTGAAATTCTTACTTTTACTATATCCTCGTAACTCTTCTCTGTTTATATTATATTAAAGTTGAAGCCTCATGCTAAATCTCTTATACAGGAACACTATTTATAAGGATGGATGGTGTAATTAATATTAGAAGGCAGCTCAGTGATCAAATGGTTTCTAGTGCTCTGTCTCTGAGAGCAAGAGCCCTGAACAAGCGTCCTCGAAGGCATTCATGTGGGGAGGTGTTGCAGTGGGAGGGAAGGTAAGGATTCTCGATGTCCACTTATCTCTGATGGCACATAGAAGGTTTTTGAAGAAGTCCTGGTCAGCTAGATGTAAAGGACTGCTTTGGGCCCCGCTGCTGTATAACTGGAGACACTTCTTCAGGCCACACTTTCGGTTATGATGTGGAATTTTTGGGTTAGATTTCTTTCAATAAGATTATAAAAAGCATTAGAATAGAATTGCAGTTTCTTCTCTGACATTTGAAGATATTGATTTTACTGAATTCTGAACTTTGTTTAATTTTTTTTTTTCTTCTGAACTTCGGAACTGTTGATGGCATTTATGGAAAGCGCACCTTAATCTGGTGGATATGAGAGAGGCATATATCATAAAGGTGAATACTTTAGTTTTACTTTCTCTAAATAACATTTATCTAGCTCATGGCCACACTAACTTTACTTGGAGATATAATTATGCATGAGGAGGCTGAGAAGAAGATGCCATGAAGGAGCTGCTTGGTTTTGAAGTAATATCTAATTTAAAAGTATGTTATTTTTGTGCCATGTTTTTTAGCTGGAGGATAGATATATTTTTATGGTGATTTAATTTTTTTAGATGCCTTTATTTGGTAATAAATTATATCCTCACTTGCTTTCTGATATGTTGATGCATCGTGTCCTCTTCTGCCATTAGAACTACTGTGTGCATTTGAATATCAATCATGTCCTCTCCTCCCCTGTGATTTAAATTTAAGGAGATCTTGGAACGTCGTGTGTAGTTTCTTAAGGAGATCTGGTGTGGAAAAAGAACGTGGCTGGCACAGGAGGAACTGTCATAGAGTTGGAGACATGATTTTTGGTTACTGCTTGGGGCTCAAGCGAAACCCCCATCTAAAAGGTCAATCGGATTTTATTTTTTATCTGTATCTTCCTGATAACTCAAAGGCCAATCCGAAGTTGTTTGATTCTTTTTGTACATTTGTATTAGTGTAATTGATGGTTCTTTTGTCAGGACTTTCTGGGCCCAACGTCTGCTGGTGCAGTGGTTAAAAGGTGAGTTTTTTGGATTTTGTACTGTCTTTCTTATTGTCTGGAACTACACTTTCTTTGAATTCTACATACTGCTGGTTTCTCACGGATTTCATTTTTAATTTTCTGGTGACATTATGTCTGCGTTGAATACAGCCAGGTTACTTATCGACCCCCTTGGTCATGGGAATTGAGTTGGTCGAATTTTCAGTTTATTGGCTGGCCAGACATGTTCATGTGGGTTATGCTTTGGATATTCAAAGCTCTCAGCTATTATCATCATACTAAAGAATTAAAAACTCCAATTAGAATAGTTATAAAACATCAAATAAAATTTGTATATATATGAAGTAAAAAAAAAAAGTCTGAAATACTGTACATATAAAAATAAATATGGTACTTCAATAAACGGTTAGAAGGTGAAAAACCATAAAATATAAATATTTTGGTGTCCTTTTAAAAAAATATCTCCATAGTACTAGAAATTATTTTAAAATTTTCTTACATTTTACCACCTTTAAATTGTGTAAAATTTTGTAAAATTTCTTTCATATATAAAATCTAAGTAGCTTTAACTTTCATTGATACAGTCATGATTAAGTGTGGGTATAATTTGATTACTAATTGTTAAGAATTTTAGTTTATTTAAGATAAGAAATTTGATTACTCTTAAGCTGTATTTATTTTTACTTTTTTTGCGAAACTCTTAAGCAAAGCAATATCATCATTAATTACTATTATAAAAAAATTACTAGTTAATTATATAAACTATACAATTTAATTTGTAAGGTTAATTTATAATGAGTAAATAAAGTTGATTTTAAGATGGATTTTTTTGGAACAATTTAAAAATGATGATTGAGTTAGGAATAATTTACAATTAGTGATTTTAAAGTTTTTGTAATTTTTATCAAAATGATTCACTATGTCGTCATCACAAAAATAAACTTGGTCAGTTTATAATATGTGTTTTATTTCCTAAGATTTAATTACATATTTTGATAAAACAAAAATTTGAATGCTTTAATATGTTGATGTGAATTGTTTTTGAAGAATTCCTGGTCAGCTAGATGTAATGGACTGCTTTGGGCCCCCGCTGCTGTATAACTGGAGACCCTTCTTCAGGTTACACTTTCGGTTATGATGTGGAAAATTTTGGGTAAGATTTCTTTGAATAGCATTATAAAAAGCATATGAATATAGAAATTGCAGTTTCTTCTCTGACATTTGAAGATATTGATTTTACTTCTGAACTTTGTTTAATTTTTTTTTCTTCTGAACTTCTGAACCGTTGATGGCATTTATGGAAAGCGCACCTTAATCTGGTGGATATGAGACACATATATCATAAAGGTGAATACTTTAGTTTTACTTTCTCTAAATAAAATTTATCTAGCTCAGGGTCACACTAATTTTACTTGGAGATATAATTATGCATGAGGAGGCTGAGAAGAGGATATCATGAAGGAGCTGCTTTGCTTGAATTAATATCAACTTTAGAGGTATGTTAGTTTTGTGCCATGTTTTTTAGATCGTTATCTCTACGTTGCCTTGGTTTGATTTCTGGCAATCACTGGATCCTCATTAGCAAAGCAATAAAACAGAGATATTACTAGACCATATCATCTATCTAATACATCACATTAAAAATCTGAACAGTCCTTTTTCAGGAATTCTGAATGGATTCCCCAAGTTTGGGTCTTTTTTTGGAAGACAAGAGGAATTCAGGACCCTTATGACGAAGAGTAGAGGGAGCTTGATACTAATTTGAGTGAAGGAGAGAAGTTGAAAAGGTAACTCTGCTGATCAGTAGAATAGGACGTTCAGTTTCTTCCATGAATTAGAGGACGTAATGCCTTTCTTAATTAATCATTCATCTGTTTGCTTCCAGAATAAAGTACTGGGATGGTGGAATCCTCTCTATGGTCATCCTTTTTTTTCTTTATAAGAGCACACTCAAGGTTGAAGAAGTTACGAATGTTGTCAGCCTGTCACAAGATGAGTGAATAAAGATCCTTTCACTAGGTTCCAGTGTGTTGCTATTCCTTTTTAATTTTATGGAAATTGTTAACTAGGTGGTATGTTGCTCATATGCTCACTTTATTTTACATTGTTAAATCCAGTATGTGGAGCAGCTGGCATAGGAAGCCAAAGCTTATATTTACCCGACCCACATATTGAAGGAGCTGCTTTGTTTTGAATTAACATCAACTTCAAAGGTATGTTACTTTAGATGGTTATCTCTATCTTTCTTATTGTCTCGACATCGTCTCTGGTTTGATTTCTGCCAATAACTGGATCCTTATTAGCAAAGAAATAAACAGAGAGATTACCAGACCATATCATCAATCTAATATATAAAATTAGAAGTTATAAAATTTGGGCTCCATTTAAAAAATTATGCTAAAGTGGAGGGATAGACGTGCAATTAATTAGCATTTGCAATCGCATCCCTATTTTTTTCTTCCTCCAAAGCCATCTTCTCCAGCGTACACCCTTCATCCTCCTTGATAATTGAATTCTTCATCGTCATGAAATTAGGTGTTTTCTCAGAGTGGCATTGGTGAGTAGGATTGTCATCGAGAGATCAGTGGGGAATTCGCAGTGATTTAGTTCGATGTTTTCTGATGATGAGGTTCTGCTGCAGGGATGGTCAAAATCTCAGGCTTGGGTTTTTTATGGGCTTATTTTTCTTTGGACTGATAATTTATTAAACATCAACTATTTATTTTTATTTTGAGGAAAAACATCAACTATTTATAAATTATCAACATTGAAATAATCAATTTATGTTTATAAATCGTTAATATCAACTATTCATACCTTCAAAAGATTTACAGCCAGTTCAGATTTCATAGAAATGTGATCATTAGTTATAAATGATCATAAGGTAAAATTTTAAAGATAAAATTATTTCTAAGTTAGAATATGAAATATCAAAGGAAAATATTTTTAAAAAATTCACCATCTTTTCATAAAATCATCATTATTTTGTTGAGATCGTTTATAGATATGTGATGATTATACAAGTTTAAAATTCTGAAATGTAGTTATTTCTATAATTTGATGTCCTACAGTAGCCATGGTAGTATGTTTTCACTTAATTTGATGTCCTTCAGGTGGGGAAATTTTTGGTGAAGCAAAACTGGCTGTAAATCTTTTGAAGGTATGAACTTCAACATAATAGGTTATAATTTTATTAACACGAGAAGATACGCGGGTTATAATTTTTAGTATACACAAGTTTCAAACTCAAGTATTGCCTCACAAAATTAAGCTGGAAGATAGATATATTTTTATGGTGGTTATTTATTCTTTTAGTTGCCTTTATTCGGTAATAAATTTATATCCTCGCTTGCTTTACATCGTTAACTCTACGATGGACTGGCTGGAAGCTTACACTGAATAGGCCCACTTGATGTCCTGTTTCAGGAATTCTCAATGATTCCCCAAGCTTGGGTCTGTTTTTGGAGGACAAGAGGGATTTGGGACCCTTATGACGAAGAGAAGAGGGAGCTCTGAAGAATACAGATGGCCAGTTCTTTCACTAGAGTGTAAGTATACAGAATACTGTGACTGCAATTGCTTCTTTCTGCCTATCCATTATGATTTGCTTGAAGTTCTATATTCTTACACTTGCTGTGATATTAAAGGCCTTGCCTGAGATTAATTAAATAAATGAGTTGCGCTCGCATGGCATGTCAAACCCTCTAATAAAAAAATTCTTTTCTAGGACCGGCTGACGTACATGTTGCAAACTCAAGTATTGCCTCAGAAAATTAAGGCTGGAGGATGGATACATTTTTATTTCTTTTAGTTGCCTTTATTCAGGAATAAATTTATATCCTCACTTGCTTTACATTGTTAACTCTAGGATGGACTGGCTTGAACAATATAGAGGAAGCCAAAGCTTACATTGACCCGAGCTACTTGATGTCCTGTGTCCGGAATTCATAATGGATTCTCCAAGTTTGGGTCTTTTTTGGGAGGACAAGAAGGATTTAGGACTCTTATGATGAAGAG
This sequence comes from Sherardia arvensis, assembly GCA_948330725.1. Taxonomy (NCBI): domain Eukaryota; kingdom Viridiplantae; phylum Streptophyta; class Magnoliopsida; order Gentianales; family Rubiaceae; genus Sherardia; species Sherardia arvensis. The sequence continues at coordinate 22,427,639 of OX415240.1, read as the reverse complement.
CAGAGGAAGCTTGCTACTGTTGTGATTTGAGTGAGGGAGAGCAGTTGGAAAAGGTAACTGTGTTGACCAGTATAATAAGATGTTCAGTTTCTTCCACGAATTAGAGTTTTAGGGTTTAGGGTTGTATGTGCTCGTTTGCTTGTTTGTTAATAAGATGTTCAGTTTCTTCCATGAATTAGAGGATCTAATGCCTTTCTTACTTAACTGTTCATCTCTTAGATTCCAGAATCAAGTACTGGGATGGTGCACTCTTCTCTCTATGGTCATTCATTATTTTCTGAATAAGAGAAGGCTCAAGGTTGAAGAAATTACGAATGCTCTCAGCCTGGTACAAGATGAGTACATAAAGATCCTCTCACTAGGTCCTGTATGTTGCTATTCCTTTTTATCTACTGGAAATTGTTAATTAGGTTGTATGTGCTCATTTGCTCACTTGATTTTACATGGTTATATCCAGGATGGAGCAGCTGGAAGAGGAAGCCAAAGCTTATATTGACCCGACCTTCGTTTCAGGAGTTTTTGGATAGTTAGTAGATGATTTATTCTTCTGCTGATTACATAATATTGAGACCCTATGGCACAGAAGTTTTTTGAATAAGTCCTGGTCATCTAGATGTTAAGGACTGCTTTGGGCCACCGCTGCTGTATAACTGGAGACACTTCTTCAGGCCACACTTTTGGTTATGATGTGGAAATTTTTGGGTAAGATTTCTTTTAATAACATTATGAAGCATATGAATACAAAAATTGCATATTCTTCTCTGACATTTGAAGATATTGATTTTACTTCCAAACTTATTCTAATATTTTTATTCTAGCATGTTCCCGTTGCTTAGTACTGCTGATTGAATTTATGTAGATCGCACTTTGGAGATGAAAGAGAGATATATCATAAAGGTGAATACTTTAGTTTGCTTTCTCTAAATCAAATTTATCCAGCTCAGGGTCACATTAATTTTACTTTTAGAAGCATGAGGAAGGCTGAGAAGAGGATTTCATGAAGGAGCTGCTTGGTTTTGAATTAATATCAACTTCAAAGGTATGTTATTTTTGTGCCTTGTTTTTTAGATGGTTATCTCTACATCGTCTTGGTTTGATTTCTGGCAATCACCGGATCCTTATTAGCAAAGCAATAAAACAGAGATATTACCAGACCATATCATCTATCTAATACATAAAATTAAAAATTAGAACAGTTTGGCTTGGTATTACCTCAGCATTACATTCTTGGCCCTTTCTAGAAGTAAACTTTAGTGATCCATGGCAAACACAAAGAGTATGTTGATGCATCGTGTCCTCTTTTGACTTTTAAACTAGTATCATCATTTTACCTTGATGCATCATTTTCTTTCCTAACCTGTCATTTAAAAAAAAAAAAATTGTATCGTGAAAATCCATAATAATATTGTGAGAAGTTGAGGGGTAGTGTGTTAGTCAGGCAGGCCTGCTGGTATTAAAATGTAAGCAATCTTTTCTAGTGGGCTTTTCTTTCTAACTTATGTTTCAGACTCCATTTTATTAACTACTCCTTTTGTGTTTGCCATGGATCAGTCACATTTACTTCTAGAGAGGAGGGTTAAGAAGAAGGATACATTACAACCCTATCCACGTCAAAATTTAGCAGCCACATGGTAAAAGGGATTTCTGATATGTTGATGCATCGGGTCCTCTTCCAATTAAACTAGTATCTTCATTTTAATAATTTGATGCATAATTTTCTTTCCTCTCCTGTCATTTGAACTTGTGTGATTATTTTCTGGTGGCCAGGAATTGAGATTGGAACATTTTATTGCAGTTAGTTGCTTAAGGAGGCCTGGTGAGGCAAAACAGTGCCGCTGGTACAAGAGTGCCGCTGGAGACATCTGATGTTTGGTTACGGCTTGGGGCTCAAGCAAAACCCCCCTCTTAAGGTCAATCTGATTTTGTTTTCCATACGTTTCTACCTGAAAACTCGAAGAGGCCAATATGAAGTTGTTTGATTCTTGTTTATACACTGTATTGCTTCTCTTGTCAGGACTTTCTGTGCCCAATGTAGGGTGATGCAGCGGCTGAACGGTGAGTTTTTTTGGATTCACTGTCTTTCTTATTGCCTGGAATTTGTTTGTGTGGTATTCAGTTGGGCCAAGCATGGACACTCATTCAGTTTTGCCAAGCATGGAAGAAAGATGTGCTTGGATTCCAAAAGCTCTTAGCTTTTTGTGGATTTTAAGGAGCTTTTGCTTTTATTTGTTCTCTTATGTGTCTATATTTCTGGATACAGCCCTAAGTCTGATCAGGTATGAGGAGGAAGTACCAAAGGGAAAGGGAAGAAAGACGGCAGAAGGAATTGGAAGACGCCCAAATGAGAGTTTTCGAGACCCAGCCTACGTTGGAAGAAGTGTAAGTATAGCGTCATTATGGTTTTTGTTGTCTGAGCCCTCCTTTTGCAAACCACTCAAATAAGTAATGTTTTCATTCTGTGATACTTCTGTGATTTGAGTGAGGGAGAGCAGTTGGAATAGGTAACTGTGCTGATCAGTAGAATAGGACGTTCAGTTTCTTCCATGAATTTGAGGATGTAATGCCTTTCTTTAATTAATTGTCATCTGTTTGCTTCCAGAATCAAGTACTGGGACTCAGCTATACCTCAAGGTTGAAGAAGTTATGAAGGCTGTCAGCTTGCCAATAGATGAGTGCATAAAGATCCTCTCACTAGGTCATATATGTTGGTATTCCTTTTTAATTTACTGGAAATAGTTAATTAAGTGGTATGTTGATGAGTGCATAAAGATCCTCTCACTAGGTCATGTATGTTGGTATTCCTTTTTAATTTACTGGAAATAGTTAATTAAGTGGTATGTTGCTCACATGCTCACTTGATTTTACATTTTTAAATCCAGGATGGTGGATCACTGGCATAGGAAGCCATGACCTGACCTACTAATATTGAAGGAGCTGCTTGGTTTTGAATTAATATCAACTTCAAAGGTATGTTATTTTAGATGGTTATCTCTCTCTTTCTTATTATCTCGACGTCGTCTCAGTTTGATTTCTGGCAATAATTGGATCCTTATTAGCAGAGCAACAAACAGAGAGATTACCTTACCATATCATCTCTCTAATACATAAAATTAGAAGTTACAAAATATGGGCTCCATTTAAAAATTATGCTAAAGTGAAAGGAAATATCTGCAATTAATTAGAATTTGCAATCGCATCCCTATCTCTCCCTCCAAAGCCAACTTCTCCAGCGCATACCCTCTATCCTCCTTGAGAATTGGATTATTCATCATCGTGAAATTAGTTGTTTTCTCAGAGTGGCATTGGTAAGTACGATTGCCATCGAGAGATCAGTAGGGAATTTGCAGTGATTTTGTTTGCATAGTGTCTTCTTTCAGGGTTTGGACTTTGGATGCCTATTATTTTATAGTTTTCATGTGTTTCTCATGATTGCTGCATTCAGTGTTAGTGAAAAAAATTAAAAGATATGTTTAATGTTTGTTATAGGATGCCAAGGGGAGAAGATACAGTTTCTTCCAAAGCAAGTACCAGTTTCTTCCAAAGCAACCATCTAGCAGAAAAGATACACGGGAGAATCAATATGGCTCCTCAATAGATGGTCATGATTCTTGCAAGGACTATTGTGCATAGTACATAGCAACTACCTCAATGGATCTCATTCCACTCTCGGGGAAACCACGTATACCTGATTGAGTTGTTGACGGGGTTAATTTGATAAGAAGGTACGAAATCACGCACTCAGCTCAATCTGCATGCTCAGATCGAAATCTTTGGTTGGAACTTCCATAGACACTAAAAAATGGAACTGGTTATATATACAGGTAAGGGAAAAGGAGATGATTCCATCATACAAGCCAGGAGTTTGTAACTTCTACAGCAGAAGACAGTCATGAGGATTGTCAGTTTTCTCAGAAATCCTCTGCATTAATGTTCAGAGGAGCTCAACAAATCCAGTGTAAAAAAGGTTATTAAAATACTGGTTTTGTTATGATATGTTTCTAGCTTCATATTGTTGTCACCCGCTCTTCGGTACAGAATTCTTCTAAATGTCTTCTTTTTTCCCCAAAATATTTTCCCTTCCTTGCAGGCAAGAAATAAGAAATTAGCTGGAGAAACTCCCAACTTCACTCAGGAAAGTCACAACCATAAAGCGTCATGTTTTCTGAGTACATATATACTTGTAAATAATATAAGAATAACTCTTTCTGGCACTGTTTCAATATACTTTGGATGTTAGCCATTTGTGCAGAAGGCAGCTCATTGATCAAGTTGTTTCTAATGACATTCGTGCTAGAAGGGTTGCAGTAGGATGAAAGGTAAGGATTCTCAATAACCATTGCAGTGGAGCACTTATTATTTCTGATATATAAGTTAAATTTTGAAATATGGTCTTTCTATGAAGAGAGGCGGAATCTGAGGCAGCTGAGTAACATTAATTAGAACCTGAGCATTTACACTCCCTTTTACTAAAGTAGCGTATAAATATGTTTATGGGTCGCTAATTGTCCTTTTGTTATTTTCTATATGATATAGAGTGGTTGGAAAGATCTGCAATTGGAGCTTTGGGAATTTCTATACAGATGGCTTAAACATCATTGATGCCATGAAGATGGAGACATGTTCTGTTTAATAAACAGCCTAGTATACATCAAATTTATATTAACATTCACATGGTAAAACGAGTTTCTGATATTTTGATTCATCAGGTCCTTTTTTTCCATTTTTCTTCCTCTTATGAGCGCATTTAACCTTGGTGTCATCATTCTTGCTTAAGGGAGGCGGGGTGAGGCAAAAGAACTAGGCTGGTGAGCATCTGAAATGTGGTTACTGCTGGGGGGCTCAAGCAAAACTCCTCTTTCAAAGGCCGGTCTGATTTGGTTTTCTATCTTTGTCTGCATGATATCGCTCCTGGTTTGTTTTTTTAATTCATTTGTACTGATCTAATTTCTGCTTCTTTGGTCAGGAAATTTATGTGCCTAACATCTGGCAGAAGCAGCGGATGAAAACCACTACATATGTGAGGAAGTAACATAGGAGGTGCTGTAAAGATCTTAAAAAACCAGGCCCTGTAGAATTTTTTTCTGCTATTTGAAAATTAACCTGGCTTGTCATAGTTCTTGTGGTTTTGCTTATCCGAATTTCTCTTTACTCTGCAGGTTGGTGTATATTGTGATGCTTGCATAAAAAGTCACGTGGAGGGTTTTGGGACCCTATTCGAGCTCAAGGTAATATAATTCTTGTGTCATCATCAAGTGTATTCAAGTGTAGAATCATGATTTAATGGACCTGTACATTCAAGGTATTGAATCAGCTGCAAAGGCTGGAAAAATCGAGCTTGAGTAATTAAGGAATGGGATTTTTAAGATGTCGAGAAGATATGCCCCTGATATCAAGGATTTTTAAAATGTCGAGGTTTGTGGCTTTTGGATATTGATTTTTTTGGTATAGTAAATCAAGTTTCTTTGCTGCATAAGTCTATCCTGATACGCCCCTTTGGTTGTTGGACAGCTGGTAGATGATGAATGTCCTGAAGATCCTTTTGAAGGCCTCATTTTATCCGTTCATTCACTTCTTTCTGGTAAGCCACTCGCGGGGAGGAATATGAGAGTACTGTCGATTATTTATTTTGCCTCGGAAAATGAATCAATTTCTAACTTTTAATAGATATGATTGATAGGAATTGTCTCTCAGATTACATACTCAATTTTTGGAGCAACTCGTGCTACAAGTGTTGCCGGCAAGGTGGTACTGTAAGGAGCATGACCCTACCGTTGCTGCTTTACCCAATGAAAATGTTCAGGCTTACTGAACGTAGATTATTGCTGGTAGATTAACTCACAAAACTAAGGCTGGTGGCTCGAACTTATGCTCATCGACTACTGAACCTGCAGGAGGATAGAAATGTTTTTACTGGTTTGTTATTTCTCTTAGTAGCCTTTATTTCGGAATCAGATTGTGCCACTTGATTTGTTTTGTCAACTTCAGAATGGAGCGGCTGGCAGTGGAAGCCAAAGCGTACATTTAGTTGCCTACTTTTCTAGAATTCTCAACGGGACAAAGAGGTATTTTGGACCTTTATGGCAAAATGAAATGCAGAGGGAGCTTGGGGCAGTTGGAAAGAAAATGTAAACCCATAGAATAGAATGTTTATTCCGTGCATTTGATGTGATCTAATGCCATTCAACTTTGTTAATCATTGTTCATCTGTTTACTTCCAAAACAAGTACATTTTGGAACCAACTTGGGAGATGGAGGAACTAGCAAGGTAGGCTCTTCCCTATATGCTCTAATCTGTACTTGTCTCCGATGATTTCTGTATAATGAAGAGTTAATAATCATCTCCTTTTTTTCCGTTTTTCTGAGTAAGTAGGCTCAAGGCTGAAGAAGTTGCGAAGTCTGAATCATATTTTTGCAGTTATGATGTCTAATTGCTGCTTAAGGGGGTTTAGGGTAAGGGGGAAAAAGAGACGCTGCTTACTGTGGGCAATTTCACACTTACACTGCAAAGTTTTCCTGTTAGATTGAAAACCTAGGTATGATCGATGGTGTTTTTTTATTTTTATATCTTGGAGAAGAATTTAAAAATAATATGTTTTTGACCAAAAGTTTTGGTGATTGTTTTTGTCGAGGGTGTCAATAATTGGAGGAAGGAACTTAGGAAGTTCCTTGGCTGGTTGAAAACTCATGTTTACAGCACAAATGGAGTATGAGAGCTTCTTAAGTCTGGGGGTCGAGCTGTATCTGTTGGATCAACCTTTTATGTTACATTGCCCGAATTAAAAAATCTTTCAGTTGGATTCTGATTTTTAAATTTCTATTGGACAGGTTGTGGAGAACCAATTATATTTTCACTATCAGTATTTTGAAAATGTTCAAAACTTTTGGTTGGGGAAGAATTAAAAGCTTCTAGCATCAGAGGCTTCTATGTGAGAGGGTAATAAGCTGCTATTCAAATATCACTGTTTCAAATGCACAAAGTGATTTTTTATGGGTTGTTGAACCTATATAGGAATCCCGGGACCATGCCAGAACTTGAGATTAACGATCCTGAAAACTGATGTGCAAGTCAAGGAGGTGAAACCAAGATCAATTTGTTCATCACTGAGCAGTCTATGCTTAAGGAAAGCTGCAAGCAGATATCACTTCTATCATGAAGGTGCTGGTAATGGATTTTGACTTTTTACCGAGTTCATGGTTCTTTCTGCGAGCAATCTGAGTCAAGGAACAGATTGCTTGCTGCCCTGTGCTGATTTTCTAAACCATCATCATCTGAAGGGATTCAATAGGAGTTTGCATAAGTTGTGGTTGCCTGTATTGGATCAGTTCACATTGATTATCTCTAACTGTGCGTTCAAAGGAATATATTAATACTCTCTGTTCTAAGTCATACATAATGTTCTTTCTGTGCTGAGATGGAAAAGGAGATGCATCAATTGAAACAAAGGGATCTTGCACTGGTAGAAGTACATGATTTGCGCCAGAACTTACAGTATGAACAAGTGTGTTTGTCTCTTCTTCTTTTTCTGTGAGGATTTTTATATTTGTGTGAATTTCTGCTGGATGACTTCTGTACTTCCATTGTTGACATTTCATTTATCGACATTTAAAAAAATGCAACTTTCGTTGTTGGAGCTGAGATTTGAAACTAATAATGTATCATGGTGTTGCTTATTCAGAAGCCAAGAAATGCCTCTCATTTGCTGCAGTACTGTCACCAAACATTGAGTCAAAGCCCTGGCCCAGTGGGAGAGAACTATGGGTAGACAGCCGCTAGGAGATGAAGCAAACAGAGATTCGGGAAGTGCTAAGCTGAAATACTGCTAAGCTGCCAGCTGTGGTTAGGGAGATTGAAGTAAATGGTGGTGCTGGTGTTTCTGTGCCTAAGAGTATCTCAAGGATGGGATAACCTTCATTCTTAGAGAGCGCAGCTGGGAAATGTCCAGAAGTCATTTGACAAGTTAGTCATGTCACATCCACCCGATGCTGCTCAAGAAGATTCGCTTATGTCCAAGAATCGGATAATGAGGAGGACGTGAATCCTATCCAGGAGGAGTCACGTGATTTGAGGGCCCTGCATCATCAGGTTGGGTTTTCCTTTCCTAAAAACTAAGTTGAATTATTTTGCCCTTTAGTGTGAAGGAAATCATACCATAGTTAAAGAAACTAAAGAATTTAGATGGAGAATATCTTGAAGCTTGTTGCCTCAGTGTGACTTTCCTGTTTCAGAGTACACGGAAACCCTAGGTACGATTTTTCTAATGTTCAGAGAAGAGTTGCAATGATATATTTTTTACCAAAATTTTTGGGTTTGTCTAGGTGAATTATGTAAATTGGGTGACGGAATGGATATTGAGCAATCAGCTGAAAGCTCATTTTTATTGGAGCTTTTTGGTCAAGCTAGATCTGTTGGATCAACCAATGCTAATGAGCATAGCAGTCTATCTCACCGGTACTCAAGATATCTATCATGATAAAGTTCTTGAAGTTGACAACAATAGAGTGACTATTGCAACAATTTGTAGAATTGATTTTCAACCTATTGTTGTTGCTGTTGGTTGCCTATAGTGATTGTTGATAAAAGGACTAGGAGCCATGTTCTGGAAATTTTGCAAGGCTGTATACAAAATTAAGTCTTTATCAGCCCCTGCCTCTAAAACAACAACTCCATACAGGTACCTCTCTTTCTCTTCTCATCGCCCTTGTACTCTCACCTTCTCTCCCGCATCTTCCCATTTATACTGCTTCTTCTTTTCAATCAGGAACTCAAAACTCACCCGTATTCGTAGAGTTCATTAGTTGCATATGAACGGTTGATTGTTTATGAAATATAATGGACATAGTTGTTTGACCTGTATATATTATCTTTTGTAACCAAAGTAATTCATGAAACTCGGTTCCGTTTGTGGATGTTATGAGTGTTGCAAGAGGTAAAGGGTCATATGTGGAAAGAGAGGTTTTGATGGAAGTATCCTCCACTTACTTCATTGGTGATCTGGTTACGTTATTGTAGTTATCAACACATCCAGAATCAAATGCGTTTGAAAATCCAAGGGAACTGACGGACTTTGGAAATGGAGAAATAAACAAGGTGTCTTCTCTTGACTGAAGGGTTAGCATTTGAAGTTACTGGGCCTTGCTGTATCACTTATAATTTTCCTTTTGTTAGATTGATGGTGATGGCCGAGTTGTTTCCTAGCACTTACGAATTCTATTTGTCGTCAACATAGAATTTAAGTGCGATGACTTGAGAATAGGATGTTCATTTCTTCCATTGATTAACATAATTTTTCTGTAGTTATTAACTAGATAACACTTGTGCTTTTGCACGGGATAAATATAAAATGATATCTATAAATATTTTAGTGACTTTGTTTTCTAAAAATAGTTAAGGTAGAATCAATTTAGTTTGGGTGTATACGATATTATATTCATAATGCACAATTTATTTCCAATAAAAGTGCCCTCAAATATTTCAATATAAAATAGTTAAACATTAATTAAAACTATGAAGAATATGTTCACATAATCCATTTAAACTATTGTCAACTTAATAAAAAATTATATCAAAATACTGATTCAGAGATTTATTGTTAAGAAACTAATTGTGAATTAGAAATATTATTTCATATATCAACACTATTTAAGAATTTGCATCCAATTTTTAAAATATGATTTATCGGATTACCCTTTCTTTTTTAGCACTAAGCATCAAGCCTCTTATTCTCTTTTGCTCAATGACTTATATAATAGTACATCAATCTATTAAATAAATTCTACCTCCTCTGAATTCATTGACCAATAATAAGTTGCATACAATACTCGAAATCTATTTGACCGCCATCGTAGTTCAAATCATAGTGATTTGATGTTCGCAAAACATTATAATAAAATGGATTCAAATGATTTGCTGTAGCACAATACAGATATTTATCTACATTTTGCTGCAAACGAATGGTTAACATTCTATGTGAAGGGGTTGCTCTGCAACAATTTTCACCTAAAAGTTCCCTTCAACAATATTCAGAAGCAAACATTTAAAACAGTAGACTTATTTGTAACACATTCTGAGGAGCCTCTAGTTACAAATATATAAATAAAATGCAGTTGTGGATGAGATCTCTCAGAAAAGCACCATGATACTTCCATATGTTGTAATGAGTGTTGCAGCTCTCCAAAATTTATAACACTATGACGCTGCTACAATGAATCACGATTTCTTTTCCTTACGTAAAAAGCTTCTGCAATATTAAAAAAAACGCTCATCCAGAAACAAAAATTTACAATCATGTGCAAGAAGATTCCACTGCACCATCAATTTACAGTCATCACCACAATTTCTTCATCTAAGTAGAAACATATGTTGTATAATATCCTAACACTCAAATATAATCTAAAGCGTACAACTAAGATCATAATGAAAACGAATGAAGCTATGGAAAGTCCCTTAGAAGTTGCCACAACTTCAACAGTTTCAGCTTCTCCAAGCTGATAAACCAATCACAAGTTTGGGAATAAAAGGTTCTTGTAGGAGTTTTGTTAAATCATCAGTACAATAGGACCAATCACCAAACGTTGTACCCCAGCATCCAAAATTGATCTTACATCTTACAAATTAGCAAGGAAAAAAACACATCAATCACCTATTATAATTCCATCTAAACTGACAAAAACTAACATCAAATTCAAGCATTTCAACATGTTAAAATAACATCAAACCATTAAAACATACTAAACAATTAGCTCACAACTGAGCTCCCCAGCCTTAAATCTAATCGTAAAAAGATATAGCTCACAATTATAATTAACAGTAATCATCAATGGTTGAATTAGGTGGCAAGAAATTCCTAGCCTCCATCACATATACAGTAGAAATTCTAAATGCATACCTTGGATGCTAGAGCACTCCTTTCAGCAGCAGTTCTCTTTTTTTAAAACGCTATCATTGTGGCAGAGAATCAATCCACATGACCACTTTAAAAGGGGAAAAAAGCCATAACATCAAGGTAAAGCCTTTCTTCAAAGCAGTTCAGCATCCATGGCAAAAAGAGAGAGTCTTGGCACATCAAATTCATCAATATTATTCAGAAGTGTGAAGAAAAACATAACACTATACTCCAAATTGAACTTTAGACTGCATCAGTAAGCTCGTCTAGTAATGTACGGTAAGATAAAAGCTTTAATGTCAAATATGATGTGTGATTTCCAAACCATTCTAATCACTATGCTTCAAAAACATGATTTTTTGATAGCCATACCTAAACTAATTAAGTTGGCAAATTGGCAAAATATAACAATATGAAGCTCGGAAGCTCACTGTTGCAAGCCAAGAGATGAGGGAAAAGAGAAGTTTTCTTACTTTGATGATTTACACCGCAGTTCTCATACAAATCCTAAAATTCTTGATCACTTATTGTCAGCAAGTTATCAACCCTGTATGTAGTGAGCTCTCTTGTTGTTTGTGAGCAATATAAGCATCAATAATGCATGAGAGCTGAAAAGAGCAAAGAAAGAAACATGTCAAAGCTAACACCTTACAGAAGCTACATCTTTCAATACCATGAGGGATAGTTAACTAAGAATCTCTAATGAGCAGGGCGTTCTAACAGAAAGTATTCTTGCTAGGAATTTCATCGAACACGTGATGTGCATAACTAAAAGATTACCAAAATCAGAACCAAAAAGCGTGCAAGCTTGGCTAGGGTAATCTATACGCAGAAATTACTAATTGATCAAATAAGCAACTTGCAAAACACCATTTCAAAAGGAAATAGAGAGAGAACTTACGTCATCACGGAGCTTGTTGACAATCTGGGTGAGTTCCCTAGGGCCAGAGTTTTGGGAGAGCCACATAGCAGGCCCCATATTTGTGCCCTTTACATCCGCAAACTGGCATATCACTATCTTCTGATCATTCGCACCTACACCCTCCATTCTGTACTCAACACAATAAAAAAGTTTTTAAAAATCAATTTTTATCGATATTCATAACGGAACAATGCTAAATTGCAAATTAATATAAAATACTTTGTGACTGGATGCAGGAACACCAAACCCATGTGAATCAGTGATACAACTAACATCGAGATGCGCTTCAATACAATAATATGACACTCCCACTTGAAAAGTTGTTTTTTAAGCAGAAGGAGACACGGAGAATCAATTGTAATTACCTGAAGGTTAGCTATGGATTCGAATCACTCCAGCGTCTGGTAGAGCTGATGCCATAGCCTGCGTCAATCCAAATTGAAGAGGTACTGTCAATGGCCAGGCTTATTCCAGTGTTCTTCCATATTTGAAAACGAGTAGAGTGCCGAGGAAGACTCTCATCGATGCTAGATTTAATTAATTAGCAGAATTTTCAAGAAAATTAATGCTTGATTGATTGTGGAGAAGATTCTGGAAAGACGGAAGAGGAGCAGACGTAGGGAAGATCGGAGAGAATATCATGTTTTTAAAGATTTGTTTTTAATTTATTTTTGAAAGTTCGGGGGAAAATATGTGAGAGCGTCACGTGGTAAAAGTGCCCTCTTTTAATAGTTATTATTAAGATTTGAAAAAGTGGAAAGGTAATTTGTAGTTTACCATATATATTGCTTGGTGTGAGAGAATTTTAGCACTTCAAATTAACACTTTTAGGTTAATTAGATATTTCTCTCGTTTTCTTATACAACTTAAATAAGCCATGATAAGCTTGTACCATCATGTTAGGAAAAAGAGCTAAATTTCCAGACCGTAGATTTTGAGTACGTTGGAGATTGGTGAAACACATTGCAAATCTGCTCTTTTAGTTGTGTGGTATTTCTTAACAGTTGATCTAATCCATTCCTTAACAATGTTCATACTGCAGGCCTGTTCAAGTTGTGGCAGACACTGTTCGAGTTGAATGCATCTTCTCAGCCAGTTTAGGACGATAGTCATGCTACTGTTCATACAGGTATCTATCTTATTTACTAGAGCGCTAACGAGCAAGAAAAGGAATGCGCGTTAGCGCAACGGCTTTCTAAAGCTCAATCCGTTCCTTCTTGCCCTGCAATCAAAAAACAGCGCCCTTTCTATAGTAAGAGGCTTTTTCAATAAGGCTCGCGTGTGGGCGCTCCCCTTTTTTCACTATATGAAATTTATGAAGTATATAATCTGAAGCAGTTTTTTCTCTAAACATATATCAATTACCAGCAGATTCATGAAAAAACCAGAGAATAATTTTACCAGCAGTCCCCTCTCTCCCACTCTCTAAAAATTATATATACGTCAAGATGCAAGTCTTTTTTTGAATAATAAATATCAAGAAATAAAAATATAATTTTGACAAATAATTAAATGAAGCGGTCTTATGACAAATACATGACTTGTTGTATATTCAAAAATGGGTCTAACTTTTAATTTAGACCCAAAATATGAAGATTTAGTGCATTGTCCGTTTTACACAAATGTTCTCTTTAATTTTAGTATGAGGTTGATTAAATTAAAATTATTAAATTTCTCAAATGTTTGTAGAAAAGTTAGACTTTTAAGGAGAGATGCTATTAATTCTAAAAGGAATTAGAATAGTTATTGCTCCGATCAATAAATTAATTAATAAAAAGCATTAAAAAGCATTAAACTACGTAGTTTTGATGAAAACCACCACATAACCACCGCAAGTTCACCATATTCCGGCGCCTACCATTTTTATATATTTCTTTTTTGGTTTCTTTTAATTAAAAGAGTTTTGATGGAACTTAAATATATACATTCATTTCTAAACTTTATAAAATTATTTGATTGGATATTTTAGGATCCTCAGCGCACTAATCAATATTCTGTTACAATTCTTAAAATTCATTACTAATTTTAAAAAATATTAATATAATGTACCAAATTATAAAATGTGAAAGTATCATTATTCTTTTGTGTACCACTAACCAAATCTCTTGAGTGACGGTCATTGTATAGTGACGAAGGACTGTATTGGAATATGGAAGGAAGGAGGTCCTTATTTGCAATTTTGACAAAAATGCACTATTCACTCATGCGCAATGTTCACTCAGTATAAAAAACAAGCATTTTAGTCTAAAAATAGACGTTAGCAAACATATCCACACAGTCCAAAAAACAAGCATTTTATTCTAAAAAACAATTCGTTAAGCACGAAATACAAGCATGTTCTAAAAAATTACCTGTTTGGTCTAAAAAATAAGCATTCAAGGGTGAAATTCAAGCATGCTCTATAAAACCATTTTTTTTTGCTTCAAAATACATGAACTCTAAAAAGCCACCTGTTAACTGTGAAATGCAAGCATTCTCTAAAAAACAACCTGTTAACTGTGAAAAGCAAGCATGTTCTAAAAAACAATCTGTTTGGCCTAAAAAACAAGCATTCAAGTGTGAAATTCAAGCATGCTGAATGCAATTTGCATAAATTGCAGAAAAACCTCGTCTCGAACTTCTTTGCATATAAACCCCGTCACTATATAGTGAATGTCACTTCCAAGACTAATTATAAATTCTCTTAAAATATCAAAAAATCATTACTAACCTAAAAGTATTAATAAGATGTGTCAAATTATAAATAGATCTTACTTATATCTCATAATCATTATTTTTATAAAACTAATCAAATATACATTGTTAAAAAATCCAAGATTCATTACTAACTTAAAAATATTAATTTGAAGTACCAAATTATAAATGGATATGATTACCTCTTTGTAAAAAAATATAACAATTTACTATTGCTCTTATTTTTATAAACACATATTTATATAAGAGGTAACAACAGTAACACATGGAAAAACGTCTAACGATAACACATACTTATGGATCATTCACTTTCGAAAAAAATATACTCATTAAATCAAAATCTCTTACAAATTTATTTGTTTTTTATTATGAAACTAAAACTTATAAGTTCTGCATCACATGTTATTATTTTACACGATTCATTGTGTGGTACAATTTTGGTATGTTAAACTTATATTTTCAATAGGTTAGCTTCTACGCTATGTAAAGATAGAGAAAAATAGTTTGATCAATTACATTTACTCTTATGCAAATAGTATACAATTTGAGATTTAATTTAATATTTACAAGTGTTTCAAATTGCACAAGTAGATTTTCAAGTATTAATATCTATGTAGGAACGTTGTATTATTAAAAATTTTGCTTGATTTTGTAATAAAAAATTGGTCTATTTGAACTAAAATATATTGAAATAAATTCAACTAAATCAATTGCATGCATGATAAAAATTCAATCCAATTAAATCTACTATTCAAGTTCATACATAAAATTTAATTTGCGCTTTGTGCCATATTAATTTTTTTTAAAAAAGTGTTCATAATATACCGCACAACGTGCGGTCCAACAAGATAGTTATATCAAATGTTATATGAGTGAATAAAAAAATAAGGTTAATGTTCCGTCACAAATCAAATCAAAGCAACGTAAAAAATTATTTAATATATCGATCCTGTTTAAAATATTTTTGGTAATATTCCCTTGAATTGCAAATTTTTAAATTTACTTAAGAAGGTTGAACTTAACAATCTATTATTCAAATTCATTATTTTAGTAGGAATTTTGTTTGAATAATCACGCTACAATTTTACAAAATAATAAACTAATCAAAAAGTACTTTCGACTTATAGTGCAACGCGATCCATAAGGTTAGCTTCGTATAATAATAGTTTCATTAATTTTTTTGATCATAATAGTTTCGTTAATTGTTCATAATAAGAATCATAATATGTTTTGTTATTCTTTGGGACTAATAATATGTTTAAATAGTAATATTGTATATAATATTGAGTAAATAGAGAATTTAAGAATTATTATCACTTACTGACACCTTTATAAGAATACAAGTTTTCATAATGTATTTGATTATAATTTAATTAGTGGTTAATTTTGTAACTTTAGTTTTAATTGTATATTTATTTGAATTTTTCTCCCAATCGTATATGAGTTGGTCTCTTGAGTGACGGTCACTATATTGACGAAGGACTATATTGGAATATAGAAGGGAAGGTCCTTATTTGCAATTTTGACAAAAATGCACTATTCACTCACGCGCACTGTTCACTCAGTCTAAAAAACAAGCATTTTAGTCTAAAAATAGACGTTAGCAAACATATTCATACAGTCTAAAAAACAAGCATTTTATTCTAAAAAACAACCCGTTAAGCATGAAATACAAGCATGTTCTAAAAAACTACATGTTTGGTCTAAAAAACAAGCATTCGAGGTTGAAATTCAAGCATGCTCTATAAAACCATCTTTTTTTGCTTCAAAATGCATGAACTCTAAAAAGCAACTTGTTAACTGTGAAATGCAAGCATCCTCTAAAAAACAACCTGTTAAGTATGAAATGCAAGCATGTTCTAAAAAACAACCTGTTTGGCCTAAAAAACAAGCATTCAAGTGTGAAATTCAAGCATGCTGAATGCAATTTGCATAAATTGCAGAAAAATCCCCGCGCATGAATGTAATTAGCATAAATTGAATAAAAACCCCCGTCCCAAACTTTTTTGCATATAAACCCCGTCACTATATACTGACCGCCACTTCCAAGACTAATCAATCGTATATACCTTTATTTTATTCTTTTATAATTTTTACTTATGTTAATATACTATGAGAATAACATCCATCCGGATGATCCTGATATAGGCCTTATCAGGCACCAATAAGATAATGACACGTGTACAATTGTAATGTTTTAATTGGTTAGGATATTTTTAGTAAAGTTCTAAAACCCTAATTTAGAATGCATAAACCCGTCTGGGTAATGATTGAACACGTGGCCCAATCATAAATTAGTTAAAGATGATGTGTCGTTATTTAATTGGTGCCTGATATTGCTAATACCAGGATGATCCTGATATATATTAAACTGATATACTATTTTGTTTGATTTTACATGTATCATTCTTATTAAATTAGATCCATTTTACGTGGTGTTAAAACCTATACGACATCGCTCAATACTTAAATATTAATTTATATTTAACTGAAGAATAATGCTTCTACTTCCTTTTAGAATAACTCATTGAGCATGTTTTGTGGGGGAGCGTCGTTAAAAAGATCGAGATCGGATCAGTTAAATATCGAGATCTGATCAAAATTTTAAAATCGTTTATTAAATGAACTATCAACGATCATGAATATAAAAACTCGATCATGATCACGAACAGATCAATATGATGATCGATCGATAAGGTGATCGCAGTCGATCGATTAAAAAATATAATATAATTACATACATTAATAATAATGAGAAAATATTTTAATTTCAATTAATTTTACTATATATATCTATAGTTTGTAGTTTGTTGTGAACTTTCATTAATTTTATCATCTATGTGTTTTTCATCTTTTTTTAATTAACTTTTAAGTTGATAAATGATCGATCGTGATCATTTAATCGATTATCTATAACGAGATTATCGATAACGAGGTGATCACAATCATTATAATTTTTAAACAAACCGATCATGATCATGAATTATTTTGATCGGTTCGATCGCGATCATTTCAAATTTTAAACAATCCGATCATGAACATGGTGATGATCGTGATCGGATCGGCTCGTAATTACCTTAATATTTTGGTATATTTGTATTTTTTCTGTTTACTTTTAGGGTTGAGGGGCGTAAAAAATCATTTTTTGAATTATATTAGTTTATCAAAAATGAGAAATTGTACTCACACTTTCCACACGATTATGGAATGAAGAAGAAAAAGGCAAAGGTGATTGGTGACCACACCCCATCACTGGATGAGTTGGCCACGTGATTTGGGAGGCGGGCGGTGTGGTAAGCAAACATTTCTATCTCACGTGACGTTTCCCGTAATACACGGACCTTATGCCACGTGTGTTTTATTAATATTTTTTGGATGATTGAAGTGCCCAAGAGTTGGAAAAAAAAATGTCCGCTTAATAAAATGCAAGAAAGTTGATGGTCCTTATTAAAATGTAAAAATAATAGATAAATCCGAACATATATGTCCCTTCGTTGCAAATAAATGAAATGTAAAAGTATTTAAAATTATATATATTATAGAGAGAGTGTTTGGGAAGATTGGTACAATTTGAAAAGTTGAGCGTATTGAGAGGTTTTTCAAATATTTTACCATCAATTAATAATGTATAAAATAAATCTGGACGTGCCTAAAAAATTGGAATATTATTAATTTTGCAATTAAGAAAAGATTAAATTTGTAAGTTGAAGCTAAAGTAATTGGATTAATTTGATAGGCTTGGGTTTTTAATTTATTTTGGTGCACAATTCTGAGGAAAGAGAAAAGAAATTATTCTCCATCTTCCATTCCATGATTACCTGCTCTGCTCTGCTCTGCTGTGCATTATTATTAAGGGGGGAAATGATTGTTAACTAATCCCTAAATTGATCCCAGAGAATGTCCATGTGCATCATCATCTCGTTTTCCACAGATTTCATTTTTTAAATAAATGACACCATATGCTCCATCACTCGCATCTCATCTATATAACAAGTTTTGATGCGTGTATTCATGACCTGTAGTATTCATGTATGGGAATCTTTACTTTTCCCTACATTTTTTATGTTTCTTCTACACATATACTTACCATTAATTATATATATACTACATGTTACTTTGTCGTGGAAATACTCGCTCCTATAACATCAATCAACCGGTGGTGAACAATGGGATGTTCTGTAAATTAAGTTATTACTTGTATTATAATTTTTTATTAAGCATCTATCCAGTTCAACTTATTGCAGCACATTTAAGCACAGTACAGCACTGGTCAGCACAGCACAGCACACCATTCATCAGCACAGTACTATTTAGCTCAACGCATTTAAGCTCTAAATGGAGACTATTTTTATGTTTTGTAAAAATAATATTATTAAGTACACTTTTTAGTTTTAAAGTAATAAACACTGTGTTTTTTCTTCAACTCAAATGAACACTATTTAACACATTCAACACTATTCAGCACAAGATCAGCACACAGCACTGATCAGCACAACTCAGCACTCATCAGCACAGCACAACACTTATCAGCACAGTACAACACTAAATAAGTTGAACTGGACATGGCCTAATACTCCTTTCGTCGCAGTCTAAGTAGCAGGGGTTGGATGGTAATTATATGGTGGAAATTGAATTGAAAAAGTGAATGACAATGAAGTATTATTACTGTAAAAGGAAAGTGTACAATTCGAATCGATGCATTGTAAAGATGAAATTGTGTAATTCCGAATTCAGTTTGTTTGTGATGGTAATAATAAAATAGTAACTGTTGGCCCAAAATTTTACCAAGAAAGAAGTCACGTGCTTTGGCGCCTTGGGCCTGGGCGTGTAAGTGTAAGGTAATCAGGTGGTTGCGACATGTCCGTTTGCGGTATTGCACGTGAGTTGCTGGGTCAACTCGGTTGGCCCCACCCCCACTCCCTTTCAACCTTTTCTTGCCAATTATTACATTACCAAAACTGTTTTTTAATTCAACAAAATCTGTAATAATCTTATTCACTCATAACACACAAGTTTAAATATAAAAAATACCTTTACTGACTTATAATAATGCTTAATACAAAATTTAATATTTATATACATGGAGAAAAATCTAAAAATCTTTTAATCATACTTATTTACGTGCTTAAAGTTTGCAGACAAACAAACTGAATATTATTTCTTAACCAGATATTTATGTACATAAAACATTTTTTGAAAATCCTTATTGCATATCTATTATCCCTAAATATTGAAGAATATTTTTACTCTTCATTCGGTTGAGGAACTAGTATCAAAATGAGCAATAATATTATTGCTGCAAAATACAATACTCATTATCAATGTTAATTGGTGATGATACTAATTCTCACGACGGTTATGTCTTCTTGAATGTAACTACAGTGGTCGGATCAGTGATACTGATAAGAAACACTGTACCAACTTTTTCATCAAGTTTTTTTTTGCTGTAAAGAGTTAATGTCGTAAATTTCAAAGTCGTAATTAATCACTATGATGTTACAGTTAGATTCCGCAAAGCCTAAACTGTATAATGAGGATCCCCAAATCCCAAAACACACGCCATCTTATTCAGCTTCTGAAGAAGAGATGTAATAGTGGTTGCTGTTATTTTTTGTTTGGAACCAATTCTTGATCACCATATTATGTATGCATTCTTTTGTTTATAATAATAATAATAATGTCACGCTATTATATATTGTAGCGATGGAGGGAATAGACGGCGGATTCCGGTTTTTTCTTTTCTTTTCTTTGTTCCGCCCTTGATAAGAGATGGTATAGCTGTCCGTCCGTCCGTCCGTCCGTCCGTCCATCTCCCTCTTCTTCAAACAGTGGCGCCGACTTATGGACCTCTCCTGCTCTGTTGCTTCATCCAACTACAGCATTGGTACTTGAGGTGGATCTCCAATGGAAGGTAATTTTGGATTTTGCAGACTTGATTTCTGGTTCGGAAATTAAACTCTTCCTTCTCTGTGATCACAGCAGCACGTGACTTTCTGTCTCTGTACACACCACCAGCCCATGAAGATCCCAGGCCGCCGGCGCAAGGTAATATAATTCCACCATCGCTTTGTTTTTCTTTCTGGGGCGGCGGAGCGGAGGGGGGTGCCTTTTGTTTTAATTAATCCTCCTCAGTAAATGTACCCGTGAGAGACCCCATCTTGATTGTGGATCTGGGCCATGGCCCATCTTTTCCTTTTCTCTTCTTTCTCATTAATTATTATTAATAAAATAATTACTTGGGTTAATCTGGGCAACAAATCTTACCCATAAATGGAAACCCATGCTCTTTTGGTACAAAAATGTGCTGATATCAAAAAAATCAGGTGCATTTCTCAAAACACGCAACTTTTTACAACATCAACACATTGCGGAGGACAATAAGCCTCCACTCAATATACTTCCCGGTGGCATTGGAACTTATAGCATTACATATTTTAATCAAGCTACTAGTAGCTCCAACATGAATGATGATAAAAAGGGACAGACAGGGGAGGAGAATTTTGTTACAGGTAATTCCCTTCATTTCAGCTTTCTGAATTCTATTTGAATTCTTCTTATGAATGGATTATTATATCATCTCAGAAGCGGGGTTGAATGGAGATTGGCCTACATCACTAGAGCAGCCGACTCAATCTTCTTCCAATCATATGCATTGCACAAGATCATTCAGTTCTCCTTCATCCTCTCAGTCAGTACTTTTGTTATTTCACTTTTGATCAGATTATACACAGAGCCTTTTCTGACATCATCATCATCGTCTTATCTTTTACAGGCCATCTACAGCACACAACCACAGTTTTGTAAATATGCTGACATCTGCAAAGAGTGTTCAGGAAGAGGATGATGATGATGATGACGAGGAAGAGTTCATTATTAAAAAAGAGCCATCGCTACATCCTAAAGGTTTGTACCTCTAATTTACTTTTGCATCATGCAAGCCTAAAAAATTTCATTTCGTCAGGCCCTTTACCCCTTAAAGCTCATGGAAGAGGCACTGATCAGAAGCCTAGTACTCCACGCTCAAAACATTCAGCTACAGAACAGCGTAGAAGGAGCAAGATCAATGACAGGCATGATTAACATATCTTAGTTCTCCTGTTAAATATACTAATGTGTTCCGTATCATACCGTGCTTGGAACTTTAGTGGATCAATTGTTTTTTTTATAATCCTGTTTCTGGTGTTCAATTTTCCTGTGAGAATATGTCAATTGTATTCACTAATTTTATCAACTGGTCGGGTGGAATTTTGTGCTCATTCTGATTAGCAGGTTGCAGAAGTTGAGAGAGATTATCCCTCACGGTGACCAAAAAAGAGACAGAGCATCGTTCTTGCTAGAGGTACACACGTTGTACTGACTCTGTATCTCACTATATTTTCTAGTCAATAATGATGAAGTAACTGAAAATAAAATTTAATAAATGACTATTCAGGTTATTGAGTATATACAATTTCTTCAAGAGAAAGTACACAAATACGAACGAACATATCCAGGATTGAACCAAGATGGGCCAAAGTTTACACCCTGGGTATTTCCCTATGCCATTAATTTATGTTTCTTCTCGTGCACACATAACTTTTGCTACTGCCAGTTTGTTGATTTGTTCAAAATAACTAGTAGTAGTTATAAGTGGTTCGTGGCATGTATAGGGTATAAGATAGAAATGCACAGGGATAATGTGATCCAAGTTAATAATGTGAAGAGCTGTAAGTCTGTGAAGAAGTTAGTGAGCATAATCTTCCCTTTGAACTTGTATGACTCATCTGCTCATGTATTTTCTGGAACAGAGAAATCCAGGAGCTACTGAGGATCTTCTTAACTCTTCTCATATCATGAAGATGGCTATGAATCCAGCATTATTGCTTCCTTCAAAATTAGATGGGAAGAAGTTGAGTACCTCTCCGCTCCACCCGATCAACAGACAGCATCTAGTGATTGAATCGGACTTGAGCAGCCCTTGTATATTCAGAGAAAAGGTTCCCCAGCCGGAGCCGTCAAAGAGGCCGTGTATAAATCCTTTTGGTGGTAGCAATGGTACAACTGTTCCCCTTCCATCTCAGTCGAAATTTTGGCCTAGAGAACCTTTCAGCGCTGACTGTAATGTACTAGATAAGCTCAGAGACCAGGAACTAGGTATCGAAAGTGGTAAAATAAGCATCTCAAGCATTTACTCTCAGGGGTAACTCTTCCTTCTTAACCTTTCTTGTTCCCCTCCCCCTCCCTACTTGCATAGTTAATAAGTGAATTTTCTGATTGCAGCCTGTTCGATACTCTGACGCATGCTTTACAGAGTTCTGGAATAGATCTTTCACAGGCCAACATTTCTGTTCAGATTGACCTTGGAAAAAAGGCCAATGGTAGAGTCGATTCTTCAGCATCAGTTGTCAAGGTACTAATCTTAATCTGCCTTGAAATGTTGATAAATTTCTGTGTTTCCTAAAACTTTATTATACTTGCTAGGATACGGGAATGCCATTGAGTAGTCAAGAAATGCCACGATCTAGCTTTACAAGAACAGGAGAAGATTGTTCTGCTCAACAAGCTGTTAAGAGGTTTAAATCTTGCAGAAGTTAGTATTAATCTTCTTTTATTTATTTTAAACCTTCCTTCTGAACTTGTAAGGGAATAATACGTTTTGATTGTACATGTAGCGTCTTAATGAAGGTCCTGGTTATTTTGTAAGTTGTAACCACACTCACCGTCAGAGGCTTCCAAGTTCAAACAACATTGAGAAGCCACAATTTTCAGTAAATTCTTCTTTTTGCTTTCTTTTCAAGTGATGTTGGTATCTTTTACCATGTATATATTGAATATCAGATGATGACCTGCACGTTTCCGTTTGTGAAATCCGAATACCATGGTTTCTGATTGAAAGCAGCCTTCAACAATTTCTGATCTCCTTTAATTATTTTAAAAAAGGATTAATCATAAATAATTGTGTTTTGCTTATCAAGTCTTGTAATTGTGTAATGTTATAATGCAGCACGGTGATAAACAATTCCAAAAACAAAAACCAAATAAAAAGTGGCCAACATAATCCAAATCTAAAAGCTTACATATGTGGTTCGGACAAAATTATACTACTTAGATGAAAATATTGCATCAAGTCAGGCCTGATTCCTGAATCCTCCCATTCCAAACGGAGAACATCTCCCGAATTCCCAACTTTCATAACCTTCCATGAAAGTCTTTGTACAGTGTACCTATTAATTCGAACCGTTTCTTGAATTTTTACATTAAAACATGTTTTACTATATTACTTTAACGTGATTCTAGCCCGTCAGCGCGCCATGCAATGCTCGATGTTCGCTTTGGCATGGGTTTCTGAAATCCCTTTCTTCTCTATCTCTATTCTTGTTTTCTATTGCAGAACTCGAATCTTGGGAAACAGTTAAACAGCAAGTAAGATTGACGTTTGATCATTCCTGCGTTTCATCTTCTGTTATATGCTTCTCTCTTGATTGAATCAACTTTATGAGAATGTCAGGCAATGAAGTGAAACCGGAATGGCAGCTCGAGTCAAATGAGAGATCAGGCCACTGAGGAGGAGTTCTGTATCAATTTTACTAATGAAAAGCTGCAACAGCATTTCAACCATTCTTTTGTGCCGACTTTGTTAACTTGATTGCAGCATGCATTCAAAATGGAGCAAAACAAATATGAGATAAAATTGGAGCTCCACTTTTTTGCAGGAATCAACACATGTCATATAATATAACACTCTAATAATTATTTAAGAAAATATTAGATAGATTACAACACATGTCATATGTTATTAGAGAAAATCTCCTGAACTCCCAACTTTCCTGACTTTCCATTAAATCCTTTATACGTTTTAACTTATACTATGTATCTTTTAGTTTGAACTGTATTTTTAATACTTGCAAATTTTAAATTTTTATATAAAATTTCTAGAATTTTTACATTAAAACATGTAGTACTATATGTTTATTTTAAACTGATTAATGTTTTGACACAAAAATATATCATTTGAATTTAAATACATAGTGGTAGTTCCATATCATTCAGAAAAGTTGGATTTTCAAGAGAATTTGTAATGTTATGATTTCTTGGCACTTCCGTTCCTTCTTAACATAATAAACCTTAAAACAATAAATCAAATATATTATTTCTTAATTACTTCCTTCATTCTTAACATATAAACTTCAAAACCAACAATTAATTGAGATACTATCTGATAAGGCAGCCTTATGGTAAGGCAAAAGGATCTCATATGGTTCATACAAAATTTTTGGGGTCAAATCATAATTATTATATATTAGTTACTTTCAGATCAGTTCTTTCTATCAACTACAAATCATCTTGCTCTTCATCAAATCATCGTCGCTCGTCATCAAATCATCGACGTTCATTATCAAATCATCAAATCATCGATGCTCATTACCAAATCATCAATGTTCATCATCAAATCATCGTTGTTCATCAAATTATCACCGTTCATCATCAAATCTTCATCGTTCATCATCAAATTTTCATCGTTTATCTTCAAATCTTTGTCGTTCATAATAAAATCATTGTCGTTCGTCATCTCGTTGTTAATCGTCAAATCTTCGTCGTTTATCTTCAAATCTTCGGCGTTTATCATCAAATCATCATCGTTCATCATCAAATCTTCATTGTTAATCATTAAATCATCAAATCTTAGTCATCAAATTATCGTCCTCATCATCAAATCATTATCATTAATCATCATTTTTTTGTCGTTCACCATCAAATCATCATCGTTCATCGTCATCATAATCAAATTATCATCGTTTATCATCAAATCATCGTCGTTTATCATCAATCATCAATCATCAACATCGTTCATCATCAAAACTTCACCGTTTATCATCAAACCATCGTCCATAACATCAATTCATCAAATCATCGCCGTTCATCATCAAATCACCGTTAATCACCAAATTATCATTATTTATGATCAACTCATCGACATTCATAATCAAATCATCATTATAAATCATCATCATCACAACTAGCACTAAAATCAACATCATCATCATTCATAAATTATCATCATGATTATTTTTAAGCACCACCACAACAATCGATGGCACTCCAACTCTACCACATTGCTGCCACCCTAACCAACAACAACCACCACCAATTTGTTCTCCGTCTCGCCGGCTTCATCGTCATTCATCATTCATTAAATTATCAAATCCACCAAAATCATCATCAACATTAGTCGGAAATTCAAGTCTCTACCTCCACTCATTCAATTCAGATCAAAGATGATTGACATGCTTCCATCGTCTCTACCTCGGTAGCGCATCCGTTATCTCCACAACCGCTTGCAAACGCGCGGCTGTGAAATCGATCAGCTCTGCCGTTGTGAAATCATTCATTCCTAAAGCATCGTTCAGGCGAGAATGTCAGACGGTTGGCTTCAAGCGGCGGATTCCGTCAAAGCGCAATGGCGATCGTGGTGAGAGATGATGATTTACAGAGAGAAGATGGTGATTTGGAGGCGGCGATACAGAGAATGGCAAGGAAGAATATTTGGGGATTTATGTGGTGATTGTTCTGAATTTGTGATAAAGTCCCTGAACTTATGGGCAACTTACAATTTGACACCGAGCATAAATTAATTCGTTTTTGATCCCAAAGCTTATTAGCATAGGGTTTGCCATACCATTTGCCTTATGGTAAGCCTGCCTTATCTAATTGTTTCTTCAATTAATTAGCATTAGCGGAAAATAAATGTAGGGTTCTATGTTATCTATTCCTAAAGGGAACTAGAAGAGTTATTGCTCCGGTCAATAAATAAATTAATAAAAAATATTAAACTACGTAGTTTTGATGAAAACCATCGCAAGTTCACCATATTCCGGTGCCTACCATTTTTATATATTCTTTCTTTTGTTTCTTTTAATTAAAAGAGTTTTGATGGAAATTAAATATATACATCCATTTTTAAACTTTATAAAATTATTTGATTGGATATTTTAGGATCCTCATCGTAGTAATCAATATTCTGTTACAATTCCTAAAATTTATTACTAACATTATAAAAATATTAATATGATGTACCAAATTATAAAATGTGAAAGTATCATTATTCTTTTGTGTATCACTAACCAAATATAAATTCTCTTAAAATATCAAAAAATCATTACTAACCTAAATAAAAGTATTAATAAGATGCGCCAAATTATAAATAGAAACTTACTTGTATCTCATAATCATTGTTTTTATAAAACTAATCAAATATACATTGTTAAAAAAATACAAGATTCATTAGTAACTTAAAATTATTAATTTGATGTACCAAATTATAAATGAATGATTACCTCTTTGAAAAAATATAACAATTTACTATTGCTCTTATTTTTATAAACACATATTTAAAAGAGGTAACAGCAGTAACACGTGGAAAAACGTATAACGATAACACATACTTATGATCATTCACTATCGAAAAACATATACTCATTAAATCAAAATCTCTTACAAATTTATTTGTTTTCTATTATGAAACTTAAACTTATAAGTTATGCATTACATGCTATTATTTTGCACGATTCGTTGTGTGGTACAATTTTGGTATACAAAACTTATATTTTCAATAGGTTAGCTTCTACGCTATGTAAGGATAGAGAAAAATAGTTTGATCAATTACATTTACTCTTATGCAAATATTATCTAATTCAAGATTTAATTTAATATTTACAAGTGTTTCAAATTGCACAAGCAGATTTTCAAGTATTAATATCTATGTAGAAACCGTGTATTATTAAAAATTTTGCTTGATTTTGTTATAAATTGGTCTGTTTTAACTAAAATATTTGAAATAAAATCAACTAAATTAATTGCATGCATGATAAAAATTCAATCCGATTAAATCTACCATTCAAGTTCATACCTAAAATTTAATTTACACTTTGTGCCAAACTAATTTTTTATAATAAAAATTGTTTTTAAACTACTCCCTCAGTCACATACTAAACTGCACACTTTCCTTATATGCATGTCCCATCTTAAATTGCACACTTTCCTTATTTAGTAAATGTCACTCATTTTCCTCCACTCATTTGACTCACTTCTTTCTCAAACTCAGTCTCATCCACTCATTTTACAATCGTTAATATTTTCAAATTTTATCTTTTGTGCAATATAGTGCGGGACGGTAAGAGTACGTTTTAAAAAGAGAAAATGATACTGAGAAGGGACTAAAAAAAAAGTCCAGCCCAAATATTGGGTCTGTAGGCCATTAAAGGGCCCAGTATGTTGGCTTTATTAAGATAGCACGTATAGGGACGTGAAAATGGTGAAATGAGCGTACAGAGAGTTTTAAAATAATGAAGCGCGTGAGAAAGCTAAATTTTAATTATTTGTAATTAAGGGGCCGTCGCAGTGACTTTGTCTGAAAAGTTTGACAAAGGAAATATGAAAACTGAGTTTTTGGTTAAAATGTTGGCTGTCTGGAGAGGTGGAGAGGGAAAGATGTGGGGAAATGAAAGAATTACCAGAGGTTGACGAAAAGAAAGAATTTAAATAAGCAGAAAAGGCATGGTATTAGTGGAACAATCTACATCTGCATCCTCGTCTCTGTGTGTACACTGTAATTTCAGGTCTCTATACATGGAATCGGACCCGTAAAATTCTGTATCAAAATTCTCCGCCCTCAGGAACTAACGGTCAACTCGGCTGACGCCTGCAAACATTCCCACGGATTCGCGTAAAAATAATCTTCTTCTTTAGGTCTATCAGGGATCACTACCCTCTTAACGGGGTTCCCCATTCTCTCCGCGTGTGCTTCCTTGACACCAACCGAAAACTCATCCCACGTCAGTGATCCCATGTTGTACTGATCTATCAGATCGACTAGAAGCTTTCTGTCCAACAGAACAGTTTTCCGGTACTCAAGATATCTGAGGAACAGCCCAAATTACAACTCAAGTAGAATGAAAGAGGAGGAATGGAAAAGCGGGTCATTACCTTCGATGGCCTTCAACAACTTTAGCCATATTCCCATCATATGTTGGAACAAATATATCACTCTCAAGAGACACAAGATAGTCTAGTGCAGCCATCTGAGAAGAGTGGTTCTGGAAAAATCGCAGGTCTGAAGGATCCAAAAGTGTCTCTTTTCTTACCTGCCATAAACATAAGAGGGCAAGAGGTGAGTGAATACATAATGATGATACAATCACCGCCATTTTCCCAATGAATTATACTGACCACATTCGGAAAAGCTGCTGAAAGACTAGCCATTCTCCTCTCTCCGCCGTATATTTCTCCTGCAGCTATGTATATTTGGATGCTTGGATCAATGTCCAAAGCTCTTAATGTAAGAGCAGTTTCCTCGGGTGTCAAGGGACACTGACCATCTTTCCTTTTCAAATCAGAATTTATTATCTTCTCTTTCCACCATGGATAAGCATATCTGTAGCAGAGAGGGAATTCAGCACAATGACAAAAGTTGGTTTCAAGTGCAGTGGTAAAATAAAAGACCACCTCATTCTTGTCAACTCATCCACCTCCTCTTGATTACACCCTTGAGTACAGCCAGAAAAGGCCAACATGTCCATTTCATATCTAAGATGGAGTACTAGGAAAGGACCCTTTTGTCTGAGGAGTTGGATGACCTTCCTGCCCAGCTCTTCTATTTGAGGTGTGAATCCCAGGGCATTAAAATTCACTCGACAGCGTAGCTTCTGAATCTCCAACGGCTGGCCATTGTTGGCGAGTCGAGCATCAGTTCTATTTAAGTGCAAAACTTTGTATTTGCGTATAAGCGGAAGAATCTGCGAGCAAAGCAAAGGGGAAGGTTAAGATAAGAAACAATTAGAGTTAAAAATAAATTGGACTTGCCTGATTTTCATAGTAAGATATATCAGACCAGCTAACAGGCGGCATAGAGTATATGTTTCCTTGCTCCACTCTTTGTTTGAGGCGTGGAGGTAGCTCTTTCAATATCCGTACCTCATCTCTTAAAGATGTAATGAAATGTTCAACATCAAATATGTCTTGAAACTCACTACAAGAGAAGGCAACAACACATATTATGATAGTCACACAACACAACCATAGAAAAGGAACACACACCTTGGATCAGCCCAGAAAGAAGTTTTGTCCAGCTCGGGAACTATAAGTGTAACATTGAGATGTCTTGCAATTGCTACCATGTCACATATCTGCATTTCCAAGATCAAAAATTTAAGGGAAATGGAACAAATCCAGAGACAAGTAACTAAGCAAACGACTCTCGACTGACCGCTGATCGCATTTGGTTAAGGCCGCCATTGCATGAAACCATCAAATACCCATTATTCTTGTAAACCCCTGAAGGAAGAAAGAAAACTAATTCCAGTTATCACCAAGCAAACAAGCAAGTAGCAACTAAACAATCATACAAATTCCAGGACTCACTCTTAGGGGGGAGAACTCGAGCTGGAACATCCAAAGAAGCTGATTTAACATCCAAAGAAGCAGATTCCTGAGAAAAACAAGAGGGCCAGCCTTTGAGAACCCTGGGCCCAAAATTCTCACCCAATGCAGTCAACTGAACCAAGCAAATCCAAAGCAAAATGGAGGTAGTAGCCCTCACAATCCACAGCTTCATTTTGGACCTAGAAATCATAGAATTCCTCAGCTTCTCAACTCTACCCTGACCCACACCTCTCAACCCCATCATCCCCAAACTTAAACCCCACTTCCTTTCTTCACTATCTTCCTCCTCTTTTCTGCACATCAATCTAAAATTTAACCCCCCTGATTACCCACATTAATGTGAACAACACGAAACAGAGCCTCGATCTTTCGCCGATCACGCAAGCTTCCTCCTCTCCGGGAGCAGGGGAGGGATAATGTAGAAATGAAATATACGAAAGATCTGGGTTGCGGGAACCTCGCCGGAATCTGGGCTGCCGGAGAAGTTAATGAGTAGGTTGGCGGAGGAAGAGACGTTGAGGAAATTCAGAGAGAGAGAGAGAGGGGACCGAGGGAGAGATAAGAATGGCGGAAGTGGTGGGTGGTGGCGCACAATCGCACAAATAATGCGAGTGGGAATTGTACTAGTCTACTTCTTCTAATTGCTTTGGGGGAATATACAATATTTGTGCGGCAAAGGCAATGATCCCCTACGTATGAATGTTGGGAAGTTGCTGGTCGGTGGTTCTATATGCAGGTCCATTCTACTTCTACCGATTTAAATTAAATTTGAAATGATAATCCCTCTTAAATATATGTTATAATTTACAAAAAAATAATTTGTAATTTGAAAACGTGTTCAATCATTATATAGACGGATTTATTCATTCAAGATTAGGGTTTTAGAAATATATTTGTAAAAACTAATAAAATAATGAAGGGTAATTATGATATTTTCTCATTTTCATTGGACCTGCAGAAGTAAACTAGACCTGCATATAGCAAATACCAAGTTTTAAGACAAATTCCTCCCATCGGTGTTCAAGGAATGCACTTACAAACTGATTCACAGATTCTCACAAATCTCCTATGTGATGGAGATGCAACAGCTCCGTGGGAACTGAGAAATGTACAGTCTAGCGTAAGATATTCAATTTCTTTTAAAAGAATAATGTGTAGTAAATGTAGACAGACTAATTGTTCAAGAAGAGCACGTTCATGCTACCTCTTGAATATTTAACGAAACAAGGCTAGGTTCGGCGAATGTTCAAGAAGAGCATGTGCATTTTAAGATTTCTATTTCGCATTTGGAAATCGCGAAACAAGGCTATTTCACATTTGAAAAATGCAAAACATGGAAATGTGAAATATGCCACGAATCTGTCCCGTAAATTTTACACTTAAAATTAAAGGAAAATATTTTTCTATTTCACATTTGGAGGATGCAAAATATGTCACGTTCACATCCACCGTGGATTTTAGAGTTAAAATTAAACAAAAAAAATAAGTTTTTCTATTTCGCATTCAGAGAATGCGAGACATAAGCTCTGTTTGATAAAACTGAAGTCTGAAATCTGAAATCTGAAATCTGAATCATTAAGTGCTGAATTAGTTAAGTAGCATGACTGTTAGATAAAGTTAAATATAGTGTTTGAACACTGAAATTCAAGTTTAAATTAAAAATATTTAAATTAAATTAAAATAGAAAAAATGTATAAACAAAAAAATAATTTAAATTATGATTATAATTTAATTTTTTATAATCATATTTGTGAAACATTAACCGTGTAATAAAAAATGATGAATTGTAAATAAGAAAATAATTTACTCTAGCAAAACAAGTAATACCTTAATTAATAATAAAATAAAAATATCAAATTATTATAATCTGCAATCGAAAGACAATTTAAAAATATATATTATGAATAAAATATATATCAAGTTAATAATAATAAATATAATAGCATAAAGTTATTGCATATAAACTTTCAAGGCATAAAGAGTTTTTTTCCTAAGGAAGGTTATTTTTTAAACTAAATCCCAAAGTAACACTCTTTCGAAACTAATTTCAAAAGTAATACTCCTATTTATATGCTGGGGTCACAATATAAATTATAAAAACTCTTAGTAAAAATTAAAATACAAATACTGAGATTTAAATATACAAATACTGGGAAAAGTAAAAATTAATGGGGATAATTAGAAAATACAAATACTTATGGGCATAATTTTATTTAAAATTAGTCTAAGAGTTTTTGTAATTTATATTATGACCCCAACATATAAATAGGAGTATTACTTATGAAATTAGTTTCGAAAGAGTGTTACTTTGAGATTTAGTTTTTTAAAAAAAGTTACTTAGGCAAAAAACTCCATATATAAAGAATTATGTGGGATTTAGAATATTACCATATAATAGTGGTATGTTCCGGCGGGTGAGTCACAAACGCATTTCAATATATTGATGGGTTTGAATTTGCAATCGTAGCAGAGTGTTTAATTTACCAGATGAAAAATATCAGAAATAAACGTGTGTCGTTTAATATTCAACGTGAAATAAACGTGGATAGTGCGGTTAATATTCAACATGATTTAACATTGGTTAAAAACAAACGAAAGTTTACCGAATACTTATTTTTATTTATAAATACGGGTTTCGGGGTCGTACACCCGATGTACGATATAAATTGCGAGTGATTTAACCTCGCAAGTAACGAATATTTAATATTCATAAAAAGGTTCACTGGTGAAGGGTGGTTTCAATGAAAATAATTAGTAATATCACGCGCATGCCCAATATTTCTTGTTAATTACGTTTTGATCCCGTAGCTCAATTTGTCAATAGAAAGTTGGATGTTCAGTAGACCATCTTGTGGTAAAATACCTTTGAGTTTGAGAAAGTACTCTAATATTCTTTAATCGAATTTAACTTCTTAATTTATATCTATTTTTATACGGAGTTTTGGGTGAGACCCTCCTATCATAAGCTTATTTTTATGGTATGACGTATGATTTATCATATGTTTATATCATCATGATAATTTGTGTGTTTGTAATCTTTGTTTGTCATTCTGACTCAATTAGTTCATTTATCATTTCTGAATAAATAAATAAAAATAGCGACCGAATGAAAACACAATAAAATAAAACACTTGAACGAATTATATAGACGTATTTAAAACCTGTGATTGAATTTTTATTAAAATAAACTAGCATGATGGACCGCGCGTTGCGCGGTGTATTTAAAGAAATTTGAATAATGTAAAGTATATTATTCTGTCTGAACTAATACTGTATGACTTTTTCAAATTGATGAAAACTAATTTTTACCAATAAATATCTTTATTGTTGTGTAGTGGTGTATGAATAAGTGTTAATATTGTGAAAATAAACATTGGAATGAATCCAACAAGATATGACGTGATTAAACGTTTGAAATAATTGTTTCCTTTAGTAAATGTTTTTATATATGTTAAATTTGCATACAATGGTAAAATGGTTGCATTTTATATTTTTTTATTTCCAAAAAGTGATAAAAACCATCATTAGTTGATTAAGACACAAAGCATGTTCTTTACTCCTTAGTTATAATAGACATATGTTGTAATTATTATTTCAATATTTAATTAATTACAATTAATGATGAAAAAATATTTAAGGTTTAATTTTAGTTTGGTTTGATTTTAATAAAATATTATTTAATAAATTTAGTTTAATTAAACCACACTATTATTTCTGTGAATACAATTAGTTGTATTTCATTATTGTATATTTCTATTAAGTTCAATTATGTGAAAAAAGGAAAGAACATGCCCTAAATAGCATGTATAAATTAAATTATCAATTTATTAATATGAGATCTCTTTACCAAATCATTTACATAGTGTTAAAGTTAGGAAATGCTTTATTTATTTAAATATGTTATGTACAGTTAAATATTTACAAATTTGATTGCTATAGTCAGAAATGTAGGCTAAAATAAACATGATGTGCTTAATTTGGAATAATAATTTATTTTTAATACAACAAATATAAAAAAACACATCTTTCGTTCATTTGTAATATATTTTATATTATTAGTTGTATCACATAATGTGGGAAACCATGAATTTAAAAATTGATGTTTTGGTATGTATTATCATAATCTACATTTACCAAGTTATATTTAGTTATCGAATATATATTTCAATTGCACCTATTTAAAAATATATAAGCACTCTATTTATGCTCTTTTTAATAATAAAAGAATCACCAAAAATTTTCTAAATGTAAAATAACAATTTATAGCCATTAATTTAGAATGTAAAATTTTAAATTTACTAAAATACCCTATTGCTTAAAGTTAGATAGATATCCAGTAAAATATGTTTATTATTCAACTTTGAAGAGATCTCGTATTCTTTTGTGACTGTTAAAGAAAGAAATTAATTAAATATAATATTACCATATTTTTCAAAGATCATATGTTACTCATCAAATCTCCTCGCACAATGAGCTAAAATTTTGATAATAAACATTATATTATAAATCAGATTGAGATCAATGAAAAATTAAATCATGGAGTGAATGCATGAGGGATAGACAAAGAGAAGAGCAAGCACATGTATACACAAATGTTAAGAACAGTGCGCTATAAAACCTAAAAAAAACAAGGAGAAAGTGCGGAAGGAAGCCCTAAAAGACTGACATTCGATGAAATCCAAAGCAAGACCTACCTAGAAGTGAAGGGACCGGAACAGGCAACCAGTGCCCAACCATCGAAGGCGGCGTCGACGGCTTCGCCTTCAAGTCCGAAGTGCACCGCCAAGCAGTTCTGCAGCAGCTCTGCTGCGAGCCCACCTCCTTCATCGTCAAGGCCGAAGGGGGCAAGAACTCCGGCCCTGAATTCCAGAAAACCAAGCTCATTCATGACCCGCCTCGCCTACACCCTCGATGAGATCGAAGCCCCGTTCGAGGTCAACTCTTATGGCTCTGTCAAGTTCGTCGAGAAACACGGCATCGACTACGCCGCCGTCACCGTCCAGCTCCCCTGCAGCGAGCGCGTGCCGTTCCTCTTTAGCATCAAACAATTCGTGGCCTCTGGAACACCGTCCAACTTCGGAGGAGAGTTCCTCATACCTTCTTACAGGGGATCCTCGTTCTCGGACCCGAAGGGCCTACGACAATGCAGTGGCTTTGCCCGCCGGCGGCCGTGGGGATAAGTTCTCTGCAATTTTTTTTGGAGAATAGTTCTTGACCTCGTATATATAAATATTAGGAAAATTGATGAAAATTGATATATCAATCACTCAATACGAAATCAATTTGACATCAAAGTACAATATATTAATGCCTTAATCATCTTTAAATGAGCAAATCATATATTATACTACAATAAAAGGAAAATAGGATTTTATAGATGAAATGAGTTAAATTTGTAAAAGGGTTAAAAGCTCATGTACCCCCAAGTTTATAAAAAAGTGCCAATGTACCCCCGAGTAATTTAAAAGTGCTGATTTACCCCTATTATTATATTGAATAAAGAAGTGTACCTCTAAAGCCCATTTTCAACACCATTTTGAATTAAAAGACAAATTTACCCTCACTTGTTGGATTTTTTTCCCTTGACCCAAAGGCTCATGGGCACGAAAAAAAATTCAAGAAATTAATATCACTGAATTACAAAATAAATGCACAATATTATTGAAAGGGGCAATTCTAGACGCAGTCCATATTTTGCTTATTTTATAGTACAAAATAATACGTCTTTGATATATATGATATGATCAATAATTAAGAATGTCAGACACATGCATCATATATATATATATATATATATTATTTCTATTGCATACACTTGCAAATCAGTTATATATCATAATTATTGTATATATGATTATATAACAAAAATACGGACTGCAAATAAGCAAAAATCGGACTAAATCTAGCAGGCCAATATTAATAAAAGTTAACATTTTTATCCAAAAATTCAACAAACTGAAAACATTGGTGAAATTACCATAATCTCGCCACCTTGAGTTAGTCACGCTAATTATTACTGGGTGTGGCGGTTTCGGTCCCCCGGCTCACACTAATTTCTGATTACAGTGGTTTTGGTCCCCTCGACTTCAAACGCTTTCATCCGATAAAGTAACGGTGACTGGTGGTATGGATTTGGATTGCCTTTCTTAACTGGGTTGAATGTAAAAAGGGAAGCGAGAATTAGATGAATAATTAGGTAGGGGAGGATTATTCATTGATTTGGTTGGGGCATTTTCGCTATAATTTTTTTTTACCATTAAATAATAGTGAGGGTATTCTTGACATTTTACACTTGGCAAAAGAAAAATCTGCCCAAATTATACATTTGAGGGTATAGTGGCACTTTTGAAAAACTTAGGGTACATTAGCACTTTTTTGAATACTTGGGGGTACAACAACACTTTTTTCTTTGTAAAAATATAAGCCGGAAGCTATTTAGTATGCTATAAATATTGCTAATGACATTTGTAATTATTTAATTATAAAAGCATAAGGAAAAGAATGATTGCATATATTTTATAATCAGTCAGAAGCTCAGTACAAATAAAGGGAACTAATTACTTAATTAAGGAGTGGATTAATGATTGGTTCTCAGAATTATTATAATTGGGTAGCTGCATATTTCCAGATACGAGATTTCTGGGTATATATGCTTTTGTTATATATATATATATATATATATATATATATATATGAATTATTACGATAATCAACACCATGAAAATCATATTAGAAAAAATATATTTTAATACTAAAACTATTACGTAGATTAAGTTCGGGTAAATAGTATTAATTAATATGGTAAACAATATTAAATTCAGTAAAGTTCGTAAATTAAAAGAAACAAAAAAAGAATATATAAAAATGGTAGGCACCGGAATATGGTGAAGTTGCGGTGGTTATGTGGCGGTTATGGTTAAAACTACGTAGCTTTATCCTTTTTAATTTTTTTAATTAATTTATTTATTGACCGGAGCAATAACTCTCTAGTTCCCTTTAGGATTACTTATAGTATTATTTTAAGTATCTAATAAAACAAACACGTAATTAATTTCATAATTATATGGAATATAGAACGGTCGTATCTTAAGTTTATGATAGGACGGTCCTAACCAACACCCTCTCCTGTATTTAATTTGTCCTAGAATGAAACGTATTGATTTGACGGACTTGTACATTAGTCTTTGGACCTAAGGTCGTTTGGACTTGTCCTGACAAGTGTGTCTTACTTAAAGCTACTTTGGTTAAAAAGGTCAGGGTTGTTCATTTGCTAAAAATAAAGTATGTGGTTACAGAACCATCTTGAAATTAAGTTCGTCTCGGTTCACAGATGTCCAATTAGTGGTTCCGACTTCGATTTCGGTGAGTCGGTGGCTCGTTGGTGAAATGGTCATGGATCTTCTCAAGAGGGCGTTCCAAAGCAAGTGGATGGAGTGTAAGACTTCACAGTACTTAAACGACTTTAATGGTTGTGTTTCCTAGTATAGTCATAGATTATGAAATGTATATGTAAGGTAGGTTCATTGTAATCTTTCACGAGTTCAAAAATAAGTATTCCTCACACTGGTATCAATGACACCCGGTTTAGAGGTGTGACCAATACTTTTAGTCACACTATTTGACTTTTAGTCACAGAAAAAAAAATGTGACTCAAACTTGTTTGATATGCAGTCTTATTTGGACGATTTCAGAATGACGAAAGATTCTATAATGACACCATAATTGATCTATGGATCGTAGGGAAGGAGAGTTGGAGGGAGGAGATGGAGAATGAATTTGGGCATGCGAATTTGCCATGTATAGAATTGTATTTTGTAGAGGGAGAATTTGAGCATGAGAATTTGCCATTATTGAATACTTTGTCCTTTTTATGGAATGCGGTAGGAATATCGTTCTCTATATAGTTTTTCTTCATTTTCCATATAAAGATCCACACTCTTTCATCAAAATATCCATTTAAGAGAACGGAATGGTAAATCCGTAGGAGCAGTAATAAGTGGGTGTTTGGGGATCAGCTGCTAGCTGATTGCATAAACTGATTTGACTAGCTGATTGTAACAGCCGATTGCGTTAGATGATTAAAATATAGTGTTCATAGATGTTTGATTAATCCATGTAATAAAATGACATTTAAAGATTTGAGAATACCATATCTATTAACCTCTTTACTTCTATCCCAACCAAAATTTTATACTCTCTATATATTTTGGTCAGTTCCAACTTCCAAACAAAGTTTTATACTTCAATTCTTTCCCTTTTTGGCAAAGAAAATAACTATATGTTGAGTGTACTATTTTGAGTCTTGGAGCATCACCTATCGAGTCCATTGGTGGGCAACAATTCTATCAAGTTAGTCAATATAAGGGCAATATGGGGGTGAGAGGAGAATTGAGGTACCATGCTACCCTATCATGATGTTCGGAGCAAGCCATCCTAATAATGATATAAACTTGTTGTTTCAACCTTCAATGGTTGGATGTAGTAGAGATATGGAGCAATGAGGTTGGAGTTGGTGATGTGGAAATGCACAGTGTAAGGAGAATTGAAGAAAGCCAGGAAGAAGATGGCTTTGATGAATGTGAAGGGATTGCGAATCAAGGCTCGATAATTATTTTGTACCTTTAAAATATTATTCTATATAAAATCATTTTCTTTATTTTAAATATTTTTTCAGACTTGACAATTATACACTCATATGATGTTGTGACTGGACGATGAGTACCCTCGAGTACGGATTGCACAACCATGTATCACTAGTGAAGAGTAATTTGAATAAGGTGAACAAGACGATAGAAGATGAAAATGGATCATCATCTTATGATGATGAATCTCATCAATTCTCACGGCGTCGTTTTTAGAACTTTACTTTAAAAAAATCGTGACATTAAATTTATGAACTGGTATATTATGATTTTATTCGTTGGACAAATCATATTAAACTTATTTACATACATAAATATATCGAAATTATGTATTACATTTTCTATTTCGTTAATTTATAGTACGTCAATCTCCACCATAGTCGCTCCCGGCTTTGTCTAGTTCCTCTGTAGGTTATGGGCAGAAAGATCATGTCGAATTCATAGACTCACTCGGCTCGATGTAGGTCTGACGTAGGTAATGAGCAAGAAAATCATGTCAAAACCACAGTTGCTCTCGGTTCGGTCTAGGTCCACGTACGGTAGATTATGGGTAGAAAAATCAGGCCAAAATTCATCTCTTCTTGGTATGCGACTGCCTTGATCCATTATTTTATTTTATTTTTATGTTTAATTGAAACCATACATTTTAATTGTAGGATTTACTTGCCACATGTACGGCACATGATAATTCACTTATTCTATGCTCAATCAATAGGTAAACTCAACACTTTGACTGTCGGGTTTCGAAAATCCGGCATTTGAATGCCGAATATACTTATAAATGGAACTCTCATAAACTACATGTATATTTTATGATATTTATATAAATTTAATTTATTTAAGAAAAACAAATCCTAAAAATCAGCCTAATCTATATTACAGACCGTGTCTTGTTAGAATTTGCCTAAAATAATGAAACAAAAGGAGAGAAACAAACTAGTCTTTGCAATCCCGGCGATGGATTTTTGGCAGAGAGCTCGAAGCTTGGCCGAGGAAGCGGCGAGGCGTTCGCAGGAGCTTACGAGCGGGATAAGCGTTCCGTCGAATCTCTCCGACGTCGTTACGGAAGCTTCGAAGCGTTCCATGGAGATCGCCACTGAGGCGTCCCGGAGGTCCAAGGAGATTGCCTCCGAGGCACTTAAGCGGGCTGACCAGATCAAGTCTCAGCTCCCACCGGCGGGCGCCGCATTTTCGAGCCTCATCGATTCCAATACCCCGATGACCGTGCAGGTGTCCGACGCTGATCTGGAGATGTTTGGAGTCACGGATGACCTGCGAGAGTTCGTGAAGGGGATCACTTCCAATACATTCCGCGATTTTCCTCTTGAAGGTTACGACCTGTGCTTTTCTTATTTTTCTGACCCGATATGGATTTATTTGTGTGTTTGATTTCTCGCGCAGTTAAATAGTTCCGTTTGAAATGTATGCTGATAGATGTGGAAGAACACTTAGATAAGAGCTAAATTCCCCACTAGAATCATGTGTTGACTGGAAATCTTGAGCTCTTGCCAGGACCCATATATACGTATCCAGTGTGATTGGGAATGCAGAGTTGCAACAACAAGAACAACCTCTTACCATGATTCAGACTCTAGTTTTGGTTATATGGATCACATCTTGGAACAAAATGTATATGGAAGTACTTGACCCATTTTGTCCAGGAGACGTGCTTAGAATTCATGGAAATACCCACTGTATAGGTGTTATATTTGATTAATCAATTCCACTTCTTATACTCGAGGTTCTAGAGTTGAGATTTTAGTAATCTTCGCTTCGTTTGTAACTAACTTATCTTTATTTCCTTTAATTTTATTATATTCTCACTTTGTAGTATGTTATTGTTGCTAGGTTCATATATGTTAGACTTTTATCATTGTATGACTTGCTGAGTTTGACTTCTTTACATTTGCTCAACTTGGAACTAAACTTATGTTGCTGTTGACCTTGTAGACGATTCAGAAATTTCTGATGTTCCTGCTGTGTCAAATGTGAGACAGGATCT
Organism: Sherardia arvensis; assembly: GCA_948330725.1. Lineage (NCBI taxonomy): Eukaryota > Viridiplantae > Streptophyta > Magnoliopsida > Gentianales > Rubiaceae > Sherardia > Sherardia arvensis. The sequence continues at coordinate 22,387,079 of OX415240.1, read as the reverse complement.
TACTGAATGGCAAGAGAAGCATGCAAAATTTGTACTGGCAACTGTAAAGGTTGGATTTGTTATTCCTTTCCAAGCAAAATACTAATAAGTGAAAAGTATACTTATGAGAAAAGGGAACTTTTGAACAGCCACGGCTTGAACTTGGTGTTAATTCAGTGAACTGCTACATATGTTATAAATTATAAGGTTCAATTCACGTAATATTTGTTCTCCTTTGCACAAGTGATCAGCTATTTGCTCATAACCTTATCTTTTGGTTTCTCATCCTTGTTCTTGTTTAATCATAATATTTTGAATATGATTTACAGGCTCTTATAAGTGAAAATCTTATTTTCTATTTTTTAGCATGTTTAGAAGTCATATATGATTTTCTTCTTTTTCCTTCTTTTTTCAAAACCATCTCCTGGCTCTTCTAACACTCATGTATGTCTTTACTGCAAATGTTTGCAATCGTCTTGGAATATGATTTATAGGCTCTTATGGTAAGTGAAAATCTTATTTTCTATTTTTTAGCATGTTTAGAAGTCATATATGATTTTGTTCTTTTTCTTTTTCAAAGCCACCTTTTGGCTCTTATAACCTGTCTGTACAGCAAATGTATGCATCCGTCTATGTTTTCTTTTGCTTATGCTGAACGTATTTTTGGCTTCTTGTATTTCATGGTCATAAAGTAAAGAAGAATATTTTCAAATTTCAGCCATCTCTAAAGCGTTTTGCCTCTGCTTTACTGTTCTCACAGGAAATAAAAAGATTGAGGTATGAATTGTGCCCTCGCGCAATGAAGGAGAGGAAGTTCTGGAGGATCTACTTCATCCTAGTTAGTAGCTTTGTGGACCAGTAAGTAACTCCATATCTTTCTTCATTGAAGCTTTAGGTTTGCAGCCTAAGTTAATGAGCTCATTTAAGCTGGTGATCCTTCACTGTTCACCGCAATTCATACAGATTCATATAATTGTTTTAGGGCAATGCTATTTGCACGCTGTATTTTACTTTTGCAGTCCGTATTATTTCCAGGAAAAATGTTTATGCCCTTGATCAAGTGGCTAAAGTTTGAACCAAATAAATTAATAAGGGCAATCTTGTCAGTTTAATCAAAATACAGACTGCATTAGTAAAACAAAACCTGCAAATATGAATTCCGTTGTTTTAATATGCATATTCACCAAAATGTATGGAGTTTGGATTTTTCCAATTTGGCTGGCTTAGTGTGCTCCATAGATTCCTGACTTCATTTGTGGTTTTGATTGAAATGCATTTTTGGTGTCTTTCTTAACTCTACCCTATTGAGTAAGCGCTCTAGCCCTTTGCTTGTAACATTTGTTTCATCTTTTTGGTGATATTGCTCCAAGATACCGACTAAAGTCTAGCACACGATTGTGAAAATAAGTTCTGTTTCAAACATACCCGGTGCTTATTTTTTGGTGCTCCCCCCATCTTCCCATCACCCCCAAGAAAAACATTACTGATTTGTTATTACCTTTCAAGAAAAGAGTGGAATTGATCAATCATTGTTATAACTTGATGTAGGTATGAAAATAAATACATGGAAGAGCAGAAACTAAAGGATTTAGTAAAGAAGGATAGTGAAGGGAATGAAATTAACTCCGTTGGAACAAGCTCAGGGGATGCTGGGGTAAAAACAAACCAGAAAAGCAAGAATGCAACATCTGAGCAAGATTTGGATGTTTTTCTCCTAGGAGATGCTGGGGACAGTGATGACGGCCCAGGTACATAATTTGTGCTGGAAAACTGCCAGTGTTGTTCTCCCTTTTAAAATTTAATATCTGAACCACTCTCTTGTCTTCCATGTTCCCTTTTTGCTCTAGAGTGGTGCTTGGTTGAGGTTTGTTTAAGTCTGATAGCATACCCTCAGTTCCTTGTGACCACAGTAATAGACTGCTTTTGTGTTTTCCTTCTATTCAATGATAATCTTATGCACTTTCACGTAGAATGCATTAGTTTCTATACTTCCTGCAGTTGCAAGCATTTATTTGTATATCTATGATAACAGTGGTCTGCACGTAGTTCAGTTGTTACCAAGTCCTCAAACTTAATTACTTTCTACTGTGACATGACATTTGGTATTCTAATTCGTTTATACCTCCTGTGACATTGTCGACTCCTAGTCTACATTCACACTCCCTTCTTGCAAGTATACTTCAAATTTATGAATAACTTGGGTAAGAAGTTTAAGCACAGTGAATGTCTCTTGCAATTATATAGATGATGGGGACAATGGAGATGATGGTTTTGATGATGAGTTTGACAAGATATAGGGTTGGTAAGTCAAGAATCATTTAATCAAGTTTGATGATTTTCTTCTTAATTTTTACATTCCTCTGGCAAACAATCATTTGCTTTCTTCACCCTCCATATTTTTCAGGCAGAGAAGGATGGACTTATGCATATTCAAGCCCTGCTGCTGACCAGCGCTATGTATCCATAAATTTCAGTTCATATTTGTTTATGATGAGTTCGCTCAGCCATGCTTACATGCAGTTGAACATTGCAATTAAAGGAAGGTTTCAGGCCAGCAGTTTTACTCATTCATACTCTGCATTATATATTTATAACACTCCAGTTAAACGCATGAAAACAGACCAAGTTACCGTCAAAGATAATGTGCCACCTTTATTTGTGAGGAAAATAGTATAAAAATTCGTTAGAGCAAGGCCATCTGATTTAGCAAAATAGAAAATTTTGCTATTTTTAGAATTATATTGGAGTTAGAGCATGTCCTTCTTTTGAGGGGCAAAATCATCCAGGTAGATGGGATGATTATTCACGGTTCTTCAACCCTAAAAAATTTTTAAATACATGATTGGGTAATCCCAATGTTACACATAAAACTATTGAATGGTTTTTGTAGCAATTTGAATGAGACTACAGAAAATTTTCCAACATTGTATAAATTGTCCACCTTGGTGGTGTTACCTAAAATGGGATACATGGAAAGATTCTTGACGACATATACAAAAGTATTCAAACTACTTTAATAGGAATAATATTCTTAATTTACAGAATAAAGTATGAACTAAATGCTCAAAACCTGCAAGTTTATGCACAGAGATGTTGATAGTAAGTTGTCAAAACTATCACGACTTGGATTTCTCATCTAATATACTGCACATATTGAATCCCAGAGGGTCTTCCCTCTCGCCAATTAAGGGTTAAGAAGGACATGACAAACAAATAGACAAGCATACTCTCTAAATAGTCAAAGCAATTTTGCAAAATTCCTAATTACAATCACATATCTCATAAAAACTAAAAAATCTAAGCAACCAAATAAAATAATAATAATAATAATAATAATAAAGAATAAACCCCAATCTTGGTGAAACGAAGCTGGACTTGATTTCAGCGTACATTAACTCAACGGTGTGGGCCATTGGATAATTGGTAGCGCGTGCTGACGCTGGCAACGAACTGCTTGCCACGTCAGTGCGTGCGTCACGTAGAACCATATGGTGGCACCAAAACGATGGCGCGTAGTCTCACTTGCCCATCGTGTATCCACGTCATTTATATCCCGAACTGGACGACTCTCTATAGATGGGTTGAATGGCCTATCGACGAAGGTGGTATCTGAAAATATTTTTCATTGAACGAATCGGCCTGAGACCGGCGGTTAAGTGTTTTCAGAGCCCGAACCGGAAAAACCAATGATCGTCGCGCTCCGATCATATACATGCTTTCCCGCCCATTACAACATTTCTTGATCATTTGACACCGTTTTTGACCTTATTATTTGACATAGTTTTTGACCTGTTACGTGATTTGTCAGACATTTACATGCTTTCCCATCCATTTACCCATTTCTTGATCATTTGACATAGTTTTTGACCTTTTTACGCGATTTGTCAAACATTTTACATGCTTTCCCGTCCATTTACACCATTTCTTGATCATTTAACATAGTTTTTGACCCTTTTTACGCGATTTGTAAAACATTTACATCCTTTCCCGTCCATTTACACCATTTCATGATAATTTGACATAGTTTTTGACCTTATTGTGCGATTTGACAAACATTTACATGCTTTCTCGTCCATTTACACCATTTCACACTTGACATAGTTTTTAACATATATACACCATTTCTTGTCATTTGACATACCTTTTGACCTTTTTACACCATTTCTTGATCATTTTACATAGTTTTTTACCTTTTAACACCATTTCCTGTCATTTGACATAGTTTTTGACCTTTCAACATCATTTCTTGTCATTTTACATAGTTTTTGACCTTTAAAAATGACAAGAAACGGCGTTAAAAGGTCAAAACTATGTAAAATGACAAGAAACGGCGTTAAAAGGTCAATACTATGTAAAATGACAAGAAATGGTGTTAAAAGATCAAAACTGTAAAAAATGACAAGAAATGGTGTTAAAAGGTCAAAACTGTGTAAAATGACAAAAAATGGAGTTAAAAGGTCAAAACTATGTAAAATGACAAGAAATGGTGTTAAAAGGTAAGAACTGTGTAAAATGACAAGAAATGGATTCAAAAGGTTAAAACTGTGTAAAATGACAAGAAATGGAGTTAAAAGGTCAAAACCGTAAAAAGTAAAAACTATGGGTTGATTTTTGCATAGCTCACTGTGTGCGATTACACCTTCACTGTGTGTAATGCAATTTCTGTCCAACTGAGCTTGATTCATCCAGATCTGGTGCTGATCTCTTCACCAGTGATCAGATGCCTTCTCCAGGGAAGTCTGGTAGCATCAAGAAGAGGGGCAGAAACAAACATATCCTGCAGAGAGATGGAGACTTTTCAGTAGTGAAGAAACTAGCCAGCTCAGATGGGTTGATGCCAGAAGAGGAGCTAGCTCAACTGCCTGAGGAAGAAGTACTAATCCAGCATACAGAGGAGTGTGTGGATGCTCAAACACCAAGGTTGAAGACAACAGAAGCCAGGGGAAACGCAGATCCAGTTGTGAACAGTACACCAAACAGTGGAGTGGGCTCATCCAGAAGCTGGGCTGACCAAACTGAGGAGATGGAGAAGAAAGAGGGGAGCTGGAGAAATCTTTTTGGAGGGCCTTCAGCTGAGGTAAACTTTGTTGAACCCCTGTCAATTGAAGGTATAAAAATGGCTAAAATCTCTAAGGAAGAAGTAGAGGAGAGTGTCAAAGACTGGGAGTCAACTTTGGTCTGTAAAATTTTAGGAGCTTTCCCACCTCATAGAGTCATGGAGGGTTTCTTTAATAGAATATGGGGTTCTGCAAAAATACAGAAGGTATGGAGGATGAGGGATGGTATTTTTATGGTGAGATTTAGCCAAAAACAGTACTGTGAGGAAATTTTGAGCAAGGGCCTGCTGCTTTTTGATCATAAGCCAGTGCTGGTTAAAGCTTGGTCTAAAAATTGGTGGGATTTTGAGGCCAGTAAAATTCCAGTATGGATTCAACTTCCTGAGTTGCCCCTCCCATACTGGAAGCCCTCCATTCTCAGCAAGATACTTAGTCCAATTGGGGTCCCTAAAAGAATAGATGACTGCACACTAAATCATACAAGGCTGGGCTTTGCAAGGGTGCAAGTGGAGGTGGAAATTGCAGATGCAGTTCCAAGCTCTGTGCCTTACATAGATGAGGAGGACATAATTCAGCACCAGCCTTTGGTGTTTGAATGGCAACCAGTGAAATGTGGTGAATGTGGGAGATTAGGCCACTTAAAAGAGCAATGTAGGAAGAATGCCCCAGTTGCAGGACCTCAACAAAAGAAATGGATCCCTGTAGCCAAGCCAACTGCCTGGAGAGTTGCCCCACAACTAAGGCCAGATGCAAAAATTGGCAAAAAGGAGAAACCACAGAAACTGGCCAAAGATGATGATGGTTTTGAGGCTGTCACCAATGGTGCACACAGACAGGGAAAGCAGCCAATGGAGGAAGTGAGTGATGAAGGTTCAGGAGGGAGGTATCTGGCTCTGGCAGATCCACCTGATGAATAGCAACATTCTGGCATGGAACATCAGGGGTGTAAATAGGACAGATAAGCAGAAAAAAATCAAAAAATTTTGTACAGCTTCTAGTTTTGGTTTAGTTGGCTTTATGGAGACTAAAATTAAAAAGGCAAAAGAGCAGCAGGTGTGGAAGGACTTCAGTAGCATGGGATGGAGCTGGATAACTACTAATGATGCCAATGACAAAGGCAGAATCTGGGTAGGGTGGAGGCCTGATGTGTATGAGATCATTGCAACTGCACAGAATGAACAATGGCTGGATGTGCACTGCAATATAAAGGCCCTGAAACAGGAGTGTTTTGTCACTTTTGTATATGGCTACCACACCATAGAGGGCAGAGGACCACTGTGGTCCCAATTGAAGAAGCTGGACCATGGAGCTTACCCATGGCTGATCACAGGTGACTTCAATGCTCCACTACATCTGGATGATAGGCAAGGGGGGACCTCAGTACAGACAAAAGAAATTATTGACTTCCAGGAGTGTGTGCAAGACCTACAACTGCTGGAACTAAAGACAATTGGCCCTAGCTACACTTGGGAGAACAAGAGGGCAGTGGGAGAAAGGATTTTCAGTAGAATTGACAGGTCCCTTGTCAATCATGCCTGGATTGCAACTTTTCCAGAAACATTGTGCTTGATTAGCACTTCTGAGATCTCAGATCATTTCCCACAAATTATCCAGTTGAAGAAGAAAGAAAGGCAAGCCCCTAAACCTTTTAAATTCTATAATATGTGGAGCACATCTCCACAGTTTCAAGACATTATAAAGGTTGTATGGGAGGATGAGGCTGCGCAGACCATGGAGGATCTGTTTAGGCAATTAAGGGGCATTCAATCACCACTTTTATGCCTGAACAGAAGGCAATTCTCAGAGATTGAAAAAAGGGCAGCAATGGCAAGGGAAGAGTGGGAGCAATCAGTCACAGAGCTAAGCAAGGATCTCACCTCACAAAAGCAGCAACAACTGGAAAAAGTCAAAAGAGGGCTTCTGGAGTTCTATGCTGAAGCAGAATTCAATTTTCTACAGCAGAGAGCAAAAATTAATTGGATCAAAGAAGGGGACAGGCCTACTAAATTGTTTTACTCAGTCTTGAAGAGTAGACAATACCACAACCAAATTTTATGCCTCTCAGATGGTGCCAACTTGATAGAAGGAAAGGAAGCTATTGAGATGCATCTACTGGACTTTTTCAAGAAACAACTTGGAGAAACCAGTAAGACTACACTGAAGATGAACAAGGAATATGTGAAATTAGGGGGCACACTTTCAGTTAGCCAGCAGGCCTCACTTATACAAGATGTTACTTCAGAGGAAATTTATGCTGCATTGAAGAGTATTGGCTCATCTAAAAGTCCTGGCCAAGATGGCTTTACCAGCCAATTTTTTAAGCAGACTTGGAGTATAACTGGCCCTGGAGTGATAAGGGCAGTAAAAGGTTTCTTTACTGGGGACACAATGCCTTCTGATTTCAGCCAGGCAGTACTAGCCCTAATCCCTAAATGCCCCTTGCCACAGACAGCTAATGATCTTAGGCCTATTGCTTGCTGCTCAGTGTTGTACAAAATGGTAGCTAAAATCCTATGCACAAGGCTGGGAGTGGTGTTGCCTTCAGTGGTCAGCTTAAACCAAGGTGCATTTGTGAAAGGCAGACAAATTGCACACAATGTTCTGCTCACACAAGAACTCATCCAGAAATATCACAACACTACCATGAGACCTAGTTGCTTGCTTCAAATTGACATCAGGAAAGCTTTTGACAATTTGAGTTGGGATTTTCTCTTTGATTGGCTGGCAGCTTTGAAGTTTCCTCCACTATTCATGGCATGGCTCCAGAGGTGTGTCTTCACTTCCTCCTTTTGCATTTCTATCAATGGTGGTTATACTGCTGCTTTTAAGGGTAAAAAGGGGGTCAAACAAGGTGACCCTTTATCTCCCTTGCTTTTTGTTATTGGTATGGAATATATGACCAGAATGCTTGAGGCTCATTATCAAGATCAAACTATCCAATATCATCAAAGGTGTGGAAAAGTAGGAATTCACAGCCTAATCTTTGCTGATGATTTGCTACTTTTTTGTGGTGCAAATGCCCAATCTATGAGAGGGATCAAGACCTGCTTGGAAGAATTCAGGTATACCACAGGACTGGGAATAAATGAAAAGAAATCAGTGGCTTTTTTCTCAGTAATGGATGAGGGTGAAAAGGACTTATTGGCCTCAATTCTCAATGTATCAAGGGGTGAACTCCCCCTAACATACTTGGGACTGCCCCTCTCAACTTGTAAATGGGACAAAGAGACATGTGCAAGCTTACTGGACAAGATCAGAGTCAAGATAGCTGGCTGGAAGGGAAGGCACTTATCTCATGCAGGGAATGTACATGTTATCAACACCTTACTGCTGAGCCTCTCAAGCTACTGGTCAAGTGTGTTGAAAATTCCAGAAGAAATACATGAGGAGGTAGAAAAGATGTGTAGAGCCTTTTTATGGGGAAAGGATCCAAATAGCAAGTACTTCACACCAGCAGCATGGAGTTCTCTTTGTAAAGGAAAGAAATTTGGTGGCATGGGCATTAAAGATCCCTCATTGTGGAATTTGGCATCCTTATGCAAGCATGTGTGGGACATCCAGCAGAAGAAAGATATACTTTGGATAAGGTGGATTCAGGCCTTCTATCTAAAAGGAACACCCTTTGATACTTATCAAGCTCAAGAGGGACATAGCTGGATCTGGAAGCTGCTTGTGAGGTTGAAAGATCAAATGGTAGGCAAATTGCAGCTATGCACAAGGAGGGATGGTGGTTTCACTATTACTGCTGCTTACAACATAATGAAAGGAGAGGAAGAGGAAGATATTTGGGCTAAACTGACCTGGCATAGTAAGCTACTCCCAAAACACAGATTCTTCTTATGGCTCATGCTCAAAGGTAAATTAGCCATTGTTGATAGGCTCCAGAAGTACAAGATACTCCAGCAACAACCTAAATGCTGTCTTTGTGGCTTGGAGGAGGAGACAGCCCAACACCTTTTTGCCAAATGCAAATTTGGTAAAGACATTTTGATCTCACTGGGGCTGATTGAATTGAAGAACTTAAGGGACTTGAGGAGAAGGCTTTTGATATGGTGCAGAACAGGTCAGGTCAAGAAACTCTTCAAACTAGTTGCCACACTTTACCATATTTGGGAGGAGAGAAACAACAGAATCTTTAACCACAGGTCATTGCTGGCTGAAAAAGTGGGGAAAAGAATTGAAGATGAGTTCAACTGGTCCAAAGGAGTGGTCAGAAGTGAGTAGAAAATATAGCCTTTTGAACCTAGAAATAGGTTAGGAATTTTGTAGTAGACTGGGAGTGAAGGTCTAAACTTGTAATAGTTTTTGCTTATTAACTAAGAAAAGGGTTCATCAAAAAAAAAAAAAAAGGTCAAAACCGTGTAAAATGACAAGAAATGGCGTTAAAAGGTCAAAACTATGTAAATGGACAAGAAATGGCGTTAAAAGGTCAAAAACTATGTAAAATGACAAGAATGGTGTTAAAAGGTCAAAAACTATGTCAAATGACAAAAAATGGTGTTAAAAGGTCCAAACTATGTAAAATGAGAAAAAATGGCGTTAAAAGGTCTAAAACTATGACAAATGACAAGAAATGGCGTTAAAAGGTCAATAACTATGTAAAATGACAAGAAATGGTGTTAAAAGGTCGAAACATCCTCATATTTGTATTAAACATAAACTTTATTAAACACAAACATCTCTTGATTGGCTAAGTTGTGCTTTGTTTACGATCACTAAATTGCTCGTCAAGATTGATACGGTGCAAGGTTTCTCTTTTGAATTCATGCACTTTTCACTAGAACTTTTCATACACTTTTTGGAAGCTTCACTTCGTAGGGAAATTGCCCAAATTTGTCAACATTCTTATTTGTTTGAGGTGTGTGTAGCCCAATAAAATCACTACACCATAGCGTGGTTTCAATTAAAAAAACTTGTATTTTTAAATTATCAACATTTAAATAATAAATTTGTATTTATAAAGCATCAACTTCAGATTTGATAGAAGTATAGAAAAACACCATAATGGTTCATTAGTTTGAAGTATTAAATAAATGATCATAAGTTCAAACTCTAATGATACTTATTTATGATTAGTAAGAATATAAAACATCAAAGGAAATTGTAAATAAACAAAATCTTTTTCAGCAACCATCATTAGTTTGAATTATTATCATCACATTTCTGTAAATGACCATAAGTTCAAAATTTTAAAATACCATAATTCATCAAAGGCGCCAGAATTCTAAAAAAATAAATAAAAGAACTTGCGTTTCATTTTATGCCTTTGAATCGTCAGGAAAGAGGAACAGAGAGTGTAGAACTAGACTAATGAAGTTTTGCAGTAAGTGTGGGAAGAGGAATGTAATATCATTGCACCACAGACGATCCTGTGGTAAGATCCTTATCTTGTAGCCTTTAAAACACACTTTGCTTTTATTCATTCACTTATGTGAGGCAGGTCCCACCAAAACCAGAGTCTAAGCCATGCAAAAAACCAAAACCTTTCAAATTGGAAGTCTGATCAGGCATGAAGAGGAAATACATAGGGAAATGGAAGAAGCCCAAATGTGAGTTTAACGTTGTTTTTCTTATGTTTGCAACAACTCTAATGTGTAAAATTTATGTTCTACATATTACAGGGATCCGAGAAAAATTAATCATTCCTCTGACGAGGATTCAGGAATTCAATCTTAAAGTGCCAAATTGAGCCGCTCACAGTTAAACAATCAAACTATTCAGTATGAAACTTCTTTAAAACCAAATGATACAAATTGAGAGTGTATAGTAGGTATGGGATAAATACAAGTAGTACAGAGGGGAAGGTAAATCAGCCAAACTGGTAGAGTTGAAGACAGTAACCATGCCTTTGATAATGCATGTTTTTCTTTGAACTACTACAGATAGAAGAGGAAAGGCCTTAAAAGAAAGTATCTGAAAGGTACAGTAATTCATTCATTGTTATTGAGATGATCTCACCCATGGGAAGACATAGTGCTTGGGTGCTTATTTATTGTTATTCTTTTCATGTCAGTCATAAGAGTTCTGGTTAAGAAGGAGTACAGTTAAACGCAGCTACCAGCACAAACATGACCGACCATCTCTAATGAAAGGAAAGCTGCAAGCAGGTATGTATAAGGATGTAAGCACCTGGCTTTGATTGTGTTATTTTTACAGAAAATGTGGTTGTTTCTGAGAGCAATCCTTTCAGCTTTGCGTGTGAGTAGAACTTTGAAATTTACTATCGATCAGTTTCAAATAGTTCTCAACTATTCTTTCTAAACTAACATGTATGTTTAAACATATTGCAGAGTTTAAACATAAAAAGAAAGAACACGCAAAATTGTTTACGCAGTTCGGTGATGAACACCTACATCTGCGGGGCCTTGCCCAGTCTGAAAATCATCCACTAGATAATCAAGATATGTTACAAAGTTTCACACAACAATTAACTATCTATGACTTATCTCTTGTATGGATTCGTGAGATCCCCTCACTGCCGGTCAGCAACTCCTCGTTGTTGTCTTGACCACTTCCCCTGAAGTATTAAGGCTGTTGATTTCAGACTGCTGGCGTTCGGCAAAGACCTATTGAACTCCCTTCAATAAGCTGCTCCAACTGTAAAGCTATTCTGATCGGCAGAATACTTTCTTGTAAGATGGATAATCTTCTGTCGCAGCTTCATTGACTATTTATAGTTCAATGCTATGTTGCCTCGTTTATCTTCTCGATCCTTCAATCTCGGCAATGCTGATTTTCATCCAGCTCGTCACAGCTACATTTAGTCTTCTAGCTATATTCTACTTCTATAGCTAAAGGATAAGAAATATCTTCTTTCCTTATTTAAGACTAATCCTTTCTAAGATACAACTCTATTAAACTAATTCCATCGATACAAAATCAATCTTCACTTATCATCTTGATTTCCCGAATATTATCTTTGATCTCATCCGAGTTGTACTCTTCCTTCAATACTCTAGCTTAGTTTCTGATTCCAGTTCAGCAAGTGTTTAAACATAAGCATGTTTAAACATGATAACTTCTACAAAATAGCCAATTATATTAGACTGAGTCTTCTGGACTCTTCAAACTTTGTTAAGGAATTATCTGAAGGGATTCAGTGGGAGTTTACAGAGAACCTACTCGGACTGCTTCAGGGGAGATGCTGATGTATGCTTATTCGGGCTACACTTTGGTTAATTGGTCGTGACGTGGAAATTTTTGGGTAAGATTTCTTTCAGTATCATTATAAAGCAGATGAATACAGAAGCTGCAGTATTTTCTCGACATTTGCAGGGCTTCAGACTTCCAGTAAACTACAAAGCTGATATCAATGGAAGGATGAGAAACATTGATGTTCCATCCAGCAAATTATATGTTGCAGGCTAAAGTTCTGCTCCTGCAAATGAATTTAGAAGGCAGCTTGTGATCAAGTGGTTTTTACTGCTTTGCCTGGGATAAAGCATAGGTACGTCAGTTACAAGGTGGTCTGAATTTGTTGTACATCCCTTCTTGTTTGAATCTTGATTATAAATTGGTCTAATTTTTTATTCTTCTTTTTGTCTGGAATATATGTTCCCAACTTCTGGCTTGTGAAGAAATGAATGTAAGAGGGGCTGTCAAGATCAAATTGTATTTTGTCTCTCTTCTACAACCTTTAATTGCCCTCTTTCCAAGATTACCTGCCCCTTATTGAGGTTTTGTCTTACTAAAGGCTGCTAAAGAATATTGTGACCAGTTAGGCATTGATGGTTGCATAGAACTCTTTGAACAGTTCCAGTCATCTTAAGGGTTATATTTCTTGTTGGCAACTGTTAAGCTCAATGTAATGTAAATCTAATTATCCATTCAATGTGATCATTTCTATGAGGGATCTGACATATATTTCAGTTATATTGTATCAGCTACGATGACTGGTCAAATTAAGTTGGTTGAGTGAATAACTGGAGAATCAAGTTAAGTTCGTTATATAGCCTCCATGCCCTTGAGAAACACAGTTGGTTCACGAACGTCCTGACACACCATATCTTGCTTGTACAGTATAGAAATTGGATATCTTCGGCCAGACTGCTGATTGACTCACAAATTATGACCCAGCTGATAGTGTAGAGCTCGATCGCCTGGTATGCTTAGCTCAAACTAAATATGGCTTATTATTATTATTATTATTCATTTACCATGACGCTAATTGTATTCTTTTGTATCTTATGTGTGATTTGAGGTTGTTGAATCTATTGAGGAACCCTAGTACTATCTGATCACGCAAGAATTTGAAATTGAGAACCTGAAATATGGTTCATGAACCACGGAGGTGGAAATCAAGATTAATCCTTGAAATGCATGCACCTTTGGTAGTTGGACAACTGCTAGATGATGAATGTCCTGAAGATTTTTGTTAAAGGCCTAATATTATCTTTTAATTCATTGCTTTCTGGTGAGCCACTTGCGGAGGAATGTGATAGAAGGTACTGCAATTTATTAATTTTTACCTTGGACTATGTATCACGTTCTAACTTTGTAGCCGTGATTGATAGGAATCGTATCAGATTACATACTTAATTTTTGGAGCAACTTGTGAGTGAACGAGGTGAGGATGTCAATGAACACAATACACATGATGGGTTTCATTGATTCAGGTGGGGTTGACAAGGTACTGTAAGTACAGGAGATGTCAAACTGATAAATGTATTTAATAAGAACTCTCAATTCAAGTTGCAGGCCCGGGTTGTTGTTCAGTTCTAGTTTTGCTTTGTTTGGCAATTGGTTAGTTGATTTCGGACCACAATGATTCTTTGTTTATAATTTATTTAAAGGAGAAATGGTGATCTGTGGTACAAAGTCCAGCTCCTAAAAAAATGAATTTTGAAGGTAGCTCGTTGATCAAGTGGGTTTCTACTGCTATTCCACAGAGCAAGAGCCCTAAACAATCTGAGGAGAGGGACTCTTACTATGAGTTGGGACTCTGTATTATTTTCCATCGTTTTTCATCTCTTCTTGTTTGATACTTTTTTATCCACTTGTATTGGTCTGATATATATGCTTTTTTTGTCAGGAGTTTCTGTACCCAACTTCTATCAAATACAGTGGCTGGTCAATCACCAGGTGGAATCTAATTGTCCGGAAGGTGAAATTTTATAGTAATCATTTGAATAAAGGTTTTTTGTAACCCTGCTTCTGCTCTTCAAATTCTAGAAAAATATTTATGCTTCCAATGTAATATTTTATTACACCTGATGTAAGATATGTTTTCTTGTGTAGTAGATGTTGAACAAGGTGCATTGAAGCAAAAGAGTGTTACTGGAGTCAGAAGAAAGGAACCATCGAACACTTCAGCAGATTGGTTACTGCTTGCCCTTGTGTTTATTTATTTGTATTGGTCTAATATATGCTTTTTTTCAGGAGTTTCTGTGCCCAACTTCTTTGGTCAATCACAAGGCTAAATGTCTGGAAGGTGAAATTTTATAGCAATCATTTGAATAAAGGTAAACCTATTGCTTTTGTCTCGTTCCAGCTCTTCAATTTCTTGAAAAAAATAATTAATGTTTCTAATATAATGTTTTATTGGAAATGATGTAAGATTGGTTTTCTTGTTTAGTTGATGAAGTTGTTGAAGGAGGCTCGGTAAAGCAAAAGAGCATTACTGGTGTCAAAAGAATGAAACCATCAAGCACTTGGACGTATCAGTTACTGCTTGCTTAGAGGCTGAAGGAAAGCCCTAAATGTCAAAATGCCTCTCTTAAGGTCAATTTTGCTTTAAGTGCCCTAGTTTTATTGACTTAGTTTCTGCATGTCAGGTGCTCATAAAATAAAGAATCCAGTCCTGAAGAAAGTTGTGGTGAAGTCAAAACCCGAGAAAGACTAGACCCTTGCATCCACTCAGTGCTGCTAGAAGCAAGGTTGCCCATGGTTGTGTTCTGTTGAATTATGGAGACAGACAATGGTTGGCATTGATGCTGCAGATGTGACTAATGAGTTGGCAGTCACTTCCAGGGAGGGAGTAATACAAATTCTACTAACTTATTGAGATATTGAAGTTGAGAAGTTGAGGCAGTGTGCTAATAAAGGGGATGCATAGTATTATTAACATGTAGGCAATTTTTCTAGTGGCCATTCCTTCACAAATTATGTTTAGAATATGTTCAAGTTGCTGGCCAGGTTGGTGTTAATTACTCATATTGCTTTGTTTGGCTATTGTTTGTGTGATTTCTGACCACAATTGTTCTCTTTTTATGTTGTTGAAAGGATGTATGGTGATCTGTTGGAGAAATTCCCGCTCCTGAAAGTGAATTTAGAAGGCACCTCATTGCTAAAGTGATAAACTGCTTTGCCTGACAATAAGAGCCCTGAACAAGTGAAAGTGAAGGCATTCATGCGAGGAGGCGTTGCTGTGGGAGGGAAGGTAATCTGGGACTCTATTTGCCTCCAGATATTGTTATGTAAATTACAAGGCTGATGTGATTTTGTTTTTCATCTTTTTTATTTGATTATTTTTATCCATTCCCATTGGTCTAATTTATGCTTCTTTGTCAAACGCAGCTGCTGGTCAATCACAAGGTGATATTTGTTTATCAGGAAGGTGATATGGAAATTGATATAGCTCAGCAGGTTAAACATCATTTGACTAAGGGTTTTTTGTAGACCTGCCTATGTTTGTGCAATTTTGTGCTATAGGACGAGAAGGATGAGAATATATGGTAAATGTTAAACTGAAACTTGCCAAATGTGGCAACTAGTCAGATGTTTGAATTTCATACGTACTATTTCATGTTGGACCAATGGCTGCATGTCATGAGAGAGACAATAATAACGTGCTGAAATGATTGCAATTTTGTTCCTCTCTATGTCTGTGTCTAGAGACCCCGATGCTTTGTCCCTATAAAATTTAGAATGGAAATTCCATGTGTTTATGCAGGTTGATGCTGTTTGTGATTTCAATGAGGGTGAGCAGTTGGAAAAGAAGGTATTGTGGGTTCAATTTCTTCCATAGTTAACATGTCATGTAATGCCAGTTTATCAAGTAGTGGCCTATGTAGTCCTGAACTATGATTTTGCTTGGTTTGGCTAATGGTTAGTTGATTTTTGACCACAATAGTTCTCTGTTTATATACTGTTGAAAGGATAGATGGTGCTCTGTATGCCTGGAATTGAATCTAGAATTGAATATAGAAGGGCAACTCATTTATCAAGTGGTTTCTTTTGCTTTGCAGCAAGAGCCCTAAACTCTATTTACGTAGAAGTCAGTCTAAAACACAACGTTCTCTATTTATGAGGATGAATGGTGGATTTGCAGGTCGATGTTTTTCCTTGAGAGCAAGAGCTTCGAAAAAGCAGCTGTGAAGGAATTTATGAAAGAAGGTGTTGCAGTGGGAGGGAAGGTAAGGATTCTCGATATCCACTTCTTTCTAATGAAAAGGTTAAATTTACATAAGGTTATTTTACCGTTGGGGAATTGGGGCCAAGAAGAAGGAAGTACGCTGAACATGCAAGTCTGAGTAACATTGAACTCAAGCATTTCTTATTCTCACCTTTTACTATAATTCTTCTCATTATTTTTTATGTGATGTAGAGGGGTTGGATAGATCTGCAATTGGATACAGGTTGATGTTATCTGTTTATGAGGATGGATGGAGATCTGTGAGACAAAGTCCTTTCCCATGAAAATGAATGTCCTGAAGATGGTTGTTGGACAGCTGGTAGATGTATGTCCTGAAGATTTTATCAAAGGCCTCATTTGCTTCCTGGTGAGCCACTTGTGAAGAGGTACTGTTGTTTATTATTTTGTCCTTGGACTACGTATCAATTTTTAATTTTATAGCTGTGATTGATAGGAATCCTCTTAGAATGCATACCTATTCTTACTACACCGTTGTTGGCAAGGTGGGACTGTGAGAAACATGGCCCTACCCTTGCTGGTCATGATGATGATAAGAAACAGATAAGTGTAACTAGCAAGAACTTCCCGTTCAAGTTCCAAGCCTGGTTGGTTCTCTCTCATTACTAAATTTGCCTTGTTTGGCTGCTTGTAAAACAACGACGAAGCATGAATTATTATTTGTTTGAATGCTTTTTTGTCTGATGAAGCGTGATATTTATAAGTACTCTTGTTTTGTAGGGAGGTCTATTGGTTCCGCAATCATACTTCCAGAATGAACTAAAATTGTTTTCTGTTGGAGATGTCTTGTCCTTGATAATTGAGAATTTCACTCAAGCTTCCGAACTGCGGAGGGAGGCTTGTCTCTTTATATTTCTGTTGTTTTTATTCCCTTCTGTAATGCTCTATCACATTTTTAACTCTTACTCGATTTGATGGTCTGTAATTTAATATGTAGGTTCACTCTCTAACAAAGAGGAAAGACGGTATGACCTTTGCTTACTCGCAAGTGGGGAAATTGTATATTTGGTTGTTATGGTATGATCTTTAACATAATAAATTATATATTTAGTGACATGGAACTTTTACTAGACCTTATTTCCACAGTTTTGTGGAAGAGACTTTTCATGCCCCAATCAGAAGATATATATCTGATCACTCCTTGCTCTGCATCAATTCAGGTTTTGACAGTATCTCCAACTTGGGTTTTTCATGAACGGAATGTTGTCTGATCAGAATTGTTTCAGATGTATGAGAGGACAACTAATGTCTTCAACGTGAAAGAAAAGCGAGCTTGAACGAATTATTTGGTAATTCTGTTTTATCAATATTTAGAGCATTCCAGATTATACTTTCTATGGTGTTGCACCTACATGCTACATGCATGTACTGTTTGAATATTTACGTCTGCATTCCTTTTGTTTTTTAATTGTCAGAAAGTGTGTCAAATTACACTACATTGATTTCTCTTTTCCATGTGCATTTGCATCATCAGAACCTTTCAAGGACCATGGTAGAAGTCGCTACGAACCATCAACTTAGTCGAACACTGCCTTACCGTCAGGTGGTCACTGCAGAAGGAGCTGCAAATGGCACGACAGTTGAGAGGTTTTTTTATCACCTCTAGGTGAAAAAGTTGTATATTTTGGTAAAGCAAAGGCTATAAAGGTATGATTTTCAGCACAATTAATTATACTTTTATTGACAGAGAGGGACTGTTCATTGAGGCCTATTTTATTTGACAGTTTTTTTTGAGCATAGGCACGAGACACTGCCTGAGCCTGAACATCACAGTGAGGAAGGCCGGCATACGTTCGTAAATTTTGGTGGTAATCGATCCTCCGCACAACAACATCGGCAGCAGAATAAATTACCGTGGGTTGTGTGTGACCCCATCTTTTTGTTCAGAGAATTCAAGGACTTGATGAACTTTCTATTTCATCTACATATCTCTTTTTTCTAAAACATCATAACAATGCATTTGTTTATTTTGGTGTGTGCAGAAACCTTGAAGAATCACTAAGGACGTGGGCTGGGTTGGGTATAAAAGGACAAAATGTTGCTGTGAAGAATACATAATTAAAGCACACAGTAAGAATTGTGTGAGAAGTTGAGGGAGTGTGGTAACTAGGCAGCCTTGCTCGTATTAAGATGTAAGCAATCATTTCTAGCGGGCTTCTCTTTTTCTAACTTATGTTTCAGATTCCAGTTGTTTAAGTACACCTTTTGTGTTTGCCATGGATCACTAAAGTTTACTTCTAGAAAGGGCCAAGAAGAAGGAGGCTACAACACTGTCCACGTTAAATATTAGTAGCCACATGGTAAAATGCCTTTCCGATATGTTGATGCATCATGTCCTCTTCTGCCATTTTAACTAGTATCTTCATTTTGATATCTTGATCCATAAGTTTCTTTTCTCTGCTGTCATTTATACATATGTGATTATATTTCCGACACACAAGGATAATGCATTTGGGATGGGAGCTTTTTATTGTAGTGTATAATCGCAAGGAGGCTTGGTGGGGCAAAAGAACGTGGCTGGTACAGGAGGAAGGAACTTTCGAGCAGTTGGAGAAATAAAATATCTGGATACAGCTTGGTGCTCAAGAAAAACCCCCTCTTAAGGTCAATCTGATTTTGTTTTTCATCTGTGTCTACTTGATAAAAAGGCCAATCTGATGTTTTTCGATTCTTTTTTATACATTGTATTTGTCTGATGTATTCAATCTGACTTTCTGTGCCCAACGTCGGCTGATGCAGCGGCTGAAAGGTGAGTTTTTTGGATTCACCATCTTCCAGGAACTAATTCTTTTTTAATTATGCCTACTGCTGGATTTTTACAAATTTTGTTTCTAAAATTGCATTGAATTCAGTTGGGCAACGCATGGACTCCTTTGGTCATGAGAATTTATTTGGTCGAATTTTTAGCTCATTGGGTTACACTTGGGTATTCATAGCTCAGCCATTATCATCAAACTAAAGAATTAAAAATGAAATTAAAATACTATAACATCAAATTAATTCTTTAATTCATTAAATAAAAAAATGTCTGAAATATCATAACATGACATTCTTATAATTTATAAATGGTTGGAAGTGAAAAACCATAAACTATAAAGATTTTGTGTATTAAACCTTTTAAAAATATCTTTACCCTACTACTAGTGCTGTTTAGCATGGAAATTGTTTTTAAAATTTTCATACGATTTTACAACCTTTGAAATGCGTTTTAAATTTAGCAAAATTTATTGCATTTAGTAGGGTATTAAAAAAAACAATGTAAAATGACAAGAAATTTTATTAAAAGGTCAAAAACAATGTAAAATGACAAGAAATAGTGTTAAAAGGTAAAAAACAATGTCAAATGACAAGAAATGGTGTTAAAAGGTAAAAAACTATGTCAAATGACAAGAATGGTGTTAAAAGGTCAAAAACTATGTCAAATGACAAGAAATTGTGTTAAAAGGTAAAAAAATATGTCAAATGACAAGAATGGTGATAAAAGGTCAAAAACTATGTAAAATGACAAGAATGGTGATAAAAGGTCAAAAACTATGTCAAATGACAAGAAATGGTGTTAAAAGATCCAAAACTATGTCAAATGACAAGAATGGTGTTAAAAGATCAAAAACTATGTCAAATGGCAAGAATGGTGTTAAAAGGTAAAAAACAATGTCAAATGGCAAGAATGGTGTTAAAAGGTCAAAAACTATGTCAAATGACAAGAAATGATGTTAAAAGGTAAAAAACTATGTCAAATGACAAGAATGGTGATAAAAGGTCAAAAACTAAGTAAAATGACAAAAAAAGGTGTTAAAAGATCAAAAACTATGTCAATTGACAAGAATGACGTTAAAAGATCAAAAACTATTTAAAATGACAAGAATGGTGTTAAAAGGTCAAAAACTATGTAAAATGACAAGAATGGTGTTAAAAGGTAAAAAACTATGTCAAATGACAAGAAATGGTGTTAAAAGGTAAAAAACTATGTCAAATGACAAGAATGGTGATAAAAGGTAAAAAACTATGTCAAATGACAAGAATGGTGATAAAAGGTCAAAAACTATGTAAAATGACAAGAATGGTGTTAAAAGATCAAAAACTATGTCAAATGACAAGAATGGTGTTAAAAGATCAAAAACTAAGTCAAATGAATAGAATGGTGTTAAAAGGTCAAAAACTATGTCAAATGACAAGAAATGATGTTAAAAGGTAAAAAACTATGTCAAATGACAAGAATGATGTTAAAAGGTAAAAAACTATGTCAAATGACAAGAATGGTGTTAAAAGGTCAAAAACTAACCTTGTTCATGACATGGCTCCAGAAGTGCGTGCTTACATCCTCTTTCTGACTTTTCAATCAATGTAGGATACATTGCTTCATTCAAGGGCAAAAAGGGAGTCAAGCAAGGTGACCCCTCTCACCACTACTGTTTGTAATTGGAATGGAGTATTTGACCAGATGCTGGAATCAAACTACTTAGCCAACAACATCCAGTATCATCAGAGATGTGGAAGGGTAGGAATCCATAGCCTAATCTTTGATGATGACTTGCTAATATTCTGTGGTGCAACTGCTCAGTCTATGAGGGGCATCAAGACCTGCTTGGAGGAATTCAGAAACACAACTGGGCTTGGAATAAATGAAAAGAAAACAGTAGCCTTCTTCTCAGTGATGGATGAAGGAGAAAGAGATCTATTGGCCTCAATTCTTAATGTATCAAGGGGTGAACTTCCTCTAAAATATTTGGGACTGCCTCTCTCAACATGCAAATGAGATAAGGTGACTTGTGTTAATTTGCTGGATAAGATCAGAGCAAAAATTGCTGGCTGGAGAAACAGACATATGTCTCATGCAGGAAATGTACATGTGATCAACACTTTGCTACTTAGCTTAACAAGCTACTGGCCTAGTGTTCTGAAGCTTCCTGAAGAGATCCATGATGAAGTGGAAAAGATGTGCAGAGCCTTCTTATGGGGGAAAGATCCAAACAACAGGTATTTCACACCAGCAACATGGAGCTCTCTTTGCACTGGGAAAATATTTGGTGGCATGGGTATAAAAGATCCTTCACTGTGGAATTTGGCATCCTTATGCAAACATGTATGGGATATTCAGCAGAAAAAGGACATCCTTTGGATAAGATGGCTCCAGGCATTCTATCTAAAAGGAAAACCTTTTAATACATATAGAGCTTCAGAGGGGCATAGCTGGATATGGAAGTTATTGCTGAGGCTGAAAAATACAATGATTGGCAAGTTGCAGCTCTGTACAAGAAAGGATGGAGGTTTCTCCATTACTGTTGCATGCAACATCATGAAGGGAGCAGAAAGGGAGGATATCTGGGCTAAGCTGGTTTGGCACACCAAGCTACTCCCAAAGCACAGATTCTTCCTATGGCTGATGTTAAAGGGGAAATTAGCCACAGTGGATAGGCTTCAGAAATTTAAAATATTACAACATCAACCAAAATGCTGCCTATGTGGCTTGGAGGAGGAGACTGCCCAAGACCTATTTGCCAAATGCACTTTCCGCAGATAAGTTTTTTTTATCTCTGGGGCTGAAGACAGTTGATTCACTGAGGGCTCTGAGGAGAAGATTGTTAATATGGTATAGAACAGGTCAGGTCCATAAACTGTTTTATCTAGTTGCCACACTCTACCATGTTTGGGAGGAGAGAAATAGCAGGATCGTTAACCACAGATCAATGCTAGCTGAAAAAGTGGGGAAGAGAATTGAAGATGAATTCAACTGGTCCAAAGGTGTTTTCTCAAGTGATTAGAAGCTTGGTCTTTTGAACCTAGAAATAGGTTAGGAATTTTTTAATAGACTGGGAGTGAAGGTCTAAACTTGTACTGGTTTTTGCTTATTAATTAATGAAATGGGTTCATAAAAAAAGAAGAAGGTCAAAAACTATGTAAAATGACAAGAATGGTGTTAAAAGGTTAAAAACTATGTCAAATGACAAGAAATGGTGTTAAAAGGTCAAAAACTATGTCAAATGACAAGAAATGATGTTAAAAGGTAAAAAACTACAGGAATGGAGTATTTGACTAGAATGCTAGAATTCAATTACTTATCTAAGAAAATCCAGTATCATTAGAGAGATGTGGAAAGGTTGGTATTCACAGCCTTATTTTTGCTTATGATTTGCTAATATTCAGTGGTGCAACTGCTCAATCTATGAGGGACATCAAGAACTGTTTGGAGGAGTTCAGAAACACAACTGGGCTTGGAATCAATGAAAAGAAAACAGTGGCTTTCTTCTCAGTGATGGATGAAGGTGAAAAGGACCTATTGGCTTCAGTTCTAAATGTTTCAAGGGGTGAGCTCCCTCTGAAATGTTTGGGGTTGCCTCTCTCAACATGCAGATGGGATAAGGTGACTTGTGCTAATTTGCTGGATAAGATCAGAGCCAAGATTGCTGGCTGGAGAAACAGACATCTGTCTCATGCTGGAAATGTGCATGTGACTAACACTTTGCTGCTTAGCTTAACAAGCTACTGGTCCAATGTTCTGAAGATTCCAAAGGAGATTCATGATGAAGTGGAGAAGATGTGCAGAGCCTTCTTATGGGGGAAAGATCCAAACAGCAGGTATTTCACACCAGCAACATGGAGCTCACTTTGCACTGGGAAAATATTTAGTGGCATGGGTATCAAGGATCCTTCACTGTGGAATCTGGCATCCTTATGCAAACATGTATGGGAAATTCAGAAAAAAAGGACATCCTTTGGATAAGATGGCTCCAAGCATTTTATCTAAAAGGAAAACCTGTCAATACATATAGAGCTTCAGAGGGACAAAGCTGGATATGGAAGTTACTTATAAGGCTGAAAAACACAATGATTGGCAAGCTGCAGCACTGTACAAGAAAAGGTGGAGGTTTCTCTATTACTGCTGCATACAACATCTTGAAAGGGGCAGAAAAGGAGGACATTTGGGCTAAGCTGGTTTGGCACACCAAGCTTCTCCCAAAGCACAGGTTCTTCTTATGGATGATGTTAAAAGGGAGATTAGCCACAGTGGACAGGCTTCAAAAATTCAGAATATTGCAGCAGCAACCAAAATGCTGCCTATGTGGCTTGGAAGATGATTCTGCCCAACACCTATTTGCCAAATTCACTTTCTGCGTGTTCTGTTATCTCTGGGACTGCAGACAGTTTGTTCACTGAGGGCTCAAAGGAGGACAAAGCTTCAGAGGGACAAAGCTGGATATGGAAGTTACTTATAAGGCTGAAAAACACAATGATTGGCAAGCTGCAGCACTGTACAAGAAAAGGTGGAGGTTTCTCTATTACTGCTGCATACAACATCTTGAAAGGGGCAGAAAAGGAGGACATTTGGGCTAAGCTGGTTTGGCACACCAAGCTTCTCCCAAAGCACAGGTTCTTCTTATGGCTGATGTTAAAAGGGAGATTAGCCACAGTGGACAGGCTTCAAAAATTCAGAATATTGCAGCAGCAACCAAAATGCTGCCTATGTGGCTTGGAAGATGATTCTGCCCAACACCTATTTGCCAAATTCTCTTTCTGCGTGTTCTGTTATCTCTGGGACTGCAGACAGTTGGTTCACTGAGGGCTCAAAGGAGGACATTACTGATATGGTGCAGAACAGGTTAGAATCATAACGTGTTTTATCTAGTTGCTACACTCTACCATGTTTGGGAGGAAAGAAATAGCAGGATATTTCACCACAGATCAGTGTTAGCTGCAGAAGTGGGGAAGAGAATTGAGGCTGAGTTCAACTGGTCCAAAGGAGTGTTCTCATGTGATTAGGAATTTTGTGTTTTGAACCTAGAAATAGGTTAGGAAAATTTTAATAGACTGGGAGTGAAGGTCAAAACTTGTACTGGTATTATCTGTTAATTAATGAAAAATGGGATCATCAAAAAAATTTAAAAAAGGTCAAAAACTATGTAAAATGACAAGAAATGGCGCTAAAAGCTCAAAACTATGTAAAATGACAAGAAAGGTAAAAAACAATGTCAAATGACAAGAATTGACGTTAAAAGCTCAAAACTATGTAAAATGACAAGAAATTGTGTTAAAAGGTCAAAAACTATGTAAAATGACAAGCAATGGCGTTAAAAGGTCAAACTGTTTAAAATGACAAGAAAAAAATGGTGTTAAAAGGTCAAAACTATGTAAAATGACTAGAAATGGCGTTAAAAGGTCAAAACTATGTAAAATGACAAGAAAGGTCAAAAACTATGTCAGATGACAAGAAATGGCGTTAAAAGGTCAAAACTATGTACAATGAAAAGAAACGGCGTTAAAAAGTCAAAATTATGTAAAATGACAAGAAACAGTGTTAAAAGGTCGAAACTGTGTAAAATGACAAGAAATGGCGTTAAAAGCTCAAAACTATGTAAAACGACAAGAACTGGTGTTAAAAGGTCCAAACTATGGAAAATGACAAGTAAGGGCGTTAAAAGCTCAAAACTATGTAAAATGACAATAAATGGTGTTAAATGGCCCAAACTATGTAAACTGACAAGAAACGGCGTTAAAAGCTCAAAACAATGTAAAATGACAAGAAATGTTGTTAAAAGGTCAAAACTGTGTAAAATGACAAGAAATAGCGTTAAAAGGTCAAAACTATGTAAAATTACAAGAAAGGTAAAAAACTATGTCAAATGACAAGAAATGGAGTTAAAAGGTCAAAACTATGTACAATGACAAGAAACGGCGTTAAAAAGTCAATATTATGTAAAATGACAATAAACGGTGTTAAAAGGTCAAAACTATGTAAAATGACAAGAAATGGCGTTAAAAGCTCAAAACTATGTAAAATGACAAGAAATGGTGTTAAAAGGTCAAAACTATGTAAACTGACAAGAAATGGCGTTAAAAGCTCAAAAGTTTGTAAAATGAAAAGAAATGGTGTTAAAAGGTCCAAACTATGTAAATGACAAGAAACGGCGTTAAATGGTCAAAACTATGTAAAATGATAACAAACGGCGTTAAAAGCTCAAAACCATGTAAAATGACAAGAAATGGTGTTATAAGATCCAACTATGTAAAACTACAAGAAATGGCGTTAAAAGGTCAAAAGTATGTAAATGGACAAGATATGGCGTTAAAAGATCTAAATTATGTACAATGACAAGAAACGGCGTTAAAAGGTCAAAAACTGTGTCAAATTACAAGAAATTGCGTTAAAAGATCAAAACTGTGTAAAATGACAAGAAATTTTGTTAAAAGGTCAAAACTATGTAAAATGACAAGAAAGATAAAAAAAATGTAAAATGACAAGAAATGGCGTTGAAAGCTCAACACTATGTAAAATGACAAGAAATGGTGTTAAAAGGTCCAAACTATGTAAAATGACAAGAAATGGCGTTAAAAGATCAAAACTTTGTAAATGACAAGAAATGGCGTATTAAGCTCAAAACTTTGTAAAATGACAAGAAATGGTGTTAATAGATCCAAACTATGTAAAATGACAAGAAACGGCGTTAAAAGGTCAAAAACTGTGTCAAAATACAAGAAATTGCGTTAAAAGATCAAAACTGTGTAAAATAACAAGAAATTTTGTTAAAAGGTCAAAACTATGTAAAATGACAAGAAAGATAAAAAAAAATGTAAAATGACAAGAAATGGCGTTGAAAGCTCAACACTATGTAAAATGACAAGAAATGGTGTTAAAAGGTCCAAACTATGTAAAATGACAAGAAATGGCGTTAAAAGATCAAAACTTTGTAAATGACAAGAAATGGCGTATTAAGCTCAAAACTTTGCAAAATGACAAGAAATGGTGTTAATAGGTCCAAAATATGTAAAATGACAAGAAACGGCGTTAAAAGGTCAAAATTATGTAAAATGACAAGAAATGGCGTTAAAAGCTCAAAACTATGTAAAATGACAAGAAAGGGCGTTAAAATATCAAAACTATGTAAAATGACAAGAAATGGTGTTAAAAGGTCCAAACTATGTAAAATGACAAGAAATGGCGTTAAAAGGTCAAAACTATGTACAATGACAAGAAAAGGCATTAAAAGCTCAAAACTATGTAAAATGACAAGAAATGGTGTTAAAAGGTCCAAACTATGTAAAATGACAAGAAATGGCGTTAAAAGCTCAAGACTTTGTAAAATGACAAGAAATGGTATTAAAAGGTCCAAACTATGTAAAATGACAAGAAATGGCGTTAAAAGCTCAAAACTTTGTAAATGACAAGAAATGGTGTTAAAAGGTCCAAACTATGTAAAATGACAAGAAACGGCGTTAAAAGTTCAAAAGTATGTAAAATGTCAAGAAACGGCGTTAAAAGCTCAAAACTATGTAAAATGACAAGAAATGGTGTTATAAGATCCAACTATGTAAAACTACAAGAAATGGCGTTAAAAGGTCAAAAGTATGTAAATGGACAAGATATGGCGTTAAAAGATCTAAACTATGTACAATGACAAGAAACGGCGTTAAAAGGTCAAAAACTGTGTTAAATTACAAGAAATAGCGTTAAAAGCTCAAAACTATGTATAATTACAAGAAAGGTAAAAAACAACGTAAAATGACAAGAAACGGCGTTAAAAGGTCAAAAACTGTGTTAAATTACAAGAAATGGCGTTAAAAGCTCAAAACTATGTAAAATGTAAAGAAAGGTAAAAAACAACGTAAAATGACAAGAAATGGCGTTAAAACCTCAAAACTATGTAAAATGACAAGAAATGGTGATAAAAGGCCCAAACTATGTAAAATGACAAGAAATGACGTTAAAAGCTCAAAACTTTGTAAATGACAAGAAATGGTGTTAAAAGGTCCAAACTATGAAAAATGACAAGAAATGGCGATAAAAGGTCAAAAGTATGTAAAATGACAAGAAACAGCGTTAAAAGCTCAAAACTATGTAAAATGACAAGAAATGGTGTTATAAGGTCCAAACTACGTAAAACTACAAGAAATGGCGTTAAAAGGTCAAAACTATGTAAATGGACAAGATATGGCGTTAATAGATCTAAACTATGTACAATGACAAGAAACGGCGTTAAAAGGTCAAAAGTATGTAAAATGACAAGAAACAGCGTTTAAAGCTCAAAACTATGTAAAATTACAAGAAATGGTGTTATAAGGTCCAAACTATGTAAAACTACAAGTAATGGCGTTAAAAGGTCAAAACTATGTAAATGGACAAAATATGGCGTTAAAAGATCTAACCTATGTACAATGACAAGAAACGGCGTTAAAAGGTCAAAAACTGTGTTAAATTACAAGAAATGGCGTTAAAAGCTCAAAACTATGTAAAATTACAAGAAAGATAAAAAACAACGTAAAATGACAAGAAATGGCGTTAAAAGCTCAAAACTATGTAAAATGACAAGAAATGGTGTTAAAAGGTCCAAACTATGTAAAATGACAAGAAATGGCGTTAAAAGCTCAAGACTTTGTAAAATGACAAGAAATGGTGTTAAATGGTCTAAACTATGTAAAATGACAAGAAATGGCGTTAAAATGATAACAAATGGTGTTAAAAGGTTAAAACTATGTAAAATGATAACAAATGGCGTTAAAAGCTCAAAACTTTGTAAATGACAAGAAATGGTGTTAAAAGGTCCAAACTATGTAAAATGACAGGAAACGGCGTTAAAAGGTCAAAAGTATGTAAAATGTCAAGAAACAGCGTTAAAAGCTCAAAACTATGTAAAATGACAAGAAATGGTTTTATAATATCCAACTATTTAAAACTACAAGAAATGGCGTTAAAAGGTCAAAAGTATGTAAATGGACAAGATATGGCGTTAAAAGATATAAACTATGTACAATGACAAGAAACGGCGTTAAAAGGTCAAAAACTGTGTTAAATTACAAGAAATAGCGTTAAAAGCTCAAAACTATGTAAAATTAGAAGAAAGGTAAAAAACAACGTAAAATGACAAGAAATGGCGTTAAAAGCACAAAACTATGTAAAATCACAAGAAATGGTGTTAAAAGGTCCAAACTATGTAAAATGACAAGAAATGGCGTTAAAAGCTCAAGACTTATTAAAATGACAAGAAATGGTGTTAAATGGTCCAAACTATGTAAAATGACCAGAAACTGCGTTAAAAGCTCAAAACTATGTAAAATGACAAGAAATGTTGTTAAAAGGTCAAAACTATGTGAAATGACAAGTAATGGCTTTAAAAGGTCAAAACTATGTAAAATTACAAGAAAGGTCAAAAACTCTTTCAAATGACAAGAAATGGCGTTAAAATGTCAAAACTATGTACAATGAAAAGAAGCTGCGTAAAAAAGTCAATATCATGTACAATGACATGAAACGGAGTTAAAAGGTCAAAACTATGTAAAACGACAAGAAATGTCGTTAAAAGCTCAAAACTATGTAAAATGACAAGGAAGGTAAAAAACAACGTAAAATGATAAGAAATGGCGTTAAAAGCTCAAAACTATGTAAAATGACAAGAAAAGGTGTTAAATGGTCCAAACTATGTAAAATGACAAGAAACGGCGTTAAATGTTCAAAACTATGTAAAATGACAAGAAACGGCGTTAAAAGGTCAAAAGTATGTAAAATGACAAGAAACGGCGTTAAAAGCTCAAAACTATGTAAAATGACAAGAAATGGTGTTATAAGGTCCAAACTATGTAAAACTACAAGAAATGGCGTTAAAAGGTCAAAACTATGTAAATGGACAAAATATGGCGTTAAAAGATCTAACCTATGTACAATGACAAGAAACGGCGTTAAAAGGTCAAAAACTGTGTTAAATTACAAGAAATGGCGTTAAAAGCTCAAAACTATGTAAAATTACAAGAAAGATAAAAAACAACGTAAAATGACAAGAAATGGCGTTAAAAGCTTAAAACTATGTAAAATGACAAGAAATGGTGTTAAAAGGTCCAAACTATGTAAAATGACAAGAAATGGCGTTAAAAGCTCGAGAATTTGTAAAATGACAAGAAGTGGTGATAAATGGTCCAAACTATGTAACATGACCAGAAACTGCGTTAAAAGCTCAAACCTATGTAAAATGACAAGAAATGGCGTTAAAAGGTCAAAACTATGTAAAATTACAAGAAAGGTCAAAAACTCTGTCAAGTGAAAAGAAATGGCGTTAAAAGGTCAAAACTACGTACAATGACAAGAAACGGCGTTAAAAAGTCAATATCATGTATAATGACATGAAACGGAGTTAAAAGATCAAAACTATGTAAAACGACAAGAAACGGCGTTAAAAGCTCAAAACTATGTAAAATGACAAGAAATGGTGTAAAAAGGTCCACACTATGTAAAATGAAAAGAAATGGCGTTAAAAGCTCAAAACTTTATAAAATGACAAGAAATGGTGTTAAAAAGTCCAAACTATGTAAAATGACAAAAAACGGCGTTAAAAGGTCAAAACTATGTAAAATGATAACAAATGGCGTTAAAAGGTAGAAACTATGTAAAAATACAAGAAAGGTAAAAAATGGTGTTAAAAGGTCAAAACTATGTAAAAATACAAGAA
The DNA here is from genome assembly GCA_948330725.1 of Sherardia arvensis. Lineage (NCBI taxonomy): Eukaryota > Viridiplantae > Streptophyta > Magnoliopsida > Gentianales > Rubiaceae > Sherardia > Sherardia arvensis. The sequence continues at coordinate 22,357,242 of OX415240.1, read as the reverse complement.
AGGTAAAAAATGGCGTTAAAATGATAACAAATGGTGTTAAAAGGTCAAAACTATGTAAAAATACAAGAAAGGTAAAAAACAACTTAAAATGACAAGAAAAGGCGTAAAAAGCTCAAAACCATGTAAAATGACAAGAAACGGTGTTAAAAGGTCCAAACTATGTAAAATGACAAGAAATGGCGTTAAAAGCTCAAGACTTTGTAAAAGGACAAGAAATGGTGTTAAAAGGTCTAAACTATGTAAAATGACAAGAAATGGCGTTAAAATGATAACAAATGGTGTTAAAAGGTCAAAACTATGTAAAAATACATGAAAGGTAAATAATGGCGTTAGAATGATAACAAATGGTGTTAAAAGGTCAAAACTATGTAAAATGATAACAAATGGCGTTAGGATGATCACAAATGGCGTTAAAATGATAACAAATGGCTTTAAAAGCTCAAAACTATGTAAAATGACAAGAAATGGTGTCAAAAGGTCCAAACTATGAAAAATGACAAGAAATGGCGTTAAAAGCTCAAGACTTTGTAAAATGACAAGAAATGGTGTTAAAAGGTCCAAACTATGTAAAATGACAAGAAACGGCATTAAAAGGTCAAAACTTTGTAAATGACAAGAAATGGTGTTAAAAGGTCCAAACTATGGGTTGATTTTGCAGAGCTCACTGTGTGCGATTACACCTTCACTGTGTGTAATGCAATTTCTGTCCAACTGAGCTTGATTCATCCAGATCTGGTGCTGATCTCTTCACCAGTGATCAGATGCCTTCTCTAGGGAAGTCTGGTAGCATCAAGAAGAGGGGCAGAAACAAACAAATCCTGCAGAGAGATGGGGACTTTTCAGTAGTGAAGAAACTAGCTAGCTAAGATGGGTTGCTGTCAGATGTGGAGCTAGCTCAACTGCCTGAGGAGGAAGTACTACTCCAGCATACAGAGGAGTGTGTGGATGCTCAAACACCAAGGTTGAAGACAACAGAAGCCAGGGGAAACGCAGATCCAGTTGTGAACAGTACACCAAACAGTGGAGTGGGCTCATCCAGAAGCTGGGCTGACCAAACTGAGGAGATGGAGAAGAAAGAGGGGAGCTGGAGAAATCTTTTTGGAGGGCCTTCAGCTGAGGTAAACTTTGTTGAACCCCTGTCAATTGAAGGTATAAAAATGGCTAAAATCTCTAAGGAAGAAGTAGAGGAGAGTGTCAAAGACTGGGAGTCAACTTTGGTCTGTAAAATTTTAGGAGCTTTCCCACCTCATAGAGTCATGGAGGGTTTCTTTAATAGAATATGGGGTTCTGCAAAAATACAGAAGGTATGGAGGATGAGGGATGGTATTTTTATGGTGAGATTTAGCCAAAAACAGTACTGTGAGGAAATTTTGAGCAAGGGCCTGCTGCTTTTTGATCATAAGCCAGTGCTGGTTAAAGCTTGGTCTAAAAATTGGTGGGATTTTGAGGCCAGTAAAATTCCAGTATGGATTCAACTTCCTGAGTTGCCCCTCCCATACTGGAAGCCCTCCATTCTCAGCAAGATACTTAGTCCAATTGGGGTCCCTAAAAGAATAGATGACTGCACACTAAATCATACAAGGCTGAGCTTTGCAAGGGTGCAAGTGGAGGTGGAAATTGCAGATGCAGTTCCAAGCTCTGTGCCTTACATAGATGAGGAGGACATAATTCAGCACCAGCCTTTGGTGTTTGAATGGCAACCAGTGAAATGTGGTGAATGTGGGAGATTAGGCCACTTAAAAGAGCAATGTAGGAAGAATGCCCCAGTTGCAGGACCTCAACAAAAGAAATGGATCCCTGTAGCCAAGCCAACTGCCTGGAGAGTTGCCCCACAACTAAGGCCAGATGCAAAAATTGGCAAAAAGGAGAAACCACAGAAACTGGCCAAAGATGATGATGGTTTTGAGGCTGTCACCAATGGTGCACACAGACAGGGAAAGCAGCCAATGGAGGAAGTGAGTGATGAAGGTTCAGGAGGGAGGTATCTGGCTCTGGCAGATCCACCTGATGAATAGCAACATTCTGGCATGGAACATCAGGGGTGTAAATAGGACAGATAAGCATAAAAAAATCAAAAAAATTTGTACAGCTTCTAGTTTTGGTTTAGTTGGCTTTATGGAGACTAAAATTAAAAAGGCAAAAGAGCAGCAGGTGTGGAAGGACTTCAGTAGCATGGGATGGAGCTGGATAACTACTAATGATGCCAATGACAAAGGCAGAATCTGGGTAGGGTGGAGGCCTGATGTGTATGAGATCATTGCAACTGCACAGAATGAACAATGGCTGGATGTGCACTGCAATATAAAGGCCCTGAAACAGGAGTGTTTTGTCACCTTTGTGTATGGTTACCATACCATAGAGGGCAGAGGACCACTGTGGTCCCAATTGAAGAAGCTGGACCATGGAGCTTACCCATGGCTGATCACAGGTGACTTCAATGCTCCACTACATCTGGATGATAGGCAAGGGGGGACCTCAGTACAGACAAAAGAAATTATTGACTTCCAGGAGTGTGTGCAAGACCTACAACTGCTGGAACTAAAGACAATTGGCCCTAGCTACACTTGGGAGAATAAGAGGGCAGTGGGAGAAAGGATTTTCAGTAGAATTGACAGGTCCCTTGTCAATCATGCCTGGACTGCAACTTTTCCAGAAACATTGTGCTTGATTAGCACTTCTGAGATCTCAGATCATTTCCCACAAATTATCCAGTTGAAGAAGAAAGAAAGGCAAGCCCCTAAACCTTTTAAATTCTATAATATGTGGAGCACATCTCCACAGTTTCAAGACATTATAAAGGTTGTATGGGAGGATGAGGCTGTGCAGACCATGGAGGATCTGTTTAGGCAATTAAGGGGCATTCAATCACCACTTTTGTGCCTGAACAGAAGGCAATTCTCAGAGATTGAAAAAAGGGCAGCAATGGCAAGGGAAGAGTGGGAGCAATCAGTCACAGAGCTAAGCAAGGATCTCACCTCACAAAAGCAGCAACAACTGGAAAAAGTCAAAAGAGGGCTTCTGGAGTTCTATGCTGAAGCAGAATTCAATTTTCTACAGCAGAGAGCAAAAATTAATTGGATCAAAGAAGGGGACAGGCCTACTAAATTGTTTTACTCAGTCTTGAAGAGTAGACAATACCACAACCAAATTTTATGCCTCTCAGATGGTGCCAACTTGATAGAAGGAAAGGAAGCTATTGAGATGCATCTACTGGACTTTTTCAAGAAACAACTTGGAGAAACCAGTAAGACTACACTGAAGATGAACAAGGAATATGTGAAATTAGGGGGCACACTTTCAGTTAGCCAGCAGGCCTCACTTATACAAGATGTTACTTCAGAGGAAATTTATGCTGCATTGAAGAGTATTGGCTCATCTAAAAGTCCTGGCCAAGATGGCTTTACCAGCCAATTTTTTAAGCAGACTTGGAGTATAACTGGCCCTGGAGTGATAAGGGCAGTAAAAGGTTTCTTTACTGGGGACACAATGCCTTCTGATTTCAGCCAGGCAGTACTAGCCCTAATCCCTAAATGCCCCTTGCCACAGACAGCTAATGATCTTAGGCCTATTGCTTGCTGCTCAGTGTTGTACAAAATGGTAGCTAAAATCCTATGCACAAGGCTGGGAGTGGTGTTGCCTTCAGTGGTCAGCTTAAACCAAGGTGCATTTGTGAAAGGCAGACAAATTGCACACAATGTTCTGCTCACACAAGAACTCATCCAGAAATACCACAACACTACCATGAGACCTAGTTGCTTGCTTCAAATTGACATCAGGAAAGCTTTTGACAATTTGAGTTGGGATTTTCTCTTTGATTGGCTGGCAGCTTTGAAGTTTCCTCCACTATTCATGGCATGGCTCCAGAGGTGTGTCTTCACTTCCTCCTTTTGCATTTCTATCAATGGTGGTCATACTGCTGCTTTTAAGGGTAAAAAGGGGGTCAAACAAGGTGACCCTTTATCTCCCTTGCTTTTTGTTATTGGTATGGAATATCTGACCAGAATGCTGGAGGCTCATTATCAAGATCAAACTATCCAATATCATCAAAGGTGTGGAAAAGTAGGAATTCACAGCCTAATCTTTGCTGATGATTTGCTACTTTTTTGTGGTGCAAATGCCCAATCTATGAGAGGGATCAAGACCTGCTTGGAAGAATTCAGGTATACCACAGGACTGGGAATAAATGAAAAGAAATCAGTGGCTTTTTTCTCAGTAATGGATGAGGGTGAAAAGGACTTATTGGCCTCAATTCTCAATGTATCAAGGGGTGAACTCCCCCTAAAATACTTGGGACTACCCCTCTCAACTTGTAAATGGGACAAAGAGACATGTGCAAGCTTACTGGACAAGATCAGAGTCAAGATAGCTGGCTGGAAGGGAAGGCACTTATCTCATGCAGGGAATGTACATGTTATCAACACCTTACTGCTGAGCCTCTCAAGCTACTGGTCAAGTGTGTTGAAAATTCCAGAAGAAATACATGAGGAGGTAGAAAAGATGTGTAGAGCCTTTTTATGGGGAAAGGATCCAAATAGCAAGTACTTCACACCAGCAGCATGGAGTTCTCTTTGTAAAGGAAAGAAATTTGGTGGCATGGGCATTAAAGATCCCTCATTGTGGAATTTGGCATCCTTATGCAAGCATGTGTGGGACATCCAGCAGAAGAAAGATATACTTTGGATAAGGTGGATTCAGGCCTTCTATCTAAAAGGAACACCCTTTGATACTTATCAAGCTCAAGAGGGACATAGCTGGATCTGGAAGCTGCTTGTGAGGTTGAAAGATCAAATGCTAGGCAAATTGCAGCTATGCACAAGGAGGGATGGTGGTTTCACTATTACTGCTGCTTACAACATAATGAAAGGAGAGGAAGAGGAAGATATTTGGGCTAAACTGACCTGGCATAGTAAGTTACTCCCAAAACACAGATTCTTCTTATGGCTCATGCTCAAAGGTAAATTAGCCACTGTTGATTGGCTCCAGAAGTACAAGATACTCCAGCAACAACCTAAATGCTGTCTTTGTGGCTTGGAGGAGGAGACAGCCCAACACATTTTTGCCAAATGCAAATTTGGTAAAGACATTTTGATCTCACTGGGGCTGATTGAATTGAAGAACTTAAGGGACTTGAGGAGAAGGCTTTTGATATGGTGCAGAACAGGTCAGGTCAAGAAACTCTTCAAACTAGTTGCCACACTTTATCATATTTGGGAGGAGAGAAACAACAGAATCTTTAACCACAGGTCATTGCTGGCTGAAAAAGTGGGGAAAAGAATTGAAGATGAGTTCAACTGGTCCAAAGGAGTGGTCAGAAGTGAGTAGAAAATATAGCCTTTTGAACCTAGAAATAGGTTAGGAATTTTGTACTAGACTGGGAGTGAAGGTCTAAACTTGTAATAGTTTTTGCTTATTAATTAAGAAAAGGGTTCATCAAAAAAAAAAAGGTCCAAACTATGTAAAATGACAAGAAATGGTGTAAAAAGGTCCAAACTATGTAAAATGAAAAGAAATGGCGTTAAAAGCTCAAAACTTTATAAAATAACAAGAAATGGTGTTAAAAAGTCCAAACTATGTAAAATGAAAAGAAAGGGCATTAAAAGGTCAAAACTATGTAAAATGATAACAAATGGCGTTAAAAGCTCAAAACTATGTAAAATGACAAGAAATGGTGTTATAAGGTCCAAACTATGTAAAACTACAAGAAATGGCGTTAAAAGCTCAAAACTGTGTAAAATAACAAGAAATTTTGTTAAAAGGTTAAAACTATGTAAAATGACAGAAAGGTAAAAAACAATGTAAAATGACAAGAAATGGCGTTGAAAGCTCAACACTATGTAAAATGACAAGAAATGGTGTTAAAAGGTCCAAACTATGTAAAATGACAAGAAATGGCGTGAAAAGCTCAAAACTTTGTAAATGACAAGAAATGGTGTTAAAATGTCCAAACTATGAAAAATGACAAGAAATGGCGTTAAAAGGTCAAAAGTATGTAAAATGACAAGAAACAACGTTAAAAGCTCAAAACTATGTAAAATGACAAGAAATGGTGTTATAAGGTCCAAACTATGTAAAACTACAAGAAATGGTGTTAAAAGGTCCAAACTATGTAAAATGACAAGAAATGGCGTTAAAAGCTCAAGACTTTGTAAAATGACAAGAAATGGTGTTAAATGGTCTAAACTATGTAAAATGACAAGAAATGGCGTTAAAATGATAACAAATGGTGTTAAAAGGTTAAAACTATGTAAAATGATAACAAATGGCGTTAAAAGCTCAAAACTTTGTAAATGACAAGAAATGGTGTTAAAAGGTCCAAACTATGTAAAATGACAGGAAACGACGTTAAAAGGTCAAAAGTATGTAAAATGTCAAGAAACAGCGTTAAAAGCTCAAAACTATGTAAAATGACAAGAAATGGTGTTATAATATCCAACTATTTAAAACTACTAGAAATGGCGTTAAAAGGTCAAAAGTATGTAAATGGACAAGATATGGCGTTAAAAGATATAAACTATGTACAATGACAAGAAACGGCGTTAAAAGGTCAAAAACTGTGTTAAATTACAAGAAATAGCGTTAAAAGCTCAAAACTATGTAAAATTAGAAGAAAGGTAAAAAACAACGTAAAATGACAAGAAACGGCGTTAAAAGCACAAAACTATGTAAAATCACAAGAAATGGTGTTAAAAGGTCCAAACTATGTAAAATGACAAGAAATGGCGTTAAAAGCTCAAGACTTATTAAAATGACAAGAAATGGTGTTAAATGGTCCAAACTATGTAAAATGACCAGAAACTGCGTTAAAAGCTCAAAACTATGTAAAATGACAAGAAATGTTGTTAAAAGGTCAAAACTATGTGAAATGACAAGTAATGGCTTTAAAAGGTCAAAACTATGTAAAATTACAAGAAAGGTCAAAAACTCTTTCAAATGACAAGAAATGGCGTTAAAAGGTCAAAACTATGTACAATGACAAGAAGCTGCGTAAAAAAGTCAATATCATGTACAATGACATGAAACGGAGTTAAAAGGTCAAAACTATGTAAAACGACAAGAAATGTCGTTAAAAGCTCAAAACTATGTAAAATGACAAGGAAGGTAAAAAACAACGTAAAATGATAAGAAATGGCGTTAAAAGCTCAAAACTATGTAAAATGACAAGAAAAGGTGTTGAATGGTCCAAACTATGTAAAATGACAAGAAACGGCGTTAAATGGTCAAAACTATGTAAAATGACAAGAAACAGCGTTAAAAGGTCAAAAGTATGTAAAATGACAAGAAACGGCGTTAAAAGCTCAAAACTATGTAAAATGACAAGAAATGGTGTTATAAGGTCCAAACTATGTAAAACTACAAGAAATGGCGTTAAAAGGTCAAAACTATGTAAATGGACAAAATATGGCGTTAAAAGATCTAACCTATGTACAATGACAAGAAACGGCGTTAAAAGGTCAAAAATTGTGTTAAATTACAAGAAATGGCGTTAAAAGCTCAAAACTATGTAAAATTACAAGAAAGATAAAAAACAACGTAAAATGAAAAGAAATGGCGTTAAAAGCTTAAAACTATGTAAAATGACAAGAAATGGTGTTAAAAGGTCCAAACTATGTAAAATGACAAGAAATGGCGTTAAAAGCTCGAGAATTTGTAAAATGACAAGAAGTGGTGATAAATGGTCCAAACTATGTAACATGACCAGAAACTGCGTTAAAAGCTCAAACCTATGTAAAATGACAAGAAATGGCGTTAAAAGGTCAAAACTATGTAAAATTACAAGAAAGGTCAAAAACTCTGTCAAATGAAAAGAAATGGCGTTAAAAGGTCAAAACTACGTACAATGACAAGAAACGGCGTTAAAAAGTCAATATCATGTATAATGACATGAAACGGAGTTAAAAGATCAAAACTATGTAAAACGACAAGAAACGGCGTTAAAAGCTCAAAACTATGTAAAATGACAAGAAATGGTGTAAAAAGGTCCACACTATGTAAAATGAAAAGAAATGGCGTTAAAAGCTCAAAACTTTATAAAATGACAAGAAATGGTGTTAAAAAGTCCAAACTATGTAAATTGACAAAAAACGGCGTTAAAAGGTCAAAACTATGTAAAATGATAACAAATGGCGTTAAAAGGTAGAAACTATGTAAAAATACAAGAAAGGTAAAAAATGGTGTTAAAAGGTCAAAACTATGTAAAAATACAAGAAAGGTAAAAAATGGCGTTAAAATGATAACAAATGGTGTTAAAAGGTCAAAACTATGTAAAAATACAAGAAAGGTAAAAAACAACTTAAAATGACAAGAAAAGGCGTAAAAGCTCAAAACCATGTAAAATGACAAGAAACGGTGTTAAAAGGTCCAAACTATGTAAAATGACAAGAAATGGCGTTAAAAGCTCAAGACTTTGTAAAAGGACAAGAAATGGTGTTAAAAGGTCTAAACTATGTAAAATGACAAGAAATGGCGTTAAAATGATAACAAATGGTGTTAAAAGGTCAAAACTATGTAGAAATACATGAAAGGTAAATAATGGCGTTAGAATGATAACAAATGGTGTTAAAAGATCAAAACTATGTAAAATGATAACAAATGGCGTTAGGATGATCACAAATGGCGTTAAAATGATAACAAATGGCTTTAAAAGCTCAAAACTATGTAAAATGACAAGAAATGGTGTCAAAAGGTCCAAACTATGTAAAATGAAAAGAAATGGCGTTAAAAGCTCAAAACATTATAAAATGACCAGAAATGGTGTTAAAAGGTCCAAACTATGTAAAATGACAAGAAACGGCGTTAAAAGGTCAAAACTATGTAAAATGATAACAAATGGCGTTAAAAGCTCAAAACTATGTAAAATGACAAGAAATGGTGTTATAAGGTCCAAACTATGTAAAATGACAAGACACGGCGTTAAAAGCTCAAAAGTATGTAAAATGAAAAGAAATGGTGCTAAAAGGTCAAAAGTATGTAAATGGACAAGATATGGCGTTAAAAGATCTAAACTATGTACAATGACAAGAAACGGCGTTAAACGGTCAAAATTGTGTTAAATTACAATAAATGGCGTTAAAAGCTCAAAAATATGTAAAATTAGAAGAAAGGTAAAAAACAACGTAAAATGACAAGAAAAGGCGTTAAAAGCTCAAAACTATGTAAAATGACAAGAAATGGTGTTAAAAGGTCCAAACTATGAAAAATGACAAGAAATGGCGTTAAAAGCTCAAGACTTTGTAAATGACAAGAAATGGTGTAAAAAGGTCCAAACTATGTAAAATGACAAGAAATGGTGTAAAAAGGTCCAAACTATGTAAAATGAAAAGAAATGGCGTTAAAAGCTCAAAACTTTATAAAATAACAAGAAATGGTGTTAAAAAGTCCAAACTATGTAAAATGACAAGAAAGGGCATTAAAAGGTCAAAACTATGTAAAATGATAACAAATGGCGTTAAAAGCTCAAAACTATGTAAAATGACAAGAAATGGTGTTATAAGGTCCAAACTATGTAAAACTACAAGAAATGGCGTTAAAAGCTCAAAACTGTGTAAAATAACAAGAAACTTTGTTAAAAGGTTAAAACTATGTAAAATGACAGAAAGGTAAAAAACAATGTAAAATGACAAGAAATGGCGTTGAAAGCTCAACACTATGTAAAATGACAAGAAATGGTGTTAAAAGGTCCAAACTATGTAAAATGACAAGAAATGGCGTTAAAAGCTCAAAACTTTGTAAATGACAAGAAATGGTGTTAAAATGTCCAAACTATGAAAAATGACAAGAAATGGCGTTAAAAGGTCAAAAGTATGTAAAATGACAAGAAACAACGTTAAAAGCTCAAAACTATGTAAAATGACAAGAAATGGTGTTATAAGGTCCAAACTATGTAAAACTACAAGAAATGGCGTTAAAAGGTCAAAACTATGTAAATGGACAAGATATGGCGTTAAAAGATCTAAACTATGTACAATGACAAGAAACAGCGTTAAAAGGTCAAAAACTGTGTTAAATTACAAGAAATGGCGTTAAAAGCTCAAAACTATGTAAAATGACAAGAAAGGTAAAAAACAACGTAAAATGACAAGAAATGGCGTTAAAAGCTCAAAACTATGTAAAATGACAAGAAATGGTGTTAAATGGTCCAAACTATGTAAAATGACAAGAAACGGCGTTAAAAGGTCAAAACTATGTAAAATGACAAGAAACGGCGTTAAAAGGTCAAAAGTATGTAAAATGACAAGAAACAGCGTTAAAAGCTCAAAACTATGTAAAATGACAAGAAATGGTGTTATAAGGTCCAAACTATGTAAAACTACAAGAAATGGCGTTAAAAGGTCAAAACTATGTAAATGGACAAAATATGGCGTTAAAAAATCTAAACTATGTACAATGACAAGAAACGGCGTTAAAAGGTCAAAAACTGTGTTAAATTACAAGAAATGGCGTTAAAAGCTCAAAACTATGTAAAATTACAAGAAAGATAAAAAACAACATAAAATTACAAGAAATGGCGTTAAAAGCTCAAAACTATGTAAAATGACAAGAAATGGTGTTAAAAGGTCCAAACTATGTAAAATGACAAGAAATGGCGTTAAAAGCTCAAGACTTTGTAAAATGACAAGAAATGGTGTTAAATGGTCTAAACTATGTAAAATGACAAGAAATGGCTTTAAAATGATAACAAATGGTGTTAAAAGGTCAAAACTATGTAAAAATACAAGAAAGGTAAATAATGGCGTTAAAATGATAACAAATGGTGTTAAAAGGTTAAAACTATGTAAAATGATAACAAATGGCGTTAGAATGATAACAAATGGCGTTAAAATGATAACAAATGGCGTTAAAAGCTCAAAACTATGTAAAATGACAAGAAATGGTGTCAAAAGGTCCAAACTATGTAAAATGAAAAGAAATGGCGTTAAAAGCTCAAAACATTACAAAATGACCAGAAATGGTGTTAAAAGGTCCAAACTATGTAAAATGACAAGAAACGGCGTTAAAAGATCAAAACTATGAAAATGATAACAAATGGCGTTAAAAGCTCAAAACTATGTAAAATGACAAGAAATGGTGTTATAAGGTCCAAACTATGTAAAATGACAAGAAACGGCGTTAAAAGCTCAAAAGTATGTAAAATGAAAAGAAATGGTGTTAAAAGGTCAAAAGTATGTAAATGGACAAAATATGGCGTTAAAAGATCTAAACTATGTACAATGACAAGAAACGGCGTTAAACGGTCAAAATTGTGTTAAATTACAATAAATGGCGTTAAAAGCTCAAAACTATGTAAAATTAGAAGAAAGGTAAAAAACAACGTAAAATGACAAGAAAAGGCGTTAAAAGCTCAAAACTATGTAAAATGACAAGAAATGGTGTTAAAAGGTCCAAACTATGAAAAATGACAAGAAATGGCGTTAAAAGCTCAAGACTTTGTAAAATGACAAGAAATTGTGTTAAAAGGTCCAAACTATGTAAAATGACAAGAAACGGCATTAAAAGGTCAAAACTTTGTAAATGACAAGAAATGGTGTTAAAAGGTCCAAACTATGTAAAATGACAAGAAATGGTGTAAAAAGGTCCAAACTATGTAAAATGAAAAGAAATGGCGTTAAAAGCTCAAAACTTTATAAAATAACAAGAAATGGTGTTAAAAAGTCCAAACTATGTAAAATGACAAGAAAGGGCATTAAAAGGTCAAAACTATGTAAAATGATAACAAATGGCGTTAAAAGCTCAAAACTATGTAAAATGACAAGAAATGGTGTTATAAGGTCCAAACTATGTAAAACTACAAGAAATGGCGTTAAAAGCTCAAAACTGTGTAAAATAACAAGAAACTTTGTTAAAAGGTTAAAACTATGTAAAATGACAGAAAGGTAAAAAACAATGTAAAATGACAAGAAATGGCGTTGAAAGCTCAACACTATGTAAAATGACAAGAAATGGTGTTAAAAGGTCCAAACTATGTAAAATGACAAGAAATGGCGTTAAAAGCTCAAAACTTTGTAAATGACAAGAAATGGTGTTAAAATGTCCAAACTATGAAAAATGACAAGAAATGGCGTTAAAAGGTCAAAAGTATGTAAAATGACAAGAAACAACGTTAAAAGCTCAAAACTATGTAAAATGACAAGAAATGGTGTTATAAGGTCCAAACTATGTAAAACTACAAGAAATGGCGTTAAAAGGTCAAAACTATGTAAATGGACAAGATATGGCGTTAAAAGATCTAAACTATGTACAATGACAAGAAACAGCGTTAAAAGGTCAAAAACTGTGTTAAATTACAAGAAATGGCGTTAAAAGCTCAAAACTATGTAAAATGACAAGAAAGGTAAAAAACAACGTAAAATGACAAGAAATGGCGTTAAAAGCTCAAAACTATGTAAAATGACAAGAAATGGTGTTAAATGGTCCAAACTATGTAAAATGACAAGAAACGGCGTTAAAAGGTCAAAACTATGTAAAATGACAAGAAACGGCGTTAAAAGGTCAAAAGTATGTAAAATGACAAGAAACAGCGTTAAAAGCTCAAAACTATGTAAAATGACAAGAAATGGTGTTATAAGGTCCAAACTATGTAAAACTACAAGAAATGGCGTTAAAAGGTCAAAACTATGTAAATGGACAAAATATGGCGTTAAAAAATCTAAACTATGTACAATGACAAGAAACGGCGTTAAAAGGTCAAAAACTGTGTTAAATTACAAGAAATGGCGTTAAAAGCTCAAAACTATGTAAAATTACAAGAAAGATAAAAAACAACATAAAATTACAAGAAATGGCGTTAAAAGCTCAAAACTATGTAAAATGACAAGAAATGGTGTTAAAAGGTCCAAACTATGTAAAATGACAAGAAATGGCGTTAAAAGCTCAAGACTTTGTAAAATGACAAGAAATGGTGTTAAATGGTCTAAACTATGTAAAATGACAAGAAATGGCTTTAAAATGATAACAAATGGTGTTAAAAGGTCAAAACTATGTAAAAATACAAGAAAGGTAAATAATGGCGTTAAAATGATAACAAATGGTGTTAAAAGGTTAAAACTATGTAAAATGATAACAAATGGCGTTAGAATGATAACAAATGGCGTTAAAATGATAACAAATGGCGTTAAAAGCTCAAAACTATGTAAAATGACAAGAAATGGTGTCAAAAGGTCCAAACTATGTAAAATGAAAAGAAATGGCGTTAAAAGCTCAAAACATTACAAAATGACCAGAAATGGTGTTAAAAGGTCCAAACTATGTAAAATGACAAGAAACGGCGTTAAAAGATCAAAACTATGAAAATGATAACAAATGGCGTTAAAAGCTCAAAACTATGTAAAATGACAAGAAATGGTGTTATAAGGTCCAAACTATGTAAAATGACAAGAAACGGCGTTAAAAGCTCAAAAGTATGTAAAATGAAAAGAAATGGTGTTAAAAGGTCAAAAGTATGTAAATGGACAAAATATGGCGTTAAAAGATCTAAACTATGTACAATGACAAGAAACGGCGTTAAACGGTCAAAATTGTGTTAAATTACAATAAATGGCGTTAAAAGCTCAAAACTATGTAAAATTAGAAGAAAGGTAAAAAACAACGTAAAATGACAAGAAAAGGCGTTAAAAGCTCAAAACTATGTAAAATGACAAGAAATGGTGTTAAAAGGTCCAAACTATGAAAAATGACAAGAAATGGCGTTAAAAGCTCAAGACTTTGTAAAATGACAAGAAATTGTGTTAAAAGGTCCAAACTATGTAAAATGACAAGAAACGGCATTAAAAGGTCAAAACTTTGTAAATGACAAGAAATGGTGTTAAAAGGTCCAAACTATGTAAAATGACAAGAAATGGTGTAAAAAGGTCCAAACTATGTAAAATGAAAAGAAATGGCGTTAAAAGCTCAAAACTTTATAAAATAACAAGAAATGGTGTTAAAAAGTCCAAACTATGTAAAATGACAAGAAAGGGCGTTAAAAGGTCAAAACTATGTAAAATGATAACAAATGGCGTTAAAAGCTCAAAACTATAGTGTTGAATGGGTTGATTTTGCAGAGTTCTACTGTGTGCGATTACACCTTCACTGTGTGTAATGCAATTTCTGTCCAACTGTGCTTGATTCATCCAGATCTGGTGCTGATCTCTTCACCAGTGATCAGATGCCTTCTCCAGGGAAGTCTGGTAGCATCAAGAAGAGGGGCCGAAACAAACAGATCCTGCAGAGAGATGGGGACTTTTCAGTAGTGAAGAAACAAGCTAGCTCAGATGGGTTGCTGCCAGAAGTGGAGCTAGCTCAGCTGCCTGAGGAGGAAGTACTACACCAACATGAGGAGGAGTGTGTGGATGCTCAAACACCAAGGTTGAAGGAAACAAAAGCCAGGGGAGATGCAGATCCAGTTGTGAACAGTACACCAAACAGTGGACTGGGCTCATCCAGAAGCTGGGTTGACCAAGCTGAGGAGATGGAGAAGAAGGAGGGGAGCTGGAGAAATATTTTTGGAGGTACTTCAGCTGAGGTAAATTTTGTTGAACCTCTGTCAATTGAAGGTATAAAAATGGCTAAAATCTCTAAGGAAGAAGTAGAGGAAAGTGTCAAAGACTGGGAGTCAACTCTGGTTTTTAAAATTTTAGGAGCTTTCCCACCTCATAGAGTCATGGAGGGTTTCTTTAATAGAATCTAGGGTTCTGCAAAAATACAGAAGGTGTGGAGGATGAAAGATGGTATCTTTATGGTGAGATTTAGCAAAAACAGTACTGTGAGGAGATTCTGAGCAAGGGTCTATTGTTTTTTTATCATAAGCCAGTGTTGGTTAAAGCTTGGTCCAAAAATTGGTGGGAATTTGAGGCCACTAAAATTCCAGTATGGATTCAACTCCCTGAGCTGCCCCTCCCATACTGGAGGCCATCCATTCTCAGCAAGATACTTAGCCCCATTGGTGTCCCAAAGAGAATAGATGACTGCACACTTAATCACACAAGGCTTGGTTTTGCAAGGGTGCAAGTAGAGGTGGAAATTGCAGATGTAGTTCCAAGTTCTGTACCTTACATAGATGAGGAGGATATCATTCAGCATCAGTCCTTGGTGTTTGAATGGCAACCAGTGAAGTGTGGTGAATGTGGGAGGTTAGGCCACTTAAAAGAGCAATGCAGACAGAATACCCCAGTTGTAGGTCCCCAGCAAAAGAAATGGATCCCTGTAGCCAAGCCAACTGCCTGGAGAGTTGCTCCACAGTTGAGGCCAGTTGCAAAGGATGGAAAAAAGGGGAAACCACAAAAAATGGACAAGGATGAGGAGGGATTTGAGGCTGTCACCAACATTGCACACAGGCAGGGAAAACAGCCAATGGAAGAAGTGAGGGATGAAGGTTCAGGAGGAAGGTATTTGGCTCTAGCAGATCCACCTGATGAATAGCAACATTCTGGCATGGAATATCAGGGGTGTAAATAGGACAGATAAGCAGAAAAAAATCAAAAAATTTTGTACAGCTTCTAGTTTTGGTTTAGTTGGCTTTATGGAGACTAAAGTTAAAAAGGCAAAAGAGCAGCAGGTGTGGAAGGATTTCAGTAGCATGGGATGGAACTGGATGACCACTAATGATGCCAATGATAAGGGCAGAATCTGGGTAGGATGGAGGCCTGATGTTTATGAGATCATTGCAACTGCACAAAATGAACAATGGCTGGATGTGCATTGCTGTATAAAGGCATTGAAGCAGGAGTGTTTTGTCACTTTTGTGTATGGTTACCATACCATAGAGGGCAGAGGACCACTGTGGTCCCAACTGAAGAAGCTGGACCATGGTGCTTATCCATGGTTGATCACAGGTGATTTCAATGCTCCTTTGCATCTGGAAGATAGGCAGGGGGGGACCTCAGTACAGACAAAGGAAATAATAGACTTCTAGGAATGTGTGCAAGACTTGCAACTGCTGGAGCTAAAAACAATTGGTCCTAGCTACACTTGGGAGAACAAGAGGGCAGTGGGGGAGAGGATCTTCAGTAGAATTGACAGGTCCCTTGTCAATCATGCCTGGATCACCACTTTTCCAGAAACATTGTGCTTGATTAGCACTACTGAAATCTCTGATCATTTCCCACAAATTATCCAGCTGAGGAAGAAAGAAAGGCAAGCCCCTAAACCTTTTAAATTTTATAATATGTGGAGCACATCTCCACAATTTCAAGACATTATAAAGGTTGTATGGGAGGATGAGGCTGTGCAGACCATGGAGGATCTATTTAGGCAATTAAGGGGAATTCAAGCACCCCTTTTATGCCTGAATAGAAGGCAATTCTCAGAAATTGAAAAGAGGGCAGCAATGGCAAGAGAAGAGTGGGAGCAATCAGTCACAGAGCTAAGCAAGGATCTCACCTCACAAAAACAGCAACAACTGGAAAGAGACAAAAGGGGGCTACTGGAGTTCTATGCTGAAGCAGAATTCAATTTCCTACAGCAGAGAGCAAAAATCAATTGGATCAAGGAAGGGGACAGGCCTACTAAACTGTTTTACTCACTCTTGAAGGGTAGACAGTACCACAACCAGATTTTATGTCTTTCAGATGGAGCTAATTTGATAGAAGGAAGGGAAGCTATTGAGATGCATCTACTGGATTTTTTCAAGAAGCAGCTTGGAGAAACTAGTAAGACTACACTGAAAATGAACAAGGAGTATGTGAAGTTGGGGGGCACACTATCAGTAAGTCAGCAGGCCTCACTTATTCAAGATATTACTTCAGAGGAAATATATGCTGCATTGAAGAGTATTGGTTCATCCAAGAGTCCTGGCCAAGATGGCTTTACCAGCCAATTTTTTAAGAACACTTGGAGTACAATTGGTCCTGGAGTAATAAGGGCAGTAAAAGGATTTTTTGCTGGGGACACAATGCCTACTGACTTTAGCCAAGCAGTGTTAGCCCTAATCCCTAAATGCCCCCTGCCACAAACAGCCAATGATCTCAGGCCTATTGCATGCTGCTCAGTATTATACAAGATGGTGGCTAAAATCTTGTGCACAAGGCTGGGAATGGTGTTGCCCTCAGTGGTTAGCCTAAATCAAGGTGCATTTGTAAAAGGCAGGCAAATTGCACACAATATTTTGCTTACACAAGAACTCATCCAGAAATACCACAACACTACCATGAGACCTAGTTGCTTGCTTCAAATTGATATCAGGAAAGCATTTGACAATTTGAGCTGGGATTTCCTTTTTGATTGGCTTGCAGCCTTGAAGTTTCCTCCACTATTCATGCAATGCCTCCAGAGGTGTGTCTTCACATCCTCTTTTTGCATTTCAATTAATGGAGGTTATACTACTGCTTTTAAGGGTAAAAAGGGAGTCAAGCAAGGTGATCCTTTATCTCCCTTACTTTTTGTTATTGGTATGGAGTATTTGACCAGAATGCTGGAGGCTCACTATCTAAACAACTCTCTCCAATACCATCAAAGGTGTGAAAGGGTGGGAATTCACAGTCTAATTTTTGCTGATGACTTACTACTCTTTTGTGGTGCAACTGCCCAATCTATGAGAGGTATTAAAGCCTGCTTAGAAGAATTTAGGCATATAACAGGGCTGGGAATAAATGAAAAGAAATCAGTGGCCTTCTTCTCAGTGATGGATGAGGGTGAAAAGGATCTACTGGCCTCAATCCTCAATGTATCAAGGGGTGAACTCCCTCTAAAATACTTGGGACTGCCCCTCTCAACTTGCAAATGGGACAAAGAGACTTGTGCAAGTTTATTGGACAAGATCAGAGTCAAGATAGCAGGCTGGAAGGGAAGGCACTTGTCTCATGCAGGAAATGTGCATGTCATCAACACTTTACTCCTTAGCCTCTCAAGCTACTGGTCAAGTGTTTTGAAAATTCCAGAAGAAATACATGAGGAGGTAGAGAAGATGTGTAGAGCCTTTCTATGGGGGAAAGATCCAAATAGCAAGTATTTCACACCAGCAGCATGGAGTTCCCTTTGTAAAGGGAAAAAATTTGGTGGCATGGGCATTAAAGATCCTTCATTGTGGAATATGGCATCCTTATGCAAGCATGTGTGGGACATTCAGCAGAAGAAAGATATACTTTGGATAAGGTGGATTCAAACCTTCTATCTAAAAGGAAAAGCTTTTGACATCTATCAAGCTCAAGAGGGGCATAGCTGGATCTGGAATCTACTTGTGAGGTTGAAAGACAAAATGTTTGGCAAAATGCAGCTTTGTACAAGGAGGGATGGAGGTTTATCTATTACTGCTGCTTACAACATCATGAAAGGAGAAGAAGAAGAAGATATTTGGGCTAAACTGACCTGGCATAGTAAACTACTCCCAAAACACAGATTCTTCTTATGGCTCATGCTCAAAGGTAAATTAGCTACAGTTGATAGGCTCCAGAAGTATAAGATACTCCAGCAGCAACCAAACTGTTGCCTTTGTGGCTTGGAAGAGGAGACAGCCCAGCATCTCTTTGCCAAATGCAACTTCTGTAAAGGCATTTTGATTTCATTAGGGCTGAAGGAATTGAAGAACTTGAGGGATCTGAGGAGAAGGCTTTTGATATGGTGCAGAACAGGTCAGGTCAGAAAACTCTTCAACCTAGTTGCCACACTTTATCATATTTGGGAGGAGAGAAACAACAGAATTTTTAACCACAAGTCAGTCCTGGCTGAAAAAGTGGGGAAAAGAATTGAGGATGAGTTCAACTGGTCCAAAGGTGTCTTTAGAAGTGATTAGAAATATAGTCTTTTGAACCTAGAAATAGGTTAGGAATTTTGTAATAGACTGGGAGTGAAGGTCTAAACTTGTAATAGTTTTTGCTTATTAATTAAGAAAAGGGTTCATCAAAAAAAAAAAAGCTCAAAAATATGTAAAATGACAAGAAATGGTGTAATAAGGTCCAAACTATGTAAAACTACAAGAAATTGCGTTAAAAGCTCAAAACTGTGTAAAATAACAAGAAATTTTGTTAAAAGGTTAAAACTATGTAAAATGACAGAAAGGTAAAAAACAATGTAAAATGACAAGAAATGGCGTTGAAAGCTCAACACTATGTAAAATGACAAGAAATGGTGTTAAAAGGTCCAAACTATGTAAAATGACAAGAAATGGCGTTAAAAGCTCAAAACTTTGTAAATGACAAGAAATGGTGTTAAAATGTCCAAACTATGAAAAATGACAAGAAATGGCGTTAAAAGGTCAAAAGTATGTAAAATGACAAGAAACAACGTTAAAAGCTCAAAACTATGTAAAATGACAAGAAATGGTGTTATAAGGTCCAAACTATGTAAAACTACAAGAAATGGCGTTAAAAGGTCAAAACTATGTAAATGGACAAGATATGGCGTTAAAAGATCTAAACTATGTACAACGACAAGAAACAGCGTTAAAAGGTAAAAAACTGTGTTAAATTACAAGAAATGGTGTTAAAAGCTCAAAACTATGTATAATGACAAGAAAGGTAAAAAACAACGTAAAATGACAAGAAAAGGCGTTAAAAGCTCAAAACTATGTAAAATAACAAGAAATGGTGTTAAAAGGTCCAAATTATGTAAAATGACAAGAAATGGCGTTAAAAGCTCAAGACTTTGTAAAATGACAAGAAATGGTGTTAAAAGGTCTAAACTATTTAAAATGACAAGAAATGGCGTTAAAATGATAACAAATGGTGTTAAAAGGTCAAAACTATTTAAAAATACAAGAAAGGTAAATAATGGCGTTAAAATGATAACAAATGGTGTTAAAAGGTCAAAACTATGTAAAATTATAACAAATGGTGTTAGAATGATAACAAATGGCGTTAAAATGATAACAAATGGCGTTAAAAGCTCAAAACTATGTAAAATGACAAGAAATGGTGTCAAAAGGTCCAAACTATGTAAAATGAAATGAAATGGCGTTATAAGCTCAAAACATTATAAAATGACCAGAAATGGTGTTAAAGGGTCCAAACTATGTAAAATGACAAGAAACGGCGTTAAAAGGTCAAAACTATGTAAAATGATAACAAACGGCGTTAAAAGCTCAAAACTATGTAAAATGACAAGAAATGTTTTATAAGGTCCAAACTATGTAAAATTACAAGAAACGGCGTTAAAAGCTCAAAAGTTTGTAAAATGAAAAGAAATGGTGCTAAAAGGTCAAAAGTATGTAAATGGACAAGATATGGCGTTAAAAGATCTAAACTATGTACAATGACAAGAAGCGGCGTTAAACGGTCAAAATTGTGTTAAATTACAATAAATGGCGTTTATAGCTCAAAACTATGTAAAATTAGAAGAAAGGTAAAAAACAACGTAAAATGACAAGAAAAGGCGTTAAAAGCTCAAAACTATGTAAAATGACAAGAAATGGTGTTAAAAGGTCCAAACTATGAAAAATGACAAGAAATGGCGTTAAAAGCTCAAGACTTTGTAAAATGACAAGAAATGGTGTTAAAAGGTCCAAACTATGTAAAATGACAAGAAACGGCATTAAAAGGTCAAAACTTTGTAAATGACAAGAAATGGTGTTAAAAGGTCCAAACTATGTAAAATGACAAGAAATGGTGTAAAAAGGTCCAAACTATGTAAAATGAAAAGAAACGGCGTTAAAAGCTCAAAACTTTATAAAATAACAAGAAATGGTGTTAAAAAGTCCAAACTATGTAAAATGACAAGAAAGGGCATTAAAAGGTTAAAACTATGTAAAATGATAACAAATGGCGTTAAAAGCTCAAAACTATGTAAAATGACAAGAAATGGTGTTATAAGGTCCAAACTATGTAAAACTACAAGAAATAGCGTTAAAAGCTCAAAACTGTGTAAAATAACAAGAAATTTTGTTAAAAGGTTAAAACTATGTAAAATGACAGAAAGGTAAAAGACAATGTAAAATGACAAGAAATGGCGTTGAAAGCTCAACACTATGTAAAATGACAAGAAATGGTGTTAAAAGGTCCAAACTATGTAAAATG
The DNA here is from genome assembly GCA_948330725.1 of Sherardia arvensis. Taxonomy (NCBI): domain Eukaryota; kingdom Viridiplantae; phylum Streptophyta; class Magnoliopsida; order Gentianales; family Rubiaceae; genus Sherardia; species Sherardia arvensis. The sequence continues at coordinate 22,336,324 of OX415240.1, read as the reverse complement.
ACAAGAAATGGCGTTAAAAGCTCAAAACTTTGTAAATGACAAGAAATGGTGTTAAAATGTCCAAACTATGAAAAATGACAAGAAATGGCGTTAAAAGGTCAAAAGTAGAAAGAGCAATGCAGAAAGAATACTCCAGTTGTAGGTCCCCAGCAAAAGAAATGGATCCCTGTAGCCAAGCCAACTGCCTGGAGAGTTGCTCCACAGTTGAGGCCAGTTGCAAAGGATGGCAAAAAGGGGAAACCACAAAAATTGGACAAGGATGAGGAGGGATTTGAGGCTGTCACCAATATTGCACACAGGCAAGGAAAACAGCCAATGGAAGAAGTGAGGGATGAAGGTTCAGGAGGAAGGTATCTGGCTCTGGCAGATCCACCTGATGAATAGCAACATTCTGGCATGGAACATCAGGGGTGTAAATAGGACAGATAAGCAGAAAAAAATCAAAAAATTTTGTACAGCTTCTAGTTTTGGTTTAGTTGGCTTTATGGAGACTAAAGTTAAAAAGGCAAAAGAGCAGCAGGTGTGGAAGGATTTCAGTAGCATGGGATGGAACTGGATGACCACTAATGATGCTAATGATAAGGGCAGAATCTGGGTAGGATGGAGGCCTGATGTTTATGAGATCATTGCAACTGCACAAAATGAACAATGGCTGGATGTGCATTGCTGTATAAAGGCATTAAAGCAGGAGTGTTTTGTCACTTTTGTGTATGGTTACCATACCATAGAGGGCAGAGGACCACTGTGGTCCCAACTGAAGAAGCTGGACCATGGTGCTTATCCATGGCTGATCACAGGTGATTTCAATGCTCCTTTGCATCTGGAAGATAGGCAGGGGGGACCTCAGTACAGACAAAGGAAATAATAGACTTCCAGGAATGTGTGCAAGACTTGCAACTGTTGGAGCTAAAAACAATTGGTCCTAGCTACACTTGGGAGAACAAGAGGGCAGTGGGGGAGAGGATCTTCAGTAGAATTGACAGGTCCCTTGTCAATCATGCCTGGATCACCACTTTTCCAGAAACATTGTGCTTGATTAGCACTACTGAAATCTCTGATCATTTCCCACAAATTATCCAGCTGAGGAAGAAAGAAAGGCAAGCCCCTAAACCTTTTAAATTTTATAATATGTGGAGCACATCTCCACAATTTCAAGACATTATAAAGGTTGTATGGGAGGATGAGGCTGTGCAGACCATGGAGGATCTATTTAGGCAATTAAGGGGAATTCAAGCACCCCTTTTATGCCTGAATAGAAGGCAATTCTCAGAAATTGAAAAGAGGGCAGCAATGGCAAGAGAAGAGTGGGAGCAATCAGTCACAGAGCTAAGCAAGGATCTCACCTCACAAAAACAGCAACAACTGGAAAGAGACAAAAGGGGGCTACTGGAGTTCTATGCTGAAGCAGAATTCAATTTCCTACAGCAGAGAGCAAAAATCAATTGGATCAAGGAAGGGGACAGGCCTACTAAACTGTTTTACTCACTCTTGAAGGGTAGACAGTACCACAACCAGATTCTATGTCTTTCAGATGGTGCTAATTTGATAGAAGGAAGGGAAGCTATTGAGATGCGCCTACTGGATTTTTTCAAGAAGCAGCTTGGAGAAACTAGTAAGACTACACTGAAAATGAACAAGGAGTATGTGAAGTTGGGGGGCACACTATCAGTAAGCCAGCAGGCCTCACTTATTCAAGATATTACTTCAGAGGAAATATATGCTGCATTGAAGAGTATTGGTTCATCCAAGAGTCCTGGCCAAGATGGCTTTACCAGCCAATTTTTTAAGAACACTTGGAGTACAATTGGTCCTGGAGTAATAAGGGCAGTAAAAGGATTTTTTGCTGGGGACACAATGCCTACTGACTTTAGCCAAGCAGTGTTAGCCCTAATCCCTAAATGCCCCCTGCCACAAACAGCCAATGATCTCAGGCCTATTGCATGCTGCTCAGTATTATACAAGATGGTGGCTAAAATCTTGTGCACAAGGCTGGGAATGGTGTTGCCCTCAGTGGTTAGCCTAAATTAAGGTGCATTTGTAAAAGGCAGGCAGATTGCACACAATGTTTTGCTTACACAAGAACTCATCCAGAAATACCACAATACTACCATGAGACCTAGTTGCTTACTTCAAATTGATATCAGGAAAGCATTTGACAATCTGAGCTGGGAATTCCTTTTTGATTGGCTTGCAGCCTTGAAGTTTCCTCCACTTTTCATGCAATGGCTCCAGAGGTGTGTCTTCACATCCTCTTTTTGCATTTCAATTAATGGAGGTTATACTACTGCTTTTAAGGGTAAAAAGGGAGTCAAGCAAGGTGATCCCTTATCTCCCTTACTTTTTGTTATTGGCATGGAGTATTTGACCAGAATGCTGGAGGCTCATTATCTAAACAAATCTATCCAGTACCATCGAAGGTGTGAAAGGGTGGGAATTCACAGTCTAATTTTTGCTGATGACTTACTACTCTTTTGTGGTGCAACTGCCCAATCTATGAGAGGTATTAAAGCCTGCTTGGAAGAATTTAGGCATACAATAGGGCTGGGAATAAATGAAAAGAAATCAGTGGCCTTCTTCTCAGTGATGGATGAGGGTGAAAAGGATCTACTGGCCTCAATTCTCAATGTATCAAGGGGTGAACTCCCCCTAAAATACTTGGGACTGCCCCTTTCAACTTGCAAATGGGTCAAAGAGACTTGTGCAAGTTTATTGGACAAGATCAGAGTCAAGATAGCAGGCTGGAAGGGAAACCACTTGTCTCATGCAGGAAATGTGCATGTCATCAACACTTTACTACTTAGCCTCTCCAGCTACTGGTCAAGTGTTCTGAAAATTCCAGAAGAAATACATGAGGAGGTAGAGAATATGTGTAGAGCCTTTCTATGGGGGAAATATCCAAATAGGAAGTATTTCACACCAGCAGCATGGAGCTCCCTTTGTAAAGGAGAAAAATTTGGTGGCATGGGCATTAAAGATCCTTCCAAAGTTTTGAGCTTTTAACGCCATTTCTTGTCATTTTAATTAGTTTGGACCTTTTAACACCATTTCTAGTCATTTTACATAGTTTTGAGCTTTTAACGCCATTTCTTATCATTTTACATTTTTTTACCTTTCTTGTCATTTTACATAGTTTTGACCTTTTAACACAGTTTCTTGTCATTTTACATAGTTTTGAGCTTTTAACGCCATTTCTTGTTATTTGACACAGTTTATGACCTTTTAACGCCATTTCTTGTCGTTGTACATAGTTTAGATCTTTTAACGCCATATATTGTCCATTTACATACTTCTGACCTTTTAACGCCATTTCTTGTGGTTTTACATAGTTTGGACCATATAACACCATTTCTTGTCATTTTACATAGTTTTGAGCTTTTAACGACATTTCTTGTCATTTTACATAGTTTCGACCATTTAACAACATTTATTGTCATTTTACATACTTTTGACCTTTTAACGCCGTTTCTTGTCATTTTACATAGTTTGGACCTTTTAACACCATTTCTTGTCATTTTCAAAGTTTTGAGCTTTTAACGCCATTTCTTGTCATTTTACATAGTTTGGTCCTTTTAACACAATTTCTTGTCATTTTATATAGTTTTGAGCTTTTAACGCCATTTCTTGTCATTTTACATAGTTTGGACCTTTTAACACCATTTCTTGTCATTTTACAAAGTTTTGAGCTTTTAACGCCATTTCTTATCATTTTACATAGTTTGGTGATTTTAACACCATTTCTAGTCATTTTACATAGTTTTGAGCTTTTAACGCCATTTCTTATTATTTTACATTGTTTTTTACCTTTCTTGTCCTTTTACATAGTTTTGACCTTTTAACACAGTTTTTGTCATTTTACATAGTTTTGAGCTTTTAACGCCATTTCTTGTAATTTGACACAGTTTTTGACCTTTTAACGCTATTTCTTGTCATTGTACATAGTTTAGATCTTTTATTGCCGTATCTTGTCCATTTACATACTTTTGACCTTTTAACGCCATTTCTTGTGGTTTTACATAGTTTGGACCATATAACACCATTTCTTGTCATTTTACATTTTGAGCTTTTAACGACATTTCTTGTCATTTTACATAGTTTCGACCATTTAACACCATTTATTGTAATTTTACATACTTTTGACCTTTTAACGCCGTTTCTTGTCATTTTAAATAGTTTGGACCTTTTAACACCATTTCTTGTCATTTTCAAAGTTTTGAGCTTTTAACGCCATTTCTTGTCATTTTACATAGTATTGAGCTATTAACGCCATTTCTTGTAATTTGACACAATTTTTGACCTTTTAACGCTATTTCTTGTCATTGTACATAGTTTAGATCTTTTAACGCCACATCTTGTCCATTTACATAGTTTTGACCTTTTAACGCCATTTCTTGTAGTTTTACATAGTTTGGACCTTATAACACCATTTCTTGTCATTTTACATATATTTGGCCTTTTATCGCCGTTTCTTGTCATTTTACATAGTATGGAGCTTTTAACACCATTTCTAGTCATTTTAGATAGTTTTGAGCTTTTAACGCCATTTCTTATTATTTTACATTGTTTTGAGCTTTTAACACAGTTTCTAGTCATTTTACATAGTTTTGACCTTTTAACACTGTTTTTGTCATTTTACATAGTTTTGAGCTTTTAACGCCATTTCTTGTAATTTGACACAGTTTTTGACCTTTTAACGCTATTTCTTGTCATTGTACATAGTTTAGATCTTTTAACGCCGTATCTTTTCCATTTACATACTTCTGTCCTTTTAACGCCATTTCTTGTGGTTTTACATAGTTTGGACCATATAACACCATTTCTTGTCATTTTACATAGTTTTGAGCTTTTAACGACATTTCTTGTCATTTTACATAGTTTCGACCATTTAACAACATTTATTGTCATTTTACATACTTTTGACCTTTTAACGCCATTTCTTGTGGTTTTACATAGTTTAGACCATATAACACAATTTCTTGTCATTTTACATAATTTTGAGCTTTTAACGACATTTCTTGTCATTTTACATAGTTTCGACCATTTAACACCATTTATTGTAATTTTACATACTTTGGACCTTTTAACGCCGTTTCTTGTCATTTTACATAGTTTGGACCTTTTAACACCATTTCTTGTCATTTTCAAAGTTTTGAGCTTTTAACGCCATTTCTTGTCATTTTACATAGTTTGGACCTTTTAACACAATTTCTTGTCATTTTACATAGTTTTGAGCTTTTAACGCCATTTCTTGTCGTTTTACATAGTTTGGACCTTTTAACACCATTTCTTGTCATTTTACAAAGTTTTGAGCTTTTAACGCCATTTCTTGTCATTTTACATAGTTTGGTGATTTTAACACCATTTCTAGTCATTTTACATAGTTTTGAGCTTTTAACGCCATTTCTTATTATTTTACATTGTTTTGAGATTTTAACACAGTTTCTAGTCATTTTACACTGTTTTGACATTTTAACATAGTTTTTGTCATTTTACATAGTTTTGAGCTTTTAACGCCATTTCTTGTAATTTGACACAGTTTTTGACCTTTTAACGCTATTTCTTGTCATTGTACATAGTTCAGATCTTTCAACGCCGTATCTTTTCCATTTACATACTTCTATCCTTTTAACGCCATTTCTTGTGGTTTTACATAGTTTGGACCATATAACACCATTTCTTGTCATTTTACATAGTTTTGAGCTTTTAACGACATTTATTGTCATTTTACATAGTTTCGACCATTTAACAACATTTATTGTCATTTTACATACTTTTGACCTTTTAACGCCATTTCTTGTGGTTTTACATTGTTTGGACCATATAACACCATTTCTTGTCATTTTACATAATTTTGAGCTTTTAACGACATTTCTTGTCATTTTACATAGTTTCGACCATTTAACACCATTTATTGTAATTTTACATACTTTGGACCTTTTAACGCCGTTTCTTGTCATTTTACATAGTTTGGACCTTTTAACACCATTTCTTGTCATTTTCAAAGTTTTGAGCTTTTAACGCCATTTCTTGTCATTTTACATATTTTGGACCTTTTAACACAATTTCTTGTCATTTTACATAGTTTTGAGCTTTTAACGCCATTTCTTGTCGTTTTACATAGTTTGGACCTTTTAACACCATTTCTTGTCATTTTACAAAGTTTTGAGCTTTTAACGCCATTTCTTGTCATTTTACATAGTTTGGTGATTTTAACACCATTTCTAGTCATTTTACATAGTTCTGAGCTTTTAACGCCATTTCTTATTATTTTACATTATTTTTTACCTTTCTTGTCCTTTTACATAGTTTTTGTCATTTTACATAGTTTTGAGCTTTTAACGCCATTTCTTGTAATTTGACACAGTTTTTGACTTTTTAACGCCTTGTCTTGTCATTGTACATAGTTTAGATCTTTTAACGCCATATCTTGTCCATTTACATACTTTTGAACTTTTAACGCCATTTCATGTGGTTTTACATAGTTTGGACCTTATAACACCATTTCTTGTCACTTTACATAGTTTTGAGCTTTTAACGCCATTTCTTGTAATTTTACATAGTTTCGACCATTTAACACCATTTATTGTCATTTTACATACTTTAGACCTTTTAACGCCGTTTCTTGTCATTGTACAAAGTTTAGACCTTTTAACACCATTTCTTGTCATTTTCAAAGTTTTGAACTTTTAACGCCATTTCTTGTCATTTTACATAGTTTGGACCTTTTAACACCATTTCTTGTCATTTTACATAGTTTTGAGCTTTCAAAGCCATTTCTTGTCATTTTACATTGTTTTGACCTTTTAACACAATTTCTTGTCATTTTACATAGTTTTGAGCTTTTAAAGCCATTTCTTGTCATTTGACATAGTTTGGATCTTTTAACACCATTTCTTGTCATTTTACATAGTTTTGAGCTTTCAACGCCATTTCTTGTCATTTTACATCGTTTTTTACCTTTGTTGTCATTTTACATAGTTTGGACCATTTAACACCATTTCTTGTCATTTTAAATAGTTTGGACCTTTTAACACCATTTCTTGTCATTTTACAAAGTCTTGAGCTTTTAACGCCATTTCTTGTCATTTTACATAGTTTTGACCTTTTAACACAATTTCTTGTCATTTTACATAGTTTTGAGCTTTTAACACCATTTCTAGTCATTTTACATAGTTTGGAGCTTTTAACACCATTTCTAGTCGTTTTACATAGTTTTGAGCTTTTAACGCCATTTCTTATCATTTTACATTATTTTTTACCTTTCTTGTCCTTTTACATAGTTTTGACCTTTTAACACAGTTTCTTGTCATTTTACAAAGTCTTGAGCTTTTAACGCCATTTCTTGTCATTTTACATTGTTTTGACCTTTTAACACAATTTCTTGTCATTTTACATAGTTTTGAGCTTTTAACACCATTTCTAGTCATTTTACATAGTTTGGAGCTTTTAACACCATTTCTAGTCGTTTTACATAGTTTTGAGCTTTTTTTTTTTTTGATGAACCCTTTTCTTAATTACTAAGCAAAAACTATTACAAGTTTAGACCTTCACTCCCAGTCTATTACAAAATTCCTAACCTATTTCTAGGTTCAAAAGACTCTATTTCTAATCACTTCTAAAGACACCTTTGGACCAGTTGAACTCATCTTCAATTCTTTTCCCCACTTTTTCAGCCAGTACTTACTTGTGGTTAAAGTTTCTGTTGTTTCTCTCCTCCCAAATATGATAAAGTGTGGCAACTAGGTTGAAGAGTTTTCTGACCTGACCTGTTCTGCACCATATCAAAAGCCTTCTCCTCAGATCCCTCAAGTTCTTCAATTCCTTCAGCCCTAATGAAAACAAAATGCCTTTACAGAAATTGCATTTGGCAAAGAGATGCTGGGCTGTCTCCTCCTCCAAGCCACAAAGACAACAGTTAGGTTGCTGCTGGAGTATCTTGTACTTCTGGAGCCTATCAACTGTAGCTAATTTACCTTTGAGCATGAGCCATAAGAAGAATCTGTGTTTTGGGAGTAGTTTTCTATGCCAGGTCAGTTTAGCCCAAATATCTTCTTCTTCTTCTCCTTTCATGATGTTGTAAGCAGCAGAAATAGAGAAACCTCCATCCCTCCTTGTACAGAGCTGCATTTTGCCAAACATTATATCTTTCAACCTCACAAGTAATTTCCAGATCCAGCTATGCCCCTCTTGAGCTTGATAGTTTTGAGCTTTTAACGCCATTTCTTATCATTTTACATTATTTTTTACCTTTCTTGTCCTTTTACATAGTTTTGACCTTATAACACAGTTTCTTGTCATTTTACATTGTTTTGAGCTTTTAACGCCATTTCTTATTATTTTACATTGTTTTGAGCTTTTAACACAGTTTCTAGTCATTTTACATAGTTTTGACCTTTTAACACAGTTTTTGTCATTTTACATAGTTTTGAGCTTTTAATGCCATTTCTTGTAATTTGACACAGTTTTTGACCTTTTAACGCTATTTCTTGTCATTGTACATAGTTTAGATCTTTTAACGCCGTATCTTTTCCATTTACATACTTCTGACCTTTTAACGCCATTTCTTGTGGTTTTACATAGTTTGGACCATATAACACCATTTCTTGTCATTTTACATAGTTTTGAGCTTTTAACGACATTTCTTGTCATTTTACATAGTTTCGACCATTTAACACCATTTATTGTAATTTTACATACTTTGGACCTTTTAACGCCGTTTCTTGTCATTTTACATAGTTTGGACCTTTTAACACCATTTCTTGTCATTTTCAATGTTTTGAGCTTTTAACGCCATTTCTTGTCATTTTACATAGTTTGGACCTTTTAACACCATTTCTTGTCATTTTACATAGTTTCGAGCTTTCAACGCCATTTCTTGTCAATTTACATTGTTTAGACCTTTTAACACAATTTCTTGTCATTTTACATAGTTTTGAGCTTTTAACGCCGTTTCTTGTCATTTGACATAGTTTGGATCTTTTCACACCATTTCTTGTCATTTTACATAGTTTTAAGCTTTCAACGCCATTTCTTGTCATTTTACATCGTTTTTTACCTTTGTTGTCATTTTACATAGTTTGGACCATTTAACACCATTTCTTGTCATTTTACATAGTTTGGACCTTTTAACACCATTTCTTGTCATTTTACAAAGTTTTGAGCTTTTAACACCATTTCTAGTCATTTTACATAGTTTGGAGCTTTTAACACCATTTCTAGTCGTTTTACATAGTTTTGAGCTTTTAACGCCATTTCTTATCATTTTACATTATTTTTTACCTTTCTAGTCATTTTACATAGTTTTGACCTTTTAACACAGTTTTTGTCATTTTACATAGTTTTGAGCTTTTAACGCCATTTCTTGTAATTTGACACAGTTTTTGACCTTTTAACGCTATTTCTTGTCATTGTACATAGTTTAGATCTTTTAACGCCGTATCTTTTCCATTTACATACTTCTGACCTTTTAACGCCATTTCTTGTGGTTTTACATAGTTTGGACCATATAACACCATTTCTTGTCATTTTACATAGTTTGGTGATTTTAACACCATTTCTAGTCATTTTACATAGTTTTGAGCTTTTAACGTCATTTCTTATTATTTTACATACTTTTGACCTTTTAACGCCGTTTCTTGTCATTTTACATAGTTTGGACCTTTTAAAACCATTTCTTGTCATTTTCAAAGTTTTGAGCTTTTAACGCCATTTCTTGTCATTTTACATAGTTTGGACCTTTTAACACAATTTCTTGTCATTTTACATAGTTTTGAGCTTTTAACGCCATTTCTTGTCATTTTACATAGTTTGGACCTTTTAACACAATTTCTTGTCATTTTACAAAGTTTTGAGCTTTTAACGCCATTTCTTGTCATTTTACATAGTTTGGTGATTTTAACACCATTTCTAGTCATTTTACATAGTTTTGAGCTTTTAACGCCATTTCTTATTATTTTACATTGTTTTTTACCTTTCTTGTCCTTTTACATAGTTTTGACCTTTTAACGCCATTTCTTGTCATTTTACATAGTATTGAGCTATTAACGCCATTTCTTGTAATTTGACACAATTTTTGACCTTTTAACGCTATTTCTTGTCATTGTACATAGTTTAGATCTTTTAACGCCACATCTTGTCCATTTACATAGTTTTGACCTTTTAACGCCATTTCTTGTAGTTTTACATAGTTTGGACCTTATAACACCATTTCTTGTCATTTTACATATATTTGGCCTTTTATCGCCGTTTCTTGTCATTTTACATAGTATGGAGCTTTTAACACCATTTCTAGTCATTTTACATAGTTTTGAGCTTTTAACGCCATTTCTTATTATTTTACATTGTTTTGAGCTTTTAACACAGTTTCTAGTCATTTTACATAGTTTTGACCTTTTAACACAGTTTTTGTCATTTTACATAGTTTTGAGCTTTTAACGCCATTTCTTGTAATTTGACACAGTTTTTGACCTTTTAACGCTATTTCTTGTCATTGTACATAGTTCAGATCTTTCAACGCCGTATCTTTTCCATTTACATACTTCTATCCTTTTAACGCCATTTCTTGTGGTTTTACATAGTTTGGACCATATAACACCATTTCTTGTCATTTTACATAGTTTTGAGCTTTTAACGACATTTCTTGTCATTTTACATAGTTTCGACCATTTAACAACATTTATTGTCATTTTACATACTTTTGACCTTTTAACGCCATTTCTTGTGGTTTTACATAGTTTAGACCATATAACACAATTTCTTGTCATTTTACATAATTTTGAGCTTTTAACGACATTTCTTGTCATTTTACATAGTTTCGACCATTTAACACCATTTATTGTAATTTTACATACTTTGGACCTTTTAACGCCGTTTCTTGTCATTTTACATAGTTTGGACCTTTTAACACCATTTCTTGTCATTTTCAAAGTTTTGAGCTTTTAACGCCATTTCTTGTCATTTTACATAGTTTGGACCTTTTAACACAATTTCTTGTCATTTTACATAGTTTTGAGCTTTTAACGCCATTTCTTGTCGTTTTACATAGTTTGGACCTTTTAACACCATTTCTTGTCATTTTACAAAGTTTTGAGCTTTTAACGCCATTTCTTGTCATTTTACATAGTTTGGTGATTTTAACACCATTTCTAGTCATTTTACATAGTTTTGAGCTTTTAACGCCATTTCTTATTATTTTACATTGTTTTGAGATTTTAACACAGTTTCTAGTCATTTTACATTGTTTTGACCTTTTAACACAGTTTTTGTCATTTTACATAGTTTTGAGCTTTTAACGCCATTTCTTGTAATTTGACACAGTTTTTGACCTTTTAACGCTATTTCTTGTCATTGTACATAGTTCAGATCTTTTAACGCCGTATCTTTTCCATTTACATACTTCTATCCTTTTAACGCCATTTCTTGTGGTTTTACATAGTTTGGACCATATAACACCATTTCTTGTCATTTTACATAGTTTTGAGCTTTTAACGACATTTATTGTCATTTTACATAGTTTCGACCATTTAACAACATTTATTGTCATTTTACATACTTTTGACCTTTTAACGCCATTTCTTGTGGTTTTACATTGTTTGGACCATATAACACCATTTCTTGTCATTTTACATAATTTTGAGCTTTTAACGACATTTCTTGTCATTTTACATAGTTTCGACCATTTAACACCATTTATTGTAATTTTACATACTTTGGACCTTTTAACGCCGTTTCTTGTCATTTTACATAGTTTGGACCTTTTAACACCATTTCTTGTCATTTTCAAAGTTTTGAGCTTTTAACGCCATTTCTTGTCATTTTACATAGTTTGGACCTTTTAACAAAATTTCTTGTCATTTTACATAGTTTTGAGCTTTTAACGCCATTTCTTGTCATTTTACATAGTTTGGACCTTTTAACACCATTTCTTGTCATTTTACATTATATTTTACCTTTCTTGTCCTTTTACATAGTTTGGTGATTTTAACACCATTTCTAGTCATTTTACATAGTTTTGAGCTTTTAACACCATTTCTTATTATTTTACATTGTTTTTTACCTTTCTTGTCCTTTTACATAGTTTTGACCTTTTAACACAGTTTCTTGTCATTTTACATAGTTTTGAGCTTTTAACGCCATTTCTTGTTATTTGACACAGTTTTTGACCTTTTAACGCTATTTCTTGTCATTGTACATTGTTTAGATCTTTTAAACCCATATCTTGTCCATTTACATACTTTTGAACTTTTAACGCCATTTCTTGTGGTTTTACATAGTTTGGACCTTATAACACCATTTCTTGTCACTTTACATAGTTTCGACCATTTAACACCATTTATTGTCATTTTACATACTTTTGACCTTTTAACGCCGTTTCTTGTCATTTTACATCGTTTAGACCTTTTAACACCATTTCTTGTCATTTTCAAAGTTTTGAGCTTTAAACGCCATTTCTTGTCATTTTACATAGTTTTGACCTTTTAACGCCATTTCTTGTGGTTTTACATATATTGGACCTTATAACACCATTTCTTGTCACTTTACATAGTTTTGAGCTTTTAACGCCATTTCTTGTCATTTTACATAGTTTCGACCATTTAACACAATTTATTGTCGTTTTACATACTTTTGACCTTTTAACGCCATTTCTTGTGGTTTTACATATATTGGACCTTATAATACCATTTCTTGTCACTTTACAAAGTTTTGAGCTTTTAACGCCATTTCTTGTCATTTTACATAGTTTCGACCATTTAACACCATTTATTGTCATTTTACATACTTTTGACCTTTTAACGCCGTTTCTTGTCATTTTACATAGTTTAGACCTTTTAACACCATTTCTTGTCATTTTCAAAGTTTTGAGCTTTTAACGCCATTTCTAGTCATTTTACATATTTTGGACCTTTTAACACAATTTCTTGTCATTTTACATAGTTTTGAGCTTTTAACGCCATTTCTTGTCGTTTTACATAGTTTGGACCTTTTAACACCATTTCTTGTCATTTTACAAAGTTTTGAGCTTTTAACGCCATTTCTTGTCATTTTACATAGTTTGGTGATTTTAACACCATTTCTAGTCATTTTACATAGTTTTGAGCTTTTAACGCCATTTCTTATTATTTTACATTATTTTTTACCTTTCTTGTCCTTTTACATAGTTTTGACCTTTTAACACAGTTTTTGTCATTTTACATAGTTTTGAGCTTTTAACGCCATTTCTTGTAATTTGACACAGTTTTTGACTTTTTAACGCCTTGTCTTGTCATTGTACATAGTTTAGATCTTTTAACGCCATATCTTGTCCATTTACATACTTTTGAACTTTTAACGCCATTTCATGTGGTTTTACATAGTTTGGACCTTATAACACCATTTCTTGTCACTTTACATAGTTTTGAGCTTTTAACGCCATTTCTTGTAATTTTACATAGTTTCGACCATTTAACACCATTTATTGTCATTTTACATACTTTAGACCTTTTAACGCCGTTTCTTGTCATTGTACAAAGTTTAGACCTTTTAACACCATTTCTTGTCATTTTCAAAGTTTTGAACTTTTAACGCCATTTCTTGTCATTTTACATAGTTTGGACCTTTTAACACCATTTCTTGTCATTTTACATAGTTTTGAGCTTTTAAAGCCATTTCTTGTCATTTGACATAGTTTGGATCTTTTAACACCATTTCTTGTCATTTTACATAGTTTTGAGCTTTCAACGCCATTTCTTGTCATTTTACATCGTTTTTTACCTTTGTTGTCATTTTACATAGTTTGGACCATTTAACACCATTTCTTGTCATTTTAAATAGTTTGGACCTTTTAACACCATTTCTTGTCATTTTACAAAGTCTTGAGCTTTTAACGCCATTTCTTGTCATTTTACATAGTTTTGACCTTTTAACACTATTTCTTGTCATTTTACATAGTTTTGAGCTTTTAACACCATTTCTAGTCATTTTACATAGTTTGGAGCTTTTAACACCATTTCTAGTCGTTTTACATAGTTTTGAGCTTTTAACGCCATTTCTTATCATTTTACATTATTTTTTACCTTTCTTGTCCTTTTACATAGTTTTGACCTTTTAACACAGTTTCTTGTCATTTTACAAAGTCTTGAGCTTTTAACGCCATTTCTTGTCATTTTACATTGTTTTGACCTTTTAACACAATTTCTTGTCATTTTACATAGTTTTGAGCTTTTAACACCATTTCTAGTCATTTTACATAGTTTGGAGCTTTTAACACCATTTCTAGTCGTTTTACATAGTTTTGAGCTTTTTTTTTTGATGAACCCTTTTCTTAATTACTAAGCAAAAACTATTACAAGTTTAGACCTTCACTCCCAGTCTATTACAAAATTCCTAACCTATTTCTAGGTTCAAAAGACTCTATTTCTAATCACTTCTAAAGACACCTTTGGACCAGTTGAACTCATCTTCAATTCTTTTCCCCACTTTTTCAGCCAGTACTGACTTGTGGTTAAAGATTCTGTTGTTTCTCTCCTCCCAAATATGATAAAGTGTGGCAACTAGGTTGAAGAGTTTTCTGACCTGACCTGTTCTGCACCATATCAAAAGCCTTCTCCTCAGATCCCTCAAGTTCTTCAATTCCTTCAGCCCTAATGAAAACAAAATGCCTTTACAGAAATTGCATTTGGCAAAGAGATGCTGGGCTGTCTCCTCCTCCAAGCCACAAAGACAACAGTTAGGTTGCTGCTGGAGTATCTTGTACTTCTGGAGCCTATCAACTGTAGCTAATTTACCTTTGAGCATGAGCCATAAGAAGAATCTGTGTTTTGGGAGTAGTTTTCTATGCCAGGTCAGTTTAGCCCAAATATCTTCTTCTTCTTCTCCTTTCATGATGTTGTAAGCAGCAGAAATAGAGAAACCTCCATCCCTCCTTGTACAGAGCTGCATTTTGCCAAACATTTTATCTTTCAACCTCACAAGTAATTTCCAGATCCAGCTATGCCCCTCTTGAGCTTGATAGATGTCAAAAGATTTTCCTTTTAGATAGAAGGCCTGAATCCACCTTATCCAAAGTATATCTTTCTTTTGCTGAATGTCCCATACATGCTTGCATAAGGATGCCAGATTCCACAATGAAGGATCTTTAATGCCCATGCCACCAAATTTTTTCCTTTTACAAAGGGAACTCCATGCTGCTGGTGTGAAGTACTTGCTATTTGGATCTTTCCCCCATAGAAAGGCTCTACACATCTTCTCTACCTCCTCATGTATTTCTTCTGGAATTTTCAAAACACTTGACCAGTAGCTTGAGAGGCTAAGGAGTAAAGTGTTGATGACATGCACATTTCCTGCATGAGACAATTGCCTTCCCTTCCAGCCTGCTATCTTGACTCTGATCCTGTCCAATAAGCTTGCACAAGTCTCTTTGTCCCATTTGCAGGTTGAGAGGGGCAGTCCCAAGTATTTGAGGGGGAGTTCACCCCTTGATACATTGAGAATTGAGGCCAGTAGATCCTTTTCACCCTCATCCATCACTGAGAAAAAGGCCACTGATTTCTTTTCATTTATTCCCAGCCCTGTGGTATACCTAAATTCTTCCAAGCAGGCTTTAATACCTCTCATAGATTGGGCATTTGCACCACAAAAGAGTAGTAAGTCATCAGCAAAAATTAGACTGTGAATTCCCACCCTTTCACACCTTTGATGGTACTGGATAGAGTTGTTTAGATAGTGAGCTTCCAGCATTCTGGTCAAATACTCCATACCAATAACAAAAAGTAAGGGAGATAAAGGATCACCTTGCTTGACTCCCTTTTTACCCTTAAAAGCAGTAGTATAACCTCCATTAATTGAAATGCAAAAAGAGGATGTGAAGACACACCTCTGGAGCCATTGCATGAAAAGTGGAGGAAACTTCAAGGCTGCAAGCCAATCAAAAAGGAAATCCCAGCTCAAATTGTCAAATGCTTTCCTGATGTCAATTTGAAGCAAGCAACTAGGCCTCATGGTAGTGTTGTGGTATTTCTGGATGAGTTCTTGTGTGAGCAAAACATTGTGTGCAATTTGTCTGCCTTTTACAAATGCACCTTGATTTAGGCTAACCACCGAGGGCAACACCATTCCCAGCCTTGTGCACAAGATTTTAGCCACCATCTTGTATAAAACTGAGCAGCATGCGATAGGCCTGAGATTTGACATTTCTTGTCATTTTCAAAGTTTTGAACTTTTAACGCCATTTCTTGTCATTTGACATAGTTTGGATCTTTTAACACCATTTCTTGTCATTTTACATAGTTTTGAGCTTTCAACGCCATTTCTTGTCATTTTACATCGTTTTTTACCTTTTTTGTCATTTTACATAGTTTGGACTTTTTAACACCATTTCTTGTCATTTTACATAGTTTGGACCTTTTAACACCATTTCTTGTCATTTTACAAAGTTTTGATCTTTTAACGCCATTTCTTGTTATTTTACATAGTATGGAGCTTTTAACACAATTTCTAGTCATTTTACATTGTTTTGAGCTTTTTTTTTTTTTTGATGAACCCTTTTCTTAATTAATAAGCAAAAACTATTACAAGTTTAGACCTTCACTCCCAGTCTATTACAAAATTCCTAACCTATTTCTAGGTTCAAAAGACTCTATTTCTAATCACTTCTAAAGACACCTTTGGACCAGTTGAACTCATCTTCAATTCTTTTCCCCACTTTTTCAGCCAGTACTGACTTGTGGTTAAAGATTCTGTTGTTTCTCTCCTCCCAAATATGATAAAGTGTGGCAACTAGGTTGAAGAGTTTTCTGACCTGACCTGTTCTGCACCATATCAAAAGCCTTCTCCTCAGATCCCTCAAGTTCTTCAATTCCTTCAGCCCTAATGAAAACAAAATGCCTTTACAGAAATTGCATTTGGCAAAGAGATGCTGGGCTGTCTCCTCCTCCAAGCCACAAAGACAACAGTTAGGTTGCTGCTGGAGTATCTTGTACTTCTGGAGCCTATCAACTGTAGCTAATTTACCTTTGAGCATGAGCCATAAGAAGAATCTGTGTTTTGGGAGTAGTTTTCTATGCCAGGTCAGTTTAGCCCAAATATCTTCTTCTTCTTCTCCTTTCATGATGTTGTAAGCAGCAGAAATAGAGAAACCTCCATCCCTCCTTGTACAGAGCTGCATTTTGCCAAACATTTTATCTTTCAACCTCACAAGTAATTTCCAGATCCAGCTATGCCCCTCTTGAGCTTGATAGATGTCAAAAGATTTTCCTTTTAGATAGAAGGCCTGAATCCACCTTATCCAAAGTATATCTTTCTTCTGCTGAATGTCCCATACATGCTTGCATAAGGATGCCAGATTCCACAATGAAGGATCTTTAATGCCCATGCCACCAAATTTTTTCCCTTTACAAAGGGAACTCCATGCTGCTGGTGTGAAGTACTTGCTATTTGGATCTTTCCCCCATAGAAAGGCTCTACACATCTTCTCTACCTCCTCATGTATTTCTTCTGGAATTTTCAAAACACTTGACCAGTAGCTTGAGAGGCTAAGGAGTAAAGTGTTGATGACATGCACATTTCCTGCATGAGACAATTGCCTTCCCTTCCAGCCTGCTATCTTGACTCTGATCCTGTCCAATAAGCTTGCACAAGTCTCTTTGTCCCATTTGCAGGTTGAGAGGGGCAGTCCCAAGTATTTGAGGGGGAGTTCACCCCTTGATACATTGAGAATTGAGGCCAGTAGATCCTTTTCACCCTCATCCATCACTGAGAAAAAGGCCACTGATTTCTTTTCATTTATTCCCAGCCCTGTGGTATACCTAAATTCTTCCAAGCAGGCTTTAATACCTCTCATAGATTGGGCATTTGCACCACAAAAGAGTAGTAAGTCATCAGCAAAAATTAGACTGTGAATTCCCACCCTTTCACACCTTTGATGGTACTGGATAGAGTTGTTTAGATAGTGAGCTTCCAGCATTCTGGTCAAATACTCCATACCAATAACAAAAAGTAAGGGAGATAAAGGATCACCTTGCTTGACTCCCTTTTTACCCTTAAAAGCAGTAGTATAACCTCCATTAATTGCAATGCAAAAAGAGGATGTGAAGACACACCTCTGGAGCCATTGCATGAAAAGTGGAGGAAACTTCAAGGCTGCAAGCCAATCAAAAAGGAAATCCCAGCTCAAATTGTCAAATGCTTTCCTGATGTCAATTTGAAGCAAGCAACTAGGCCTCATGGTAGTGTTGTGGTATTTCTGGATGAGTTCTTGTGTGAGCAAAACATTGTGTGCAATTTGTCTGCCTTTTACAAATGCACCTTGATTTAGGCTAACCACCGAGGGCAACACCATTCCCAGCCTTGTGCACAAGATTTTAGCCACCATCTTGTATAAAACTGAGCAGCATGCAATAGGCCTGAGATCATTGGCTGTTTGTGGCAGGGGGCATTTAGGGATTAGGGCTAATACTGCTTGGCTAAAGTCAGTAGGCATTGTGTCTCCAGCAAAAAATCCTTTTACTGCCCTTATTACTCCAGGACCAGTTGTACTCCAAGTATTCTTAAAAAATTGGCTAGTAAAGCCATCTTGGCCAGGACTCTTGGATGAACCAATACTCTTCAATGCAGCATATATTTCCTCTGAAGTAATGTCTTGAATAAGTGAGGCCTGCTGGCTTACTGAGAGTGTGCCCCCCAACTTCACATACTCCATGTTCATTTTCAGTGTAGTCTTACTAGTTTCTCCAAGTTGCTTCTTGAAAAAATCCAGTAGATGCATCTCAATAGCTTCCCTTCCTTCTATCAAATTAGCTCCATCTGAGAGACATAAAATCTGGTTGTGGTACTGCCTACTCTTCAAGAGTGAGTAAAACAGTTTAGTAGGCCTGTCCCCTTCCTTGATCCAATTGATTTTTGCTCTCTGCTGTAGGAAATTGAATTCTGCTTCAGCATAGAACTCCAGTAGCCCCCTTTTGTCTCTTTCCAGTTGTTGCTGTTTTTGTGAGGTGAGATCCTTGCTTAGCTCTGTGACTGATTGCTCCCACTCTTCTCTTGCCAATGCTGCCCTCTTTTCAATTTCTGAGAATTGCCTTCTATTCAGGCATTGAAGGGGTGCTTGAATTCCCTTTAATTGCCTAAATAGATCCTCCATGGTCTGTACAGCCTCATCCTCCCATACAACCTTAATAATGTCTTGAAACTGTGGAGATGTGCTCCACATATTATAAAACTTAAAAGGTTTAGGGGCTTGCCTTTCTTTCTTCCTCAGCTGGATAATTTGTGGGAAATGATCAGAGATTTCAGTAGTGCTAATCAAGCACAATGTTTCTGGAAAAGTGGTGATCCAGGCATGATTGACAAGGGACCTGTCAATTCTACTGAAGATCCTCTCCCCCACTGCCCTCTTGTTCTCCCAAGTGTAGCTAGGACCTATTGTTTTTAGCTCTAGCAGTTGCAAGTCTTGTACACATTCCTGGAAGTCTATTATTTCCTTTGTCTGTACTGAGGTCCCCCCCTGCCTATCATCCAGATGTAAAGGAGCATTGAAATCACCTGTGATCAGCCATGGATAAGCACCATGGTCCAGCTTCTTCAGTTGGGACCACAGTGGTCATCTGCCCTCTATGGTATGGTAACCATACACAAAGGTGACAAAACACTCCTGCTTCAATGCCTTTATACAGCAATGCACATCCAGCCATTGTTCATTTTGTGCAGTTGCAATGATCTCATAAACATCAGGCCTCCACCCTACCCAGATTCTGCCTTTGTCATTGGCATCATTAGTAGTTATCCAGCTCCATCCCATGCTACTGAAGTCCTTCCACACCTGCTGCTCTTTTGCCTTTTTAACTTTAGTCTCCATAAAGCCAACTAAACCAAAACTAGAAGCTGTACAAAAATTTTTGATTTTTTTCTGCTTATCTGTCCTATTTACACCCCTGATGTTCCATGCCAGAATGTTGCTATTCATCAGGTGGATCTGCCAGAGCCAGATACCTCCCTCCTGAACCTTCATCATTCACTTCTTCCATTGGCTGCTTTCCCTGCCTGTGTGCAACATTGGTGACAGCCTCAAAACCTTCATCATCTTTTGCCATTTTCTGTGGTTTCTCCTTTTTGCCAGTTTTTGCATTTGGCCTTATCTGTGGGGCTACTCTCCAGGCAGTTGGCTTGGCTACAGGGATCCATTTCTTTTGTTGAGGTCCTGCAACTGGAGCATTCCTCTTACACTGTTCTTTTAGGTGGCCTAATCTCCCACATTCACCAAACTTCACTGGTTGCCATTCAAACACCAAAGGCTGGTGCTGAATTATGTCCTCCTCATCTATGTAAGGCACAGAACTTGGAACTGCATCTGCACAGAACACAGTTTTTGTCATTTTACATTGTTTTGAGCTTTTAACGCCATTTCTAAACGTTTTACATTGTTTTTTATCTTTCTTGTCATTTTACATAGTTTTGACCTTTTAACACAGTTTCTTGTCATTTTACATAGTATTGAGCTTTTAACGCCATTTCTTGTAATTTGACACAATTTTTGACCTTTTAACGCTATTTCTTGTCATTGTACATAGTTTAGATCTTTTAGCGCCACATCTTGTCCATTTACATGGTTTTGATCTTTTAACGCCATTTCTTGTAGTTTTACATAGTTTGGACCTTATAACACCATTTCTAGTAATTTTACATATATTTGGGCTTTTATCGCCGTTTCTTGTCATTTTACATAGTATGGAGCTTTTAACACCATTTCTAGTCATTTTACATAGTTTTGAGCTTTTAACGCCATTTCTTATCATTTTACATTGTTTTTTACCTTTCTTGTCATTTAAATAGTTTTGACCTTTTAACACAGTTTTTGTCATTTTACATAGTTTTGAGCTTTTAACGCCATTTCTTGTAATTTGACACAGTTTTTGACCTTTTAACGCTATTTCTTGTCATTGTACATAGTTTAGATCTTTTAACGCCGTATCTTGTCCATTTACATACTTTTGACCTTTTAACGCCATTTCTTGTGGTTTTACATAGTTTGGACCTTATAACACCATTTCTTGTCATTTTACATATATTTGGCCTTTTATCGCCGTTTCTTGTCATTTTACATAGTATGGAGCTTTTAACACCATTTCTAGTCATTTTACATAGTTTTGAGCTTTTAACGCCATTTCTTATTATTTTACATTGTTTTGAGCTTTTAACACAGTTTCTAGTCATTTTACATAGTTTTGACCTTTTAACACAGTTTTTGTCATTTTACATAGTTTTGAGCTTTTAACGCCATTTCTTGTAATTTGACACAGTTTTTGAGCTTTTAACGCTATTTCTTGTCATTGTACATAGTTTAGATCTTTTAACGCCGTATCTTTTCCATTTACATACTTCTGTCCTTTTAACGCCATTTCTTGTGGTTTTACATAGTTTGGACCATATAACACCATTTCTTGTCATTTTACATAGTTTTGAGCTTTTAACGACATTTCTTGTCATTTTACATAGTTTCGACCATTTAACAACATTTATTGTCATTTTACATACTTTTGACCTTTTAACGCCGTTTCTTGTCATTTTACATAGTTTGGACCTTTTAACACAATTTCTTGTCATTTTACATAGTTTTGAGCTTTTAACGCCATTTCTTGTCATTTTACATAGTTTGGACCTTTTAACACCATTTCTTGTCATTTTACAAAGTTTTGAGCTTTTAACGCCATTTCTTGTCATTTTACATAGTTTGGTGATTTTAACACCATTTCTAGTCATTTTACATAGTTTTGAGCTTTTAACGCCATTTCTTATTATTTTACATTGTTTTTTACCTTTCTTGTCCTTTTACATAGTTTTGACCTTTTAACACAGTTTTTTTCATTTTACATAGTTTTGAGCTTTTAACGCCATTTCTTGTAATTTGACACAGTTTTTGACCTTTTAACGCTATTTCTTGTCATTGTACATAGTTTAGATCTTTTATTGCCGTATCTTGTCCATTTACATGCTTTTGACCTTTTAACGCCATTTCTTGTGGTTTTACATAGTTTGGACCATATAACACCATTTCTTGTCATTTTACATAATTTTGAGCTTTTAACGACATTTCTTGTCATTTTACATAGTTTCGACCATTTAACACCATTTATTGTAATTTTACATACTTTTGACCTTTTAACGCCGTTTCTTGTCATTTTAAATAGTTTGGATCTTTTAACACCATTTCTTGTCATTTTCAAAGTTTTGAGCTTTTAACGCCATTTCTTGTCATTTTACATAGTTTGGACCTTTTTTTTTTATGAACCCTTTTCTTAATTAATAATCAAAAACTATTACAAGTTTAGACCTTCACTCCCAGTCTATTAAAAAATTCCTAACCTATTTCTAGGTTCAAAAGACTATATTTCTAATCACTTCTAAAAATACCTTTGGACCAGTTGAACTCATCTTCAATTCTTTTCCCCAATTTTTCAGCCAGGACTGACTTGTGGTTAAAAATTCTGTTGTTTCTCTCATCCCAAATATGATAGAGTGTGGCAACTAGGTTGAAGAGTTTTCTGACCTGACCTGTTCTGCACCATATCAAAAGCCTTCTCCTCAGATCCCTCAAGTTCTTCAATTCCTTCAGCCCTAATGAATTCAAAATGCCTTTACAGAAGTTGCATTTGGCAAAAAGATGTTGGGCTGTCTCCTCTTCTAAGCCACAAAGGCTGAAAAGAAATCAGTGGCCTTTTTCTCAGTGATGGATGAGGGTGAAAAGGATCTACTGGCCTCAATCCTCAATGTATCAAGGGGTGACCTCCCCCTAAAATACTTGGGACTGCCCCTCTCAACTTGCAAGTGGGACAAAGAGACTTGTGCAAGTTTATTGGACAAGATCAGAGTCAAGAAACACTTTATCATATTTGGGAGGAGAGAAACAACAGAATTTTTAACCACAAGTCAGTCCTGGCTGAAAAATTGGGGAAAAGAATTGAAGATGAGTTCAACTGGTCCAAAGGTATTTTTAGAAGTAATTAGAAATATAGTCTTTTGAACCTAGAAATAGCTTAGGAATTTTGTAATAGACTGGGAGTGAAGGTCTAAACTTGTAATAGTTTTTGATTATTAATTAAGAAAAGGGTTCATCAAAAAAAAAAAAAAAAGGTCAATACTATGTAAAATGACAAGAAACAACGATAAAAGGTCAAATATATGTAAAATGACAAGAAATGGCGTTGAAAGCTCAAAACTATGTAAAATGACAAGAAATGGTGTTAAAAGGTCCAAACTATGTCAAATTACAAGAAATGGCGTTAAAAGCTCAAAACTATGTAAAATGACAAGAAATTGTGTTAAAAGGTCAAAACAATGTAAAATGACAAGAAATGGCGTTGAAAGCTCAAAACTATGTAAAATGACAAGAAATGGTGTTAAAAGGTCCAAACTATGTAAAATGACAAGAAATGGCGTTAAAAGCTCAAAACTTTGAAAACGACAAGAAATGGTGTTAAAAGGTCTAAACTATGTAAAATGATAAGAAACGGCGTTAAAAGGTCAAAAGTATGTAAAATGACAATAAATGGTGTTAAATGGTCGAAACTATGTAAAATGACAAGAAATGGCGTTAAAAGCTCAAAACTATGTAAAGTGACAAGAAATGGTGTTATAAGGTCCAAACTATGTAAAACCACAAGAAATGGCGTTAAAAGGTCAAAAGTATGTAAATGGACAAGATATGGCGTTAAAAGATATAAACTATGTACAATGACAAGAAATGGAAATAAAAGGTCAAAAACTGTGTCAAATTACAAGAAATGGCGTTAAAAGCTCAAAACTATGTAAATTGACAAGAAACTGTGTTAAAAGGTCAAAACTATGTAAAAGGACAAGAAAGGTAAAAAATAATGTAAAATGATAAGAAATGGCCTTAAAAGCTAAAAACTATGTAAAATGACTAGAAATGGGGTTAAAAGCTCCAAACTATGTAAAATGACAAGAAATGGCATTAAAAGCTCAAAACTTTGTAAAATCACAAGAAATGGTGTTAAAAGGTCCAAACTATGTAAAATGACAAGAAATGGTGTTATAAGGTCCAAACTATGTAAAACCACAAGAAATGGCGTTAAAATGTCAAAACTATGTAAATGGACAAGATATGGCGTTAAAATATCTAAACTATGTACAATGACAAGAAATGGCGTTAAAAGGTCAAAAACTGTGTCAAATTACAAGAAATGACGTTAAAAGCTCAAAACTATGTAAAATGACAAGAAACAGTGTTAAAAGGTCAAAACTATGTAAAATGACAAGAAAGGTAAAAAACAATGTAAAATGATAAGAAATGGCGTTAAAAGCTCAAAACTATGTAAAATGATTAATAATGGTGTTAAAAGCTCCATACTATGTAAAATGACAAGAAACAGCGATAAAAGCCCAAATATATGTAAAATGACAAGAAATGGTGTTATAAGGTCCACTATGTAAAACTACAAGAAATGGCGTTAAAAGCTCAAAACTATGTAAAGTGACAAGAAATGGTGTTATAAGGTCCAAACTATGTAAAACCACAAGAAATGGCGTTAAAAGGTCAAAAGTATGTAAATGGACAAGATACGGCATTAAAAGATCTAAACTATGTACAATGACAAGAAATGGCGTTGAAAGCTCAAAACTATGTAAAATGACAAGAAATGGTGTTAAAAGGTCCAAACTATGTCAAATTACAAGAAATGGCGTTAAAAGCTCAAAACTATGTAAAATGACAAGAAATTGTGTTAAAAGGTCAAAACAATGTAAAATGACAAGAAATGGCGTTGAAAGCTCAAAACTATGTAAGATGACAAGAAATGGTGTTAAAAGGTCCAAACTATGTAAAATGACAAGAAATGGCGTTAAAAGCTCAAAACTTTGAAAACGACAAGAAATGGTGTTAAAAGGTCTAAACTATGTAAAATGATAAGAAACGGCGTTAAAAGGTCAAAAGTATGTAAAATGACAATAAATGGTGTTAAATGGTCGAAACTATGTAAAATGACAAGAAATGGCGTTAAAAGCTCAAAACTATGTAAAGTGACAAGAAATGGTGTTATAAGGTCCAAACTATGTAAAACCACAAGAAATGGCGTTAAAAGGTCAAAAGTATGTAAATGGACAAGATATGGCGTTAAAAGATATAAACTATGTACAATGACAAGAAATGGAAATAAAAGGTCAAAAACTGTGTCAAATTACAAGAAATGGCGTTAAAAGCTCAAAACTATGTAAAATGACAAGAAACAGTGTTAAAAGGTCAAAACTATGTAAAATGACAAGAAAGGTAAAAAACAATGTAAAATGATTAGAAATGGCGTTAAAAGCTCAAAACTATGTAAAATGACTAGAAATGGTATTAAAAGCTCCATACTATGTAAAATGACAAGAAATGGCGTTTAAAGTTCAAAACTTTGTAAAATGACAAGAAATGGTGTTAAAAGGTCCAACTATGTAAAATGACAAGAAATGGTGTTATAAGGTCCAAACTATGTAAAACCACAAGAAATGGCGTTAAAAGGTCAAAAGTATGTAAATGGACAAGATATGGCGTTAAAAGATCTAAACTATGTACAATGACAAGAAATAGCGTTAAAAGGTCAAAAACTGTGTCAAATTAAAAGAAATGGCGTTAAAAGCTCAAAACTATGTAAAATGACAAGAAAAAGTGTTAAAAGGTCAAAACTATGTAAAATGACAAGAAAGGTAAAAAACAATGTAAAATGATAAGAAATGGCGTTAAAAGCTCAAAACTATGTAAAATGACTAATAATGGTGTTAAAAGCTCCATACTATGTAAAATGACAAGAAACAGCGATAAAAGCCCAAATATATGTAAAATGACAAGAAATGGTGTTATAAGGTCCACTATGTAAAACTACAAAAAATGGCGTTAAAAGGTCAAAACTATTTAAATGGACAAGATATGGCGTTAAAAGATCTAAACTATGTACAATGACAAAAAACGGCGTTAAAAGGTCAAAAACTGTATCAAATTACAAGAAATGGCGTTAAAAGCTCAATACTATGTAAAATGACAAGAAATTTTGTTAAAAGGTCAAAATAATGTAAAATGACAAGAAATGGTGTTAAATGGTCCAAACTATGTAAAATGACAACAAAGATAAAAAACAATGTAAAATGAAAAGAAATGGCGTTGAAAGCTCAAAACTATGTAAAATGACAAGAAATGTTGTTATAAGGTCCAAACTATTTCAAATGACAAGAAATGGCGTTAAAAGCTCAAAACTTTGTAAATGACAAGAAATGGTGTTAAAAGGTCCAAACTATGTAAAATGACAAGAAAGGTAAAAAACAATGTAAAATGATAAGAAATGGCGTTAAAAGCTCAAAACTATGTAAAATGACAAGAAACTTTGTTAACAGGTCAAAACTATGTAAAAGGACAAGAAAGGTAAAAAATAATGTAAAATGATAAGAAATGGCGTTAAAAGCTCAAAACTATGTAAAATGACTAGAAATGGTGTTAAAAGCTCCAAACTATGTAAAATGACAAGAAATGGCGTTAAAATCTCAAAACTTTGTAAAATGACAAGAAATGGTGTTAAAAGGTCCAAACTATGTAAAATGACAAGAAACAGCGTTAAAAAGGTCAATACTATGTAAAATGACAAGAAACGGCGATAAAAGCCCAAACATATGTAAAATGACAAGAAATGGTGTTATAAGGTCCAAACTATGTAAAACTACAAGAAATGGCGTTTAAAGGTCAAAACTATGTAAATGGACAAGATATGGTGTTAAAAGATCTAAACTATGTACAATGACAAGAAACGGCGTTAAAAGGTCAAAAACTGTGTCAAATTACAAGAAATGGCGTTAAAAGCTTAAAACTATGTAAAATGACAAGAAATTGTGTTAAAAGATCAAAACAATGTAAAATGACAAGAAATGGTGTTAAATGGTCCAAACTATGTAAAATGACAATAACCGGCTTTAAAAGGTCAAAACTATGTAAAATGAGAAGAAACGGCGTTAAAAGCTCAAAACTATGTAAAATGACTAGAAGTGGTGTTATAAGGTCCAAACTATGTAAAACTATAACAAATGGCGTTAGGTCAAAACTATGTAAATGGACAAGATATGGCGTTCAAAGTTCTAAACTATGTACAATGACAAGAAAAAACGGCGTTAAAAGGTCAAAACCTGTGTCAAATTACAAGAAATGGCGTTAAAAGCTCAAAACTATGTAAAATGACAAGAAACTTTGTTAAAAGGTCAAAACTATGTAAAATGACAAGAAAGGTAAAAAACAACGTAAAATGATAAGAAATGGCGTTAAAAGCTCAAAACTATGTAAAATGACTAGAAATGGTGTTAAAAGCTCCAAACTTTGCAAAATGACAAGAAATGGCGTTAAAAGCTCAAAACATTGTAAAATGACAAGAAATGGTGTTAAAAGGTCCAAACTATGTAAAATGACAAGAAATGGCGTAAAAAGCTCAAAACTTTGTAAAATGACAAGAAATGGTGTTAAAAGGTCCAAACTATGTAAAATGACAAGAAACGGCGATAAAAGCCCAAATATATGTAAAATGACAACAAATGGTGTTATATGTTCCAAACTATGTAAAACTACAAGAAATGGCGCTAAAATGTCAAAACTATGTAAATGGACAAGATATGGCTTTAAAAGATATAAACTATGTACCATGACAAGAAACGGCGTTAAAAGGTCCAAACTATGTAAAATGACAAGAAACGGCGATAAAAGCCCAAATATATGTAAAATGACAACAAATGGTGTTATAAGTTCCAAACTATGTAAAACTACAAGAAATGGCGCTAAAATGTCAAAACTATGTAAATGGACAAGATATGGCGTTAAAAGATATAAACTATGTACAATGACAAGAAACGGCGTTAAAAGGTCAAAAACTGTGTCAAATTACAAGAAATGGCATTAAAAGCTCAAAACTATGTAAAATGACAAGAAATTGTGTTAAAAGGTCAAAACAATGTAAAATGACAAGAAATGGCGTTGAAAGCTCAAAACTATGTAAAATGACAAGAAATGGTGTTAAAAGGTCCAAACTATGTAAAATGACAAGAAATGGCGTTAAAAGCTCAAAATTTTGAAAATGACAAGAAATGGTGTTAAAAGGTCTAAACTATGTAAAATGTAAAGAAACGGCGTTAAAAGCTCAAAACTATGTAAAGTGACAAGAAATGGTGTTATAAGGTCCAATATATGTAAAACCACAAGAAATGGCGTTAAAAGGTCAAAAGTATGTAAATGGACAAGATATGGCGTTAAAAGATATAAACTATGTACAATGACAAGAAATGGCAATAAAAGGTCAAAAACTATGTCAAATTACAAGAAATGGCGTTAAAAGCTCAAAACTATGTAAAATGACAAGAAACTTTGTTAACAGGTCAAAACTATGTAAAAGGACAAGAAATGGTGTTAAATGGTCAAAACTATGTAAAAGGACAAGAAAGGTAAAAAATAATGTAAAATGATAAGAAATGGCGTTTAAAGCTCAAAACTATGTAAAATGACAAGAAATGGCGTTAAAAGCTCAAAACTTTGTAAAATGACAAGAAACGGTGTTAAAAGGTCCAAACTATGTAAAATGACAAGAAATGGTGTTATAAGGTCCAAACTATGTAAAACCACAAGAAATGGCGTTAAAAGGTCAAACGTATGTAAATGGACAAGATATGGCGTTCAAAGTTCTAAACTATGTACAATGACAAGAAAAAACGGCGTTAAAAGGTCAAAAACTGTGTCAAATTACAAGAAATGGCGTTAAAAGCTCAAAACTATGTAAATTGACAAGAAACTGTGTTAAAAGGTCAAAACTATGTAAAAGGACAAGAAAGGTAAAAAATAATGTAAAATGATAAGAAATGGCCTTAAAAGCTCAAAACTATGTAAAATGACTAGAAATGGGGTTAAAAGCTCCAAACTATGTAAAATGACAAGAAATGGCATTAAAAGCTCAAAACTTTGTAAAATCACAAGAAATGGTGTTAAAAGGTCCAAACTATGTAAAATGACAAGAAATGGTGTTATAAGGTCAAAACTATGTAAAACCACAAGAAATGGCGTTAAAAGGTCAAAACTATGTAAATGGACAAGATATGGCGTTAAAATATCTAAACTATGTACAATGACAAGAAATGGCGTTAAAAGGTCAAAACTGTGTCAAATTACAAGAAATGACGTTAAAAGCTCAAAACTATGTAAAATGACAAGAAACAGTGTTAAAAGGTCAAAACTATGTAAAATGACAAGAAAGGTAAAAGACAATGTAAAATGATAAGAAATGGCGTTAAAAGCTCAAAACTATGTAAAATGATTAATAATGGTGTTAAAAGCTCCATACTATGTAAAATGACAAGAAACAGCGATAAAAGCCCAAATATATGTAAAATGACAAGAAATGGTGTTATAAGGTCCACTATGTAAAACTACAAGAAATGGCGTTAAAAGCTCAAAACTATGTAAAGTGACAAGAAATGGTGTTATAAGGTCCAAACTATGTAAAACCACAAGAAATGGCGTTAAAAGGTCAAAAGTATGTAAATGGACAAGATATGGCGTTAAAAGATATAAACTATGTACAATGACAAGAAATGGAAATAAAAGGTCAAAAACTGTGTCAAATTACAAGAAATGGCGTTAAAAGCTCAAAACTATGTAAAATGACAAGAAACAGTGTTAAAAGGTCAAAACTATGTAAAATGACAAGAAAGGTAAAAAACAATGTAAAATGATTAGAAATGGCGTTAAAAGCTCAAAACTATGTAGAATGACTAGAAATGGTATTAAAAGCTCCATACTATGTAAAATGACAAGAAATGGCGTTTAAAGTTCAAAACTTTGTAAAATGACAAGAAATGTCTTTCTTGTCCTTGTCAATTTAAATGGCGTTTAAATTTCTTGTCAATTTACATTGTTTTGACCAAACTATGTAAAAGGACAAGAAAGGTAAAATATAATGTAAAATGACAAGAAATTGTGTTAAAAGGTCAAAACAATGTAAATTGACAAGAAATTTAAACGCCATTTCTAGTCATTTTACATAGTTTTGAGCTTTTAACGCCATTTCTTATTATTTTACATTGTTTTTTACCTTTCTTGTCCTTTTACATAGTTTTGACCTTTTAACACAGTTTCTTGTCATTTTACATAGTTTTGAGCTTTTAACGCCATTTCTTGTTATTTGACACAGTTTTTGACCTTTTAACGCTATTTCTTGTCATTGTACATAGTTTAGATCTTTTAAAGCCATATCTTGTCCATTTACATACTTTTGAACTTTTAACGCCATTTCTTGTGGTTTTACATAGTTTGGACCTTATAACACCATTTCTTGTCACTTTACATAGTTTCGACCATTTAACACCATTTATTGTCATTTTACATACTTTTGACCTTTTAACGCCGTTTCTTGTCATTTTACATCGTTTAGACCTTTTAACACCATTTCTTGTCATTTTCAAAGTTTTGAGCTTTTAACGCCATTTCTTGTCATTTTACATAGTTTTGACCTTTTAACACCATTTCTTGTCATTTTATTTAGTTTTGAGCTTTCAACGCCATTTCTTGTCAATTTACATTGTTTTGACCTTTTAACACAATTTCTTGTCATTTTACATAGTTTTGAGCTTTTAACGCAATTTCTTGTCATTTGACATAGTTTGGAGCTTTTAACACAATTTCTAGTCGTTTTACATAGTTTTGAGCTTTTAAAGCCATTTCTTGTCATTTGACATAGTTTGGATCTTTTAACACCATTTCTTGTCATTTTACATAGTTTTGAGCTTTCAACGCCATTTCTTGTCATTTTACATCGTTTTTTACCTTTGTTGTCATTTTACATAGTTTGGACCATTTAACACCATTTCTTGTCATTTTAAATAGTTTGGACCTTTTAACACCATTTCTTGTCATTTTACATTATATTTTACCTTTCTTGTCCTTTTACATAGTTTGGTGATTTTAACACCATTTCTAGTCATTTTACATAGTTTTGAGCTTTTAACGCCATTTCTTATTATTTTACATTTTTTTAACCTTTCTTGTCCTTTTACATAGTTTTGACCTTTTAACACAGTTTTTGTCATTTTACATAGTTTTGAGCTTTTAACGCCATTTCTTGTTATTTGACACAGTTTTTGACCTTTTAACTCTATTTCTTGTCATTGTACATAGTTTAGATCTTTTAATGCCGTATCTTGTCCATTTACATACTTTTGACCTTTTAACGCCATTTCTTGTGGTTTTACATAGTTTGGACATTGTAACACCATTTCTTGTCATTTTACATAGTCGGACCTTTTAACACCATTTCTTGTGGTTTTACATAGTTTGGACCATATAACACCATTTCTTGTCATTTTACATAGTTTGGAGCTTTTAACGACATTTCTTGTCATTTTACATAGTTTCGACCATTTAACAACATTTATTGTCATTTTACATACTTTTGACCTTTTAACGCCATTTCTTGTGGTTTTACATAGTTTGGACCATATAACACCATTTCTTGTCATTTTACATAATTTTGAGCTTTTAACGACATTTCTTGTCATTTTACATAGTTTCGACCATTTAACACCATTTATTGTAATTTTACATACTTTGGACCTTTTAACGCCGTTTCTTGTCATTTTACATAGTTTGGACCTTTTAACACCATTTCTTGTCATTTTCAAAGTTTTGAGCTTTTAACGCCATTTCTTGTCATTTTACATAGTTTGGACCTTTTAACAAAATTTCTTGTCATTTTACATAGTTTTGAGCTTTTAACGCCATTTCTTGTCATTTTACATAGTTTGGACCTTTTAACACCATTTCTTGTCATTTTACATTATATTTTACCTTTCTTGTCCTTTTACATAGTTTGGTGATTTTAACACCATTTCTAGTCATTTTACATAGTTTTGAGCTTTTAACGCCATTTCTTATTATTTTACATTGTTTTTTACCTTTCTTGTCCTTTTACATAGTTTTGACCTTTTAACACAGTTTCTTGTCATTTTACATAGTTTTGAGCTTTTAACGCCATTTCTTGTTATTTGACACAGTTTTTGACCTTTTAACGCTATTTCTTGTCATTGTACATAGTTTAGATCTTTTAAAGCCATATCTTGTCCATTTACATACTTTTGAACTTTTAACGCCATTTCTTGTGGTTTTACATAGTTTGGACCTTATAACACCATTTCTTGTCACTTTACATAGTTTCGACCATTTAACACCATTTATTGTCATTTTACATACTTTTGACCTTTTAACGCCGTTTCTTGTCATTTTACATCGTTTAGACCTTTTAACACCATTTCTTGTCATTTTCAAAGTTTTGAGCTTTTAACGCCATTTCTTGTCATTTTACATAGTTTTGACCTTTTAACACCATTTCTTGTCATTTTATTTAGTTTTGAGCTTTCAACGCCATTTCTTGTCAATTTACATTGTTTTGACCTTTTAACACAATTTCTTGTCATTTTACATAGTTTTGAGCTTTTAACGCAATTTCTTGTCATTTGACATAGTTTGGAGCTTTTAACACAATTTCTAGTCGTTTTACATAGTTTTGAGCTTTTAAAGCCATTTCTTGTCATTTGACATAGTTTGGATCTTTTAACACCATTTCTTGTCATTTTACATAGTTTTGAGCTTTCAACGCCATTTCTTGTCATTTTACATCGTTTTTTACCTTTGTTGTCATTTTACATAGTTTGGACCATTTAACACCATTTCTTGTCATTTTAAATAGTTTGGACCTTTTAACACCATTTCTTGTCATTTTACAAAGTCTTGAGCTTTTAACGCCATTTCTTGTCATTTTACATAGTTTTGACCTTTTAACACTATTTCTTGTCATTTTACATAGTTTTGAGCTTTTAACACCATTTCTAGTCATTTTACATAGTTTGGAGCTTTTAACACCATTTCTAGTCGTTTTACATAGTTTTGAGCTTTTAACGCCATTTCTTATCATTTTACATTATTTTTTACCTTTCTTGTCCTTTTACATAGTTTTGACCTTTTAACACAGTTTCTTGTCATTTTACAAAGTCTTGAGCTTTTAACGCCATTTCTTGTCATTTTACATTGTTTTGACCTTTTAACACAATTTCTTGTCATTTTACATAGTTTTGAGCTTTTAACACCATTTCTAGTCATTTTACATAGTTTGGAGCTTTTAACACCATTTCTAGTCGTTTTACATAGTTTTGAGCTTTTTTTTTTTGATGAACCCTTTTCTTAATTACTAAGCAAAAACTATTACAAGTTTAGACCTTCACTCCCAGTCTATTACAAAATTCCTAACCTATTTCTAGGTTCAAAAGACTCTATTTCTAATCACTTCTAAAGACACCTTTGGACCAGTTGAACTCATCTTCAATTCTTTTCCCCACTTTTTCAGCCAGTACTAACTTGTGGTTAAAGATTCTGTTGTTTCTCTCCTCCCAAATATGATAAAGTGTGGCAACTAGGTTGAAGAGTTTTCTGACCTGACCTGTTCTGCACCATATCAAAAGCCTTCTCCTCAGATCCCTCAAGTTCTTCAATTCCTTCAGCCCTAATGAAAACAAAATGCCTTTACAGAAATTGCATTTGGCAAAGAGATGCTGGGCTGTCTCCTCCTCCAAGCCACAAAGACAACAGTTAGGTTGCTGCTGGAGTATCTTGTACTTCTGGAGCCTATCAACTGTAGCTAATTTACCTTTGAGCATGAGCCATAAGAAGAATCTGTGTTTTGGGAGTAGTTTTCTATGCCAGGTCAGTTTAGCCCAAATATCTTCTTCTTCTTCTCCTTTCATGATGTTGTAAGCAGCAGAAATAGAGAAACCTCCATCCCTCCTTGTACAGAGCTGCATTTTGCCAAACATTTTATCTTTCAACCTCACAAGTAATTTCCAGATCCAGCTATGCCCCTCTTGAGCTTGATAGATGTCAAAAGATTTTCCTTTTAGATAGAAGGCCTGAATCCACCTTATCCAAAGTATATCTTTCTTTTGCTGAATGTCCCATACATGCTTGCATAAGGATGCCAGATTCCACAATGAAGGATCTTTAATGCCCATGCCACCAAATTTTTTCCTTTTACAAAGGGAACTCCATGCTGCTGGTGTGAAGTACTTGCTATTTGGATCTTTCCCCCATAGAAAGGCTCTACACATCTTCTCTACCTCCTCATGTATTTCTTCTGGAATTTTCAAAACACTTGACCAGTAGCTTGAGAGGCTAAGGAGTAAAGTGTTGATGACATGCACATTTCCTGCATGAGACAATTGCCTTCCCTTCCAGCCTGCTATCTTGACTCTGATCCTGTCCAATAAGCTTGCACAAGTCTCTTTGTCCCATTTGCAGGTTGAGAGGGGCAGTCCCAAGTATTTGAGGGGGAGTTCACCCCTTGATACATTGAGAATTGAGGCCAGTAGATCCTTTTCACCCTCATCCATCACTGAGAAGAAGGCCACTGATTTCTTTTCATTTATTCCCAGCCCTGTGGTATACCTAAATTCTTCCAAGCAGGCTTTAATACCTCTCATAGATTGGGCATTTGCACCACAAAAGAGTAGTAAGTCATCAGCAAAAATTAGACTGTGAATTCCCACCCTTTCACACCTTTGATGGTACTGGATAGAGTTGTTTAGATAGTGAGCTTCCAGCATTCTGGTCAAATACTCCATACCAATAACAAAAAGTAAGGGAGATAAAGGATCACCTTGCTTGACTCCCTTTTTACCCTTAAAAGCAGTAGTATAACCTCCATTAATTGAAATGCAAAAAGAGGATGTGAAGACACACCTCTGGAGCCATTGCATGAAAAGTGGAGGAAACTTCAAGGCTGCAAGCCAATCAAAAAGGAAATCCCAGCTCAAATTGTCAAATGCTTTCCTGATGTCAATTTGAAGCAAGCAACTAGGCCTCATGGTAGTGTTGTGGTATTTCTGGATGAGTTCTTGTGTGAGCAAAACATTGTGTGCAATTTGTCTGCCTTTTACAAATGCACCTTGATTTAGGCTAACCACCGAGGGCAACACCATTCCCAGCCTTGTGCACAAGATTTTAGCCACCATCTTGTATAAAACTGAGCAGCATGCGATAGGCCTGAGATTTGACATTTCTTGTCATTTTCAAAGTTTTGAACTTTTAACGCCATTTCTTGTCATTTGACATAGTTTGGATCTTTTAACACCATTTCTTGTCATTTTACATAGTTTTGAGCTTTCAACGCCATTTCTTGTCATTTTACATCGTTTTTTACCTTTTTTGTCATTTTACATAGTTTGGACTTTTTAACACCATTTCTTGTCATTTTACATAGTTTGGACCTTTTAACACCATTTCTTGTCATTTTACAAAGTTTTGATCTTTTAACGCCATTTCTTGTTATTTTACATAGTATGGAGCTTTTAACACAATTTCTAGTCATTTTACATTGTTTTGAGCTTTTTTTTTTTTTTGATGAACCCTTTTCTTAATTAATAAGCAAAAACTATTACAAGTTTAGACCTTCACTCCCAGTCTATTACAAAATTCCTAACCTATTTCTAGGTTCAAAAGACTCTATTTCTAATCACTTCTAAAGACACCTTTGGACCAGTTGAACTCATCTTCAATTCTTTTCCCCACTTTTTCAGCCAGTACTGACTTGTGGTTAAAGATTCTGTTGTTTCTCTCCTCCCAAATATGATAAAGTGTGGCAACTAGGTTGAAGAGTTTTCTGACCTGACCTGTTCTGCACCATATCAAAAGCCTTCTCCTCAGATCCCTCAAGTTCTTTAATTCCTTCAGCCCTAATGAAAACAAAATGCCTTTACAGAAATTGCATTTGGCAAAGAGATGCTGGGCTGTCTCCTCCTCCAAGCCACAAAGACAACAGTTAGGTTGCT
Organism: Sherardia arvensis; assembly: GCA_948330725.1. NCBI lineage: Eukaryota > Viridiplantae > Streptophyta > Magnoliopsida > Gentianales > Rubiaceae > Sherardia > Sherardia arvensis. The sequence goes on along the minus strand of OX415240.1, from coordinate 22,300,480 downwards.
GCTGGAGTATCTTGTACTTCTGGAGCCTATCAACTGTAGCTAATTTACCTTTGAGCATGAGCCATAAGAAGAATCTGTGTTTTGGGAGTAGTTTTCTATGCCAGGTCAGTTTAGCCCAAATATCTTCTTCTTCTTCTCCTTTCATGATGTTGTAAGCAGCAGAAATAGAGAAACCTCCATCCCTCCTTGTACAGAGCTGCATTTTGCCAAACATTTTATCTTTCAACCTCACAAGTAATTTCCAGATCCAGCTATGCCCCTCTTGAGCTTGATAGATGTCAAAAGATTTTCCTTTTAGATAGAAGGCCTGAATCCACCTTATCCAAAGTATATCTTTCTTCTGCTGAATGTCCCATACATGCTTGCATAAGGATGCCAGATTCCACAATGAAGGATCTTTAATGCCCATGCCACCAAATTTTTTCCCTTTACAAAGGGAACTCCATGCTGCTGGTGTGAAGTACTTGCTATTTGGATCTTTCCCCCATAGAAAGGCTCTACACATCTTCTCTACCTCCTCATGTATTTCTTCTGGAATTTTCAAAACACTTGACCAGTAGCTTGAGAGGCTAAGGAGTAAAGTGTTGATGACATGCACATTTCCTGCATGAGACAATTGCCTTCCCTTCCAGCCTGCTATCTTGACTCTGATCCTGTCCAATAAGCTTGCACAAGTCTCTTTGTCCCATTTGCAGGTTGAGAGGGGCAGTCCCAAGTATTTGAGGGGGAGTTCACCCCTTGATACATTGAGAATTGAGGCCAGTAGATCCTTTTCACCCTCATCCATCACTGAGAAAAAGGCCACTGATTTCTTTTCATTTATTCCCAGCCCTGTGGTATACCTAAATTCTTCCAAGCAGGCTTTAATACCTCTCATAGATTGGGCATTTGCACCACAAAAGAGTAGTAAGTCATCAGCAAAAATTAGACTGTGAATTCCCACCCTTTCACACCTTTGATGGTACTGGATAGAGTTGTTTAGATAGTGAGCTTCCAGCATTCTGGTCAAATACTCCATACCAATAACAAAAAGTAAGGGAGATAAAGGATCACCTTGCTTGACTCCCTTTTTACCCTTAAAAGCAGTAGTATAACCTCCATTAATTGCAATGCAAAAAGAGGATGTGAAGACACACCTCTGGAGCCATTGCATGAAAAGTGGAGGAAACTTCAAGGCTGCAAGCCAATCAAAAAGGAAATCCCAGCTCAAATTGTCAAATGCTTTCCTGATGTCAATTTGAAGCAAGCAACTAGGCCTCATGGTAGTGTTGTGGTATTTCTGGATGAGTTCTTGTGTGAGCAAAACATTGTGTGCAATTTGTCTGCCTTTTACAAATGCACCTTGATTTAGGCTAACCACCGAGGGCAACACCATTCCCAGCCTTGTGCACAAGATTTTAGCCACCATCTTGTATAAAACTGAGCAGCATGCAATAGGCCTGAGATCATTGGCTGTTTGTGGCAGGGGGCATTTAGGGATTAGGGCTAATACTGCTTGGCTAAAGTCAGTAGGCATTGTGTCTCCAGCAAAAAATCCTTTTACTGCCCTTATTACTCCAGGACCAGTTGTACTCCAAGTATTCTTAAAAAATTGGCTAGTAAAGCCATCTTGGCCAGGACTCTTGGATGAACCAATACTCTTCAATGCAGCATATATTTCCTCTGAAGTAATGTCTTGAATAAGTGAGGCCTGCTGGCTTACTGAGAGTGTGCCCCCCAACTTCACATACTCCATGTTCATTTTCAGTGTAGTCTTACTAGTTTCTCCAAGTTGCTTCTTGAAAAAATCCAGTAGATGCATCTCAATAGCTTCCCTTCCTTCTATCAAATTAGCTCCATCTGAGAGACATAAAATCTGGTTGTGGTACTGCCTACTCTTCAAGAGTGAGTAAAACAGTTTAGTAGGCCTGTCCCCTTCCTTGATCCAATTGATTTTTGCTCTCTGCTGTAGGAAATTGAATTCTGCTTCAGCATAGAACTCCAGTAGCCCCCTTTTGTCTCTTTCCAGTTGTTGCTGTTTTTGTGAGGTGAGATCCTTGCTTAGCTCTGTGACTGATTGCTCCCACTCTTCTCTTGCCAATGCTGCCCTCTTTTCAATTTCTGAGAATTGCCTTCTATTCAGGCATTGAAGGGGTGCTTGAATTCCCTTTAATTGCCTAAATAGATCCTCCATGGTCTGTACAGCCTCATCCTCCCATACAACCTTAATAATGTCTTGAAACTGTGGAGATGTGCTCCACATATTATAAAACTTAAAAGGTTTAGGGGCTTGCCTTTCTTTCTTCCTCAGCTGGATAATTTGTGGGAAATGATCAGAGATTTCAGTAGTGCTAATCAAGCACAATGTTTCTGGAAAAGTGGTGATCCAGGCATGATTGACAAGGGACCTGTCAATTCTACTGAAGATCCTCTCCCCCACTGCCCTCTTGTTCTCCCAAGTGTAGCTAGGACCTATTGTTTTTAGCTCTAGCAGTTGCAAGTCTTGTACACATTCCTGGAAGTCTATTATTTCCTTTGTCTGTACTGAGGTCCCCCCCTGCCTATCATCCAGATGTAAAGGAGCATTGAAATCACCTGTGATCAGCCATGGATAAGCACCATGGTCCAGCTTCTTCAGTTGGGACCACAGTGGTCATCTGCCCTCTATGGTATGGTAACCATACACAAAGGTGACAAAACACTCCTGCTTCAATGCCTTTATACAGCAATGCACATCCAGCCATTGTTCATTTTGTGCAGTTGCAATGATCTCATAAACATCAGGCCTCCACCCTACCCAGATTCTGCCTTTGTCATTGGCATCATTAGTAGTTATCCAGCTCCATCCCATGCTACTGAAGTCCTTCCACACCTGCTGCTCTTTTGCCTTTTTAACTTTAGTCTCCATAAAGCCAACTAAACCAAAACTAGAAGCTGTACAAAAATTTTTGATTTTTTTCTGCTTATCTGTCCTATTTACACCCCTGATGTTCCATGCCAGAATGTTGCTATTCATCAGGTGGATCTGCCAGAGCCAGATACCTCCCTCCTGAACCTTCATCATTCACTTCTTCCATTGGCTGCTTTCCCTGCCTGTGTGCAACATTGGTGACAGCCTCAAAACCTTCATCATCTTTTGCCATTTTCTGTGGTTTCTCCTTTTTGCCAGTTTTTGCATTTGGCCTTATCTGTGGGGCTACTCTCCAGGCAGTTGGCTTGGCTACAGGGATCCATTTCTTTTGTTGAGGTCCTGCAACTGGAGCATTCCTCTTACACTGTTCTTTTAGGTGGCCTAATCTCCCACATTCACCAAACTTCACTGGTTGCCATTCAAACACCAAAGGCTGGTGCTGAATTATGTCCTCCTCATCTATGTAAGGCACAGAACTTGGAACTGCATCTGCACAGAACACAGTTTTTGTCATTTTACATTGTTTTGAGCTTTTAACGCCATTTCTAAACGTTTTACATTGTTTTTTATCTTTCTTGTCATTTTACATAGTTTTGACCTTTTAACACAGTTTCTTGTCATTTTACATAGTATTGAGCTTTTAACGCCATTTCTTGTAATTTGACACAATTTTTGACCTTTTAACGCTATTTCTTGTCATTGTACATAGTTTAGATCTTTTAGCGCCACATCTTGTCCATTTACATGGTTTTGATCTTTTAACGCCATTTCTTGTAGTTTTACATAGTTTGGACCTTATAACACCATTTCTAGTAATTTTACATATATTTGGGCTTTTATCGCCGTTTCTTGTCATTTTACATAGTATGGAGCTTTTAACACCATTTCTAGTCATTTTACATAGTTTTGAGCTTTTAACGCCATTTCTTATCATTTTACATTGTTTTTTACCTTTCTTGTCATTTAAATAGTTTTGACCTTTTAACACAGTTTTTGTCATTTTACATAGTTTTGAGCTTTTAACGCCATTTCTTGTAATTTGACACAGTTTTTGACCTTTTAACGCTATTTCTTGTCATTGTACATAGTTTAGATCTTTTAACGCCGTATCTTGTCCATTTACATACTTTTGACCTTTTAACGCCATTTCTTGTGGTTTTACATAGTTTGGACCTTATAACACCATTTCTTGTCATTTTACATATATTTGGCCTTTTATCGCCGTTTCTTGTCATTTTACATAGTATGGAGCTTTTAACACCATTTCTAGTCATTTTACATAGTTTTGAGCTTTTAACGCCATTTCTTATTATTTTACATTGTTTTGAGCTTTTAACACAGTTTCTAGTCATTTTACATAGTTTTGACCTTTTAACACAGTTTTTGTCATTTTACATAGTTTTGAGCTTTTAACGCCATTTCTTGTAATTTGACACAGTTTTTGAGCTTTTAACGCTATTTCTTGTCATTGTACATAGTTTAGATCTTTTAACGCCGTATCTTTTCCATTTACATACTTCTGTCCTTTTAACGCCATTTCTTGTGGTTTTACATAGTTTGGACCATATAACACCATTTCTTGTCATTTTACATAGTTTTGAGCTTTTAACGACATTTCTTGTCATTTTACATAGTTTCGACCATTTAACAACATTTATTGTCATTTTACATACTTTTGACCTTTTAACGCCGTTTCTTGTCATTTTACATAGTTTGGACCTTTTAACACAATTTCTTGTCATTTTACATAGTTTTGAGCTTTTAACGCCATTTCTTGTCATTTTACATAGTTTGGACCTTTTAACACCATTTCTTGTCATTTTACAAAGTTTTGAGCTTTTAACGCCATTTCTTGTCATTTTACATAGTTTGGTGATTTTAACACTATATCTAGTCATTTTACATAGTTTTGAGCTTTTAACGCCATTTCTTATTATTTTACATTGTTTTTTACCTTTCTTGTCCTTTTACATAGTTTTGACCTTTTAACACAGTTTTTTTCATTTTACATAGTTTTGAGCTTTTAACGCCATTTCTTGTAATTTGACACAGTTTTTGACCTTTTAACGCTATTTCTTGTCATTGTACATAGTTTAGATCTTTTATTGCCGTATCTTGTCCATTTACATGCTTTTGACCTTTTAACGCCATTTCTTGTGGTTTTACATAGTTTGGACCATATAACACCATTTCTTGTCATTTTACATAATTTTGAGCTTTTAACGACATTTCTTGTCATTTTACATAGTTTCGACCATTTAACACCATTTATTGTAATTTTACATACTTTTGACCTTTTAACGCCGTTTCTTGTCATTTTAAATAGTTTGGACCTTTTAACACCATTTCTTGTCATTTTCAAAGTTTTGAGCTTTTAACGCCATTTCTTGTCATTTTACATAGTTTGGACCTTTTTTTTTTATGAACCCTTTTCTTAATTAATAATCAAAAACTATTACAAGTTTAGACCTTCACTCCCAGTCTATTAAAAAATTCCTAACCTATTTCTAGGTTCAAAAGACTATATTTCTAATCACTTCTAAAAATACCTTTGGACCAGTTGAACTCATCTTCAATTCTTTTCCCCAATTTTTCAGCCAGGACTGACTTGTGGTTAAAAATTCTGTTGTTTCTCTCCTCCCAAATATGATAGAGTGTGGCAACTAGGTTGAAGAGTTTTCTGACCTGACCTGTTCTGCACCATATCAAAAGCCTTCTCCTCAGATCCCTCAAGTTCTTCAATTCCTTCAGCCCTAATGAATTCAAAATGCCTTTACAGAAGTTGCATTTGGCAAAAAGATGTTGGGCTGTCTCCTCTTCTAAGCCACAAAGGCTGAAAAGAAATCAGTGGCCTTTTTCTCAGTGATGGATGAGGGTGAAAAGGATCTACTGGCCTCAATCCTCAATGTATCAAGGGGTGACCTCCCCCTAAAATACTTGGGACTGCCCCTCTCAACTTGCAAGTGGGACAAAGAGACTTGTGCAAGTTTATTGGACAAGATCAGAGTCAAGAAACACTTTATCATATTTGGGAGGAGAGAAACAACAGAATTTTTAACCACAAGTCAGTCCTGGCTGAAAAATTGGGGAAAAGAATTGAAGATGAGTTCAACTGGTCCAAAGGTATTTTTAGAAGTAATTAGAAATATAGTCTTTTGAACCTAGAAATAGCTTAGGAATTTTGTAATAGACTGGGAGTGAAGGTCTAAACTTGTAATAGTTTTTGATTATTAATTAAGAAAAGGGTTCATCAAAAAAAAAAAAAAAGGTCAATACTATGTAAAATGACAAGAAACAACGATAAAAGGTCAAATATATGTAAAATGACAAGAAATGGCGTTGAAAGCTCAAAACTATGTAAAATGACAAGAAATGGTGTTAAAAGGTCCAAACTATGTCAAATTACAAGAAATGGCGTTAAAAGCTCAAAACTATGTAAAATGACAAGAAATTGTGTTAAAAGGTCAAAACAATGTAAAATGACAAGAAATGGCGTTGAAAGCTCAAAACTATGTAAAATGACAAGAAATGGTGTTAAAAGGTCCAAACTATGTAAAATGACAAGAAATGGCGTTAAAAGCTCAAAACTTTGAAAACGACAAGAAATGGTGTTAAAAGGTCTAAACTATGTAAAATGATAAGAAACGGCGTTAAAAGGTCAAAAGTATGTAAAATGACAATAAATGGTGTTAAATGGTCGAAACTATGTAAAATGACAAGAAATGGCGTTAAAAGCTCAAAACTATGTAAAGTGACAAGAAATGGTGTTATAAGGTCCAAACTATGTAAAACCACAAGAAATGGCGTTAAAAGGTCAAAAGTATGTAAATGGACAAGATATGGCGTTAAAAGATATAAACTATGTACAATGACAAGAAATGGAAATAAAAGGTCAAAAACTGTGTCAAATTACAAGAAATGGCGTTAAAAGCTCAAAACTATGTAAATTGACAAGAAACTGTGTTAAAAGGTCAAAACTATGTAAAAGGACAAGAAAGGTAAAAAATAATGTAAAATGATAAGAAATGGCCTTAAAAGCTAAAAACTATGTAAAATGACTAGAAATGGGGTTAAAAGCTCCAAACTATGTAAAATGACAAGAAATGGCATTAAAAGCTCAAAACTTTGTAAAATCACAAGAAATGGTGTTAAAAGGTCCAAACTATGTAAAATGACAAGAAATGGTGTTATAAGGTCCAAACTATGTAAAACCACAAGAAATGGCGTTAAAATGTCAAAACTATGTAAATGGACAAGATATGGCGTTAAAATATCTAAACTATGTACAATGACAAGAAATGGCGTTAAAAGGTCAAAAACTGTGTCAAATTACAAGAAATGACGTTAAAAGCTCAAAACTATGTAAAATGACAAGAAACAGTGTTAAAAGGTCAAAACTATGTAAAATGACAAGAAAGGTAAAAAACAATGTAAAATGATAAGAAATGGCGTTAAAAGCTCAAAACTATGTAAAATGATTAATAATGGTGTTAAAAGCTCCATACTATGTAAAATGACAAGAAACAGCGATAAAAGCCCAAATATATGTAAAATGACAAGAAATGGTGTTATAAGGTCCACTATGTAAAACTACAAGAAATGGCGTTAAAAGCTCAAAACTATGTAAAGTGACAAGAAATGGTGTTATAAGGTCCAAACTATGTAAAACCACAAGAAATGGCGTTAAAAGGTCAAAAGTATGTAAATGGACAAGATATGGCGTTAAAAGATATAAACTATGTACAATGACAAGAAATGGAAATAAAAGGTCAAAAACTGTGTCAAATTACAAGAAATGGCGTTAAAAGCTCAAAACTATGTAAAATGACAAGAAACAGTGTTAAAAGGTCAAAACTATGTAAAATGACAAGAAAGGTAAAAAACAATGTAAAATGATTAGAAATGGCGTTAAAAGCTCAAAACTATGTAAAATGACTAGAAATGGTATTAAAAGCTCCATACTATGTAAAATGACAAGAAATGGCGTTTAAAGTTCAAAACTTTGTAAAATGACAAGAAATGGTGTTAAAAGGTCCAACTATGTAAAATGACAAGAAATGGTGTTATAAGGTCCAAACTATGTAAAACCACAAGAAATGGCGTTAAAAGGTCAAAAGTATGTAAATGGACAAGATATGGCGTTAAAAGATCTAAACTATGTACAATGACAAGAAATAGCGTTAAAAGGTCAAAAACTGTGTCAAATTAAAAGAAATGGCGTTAAAAGCTCAAAACTATGTAAAATGACAAGAAAAAGTGTTAAAAGGTCAAAACTATGTAAAATGACAAGAAAGGTAAAAAACAATGTAAAATGATAAGAAATGGCGTTAAAAGCTCAAAACTATGTAAAATGACTAATAATGGTGTTAAAAGCTCCATACTATGTAAAATGACAAGAAACAGCGATAAAAGCCCAAATATATGTAAAATGACAAGAAATGGTGTTATAAGGTCCACTATGTAAAACTACAAAAAATGGCGTTAAAAGGTCAAAACTATTTAAATGGACAAGATATGGCGTTAAAAGATCTAAACTATGTACAATGACAAGAAACGGCGTTAAAAGGTCAAAAACTGTATCAAATTACAAGAAATGGCGTTAAAAGCTCAATACTATGTAAAATGACAAGAAATTTTGTTAAAAGGTCAAAATAATGTAAAATGACAAGAAATGGTGTTAAATGGTCCAAACTATGTAAAATGACAACAAAGATAAAAAACAATGTAAAATGAAAAGAAATGGCGTTGAAAGCTCAAAACTATGTAAAATGACAAGAAATGTTGTTAAAAGGTCCAAACTATTTCAAATGACAAGAAATGGCGTTAAAAGCTCAAAACTTTGTAAATGACAAGAAATGGTGTTAAAAGGTCCAAACTATGTAAAATGACAAGAAAGGTAAAAAACAATGTAAAATGATAAGAAATGGCGTTAAAAGCTCAAAACTATGTAAAATGACAAGAAACTTTGTTAACAGGTCAAAACTATGTAAAAGGACAAGAAAGGTAAAAAATAATGTAAAATGATAAGAAATGGCGTTAAAAGCTCAAAACTATGTAAAATGACTAGAAATGGTGTTAAAAGCTCCAAACTATGTAAAATGACAAGAAATGGCGTTAAAATCTCAAAACTTTGTAAAATGACAAGAAATGGTGTTAAAAGGTCCAAACTATTTAAAATGACAAGAAACAGCGTTAAAAAGGTCAATACTATGTAAAATGACAAGAAACGGCGATAAAAGCCCAAACATATGTAAAATGACAAGAAATGGTGTTATAAGGTCCAAACTATGTAAAACTACAAGAAATGGCGTTTAAAGGTCAAAACTATGTAAATGGACAAGATATGGTGTTAAAAGATCTAAACTATGTACAATGACAAGAAACGGCGTTAAAAGGTCAAAAACTGTGTCAAATTACAAGAAATGGCGTTAAAAGCTTAAAACTATGTAAAATGACAAGAAATTGTGTTAAAAGATCAAAACAATGTAAAATGACAAGAAATGGTGTTAAATGGTCCAAACTATGTAAAATGACAATAACCGGCTTTAAAAGGTCAAAACTATGTAAAATGAGAAGAAACGGCGTTAAAAGCTCAAAACTATGTAAAATGACTAGAAGTGGTGTTATAAGGTCCAAACTATGTAAAACTATAACAAATGGCGTTAGGTCAAAACTATGTAAATGGACAAGATATGGCGTTCAAAGTTCTAAACTATGTACAATGACAAGAAAAAACGGCGTTAAAAGGTCAAAACCTGTGTCAAATTACAAGAAATGGCGTTAAAAGCTCAAAACTATGTAAAATGACAAGAAACTTTGTTAAAAGGTCAAAACTATGTAAAATGACAAGAAAGGTAAAAAACAACGTAAAATGATAAGAAATGGCGTTAAAAGCTCAAAACTATGTAAAATGACTAGAAATGGTGTTAAAAGCTCCAAACTTTGCAAAATGACAAGAAATGGCGTTAAAAGCTCAAAACATTGTAAAATGACAAGAAATGGTGTTAAAAGGTCCAAACTATGTAAAATGACAAGAAATGGCGTAAAAAGCTCAAAACTTTGTAAAATGACAAGAAATGGTGTTAAAAGGTCCAAACTATGTAAAATGACAAGAAACGGCGATAAAAGCCCAAATATATGTAAAATGACAACAAATGGTGTTATAAGTTCCAAACTATGTAAAACTACAAGAAATGGCGCTAAAATGTCAAAACTATGTAAATGGACAAGATATGGCTTTAAAAGATATAAACTATGTACCATGACAAGAAACGGCGTTAAAAGGTCCAAACTATGTAAAATGACAAGAAACGGCGATAAAAGCCCAAATATATGTAAAATGACAACAAATGGTGTTATAAGTTCCAAACTATGTAAAACTACAAGAAATGGCGCTAAAATGTCAAAACTATGTAAATGGACAAGATATGGCGTTAAAAGATATAAACTATGTACAATGACAAGAAACGGCGTTAAAAGGTCAAAAACTGTGTCAAATTACAAGAAATGGCATTAAAAGCTCAAAACTATGTAAAATGACAAGAAATTGTGTTAAAAGGTCAAAACAATGTAAAATGACAAGAAATGGCGTTGAAAGCTCAAAACTATGTAAAATGACAAGAAATGGTGTTAAAAGGTCCAAACTATGTAAAATGACAAGAAATGGCGTTAAAAGCTCAAAATTTTGAAAATGACAAGAAATGGTGTTAAAAGGTCTAAACTATGTAAAATGTAAAGAAACGGCGTTAAAAGCTCAAAACTATGTAAAGTGACAAGAAATGGTGTTATAAGGTCCAATATATGTAAAACCACAAGAAATGGCGTTAAAAGGTCAAAAGTATGTAAATGGACAAGATATGGCGTTAAAAGATATAAACTATGTACAATGACAAGAAATGGCAATAAAAGGTCAAAAACTGTGTCAAATTACAAGAAATGGCGTTAAAAGCTCAAAACTATGTAAAATGACAAGAAACTTTGTTAACAGGTCAAAACTATGTAAAAGGACAAGAAATGGTGTTAAATGGTCAAAACTATGTAAAAGGACAAGAAAGGTAAAAAATAATGTAAAATGATAAGAAATGGCGTTTAAAGCTCAAAACTATGTAAAATGACAAGAAATGGCGTTAAAAGCTCAAAACTTTGTAAAATGACAAGAAACGGTGTTAAAAGGTCCAAACTATGTAAAATGACAAGAAATGGTGTTATAAGGTCCAAACTATGTAAAACCACAAGAAATGGCGTTAAAAGGTCAAACGTATGTAAATGGACAAGATATGGCGCTAAAAGATCTAAACTATGTACAATGACAAGAAATGGCGTTGAAAGGTCAAAAACCTTTTCAAATTACAAGAAATGGCGCTAAAAGCTCAAAACTATGTAAAATGACAAGAAAATGTGTTAAAAGGTCAAAACTATGTAAAATGACAAGAAAGGTAAAAAACAATGTAAAATGATTAGAAATGGCGTTAAAAGCTCAAAACTTTGTAAAATGACAAGAAATGGTGTTAAAAGGTCCAAATAAAAAATGACAAGAAGTGGTGTTATAAGGTCCAAACTATGTAAAACACCAAGAAATGGCGTTAAAAGGTCTAAAGTATGTAAATGGACAAGATATGGCGTTAAAAGATCTAAACTATGTACAATGACAAGAAATAGCGTTAAAAGGTCAAAAAATGTGTCAAATTACAAGAAATGGCGTTAAAAGCTCAAAACTATGTAAAATGACAAGAAACTGTGTTAAAAGGTCAAAATTATGTAAAATGACAAGAAAGGTAAAAAACAATGTAAAATGATTAGAAATGGCGTTAAAAGCTCAAAACTATGTAAAATGACTATAAATTGTGGTAAAAGCTCCATACTATGTAAAATGACAAGAAATGGCATTAAAAGCTCAAAACTTTGTAAAATGACAAGAAATGGTGTTAAAAGGTCCAAACTATGTAAAATGACAAGAAATGGTGTTAAATGATCCAAACTATGTAAAATGACAACAAAGGTTAAAAATGTAAAATGATAAGAAATGGCGTTAAAAGCTCCAAACTATGTAAAATGAGAAGAAAAGGCGTTAAAAGCTCAAAACTTTGTAAAATGACAAGAAATGGTGTTAAAAGGTCCAAACTATGTGAAATGACAAGAAATGGTGTTATAAGGTCCAAACTATGTAAAACCACAAGAAATGGCGTTAAAAGGTCAAACGTATGTAAATGGACAAGATATGGCGTTCAAAGTTCTAAACTATGTACAATGACAAGAAAAAACGGCGTTAAAAGGTCAAAAACTGTGTCAAATTACAAGAAATGGCGTTAAAAGCTCAAAACTATGTAAAATGACAAGAAACAGTGTTAAAAGGTCAAAACTATGTAAAATGACAAGAAAGGTAAAAAACAATGTAAAATGATTAGAAATGGCGTTAAAAGCTCAAAACTATGTAAAATGACTAGAAATGGTATTAAAAGCTCCATACTATGTAAAATGACAAGAAATGGCGTTTAAAGTTCAAAACATTGTAAAATGACAAGAAATGGTGTTAAAAGGTCCGACTATGTAAAATGACAAGAAATGGTGTTACAATGTCCAAACTATGTAAAACCACAAGAAATGGCGTTAAAAGGTCAAAAGTATGTAAATGGACAAGATATGGCGTTAAAAGATCTAAACTATGTACAATGACAAGAAATAGCGTTAAAAGGTAAAAAACTGTGTCAAATTAAAAGAAATGGCGTTAAAAGCTCAAAACTATGTAAAATAACAAGAAACAGTGTTAAAAGGTCAAAACTATGTAAAATGACAAGAAAGGTAAAAAACAATGTAAAATGACAAGAAATGGCGTTGAAAGCTCAAAACTATGTAAAATGACAAGAAAGGGTGTTAAAAGGTCCAAACTATGTAAAATGACAAGAAATGGCGTTAAAAGCTCAAAACTTTGAAAATGACAAGAAATGGTGTTAAAAGGTCTAAACTATGTAAAATGACAAGAAACGGCGTTAAAAGGTCAAAAGTATGTAAAATGACAATAAATGGTGTTAAATGGTCGAAACTATGTAAAATGACAAGAAATGGCGTTAAAAGCTCAAAACTTTGTAAAGTGACAAGAAATGGTATTATAAGGTCCAATATATGTAAAACCACAAGAAATGGCGTTAAAAGGTCAAAAGTATGTAAAACGACAATAAATGGTGTTAAATGGTCGAAACTATGTAAAATGACAAGAAATGGCGTTAAAAGCTCAAAACTATGTAAAGTGACAAGAAATGGTGTTATAAGGTCCAATATATGTAAAACCACAAGAAATGGCGTTAAAAGGTCAAAAGTATGTAAATGGACAAGATATGGCGTTAAAAGATATAAATTATGTACAATGACAAGAAATGGCAATAAAAGGTCAAAACTGTGTCAAATTACAAGAAATGGCGTTAAAAGCTCAAAACTATGTAAAATGACAAGAAACTTTGTTAACAGGTCAAAACTATGTAAAAGGACAAGAAATGGTGTTAAATGGTCCAAACTATGTAAAAGGACAAGAAAGGTAAAAAATAATGTAAAATGATAAGAAATGGCGTTTAAAGCTCAAAACTATGTAAAATGACTAGAAATGGTGTTAAAAGCTCCAAACTATGTAAAATGACAAGAAATGGCGTTAAAAGCTCAAAACATTGTAAAATGACAAGAAATGGTGTTAAAAGGTCCAAACTATGTAAAATGACAAGAAATGGTGTTATAAGGTCCAAACTATGTAAAACCACAAGAAATGGCGTTAAAAGGTCAAACGTATGTAAATGGACAAGATATGGTGTTAAAAGATCTAAACTATGTACAACGACAACAAATAGCGTTAAAAGGTCAAAAACTGTGTCAAATTAAAAGAAATGGCATTAAAAGCTCAAAACTATGTAAAATGACAAGAAATTGTGTTAAAAGGTCAAAACAATGTAAAATGACAAGAAATGGCGTTTAAAGTTCAAAACTATGTAAAATGACAAGAAATGGTGTTAAAAGGTCCAAACTATGTAAAATGACAAGAAATGGCGTTAAAAGCTCAAAATTTTGAAAATGACAAGAAATGGTGTTAAAAGGTCTAAACTATGTAAAATGTAAAGAAACGGCGTTAAAAGCTCAAAACTATGTAAAGTGACAAGAAATGGTGTTATAAGGTCCAATATATGTAAAACCACAAGAAATGGCGTTAAAAGGTCAAAAGTATGTAAAATGACAACAAATGGTGTTAAATGGTCGAAACTATGTAAAATGACAAGAAATGGCGTTAAAAGCTCAAAACTATGTAAAGTGACAAGAAATGGTGTTATAAGGTCCAATATATGTAAAACCACAAGAAATGGCGTTAAAAGGTCAAAAGTATGTAAATGGACAAGATATGGCGTTAAAAGATATAAACTATGTACAATGACAAGAAATGGCAATAAAAGGTCAAAAACTGTGTCAAATTACAAGAAATGGCGTTAAAAGCTCAAAACTATGTAAAATGACAAGAAACTTTGTTAACAGGTCAAAACTATGTAAAAGGACAAGAAATGGTGTTAAATGGTCAAAACTATGTAAAAGGACAAGAAAGGTAAAAAATAATGTAAAATGATAAGAAATGGCGTTTAAAGCTCAAAACTATGTAAAATGACAAGAAATGGCGTTAAAAGCTCAAAACTTTGTAAAATGACAAGAAACGGTGTTAAAAGGTCCAAACTATGTAAAATGACAAGAAATGGTGTTATAAGGTCCAAACTATGTAAAACCACAAGAAATGGCGTTAAAAGGTCAAACGTATGTAAATGGACATGATATGGCGCTAAAAGATCTAAACTATGTACAATGACAAGAAATGGCGTTGAAAGGTCAAAAACCTTTTCAAATTACAAGAAATGGCGCTAAAAGCTCAAAACTATGTAAAATGACAAGAAAATGTGTTAAAAGGTCAAAACTATGTAAAATGACAAGAAAGGTAAAAAACAATGTAAAATGATTAGAAATGGCGTTAAAAGCTCAAAACTTTGTAAAATGACAAGAAATGGTGTTAAAAGGTCCAAACTATGTAAAATGACAAGAAATGGTGTTATAAGGTCCAAACTATGTAAAACCACAAGAAATGGCGTTAAAAGGTCAAACGTATGTAAATGGACAAGATATGGCGTTAAAAGATCTAAACTATGTACAACGACAACAAATAGCGTTAAAAGGTCAAAAACTGTGTCAAATTAAAAGAAATGGCGTTAAAAGCTCAAAACTATGTAAAATGACAAAAACTGTGTTAAAAGGTCAAAATTATGTAAAATGACAAGAAAGGTAAAAAACAATGTAAAATGATTAGAAATGGCGTTAAAAGCTCAAAACTATGTAAAATGACTATAAATTGTGGTAAAAGCTCCATACTATGTAAAATGACAAGAAATGGCATTAAAAGCTCAAAACTTTGTAAAATGACAAGAAATGGTGTTAAAAGGTCCAAACTATGTAAAATGACAAGAAATGGTGTTAAATGGTACAAACTATGTAAAATGACAACAAAGGTTAAAAAATGTAAAATGATAAGAAATGGCGTTAAAAGCTCCAAACTATGTAAAATGAGAAGAAAAGGCGTTAAAAGCTCAAAACTTTGTAAAATGACAAGAAATGGTGTTAAAAGGTCCAAACTATGTAAAATGACAAGAAATGGTGTTAAAAGGTCCAAACTATGTAAAACCACAAGAAATGGCGTTAAAAGGTCAAACGTATGTAAATGGACAAGATATGGCGTTCAAAGTTCTAAACTATGTACAATGACAAGAAAAAACGGCGTTAAAAGGTCAAAAACTGTGTCAAATTACAAGAAATGGCGTTAAAAGCTCAAAACTATGTAAAATGACAAGAAACTTTGTCAAAAGGGCAAAACTATGTAAAATGACAAGAAAGGTAAAAAACAATGTAAAATGATTAGAAATGGCGTTAAAAGCTCAAAACTATGTAAAATGACTAGAAATGGTGTTAAAAGCTCCATACTATGTAAAATGACAAGAAATGGCGTTTAAAGTTCAAAACATTGTAAAATGACAAGAAATGGTGTTAAAAGGTCCGACTATGTAAAATGACAAGAAATGGTGTTACAATGTCTAAACTATGTAAAACCACAAGAAATGGCGTTAAAAGGTCAAAAGTATGTAAATGGACAAGATATGGCGTTAAAAGATCTAAACTATGTACAATGACAAGAAATAGCGTTAAAAGGTCAAAAACTGTGTCAAATTAAAAGAAATGGCGTTAAAAGCTCAAAACTATGTAAAATAACAAGAAACAGTGTTAAAAGGTCAAAACTATGTAAAATGACAAGAAAGGTAAAAAACAATGTAAAATGACAAAAAATGGCGTTGAAAGTTCAAAACTATGTAAAATGACAAGAAATGGTGTTAAAAGGTCCAAACTATGTAAAATGACAAGAAATGGCGTTAAAAGCTCAAAACATTGAAAATGACAAGAAATGGTGTTAAAAGGTCTAAACTATGTAAAATGACAAGAAACGGCGTTAAAAGGTCAAAAGTATGTAAAATGACAATAAATGGTGTTAAATGGTCGAAACTATGTAAAATGACAAGAAATGGCGTTAAAAGCTCAAAACTTTGTAAAGTGACAAGAAATGGTATTATAAGGTCCAATATATGTAAAACCACAAGAAATGGCGTTAAAAGGTCAAAAGTATGTAAAACGACAATAAATGGTGTTAAATGGTCGAAACTATGTAAAATGACAAGAAATGGCGTTAAAAGCTCAAAACTATGTAAAGTGACAAGAAATGGTGTTATAAGGTCCAATATATGTAAAACCACAAGAAATGGCGTTAAAAGGTCAAAAGTATGTAAATGGACAAGATATGGCGTTAAAAGATATAAACTATGTACAATGACAAGAAATGGCAATAAAAGGTCAAAAACTGTGTCAAATTACAAGAAATGGCGTTAAAAGCTCAAAACTATGTAAAATGACAAGAAACTTTGTTAACAGGTCAAAACTATGTAAAAGGACAAGCAATGGTGTTAAATGGTCCAAACTATGTAAAAGGACAAGAAAGGTAAAAAATAATGTAAAATGATAAGAAATGGCGTTTAAAGCTCAAAACTATGTAAAATGACTAGAAATGGTGTTAAAAGCTCCAAACTATGTAAAATGACAAGAAATGGCGTTAAAAGCTCAAAACATTGTAAAATGACAAGAAATGGTGTTAAAAGGTCCAAACTATGTAAAATGACAAGAAATGGTGTTATAAGGTCCAAACTATGTAAAACCACAAGAAATGGCGTTAAAAGGTCAAACGTATGTAAATGGACAAGATATGGCGTTAAAAGATCTAAACTATGTACAACGACAACAAATAGCGTTAAAAGGTCAAAAACTGTGTCAAATTAAAAGAAATGGCGTTAAAAGCTCAAAACTATGTAAAATGGCAAGAAAGGTAAAAAACAATGTAAAATGATAAGAAATGGCGTTAAAATCTCAAAACTATGTAAAATGACTAATAATGGTGTTAAAAGGTCCATACTATGTAAAATGACAAGAAACAGCGATAAAATTCCAAACATATGTACAATGACAAGAAATGGCGTTGAAAGGTCAAAAACTATGTACAATGACAAGAAATGGCGTTGAAAGGTCAAAATCTTTTTCAAATTACAAGAAATGGCGCTAAAAGCTCAAAACTATGTAAAAGGACAAGAAATGGTGTTAAATGGTCCAAACTATGTAAAAGGACAAGAAAGGTAAAAAATAATGTAAAATGATAAGAAATGGCGTTTAAAGCTCAAAACTATGTAAAATGACTAGAAATGGTATTAAAAGCTCCAAACTATGTAAAATTACAAGAAATGGCGTTAAAAGCTCAAAACTTTGTAAAATGACAAGAAATGGTGTTAAAAGGTCCAAACTATAAAAAATGACAAGAAGTGGTGTTATAAGGTCCAAACTATGTAAAACCCCAAGAAATGGCGTTAAAAGGTCTAAAGTATGTAAATGGACAAGATATGGCGTTAAAAGATCAAAACTATGTACAATGACAAGAAATGGCGTTAAAAGGTCAAAAAATGTGTCAAATTACAAGAAATGGCGTTAAAAGCTCAAAACTATGTAAAATGACAAGAAACTGTGTTTAAAGGTCAAAATTATGTAAAATGACAAGAAAGGTAAAAAACAATGTAAAATGATTAGAAATGGCGTTAAAAGCTCAAAACTATGTAAAATGACTAGAAATTATGTTAAAAGCTCCAAACTATGTAAAATTACAAGAAATGGCGTTAAAAGCTCAAAACTTTGTAAAATGACAAGAAATGGTGTTAAAAGATCCAAACTATGTAAAATGACAAGAAATGGTGTTAAATGGTCCAAACTATGTAAAATGACAACAAAGGTAAAAAAAATGTAAAAAGATAAGAAATGGCGTTAAAAGCTCAAAACTATGTAAAATGACTAGAAATGGTGTTAAAAGCTCCAAACTATGTAAAATGAGAAGAAAAGGCGTTAAAAGCTCAAAACTTTGTAAAATGACAAGAAATAGTGTTAAAAGGTCCAAACTATGTAAAATGACAAGAAATGGTGTTATAAGGTCCAAACTATGTAAAACCACAAGAAATGGCGATAAAATCTCAAACATATGTAAATGGACAAGATATGGCGTTAAAAGATCTAAACTTTGTACAATGACAAGAAATGACGTTGAAAGGTCAAAAACTGTGTCAAATTACAAGAAATATCGTTAAAAGCTCAAAACTATGTAAAATGACAAGAAACTGTGTCAAAAGGTCAAAACTATGTAAAATGACAAGAAAGGTAAAAAACAATGTAAAATGATTAGAAATGGCGTTAAAAGCTCAAAACTATGTAAAATGACTAGACATGGTGTTAAAAGCTCCATAATATGTAAAATGACAAGAAATGGCGTTTAAAGTTCAAAACTTTGTAAAATGACAAGAAATGGTGTTAAAAGGTCCGACTATGTAAAATGACAAGAAATGGTGTTACAATGTCCAAACTATGTAAAACCACAAGAAATGGCGTTAAAAGGTCAAAAGTATGTAAATGGACAAGATATGGCGTTAAAAGATCTAAACTATGTACAATGACAAGAAATAGCGTTAAAAGGTCAAAAACTGTGTCAAATTAAAAGAAATGGCGTTAAAAGCTCAAAATTATGTAAAATAACAAGAAACAGTGTTAAAAGGTCAAAACTATGTAAAATGACAAGAAAGGTAAAAAACAATGTAAAATGACAAGAAATGGCGTTGAAAGCTCAAAACTATGTAAAATGACAAGAAATGGTGTTAAAAGGTCCAAACTATTTAAAATGACAAGAAATGGCGTTAAAAGCTCAAAACTTTGAAAATGACAAGAAATGGTGTTAAAAGGTCTAAACTATGTAAAATGACAAGAAACGGCGTTAAAAGGTCAAAAGTATGTAAAATGACAATAAATGGTGTTAAATGGTCGAAACTATGTAAAATGACAAGAAATGGCGTTAAAAGCTCAAAACTATGTAAAGTGACAAGAAATGGTATTATAAGGTCCAATATATGTAAAACCACAAGAAATGGCGTTAAAAGGTCAAAACTATGTAAAATGACAAGAAATGGCGTTAAAAGCTCAAAACTTTGTAAAATGACAAGAAACGGTGTTAAAAGGTCCAAACTATGTAAAAGGACAAGAAATGGTGTTAAATGGTCCAAACTATGTAAAAGGACAAGAAAGGTAAAAAATAATGTAAAATGATAAGAAATGGCGTTTAAAGCTCAAAACTATGTAAAATGACAAGAAATGGCGTTAAAAGCTCAAAACTTTGTAAAATGACAAGAAACGGTGTTAAAAGGTCCAAACTATGTAAAATGACAAGAAATGGTGTTATAAGGTCCAAACTATGTAAAACCACAAGAAATGGCGTTAAAAGGTCAAACGTATGTAAATGGACAAGATATGGCGCTAAAAGATCTAAACTATGTACAATGACAAGAAATGGCGTTGAAAGGTCAAAAACCTTTTCAAATTACAAGAAATGGCGCTAAAAGCTCAAAACTAGGTAAAATGACAAGAAAATGTGTTAAAAGGTCAAAACTATGTAAAATGACAAGAAAGGTAAAAAACAATGTAAAATGATTAGAAATGGCGTTAAAAGTTCAAAACTTTGTAAAATGACAAGAAATGGTGTTAAAAGGTCCAAATAAAAAATGACAAGAAGTGGTGTTATAAGGTCCAAACTATGTAAAACACCAAGAAATGGCGTTAAAAGGTCTAAAGTAAGTAAATGGACAAGATATGGCGTTAAAAGATCTAAACTATGTACAATGACAAGAAATAGCGTTAAAAGGTCAAAAACTGTGTCAAATTACAAGAAATGGCGTTAAAAGCTCAAAACTATGTAAAATGAAAAAATAAGTATGTAAAAGGACAAGAAATGGTGTTAAATGGTCCAAACTATGTAAAAGGACAAGAAAGGTAAAAAATAATGTAAAATGATAAGAAATGGCGTTTAAAGCTCAAAACTATGTAAAATGACAAGAAATGGCGTTAAAAGCTCAAAACTTTGTAAAATGACAAGAAACGGTGTTAAAAGGTCCAAACTATGTAAAATGACAAGAAATGGTGTTATAAGGTCCAAACTATGTAAAACCACAAGAAATGGCGTTAAAAGGTCAAACGTATGTAAATGGACAAGATATGGCGCTAAAAGATCTAAACTATGTACAATGACAAGAAATGGCGTTGAAAGGTCAAAAACCTTTTCAAATTACAAGAAATGGCGCCAAAAGCTCAAAACTATGTAAAATGACAAGAAAATGTGTTAAAAGGTCAAAACTATGTAAAATGACAAGAAAGGTAAAAAACAATGTAAAATGATTAGAAATGGCGTTAAAAGCTCAAAACTATGTAAAACGACTAGAAATTGTATTAAAAGCTCCAAACTATGTAAAATGACAAGAAATGGCGTTAAAAGCTCAAAACTTTGTAAAATGACAAGAAATGGTGTTAAAAGGTCCAAACTATAAAAAATGACAAGAAGTGGTGTTATAAGGTCCAAACTATGTAAAACACCAAGAAATGGCGTTAAAAGGTCTAAAGTATGTAAATGGACAAGATATGGCGTTAAAAGATCTAAACTATGTACAATGACAAGAAATAGCGTTAAAAGGTCAAAAAATGTGTCAAATTACAAGAAATGGCGTTAAAAGCTCAAAACTATGTAAAATGACAAGAAACTGTGTTAAAAGGTCAAAATTATGTAAAATGACAAGAAAGGTAAAAAACAATGTAAAATGATTAGAAATGGCGTTAAAAGCTCAAAACTATGTAAAATGACTATAAATTGTGGTAAAAGCTCCATACTATGTAAAATGACAAGAAATGGCATTAAAAGCTCAAAACTTTGTAAAATGACAAGAAATGGTGTTAAAAGGTCCAAACTATGTAAAATGACAAGAAATGGCGTTAAAAGCTCAAAACTTTGAAAATGACAAGAAATGGTGTTAAAAGGTCTAAACTATGTAAAATGATAAGAAACGGCGTTAAAAGGTCAAAAGTATGTAAAATGACAATAAATGGTGTTAAATGGTCGAAACTATGTAAAATGACAAGAAATGGAGTTAAAAGCTCAAAACTATGTAGAGTGACAAGAAATGGTGTTATAAGGTCCAAACTATGTAAAACCACAAGAAATGGCGTTAAAAGGTCAAACGTATGTAAATGGAAAAGATATGGCGTTCAAAGTTCTAAACTATGTACAATGACAAGAAAAAACGGCGTTAAAAGGTCAAAAACTGTGTCAAATTACAAGAAATGGCGTTAAAAGCTCAAAACTATGTAAAATGACAAGAAATAGCGTTAAAAGGTCAAAAACTGTGTCAAATTAAAAGAAATGGCGTTAAAAGCTCAAAACTATGTAAAATAACAAGAAACAGTGTTAAAAGGTCAAAACTATGTAAAATGACAAGAAAGGTAAAAAACAATGTAAAATGACAAGAAATGGCGTTGAAAGCTCAAAACTATGTAAAATGACAAGAAATGGTGTTAAAAGGTCCAAACTATGTAAAATGACAAGAAATGGCGTTAAAAGCTCAAAACTTTGAAAATGACAAGAAATGGTGTTAAAAGGTCTAAACTATGTAAAATGACAAGAAACGGCGTTAAAAGGTCAAAAGTATGTAAAATGACAATAAATGGTGTTAAATGGTCGAAACTATGTAAAATGACAAGAAATGGCGTTAAAAGCTCAAAACTTTGTAAAGTGACAAGAAATGGTATTATAAGGTCCAATATATGTAAAACCACAAGAAATGGCGTTAAAAGGTCAAAAGTATGTAAAACGACAATAAATTGTGTTAAATGGTCGAAACTATGTAAAATGACAAGAAATGGCGTTAAAAGCTCAAAACTATGTAAAGTGACAAGAAATGGTGTTATAAGGTCCAATATATGTAAAACCACAAGAAATGGCGTTAAAAGGTCAAAAGTATGTAAATGGACAAGATATGGCGTTAAAAGATATAAACTATGTACAATGACAAGAAATGGCAATAAAAGGTCAAAAACTGTGTCAAATTACAAGAAATGGCGTTAAAAGCTCAAAACTATGTAAAATGACAAGAAACTTTGTTAACAGGTCAAAACTATGTAAAAGGACAAGAAATGGTGTTAAATGGTCCAAACTATGTAAAAGGACAAGAAAGGTAAAAAATAATGTAAAATGATAAGAAATGGCGTTTAAAGCTCAAAACTATGTAAAATGATAAGAAATGGCGTTTAAAGCTCAAAACTATGTAAAATGACTAGAAATGGTGTTAAAAGCTCCAAACTATGTAAAATGACAAGAAATGGCGTTAAAAGCTCAAAACATTGTAAAATGACAAGAAATGGTGTTAAAAGGTCCAAACTATGTAAAATGACAAGAAATGGTGTTATAAGGTCCAAACTATGTAAAACCACAAGAAATGGCGTTAAAAGGTCAAACGTATGTAAATGGACAAGATATGGCGTTAAAAGATCTAAACTATGTACAACGACAACAAATAGCGTTAAAAGGTCAAAAACTGTGTCAAATTAAAAGAAATGGCGTTAAAAGCTCAAAACTATGTAAAATGGCAAGAAAGGTAAAAAACAATGTAAAATGATAAGAAATGGCGTTAAAAGCTCAAAACTATGTAAAATGACTAATAATGGTGTTAAAAGCTCCATACTATGTAAAATGACAAGAAACAGCGATAAAAGCCCAAACATATGTACAATGACAAGAAATGGCGTTGAAATGTCAAAAACTATGTACAATGACAAGAAATGGCGTTGAAAGGTCAAAAACTTTTTCAAATTTCAAGAAATGGCGCTAAAAGCTCAAAACTATGTAAAAGGACAAGAAATGGTGTTAAATGGTCCAAACTATGTAAAAGGACAAGAAAGGTAAAAAATAATGTAAAATGATAAGAAATGGCGTTTAAAGCTCAAAACTATGTAAAATGACTAGAAATGGTATTAAAAGCTCCAAACTATGTAATTACAAGAAATGGCGTTAAAAGCTCAAAACTTTGTAAAATGACAAGAAATGGTGTTAAAAGGTCCAAACTATAAAAAATGACAAGAAGTGGTGTTATAAGGTCCAAACTATGTAAAACCCCAAGAAATGGCGTTAAAAGGTCTAAAGTATGTAAATGGACAAGATATGGCGTTAAAAGATCTAAACTATGTACAATGACAAGAAATGGCGTTAAAAGGTCAAAAAATGTGTCAAATTACAAGAAATGGCGTTAAAAGCTCAAAACTATGTAAAATGACAAGAAACTGTGTTTAAAGGTCAAAATTATGTAAAATGACAAGAAAGGTAAAAAACAATGTAAAATGATTAGAAATGGCGTTAAAAGCTCAAAACTATGTAAAATGACTATAAATTATGTTAAAAGCTCCAAACTATGTAAAATGACAAGAAATGGCGTTAAAAGCTCAAAACTTTGTAAAATGACAAGAAATGGTGTTAAAAGATCCAAACTATGTAAAATGACAAGAAATGGTGTTAAATGGTCCAAACTATGTAAAATGACAAAAAATGGTGTTAAAAGGTCTAAACAATGTAAAATGATAAGAAACGGCGTTAAAAGGTCAAAAGTATGTAAAATGACAATAAATGGTGTTAAATGGTCGAAACTATGTAAAATGACAAGAAACGGTGTTAAAAGGTCCAAACTATGTAAAATTACAAGAAATGGTGTTATAAAGTCCAAACTATGTAAAACCACAAGAAATGGCGTTAAAAGGTCAAACGTATGTAAATGGACAAGATATGGCGCTAAAAGATCTAAACTATGTACAATGACAAGAAATGGCGTTGAAAGGTCAAAAACCTTTTCAAATTACAAGAAATGGCGCTAAAAGCTCAAAACTAGGTAAAATGACAAGAAAATGTGTTAAAAGGTCAAAACTATGTAAAATGACAAGAAAGGTAAAAAACAATGTAAAATGATTAGAAATGGCGTTAAAAGTTCAAAACTTTGTAAAATGACAAGAAATGGTGTTAAAAGGTCCAAATAAAAAATGACAAGAAGTGGTGTTATAAGGTCCAAACTATGTAAAACACCAAGAAATGGCGTTAAAAGGTCTAAAGTAAGTAAATGGACAAGATATGGCGTTAAAAGATCTAAACTATGTACAATGACAAGAAATAGCGTTAAAAGGTCAAAAACTGTGTCAAATTACAAGAAATGGCGTTAAAAGCTCAAAACTATGTAAAACGAAAAAATAAGTATGTAAAAGGACAAGAAATGGTGTTAAATGGTCCAAACTATGTAAAAGGACAAGAAAGGTAAAAAATAATGTAAAATGATAAGAAATGGCGTTTAAAGCTCAAAACTATGTAAAATGACAAGAAATGGCGTTAAAAGCTCAAAACTTTGTAAAATGACAAGAAACGGTGTTAAAAGGTCCAAACTATGTAAAATGACAAGAAATGGTGTTATAAGGTCCAAACTATGTAAAACCACAAGAAATGGCGTTAAAAGGTCAAACGTATGTAAATGGACAAGATATGGCGCTAAAAGATCTAAACTATGTACAATGACAAGAAATGGCGTTGAAAGGTCAAAAACCTTTTCAAATTACAAGAAATGGCGCCAAAAGCTCAAAACTATGTAAAATGACAAGAAAATGTGTTAAAAGGTCAAAACTATGTAAAATGACAAGAAAGGTAAAAAACAATGTAAAATGATTAGAAATGGCGTTAAAAGCTCAAAACTATGTAAAACGACTAGAAATTGTATTAAAAGCTCCAAACTATGTAAAATGACAAGAAATGGCGTTAAAAGCTCAAAACTTTGTAAAATGACAAGAAATGGTGTTAAAAGGTCCAAACTATAAAAAATGACAAGAAGTGGTGTTATAAGGTCCAAACTATGTAAAACACCAAGAAATGGCGTTAAAAGGTCTAAAGTATGTAAATGGACAAGATATGGCGTTAAAAGATCTAAACTATGTACAATGACAAGAAATAGCGTTAAAAGGTCAAAAAATGTGTCAAATTACAAGAAATGGCGTTAAAAGCTCAAAACTATGTAAAATGACAAGAAACTGTGTTAAAAGGTCAAAATTATGTAAAATGACAAGAAAGGTAAAAAACAATGTAAAATGATTAGAAATGGCGTTAAAAGCTCAAAACTATGTAAAATGACTATAAATTGTGGTAAAAGCTCCATACTATGTAAAATGACAAGAAATGGCATTAAAAGCTCAAAACTTTGTAAAATGACAAGAAATGGTGTTAAAAGGTCCAAACTATGTAAAATGACAAGAAATGGCGTTAAAAGCTCAAAACTTTGAAAATGACAAGAAATGGTGTTAAAAGGTCTAAACTATGTAAAATGATAAGAAACGGCGTTAAAAGGTCAAAAGTATGTAAAATGACAATAAATGGTGTTAAATGGTCGAAACTATGTAAAATGACAAGAAATGGAGTTAAAAGCTCAAAACTATGTAGAGTGACAAGAAATGGTGTTATAAGGTCCAAACTATGTAAAACCACAAGAAATGGCGTTAAAAGGTCAAACGTATGTAAATGGAAAAGATATGGCGTTCAAAGTTCTAAACTATGTACAATGACAAGAAAAAACGGCGTTAAAAGGAGGTCAAAAACTGTGTCAAATTACAAGAAATGGCGTTAAAAGCTCAAAACTATGTAAAATGACAAGAAATAGCGTTAAAAGGTCAAAAACTGTGTCAAATTAAAAGAAATGGCGTTAAAAGCTCAAAACTATGTAAAATAACAAGAAACAGTGTTAAAAGGTCAAAACTATGTAAAATGACAAGAAAGGTAAAAAACAATGTAAAATGACAAGAAATGGCGTTGAAAGCTCAAAACTATGTAAATGACAAGAAATGGTGTTAAAAGGTCCAAACTATGTAAAATGACAAGAAATGGCGTTAAAAGCTCAAAACTTTGAAAATGACAAGAAATGGTGTTAAAAGGTCTAAACTATGTAAAATGACAAGAAACGGCGTTAAAAGGTCAAAAGTATGTAAAATGACAATAAATGGTGTTAAATGGTCGAAACTATGTAAAATGACAAGAAATGGCGTTAAAAGCTCAAAACTTTGTAAAGTGACAAGAAATGGTATTATAAGGTCCAATATATGTAAAACCACAAGAAATGGCGTTAAAAGGTCAAAAGTATGTAAAACGACAATAAATTGTGTTAAATGGTCGAAACTATGTAAAATGACAAGAAATGGCGTTAAAAGCTCAAACTATGTAAAGTGACAAGAAATGGTGTTATAAGGTCCAATATATGTAAAACCACAAGAAATGGCGTTAAAAGGTCAAAAGTATGTAAATGGACAAGATATGGCGTTAAAAGATATAAACTATGTACAATGACAAGAAATGGCAATAAAAGGTCAAAAACTGTGTCAAATTACAAGAAATGGCGTTAAAAGCTCAAAACTATGTAAAATGACAAGAAACTTTGTTAACAGGTCAAAACTATGTAAAAGGACAAGAAATGGTGTTAAATGTCCAAACTATGTAAAAGGACAAGAAAGGTAAAAAATAATGTAAAATGATAAGAAATGGCGTTTAAAGCTCAAAACTATGTAAAATGATAAGAAATGGCGTTTAAAGCTCAAAACTATGTAAAATGACTAGAAATGGTGTTAAAAGCTCCAAACTATGTAAAATGACAAGAAATGGCGTTAAAAGCTCAAAACATTGTAAAATGACAAGAAATGGTGTTAAAAGGTCCAAACTATGTAAAATGACAAGAAATGGTGTTATAAGGTCCAAACTATGTAAAACCACAAGAAATGGCGTTAAAAGGTCAAACGTATGTAAATGGACAAGATATGGCGTTAAAAGATCTAAACTATGTACAACGACAACAAATAGCGTTAAAAGGTCAAAAACTGTGTCAAATTAAAAGAAGTGGCGTTAAAAGCTCAAAACTATGTAAAATGGCAAGAAAGGTAAAAAACAATGTAAAATGATAAGAAATGGCGTTAAAAGCTCAAAACTATGTAAAATGACTAATAATGGTGTTAAAAGCTCCATACTATGTAAAATGACAAGAAACAGCGATAAAAGCCCAAACATATGTACAAATGACAAGAAATGGCGTGAAATGTCAAAAACTATGTACAATGACAAGAAATGGCGTTGAAAGGTCAAAAACTTTTTCAAATTTCAAGAAATGGCGCTAAAAGCTCAAAACTATGTAAAAGGACAAGAAATGGTGTTAAATGGTCCAAACTATGTAAAAGGACAAGAAAGGTAAAAAATAATGTAAAATGATAAGAAATGGCGTTTAAAGCTCAAAACTATGTAAAATGACTAGAAATGGTATTAAAAGCTCCAAACTATGTAATTACAAGAAATGGCGTTAAAAGCTCAAAACTTTGTAAAATGACAAGAAATGGTGTTAAAAGGTCCAAACTATAAAAAATGACAAGAAGTGGTGTTATAAGGTCCAAACTATGTAAAACCCCAAGAAATGGCGTTAAAAGGTCTAAAGTATGTAAATGGACAAGATATGGCGTTAAAAGATCTAAACTATGTACAATGACAAGAAATGGCGTTAAAAGGTCAAAAAATGTGTCAAATTACAAGAAATGGCGTTAAAAGCTCAAAACTATGTAAAATGACAAGAAACTGTGTTTAAAGGTCAAAATTATGTAAAATGACAAGAAAGGTAAAAAACAATGTAAAATGATTAGAAATGGCGTTAAAAGCTCAAAACTATGTAAAATGACTAGAAATTATGTTAAAAGCTCCAAACTATGTAAAATGACAAGAAATGGCGTTAAAAGCTCAAAACTTTGTAAAATGACAAGAAATGGTGTTAAAAGATCCAAACTATGTAAAATGACAAGAAATGGTGTTAAATGGTCCAAACTATGTAAAATGACAAGAAATGGTGTTAAAAGGTCTAAACAATGTAAAATGATAAGAAACGGCGTTAAAAGGTCAAAAGTATGTAAAATGACAATAAATGGTGTTAAATGGTCGAAACTATGTAAAATGACAAGAAATGGAGTTAAAAGCTCAAAACTATGTAGAGTGACAAGAAATGGTGTTATAAGGTCCAAACTATGTAAAACCACAAGAAATGGCGTTAAAAGGTCAAACGTATGTAAATGGAAAAGATATGGCGTTCAAAGTTCTAAACTATGTACAATGACAAGAAAAAACGGCGTTAAAAGGTCAAAAACTGTGTCAAATTACAAGAAATGGCGTTAAAAGCTCAAAACTATGTAAAATGACAAGAAATAGCGTTAAAAGGTCAAAAACTGTGTCAAATTAAAAGAAATGGCGTTAAAAGCTCAAAACTATGTAAAATAACAAGAAACAGTGTTAAAAGGTCAAAACTATGTAAAATGACAAGAAAGGTAAAAAACAATGTAAAATGACAAGAAATGGCGTTGAAAGCTCAAAACTATGTAAAATGACAAGAAATGGTGTTAAAAGGTCCAAACTATGTAAAATGACAAGAAATGGCGTTAAAAGCTCAAAACTTTGAAAATGACAAGAAATGGTGTTAAAAGGTCTAAACTATGTAAAATGACAAGAAACGGCGTTAAAAGGTCAAAAGTATGTAAAATGACAATAAATGGTGTTAAATGGTCGAAACTATGTAAAATGACAAGAAATGGCGTTAAAAGCTCAAAACTTTGTAAAGTGACAAGAAATGGTATTATAAGGTCCAATATATGTAAAACCACAAGAAATGGCGTTAAAAGGTCAAAAGTATGTAAAACGACAATAAATTGTGTTAAATGGTCGAAACTATGTAAAATGACAAGAAATGGCGTTAAAAGCTCAAAACTATGTAAAGTGACAAGAAATGGTGTTATAAGGTCCAATATATGTAAAACCACAAGAAATGGCGTTAAAAGGTCAAAAGTATGTAAATGGACAAGATATGGCGTTAAAAGATATAAACTATGTACAATGACAAGAAATGGCAATAAAAGGTCAAAAACTGTGTCAAATTACAAGAAATGGCGTTAAAAGCTCAAAACTATGTAAAATGACAAGAAACTTTGTTAACAGGTCAAAACTATGTAAAAGGACAAGAAATGGTGTTAAATGGTCCAAACTATGTAAAAGGACAAGAAAGGTAAAAAATAATGTAAAATGATAAGAAATGGCGTTTAAAGCTCAAAACTATGTAAAATGATAAGAAATGGCGTTTAAAGCTCAAAACTATGTAAAATGACTAGAAATGGTGTTAAAAGCTCCAAACTATGTAAAATGACAAGAAATGGCGTTAAAAGCTCAAAACATTGTAAAATGACAAGAAATGGTGTTAAAAGGTCCAAACTATGTAAAATGACAAGAAATGGTGTTATAAGGTCCAAACTATGTAAAACCACAAGAAATGGCGTTAAAAGGTCAAACGTATGTAAATGGACAAGATATGGCGTTAAAAGATCTAAACTATGTACAACGACAACAAATAGCGTTAAAAGGTCAAAAACTGTGTCAAATTAAAAGAAATGGCGTTAAAAGCTCAAAACTATGTAAAATGGCAAGAAAGGTAAAAAACAATGTAAAATGATAAGAAATGGCGTTAAAAGCTCAAAACTATGTAAAATGACTAATAATGGTGTTAAAAGCTCCATACTATGTAAAATGACAAGAAACAGCGATAAAAGCCCAAACATATGTACAATGACAAGAAATGGCGTTGAAATGTCAAAAACTATGTACAATGACAAGAAATGGCGTTGAAAGGTCAAAAACTTTTTCAAATTTCAAGAAATGGCGCTAAAAGCTCAAAACTATGTAAAAGGACAAGAAATGGTGTTAAATGGTCCAAACTATGTAAAAGGACAAGAAAGGTAAAAAATAATGTAAAATGATAAGAAATGGCGTTTAAAGCTCAAAACTATGTAAAATGACTAGAAATGGTATTAAAAGCTCCAAACTATGTAATTACAAGAAATGGCGTTAAAAGCTCAAAACTTTGTAAAATGACAAGAAATGGTGTTAAAAGGTCCAAACTATAAAAAATGACAAGAAGTGGTGTTATAAGGTCCAAACTATGTAAAACCCCAAGAAATGGCGTTAAAAGGTCTAAAGTATGTAAATGGACAAGATATGGCGTTAAAAGATCTAAACTATGTACAATGACAAGAAATGGCGTTAAAAGGTCAAAAAATGTGTCAAATTACAAGAAATGGCGTTAAAAGCTCAAAACTATGTAAAATGACAAGAAACTGTGTTTAAAGGTCAAAATTATGTAAAATGACAAGAAAGGTAAAAAACAATGTAAAATGATTAGAAATGGCGTTAAAAGCTCAAAACTATGTAAAATGACTAGAAATTATGTTAAAAGCTCCAAACTATGTAAAATGACAAGAAATGGCGTTAAAAGCTCAAAACTTTGTAAAATGACAAGAAATGGTGTTAAAAGATCCAAACTATGTAAAATGACAAGAAATGGTGTTAAATGGTCCAAACTATGTAAAATGACAAGAAATGGTGTTAAAAGGTCTAAACAATGTAAAATGATAAGAAACGGCGTTAAAAGGTCAAAAGTATGTAAAATGACAATAAATGGTGTTAAATGGTCGAAACTATGTAAAATGACAAGAAATGGAGTTAAAAGCTCAAAACTATGTAGAGTGACAAGAAATGGTGTTATAAGGTCCAAACTATGTAAAACCACAAGAAATGGCGTTAAAAGGTCAAACGTATGTAAATGGAAAAGATATGGCGTTCAAAGTTCTAAACTATGTACAATGACAAGAAAAAACGGCGTTAAAAGGTCAAAAACTGTGTCAAATTACAAGAAATGGCGTTAAAAGCTCAAAACTATGTAAAATGACAAGAAATAGCGTTAAAAGGTCAAAAACTGTGTCAAATTAAAAGAAATGGCGTTAAAAGCTCAAAACTATGTAAAATAACAAGAAACAGTGTTAAAAGGTCAAAACTATGTAAAATGACAAGAAAGGTAAAAAACAATGTAAAATGACAAGAAATGGCGTTGAAAGCTCAAAACTATGTAAAATGACAAGAAATGGTGTTAAAAGGTCCAAACTATGTAAAATGACAAGAAATGGCGTTAAAAGCTCAAAACTTTGAAAATGACAAGAAATGGTGTTAAAAGGTCTAAACTATGTAAAATGACAAGAAACGGCGTTAAAAGGTCAAAAGTATGTAAAATGACAATAAATGGTGTTAAATGGTCGAAACTATGTAAAATGACAAGAAATGGCATTAAAAGCTCAAAACTTTGTAAAGTGACAAGAAATGGTATTATAAGGTCCAATATATGTAAAACCACAAGAAATGGCGTTAAAAGGTCAAAAGTATGTAAAACGACAATAAATTGTGTTAAATGGTCGAAACTATGTAAAATGAAAAGAAATGGCGTTAAAAGCTCAAAACTATGTAAAGTGACAAGAAATGGTGTTATAAGGTCCAATATATGTAAAACCACAAGAAATGGCGTTAAAAGGTCAAAAGTATGTAAATGGACAAGATATGGCGTTAAAAGATATAAACTATGTACAATGACAAGAAATGGCAATAAAAGGTCAAAAACTGTGTCAAATTACAAGAAATGGCGTTAAAAGCTCAAAACTATGTAAAATGACAAGAAACTTTGTTAACAGGTCAAAACTATGTAAAAGGACAAGAAATGGTGTTAAATGGTCCAAACTATGTAAAAGGACAAGAAAGGTAAAAAATAATGTAAAATGATAAGAAATGGCGTTTAAAGCTCAAAACTATGTAAAATGACTAGAAATGGTGTTAAAAGCTCCAAACTATGTAAAATGACAAGAAATGGCGTTAAAAGCTCAAAACATTGTAAAATGACAAGAAATGGTGTTAAAAGGTCCAAACTATGTAAAATGACAAGAAATGGTGTTATAAGGTCCAAACTATGTAAAACCACAAGAAATGGCGTTAAAAGGTCAAACGTATGTAAATGGACAAGATATGGCGTTAAAAGATCTAAACTATGTACAACGACAACAAATAGCGTTAAAAGGTCAAAAACTGTGTCAAATTAAAAGAAATGGCGTTAAAAGCTCAAAACTATGTAAAATGGCAAGAAAGGTAAAAAACAATGTAAAATGATAAGAAATGGCGTTAAAAGCTCAAAACTATGTAAAATGACTAATAATGGTGTTAAAAGCTCCATACTATGTAAAATGACAAGAAACAGCGATAAAAGCCCAAACATATGTACAATGACAAGAAATGGCGTTGAAAGGTCAAAAACTATGTACAATGACAAGAAATGGCGTTGAAAGGTCAAAAACTTTTTCAAATTTCAAGAAATGGCGCTAAAAGCTCAAAACTATGTAAAAGGACAAGAAATGGTGTTAAATGGTCCAAACTATGTAAAAGGACAAGAAAGGTAAAAAATAATGTAAAATGATAAGAAATGGCGTTTAATGCTCAAAACTATGTAAAATGACTAGAAATTGTATTAAAAGCTCCAAACTATGTAAAATTACAAGAAATGGCGTTAAAAGCTCAAAACTTTGTAAAATGACAAGAAATGGTGTTAAAAGGTCCAAACTATAAAAAATGACAAGAAGTGGTGTTATAAGGTCCAAACTATGTAAAACCCCAAGAAATGGCGTTAAAAGGTCTAAAGTATGTAAATGGACAAGATATGGCGTTAAAAGATCTAAACTATGTCAATGACAAGAAATGGCGTTAAAAGGTCAAAAAATGTGTCAAATTACAAGAAATGGCGTTAAAAGCTCAAAACTATGTAAAATGACAAGAAACTGTGTTTAAAGGTCAAAATTATGTAAAATGACAAGAAAGGTAAAAAACAATGTAAAATGATTAGAAATGGCGTTAAAAGCTCAAAACTATGTAAAATGACTAGAAATTATGTTAAAAGCTCCAAACTATGTAAAATGACAAGAAATGGCGTTAAAAGCTCAAAACTTTGTAAAATGACAAGAAATGGTGTTAAAAGATCCAAACTATGTAAAATGACAAGAAATGGTGTTAAATGGTCCAAACTATGTAAAATGACAACAAAGGTAAAAAAAATGTAAAAAGATAAGAAATGGCGTTAAAAGCTCAAAACTATGTAAAATGACTAGAAATGGTGTTAAAAGCTCCAAACTATGTAAAATGAGAAGAAAAGGCGTTAAAAGCTCAAAACTTTGTAAAATGACAAGAAATGGTGTTAAAAGGTCCAAACTATGTAAAATGACAAGAAATGGTGTTATAAGGTCCAAACTATGTAAAACCACAAGAAATGGCGTTAAAATCTCAAACATATGTAAATGGACAAGATATGGCGTTAAAAGATCTAAACTTTGTACAATGACAAGAAATGACGTTGAAAGGTCAAAAACTGTGTCAAATTACAAGAAATATCGTTAAAAGCTCAAAACTATGTAAAATGACAAGAAACTGTGTCAAAAGGTCAAAACTATGTAAAATGACAAGAAAGGTAAAAAACAATGTAAAATGATTAGAAATGGCGTTAAAAGCTCAAAACTATGTAAAATGACTAGACATGGTGTTAAAAGCTCCATACTATGTAAAATGACAAGAAATGGCGTTTAAAGTTCAAAACTTTGTAAAATGACAAGAAATGGTGTTAAAAGGTCCGACTATGTAAAATGACAAGAAATGGTGTTACAATGTCCAAACTATGTAAAACCACAAGAAATGGCGTTAAAAGGTCAAAAGTATGTAAATGGACAAGATATGGCGTTAAAAGATCTAAACTATGTACAATGACAAGAAATAGCGTTAAAAGGTCAAAAACTGTGTCAAATTAAAAGAAATGGCGTTAAAAGCTCAAAATTATGTAAAATAACAAGAAACAGTGTTAAAAGGTCAAAACTATGTAAAATGACAAGAAAGGTAAAAAACAATGTAAAATGACAAGAAATGGCGTTGAAAGCTCAAAACTATGTAAAATGACAAGAAATGGTGTTAAAAGGTCCAAACTATTTAAAATGACAAGAAATGGCGTTAAAAGCTCAAAACTTTGAAAATGACAAGAAATGGTGTTAAAAGGTCTAAACTATGTAAAATGACAAGAAACGGCGTTAAAAGGTCAAAAGTATGTAAAATGACAATAAATGGTGTTAAATGGTCGAAACTATGTAAAATGACAAGAAATGGCGTTAAAAGCTCAAAACTTTGTAAAGTGACAAGAAATGGTATTATAAGGTCCAATATATGTAAAACCACAAGAAATGGCGTTAAAAGGTCAAAAGTATGTAAAACGACAATAAATTGTGTTAAATGGTCGAAACTATGTAAAATGACAAGAAATGGCGTTAAAAGCTCAAAACTATGTAAAGTGACAAGAAATGGTGTTATAAGGTCCAATATATGTAAAACCACAAGAAATGGCGTTAAAAGGTCAAAAGTATGTAAATGGACAAGATATGGCGTTAAAAGATATAAACTATGTACAATGACAAGAAATGGCAATAAAAGGTCAAAAACTGTGTCAAATTACAAGAAATGGCGTTAAAAGCTCAAAACTATGTAAAATGACAAGAAACTTTGTTAACAGGTCAAAACTATGTAAAAGGACAAGAAATGGTGTTAAATGGTCCAAACTATGTAAAAGGACAAGAAAGGTAAAAAATAATGTAAAATGATAAGAAATGGCGTTTAAAGCTCAAAACTATGTAAAATGACTAGAAATGGTGTTAAAAGCTCCAAACTATGTAAAATGACAAGAAATGGCGTTAAAAGCTCAAAACATTGTAAAATGACAAGAAATGGTGTTAAAAGGTCCAAACTATGTAAAATGACAAGAAATGGTGTTATAAGGTCCAAACTATGTAAAACCACAAGAAATGGCGTTAAAAGGTCAAACGTATGTAAATGGACAAGATATGGCGTTAAAAGATCTAAACTATGTACAACGACAACAAATAGCGTTAAAAGGTCAAAAACTGTGTCAAATTAAAAGAAATGGCGTTAAAAGCTCAAAACTATGTAAAATGGCAAGAAAGGTAAAAAACAATGTAAAATGATAAGAAATGGCGTTAAAAGCTCAAAACTATGTAAAATGACTAATAATGGTGTTAAAAGCTCCATACTATGTAAAATGACAAGAAACAGCGATAAAAGCCCAAACATATGTACAATGACAAGAAATGGCGTTGAAAGGTCAAAAACTATGTACAATGACAAGAAATGGCGTTGAAAGGTCAAAAACTTTTTCAAATTTCAAGAAATGGCGCTAAAAGCTCAAAACTATGTAAAAGGACAAGAAATGGTGTTAAATGGTCCAAACTATGTAAAAGGACAAGAAAGGTAAAAAATAATGTAAAATGATAAGAAATGGCGTTTAATGCTCAAAACTATGTAAAATGACTAGAAATTGTATTAAAAGCTCCAAACTATGTAAAATTACAAGAAATGGCGTTAAAAGCTCAAAACTTTGTAAAATGACAAGAAATGGTGTTAAAAGGTCCAAACTATAAAAAATGACAAGAAGTGGTGTTATAAGGTCCAAACTATGTAAAACCCCAAGAAATGGCGTTAAAAGGTCTAAAGTATGTAAATGGACAAGATATGGCGTTAAAAGATCTAAACTATGTCAATGACAAGAAATGGCGTTAAAAGGTCAAAAAATGTGTCAAATTACAAGAAATGGCGTTAAAAGCTCAAAACTATGTAAAATGACAAGAAACTGTGTTTAAAGGTCAAAATTATGTAAAATGACAAGAAAGGTAAAAAACAATGTAAAATGATTAGAAATGGCGTTAAAAGCTCAAAACTATGTAAAATGACTAGAAATTATGTTAAAAGCTCCAAACTATGTAAAATGACAAGAAATGGCGTTAAAAGCTCAAAACTTTGTAAAATGACAAGAAATGGTGTTAAAAGATCCAAACTATGTAAAATGACAAGAAATGGTGTTAAATGGTCCAAACTATGTAAAATGACAACAAAGGTAAAAAAAATGTAAAAAGATAAGAAATGGCGTTAAAAGCTCAAAACTATGTAAAATGACTAGAAATGGTGTTAAAAGCTCCAAACTATGTAAAATGAGAAGAAAAGGCGTTAAAAGCTCAAAACTTTGTAAAATGACAAGAAATGGTGTTAAAAGGTCCAAACTATGTAAAATGACAAGAAATGGTGTTATAAGGTCCAAACTATGTAAAACCACAAGAAATGGCGTTAAAATCTCAAACATATGTAAATGGACAAGATATGGCGTTAAAAGATCTAAACTTTGTACAATGACAAGAAATGACGTTGAAAGGTCAAAAACTGTGTCAAATTACAAGAAATATCGTTAAAAGCTCAAAACTATGTAAAATGACAAGAAACTGTGTCAAAAGGTCAAAACTATGTAAAATGACAAGAAAGGTAAAAAACAATGTAAAATGATTAGAAATGGCGTTAAAAGCTCAAAACTATGTAAAATGACTAGACATGGTGTTAAAAGCTCCATACTATGTAAAATGACAAGAAATGGCGTTTAAAGTTCAAAACTTTGTAAAATGACAAGAAATGGTGTTAAAAGGTCCGACTATGTAAAATGACAAGAAATGGTGTTACAATGTCCAAACTATGTAAAACCACAAGAAATGGCGTTAAAAGGTCAAAAGTATGTAAATGGACAAGATATGGCGTTAAAAGATCTAAACTATGTACAATGACAAGAAATAGCGTTAAAAGGTCAAAAACTGTGTCAAATTAAAAGAAATGGCGTTAAAAGCTCAAAATTATGTAAAATAACAAGAAACAGTGTTAAAAGGTCAAAACTATGTAAAATGACAAGAAAGGTAAAAAACAATGTAAAATGACAAGAAATGGCGTTGAAAGCTCAAAACTATGTAAAATGACAAGAAATGGTGTTAAAAGGTCCAAACTATTTAAAATGACAAGAAATGGCGTTAAAAGCTCAAAACTTTGAAAATGACAAGAAATGGTGTTAAAAGGTCTAAACTATGTAAAATGACAAGAAACGGCGTTAAAAGGTCAAAAGTATGTAAAATGACAATAAATGGTGTTAAATGGTCGAAACTATGTAAAATGACAAGAAATGGTGTTAAAAGGTCTAAACAATGTAAAATGATAAGAAACGGCGTTAAAAGGTCAAAAGTATGTAAAATGACAATAAATGGTGTTAAATGGTCGAAACTATGTAAAATGACAAGAAATGGAGTTAAAAGCTCAAAACTATGTAGAGTGACAAGAAATGGTGTTATAAGGTCCAAACTATGTAAAACCACAAGAAATGGCGTTAAAAGGTCAAACGTATGTAAATGGAAAAGATATGGCGTTCAAAGTTCTAAACTATGTACAATGACAAGAAAAAACGGCGTTAAAAGGTCAAAAACTGTGTCAAATTACAAGAAATGGCGTTAAAAGCTCAAAACTATGTAAAATGACAAGAAATAGCGTTAAAAGGTCAAAAACTGTGTCAAATTAAAAGAAATGGCGTTAAAAGCTCAAAACTATGTAAAATAACAAGAAACAGTGTTAAAAGGTCAAAACTATGTAAAATGACAAGAAAGGTAAAAAACAATGTAAAATGACAAGAAATGGCGTTGAAAGCTCAAAACTATGTAAAATGACAAGAAATGGTGTTAAAAGGTCCAAACTATGTAAAATGACAAGAAATGGCGTTAAAAGCTCAAAACTTTGAAAATGACAAGAAATGGTGTTAAAAGGTCTAAACTATGTAAAATGACAAGAAACGGCGTTAAAAGGTCAAAAGTATGTAAAATGACAATAAATGGTGTTAAATGGTCGAAACTATGTAAAATGACAAGAAATGGCGTTAAAAGCTCAAAACTTTGTAAAGTGACAAGAAATGGTATTATAAGGTCCAATATATGTAAAACCACAAGAAATGGCGTTAAAAGGTCAAAAGTATGTAAAACGACAATAAATTGTGTTAAATGGTCGAAACTATGTAAAATGACAAGAAATGGCGTTAAAAGCTCAAAACTATGTAAAGTGACAAGAAATGGTGTTATAAGGTCCAATATATGTAAAACCACAAGAAATGGCGTTAAAAGGTCAAAAGTATGTAAATGGACAAGATATGGCGTTAAAAGATATAAACTATGTACAATGACAGAAATGGCAATAAAAGGTCAAAAACTGTGTCAAATTACAAGAAATGGCGTTAAAAGCTCAAAACTATGTAAAATGACAAGAAACTTTGTTAACAGGTCAAAACTATGTAAAAGGACAAGAAATGGTGTTAAATGGTCCAAACTATGTAAAAGGACAAGAAAGGTAAAAAATAATGTAAAATGATAAGAAATGGCGTTTAATGCTCAAAACTATGTAAAATGACTAGAAATGGTATTAAAAGCTCCAAACTATGTAAAATGACAAGAAATGGCGTTAAAAGCTCAAAACTTTGTAAAATGACAAGAAATGGTGTTAAAAGGTCCAAACTATAAAAAATGACAAGAAGTGGTGTTATAAGGTCCAAACTATGTAAAACCCCAAGAAATGGCGTTAAAAGGTCTAAAGTATGTAAATGGACAAGATATGGCGTTAAAAGATCTAAACTATGTACAATGACAAGAAATGGCGTTAAAAGGTCAAAAAATGTGTCAAATTACAAGAAATGGCGTTAAAAGCTCAAAACTATGTAAAATGACAAGAAACTGTGTTTAAAGGTCAAAATTATGTAAAATGACAAGAAAGGTAAAAAACAATGTAAAATGATTAGAAATGGCGTTAAAAGCTCAAAACTATGTAAAATGACTAGAAATTATGTTAAAAGCTCCAAACTATGTAAAATGACAAGAAATGGCGTTAAAAGCTCAAAACTTTGTAAAATGACAAGAAATGGTGTTAAAAGATCCAAACTATGTAAAATGACAAGAAATGGTGTTAAATGGTCCAAACTATGTAAAATGACAACAAAGGTAAAAAAAATGTAAAAAGATAAGAAATGGCGTTAAAAGCTCAAAACTATGTAAAATGACTAGAAATGGTGTTAAAAGCTCCAAACTATGTAAAATGAGAAGAAAAGGCGTTAAAAGCTCAAAACTTTGTAAAATGACAAGAAATGGTGTTAAAAGGTCCAAACTATGTAAAATGACAAGAAATGGTGTTATAAGGTCCAAACTATGTAAAACCACAAGAAATGGCGTTAAAATCTCAAACATATGTAAATGGACAAGATATGGCGTTAAAAGATCTAAACTTTGTACAATGACAAGAAATGACGTTGAAAGGTCAAAAACTGTGTCAAATTACAAGAAATATCGTTAAAAGCTCAAAACTATGTAAAATGACAAGAAACTGTGTCAAAAGGTCAAAACTATGTAAAATGACAAGAAAGGTAAAAAACAATGTAAAATGATTAGAAATGGCGTTAAAAGCTCAAAACTATGTAAAATGACTAGACATGGTGTTAAAAGCTCCATACTATGTAAAATGACAAGAAATGGCGTTTAAAGTTCAAAACTTTGTAAAATGACAAGAAATGGTGTTAAAAGGTCCGACTATGTAAAATGACAAGAAATGGTGTTACAATGTCCAAACTATGTAAAACCACAAGAAATGGCGTTAAAAGGTCAAAAGTATGTAAATGGACAAGATATGGCGTTAAAAGATCTAAACTATGTACAATGACAAGAAATAGCGTTAAAAGGTCAAAAACTGTGTCAAATTAAAAGAAATGGCGTTAAAAGCTCAAAATTATGTAAAATAACAAGAAACAGTGTTAAAAGGTCAAAACTATGTAAAATGACAAGAAAGGTAAAAAACAATGTAAAATGACAAGAAATGGCGTTGAAAGCTCAAAACTATGTAAAATGACAAGAAATGGTGTTAAAAGGTCCAAACTATTTAAAATGACAAGAAATGGCGTTAAAAGCTCAAAACTTTGAAAATGACAAGAAATGGTGTTAAAAGGTCTAAACTATGTAAAATGACAAGAAACGGCGTTAAAAGGTCAAAAGTATGTAAAATGACAATAAATGGTGTTAAATGGTCGAAACTATGTAAAATGACAAGAAATGGTGTTAAAAGGTCTAAACAATGTAAAATGATAAGAAACGGCGTTAAAAGGTCAAAAGTATGTAAAATGACAATAAATGGTGTTAAATGGTCGAAACTATGTAAAATGACAAGAAATGGAGTTAAAAGCTCAAAACTATGTAGAGTGACAAGAAATGGTGTTATAAGGTCCAAACTATGTAAAACCACAAGAAATGGCGTTAAAAGGTCAAACGTATGTAAATGGAAAAGATATGGCGTTCAAAGTTCTAAACTATGTACAATGACAAGAAAAAACGGCGTTAAAAGGTCAAAAACTGTGTCAAATTACAAGAAATGGCGTTAAAAGCTCAAAACTATGTAAAATGACAAGAAATAGCGTTAAAAGGTCAAAAACTGTGTCAAATTAAAAGAAATGGCGTTAAAAGCTCAAAACTATGTAAAATAACAAGAAACAGTGTTAAAAGGTCAAAACTATGTAAAATGACAAGAAAGGTAAAAAACAATGTAAAATGACAAGAAATGGCGTTGAAAGCTCAAAACTATGTAAAATGACAAGAAATGGTGTTAAAAGGTCCAAACTATGTAAAATGACAAGAAATGGCGTTAAAAGCTCAAAACTTTGAAAATGACAAGAAATGGTGTTA
The DNA here is from genome assembly GCA_948330725.1 of Sherardia arvensis. Lineage (NCBI taxonomy): Eukaryota > Viridiplantae > Streptophyta > Magnoliopsida > Gentianales > Rubiaceae > Sherardia > Sherardia arvensis. The sequence goes on along the minus strand of OX415240.1, from coordinate 22,259,526 downwards.
AAAGGTCTAAACTATGTAAAATGACAAGAAACGGCGTTAAAAGGTCAAAAGTATGTAAAATGACAATAAATGGTGTTAAATGGTCGAAACTATGTAAAATGACAAGAAATGGCGTTAAAAGCTCAAAACTTTGTAAAGTGACAAGAAATGGTATTATAAGGTCCAATATATGTAAAACCACAAGAAATGGCGTTAAAAGGTCAAAAGTATGTAAAACGACAATAAATTGTGTTAAATGGTCGAAACTATGTAAAATGACAAGAAATGGCGTTAAAAGCTCAAAACTATGTAAAGTGACAAGAAATGGTGTTATAAGGTCCAATATATGTAAAACCACAAGAAATGGCGTTAAAAGGTCAAAAGTATGTAAATGGACAAGATATGGCGTTAAAAGATATAAACTATGTACAATGACAGAAATGGCAATAAAAGGTCAAAAACTGTGTCAAATTACAAGAAATGGCGTTAAAAGCTCAAAACTATGTAAAATGACAAGAAACTTTGTTAACAGGTCAAAACTATGTAAAAGGACAAGAAATGGTGTTAAATGGTCCAAACTATGTAAAAGGACAAGAAAGGTAAAAAATAATGTAAAATGATAAGAAATGGCGTTTAATGCTCAAAACTATGTAAAATGACTAGAAATGGTATTAAAAGCTCCAAACTATGTAAAATGACAAGAAATGGCGTTAAAAGCTCAAAACTTTGTAAAATGACAAGAAATGGTGTTAAAAGGTCCAAACTATAAAAAATGACAAGAAGTGGTGTTATAAGGTCCAAACTATGTAAAACCCCAAGAAATGGCGTTAAAAGGTCTAAAGTATGTAAATGGACAAGATATGGCGTTAAAAGATCTAAACTATGTACAATGACAAGAAATGGCGTTAAAAGGTCAAAAAATGTGTCAAATTACAAGAAATGGCGTTAAAAGCTCAAAACTATGTAAAATGACAAGAAACTGTGTTTAAAGGTCAAAATTATGTAAAATGACAAGAAAGGTAAAAAACAATGTAAAATGATTAGAAATGGCGTTAAAAGCTCAAAACTATGTAAAATGACTAGAAATTATGTTAAAAGCTCCAAACTATGTAAAATGACAAGAAATGGCGTTAAAAGCTCAAAACTTTGTAAAATGACAAGAAATGGTGTTAAAAGATCCAAACTATGTAAAATGACAAGAAATGGTGTTAAATGGTCCAAACTATGTAAAATGACAACAAAGGTAAAAAAAATGTAAAAAGATAAGAAATGGCGTTAAAAGCTCAAAACTATGTAAAATGACTAGAAATGGTGTTAAAAGCTCCAAACTATGTAAAATGAGAAGAAAAGGCGTTAAAAGCTCAAAACTTTGTAAAATGACAAGAAATGGTGTTAAAAGGTCCAAACTATGTAAAATGACAAGAAATGGTGTTATAAGGTCCAAACTATGTAAAACCACAAGAAATGGCGTTAAAATCTCAAACATATGTAAATGGACAAGATATGGCGTTAAAAGATCTAAACTTTGTACAATGACAAGAAATGACGTTGAAAGGTCAAAAACTGTGTCAAATTACAAGAAATATCGTTAAAAGCTCAAAACTATGTAAAATGACAAGAAACTGTGTCAAAAGGTCAAAACTATGTAAAATGACAAGAAAGGTAAAAAACAATGTAAAATGATTAGAAATGGCGTTAAAAGCTCAAAACTATGTAAAATGACTAGACATGGTGTTAAAAGCTCCATACTATGTAAAATGACAAGAAATGGCGTTTAAAGTTCAAAACTTTGTAAAATGACAAGAAATGGTGTTAAAAGGTCCGACTATGTAAAATGACAAGAAATGGTGTTACAATGTCCAAACTATGTAAAACCACAAGAAATGGCGTTAAAAGGTCAAAAGTATGTAAATGGACAAGATATGGCGTTAAAAGATCTAAACTATGTACAATGACAAGAAATAGCGTTAAAAGGTCAAAAACTGTGTCAAATTAAAAGAAATGGCGTTAAAAGCTCAAAATTATGTAAAATAACAAGAAACAGTGTTAAAAGGTCAAAACTATGTAAAATGACAAGAAAGGTAAAAAACAATGTAAAATGACAAGAAATGGCGTTGAAAGCTCAAAACTATGTAAAATGACAAGAAATGGTGTTAAAAGGTCCAAACTATTTAAAATGACAAGAAATGGCGTTAAAAGCTCAAAACTTTGAAAATGACAAGAAATGGTGTTAAAAGGTCTAAACTATGTAAAATGACAAGAAACGGCGTTAAAAGGTCAAAAGTATGTAAAATGACAATAAATGGTGTTAAATGGTCGAAACTATGTAAAATGACAAGAAATGGCGTTAAAAGCTCAAAACTATGTAAAGTGACAAGAAATGGTATTATAAGGTCCAATATATGTAAAACCACAAGAAATGGCGTTAAAAGGTCAAAACTATGTAAAATGACAAGAAATGGCGTTAAAAGCTCAAAACTTTGTAAAATGACAAGAAATGGTGTTAAAAGGTCCAAACTATGTAAAATGACAAGAAATGGTGTTATAAGGTCCAAACTATGTAAAACCACAAGAAATGGCGTTAAAATCTCAAACATATGTAAATGGACAAGATATGGCGTTAAAAGATCTAAACTTTGAACAATGACAAGAAATGACGTTGAAAGGTCAAAAACTGTGTCAAATTACAAGAAATATCGTTAAAAGCTCAAAACTATGTAAAATGACAAGAAACTGTGTCAAAAGGTCAAAACTATGTAAAATGACAAGAGAGGTAAAAAACAATGTAAAATGATTAGAAATGGCGTTAAAAGCTCAAAACTATGTAAAATGACTAGACATGGTGTTAAAAGCTCCATACTATGTAAAATGACAAGAAATGGCGTTTAAAGTTCAAAACTTTGTAAAATGACAAGAAATGGTGTTAAAAGGTCCGACTATGTAAAATGACAAGAAATGGTGTTACAATGTCCAAACTATGTAAAACCACAAGAAATGGCGTTAAAAGGTCAAAAGTATGTAAATGGACAAGATATGGCGTTAAAAGATCGAAACTATGTACAATGACAAGAAATAGCGTTAAAAGGTCAAAAACTGTGTCAAATTAAAAGAAATGGCGTTAAAAGCTCAAAATTATGTAAAATAACAAGAAACAGTGTTAAAAGGTCAAAACTATGTAAAATGACAAGAAAGGTAAAAAACAATGTAAAATGACAAGAAATGGCGTTGAAAGCTCAAAACTATGTAAAATGACAAGAAATGGTGTTAAAAGGTCCAAACTATTTAAAATGACAAGAAATGGCGTTAAAAGCTCAAAACTTTGAAAATGACAAGAAATGGTGTTAAAAGGTCTAAACTATGTAAAATGACAAGAAACGGCGTTAAAAGGTCAAAAGTATGTAAAATGACAATAAATGGTGTTAAATGGTCGAAACTATGTAAAATGACAAGAAATGGTGTTAAAAGGTCTAAACAATGTAAAATGATAAGAAACGGCGTTAAAAGGTCAAAAGTATGTAAAATGACAATAAATGGTGTTAAATGGTCGAAACTATGTAAAATGACAAGAAATGGAGTTAAAAGCTCAAAACTATGTAGAGTGACAAGAAATGGTGTTATAAGGTCCAAACTATGTAAAACCACAAGAAATGGCGTTAAAAGGTCAAACGTATGTAAATGGAAAAGATATGGCGTTCAAAGTTCTAAACTATGTACAATGACAAGAAAAAACGGCGTTAAAAGGTCAAAAACTGTGTCAAATTACAAGAAATGGCGTTAAAAGCTCAAAACTATGTAAAATGACAAGAAATAGCGTTAAAAGGTCAAAAACTGTGTCAAATTAAAAGAAATGGCGTTAAAAGCTCAAAACTATGTAAAATAACAAGAAACAGTGTTAAAAGGTCAAAACTATGTAAAATGACAAGAAAGGTAAAAAACAATGTAAAATGACAAGAAATGGCGTTGAAAGCTCAAAACTATGTAAAATGACAAGAAATGGTGTTAAAAGGTCCAAACTATGTAAAATGACAAGAAATGGCGTTAAAAGCTCAAAACTTTGAAAATGACAAGAAATGGTGTTAAAAGGTCTAAACTATGTAAAATGACAAGAAACGGCGTTAAAAGGTCAAAAGTATGTAAAATGACAATAAATGGTGTTAAATGGTCGAAACTATGTAAAATGACAAGAAATGGCGTTAAAAGCTCAAAACTTTGTAAAGTGACAAGAAATGGTATTATAAGGTCCAATATATGTAAAACCACAAGAAATGGCGTTAAAAGGTCAAAAGTATGTAAAACGACAATAAATTGTGTTAAATGGTCGAAACTATGTAAAATGACAAGAAATGGCGTTAAAAGCTCAAAACTATGTAAAGTGACAAGAAATGGTGTTATAAGGTCCAATATATGTAAAACCACAAGAAATGGCGTTAAAAGGTCAAAAGTATGTAAATGGACAAGATATGGCGTTAAAAGATATAAACTATGTACAATGACAGAAATGGCAATAAAAGGTCAAAAACTGTGTCAAATTACAAGAAATGGCGTTAAAAGCTCAAAACTATGTAAAATGACAAGAAACTTTGTTAACAGGTCAAAACTATGTAAAAGGACAAGAAATGGTGTTAAATGGTCCAAACTATGTAAAAGGACAAGAAAGGTAAAAAATAATGTAAAATGATAAGAAATGGCGTTTAATGCTCAAAACTATGTAAAATGACTAGAAATGGTATTAAAAGCTCCAAACTATGTAAAATGACAAGAAATGGCGTTAAAAGCTCAAAACTTTGTAAAATGACAAGAAATGGTGTTAAAAGGTCCAAACTATAAAAAATGACAAGAAGTGGTGTTATAAGGTCCAAACTATGTAAAACCCCAAGAAATGGCGTTAAAAGGTCTAAAGTATGTAAATGGACAAGATATGGCGTTAAAAGATCTAAACTATGTACAATGACAAGAAATGGCGTTAAAAGGTCAAAAAATGTGTCAAATTACAAGAAATGGCGTTAAAAGCTCAAAACTATGTAAAATGACAAGAAACTGTGTTTAAAGGTCAAAATTATGTAAAATGACAAGAAAGGTAAAAAACAATGTAAAATGATTAGAAATGGCGTTAAAAGCTCAAAACTATGTAAAATGACTAGAAATTATGTTAAAAGCTCCAAACTATGTAAAATGACAAGAAATGGCGTTAAAAGCTCAAAACTTTGTAAAATGACAAGAAATGGTGTTAAAAGATCCAAACTATGTAAAATGACAAGAAATGGTGTTAAATGGTCCAAACTATGTAAAATGACAACAAAGGTAAAAAAAATGTAAAAAGATAAGAAATGGCGTTAAAAGCTCAAAACTATGTAAAATGACTAGAAATGGTGTTAAAAGCTCCAAACTATGTAAAATGAGAAGAAAAGGCGTTAAAAGCTCAAAACTTTGTAAAATGACAAGAAATGGTGTTAAAAGGTCCAAACTATGTAAAATGACAAGAAATGGTGTTATAAGGTCCAAACTATGTAAAACCACAAGAAATGGCGTTAAAATCTCAAACATATGTAAATGGACAAGATATGGCGTTAAAAGATCTAAACTTTGTACAATGACAAGAAATGACGTTGAAAGGTCAAAAACTGTGTCAAATTACAAGAAATATCGTTAAAAGCTCAAAACTATGTAAAATGACAAGAAACTGTGTCAAAAGGTCAAAACTATGTAAAATGACAAGAAAGGTAAAAAACAATGTAAAATGATTAGAAATGGCGTTAAAAGCTCAAAACTATGTAAAATGACTAGACATGGTGTTAAAAGCTCCATACTATGTAAAATGACAAGAAATGGCGTTTAAAGTTCAAAACTTTGTAAAATGACAAGAAATGGTGTTAAAAGGTCCGACTATGTAAAATGACAAGAAATGGTGTTACAATGTCCAAACTATGTAAAACCACAAGAAATGGCGTTAAAAGGTCAAAAGTATGTAAATGGACAAGATATGGCGTTAAAAGATCTAAACTATGTACAATGACAAGAAATAGCGTTAAAAGGTCAAAAACTGTGTCAAATTAAAAGAAATGGCGTTAAAAGCTCAAAATTATGTAAAATAACAAGAAACAGTGTTAAAAGGTCAAAACTATGTAAAATGACAAGAAAGGTAAAAAACAATGTAAAATGACAAGAAATGGCGTTGAAAGCTCAAAACTATGTAAAATGACAAGAAATGGTGTTAAAAGGTCCAAACTATTTAAAATGACAAGAAATGGCGTTAAAAGCTCAAAACTTTGAAAATGACAAGAAATGGTGTTAAAAGGTCTAAACTATGTAAAATGACAAGAAACGGCGTTAAAAGGTCAAAAGTATGTAAAATGACAATAAATGGTGTTAAATGGTCGAAACTATGTAAAATGACAAGAAATGGCGTTAAAAGCTCAAAACTATGTAAAGTGACAAGAAATGGTATTATAAGGTCCAATATATGTAAAACCACAAGAAATGGCGTTAAAAGGTCAAAACTATGTAAAATGACAAGAAATGGCGTTAAAAGCTCAAAACTTTGTAAAATGACAAGAAATGGTGTTAAAAGGTCCAAACTATGTAAAATGACAAGAAATGGTGTTATAAGGTCCAAACTATGTAAAACCACAAGAAATGGCGTTAAAATCTCAAACATATGTAAATGGACAAGATATGGCGTTAAAAGATCTAAACTTTGAACAATGACAAGAAATGACGTTGAAAGGTCAAAAACTGTGTCAAATTACAAGAAATATCGTTAAAAGCTCAAAACTATGTAAAATGACAAGAAACTGTGTCAAAAGGTCAAAACTATGTAAAATGACAAGAGAGGTAAAAAACAATGTAAAATGATTAGAAATGGCGTTAAAAGCTCAAAACTATGTAAAATGACTAGACATGGTGTTAAAAGCTCCATACTATGTAAAATGACAAGAAATGGCGTTTAAAGTTCAAAACTTTGTAAAATGACAAGAAATGGTGTTAAAAGGTCCGACTATGTAAAATGACAAGAAATGGTGTTACAATGTCCAAACTATGTAAAACCACAAGAAATGGCGTTAAAAGGTCAAAAGTATGTAAATGGACAAGATATGGCGTTAAAAGATCGAAACTATGTACAATGACAAGAAATAGCGTTAAAAGGTCAAAAACTGTGTCAAATTAAAAGAAATGGCGTTAAAAGCTCAAAATTATGTAAAATAACAAGAAACAGTGTTAAAAGGTCAAAACTATGTAAAATGACAAGAAAGGTAAAAAACAATGTAAAATGACAAGAAATGGCGTTGAAAGCTCAAAACTATGTAAAATGACAAGAAATGGTGTTAAAAGGTCCAAACTATTTAAAATGACAAGAAATGGCGTTAAAAGCTCAAAACTTTGAAAATGACAAGAAATGGTGTTAAAAGGTCTAAACTATGTAAAATGACAAGAAACGGCGTTAAAAGGTCAAAAGTATGTAAAATGACAATAAATGGTGTTAAATGGTCGAAACTATGTAAAATGACAAGAAATGGTGTTAAAAGGTCTAAACAATGTAAAATGATAAGAAACGGCGTTAAAAGGTCAAAAGTATGTAAAATGACAATAAATGGTGTTAAATGGTCGAAACTATGTAAAATGACAAGAAATGGAGTTAAAAGCTCAAAACTATGTAGAGTGACAAGAAATGGTGTTATAAGGTCCAAACTATGTAAAACCACAAGAAATGGCGTTAAAAGGTCAAACGTATGTAAATGGAAAAGATATGGCGTTCAAAGTTCTAAACTATGTACAATGACAAGAAAAAACGGCGTTAAAAGGTCAAAAACTGTGTCAAATTACAAGAAATGGCGTTAAAAGCTCAAAACTATGTAAAATGACAAGAAATAGCGTTAAAAGGTCAAAAACTGTGTCAAATTAAAAGAAATGGCGTTAAAAGCTCAAAACTATGTAAAATAACAAGAAACAGTGTTAAAAGGTCAAAACTATGTAAAATGACAAGAAAGGTAAAAAACAATGTAAAATGACAAGAAATGGCGTTGAAAGCTCAAAACTATGTAAAATGACAAGAAATGGTGTTAAAAGGTCCAAACTATGTAAAATGACAAGAAATGGCGTTAAAAGCTCAAAACTTTGAAAATGACAAGAAATGGTGTTAAAAGGTCTAAACTATGTAAAATGACAAGAAACGGCGTTAAAAGGTCAAAAGTATGTAAAATGACAATAAATGGTGTTAAATGGTCGAAACTATGTAAAATGACAAGAAATGGCGTTAAAAGCTCAAAACTTTGTAAAGTGACAAGAAATGGTATTATAAGGTCCAATATATGTAAAACCACAAGAAATGGCGTTAAAAGGTCAAAAGTATGTAAAACGACAATAAATTGTGTTAAATGGTCGAAACTATGTAAAATGACAAGAAATGGCGTTAAAAGCTCAAAACTATGTAAAGTGACAAGAAATGGTGTTATAAGGTCCAATATATGTAAAACCACAAGAAATGGCGTTAAAAGGTCAAAAGTATGTAAATGGACAAGATATGGCGTTAAAAGATATAAACTATGTACAATGACAGAAATGGCAATAAAAGGTCAAAAACTGTGTCAAATTACAAGAAATGGCGTTAAAAGCTCAAAACTATGTAAAATGACAAGAAACTTTGTTAACAGGTCAAAACTATGTAAAAGGACAAGAAATGGTGTTAAATGGTCCAAACTATGTAAAAGGACAAGAAAGGTAAAAAATAATGTAAAATGATAAGAAATGGCGTTTAATGCTCAAAACTATGTAAAATGACTAGAAATGGTATTAAAAGCTCCAAACTATGTAAAATGACAAGAAATGGCGTTAAAAGCTCAAAACTTTGTAAAATGACAAGAAATGGTGTTAAAAGGTCCAAACTATAAAAAATGACAAGAAGTGGTGTTATAAGGTCCAAACTATGTAAAACCCCAAGAAATGGCGTTAAAAGGTCTAAAGTATGTAAATGGACAAGATATGGCGTTAAAAGATCTAAACTATGTACAATGACAAGAAATGGCGTTAAAAGGTCAAAAAATGTGTCAAATTACAAGAAATGGCGTTAAAAGCTCAAAACTATGTAAAATGACAAGAAACTGTGTTTAAAGGTCAAAATTATGTAAAATGACAAGAAAGGTAAAAAACAATGTAAAATGATTAGAAATGGCGTTAAAAGCTCAAAACTATGTAAAATGACTAGAAATTATGTTAAAAGCTCCAAACTATGTAAAATGACAAGAAATGGCGTTAAAAGCTCAAAACTTTGTAAAATGACAAGAAATGGTGTTAAAAGATCCAAACTATGTAAAATGACAAGAAATGGTGTTAAATGGTCCAAACTATGTAAAATGACAACAAAGGTAAAAAAAATGTAAAAAGATAAGAAATGGCGTTAAAAGCTCAAAACTATGTAAAATGACTAGAAATGGTGTTAAAAGCTCCAAACTATGTAAAATGAGAAGAAAAGGCGTTAAAAGCTCAAAACTTTGTAAAATGACAAGAAATGGTGTTAAAAGGTCCAAACTATGTAAAATGACAAGAAATGGTGTTATAAGGTCCAAACTATGTAAAACCACAAGAAATGGCGTTAAAATCTCAAACATATGTAAATGGACAAGATATGGCGTTAAAAGATCTAAACTTTGTACAATGACAAGAAATGACGTTGAAAGGTCAAAAACTGTGTCAAATTACAAGAAATATCGTTAAAAGCTCAAAACTATGTAAAATGACAAGAAACTGTGTCAAAAGGTCAAAACTATGTAAAATGACAAGAAAGGTAAAAAACAATGTAAAATGATTAGAAATGGCGTTAAAAGCTCAAAACTATGTAAAATGACTAGACATGGTGTTAAAAGCTCCATACTATGTAAAATGACAAGAAATGGCGTTTAAAGTTCAAAACTTTGTAAAATGACAAGAAATGGTGTTAAAAGGTCCGACTATGTAAAATGACAAGAAATGGTGTTACAATGTCCAAACTATGTAAAACCACAAGAAATGGCGTTAAAAGGTCAAAAGTATGTAAATGGACAAGATATGGCGTTAAAAGATCTAAACTATGTACAATGACAAGAAATAGCGTTAAAAGGTCAAAAACTGTGTCAAATTAAAAGAAATGGCGTTAAAAGCTCAAAATTATGTAAAATAACAAGAAACAGTGTTAAAAGGTCAAAACTATGTAAAATGACAAGAAAGGTAAAAAACAATGTAAAATGACAAGAAATGGCGTTGAAAGCTCAAAACTATGTAAAATGACAAGAAATGGTGTTAAAAGGTCCAAACTATTTAAAATGACAAGAAATGGCGTTAAAAGCTCAAAACTTTGAAAATGACAAGAAATGGTGTTAAAAGGTCTAAACTATGTAAAATGACAAGAAACGGCGTTAAAAGGTCAAAAGTATGTAAAATGACAATAAATGGTGTTAAATGGTCGAAACTATGTAAAATGACAAGAAATGGCGTTAAAAGCTCAAAACTATGTAAAGTGACAAGAAATGGTATTATAAGGTCCAATATATGTAAAACCACAAGAAATGGCGTTAAAAGGTCAAAACTATGTAAAATGACAAGAAATGGCGTTAAAAGCTCAAAACTTTGTAAAATGACAAGAAATGGTGTTAAAAGGTC